>JAKOOJ010000004.1:19370833-20704166 GCA_022577455.1 Arizona elegans
GTGTTATGAGAGTGATTATGAGAGAAAATATTTAATTGGAAAGATGAACTGATATAAAAGATCTGTGTACATGTGTGTAGACAACACACATTTTTCATAGCTGAAAAATGGTTACAATTATAAAGTTATAAAGTTACAAAGTTACAGTATGATCTTTGTTATCCCCATATTTCACTTCTTACATTAAATATGTAACTCATAAAACTGATACATCCTGATAACAACCAAGAACATTCATAGATATATAACAACTAAACAAGCCTAACCATTCAGTTCAGAACTTTTCTTTTATGCTAGTATTTTAACATATTAATTGTTCATTTCTGAAAAAATGTCTTAGAAATAATGATCTGTACCCATTAATAAAATTTAAGTAGGGTTTATTGTTCAATTTAATTTTTTAATAGTTCAAAATCTTAAAAAGCCAATAATTTTGTGAGAAGTGACACTTACACATTTGTATTAAAATGACTGCATTTCAAACTATTATTTATTGCAATCTGATTACCAGCTAGGTAATATTTCAAAAAGCAATAATAAATATTAGTATGTTTATAATAAATCTATTGACTTGTGGATGAATGATTAAACACTTACATGTTCTCTTGCACACTTCAATATTATTATTAACATCCAGTTAATGCTCCCAGCATATTATAAATTCCCAGATTATGTATATGCAGTAATATCAGGCAGTACTTCAACAAGTCTTCACATGTTAAATTTATTTCTTCACAGTTGAATAAACACTTCAGTGTTAAACTCTTTCTTAGGAGGTTTTGTTAGTATCAAGAATTGTGTATAAGTAGACTTGGTTTTTAGATGCACTGACTTCCAATAGGTTTCTGGCTGCAAATGAAGGTGGTTATTTCTATCAAGTGGTTCATGGTGCAACACCAGATTATTTGGGAGATACCCTATTATGACTGCTTATCGTATGAGGTTCAACAGAGTAAGCATGTTTCAGATCCCTTTCATGTAACAATGCCGAATAATGGAAGCGAGGAAGCATTTCTGTATAATATCAATCTTTTGAAACAGCATATTGTTCCCAAGATTCAGTTAGATTTACCCTGTTGATCTTTGTAAAGCTTTATAAATTCAGTTTTTCCCTGATCATTGAGATAGCATGTTGGATGAACTTATCTGGAAAACTGGTTTAAGAGCTTGAATATGATTTAAGACTTTGTATTTTTGGTCTTTGTGCCATAGAATATTGTGTATTCTGCTATAGTATATTACGTTTTGTGCCACAGATTATTGTGTTTTGTGGATTTATTATTATTTATTCATCTTAATTTGTTTTCAATCCGTATTAATTATCCAGAGTCACATTTTGTGAGATAATCAGTAATAAATGCTTAAATAAATAAATATGCTGATCTAATGAATCTAGAACTTTTATTAGGGTAAAGTATGTTTAAAAAATTACAACTTATGAATAGGCATCCTCTATTTCCTCTTTCAAATATCCTATTATCTTATTATCATTTCTATATACATTCTCTCTTGAATGATGGTTGCTTTTCTTTCTTTGTGACTTAATCAATTTTCTACTCATTTGTAATATATTTTCAACTGAAAAAAAAAAGCATAAACTATAACTGCCTGAAAATGTATGTAATTAAAGTAGCTGCTTTATAATTTTGGATTGGGGAGAAGTAACAATATATAATTATTTAAAGCACTATATTGCAAACAAATCAATTACTTACTCTCTGCTTTGCTAAGTTCCAGTGCTATCTGCTCTCTAGCTCTGACCTCTTCATCAAACCTTTCTTGCAATTCTTCCTGACATTTGGTTAATTCAGTAGTTTCATGTTCCCATTTAAAGGATTCTTGCATCAATTCTGTTTGTGTAGCTTTTGCATGTTCAAGCTAAAACATAATTTAAATGTTGACATTTTTAATGTACATTTTAAAAAGTCCTACATAAGAACAATGTCAAGTTTGGGAAATTAACTTGAAATGAGAAGTTTACTGCCCTCTTACATTCTGAATAACAAGATAAACAAATATTTGTACAATGAATGACTTTGCCATATGTCTGTATCCGCGTTGAAGTACCGGATCTTAAGCCTGTCCAGTTTACACTAAAAAGAAAACCTTGAGTTATTAATATAAACTTCAGCATGTACCACCCATGGTAATCTTTATTTAATGTATGACCTGAATTGTTCAAATTAATTTCATGTCTCAAATAATTCCACCTTTTGATAGTTTTGTACTTTTTTCACTGATCAGAGAATACTATATATAGTATTTGAAAGCACTCAATTATTTAACAACTTTGATTAATGAATCTTAATGAAAAAAAATCTTACAATCAGTGTATTTCAGAATCTAAAGCTTCTTTGAATCATTATTATTCATATTCTATATTTTCCACTCAGTGTATTGAACTTGGATCTATTTAACTTAAAATGATATGTCATGGTATAATACCTTTATTCCTTAAACCACACATCAAAGATCAATAGTTCACTTCCTGCAAATGTCCTGCCTCTCTAAACTGTTATCTATAATATTTCTTAGATCAATGTATGATATTAACTTCCTTAAAAATGTGATCCTTTTCATCTGATCAGCAGATGAATCTAGCAAAAATGTGAGACTACAGGCATTTCCCCGGTTACTCAAATTACAAAATGACAGAAGATATATTTATTTACTTTCCAGAAATAAAACAGCACACACCTATGTTTTTCTAAGTATAGTTAATGATGAATAGCTATATCATTCAACATTTGTGACTAACAGACTATATGCCTTGGATAAACTCTGTGAATTTATCCAAGAAGAATATTAATATAGGGACTATCAATCAATATTTAAATAATAATTAATATAACATGTTAATAATGAAGACTTGATCTAAAGACATGAAACAAATTCCTAAGATCTGTATTTAAAATGAAATCAGTAAAACTGGTGGTTACATTTTTCCCTTACAATATACAGTTACCGGTTTCAGATCATCACTATCAGCACAGTTCATCAGAAATAAAATTAAAGGCTAGCTTATTTTTATATAATTTATTTAAAAACAATTTAAGTTTTCATAATTTAACAAATTTAAAATTCAATTTATGTAGATGCATCCATTTATTCTAGTTTAACCTATATTATTAAAACATATGCTAAAGTACACATTAAACAAAGTTAAGCTTATTTTCTTCAATTCAAATAGGTCAAATGAAAGTTTAAATTATTAAGAAGTGTAATAATACACTTAAGGTACTATATACTAAGAATGTAAATGTATATAATATGTAAATATAAATATTTAAAATTTACATTTACCAGTTAAAATGATCAATATGCACTGATCCTCACTTTTAAATATATTTTTCATTGTCAACTATAATAATACTGTGTTGCAGAAATGTTCTGTTTCATTCAAAATTTTCTGTATATTGAATCTTTAAAATTAATTTTGGTAGTTAATTATTAGTTTAATCAGCTGTAATTCGGTTACATGAAGCTTATATAAAAGTCTTAAAGTAGCAAGCACTAAAATTAGTAGTTTCTGGAAAACATTATATTAAGAATTCTTTACATATAAATCAACAATTTGAGAAAAATCTGATTAAGTACTTCTGCAAAATTATACCAGACAGAAAAACATTGTTAGATAATACACATTTACAGTAATCATGTAAAAGAAAAGGAAAAAAAATTATCTATTTTTTATACTTACTGAATAAGGGGGTGTAGGCAAAGAAATTTTTGAAACAATTCTTAATCTATGTCCATTTTTCTTGTTCTTTACATAAAAAAGTGATGTATTGAGAACCACAGAATTATTATCATCCAATTGGTTAGTAAAAGGAAAAGGATAAGGTAAAGGCACACGAGATTCAACTTCTAAAGTATTTTCTTCTTGACTTTTTTCAGACCTTAGACTACTACAGATATTTGATGCCCAGTATGTACGGTAGGAATCCATTTCATAGTAATCTATTGCAGTTCTTTTTCATGAAATAACTTCCCTTGATTAAATAGCTTTAACTGTTCTGGATGAAATGACAACGTAGTTCAATAACTATTTGCTCTTTTGTAGAGAGCAAGGAATTATAAATTCATACTCAGATGAGGAATCCAAATACACCAGGAAGTTCCAGGTAAACATTCAGTTGGGAAAAAAAAGCAATGTTTGCAGACCTCACAGAATTGACATTTCCTCTCATGGAACCAAATAGGGCATTAAAATAAAAGGAAAACCAAGGAAATCATTCATCAACACGAAAGATTATCTTCATAATTGCCTACTACGGTATATTCGCAGCCACACCATAAAAAAAAATCCCGCAGCACCTGTCAATACTTAAAATTCTCCACTGAAGTACGACAAGAACATACTAAATTAAGATACTATTTAATCATTTTCTCCTTAAGTTGTAGAAAAGGCTGCTCTGAAATCAGATAAGCTTCTCTGTACAAAGTAAAAGCTGTGTCTCAAAGGGAGGAAAAGGTCAGAACATTATTGTAGGAGTGGCTAGATTACTTTACTGCAGGTACACAGAGATTTGGAATTTGAATTAACACACCCACATCAAACCTTGTTCAACAAGATTCAAAAGCCAAGTCAGAGTTCATAAATGAAGGAATTAAAAAGCTTTGTGACTGCCTGATCCATTTCTTAAATGCTTTTTTAAAAAGTCACACCCAGTAAATAAATAGTTTCTAATTAGTACGTCATACTTAAAATAATTTATTTTTACTTAATTTAAACTAAAATTGACAGAAATTAATAGAGAAGACAGAAGAGGTGACAGTACTCAATATCTAGATGACATCCAAAAGGTAGTCAAGATCTATTGTTTATCATTGCAGAATTCCAGATAAGGAATAATGCACCGATATTATAGATTCTGACTCAACTTTACCAAAATGTTTCTAACAATAAAGGCAATTCAACATGAAAAAATTCCAAGAGAGATGGTACACTTCCTTTCACTCATTGTGTTTAAGCAGAGATCA
The DNA here is from genome assembly GCA_022577455.1 of Arizona elegans. NCBI lineage: Eukaryota > Metazoa > Chordata > Lepidosauria > Squamata > Colubridae > Arizona > Arizona elegans. Next base: position 19,375,817 of record JAKOOJ010000004.1, read on the forward strand.
GACAGGCATCTGAGATGCTTTGAATCGGATTCTTGCACTGTACAGAGAAATAGATTCAATAGATTCTTACAGACCCTAGGAAAATTATTTATTCCATGTGAGTTTTGTGCATCTAGCAAAAATGTTGCCTGTAGAAAGTACTTGTTATAAATTTAATTTGTTTTTAGATTTTTTCTGTCATAACACCATCACATTATCCATATAATATTTCCTTTGGAATTTGTTACATAGTAGAAGATAAACAACAGAAAAATATTCATTACGTAGTACATCTTGTGATAAAGGAATCACAAAATATGAACTTAATGGTCAACCTTTGACTGACAATCTTTGTTTGCTGACTTGGAAGACAGTACAGATTTTAAGATACTGAATTGTCAGAATAGAACTTGATAGAGATAATATAGTTTTCTTGGAAAATAGTTGTGCTTATAAAGTTAAAAAGAGTACCTGATCCAATATATAGTGCTTTTGGGGAGTAGGGAAAGGAGAAGGGAGTTCCATTGTAATTACTGCAAATATATATATATATATACTTCAGAGAGATCATGCTTTTTTTGCTTTCGACTTAAATATTAGCCATTTAAAATTTTATCTTTATTACATGTTTATTGCTCTTTTCAAACACCATTTTCTGTTCAATTATAAATGTTACCTTGCTCAATAATTATTTAAACAAGAGGAAAATATATTTAGTACAGAAATTTTGGATTGTATCTTGAATGTGTCTATTCTATTATTCTAAACATCAAGTTTCTGATGAGAGGTAAGGAAAATAAAAACATTTCAGTACTTTATAGAAAATGTTTTGGAATATAGAGAGCATTAACTACAATATGTGTCTACAATTTTTGAAATAACTGTGCTTTTTCCTAGGATCCCAGAAGTAACTGCAACAGGATCTTTAAAAAAAATCAGATAATTTATCCTGTTACAGATACTATTTTTGTGTTCCTGTACACTCCAGCTTTTTGGAAACTATCTTTTCTAACTGAACAAGCACCTTGAAACATACTAATAGCATGACAAACTTGTGTTTTAAACTTTTTAAATGGAGATATATTATAAATAAAATATCTGAAAAAGAAATGCAGCTTTGAGTTTATATAAACATTGATTGAAATAATATTTAATTAATATTTAACATCATGATGTTGCAATATAGGGCTAAAAGAAACTAACTTGTAATCATAGTAAGCGCAATAAAGTACTCTCAGAATTTTTTTTTTAAAGGAAACTAACGAAATTAAGCAATTTCATTTTGTCTTTTCCACTCAGACATTCTTTCAAGGCTATAATTAAACAATGTTACCTGATTAGAAGTTTCATTTATTGTTTGAAGAAGTTTTTCAAATACTGCTTGAAGTCGGCTATTGATATTTAGAATTAGCTCTTCATTTTTTGCATCTATTTCCATGCCAAGGAACTGGGTGAATTCAAACTCTTCATCTGTGATTTCTGACCACATGATATTGTCTTGACTTTCAAGATCATTGCCAATATACTGAGATGATGGCCTTTCTGTACAACAAAAAAATTAAAAGAAAAAACAATGTCCCTCTTGTTGCTTTTTTTGTTTTGTTTCTAACACTAGCAGGATCTTTCTTATACAAGTTAATGAATATGATCAAATAAACTATATAATAAACAGAAATATTTCCACTGAGAATGAAGTACATCAAGCAATAAAATAAATTACACCTTGCAATAAAATTACACAAATGAAGTCAGTTAATTACAAAGCAGACAGCAAATAGAAAAGGAGATACTAACAGAAGAAAAATATTTGAATATCAGCACATTATGAAAACTAATCTAATTGGTTAAATCTATCTATTTACCTATAGGGTTATATTTCAAGCATTATCTTCTATTTAGGCATTACAGTTGTCTAGTATAAAATATGCACATTGCAAGCACAAAGATAATCTGATTGCATTCAAATTCCATTTTGAGAAAACACTAAAACTCTGCCACTAATAAATTATTGTTCTACATTTTAATTCAATAATTGAAAATAGTTTAGTAATATCATTAATGGAAAACAAAGAATTCAATTTGTATTTATGTGAAATGAAAACAATCTGATCATTGAAGATGTTTGATCCTATTAATGAAAGATACATGATTCTATCTTCCTTTTCTTAGCATGAATCCTCATAGATGAAACATCTTTCTTTTGCCAATCATTTTCATCCATCAAAAGTATGTCTAGAGAACTGTTCTAAAGCAGGTCCATCTAAATTTAAAGTGTCTTGATATTTGAGGATATAGAAACAAGGTTAAATCTCATGCATATCTATTTATGACTAAAGTTAGACTTTCAAATAAATATGAATAGCAAGTTATAAATTATGTTTGCAGAGTAATATAAATGGTTAGTTATTATATACAAAAATATATGAAAATATATTATCAAACCAAAAACATGAAAATCATTTCATTGTGAAGTAGTATTTTATACAAATGTGACTGCAGTTGAAAATCTATTAATAATTTTGTAGTGGGCAGGGATTTGCCAAAATGTTTCCTTCCAAAACATTTCTAGCCCAAAATTTTTCAGAACATTCCACTGCGAATGACAACCTGTTGCCTTAGGTGTGAAAAATCTCTATTCTGAGATTTTTTTGGAGATGTCCAATTTTTGTCCTATCTCATTTTAATCTAAGAATTCAAGTCAACCCTTAATTAACAGTTAGTATAAAAATGGATTTTAAGGAGTTAACCTACTATCTCTGCCTTTATCTTTTTTATTAGCTTTTACTAATCTTAATCTTTATTTTTAAAAATAGCTATAGCACTTAAGACTTATATACTGCTTCACAGTGCTTTACAACCCTCTCTAAGCAGTTTACAGAGTCAGCATATTGCCCCCGACAATCTGGGTCCTCATTTTACCCACCTCAGAAGGCTGAGTCAACCTTGAGCTGGTGAGAATCGAATTGCCATATTCCTGGCAGCCGGCAGAAGTAGCCTGCAGTACTCCATTCTAACCACTGTGCCATAATGGCTCTTCTATATATAACATACTGTAAGCATACTGTTGCTTTGAGGCTTTTTGTTTAAAGCACCAATTGGGGAAAAAAAGACTTGTTTCCAGTGAAAAGGGCATCTTGATCAAGCATAAATATGCTTGACAAAAAGCAAGCTAAACTACCTGATCTGACATTAGGATATAAAAGAAAGTACTTTTACATTATACTGTCACAAGAAATATATGTACGCTTATGTTCATTGACCTAAAAGATCTTTTTTTTTCAAACTTCTAAGGACAAATTTTATCAGACCAAAGTACTTAAATATGGCTTAGTACAATTCAGAACCTTTAAAAGGAATAATTAAGAGTGACTCCTTAGTCATTTCTTTTGAAAACCTACCGTGTTTCCCTGAAAATAAGACCCTGTCTTATATTTTTTTTGTAATCTGAAATAAGCGCTTGCCCTTATTGCCATGCATTCAAAAGCCCAATTGGGCTTATTATCAGAGGATGTCTTATTTTGGGAGAAACAGGGTAACTGATTAAATAAAAGTCCCAAACATTCTGATTATATTTTAAAGTGAATGGTACCATATTTTAAATTACTCTTTATACCTTGTCTGAAATATTTTCCTTAATGGTAATTACTGTTATATATCTCCTTTTAGCTTTGTAAAGCTAACAAAAATACTAATCGAAATACTCCATGAAAAGAAAACTCATTGTTTTTTATGAATGAAATGAGTAACTGGATGAATTTAATTTATGTTCACTTGGCACCTTTCATCTGCACAGGATTTCAAAGCACTTCCATGTCCTGCAGAAATTAAACTCCTAGGCACAATATGCAATTTCATCAAGGATGTCTGATATATACCATTAGCCAATTTACAACGCAATGGATTTTAAATGGGCAGTGCTTAAAAATTATAGACATCACCACTGTCACTTTGAATAATTTGAAAAGTATAATACTTCAGGGCCAGAAGATGAAAGAGCTTTAATATCCTCAGAGCAGAAAGCACATTTGCAATGAACATCCAGGATATTGTTTGTCAATGCTATACCAAAACATCGGTTAAGACTGAGTTGAGGGAAGATCTACCCTCTACTGAGCCATCAACACCACTTACTGATGCAACTGATGCTCTTTGAAGTTCACCCATCTTAAGTACTGACCAGGTAAGAGACCCTGCTCAGCTTCTGACAAATAACAACCTGGAGTACAGTAAGCAGAGCTACAGAAAAATACAGTCAAATAAAAGGATAAATTAGTTATTGGGTATTCTATACTATAAGCAAAGAACAATGAATATTTATAATTAAGGGTAAAACCTGGAATTTCATTGCAGTGTGCACTGCACAATATTTTAACTTTGGAATATACATTCTTGACATTATTTTTTGTAGCTAAAACAACACACTGAGTTTTTCTTCTCTCTGTAGACTGGAACAGTGACAATAGATTTCGGGGACTTGGTATTCAATAGTTTCCTGAAAATTTTTCATGTTTCCCTAAAGAAAGGACACTGAAGGACAATTTCCCTAAAGAAGGACACTGAATAAATAGAGAAAAGGATTTTGTTGGCTGTAATATTGCATTATGTAAACCAAATGCATTGACTAATGTTCTTGTATACTTTTAAAACCTTACTTTTAAGCACATTTTCCTTGTCTTACGTCCTATACAAAGGAAAACCATTTTGTTCATTTTTGTATAGATTTCTAATGCACATGATAAGCATGGCAGACAAAACATGTAATAAATAATATCATGACTTTTATTGGCATTCTTCATTATGTTGAGCAGAATAGTTTCACCGAAGCTGAAAGCTCATTCTTTATCAGACAACTTTGTTTCTAGGATTAAAGGTCAATTCTTTTCATTTTGAGTTGGATAAAATATTGATAGCTGTTTTGACCCTATGATAACAGTAACAGACAATGCAAGTGAGAGCAGAAAGGATTTCGGTTAACTGCAATTCTGATGGGAAGAAATTTTGCTGTTTTAAAGACTGGCACCAATCTCTTAAAAGTGAATATTTTTGCATTAAATGAATTGTTGAATGAAATCAATCAATTGCATAATGAATCCAATAAAGCGAGGTAAACCTACACTTATAAAGGTAATAGTCAAGTTCTCATCAAGTAATATTGACTCAAGGTAATTTTGCATTGGATAGCTTATAAATGTGATTTATAAAAATTCTTGGCAACTTTTGGGAAGGCCCTTGTAATTTTGATAAGCCACATACTAGGAAGGATTTTTTTTCTGTTAACTTTCTAACCAAGTCAATATTCCAAGTGTCTCTTGGCGGTATTTCAGCAGTGTATTAATTAGGTCCAACCTCCTTAGCTTTTCTGAGATGGTTAAGGATAACTAGTTACCACTATAAGTTTGGACTATCAAGTATTATGCTCTTCATGATAACAGAGACATATCTTTGTCCTTTAAGTTATAGACCATGGTATTCTAATATTTTTAAAGATTACAGAAAATTAAAAAATTAAAATATTTCACTCATATATTTACATTAATTTATCATATCCTTTAATCTGGGTCCTTAAGAGGACATTTTCTGGATGATTTGATGTTTTACGTTGCATGAACTACTTTAGAATAAGTAATACCATTTCTTCAAAATTCCAAAAATGTTAATTATTGAAAAATATTTATCCATTTAATTATTGAATCAAAAAGATTTATTCCTTTTAAATAATGGAACAAGGAGAATTCCAGAACTATATCTGGTTTTGCTTTATTAAGCATGATAAGGTTTCTGACTTAGCAGAACATATAAATTGTTAATAGCCTTCAAAATCATGGGAATACTAGGTCACCTCATTGCCTATTGAAGAATGTCTATGGTAGCCAAGATTTATCATTCTATTTATTTGATATGCGAATGTAAAATATTTTACTTAACTTATATGCAGATATATCATTACCAATTACTCTAGACTAAAATATACTGATAGTATCACTTTGATTATTGGAAGCTAAGAAAACTTAAGGAGATTCTTGCTCAAGATAAAAGAAGAGCTATCTATAGAGATTTCCAATCATCTGAGTCATGGTATCCAGGGGTGCTTTTCCAAAAGGCAACTGGACTTTCTTGCTTCTTCAGAAACTAAAGAAGCTTTTTGGATAAGAAGAAAAATGTTTTCAAGGAAAAAAACCCAGGAAAATCCAGTTGCCTTTGGAAAAGCATTCTTGGGATTTAAAAGAAGAGAATATAAAAGTTAATCTATTGCTTAAAATTACAAAAAAAAAATGAAGACTATGGCAACAAGCAATGCCAGTCCAATGCAAAGATAAAGAAGAGAAAGTGAAATTGCAGGCTTTATGTTGCTAGGCTCAAAAGTTCAGAGAGTGTTGACTTTGGCCAGCAAATAGACAGAAGTCTATTATATGGACGAAAGATGACAAATCACACACAACATTGAATTATGTGTGTAGTGACAATGAATTCTAGTATACTTGTATTAGAAAACATTGTCAAAGCCACATTTTCTAATACTCATATAGTTGGGAAACCAAACCATCAGACAAAGCAAAAAACAAAAACAAAACTTCTCCAAAAATAGTGAAAGGTGGTGCTAGAGAAAATTGTTGAGAATACTTTGAACCACAAGAAGACCAAATTAATCAAAATTAAATATAGAAAAACTAGTCTACTCACAGGAAGAACTAATAATAAAGCTGAAGTTTAAATATTTTGGATACATAATGCAAAGATAAAGGCTAAATGAATATTTATTAGTAAAAAGCACATACATTATTTAAAAAATTAAATAAACAGCAGAATTAGAACTAGTGCAAAGAAACATTAAAAGCAGCAGTTAAAATCTTTATTAAATATATCTATAGATATATAACCCAATATCTCACTCTTCTAGCAGTTAAGTATTTATTTATTTATTGGTTTGTTCAATTTATTTGCTTCCTATCTCATTATGGCTACTTTAGGGAATTTACAACAAAGTAAGGCCTCAGATGCCTTAAAACCTGGCTAGGCTTGGATACAGATGTAGGTGATTTTTCAAAATTTGTTCCCTTATATTTTTGTCACAAAATTAAATAACACACCTTATGTTGGGAAATGAACTGTGAGGTAAGGTGGATAGTATAATATGATTTGAACCTGCTTTCTAAGTTCTGAACTTTACAAATTATTGTTGAGTACTGACATCTAAAACAATTTATACTGATCAAGGATTTCATCAAGGATGCTATTGAAGTGAATCAATTTTTTTCTAAGAAAAGCTGTAATTCCTGAACTAGCCAAGGCTATAGCTAAATCTTATACTAATGTAATTTTCAAACAGCATACCAGCTTTTTAGAAAGAATTTGTCCTTTCTGAGTCATATGCATATCTCCATTCAGATGACATCCAGATGAAATAAATTTCATTTCCATCCAATATAAAAAATGGTGCTATTTGCCACTGTGTACAACAGTTTATTTAATATTTTAAAATGCCACTTTTATTATCACAATTGTGTAGTAACAGTAGAAGAACAAAAAGTTTTTATTTCTAAATTTACTATTAAGTTTAAACCACAAATCTATTGGATTTACTCTTTTAATCTAACTGCCATGATAAGACAGAATTGTTTCGTTGAAATGACATTTCTTTTTCTCAATTGTACTGGAATGTAAACATGAGCATACAAAATTTATATTTCTCTAAGGCAAAACCAGCACAGAAAAGCAATGTGGATTACTATTTTGAAATTACATTTTTGAAGTCTGTTGTTGTATAAAAAGATGTACTATATTCATGTAGCACAGATTACCCTAAATCTAGTGCCATATTGATAGTAGAATCGTATTCTAAAAATAAATGACCAACTGCTCTTACTATTAGAATCCTAGAGAAACTACCATTATCAGTCTGGCTGACTAGATGACACTTTTCTAGAAAGAGGCCAAATTCCTTGAGATTGTACCATAATCGATCAAGAAAGACCAATCCAATGTAAAATATGTAGGTAGCCTATGTAAAAATTAGGTACTCATTGCTGATAAATCTATTCAACAGATATAAATTAAACCAATTAAATGTTTGTAATAACATATTCACTATAATCTTCTATTAGATTGCCAAAACAGTAAGGAGAGATTATGTTTAGGTCAGGAAAAGTTTGGAAAAATTTAGCAAAATATATTCTATCATTTGACTCTATTGAAATCACCATTACAATTCAAAATCAAAAATTATTTAGGTAAATCTCTAGATAGTTCTTGACTTGCAACCATAATTGCGACCAGAACTTCCATTGTTAAGCAAAGCAGTGAGTTGTTCCTTATTTTCAATCTTTTTTGCCACAGTGGTTAAGCGAATCACACAGTTAAGTGAATTATGTGGTTTTTGAGCAAATCCAGCTTCTCCCCTTGACTTTGCTTGTCAGAAACTGTCTGGAAAGGCCATGAATGGCAATCACATGACCCTGGGACATTACAATTGTCATAAATACATGCCAATTGCCAAGTACTTGAATTTTGATCACATAACTCTGGGAGGCTGCAATGGTTACAAATGTGGTTGTAAGTCATTTTTTTTTCAATGCTGTTGTAACTTTGAACACTCACTAAATGAATGGTTGTAAGTTTAGGCCTATCTGTACTTTGACCCATAAATTGTTTATTTGGAGTAGATTTTCCAAAGATGGATATATACTTTTCCAATAGCATATTGTTAAATTTTATCAGGACTGTCAATGCACAATACAGCCATCTCAGGTTGTTTCAATACATTGCTAAAGTCTACCTTACCACTAACTTTCCATCTTTAGGAGGTGTAATCTACGTAATGCTAAATCACTCCTTAAATCTTTCTCCATGTATCTTCTCCAAATTTATTTAAAAAGTTCTAATTCTCCAGGTAAGATTTCTGAAATCTTGTGAGAGATTGAATTTGTGATATCTATACACAGATATCATCAGACCTTTCTTAGAGGACATTTTTCTGAAGTCAGAGTAGCGTGCCTGAATGCTATCAGAAGCATTGCCAGCTCAGTACTGCTCCATTTCAAGCACACAACATTTTCAGTGAACAATCTGGGTTAAACTCAAAGAACTGTTTTAACTTCTTTTTTTTTTTTTAAATATACTTTATTTAAATTTACTTAATTTTCAAATCTCAGGTAACATCTGAGGTATCGTGCGGTTACATATATACAGTATATACACAGCAAGTATCTTCAAATCTATCATTATTAGAAATAGGCATATCCTTATAGTCTTGTTCTATTATTCCACCATTTATACCACCTTTCCCATACTGCCTTAAATTTCGAATTCTCATCATCTTTAAGCATACTGGTTAATTTTACCATTTCTGCACATTCCAAAATTTTATTTATTATTGTCATCTCTGGAGGGATTTGTTTATCTTTCCAGTATTTTGCGAAAGTTAATCTGGCCGCTGTTATAATATGTATAATTAATTGTGTCTTGTCCTTAGAGAGTCCGTCTCCCATCATTCCTAGTAGGAAAATTTCTGGAGATAAGTTTATATCTTCTTCCACTATTTCCTGCAGCCAAGTTCGTATTTTTGTCCAGAACTTTTTTGTCTCTAAGCAGGACCACCACATATGAAAGAAGGTGTTTTAACTTCTAAGTGGAGCATTTCAATCTCAAAATAGTTTGTATTTAAAACTTCTGTACATTTTTAGTTTAAATCATCACAGAAAATAGGTAAAGTTTATTTATGGAATTTATGCGATAGACAAAGAGCGTATTTTTAATTACTAAGATACAAAGGGACATTGACTATAAAAATGTCACATTTATTGCAGTTGATAGGCAGCTGTTTTTTAAAATAATGTATATAACTTCTTACTGAAACAAACAAGCCATGATGATAGCTGAAATGACTGATGTTAGAACAGGGGAATAACAGAGTCACCAATAAGGCCCCATTAATATACAGTTATGGTCTATTACTATTTATTTATTTATTTGACGGGCAATTAGATATTTTCAAGCATATCTGAGAAATTAGCTAACCAGTAACTCTGAAAACAAATTGTGGATTCAAGAATGAAAAAATTTTAAATTGCTACAAATTATTTACATTATTTATGGATCAGAAACGTTAAGCTTCCATACTGTACTTATTGAGTAATTGAATTTTAAGGCCTCTCAATGTGATGAAACGTGCACTGCAGAAACAGTGAGAGAGACATTTGGCAACAAAGAGGTTTCCCAGAAAGAGGCAGAGATTAAGGGACTGTGCAGCCCAGAACTGGATGGGGAAGAAGAGAAAAAGTTCAGGATAGCCACACCCTAGAATTTCTCACGATATATTTAGTAGGCAAGAAAGTTATAGTTTTACTTTGGCAAGATTATGCCTATTAGGTATAAACTATTAAAAGACTGAATTCAATTATTTTGTCTCTGAGCTCGGGCATGATACTCAATACATTTCAGCCTGAAATTATTAAAACTAAATATCACAAATACTTTTCCTATAACAGACGTAGAATATAACTTTACTACAAGTACCTGGCTCATATCCCATGTAGATGCTTGGTTTTAAGGTGTCTTCTGCTCTTGCCTCCCATGCAAGACTTTTAAAAAGGAACTGAGATTTTGGTGACTGATCTAGAAGTTTCACAACAAGGTGTCCAATTGTTTCTTCTACAGCTGCAGTAGTCTTCACAATATCCAACAGAATCTTCATCAGCCTACTACTGGCTTTCTGCAAAGTACATCTGAACTCATAAAACAAATATAATTCCAATTAAAATACAGTATGGTGTTTACTTCCACAGTTTGTCTTTACACAAAAACTAGGACTCATGGCACTATTAAATTAAATCACTTGGAATAAGACAGGAATTAAAAAAGCAGATAATATATTGAAAAGGTAATGAATAAGATAACCGATTTGCTAAAACTAAAATCAAGAACTATTTACTAAATCCTACCCCACAATCTCCAATTGCTCATAAAAAGTTATTTCCTCACAGTTAATGGCTGTTACATTTGAGCTTAGATAACATATCATGATCAAGAAAATATCAAATATTCTCTTGAATGTAAAAAATGTAGTATAATGGTCTCCCAAAGTAGATGTTTACCAAGCAATTTATGTTACAAATTATTTTTCAGAAAATAGTCTCTACAAAAGTATTCATATATTAAAAATATTTAATAGCTAGAACTCATTTACTACTTTAATACATATGCTGTGCAGTGTAATATATATATCAAGTGATATTACTGAATTAAATGGAAGTTAATTCCAAATGAACAAGCATGTTTACAGTGTTTGCCAGATAATTGCTTTATATAGGGATTAGTAATTTGTAAAGTTAGATCCCAGAATGTGCGACCATGGCTACCAGTCCAGGCACACAGATAAATCCATGGCAGATAAAGCAATCACTAGCTATATTTTATGTCTAGTTTATATATCATTTTCAGTTTTAGAAACAAATTTCATTTTTAGTTAAGATTCATATACCTAAACACCACAACTAAATTTATGGTTTGGAAGAAAATTTCACTACTCTAAAAAAACATGCTTACTTTTAATTAAGGGATGAAAAATAAGGAAAAGGAATGGATTAATTCCTATTAATAGGAATCTCATTAATAATTAATAGGCATGGATTAATTCCACTGAAATGTCAGAAAAATTGAACAAAAAAAAATCTAAACCTTTTAGCCTTTCTGACAGCTTACCTCTCTTTTGAAAGAATGTCGACAGAAGTTTGTTCATGTTTTTCTTCTCCATCTTCAACTTCTAAAACATGCTCTTTATTTTCAGTCTGATTCACACTTTCATTCTGGGTAAGTTTTGGTAATGGGAGAGAAGAAAAAAGAGACAAAAATCCTGTCATATTGCAATCATCATATGTTCTAATTCATGCAGATATGCAGATGTTTAAAAAATAATAATTCACAAGTTTCAAGCAATTCTAAATAATAATTAACTATCCTATTATCGGACATTTAGTTCTGGCAGTGGAAGAATATTAGTCACAGCCTGTCAGAATTAAATAGTTATGCTAAGTAAATAACTTCTTGCTTCCCTGTAGGACGTTACTATAGCAATATTAAAACAAGACTTTTCTTTTTCAATAGAATATCAGTTAAACTCCACCTTCCTATGTAATCAACACCCATTTAAGCAAATCTGACAGTCACTTGGAAATGACCTACACTGCATAGTCACAATGCCATTGTATTTATATACCAGAGCAGCAAATTAACATTACCTGTGTTTGAGTACTGCGGTTTTTTAACTCAGAGAGTTGCTTTTCTCTCCCAGCTATTAATTGCTTCTTTAGTGATTCTAGTTCATCTAAAAGCATTTGTTCTCTTTCTGTTATGACATTTTCATTAATATTCTAAAAACAAAATGAGACGTCTCATATTAGAAACTCTGCAAATGCAACAAAATCCAAGTTTATAAATAAATACAAACAAAATATAATAGAGTAACAGTCCTATGTAGGGTATTATTAACAACAAGACATAGGTCTCATTGTCACAGAAAATGCAGCACATGAAATAGATTGCAATTATATTTATGATTTTAAGACAAATTGAACCTTGAAAATTGGCCAAATATTGAAATATTAGAAATCCCAGTTCACATTACCTCTGCTAACTGTATTTTAAGACTATCAAGCTCTGTTAGGAGAAGCTCTTGATCTTCTTTCTGCCTCTCCATCTGCTGCATGTGACTCTGTTTTAATATTTCTGTTGCCTGCTGATGTTCTTGATACTGACGAACAAGCTCTTGACGCATATCTTCCAGACGATCCTCATAAGACAATATCTGGGTTGAAGTAACAATGATGGAAGTTGAAACTTCATTTGCAATCTGTAATTTTTGTTTGTAAGTATTAAAAATAGAATATCAGCCACGAAAGAATTGTCATTTAATTTTATGATAAGCAATTCTAGAAGTGGACACGGTTATAAAAAGTAAGTTTGCCCTGAAGACGTTAATCCATTCCAACGGGCAAATGGAAGATCCTCAACCTGTGTTTTTTATTGCTCAGCAGTAATGTTTGCTGACTAAATAGATAAAATATAAGAGGGAGGAAGAATTGTTCAGAAAAAGAATGGAATACAAGTAGTCCACAAGATAAGACGGGTCACTTAACGAACATTCAAAATTAGAACCATGTCCCAAAATTACATATGACCTTGTTTCAAATTTACTGCAGCATCCCCAGTCATTCACCTTTAGGATTGACCAGGAAGATGCAGCAGCACTCCCTGCCTCTCTCCTGCCCCCCTTCCCCCCCCCCGCCCCCCGGGTAGGACTTTGCAGGTCTTACTTTGTTCCTCATACCTCCTGGAAACAGCTGCCATTTTCAGCACGTCAAAAATTCCTTGTGAAATGGTGGCTGATTTTGGAGCTTTCTGACCTGATCAGCTGGCCATCAAGAGACTGCTAACCTCTCCTGGCTCCTGCTAGGCTTTAGGAAGAGGCAGGGTTTGCTGCTGTATGCCCATGGTCAATCATAAACTTCTTGATCTTTCTCTCCCCGCCCCACCCCAGACAGACACCACAGGTGCTAAAACTAAAGTCCCCACCTCTGTCCACCAATCTCTATCCCTTGACTCAAAGATGAAGAGTTGAGGGTAGGAAGGATGGAAGGAAAGAAAATCTTTCTGCAGCTTTTTACCTTGAACTGAAGAAAAAAGTGCAACTCAAAAAGTTTAAGGGTTTATAAACCAGCTTTTTGCTCTTTGTACGACTGAGTTTAGGACCCAGTAAGTCCCCTGTAAGACAGACAGTGAAAAGTTTTCAAAAATCCATTTTCTGCCAATTTGCTGAACATGTTGCATTATCGCCTTATGAGTTGATTTTTTTTTCTGTAAGTCCTCTAGCAAAAAGCTGAAAAGTTTGTCTCTCCCAACATTTTTAGTTTTTTTTATAGAGGAAATGAAATTTTCTGGGAGAGGGAGAGAGTCAAAGCAAGGGAAAGGTTTTGGGAAGTTTGTCGTGAAGTGGCTGCTTTTACATAGGGGATAGTTTCCCAAAGCCTAGCAAGAGCCAGGAGAGATTTGCAGTCTCCCGATAACCAGCTGATCAGGTCAGAAATCCCCAAAAGTCTAGGGAACTGATTCTTTTCTTTTCTTTTCTTTTCTTTTTTTTTTTTGCACCAGAAAGATAGAGGCATCTTGGCAGAACAAAGGACAGTGTCCTGTGTTTTCTTTCTGCATTGTTTCTCCCTGGAAAGTGGAGTCAGCTGGGCTATGGCGGCATGTGCCAGAGAGACATCTCAGAGAAAAATAACTAATTCCACTTTTTTAGGATGCATTCCTTCTTTTCTTCTGGAAGCAGGCACAATTTTGAAGCCACAATTCATTACAGCCATTCTGTAAATGACGTGTGCTTCTGTGCCACAGCCATGAAGTCTAGGGCTGCTCCCGGAGCTTCCAAAAGCTGGTATAAAGCAGGGGTCTCCAACCTTGGCAACTTTAAGATTTGTGGACTTCAATGCCCAGAATTTCTCAGCCAGCAAAGCGTATAATGTAACATAATGGGTAAACAGTGATAGAGGTTAGGAAGAGCATGTGAGACCCAAGGGACAGGAAGTGGAGTATGGTTTATCTCAGGGGAGTGGGGGAGGCCTTCAGAGGCCTGAGGCAGGTAGACCTGTGTCTGCACAGAATCTACTAGGATCTCCTCTAACCTGAAGCAGCCAATGGTCCACTTAACAACCAAAATTCATTTAACAAGTGCAATGGGGACAGCAGGGATGGCTGGTTATTACTTGAGGCAGTTCATTTAACATTTGTCCTGACTTATCCTTCCCTAATTGGGCAAGCTCCGTTACAGTCATAACTCAAGGACTACCTATAAAAAAGCATAGAAGGATAAATCTTCGCTGTGATATTTTGATTATAGGTAGGAAACAGAGTTCTAAGTTTTGTATTGCTTTGTTTTAGTGTTTTGTTTATTAGGAATCATTCCATTATATTTTAATTTCAAGTCTGCTACTCAACTCTTCAGTCCAAATAAAATTCATATTTTATTCCGTCTAGGAAATTACTTTTAATAAACCGGAGGGGAAAAAGATATGTCCCAAACTAGTAATGATATCTGACACATAAATATAACTTTCCCCTAATACAATTTAGAAAGCAGACCATAGCATTTGCTTTATGCTGAAACCCTAAGCATGGTAACTAAGGAGCAAGTCCTGCCCATCAGTGTGACTTATTTCTAAAAAAAAATACCCACAGGAATTGGTGAGTGTGTGTGGATTCTTATTATATTTTTAAAGTTTAGTTTTAGATGGAACTTGTCTATATACTTATTTAGAAACATTGAATTAATTCAATTTTAAGAATTTATAATTTAAGATTTTTCTCTTAAGTCTAAAACTTTGTTTTATACAAAATTATAAAGGGCTGCTGCTAAAAATTTATCCATTCTCTCCCTTCCCCAAATACTGTTGCAATGCCTCATTGTGATGGTGGGAATATTTTTGGGAAGGATGAGTGAAGAATATCAGGAGTGTGTGCTCATAGTATATATTCTGAACAGTCACCCAAGGCACTTCCAGCTAAAGGAAGCAGGCGCTTGTATTAGACAGCTGTGACACAGGAAAATTGCAGGATCAGATCATTTTAGTAACAATAGAACGGCATCAACTCGTACTGAAAGGGAGAAGGTAATGGCAAACCATTTCTGTATTTTCACCAAGAAAATCACGTGGATAGAAAATACAAAGAGAATTTTGTATTTACCTAAGTGGTTGCTAAGAGTCAACAATGAAATACATCAGTTTCTGCCAACAGGAGGAACTAAATTAGGTAATTGGGCTCCAATTTATTTAGTGTTATATAAGATTTCCTGAGTTGTTCTTCTTTTAACTTCTTGACTTATGATTCTGGTTTGCTAAAACATGCCAGAGACCCCAATTCTTCTGCATGTATCAGAATTTTTCTGCATATAACAATGTGCACACCACAGACATAGCATTCCAATTTATTTAGCTGAGATGCTAAAAATGGTATGAAAAGTCCAGAAAGGAATTTTTAAGAACTGTTCTACAGAAATCTGATATTGCAATGCAACAAACATGCTAACAAGCCTTTTGCTATTATGCACAGGTGGAAAATAAAAGAGAATCTCAAAAAATTAAACTGTATTCTTAAAATTTATTTACCATAGGCATCTTTTCAATAAATTCTTCTTCATGGGAGGAAGAGTATTGGTATGTTGAAAGCTTTGGATTAAAATGTTGCACTTCATATAGTGTAGCTTTTTTAGCATCAAGTTCAAACTGTCCTCCGAGGGATGACATTTTACCACACAATTCTTCAGGCTTAGTGCATATCTTCTCATTTATGTGACTGTTTAATTCTTCTAGATATTCCTTTCTATGATAATTATTCTCCAGCTGAGTTTCTATTGGTTTCATCAGTGAATTTTCCTCTTCCTTTAGATTAGCAATTCTTGCTAGTTCAGTTTTCTGCGCAAATTCTATACTCATGGTTACAACCACCTTAATAAAAACATTGAAATACAAAGAAGAGCTACTTCATTCATGCTTTCATATAAACTAATGAGTAATCTATTTCCACAAATTAAACATGAGCCAGCAGTGTGGTACAGCTAATAAGACAAATACTAACTTGAAGTGCATTAACACGAACACAGTCTAAATCAAAGGAAATAACAGTTTCACTTTTTTCTGTGCTTGATGAGTCTGCCCTACTTATTTGGAGTATTCTGTTTACTTATGGGCACCATAATTCAAAAAGGATAATGACAAATAGAAGTAAATTCAGAGGAAAGCTACTAGCAAACTATGAAGATCAACAAAAGAATGTGGGTATCTTTCACCCACAGAAAAAATAAAGAGGACAGAACAGTACTCTTCAAATGTGAATTGCTGGGACAAGATGAATCAATCAAAGAGTTAAAGGGCTAAAATAACCACAAAGGATGTTCAGGCTAGACACCAGAAAGTGCTGCCATGTGATATTATGAATTTGCCCTAGATAAATGACTTCACAGTTTGGATGGTTATCTATCAGAGATGCTCCAGTGCAGCCTACACTGAGCACAAGGATGAACTAGATTAGCGGTCCCCCAACCTTTACAGCTTGGTGGGGGGAGAGGGAAACTATCCTGCTGTTCATGCAAGTCAAGCTATGCAAGTGAACGTGCACTGGCCTGCCACTCGCACAAGTTGAGTTGCACGCATGCGTGTCAGCCCACTGTTAGTGCAAGTTGAGCTGCACGCACGCGTTCCCCAGACAGCCACTTGTGTGACCTGGCCACAGCCCAGTAACAGCCCGCAGTGCGGGCATTGGGGACCCCTGAACTAGATGATTTGTAACATTCCTTCCAAATATATGAGTCTCTGCAAAAGAAATAGCTAAACATGGAACTTCCAAAAAAGTCATCAGAATTAAAAGTAAGTGACAAAATGATATGAAACTGAAATGAAGTAATGTTGGAAGGAGTGTTTTAAATATTTATATGGAAATGATATTATGATGTTGAATGGTAGAAATAAAATGAATGCTTTATATGTTAAGTATTGAACTAAAATGATGTAAAAATGTTGAACACGTAATAAGGTTTTATAGTATTTATGCTTGTATATACCACACATATTAGAAGGAAAATGCTGTGAGCATTGTAGATTGATAGTGTTGTATTATAATGGTTCCTGTAGCCCGTCTTCCTAAAAGGATGAATGCGATTAGCTGGGAAGGAGAACTGAGCTTAATGAGTAGTCCCTTATTACAGGTGATCATTCTCTCTACATTTTAATATGTACATGAGCATATTTGTGAAGGTTATCTGGGGTGAGGTATGATTAATATGCTGGTATACAATCAGCAAATGTAGGCATTCTACACTCCAGGCAGAACCGGAGATACAGTGAAAGTTTTCATCAGCACCTAGAGGTTATGGGGTCCTGAATAAGATCAAACAAAGCTGAAGTTGAATACTAAGAAAAAGGAATTATACCTCTAGATGGTATTGCACATCCTCTGAATTCTATTATTGCTGAAATTCTAATATTTATTGCTGGATAGGATGATAGAGGCTATGCTTAGGGGACTTTTGCCAAGATTTGGCTGGTATGCCAGTTGTGGCCCTACATGGAATGGGAGGATATGTCAATAATTCCTGTTTTCATTAGAACCAGAGTTATCCACTGCAATGTGCACTATATAGGACTATATTTGAAAATATTTATAAACTGCAATTGATACAGAATGCAGTTATCTACATGACAGATGTTACAACCATTGCAGTGGTGGGTTGCTCTCAGTTCACACTGGTTCGCAAGAACTGGTAATAAAAATTTGTAGTAGTTCGGAGAACTGGTAATAACATTGGCTGGCCATGCCCCCGAACCAGTCCCCGGCCCGGTCGCCGCTCACTTAGCCTGCCCACCTCATCAGAGGCTTTTTTTTTTTTTTTTACTTTTAAAAGCATTTTTTCTACAATTTCTTTCGCTGAAAAAAATGCTTTTTTAAAAAACATTTTTTTAGTAAAAAAAAAGCCTCTGATGATCGCGCGGCTCAGCTGGCATCGTCAGAGGCTTCTGAAAACATTTTTTTCTGCAAACTCTTCGGCCAAAGAGGTTGTAGAAAAAAAAAGTGCCTTTAAAAGCCTCTGGTGATCCCAGCTGAGTTGCCTGATCGTCAGAGGCTTCTGAAAGCATTTTTTCTGCAACCTCTTCAATCTTTAATGAGTAGTCCCTTATTACAGGTGATCATTCTCTCTACATTTTAATATGTACATGAGCATATTTGTGAAGGTTATCTGGGGTGAGGTATGATTAATATGCTGGTATACAATCAGCAAATGTAGGCATTCTACACTCCAGGCAGAACCGGAGATACAGTGAAAGTTTTCATCAGCACCTAGAGGTTCTGGGGTCCTGAATAAGATCAAACAAAGCTGTAGAAAAAAATGCCTTTAAAAATCTCTGGCGATCCCAGCTGAGTTGCCTGATTGTCAGAGGCTCCTAAAAGCATTTTTTTTCTGCAACTTCTTAAGGTTGTAGAAAAAAATGCTTTTAACAGTTAAAAAAAAAAAGTTGGCCACGCCCACCCAGTCACATTACCCACCCACCCCACCAAGCCACATCAAGCCACAACTGGTAGCAAAAATTTTTAGGACCCACCCCAGAACCATTGGCACTTCTATAGATTTTAGGTATAATTCAAACTTCTGGTTTTTACCATTAAAACTCTACATGGCTTTGTTCTTAGCTACATCTAGAATCATCTTTTCCAGTCAGAACTCCTCATTTAACATTCTCATCCCATAATGTTTAGTGTCACTTACTTTGAGTATGTACCTCCAAGGATAATGTTTGATGACAGCTCCCACTTTATGGAATTCCTCCTGCAATTTGGGACCATCTATCTAGAAAGCTGTTAAAATGCAGTTTTCATTGGGCCTTTGAATGTTAGTGTTGCCCACATTTGAAGGGAGCACCTGTGGTTACACTATTGTATTGCTTAGATCATCATCATCATCATCATCATCATCATCATCATCATCATCATCATTATTAATATTGGTTTTAAACTCTCCTATTGTATCCTAATACAACTGTACCTTTGCCACTTCTTGTAGCAGCTTTTCTTGGTACTGTTTTTCCAGCAATTCAGTTGCATCAGCTTCATTTGGTAACTGGGGGGGAAAGTGGTCATTCTTAATTATTAATTAATTAATTATGTCAGAAATAATTATATTTTGAATACCAACCATATAGAAATATAATGGATAAAAATACAGTCTTGCCTTAAAAGAGGTAATAATGGAAACTGCATTAATACTGCATTATTACTAAGTGCTTTCCTCAAATAACAAAAGCTCAATGCTCTTACACTTATTGTAGCACAATGTTTTGTAGACAGAAATATAATCCATCTATAAAGGAGAGGAAAAAAGCAGCTTTTAGGGTATATTAAGGAAATATATATTTGGTATAAGAAAACAGACCTAATTGCCTTTCTAAAAGTAATGCTAAAAGCTTTTCACAAATGAAAATAGTCACTAGAGCCTCAAGGCTAAGGATGAAATGGCTTCAGCATCATACAAAAAAACAAAACAAAAAACCCAACCCTAATCAATTTCAATAAAGTTAATTATCTTTTCTAACATTATAATTACTTGTTATATTATTAGTGTTACACACAGACATAAGCACACATATACACGCAAACAAACACATGATATAATTAATTTTATAAAATCAAAATAACATGTTTCATTCCAACTGTTTCAAAGAATTCTAAAATATGTACAGGTTTTGTTTGCACTAGGATTTTGCTTAAATACAATACCCATGTAAAATATACATTTATAAATTCTACTCAATATACACTGTGTAAATAGGGGAACATAGTACCTCAATTATCTTCTCAGCATTTTTTTGAATATCACCTTCAGCATGTCTTGCTTCCTGCTTATCTTCATTTACATGTGACTCCACAGAAACGCTAAATTTTTAAAAAAAGGTAATAAAAGGATGGTTTTTTAATGTAATTTCATTTGAAGTTTTTAAACACGGAATTAGGGCCTGACAATTTCTAACCATAAAGGAGCCCTTAAATGGGACTTCACTAGGAATTTTATACTTTCCCAACTTTCAGCCTAATATAAGCAGCCTTATTCTTTTCTGCATGATCAACACTCAGATGGAACAAAGATTTTTTGATCCTTTAGTTGTTGCTCACACTATTGTTGGGGCATTTAAACCTGCAGTAAGCAGATATGTTAAGAAGGAAGTGTAGGATGCTGTTATTTAGTCCTGTCCTTAAATGCAAGTCACTCCTCCTCCTTTGGAATCCAGATTATAGATTATCCTTGAAACGGGACTGCTCACATATTCCTATAGTTCTCTTTTTAACTTTATTCAAGTCTTGAACAGCAACTTGAAATGGAACAGCAGGACATCAATATCTTGCTGCTTTAATATGATGCAACACATTTTATTAAAAGGCATAAACTGCAGCTTCTGAAAGATTATACTTCACCAATAGAAGGCAAAATCTGTAGTTCAGGACTGAATTGAAGGGTCCTTGGTGCTCTCTGAGCTTGGTCGCTTTCTTGCAGACATTTCATTACCAAACTAGGTAACATTATCAGTGCTACGAGAGAGTAGATTTTGCTCTCATTTTATATACTAGTGGCCTGCCTTGTCAGGGTTGATGGGAATGGTCTTGGTGATTCCTTGATTAGGCCATTTTTTGCTGTTAGCTTGTTTGTCTGAGTTGGTAGCACCATGACTGGGGTATTGTTTGTTTCTTGACTACTGGTATAATGTTAACTTTAGTGTTAATCTCTGCTCTTCTGGGTGTTTATTGGTGATATGATGATGTTTTAATCATTTCATATCCTTTTTGACTTTTTGATTGTGTCTTGGAATGGTATATAGATGTTAGTTAGCTCCATGTGCCTGACAGCTGATTTATCTGAGTGCCAGGTTTCTAAGAATTCTCTGGCCATCATGTCTTCTGACTGCTAGCTGGTGTTCATGAATGCATTAGTGTTCATAAACAACCTGCAGCCTAATCAAGGCAACCACCAAAATCATTTGTGAAGGTCACAAATGGCAATCATGGGACTGTGGGATCTGCAGCTGTCCTAAGTTTAAGGGGTAATCATAAACCTACTTTTTCAGTACCATTGTTAAGTTCAAATAGTCATTAAATGGGACAGTCCTTAATTGAAGTCTATCTTTATTTTAGATTGTCATCAATTTTCTGTTTCTCAGGTTATAGGAACAGTGGGGAAATACAGAAGACTTTTTTTAAAAAGTGTCAGAAAATCATAAGCTTTTTTCACTAATGAAAAAATCCTGCAGATAAATACCCTATTATTAGGTGTATTATATATACCTAAATGAAAAAAGGTATCATATAGTAGACCTCATTTAGGAAATACAAATTGTACAATATACCATTTTTACTTGATTATTTATTAATGAAATCAATAATAATCCGCATGACAATTTTCAAGATAAATATATCTAAGAAATCTTTTCTCTTTAGAATTCAAATACATACTAAATATTCTTTTCATTTTACTGATTCCAATAGAGATGAAGTAATAGTCTTCTTTTTTTTCTCTACTCTCCCCTTTACAAACTGGACATATGTATATACCTATGATTTTGCCCATCTATCATATATAACAATTATGACAAGTTGCAGAAGTCTTTTTCAGCACTACTTAGAAATGCTAAATATTATATCTGGGATCTTCTGAATGCAAACCCTATGCTGTTTAACTGCGTTGCAACATACACTTTACTTAGATCGGGGTCTCCAACCTCCAGTACATGGTCCACTACTAGGACACAACCTGTTCGAAACCAAGTTGCACAGGTGGTGGGCAAGCGTGTATGCGTGCATGCAAAGTTCCTGTCATGCGAGCGGTGACTGGCTTGCGCTCGTACACAAAGGTCCCTTCACACAAGTGGCAGTTGTCTCGCACGAGCATGTGCCCTCGTATGAGTGTCCATCTTGTGCTTATGCACAAAACTTCCCTTGTGCAAGTGTCTTGTGGTGGTGACCTGCACGACTGCGTGAAGCACGTGCTTGTGTATGCCCTACTTATTATTCACAAGGAGCTATACCCTCTCCCCCGCCCCCTGGGTCACCAAGCCCGAAATGTTGGGGATCTCTGTCCTAGATACAACTATAGCTTCTTTTATTTCTTTTAAATGAAACATGAATGGAATTGGGAAAATCCAAGAAAGGAAGGATAAACTCTCAATTTCTACTTTGGTCAGAGTCTGTTAGCATCAAAATTAATTCTGAGTACCCAGAAAAACTGTTGAAATCAACTCAAATCATAAAATAAAACTGAGATCCAAAATTATAAATACCTGGAATTTTCAGAAGATTCGCTGGCAATTTGGAGTCTATTCTGTAGGTGAACTATCTCTGTGAAATATTTTTCTTCAGTTTCTTTTAACTGCTGATGGAAATATGATCGAAGATGTTCAATTTCTTGGGCATGTTGTTCTTCGAGTTGAAATTTCAAGTTCTCTACTTCTTCCTGAGAAACTGACTTAATTTTAATACCTATAAATGAATAAATAATAAAAACTAGTTTACTTAATAGAAAAACAAGCAAAAAATATGTCAGAATAACATATTTTAAGATTTTATACATACACACACAATATGCTTTTCATATATAAGCTGAATGACAAAATTATGAACATTCATAGGCAGCCTCAACTTACCATGCCTACAGAGTTCAAACATTTTTCAGTGCTATGAAAATAGACAAAAGCTATTTTGCTTTGCTGAGAAGCATGAATATATCTAGATCTGAACTTAGATCTTTAAACTATGAACATTTTAAGATATTAAATATATACTCAGGTTACAAAATGTAATAAACTAAGATTGTTATACTGTGCTATAGTTTCATTTCCTTTTGAATATCTTTCATATGCATAAAAGTTTTTAAACCATGCATGTCTATTTATATTAACAATATACGTCCAAAATTTAAGGTGCATACCTTTACCAACTAGATCTTGAGATGCAGTAGGCAAAGGTTCTACGTTCTGTTGAAGAGAGCCAATCTCTTTATCATTATAATCAGCATGGGATGTCTGTTGATCTTCCATCTGAAAAATTTAAACAAAAAGTAGAGAAAAACATGTACATTAATTTTTAAAAACCCTCAAAGTAACCATGTTTGGCAAAAGAATAGAAACTTTTCCATCACATAATGTTCTGAAACTTTTGCACTTCTAACAATGTACTGCTCATAACATGAACATTCAGTAATTCAGTAATAATTGCCTGGACACTTGTATTTACAAAACACAAGAAATATTATATATCCAAGGCTGAAGTTATTATTTCACTTATTCAAATAGCAATAGTACTTAGACTTACATACAGCTTCACAGTACTTTACAAGCTCTCTCTAAGCTGTTTACAGAGTCAACATATTGCCGACAACAATCTAGGTCCTCATTTTACCGACCTCGGAAGGATGGAAGGCTGAGTCAACTTTGAGCCTGGCGAGATTTGAATTGTCAAATTGCAGGTAGCCAGCAGGCAGCAGAAGTAGCCTGTAGTACTGCATTCTAACCACTGCGCCACTATGAGCTCAACTGAATGTTATGCTTGTTTATACATTTAAAATTAAACAAGAAATGTTTTTTTATATTTTCAAATATGCCGATAAAGTTAAATATCAAGATAATGCTTTCTTGCTTTTAGATGTCAGATTTTATTTTATTAAATATAATTTTATTTATTAAGTAAAAGAAGCTATACACCAAAGCTCCAATAACTCCAATAAGATTGATTTCTTAGTGCACAACACACGTTATACTAAATATTTCAAATCATAATATATTTAGGGCACCAGAACATTTTTAATTCAGCATCTTCTGAAAAAAATAAATTTTGCAAATGTTTGAGAAAGTCTGTAGCTATTTATATTTCCTACATCATTTTTTCCTCTTATGATACTAAATAATAAAGATTCTAGTGTAAAAAGATTAAGTTCCAGATTCACCAAAATAGGTTCAAGAGAACAAATGCAACCATGTCTGATATTTATGGTTGTCTTGAGAAACAGAATAGTCATTGTGTGTTTCAATATTCAGCCAATTACAATCTCATAACAGTAAAGAGTTCCACAATTAAAAAAAACACCAAAAGAATTAGAACACATTCAATCCAAATCACAAAAACAAAGTAAGAGATAAAAGAAATTAATAACAAGAGGTACAAGTTATTTCCTGGATGCGATCCAGTTATGAGGCGAATATGATTGCCGGGAGGGAGAAGGGTGGAGCTTTCCACAGCATTTGTGCTACTTTACAGATATTGCGTAACTTTGATTCTCAAAACTAAGGGACAGCAAAGTTCCTCTCCTGATCTAACTGGTATGCCAAAACCAGTAAATAAAATACTTTCTGTATTTTAATTTCTGTATCCACTATCAAGGGCCTGTAGCACTGTACTACAGATTGATAAATCAAGATTTAATGTACTCTCATGCAAGTTTATTCAGAAATAGATCTCATTGTTTTCAAGAACTGTATCTATACCCAAAGGTGCTTTTTTCCAAAAGTCAAATGAACTTTTTTTTCTTTGAAAACATTTCACTTCTCATCCAAGAAGCTTCTTCAGTTCTAATTGGTGTTCTGACTGGTAGGAATGTTAGCGGTCTTAGAGTTGCTGAAGTCACTTGAGAGCTTATTTGTATTGTCAGAGTGCAAACAGGCATGGAAGTTTTCTGGGACTGCTGAACAGACTACATTGTAAACAAAAAATAGGTAGTGTCATATCCCTCCCCCTTTGCTCCACTTTAATGAATCTCACCTTTTTTCTGCTTTCTATGAATTCTACTTGATATTCTAGTAGCCTCTGGGACGTTTCCATTATATTATTCAGGAGACTTTGTAGGGTTTCTTGCAAAACTAAATTACAGAGAATAAATAAACTGTATATATCATTTCATTATTCTAGTATAAATTTTAATTCCTTGTTGTAAAATACATTTTTTTATTAAACAGTATTCTACATTTCTTATAATAAAGCTACTAAAATATTATCTTCGAAAGTCTAAGGATGTATGTGAATTTTCAATTTCTGCCAATTACTTTAAATAAAAGTACTGAATTATAGCAATAGCACCTAAGATTTATATACCGCTTCACAGTGCTTTATAGCTCTAAGCGGTTTACAGAGTCAACATATTGCCCCCAACAATCTGGCTGAATTATGAGTGATTTCTCTTCCAACATCACCTGTGCTCCCACCTGCACTCCTGCCTCTTCCCACTTTATGGCCCACATTGTTCTGAATGTACGACAGCACATGGGACTGCATTGCTTAGCAAGGGACATTCAAACTGCTATCAAGAACTACCTGTACTATATGAGGACAGGGGAAGCTTCAGAGCATAAAGATTTTGTACTTCCATAACAGTGTTCCCCAAGAGAAAAAGCAACAGCAGCAACTTTTGATAGAAGTGACTTGAAACTTTCCTTGCTGGCTTCCCCACTGACTTTACTTGTGGGAGGATCACAAATGGTGATCATGTGACTGTGAAGTGCTACGATGATCAGAACTTTGCAGACCAATCAAAAGTTTCCTTTGTTTAACATGTTCTAACTTTGAACAGTCACTGAACGAATGGTAGTCCAAGGACTTCAATTCTATAAACTTTTGTTTAAAGTAAGCCTTGTGGCCATGTATAGATTTGCACAAGAAGAGTTTACTTGGAGTTACCTTGAGGGTCTTCTGTTGGCATTAATGCTGAATTATATTGATTTCTCTCACCAACATCAAGTTCAGTAGCATTTGAAAAAAGTTCAGGAAGTATTTCACGTACTGACTATAAAAATAATAAAAATTAATATTATAGCTTTATAATTGATTATATCAAACCAGCTGGGGAAATAAACAAATAAAGCTTTCATAGGAATACTATTTTTCATTCATTAAAAATTACAAGATAATTTTATTACAGGAAAGATCTCTTAGGTAAACGCCTAAAAGATTCACCCGTATTTTCCCAATCCTCATACTTAAACTATAGCCTAACAATATCATAAAAATGCATGGGATACCATTTAACATTTTTGTAAGATTAGAGCAAGAATGAAAACACAAAATTTAAACATTTCTAAGGCAATTTGTTCTTGACCTTAGTGAGCTTTGAACATTCTTCAACTACTTTCTTGCTAAGTTCTTCCAGATGCACCCATGCAGACTGGTCTTTTTCATCTGTGGAAACAAATTATCACTGAAATATTTATTTTAATAAGTTTTATTTTAAGAAACTATGGGTATGGCCTAAGGGGGAGAGAATCTACTGGGAAAGTATTATAAGAAGCTTGGAATTCTAAAAATAATTTCCTTCTGGCTTATCCGTTTACCTGTTTTTTGATTCTCCACAATCTGACTTTTCTTTAGCTCACACAACTCTTGTATATGACGTAGCTGGAGATCTTCTTTAAGAGCAGAAAGAGCATTCTCTTTTTCATTTTCCATGTATTCACGCACCTGATTCACATGCGCTGAGTAAACCACAGAGAGACAAATACGTTGGGCCTCCATCTGCAATTTTAAATCATTCTAGGGAAAAATACACATAAACGAAATTTAATAACCATTTTATTCCCCAAGATGTTAAAGATACAAATGATCTGAGTTATAGTCTCATTTATTAAAACTGTATGCTATCTTAATCTGCAATTTTTCAAGCAATTTATAACAATAGTCTTTTTCAGTAATATATTAATCAAAAAATTAAAAAATCCAAAATAGTAATTACTATTTTACAAATGAATTAAAGACCATCAAAAGCAAGGAAATTAAACCTTTCTTTCCTTATAGCCCCAGTGACTTGTGGCGCTTCATTTTTCCCAGCCATGCTAGGATGTTGCTACAGTTGGTGAATGGAAAAGTATTACCTTTTCTGGTCCTCACGATATATGATAAGGAAGCTATCCTAATGGCAATATAGTAAAACACTATATTACTCTAAAGTAGATGATTATATTTCAGTCTAGAGATTGACATTGAAATAAATTATTATTTTCCTAGTTTTTAAAGGTACATTGGGGTGTGCAATATGTCATTGGAAAGATGGACTAAATATTTGATTGATTGATTGATTTTTTATTTATTTATTTAATTTAATTTAATTTAATTTAATTTAATTTAATTTAATTTAATTTAATTTAATTTAATTTAATTTACTTTAATTTAATTTAATTTACTTTACTTTAATTTAATTTAATTTAATTTAATTTAATTTAATTTAATTTTATATGCTTCCCTTCTCCGAAGACTCAGGGCAGCTTACAATGCTTTTAAGCAATAGCCTTCATACTTTTGTATATACCTGCTTAGTAGGGCTTTTTGGCCCCCCCAAGCGGTGTTCTATTTTATACAAAGTCAGCTTATTGCCTCCACAAACCGGGTCCTCATTTTACCTACGTTGGAAGGATGGAAGGCTGAGTCAACCTTGAGCCTGGTGAGAATTGAACTCGCAGTAATTGCAGGCAGCTGGCAGCTAAATACTACTTTAACAGTAGTTTAGTCCACTGCGCCACCAGGCTCTTAATTTTCACCTCTTTGAAGGCTTTCTGGAAGAGAATATTCTGCATTGCTACTCTCATTTGTCCAAATAATTAAGCCTCTAATAATTAATTTTTAAACACTTGGTAAAAGCAGATGAGTTGCAGACTGACCACCTGTCTTTCTATCATACTGAACAACTGGCTTTTCCTTTTCTTTTTCCCACTATTACCTTTCCAATTATTAATCAGAATAACATTTATTTTTAATATCACTGGTAATGCTAATTCTTAA
Organism: Arizona elegans; assembly: GCA_022577455.1. Lineage (NCBI taxonomy): Eukaryota > Metazoa > Chordata > Lepidosauria > Squamata > Colubridae > Arizona > Arizona elegans. Next base: position 19,404,134 of record JAKOOJ010000004.1, read on the forward strand.
ACATTTAAATATCCCTTCATATGCAAATTAACATTTTTTAAAAATTGAAAGATCCAATTTTTATTCAAATCTTTTATTATATTCAGTAATAAATTGAAGTATCTTTAGTATCTGTTATGTCCCATTAAGAATATCGCACCATATAAGAAGGAACACAATAGAGATTTTCAACTAAATTCTTCATAGCCTACCAACCACTATTTGTTGCTGAAACTACATATTCTATTTTTTTCAGATTAATAGGTATGTTTAAAGTCTTTTAAATCTTATGTCTACATCACCCTATAAAATAAAATAAAATATTCTAGATGCTTTTTGGGTAACAGACAAATGTATCTTGATAAATTCCAGGTTATTTTATCATTTACTTGAAATTGATCATGAGAAATATGTAAAATTTTTAACAACACCTGGCAAAAACTATCTAAATGAATACTTCTGCTCAGAAGTAGATGCGAATAACAAAAACAGGTTGGAACATCATACTAGTCCTAGCAGTACAGGATCTTTTCCAGGATTTTAGAGATGAAGGTGACAGTGAGCTTGTCTGCTTAAAGCTTAAGTAATGGGTCTGGATAATACCCATCTCCTGAGGGAACGTCTAGGTGTGCTCACTGGACCATTAGCTGATCTGCTTAACCAGTATCTTCTAAAAGGTGAAGTTCCCCAGGGCTGGTTAACAGCTAATGGTGTACTTATCCACAAGAAAAAGGCTAGGGAAGAAACTAGAAACTATAGGCTTAATATATATAGTAGTGAAGTTAATAGATTCACTCCTGAAAAAAAAAAATCAAAGCAGACTCAGGAGCAGATGAGGGCAGATCATATCAAATTAAACTTAAAAAACTAAACCTTTTAAAATATGTCACAAATGTTTTAGATTAAAGTAGCATTGTGGACATAGCCTATCTAACCAGAGCCAGCACTGGCCCTCAACCAACACATGCAACCTCCCCACACCAGCAGTTCCCAATGACCCTGACCTGATGTAATCTTATTACAAGACCCATCACAAGACTCACTGATGACTCACAGCTGACCCATCACAAGACCCTCACTTGACACACCCACACCTGAAGCCCTTATAAACAGAAGAACACTGACACCCCCTAAACTCCGCTGAATATGTTACCTAGCCTGGTAATGAAACATTTGGAAACCAACCCACAAGCTCGGAAAATGAATCTTCACCCTCATCCTATACCCAAGCTACAGATATTTGCCACTATTGCATAGATCTATCTAAATTTTAATAAAGCTTATGATATAGTTCCACATAATATAACGAGCTCATAAAAAGTTGTACAGGATAGAACTTAACCACTGGTGGTTCACTGGATAAGAAGGTCTTTCTCTGCCATCAGTTTTTTGTGTTTCTATGTTACTATGTTTCAGAGTTATTGACTGATTTGCTATAAATACCTGTGAAAAAATGTCACACATTCAAGGAAAATCATGTCAAACAGATATGTAACTGTACATCCTGAAGAAAGCCCTTATTATCACATATTAGCCTACAAAGAAGGCATGCAGAAATGTATATATTCATGCATTCATATATGTTTATCCATACCTGTTCAGTTTTCAACATATCCAGCTGTTCCTTTAGCTTGTTTTCACTTTGCACAAAATCTATATACATGGAGTCTCCTGTTATTTCATGCATTTGATTAAAGTTATCCAACAGTGATTCTGGTTCTGGGCTTTTTTGTTGAAGTATCTCTTCCACTGGAATGCTATGAGCCAACAGCTCACTTGGTATTATTTTTTCTTCTTTGTCTCCTATTGATCTGTCAAATTTCTGATTGAAGTCAGAAATAAAATTTCCAGGTTCATTAACTATAGGCTGGTCTTTGGCTAGTTCCCCACTGCAATTTTCTGTTTCCTGTTCAAAAGAATTCATATTCTTCTCCAATTTATGACTAACTACAAATTCTAGTTCTTTACACCTTGCTGAAATTTGTTCTTTATCTTGTTTTAGGCACATAACCTCTGCATTTAATTGGCTGATTTGATGATGCTTTATTTTTAACTGTTCAGAAAGATCAGAAAGTCTTAATGAAAGTTCTAAATTCTCATGCTGAGAGAGCTCTAGTTTTTCCATAAGTTCTGTTGTGTCTTTTTCTATAACTTCCCAAAAATCTTTTAATACTTTTTCTCTCTTACTGTGAACAACTGTACTTTTAGTTTCCAATCCAGCAGGAAAAACTCCCTGTAAATGTTGAATCTTTTCCATCAAAGCCTGGAGTTTAGTTTTATATTCAGCTTCATTCTTGTCCTTGCTTTCTTCTAAATCCAATTTTACTTTTAAAAGAGAAGTATAATTTTCTTGGAGTTCTTGGTAATTATGATTAAAATTTATTTCAGCAAGTGAAAAGGAGTTTTTTAGTGTATCAATCTCTTCTTTTTGTTTGATGTCTTGTCGTACAAGTTTTTCATTTTCAGCTATTAATTTGTCTATTCTGTTTTGTAAATCAAAATCCTCTGAATTCGAATTGTCACTAGTTAAAATCAAGTTCCCTTCCAGAGTCCTAATTGTGCATTTGTTTAATTTGTCTTGCAGAGCCTTATTTTCACCTTCAAGAACATTATTTTGTGCTTCAACCAATAAATACTTTTCTTGAAGACAATGTGCTTGCTCTTTCATTTGTTTCTCAAATAATTCTGTTTTAAGTTGCAACTCCTGAATTTCCTGTTCAAGTATAGATTTTTTCTTTTCTTCTTGTCTAAGAACTTCTATCTCTTCCTTGAGATTATTTACCAGAAGCATCATTTCTTCGGAGATAGTAATTACTGTAGGTAAATCTTTTAGTCTTGCTATTTCTAATGTAAGTTGATTCTGATTTTTTATTAAGCTGTCATTTTCGAATTGCATAGCTTCTAATTTTTTGTTCATTTCATTTTGCAAATCATCTAATTGTTGTTTAGCTTGCATACTCATATTATCTTTAAGATTTTCAATATTTATTTTGTGTCCTATTTGTAAATCATCTTTCACTTTTGATAATTCTTCTTCATGACTGAATAAAAGTTGAGTCCTCAATCTCTCTAGTTCTGCTTCTTGAGATTCTGCCATCCTATCCAAAACAGCATTCTTTTCTTTTTCCAGCATTTCAAGTTTTATTTTGTAGTTTGTAATTTCTGCCTCATGTTTCATTTCTAGTTCTTTCCTGATTTCTGAAGCTGAAGCAAGTTGAGCTTTTAGATCTCCAATAGTGTTTTGTAACGTATCTACTTGCTGCAATTTGGATTCTTTTTCATTTATAGTCTTCTTAACTCTTTGGATCTGTTCTCTTGCAAAGCTCAGTTCTTGACAAAGATCTTCCACTTGATTTTGAAAAGAAGATTTTTCCAAAGATAACAGTTCAACCTGTTTGGATAATTCTTGTTTTACTTTTTCTTTTTGATAATTAGCATCCTGAAGCATCTGATTCAACTCATTAATTGTAGTATTCATTAAGTGCATTTGGTCTTCATTAGTATTATCAGAGCATACTTTCTCTAAATCTGCTTTTTGTTGGGCAAGGAGCTTTGCGATTTCTGCTGAATGTTCTCTGATTAATTCTTGCTTCAATTGTACAATCTGCTGACCATGCATTTCTTCTAATTCTGCCCTGAGATTTGCAAGTTTCCTTTGGGCTTCAAGTTCCATTTTTTCTTTGATATCATTCTCATGTTGGGTATCTTTGTGAAATCGCTTTTGCAGTTCTTCCACAGTTCCCATTAAGTGTTTTATTTCATCAGAGCATTGCCTTTCTTTTTGTTTAGAAATTGTTAGTTCAAGCTTTACATTATCCAGCTCTTGATTCTTTTGAAAAGTCTCTTCTTTTAATTCCTCTAGAGATTTCTCAGCAATTGATATTTTTTTCAGATATAGAAATAGATTTTCTTCATGTTCTGTACATTTTGCTTCCAGTTGTTCAATAGTTGTTTGTTGTTCATTCATTTTCTTCTTTGTAGAACAATCTTCTTCATCTTTCCATTTTTCCTATAATAAAAAATTTACTTATTTTATTTATTATAAAATTTCTAATGTACTTTCATATATCTCAGATTTCTTAAGTTTTATATTATTATAAAAAGCTATTGATTTTTAGAAGAACACATTAAAAAAAGTTAATAAAATGACCATAGGATTTGGATTCAAATAGTACATTAAACTGTAAAACTGGGTTTAAAAAAGTAACTGTTCTGTTTGATAATATGTTATGTCTATTCAAATAAACTACATTATGATTTCATGTGATAATCTTATTCTCAAAATATATTTTAAATCAGTGGCTAAGTTTCCATGACATAACAGCCAACTTTATTTTTGCCTAGTCTAACCATGTTTCCCAGTCAGGAAATTAAAAGAATAAGAGGTAAAAAAAAACAACATTAAGCTTATTCTTGCCACATGTAGTCTCCATAAACTGGTTACAGTAATAGATATCACCCCTCATGCCGGCCAAAAATTATCTCATGTTTGTTGCTTTTTTCATAATTCTTGTAAAATATTATTTGACAGATGCTATACAATTAACCAAACATGATTAAAGTTTTAAAAGGATAAAAAGAATAAAACAAATAGTCAATGGAGTTCTATATAGACAAACCACAGAAATACCTGACTGAATAATAAGAAAAAAGCTAAACAGCCCTTTTCATTATCCACATTGCACAGCGTAATTCTCACTGTATACTTTAAACATCGCTAATGTGGCTAAGTGAAACTTGCATGGTGCAAGAAGTCATACACATACTTTAAAACTAAATATTCAGTTCTCCTCAATCCATGTTTTATATTATTGTGTATCTATAAGTGACAGACAACAATTGTATCAGTTTTTTTAAAACAATAACTATGATAAAATATACAAGTCTTAAAATACAAACCATGTCCATGATTTTATGTTGCAGAAGGGAAACCTGCACTTCAAAATCTTCATTTTTCTTCTGATAGTTTCTCAACAGCTGCTCTTGTTCTTCAAGCTGTTGCTGATAGGCAAATATCTGTTGCCTAGCTTGCAGTAAATCAGCCGCTGTACTGCTGTGACTAGTGTTCCTTAAAGTTTCACTTGCCTGTAACTTATGAACAGAACAGTGTGTTGAGAGACATTGTTTGAAAAAGTGGCTTCCAAAATAAGCATTCTCAGTAACGTATTTTTATTGGTCTCCCACATGTATTTTGGCATTCAGATCATGTAAAAGGCATGTATTTTGCACTTTACAGAGGAAACATTCTTAGTCTGAGACATCGTAAAGAGCAATGTATTAGCAATCCCATGTTCCTTTTCCTCCTGAATTTTTATAACTTACTTCTCTGATGCAATCAACCATTGGCCAGAATAAATTATCCTGAAAAAGACTAAATTTATTTGAATATACTTTTTGGGTTTATAAAAGAAAAAAGAGCTTCATTCAGGGTACCAATGATTAGTTGATATAGAAAACTTTCAGTCACACTTTCAGATATATGCATGCAATAGAACAGGGGTCCCAAATCCTTGGGTTGTGGCCCTTTACCAAGCCATGGCCTGTTTGGAACTGGCCCATGTGAGTGGCTGACTAGTGCATGCGCACTTATGTGCAGCTCATCTTGCACAAGAGGCAGGCCGGTGCGCACAGGCGCGCAGTTCGACTTCCCCTCTCTCCCTGCCGGGCCACCAAGCTGTAAAGGTTGGGAACTGCTGCAATGGAATGTTGCTAATATAATCAGTTTTTAAAATATATCAATCAATCAATTTTTATTATAGTCACAAGACAGCATTATAAACAAAAGCATTAAAAACAATATTATATTTAAACATAGATATCGAATACAAAGTCTATTAAAAAAATATTTCCACGACATTTCAAATTAATGTAATTTTACATAATTTGATTCCCCCCAAAGCAGCTAACATATCACTTTTCTTAGAAAAACATGTTTCTAATATTTTCAGCAAGCCATCTTACATTTATGAATCTACTGAACTTTAAAAGATAACTTAATTCTTTGATATAAATAACTAGCATTCAGCATTTATTTCTGGTACTTTCTTTCTTTTCAATGGATTCAGAACATGAAAGAAATGTGTACATCCCTTTTTATTCAGGAGAACACAGAATTCTTCCTAATGGCTCAAAACAATACAGACAGTAAGATGCTCCTAACTGATCTGAATAAACAAAATAGCTTTTGATGGGAACCTCGCTAAATTTGATTCTCTATCTCCACACTGAAATATGTTCAACTAGTTCCTCCTTGCATTTCACAAGGCTTTGAAACCTATATTGTTCAAGCTTGCTCTTGCCAAATTAAGGAAGATTATCTTTGTATTTGATGTTTCCTGATTTATTGTATACTGACCAGATTCAATGTACTGATTTATAAGTAAACTGAATCCTGAACATAGTCTTATCCATTCTTCTCCCGCTCAAGTTTGTACAAACTGAACTTATTTTATCGGATAGCCAAACTACTGCTTGTGAACTCTCTATATCAGCACTGTTTTCAGCTTGTAATTCTAATTGGAAAGATTTAAATTAAAATTTTGGAATTTGGATAGAATGAAAAGGTCATTATTTATAAGACAGAAAACTGAAAGTATCATTTGCCAAGTGAAAGTTTAATATGAATCCAGTCAGAGAATAATATATAAAATCAAAATCAATCCATTAACTCAAAAATGGGTCTGCCTATTGGGAAAGTAGAGAAAATGAAGATATACATTTTTCATTCAATAACTGGAATGATTTAAGTATAGTTTTTAATTTTAATAAAATATCAGTTACTTACATGCTGAAATTGAATTTGCAGTTTTTGACTTTGTTCTGTCAATTCCAAAAATTCCCTCATAGTTTCATCTTTTTCCATCCTGGCTTGCTGCAGATTAGCAGTGAGCTGAGTTATAATATTGTCTCTTTTTTTGATAGCAGTTTCAAATTCCTGAAGCTAGAAAAAGTTATGTTAAATATTACCATTTATAAGGAACTCTATATCAGTTCAGGTGAGTCTTGGATGCATACCATTACAAATATGTCCAGATATTTAGAATGCAGAAAAAACAAAACATGTTTAGTATAAAGGCATAAAAGTAGGTTCTCTACTTATTAACATTATTAATGGGGAATAAGGCTTGCCAACTTTCTCTTTGATGATTGCTTGATTGGGGTATTGTTTCATCAAGGAGAAAGCCACATACCTACAAAAACTGACAGGACAAGCTAATATAAACAAACAGTCTGCAAACTGGTACCGTATAATTTATCTAGCCTGGCAATGAAACATTTGCAAGAAAATAACAAAGCTCTGAGAATGCTAAAAACTCCACAGTACAACCCTGAGCTACATATATTCTCTTTATGTATAACAGAATACTGATTTCCTTGCTAATGATATTATTTTTACCAATTAATACTTTAAAATGCTAATATAAATATAGTTTTTGTTACTTCAATATAGTTCTAATATCAGCACAAGCCCCAAATATTTTTTTTTAATGTTGGCAAAAGAATATGGGACTGCTTGGTTTTTATACTCCCTTGAATAAAACCTAAAAATCTGAAGAACTAAAACTTCCATCATCAAACAATTAGCAGTCATTCAAATATCATGCTGCAAAAAGATAAAACAAAAGGACAAATGGGGACAATGTTAAAAAAGAAATTGAATCCAATGAAAATTATCCTATTGGGTTGAAATAAATATTACTGCATACACAAGACATATTTTATCAGGAAGCTATTTTCCCAACCATCAATTCAATGCAGTTTTAAGTTGGAAGATGTCTTGGTTTCTCTTTCAGGCCTTGGAGGTTTCTCTTTCAGGTCTGTGTTCAGCTTTAGAAGAACACAAAATGAGCTCAGAGTTGAAAAAGAAAGCATAAACCAAATATTTCCTTCCATCGATTGTAGCAGATGGGATAGGATTATGTAAATAGTAACAGAGAAGTAAAGAAAATGCTTTGCAATATTAGGTTACAAACTGGAATCTTTACTTAACCTCATTTTCACTTTGAACGTGCTATTTTTCTTTTTCAAATTTCTCACTAAATAGCTACATTACAAAAATCAAGAAAGATGTATTGTATAATAAGTATGTAAAATTAAAAAAGAGATTAGAGTTCTTTTTATAAAATAGTTTCCTGCATTTTTAAATCAATTCAATAAATTATTTTTTAGAAAGTTTTACCCTTATTTAAGCATTCTCTATATTTAGCAAACATTGTAACATATTATACCTTTCTAACTCATGTCAATCAATTATACTCTCAGTTCCCTATACATGCACCCTAGTATATTACGGTATCTAGAATCAGTTATACCAATTATACTGAAACTATTTGCAGGCCTTCTTTGATGAATATAATAAAACATAATTGTGATACTAAATGGGCAAACTCAAAAACAAGATATCAAAAGATTATATAGTAAGAGATACAGATAGTCTCCAATTTATGATTGTAATTGAGGCCACACTTTTGGTTATAACATCATGACAATTGTAAAGTAAGTCTCTATGTAATTACATCCACTTTTATGACCTTTTTTGTGGCAGGCATTAAGGAAACCCAGTAGTTGTTAAGCAAACCATTGTTCACTCTGGGGCAGATTTTTCCAGAAACTGGAAATAAATGCTGGTTTCTGGCAAAAATGTCATAAATCATAGTCAACTGCAGTGTGCAGTGAATGGCCATAAATATGCCAAGCACCAAAAATGCAGTCACATGAGTAAGGGAGCATGGACATTGGAACTTTGAATTCAGATTCTAAGTCTCATTTTGAGGTTCATCATAACTTTGAAATTAGCTTAGTGACTGGTCATAAATTGAGGACTACCATTAGCCGAAAGATGAGGAAAGAAAAGCACTGTAATTATATCCAGACTTCTTAAAACACATATACCCAAAAGTTGAGTAAATTCTTTCTCCTGCAAATACTGTACTAAACCAACACAATGATTTTAAACTGTTACATTTTAATATTAAGACTTATAAAAATCTTGTTAAGAAGTTTTTTTCATTGAGTATTTATCTTTTATTAAAAAACAGATCTACTGCAACCTAGAATAACAATATTACATTCTAAATTTTAAAAAATACAAACATCTAAGCTCGACAATTTATTTAGGCAAATAAATAATGGGATAAAATGCACTCTGAAAAACTCCAACTTTTTCCTGTTACTAGAAATTATTATTAAGAGGTTGTTACTTTCTATAAAGAGAGCAAATTTAGTATAAGTTACACATAAAGTAATAAAGGTGGGATATAAATAAATCTATCAAGTAAATAAATGATATATCTTTCCAGACTTGTATTTAGATAGCCTGAGAAACAGAAAATTTTAATGAACTAAATAATTTAATTAAAGTTAAGGTGTAAAACACAATTGTTTCAACATATCATAATAAATAGCGATGACTATTTATTACTAATTATTGATACATGGTATAATGTAAGTTTTGGGTGGCCTGGGACCCCCTACAGTGTACCTCGTTATGGAACATTTATTTGCTTTTAAGGATTTTATGCAAGTGTTTGCACTTTAATAAGAATATTCTGAATTATAAGAATAAATAGAAAAAAAGCATGGTAGTGTTGTGTATATCACATATCAAATATTACATTTCCTTGTTTTAGCAGAGAATACTTACATTTTCTGGAATAATATTTGGCAGGAAAGGGAGGGATAGAATGGGGGGACACAGAATCCACAAATTATTTTGCTGAAGTAAGACAACTCAGATTCTGATAAAACCATGGCATACTTAAAATATTTTAGGCATAAAAATAAAGATTTGCAAATAGGCTATCACAAAAAATTACTTCAGCATCTTCCACAGTTCAAATCTTATTCTATTTAATTTTAAATTAACTTCTTTTATCTTTTATAAAGAGGCCAGGTGGTGGCACAGTGGTTAGAAAGCAGTATTGCAGGCTAACTCTGCCTATAGCCTGGAGTTTGATCCTTCCAAGATGGATCAAACGAGGACCCAGATTGTTGGGAGTTTACAATGTTGACATTGTAAATGTCCCAGAAAGCGCTATAAAGAACTATAGAGTGATATATGAGTTTAAGATCAATTGCTATTACTATCTGTCAGTTCACAAATGCTCTGGGCCACAAAACAAAGCACCACAAAACTTTACATCATTTTATAAGTGTACAATGCCTAACAGTAAACATACACAGAAACACCTTATAAGTGCATTTTCTGAAATCTTCCTGTAATTATTGTATGTCAAATTTGAAAAATAAAAACAAAATATATAATCTTTATATAAGAGAAGAGAAACCAGATATAGTATGAAAAATTGGGATAAAGTTGCCTACTTTGAAATGTTATTTTCCATCGCTATTTCATCAATAATCCAAAAGGACAGATAAAGAATGTGTACTATAGGCACATACTAAATAAAATAGGCACAATACCAGGGTAATGTGCACAGAATGCAAATGATAATTATGTGTATACGCTTTAATTGTGCAGACATTATTAATTTAATTTATATTGTATGCAACCCATCCAGCATCCAAAGTGATTCCTCAGTGTTCTTCTAAGAACTGGATTTATATGTTATCCAGGTCCAAGAAATGGATAAATTTTATTGCACCATTACCTTATCAACCACTTTCTTGATTTATAAGAGGAACGCCAATTTCACTGTCCTTTGTCTAACAAGACTAGGGAGTATTCTTTAAAAAAAAATAACCATATTATTTTTTATAGAATTAAGGTCAAAACTCATTAAGAACTGAACCAAAAATGTGGAAGCTGAAGCAATAATTATACTGATACTTCTAATATTAGTATCAGTAAATGAAACAAAATATTAACATTTTCAGCAACTCAGATTGTACCAAACATGCAGAAAGCAACATAAGGTAATTATACCTGTTGCAACCCATCTGTACCATACGCTGCCCTCATTTCTTCTAGCTCTTTATTTAGCTCTTCAATCTCTTGCTGCTTTCCAGCCAATTCATTCTTCATCATCTCCAGTTCTGTTACAGTATTCTGCACCTCATGACCAGTATACTTCTCTCCAAATTCCAATTCTTCTTCCTAAACCAATTCAAGGTTCTTAAAACCCAGCATGGTATAATATTGTTTTAGAGTGAAGATATGTAAAATATTTATTTTTCTGCAAAATGACACAGTACTTTAGAGCATTGCTATGGAAACTAACTTTATTAGTATAGCTTGCTCCATAACAGCACCAGCATATTAGTCCAAATTAAATTTTAAAAGTTGTCTTCTCAATACTGTGAAAATGCAACAGAAGAATAGAGCACATAAACTAGAAATTGTTATGGCATACAAGTAGAAGAATTGCAGTTAATAGTCTTAATTCATTTCTCAAAGCAAATCACTTAGTGTTTTAGTATTAACTGCCACAAATTAATTATAAATACTGTACCCTAATAAAGTCAGAAGGTACATCAGTTCTTGTCAAAAAATTGCCACCATTTATCTGCATGAGAAAAATGTCTATATGGGTTATATTTTAAAATACAACTTAGAATGCAATTGATGTGTTCTTAGAAATAACTATCTGTCCTTTAATAAGTATATAGTAGACTCTTATTTACTCCTGATTAATTATACCTCCAGTTTACTTAATCAACACAAGGAAATACTCTTATCAGTAAAGTAAAATAAGGAGAAAGTCATTTTTGTAATATTTTTCCCCAACAAAGACTTGGACGATGGAAAAAACATGTTTAAAGGATTTCATTGGACAATTAGTATTTATTGAATCAGGATTTTTTTTTCTTAATGCAGAAGTATGCATAGAGGCTTGATAAAGATATCATGGATAATTTATGTATTTTTAAAAAGAAAATACTTCAAGGTTTCTATTAAATTATGACACAAAATGTTTTTCCACCAAAAAGTAATAGAAATCTAACAAAATTTGTCATCTAATGTCGGGAACTATAAGGAAGAGTTATAGAGATGGAAGCATCTAACCAAAACTGACAGATCCTAACAAAGCTAAATTGGTCAGACCCGATTAGTAGTAGGATGAAGGACATCAACAAATCCTAGGATTAAGGCTAAATTGAGAGAGAGAGAAACATGGAAGAAAAAATTATAAGCCACTTCCATACTACTGCCAAAAATCTACGTAGACACATTCAAATAATCACCGGCAATTGAACTTAACCTGAGGATAAACTTACTGGGTATGATTCCAAGACTCAAATGGAAGAAAACAGAAGTGACAATTACAAGTAACTTATATTTGGAAAATACATCACAGGTTCTGTTATTCCAAAAATACTCAATATAACAGCTGACACAAAACTCCAGAGGTTTTCAAAAAGATGGATTCTGAGTTGAGTAATAGAATTTTATTTGTTATGTTAGTAACTAACACCTTACCTAGGACACTAAAAGGCAGAACTCAAGTATATTGAAATATTAGATATTCTGACAAAGATTAAATAAATGTCCGCTATGCATAAATTATTAATACAAATGTATCAGAAACAATTTATGCTTCTCACCATTTATCCCTGTCTTTTTGGTTCACCTTATAGCTTTCAAGGCCTTACATTCAAAGCCACTGCTGTGCTTATTCGAATATTTGTGCAAAATGAAGCACAACAAAAATATAATGAGTTATCAAATACTTGACAATGCTGTATTGAATCATTTCATTCAAAGTACAACTGAAGTAGCCTTTAAGCAATAGCCCTACCACCTTATGGGGAAAGGACAGAAGTGTCAAAACCTTCTTCTCACCGAGATCCCTCCATCATGTTTGAGCTGTTAGGAAACTAATAGGCTTCTATGAAGTTCAATGAATAATTTGACAGAGGATGCAAAAGATGTGCTCAACATCAACTTGTATGGATGAGTCTCTCCATGAGAAATGGTCCTATCAATGAAGGAACCAATATGAATTGGACAATGGCACAGAACATTGAAGAGATTGGGCTTCACTACAGTTCTGTGTCCTGTATTCAATCAGCCATAACTGTCAACCTTCTGGGAGGAGAAAACTCTTGAAGAATTGAATGCCATGCTTGCAAACAAACTCACTCTCTTCATTTTAAAAGCATTATTTATAGTAAAAAAAAAGAACGGTCACTGGAAAGCAGTTGCTCTCCTTTTACACAAAAATAGAAAAAAATATGTTGTCTATAAATGAATGGTAGTCAACATGTGGGCCTGACTACAATACTTTTCTAAGCTTCCAATTATAGGCCTCATATAATACAGCGTCTTCTGAATCCATAACTAATTCAACTTATTTTAAATTGTAATAATCAATTTTATAAGTAATTTTTTGTAGTATGTGGGAGAAATCCCATCCCAAGGAGGTCAGACACAAAAAAGAAAAACTTGGATCTGATCTGTCGATCAAATTTAAACCTATCAATCTAGATAAGAGATAATGAGGGAAATTCAAGAAATTCAAACTCTAAAGAATCAATAAGGAATATGAAAATTTACATGGCTTAATTTTTCCTTTGTACTTTGTTTTCATGGGAGGAGCAGAACAGATCTATTCCAGCTTGACTTAGAGACAAGCAAGTAAAGCCCTAAGTTTCAGGGATGTGGAAGCTGGAGAATCAGGAATGATATAACTGTCTGAAGAGCAATGTAACTAAAACAAAGTAACAATTTGGATTTATTATTTATTTATTTATTTATTTATTTATTTATTTATTTATTTATTTATTTATTGGTTCGATTTATATGCCGCCCTTTTCCGGAGACCCAGGGGGCTTACAATGCGTTAAGCAATAGCCTTCATACTTTTGTATATACCTGCTTAGTAGGGCTTTCGACACTCCCCCCAAGTGAAATAATAAATTTAATAATAAATAAATAAATAAGTAGTGTTCTTTTTTTTTTTTTTATACAAAGTCATCTTATTGCCCCCACAAACCGGGTCCTCATTTTACCTACCTCGAAAGGATGGAACCTTGAGCCTGGTGAGATTTGTCTTTGTTTCATTTTATTTTACTGTGATTTATTCCCTTTTGTCTATTCTCTAGGAATATTTCTTAGTGGAGAAGCAATTAAATAAAGAGCCGAGGTGGCGCAGTGGTTAGAGTGCAGCTACTTCAGCTGACTGATAGTTCAGTCAGATCAGCAGATCAGCAGATCAAATCTCACTGGCTCAAGGTTGACTTAGCCTTCCATCCTTCCGAAGTGGGTAAAATGAAGACCCAGATTGTTGGGGACAATATGCTATTTAGTATACTATCTTTGGTGTAAGCTGCCCAGAGTCCTCGGAGAGTGGGCAGCAAAGAAATACGAATAATAAAATAAAATAAATAAAATAAATAAATTGTTCAACTCTTTTTGTTTTTTGTTCTTTGTGGGTTCCTTAATTTCAATTTAAAATAAAAAAAGGGTTCAATTTCTTTGCTAATCAGTCCATTCTGACATTTTTAACTTTATACACTTCCTGCTAGGCTAAGCTACTGAGAAAAGTTAAAGGAGATTCCATTTTATCTAAACATTAGACTACTGCAAAAAAGAACTAAAGAGTGTGTTGGCTGCATACATAACAAGCTACTCACAAATGTATGGGAAGGTGTAGTAGGAGTGGTAAATAGAGGTACCAAGGGGAACAGTATACAACATCGCCTTTCACTACAATGTTCCAATGCTTTCATATATGCATTACAAACATTATTTTTGTTATATGCTTAATATATTTATGTTCAAATAGTAAAAGACCAAAAATCAAGTCAGTATATTCATACCTAGTACAATTAGAGTATATGTATATAATACAATAACATTTCTACAGTCATATAACTATATTCTTATGTGCATTTATGCATGTGTGTGTGTATATGTGCGTGTGTGTGTGTACTGTATACTGACACAATTACACACCACAAAATAGTCCAATAATATTTGAAAATTATTGATAAACCCATTTTTACAAAGCTATATCATGTTATTTGGTCATAAATATCCCTCCTAAAATTATTTTTAGGAATACTTATTTAGATGTGTATTGTAGGCTATCTTTCACTATGCTGATTGTATAAAATGGTTCACATAAAATAAACTGACATAATAAAAATAGAGTACAAATAATTTAAAGCAGCATTTAAAAAACTATGTTTCCTTAAACAACATATAAGACATCATCATCTTACCTCTGAGCTGTAATCATCTGCTAGAGTGGAAAACTCACTTTCTAGCTAAAATAGAAATAAAAATAAAAAGATGAGAATTTTTATAGTAATCTAACACAGGAAGATAATGGAAACCTTTAGTATCTTAAACAAGAGTTGCTAGGCAGCATCTGTTATTGCTAAGACTGCATAAAATTAACACACATTTTAAAAAGATGCTTATATTGGAAAAATGAAGTAAATGTAATGACTTTTGAAAGTAAGGCTTGAATAATAAGGCTTGAATAATAAACAAAGATTACTCTTGACAATTGGTAATTTGAATCTCTCTTGTTATTTCTCTTTCCTGGAATTAAATTGTGAGAAACCTTTTGGAGCCTATAATCAAGTTGAAATTTGTCTTGAGGCATTAGGAAACATTTTATTTTACTGACTTCGGCCGTATTTGAATCCTGGTACAAATCTTTAGTATAAACTAACATTACAGGGAATTCAGCATCACAATGGTGACATTCCTTAAAGCTGACTGTGATATTACATAAATTACAGATGGAAAAAAATTGATTATTACAGCCAATCTCAATAAAAGTAGTTTTAGCTTTACTGTGAAATTGATTTCCTGGCCTGGTTTATCTAGTGGGGCTGAAAGTTGGGCCAGAATATGTGTTATGCTTGATATAAGCTGCTCAGATTTGTTCAGCAGCTCAGTGATCTCCAAATATCAATCAAGAGCCTTGATGGTACAGTGGTTTAATGCACCCTGTTATTAACACAGCTGCCTGCAATTTCTGCTGGTTCGAATCTCTCCAAGGCTCAAGGTTGACTCAGCCTTCCATCCTTTCTAAGGTAGGTGAAATGAGGACCCAGTTTGTGGGGGGAATAAGCTGACTTTGTATAAAATATACAAAAGAATGAAGGCTATTGCTTAACGCATTGTAAGCCGCCCTGAGTCTCCGGAGAAGGGCGGCATATAAATCAAATTTTATATATATATATATATATATATATATATATATATATATATATATATATATATATATATATATAATAAAATAAATATTAAAGCCTTGGTCCTTTGCCAACTTTTGATGCCATCAATCATGGTATCCTTCTGGACCAGCACAGAGGGTTGGGAATGAGATCATGGTCTTGGTGAAGTTATCTTTCTTCCTTTAGTGCTGGTTCTAGTTAGCGTAGACGGGAGGACAGAAACCTATGTTCTTGCTGTGTGGGTACTTCTGGGTTTTTCAATATCCTTGTTCTTGTTTTACATTTCCATGACACCAATGGGAAAGGTCATCCACAGTATGAGGTTAGACGGTATCAATATGCTGACAATACCCAGTTATATATCTCAACTCTGAGCCAACCAAGTGATACTGTCAAGCTTCAATTTCAATATCAATATCTAGAGGCTAGCAGTTTGAATGCAAATGTATTTATGTTCAACCCTTGACAAAAGAAATGGCTGTGAATTTAGAGGGGCATTCTGTTCCAGAGATCTTTCAGAGTTTTATATAGGACTATGCTATCCCATACAGAAGTGGAATGCAATTTTGAGATCCCTATAGACTTCTGGTTCCACAAATCATATTGTATGATAAGTGCACCCATTTATGAATTGGGAGCTCTATTAACAGTCAGTGGATTCTAGTTATACTTTCTCTGGATTACTACAATGTGCTTTACATGTTGTCCTTGATAGCCCAGAAGTGCCCACATGGCAAGAACATAGGTCTCTGTCCTATCTACGCTAACTGGAACCAGCACTAAAGGAACTAAGTTTCTTAGCTTTTACACGTTCAGTAGAATGCGTAACAGATTGTGGAAGCATAAGTAGTTATGGGTCCTCTTGTGTATTCTTGTACTGGATCGATCCGGAGCTCTGTTAGCAGCTGCAGATGTCTTCTGGCAGGCATCTGAAGATGAAATGGAGGCTGGGGCGATCTGTGCGAGTGGTAGCAAGTAGCCACAGAAGACGCGGCCACAGAAGAAGGAGAAGCAGGTGTCGGGGCGGGTGAGGCCTAGTAAACAGGGCAGCACACACCCCCATCCCCACCCTAGCTTATTTTTTATCTGTGTGCCTCGCCCCACCCCCTGCACCCCGGGGTGGTCAGGGTCTTAATTAGGGCTAACTTTGTGGGTGGGGCTTAATTTGTTGCATGCGCTCAAAAACGTGATAGGGCTTCTTTTCAAGGAGGGTTGTCTTTTTGGAGAAACACGGTATTTATAAATTGAAAAATACTAATAAGGTTAAGAGTATTTTCAGATTTATAGATAGAAACATTTGATAACTTATTTTGTATTTTGTGTCATGTACTGATACGATCTGTGAGGACCCCCAAGGACTTCCAACAGACATTCAGGTAGTTCTTGTTTAATGTCCATTTGTTCAACCACTACTTTTTTTTTTTTAATTTGATTTATATGCCGCCCTCCTCCGGAGACTCAGGGCGGCTTACAATGCATTAAGCAATAGCCTTCATACTTTTGTATATTTTTACAAAGTCAGCTTATTGTCCCCACAAACTGGGTCCTCAATTTGCCTACCTTAGAAAGGATGGAAGACTGAGTCAACCTTGAGCCTGGCAAGATTCGAACTTATTAATTGCAACTACTTGAAGTTAGGATAGCGCTGAAGGGACTTACAAGTGATCCTCAAAGTTCCTATTTGGCTTCTTCTTTTGCACACTAGTTAAAGAAGCTTGGTATGTGAGAAAAGGCCCCATCTTTCACATCTTGGGCTTCTTTCACAAAAGAAAGCCCTGGCTGACATGTGAACAGAAGCCCTGGGCAGGGCGTGAAACAAGCCAGTCTGAAAGAAGGCAGCATGAAAGAAAGTCCTGGCAGCTGTGCAATGTGATGTGGCAGGTATAGTTGGGCAGCTGGATTGGCAGGCATCGAAAACGACAGAGATGGAAGTAGATAGATAGGTGAGGAGAGTTCAAGAAGAGGCAGCCTGTCATTTTACTGAGGCTCGTGCTGAAACAGGCGAAGCAGGATTGGCTTGGAGCAGGGTGGATCCCCTCCTATTGACCAATGGCATTCACTTAAATATGGCAATGGAGACTGCTGGGGTTGCCAATGGCAAAGTGATGTGGTCATGTGACATCACACTTTAAGACTGCAGTGTTTAGCGACAGAAATTCCAGTTATAATTATCATGGCTTAACTGAGGGCTACCTATATTACATTCCAATATAACCAACTATTAACTCAATATTTAGAGATTGCCAATAACCAGTAACATTTCAAATAAACCTCAATGTAGATTATTTTGTGAGATGATTTTAAAACACCACAATTTCAATAATTGTGCAGTTTCCAATACATTGGATACGCAACAATTGTCCGTATCCAATAATATGCAGTTATTTTTTATATCAATATTTATACTCTGTCTTAATCCTATTAAACTCTGGCACTATAGCCTCTCATGGTGGTACTGTTATTAATACTATTGCCCATGTTAAAAACAGTGGTTACTTTAACTTTTACACAGGAAAATTACCTGCTCTTACTTTCAAAGCAAATTTGAATATTTCAAAGCATATTTACAATATATAATATACTGCACCATCTAACAATAAATAGCCTCTAACTTTAACCCTGGTTTTTTTTTAAAAAAAAATCTCAAAGTCTGAAATACTTACTTCTGTGGAATATGTTTGATCATGCTTGATCATTTCATCACTGTGCAAAGTTCTCACTGTAACAGATTCAGCTGTAGCAGCTGCTCCTCTTTGAAAGCTATGTGGGGACGCTTCCTCTGTTTGCAATTGGTTAATATCCAAACCTTCTTGTATAAATTCTTCATCTTTGATTTTCGTTATCTTTTTCTTCTTCTTCTGCTTCTTAAATGCATGCTGTCCATCAGAGTATGCTTTTCGTTGTCTAAACTGTGCAAGCTGAACATAAAATAAAATCCTGTTAGAACAGACACGGGTATTTTACAGCCTGTGGGCCGAGTGGTATGATTCAAATAATTCCACTACCGGTTCACCGAAAGTGTGAGTGTGCGCATGCATGTGCGCACAGCTTCCACACATGCACACACGGCCTCCATGCATGCAGGCGTGCACACGGCTTCTGTGCATGTGCATGGCTTCTGTGTATGTGCTAATGCACAGCTTCCACGCACAGCTTCTGTGCATGTGCAGCTTCAGCCACGTGGCAACTGAGCAGCCTTTCGGGGCCTGCTTCCCTCCATCTCTACTCTCCAGGGCAGGGCTGCTTCTATCTGTACAGCTGGAAGAGCATCTTGTGCAATTTAGCAGCTGTGAGTCCCATCTGGAAAGTGCTGCGGCTGAGAGAAACAGCATTCAACATGGCTGCTGCTTTTCTGTGCTGCAGCACTTTCCGTATGGGACTTAGAGTAAAGTGGTGGCTCACAGCTGCTAAATTACACAAGATGCTGTCCCAGCAAGAGCAGCAGTGGAGAGAAGCAGCTGCCAACCTGGAGACCCCATGGAATCTCTCCGCGAGCAATTGAGGCTCAGCAAGGGATGGAAGAAGTGGCTGCCAAATCTCTGCTGCAGCACTTTCCAGAGGGGACTTCTTACAGGTAAGAAGAACCATCCAGTCCATTCCCAAACTGCTTTGGTCCTTCTGTGCCCATGCTGCCCCCCCCCCCGCAGCCCTTCGGCCTAGCACAGCAACATAAATTGCTTTGGCCTGGGGGGGGGCATAGTTGGAGGCCAGAGGGGAGGCGGAGACATGCGAGGGAAGCCCGGGGCAAAGCCGGAGCTAAGTAATGGTGTGTCCCTGGGCCCTGACCTGAGTAGAAGGGCAAGCGGGCATGCTTACCTTTGGTGAGCAGAGCAGTGAGGTGTGGAGGCAAGGCACAGAGATTTGCTGGGCTCATGGCGAAGGCAAAATATATAGAGCATAGTGGGATGGGATGGGAGAGGCAAGTGGCAACTGGGCAGGCGGTGAGCTGGTGGGGGCAGGGCCAACCAGAGGTGGTATTTGCCGTTCTCGGAACTACTCAAAATTTTGGCTACCAGTTCGCCTGAACTGGTCTGAGTCGGCTGAATACCACCTCTGTATGGGCCACATCCTGCCCTTTAACTGTCCCTGTCTGATCCAGATGGCAATGGCAGGATGGCAGTGGTGGGGTGAAAGTGGGATGGAAGTAGCGGCCCTCCCGAACAGCCCCCGTTTCTCATTTGGCTCTTTGGGAAAACTGCCAACCTCTGTATTAAAGTGAAAGACTTCCAATATATTATATATGAAAATATTTTTTTAAATGTATGAACTTTCAATCTGTAGATTAACTCAGATTAAAGGTCATTTTTTTTACATAGTGTGAAAATAAGAAGTTGTAGTACAATAAGAGAATCAGTATGTAGCCTATTTAATATATATCTTGAAATCTTCAAAGTAGTCAGTAATTTCTTAGAAATAATTCAAAATAAATTCAAATTTAAAAACAGACAATAATGTATTGTCAGGGGGGCGGCTGCGGTGGCTCACATGGTAAGATGCTGGGCCTACGCACCGCTGAGATCAACAGCTCGGCGGTTCGATTCCCGTGAGCAAATGAACTGTGGAAGGGACAAGAAAGGAACCTTCCCCAATTGGCTACCAGCATTCAGACATCCCACGGGTAAAGAGAACACCGCCCAAAATCATTCCTTTCACAGAGGCAGCCAGCCACCTTGGTGATCCCTGGCTAACATGTGCCATACGCTAAAGAAATAAATAAATTGTATTTTCATCAAATTTTTATTTCCCTTGCAGTCAGAAACAAATATATAATATAAAATAACTCCCAATGTATCCGAAACGTTAAATTTCAAAAAATGTAATTTGACTTCATTCTTACGAATGTCAACATTTTTGAAACATGAAAGAGAGAAAGAGAGAGAGGGAGAGAGGGAGGGAGGGAGAGAGAAGGGGGAGGGAGGGAGGGAGGGAGGGAGGGAGGGAGGGAGAGAGAAAACCAAACAAACATCCTTACTATTTATGAGTTAAGATATACAAATGTATCCTGCCATTTGAATAAACAAAAACAGTCAAGAAAGAAAGAATTTGCAGAAAACAGAAAAAATGAAATATTTGCAAATCAGGCACAATATATTGCATATGACTCTGAAATAAAATAATTTTTGCAGTCCCCTTGCTTGGAGTATTGACAGTCCAGCATTTGGCTCCTCTCCCACTCACAGAAGGAGCTTGAGATTTGTAGAACAAAAATATTCACATATATATTTAGCCCTTGCTTCCTATTCGATTACCCAATTAACTAATTTGTTTATCAAGTTTTTATGACACCCATCTCACTTATAAAGTTACCTTGGATGGCTTAGCATTTTCTAATTTTAAAATAGCAACACTTATTTAATGAACTCTTATAAAAGCCTAAGTATTTCATGGGGGAAGGGAGGGAGGAAGAAAGACAGGAAAATTTCCTTAGCTTTCTTTCCAGTTACTCCATTCAGCTATCTCTATCAAGCTTAGAGTAAGAGACTTACTTTTGTAGCAAAAGATACTTTCTATTCTCTAAAACTATTGCTATAATAGATATTTAACATCAGTATTACCAAAAGCCTGCAAATCTGCTCATCTTAATCTTATTAACTACAATTAGAGACATTTTTTGTTATATCCGATATATTTATTAACTACACTCAATAAATAGATGCTTGTCTTCATGTGACTGATTCTCAAAATCAAATAATATGGTTTTAAATGATTAAATAAATGAATTTAAGTTTTAAGTGAAGACTTGGTGCCACATTTAAAATATCTACTATAACTCAATTAAATATTGAATTATTTTGACCATTTAAAATGCCAATAGCAAAAGAATAGGAAAATGTGACTATTACAAGTAATCCTTAACTCAACCATTCATTTAGTGACTACTCGAAATGAAAACATCATTGAAAAAAGTGACCTATGAGCATTCTTCGCACTTATGATCATTGCAGCATCCCCGTGGTCATGTAATGAAAATTAAGGCAACTGGCATGTATTTACAATGGTTGCAGTATTCCAGGGCGTACAACTATCATTTGCAATCTTCCTAGCTGGTTTTTAACAAGCAATGTCAACGGGGAATAGCCAGATTTTCTTAATGACTCTGTGAACAACTGCAGTAATTTGCTTAATAAGAGTGGCAAAAAAAGATTGTAAAACTGGGCACAAATTACTTAAAAGCCACCTTACATAGCAACAGAAATTCTGGTCCCAATATCAAGAGCTATCTGTACTAGCAATCTGAAATTACTGATAAGATATTCAATGCAGGTTAACAAATCAAAGTATTGGAGGGGGGATCTATTTTAAACAGCTCCAGGATGCCAAGTGAGACCATCGCCAAGTCAAGCTTGGTTCCTGGTTACTGCACACATAGAGGTACTCTGGCAGTATTATAGAAGTAGTTGCCACTATCTTCTTCCAAAATACTTTTTTGATAACGGCATAATTAGCTATGTGCAGCCAAGAGCTTATTTTCACACACAACAGCAATTTGGACTGCATGGCAAATCTGACAAAACATTACAATGAGGAAGATTTATCTGGAAGGAAGCGCCAATGAAAGCACCACAATAAGACTGCAAGTTTTGTTTATAACTCCTGTCACATAAACAATGGTGACTGTCCTGATCCATCTTTGCAATGATTTCACTTCATTTCTACTGAAAGGAACAGGTGCTGGTCCAGTTGCCTTGTTGAGTTAATTAGTCATCTGATGGACATTTAGCCTTTTTGAGTCTGCCTGAGCAATGTGCTGTTATTATCTTCACTCAGCAACACAATCTTATAACTCAAAAGAACTCACATAAATACTCTCAATTTATTGCACCATGTCATCATACCTTTGTGCAAACAGCAATATTATGTCCATATACGTATTAGTTCTTAATTCAACCAGTGGATAATTGACAGGAAATGTTATAAACTGAATCAATACTCCTCTTTCTGTTCCCACCGTTTTCCTTAGTCATAATCACTCACCCTCCCCAGCATTGTTCTCCTCTGGAATATTCCATCCACCAATAGAAACACCAGACAGTTAGAAAGAAATCAGTAAACAAGTTTATGGACTATAATAGAGACACATTTGGTCCTGTTTTTAATAACAATCTTAAAACAAATCTGAACAATATAAAAATAGCACAAGCCCTATCTAACAGACTCATTCCTGCACTGGCACGTGCCTACATCTTACCTCTATTGTCTTCCTTCATTTGCCCAAATTTCCACTGCCGACAGAGCGTTAGCAGTAGGAAAATTCATCACCAAGTGATGATGTGGTATGTGGTAATAGGAAGAAGGATGGAGAAGTTGCCATGATTTAATCATTTTTAAAAGGAGCCCTAAAAATGTATTGTACAGCCTGAATAGTATTTACAAATAGTTTATGATTAATAGAAATTTGAATAATGCAATATTTTGACGTTCAGTGCAAATTATTAATAGATTCAAGCTCATATTCATTTTTAAATCATTAATAAATTATTAAATAAATTATTAATTAATTAATTAATTAATTAGTAAATTAATTAATTAATAAATAAATTAAATAAATTATTAATAGATTCAAGCTCATAATCATTTTTAAAAGGAGCCCTAAAATGTATTGTACAGCCTGATTAGTATTTACAAATAGTTTATGATTAATAGAAATTTGAATAATGCAATATTTTGACGTTCAGTGCAAATTATTAATAGATTCAAGCTCATATTCAATGTAAGCCAAAATTCAGTTAGTGTGAGAGTAACTGTGGTATGGTTGGGACTAGCACGCAGTTGCCATTGGGGTTTTAGATACTAATTAAATTAGATACATGAGCCCTGGTGGCGCGGCAGACTAAAGCACTGTTATTAACATCAGCTGCCTGCAATTACTGCAAGTTCAAATCTCACCAGGCTCAAGGTTGACTCAGCCTTCCATGCTTTCTAAGGTAGGTAAAATGAGGACCCAGATTGTGCGGCAATAAGCTGACTTTGTATAAAATATACAAAAGTATGAAGGCTATTGCTTAACGCATTGTAAGCCGCCCTGAGTCTCCGGAGAAGGGCGGCATATAAATCAAATTAAAAATAATAATAATAATAATTGTCCTTTGGGCAAAATGAAGAAAAGGAAGAGTTCACTTCAAGGAAAGTTTAGAAAACAACTGGCTGATTTGAAGCAGAATACCTGAAATGGCAGGTACACTTTGTACAGGGCTTTGTATTCCTTTACTATTATATAGAATTTCAGAAATAAACATATAAAAATTTAGGTTTATCAAGCTGGAACCAATTATCCTCTTTTCCATAGAAATACTACTTGAAATAATACAAATTTAAATACCCTGTTTTCTCCAAAATAGGACATCCCTTGATAATAAGCCCAATCAGGCTTTTGAGCACATGGCAATAAGGCCAAGCGCTTATTTCAGGGTTAAAAAAATATATATAAGACAGGGTCTTATTTTTGGGGAAATACAGTCGTAGAAAGTAAAGGGAGATTTTTCTTCTCCTTTCACTATTGACTTTAATTTGATTAATTAAAGCATGACTAAGTGATGACAGCATTTCACCTTTTCATGTGATCCAATCTGTTGTGTCTCTCTACAATTACTACTAATATACTGTTTCTGAGCTTAGTTGCTTGCTTGTATTACTTAACTAGGTAACATCAATGCAACTGAGTTTGAGGCTTCCTTCCTATTTATATATAGTAGCTTGCTCTGCCAGTTTTGATGGCGGTATTAGTTCCTTGATTGGGGTATTATTTTCTGTTCAATTATTTTCTATGTATTAATTCCGGCTCAACTGTGTGTTCACTGCTAGAGAGGATGTATACAGTCTTATTATTTCCTGTCAATATTCATTTTAATATCAGTTGTGGTCAGTGTGATCAATTGACCTGACTACCTAAATTATATTTAATTAGTTTCTTATTGTATTGCAGTCAAAGCTGTAATTTGGAAGCAAGTTTAGAAGGACTTGCACTCAAGGCTATTGGTAATTGCAGGTTGTATAATTCAGTCTTTGAAATCCAGCTCAGTGTTTGAAATCCAGCTCAAAACTTATTTAAGCCATGATTTTGAAAGAAATTTGCTGTACTTATTGTGATTTCTCTTATTTATTGCTCTGCCCTTTATTCTATCTGCCTCCAGAGTCATTCATACTCTATTTTTCCGTAATATTTTAGCAACATAGAAAAGTGGTATATTATATTACGTTGTTATGATTAACAACGTTTTTAAAATCCCATCTTTATTATTTTTAATAAATTATTCAAAACTGTGAACATACCTAGTACTTTCTCCTCCTATTTTCTCAACAATAAGCCTATGATGTGAGTTGGGCTGAAAAAGAGTGATTGGCCCAAGTTACCCAGCTGGCTTTTAGGTCTAAGGCAGGACTAAAACTTAGTCTCCCAGTGTCTAACCTGCTGTCTTAACCACTAGACCAGTTGTCTTAATAAATGCAAAACCAGGTTAACTAATGCTCAGTTTACAGTTGTGAGCACAGATCATGCTAGAGAAAAAACACAAAAGATTTTAATAAAGGAATAATAATACTTTAACACACAAGTAGTTAAAAGTAATTTAAGGTCAGGGATGAGTTGAAGATAATGCTAGAGGGATCCAGCAGACAGAATAACCCATCACATAAAGATTCTGTGATGCAAATCAATAGATAAATAGCCTGCTTCCACTTATCCCAGAATTAGGCATTTCTCATTCCTAAAGATTGGATTTAGGTTAACTTTTAGGTGAATTTTTAATTCTAAATGATACAGTATATGCACATTTGCTAATTGAATATCTGCTGAACAATTTCTTGCACAGTTCATGTATAAAACCAGCCATTAGTTTTTAAACAGCAGGTTAGTAAAACCCTGACCAAAGAAACAATGTGTTAATACAATGTGTGGCTCTCACATCTGAATCTATCATAGAGTTGTTATAAGGAGAAAGTGAACAATATAGGGAAGACTAAATACATCACTTTGAGATTCAAGTAAAAATGGGGCAAAATCTAACAAAATAAACAAATGTCCTTTTATTTCAAAGATTCTTTAAGGCCCATCTTTTACAGATGCCTAATGGCATGTCAAATCCGCGGGCGAATATTAAAATTTTCTCTTGAACTTTTTGTTCTCTTTGATCCCAAAACAATCGAAGAAAGAGCGAGTGAAAAAGAAAAAGAAATATACCAAGTGTCTAGTAATCATAGCCTGAAAAAAAATTAATGAGATGTGGTCATAAAGCAAGACATCATGTAACTGCCTCACTTAGTGACAACAATCCCATTGTCCCAGTTTCTATTGTTAACAAGAATTGTGGATCAGCTGCATGGTTCTGGAGCCGCTAGCCACATCCTGCTCTGTCCCCGTCCACACACACACACACACAAACACAGCCAGCCGAGGGTTAAGAAAGTATTTGGCACGCACACAGGTCATTATCTCAAACTTGGCAGTAATATAATCACCGTCTGCCAAGAGCTTTTACTGCAACAGATAACATAAAATTACATACGCATTGCAAATAGTGCAGCAAAACAATATTCCTTTCGGCAGCTTCAGACGTTGTTCAAGTGACTAGCCAAAGTTTGTTTTTGTTCGTCACGGAGTTTTACCAGCCGCCACCCTCTCTTATATAGTCTCTGGGGTGTGGTCCAGTGACTCAATTCTAATCCCTAGCACGCCTCCTTAACTGCTGCAACCGTTTATCACGCCTTCGTTGGCATGCATCCAGGAATGACGGCTCTCCTTCGCTCTCATCTGAGACACCTGGCTCCTGGCTAATCTCCTCTCCCTCGGCCGGCACCTGAGACAGTGCCAGAGGGGAGAGGCCTGAAGAAGGAGGCCTGGCTGACTCCTCTTCCTCATATTCGGAGCTTTCTTCCTCCGATGAAATAGGCTCAGAGGGTGGGGCCACAACACATCCTAGGAAGCTGTAGCTATCCCTGTGCAGTCCAGCTATAGCAGCCCCTCCATCCTGCACTCCAAGACTTCTGCTGTCCTGCACTCCACCACCATAGCTGACCTTTAGTGGCTTCTTGCGCTTGCCATTGATAAAATAGGCTTTGCTCGGCTGCTAGGCCAGGTTGGGGCTGGGCTTTCTAATTAAAAAAAAAAGAAGAAGCTCCAAAGCCACTGAAAAACAATAAGCCCCTTTGTGCTGCAGCATGGGAGCTGCTTTTGCCTACGCCCCCTCACACAGACACACACACACACACACAGCTGAAGCTCGGCCCCAGACAGACCCGCGAGTGTGGCATAAAAAGACGTTTTGGCCCACTGCAGCTCTGGGACTACTTCTGATTCCCACCACCCACCCACAATGCAAGTCCAGCCCAGCCTGGCTGTGAATTCTAGTTCCACTTTACACATGAAAGCCAGCTGCATGACTTGGGGCCGATGACTCTCTCTTAGCCCAACCCATCTCATAGGATTATTGTTGTGGGGAAAATAAGAAGAGGTATTAGATATTTTTCATTGCTTTGAATAATTTATAAAAATAATAAAAGTGTGATATAAATAAATGAAATAAAATTTACCATTCCAAATAACATGCATATAAAGCATCTATATTTTCCCCCATTGAGGGAAAGTCTTAATATGAGATTAACCTATAAACCAACAAAATGTTATTAGTTTTCCTCACTCAATGAGTATTAAAAAATATTTTGAATTGCTTAATTCTTTGGAAAAAGACATACTGTTTTCATTAATTTGAATGAAACATGTCATCTCCCTTTAGCCTGCTAATAAGAATGAGGAGAGGCATAATTTTTATAATTCAAAAGTAAAATTTTGCTGTGAAGCTACTATGAGAAAAAAAACTCCAAGAGTATATAAGTGTTTTTCAATAGTAAACTTACACATACTATCTTAAAAATTAACTCTACTGAACAATATTGATTTATTTGTAATTAAAATCATATATAATTGCACTGTTAGTTACCCTGGCAACAGTGATTATCAAGTTTATTTAACAACAAGGATGAACAGTATCTCTTTTTTTTCAATCCATCAGAAATATCTCTTCTAAATTTTTTATATAACTATCGAATTTTTTAAAAGTCCTACAATACACACCTAAAAAATATAGAACAGTTCAACAATAAAACAAAGGCTATGACATCAGCTATTTACTGGATATAATTATTTGCTTATATTATTCAGAGATGTACAAGTGCTTTCTTTGTTCTACAAACAAGATTATTATTCACTATCATCAGGTTTTACAAAAAGACATACATGCCCAACCGCAGCATGTGCATAATATTAAGCTCTAACAAATTAAGTACAATTTATTCATTTCTAGAATTTTCTGACTTCTACAGAATGATAAAGACTGGATAATAGAGATAACTGCTGTTGAGAGGGTCTTCCATAAGCAGCTGGATGTTTTAAAACAAATACAGAGAGACACACCTATAGATGAATGAAGATTACATCAGAAACAAAGGAATAAATAAAAAACTTGGATTTGACTACATCTTTACATGTTTCTTCAGCAAGAAACATAAATTAAGCAAATGACTAATTTTGAGAAAGAAAATTGTTTTACAATTAATCCATTAATCAGCCTGTAATAGCTGGATTGTAGCATACGGATAGAAAACAACTTGCATACATATATGTGAGAAAGTCTAGAAAAATCAGCTGAATTCTAGAAATTAACTAGCACAGAAACAGAGTCCCTTTTAGTGCAGTCTCTGGTACCAAATTCATCCATGTGTACATTCTGTATTTGCTTTATTGCAAAAGATAAAAGAAATGAACACAAAGATGCACAAAATGGACTGTGGTGGTTATTTTATTTTGCTTGGTTAAGACCTTTGAAAAATTGTGTTGGGCAGACAGTGTAGAAAAATGTTGAATTATGAATGTGAGTTGCTTATGGAATAATTGTGTAATTTGCTCAACACATGTATTCAAGACTATATCAGTGCCAGATATAGTCTGGAAGAATATCATTAGTGGCCCTCTCTATAAAGATAGCATAAATGAATGTAAAACCAGTTAAAATTGATGAAAAATAAACAGACATTAAGCAACGTTAGGGAATTTGAATTATTTGTTGATAATAATTTACCATTTTGAATAGCAAGAAGATTCATAAATGTTTAATTTTCAGGTTGGATACATACACTTTCTGTTTTTGTGCCTTCAAGCCAGTTTTGACTCCTAGTGACAAGTCTCTGCAGGTTTCTTGGCAAGATTTTCTGAAGTGATTTGCCTCTGCCTCCTTCCTAAGACAATAGAATGTGACTGGCTCAAGGTCACCCAGTTGGCTTTGTGCAGGTGGGCCTAGGATTTATGGTCTCCCTATCTCTAACCTGATGCTTTAACCATTACATTAAACTGACTTTCTCAAAAATACCTTTAGATGTTTAAAATTAAAACACTGTGTAGAATTAATCAGTCCATATAAAGAAAAAAAATGGATTTTTAATCTTCATTTCATTCTGGTTTATTGTATTATATATTCATATTATAAAAATATTACTACACCATTCAGAATTTTAGCAACTGTAGAATTAATATGTAAAATTATACTCCTGTAATACCACATTTGTCTTAGAAAACATGTCCTGAAACTTTAGGATTTTTAAATATTGCTTTTAATAATGTATTGATAATATACTTTCAATGTCTTGCTTTGAATATTTTCAGTAAATAAATATGGCAATAAATACAATAAGCATATTCCTAAAATTTTAATGTAACACAGATTAAAAGTAACAACTCTCTCTGGTTAACTTCAACTTCAGAGACATATCCATATTATACCAAAGGTGCTTTTTCAAGGGGCAACTGAACTTTTTTTGTTTTCCCTTGAAGACATTTTGCTTCTCATTCAAGAAGCTTCTTTAGTTCTGAAGAAGACCTGAAGAAGCTTCTTGGATGAGAAGCGAAACGTCTTCAAGGAAAAGCAAATAAGGTAACTGAAGAAGTTTCTTGGATGAGAAGCGAAATGTCTTCAAGGAAAAACAAAGTCCAGTTGCTTTTTGAAAAAGCATTTTTGGGACAACCATCACTCGGATAACTGATAATCTTCACAGACTCCATATTATATTATTTATTGATAACTTTATTCAAAGTTATCAAGGGCCTGGAAAAGATGCTTTATGGCCAAGCCATTATAAAACAATACATCCCCCAATTATATAATTTTAAGTTTGGTGCTTGGCAACCTTTTTCACACTAACAACTAATTGCCAAGGATTCCATGATCATATGATTGCCATTTGCAATTTCCTCTGTTGGCTTCTCCAGACAGTCTACTGAGAAACTACTAAAAGAGTTCCCTTCCATGTATGGAGGGGAGATGAACTTTTGCGGGAAATGGAAAAATACATCTCAGATCCTGATGATTTGAGGAGGAGTTCATATGGAAGGAGTTACTTCCTGCACAGAGGAGTTTAACACAGTAACAGAGCTGCAAGTAACCTTGAAGGTCTTCCTGCCCAACCCCCTGCTCCAGCGGAAGCCCTATACTATTTCAGACAAATTGCTATCCAATCTCTTACTGTCTTACTCTTACTGTCAGGAAATTTCTCCTTAGTTCTAGTTGGTTCTCTTCTTGATTAGTTTCCATCCATTGCTTCTTGTCCTTCCCTGAGGTGCTTTGGAGAATAGGTTTACCTCTTCTTTGTTGCTACCCCTAAATATTGGAACACTGCTATCGTGTCAAACACACACCCAATCCCTCTTTTCATTAGACATACCCAATTCCTGCAACTGTTCTTTGTATGTTGACATCTGGCTGTGGGATGTAAAAACAAAGCTCAGATCCTTATTATTAGAGTTCTTTTCCTGCGCCTACTGAAGGCTTCCCTTCAGCTGGCAGCTCTTTCAGCCAGCACTTAGAGACAAGAGGTAGCCAAAATTCAAGCAGGACTTTTAGCTCCTGAGTGCAGAAACAGCACAGTAAAGAATGTGGCATGCCTTAAGTGAGTGGAGAATGTCCCTGGAGGCCCAGAGCAGGCCACATACAAGTTTCTCTTCTCTCAGGGCTGAGAATCCTGCTTGGATTTCAGGATGAAACATTTTCAGCTCCTGAACGGAGCCTACTAGAGTTTCCCCCATCTCCAAGTATCCTATGCTCCTTATCTGGGACTATGTTCACTTAATAACCCACACAATCACTTAATGACAGCAATTCAGAGTATCATGATTGCTGTCATTAAGCATAGCAGTCCATATAGACATTTATGTGAGGTTCATTTAACAACCTCACTTCATTTTTCGCTCAGCGACAGATTCTGGGCTTAAATTTAAGCAATCCCTGCTTAAATTTCAGATATACATTTATGGATTGAATAATTAAAATTATTTCATAAATTAAAGAACTCATCATCTGAATCTAGCAATGCAAAGTGTTTTAAACCTAACACAAGGATGTTGAAAATAACATTGTTGTACTGGTAGTTACTTAGAGGTATCTCATAATTTTCTTGTCAAGCATGCACATTGAAAACGTTATACATTTTCCACTTTTCTAAAAAAATTACAAATATCTGATGCCCAAGAATGTGCCTTTTTAACATAAAACTGCAGTGCAGACAAAATGGTTTAATTTTATTCTTAAATTAGCAATGCAATCCATGTAGTGGTCAAATTACTTGCAATTATGAGCTCACTGGCCTGTTTGGGTATCCCAAAAGTATAAGTAAGGGACTAAGGCATCCTGAGAAGCCATTCATATATTCAATCCCGTTACAGAAGTTAAATAATTAGATATTATAAACCTCTTACTATGCACATAGGTTACATTCCACCAAATAGAGGTTGCAGTGGGTATAATTATCAATTTTTCAGTGACTGTATTCATCTTTGTCTGCTGTATACATTATAAACCTGACTTAGGGCAGTACATTTTTACCTTGGTTTTTAAGGCATCTATTTATAGAGCAAGACAGAATAAACGGCGATCCCCTCCAGCCCCATGTGCTCCCTTGCTAAAATAAGAGATACCAGTTGGGACCTGTGGCATTTCCAAGGCATGTACAACCTCTTGCCAAGAGCAACAGCTGTTCCCGAGCCAATGGCATTGATACGTATCACAAGCAGGGAAGAAAGAGCCTTGCTCTGGAGCCTGCAATTTGCACGGAGAGGACCCCAAAATGCGATGACAGTTCCACGACAAAAAAAACGCCCCCCCCCCCCCACACACATAGTACACACAAAGAAAAGAGTCGTACACAAAGGAAAGCGCAACACGGAAAAGTCGGCAGGGAACGCCTCGCTCCGTCATCCCCCCACGATTGAGCTTTATTAACTCCGTCGTCGCTCCTGACAGCGAGAAGGGGCGAACGGGCAAGCCATATATATATAAAATAGTAATATATAGATATAGATATATTACTTATGGAAAAAGGGGCGGGACAGGCAAGTTTTATGTTCCTTACCACCCATGAAGCCCAAGCCGCCCGCGCCACCATGTATTTCTCCCACCCACACACCCACCCGCGACTGCGTCCAGGCCTGCCGCCCGGTAGCCTTCCCACCCCGCGCTCCCTTCTCGCCTTACCTTGGCTTTGCCGGCCTCCAGCTTCTTCTGCCTCTCCTGCTCGTCCATGGCTCCTGCCCGGGAGACAAGACAGTTACGATGCAGCCAACTAAACCCAAAAGGGAGATTTGCCTTCCAGCCTCCGAAACGTCTCGATCGCTCGCTCTGCCTGTCTACTCTACGGGGTCTGAAGGCGCCTCGGCGGACCCACCGGCGCCGCCATCTTCAGCTCCACGTAAACACGCGGCCGGGGAAAGTGACGTCCGCGCCGCCGCTTTAAGAACCCAACCTCGAGGCTTTTATAGAGAGGTCCCGCAAGGTGGCAACCGAGGGAAAGGACGGTTCTTGCGGCCGGCGGGCGAGCTCGTTTCCTAATTTTTTTTTAATACTGCATTTCCATTCTGTTTTTTTTTAATTATTTTTATTTTTATTATTTTTATTTGTTGTTTTATAATAATAATAATTATAATTATAATTTTTTACAGTATACACAGCAAACGAGATGACCATGCTGGATTTCGTATCCCAAATCACTAATCGAACAGGTCCGAAGCGTTTAGGACTGTGATGTTCGGTGGATTATGCCAGCAGATCCCAGTAAAGTGGCCTTCTGCCGCTGACCTATTATTATTATTATTATTATTATTATTATTATTATTATTATTTAATCTTTAATGAGATTCACAGCCTTTGAGGCTGGTTAGTAGCTCAGCAGCTCGAGTCCTAACCAAGGACCTAGGAACTGTTAAGGTATTGTTGGAGGATGTAAGCTGTTCTGAGTAAGGTGGTTTTATTATATTATTATTATTATTATTATTATTATTATTATTACTATTACTAATACTATTACTATTACTATTATTATTTTGGGGCCTGAAGGCAGAGAACTCCAGCCGCCTACTTTCTCAACAACAACAACCCTGTGGGTGGTGCTTTTTTTCAGGAGGCAACTGGACTTTCTTGGGTTTTTTTTTTCCCTTTGAAGATGTTTCGCTTCTCATCGAAGAAGCTTCTTCAGTTCTGATAGGATAGCGGGGAATGGAAGGAATATATTCCTTGCAGAAATCCTTCCATTCCCCACTGCCCTGTCACAAGAAGCTTCTTGGATGAGAAGCGAAATGTCTTCAAAGGAAAAAAAAACGAAGTCTAGTTGCCTCCTGGAAAAAACACCTTTGGGACAACCATGACCTGGATGAATCTCTACAAACCTTGTGGGTAGTTTGGGCCGAGAGAGGGATCTACCCAACATCCCTTTCTTTATTGAATGCAAGCTTGGATTGTCAGCTCCTAGATCAATACATGTCATTCAATTGCAATACAGCAATTTCCTAAATGTAAAACGTGCCTGAACTATGACAAGAGTAAACTAATAATTCCATGAATGCTAAAATTGGGCAAGAAATAAAATGATAAAAATTTTAGAGGTAGTGTTTAACAATTCAGTCTTTTTTGCTATGTATTTTAATTATTATAATTCCAATTAAAAGTATTTTTAAAAATGTTGCCCTCTATTTGTTGAGATGGCTGATCAGATAAATAAATATAATTTAATTTATGTATCACAGGGATTCTAATACTCCTGGGTAAAGCAATTACATTGTAAGCTTGCTTTGATAAAATAAATTTTTTACCAAAAAAAATAATTTGCTGCCTCAGCTACACCAGTCTATTTTCAAAAGCAAACCTAATTGTTTGAGAAAACTTGTTTTAAATCGGTGTTTTTCAAACTTTGTTTATTCCACTTTTATTATTTTTACAAATAATTCAAGTCAGCAAACATATCCAACACACATTTCTCTTGTTTCCCCCATAACAACCCTGTGAGGGGCATTGGGCTGAGAGAAAGTGACTGACACAAGATCACCCAATTGGCTTTCAGAGCTAAGGCAGCACTTGAACTCAGTCTCCTGCTTTTCTAGTCTTGTGCTTTAACCACTAGCCCAAACTGGCATTTTCAACTGGGGAATTCTGGGAGATGAAGTCCATATAGCTTAACATTACCAAGTTTTAAACATATTGCCTTTAAACAATACATCAGGGTGGCCCTTCAGAGCCAATTAAGGGTTAATTTTAGCTTTACTTTGAACTTGTCAAGTGGAAATAGCAATAGCACTTAGACTTATATACCGCTTCACAGTGCTTTATAGTCCTCGACCTCGGAAGGATGGAAGGCAGATTCAACCTTGAACCAGTGAGAATCGAACTGCCAAACTGCTGGCAGCCAGCAGTCAGCAGAAGTAGCCTGCAGTACTGCATTCAAACCATGCGCCACCACCAAAAATGCATTGCTTAATGGTGCAGTTTTTATATCATGAATTTAGTGTTCTCATGGAAATGGAGGTAATGTCTTATATCTTACCTTTAATGCAGGAACTCAGGGCAGAGTAGGTAACCTTCCTCCCTACTCCTTTTACCCACCCTATAAATAAGTTGATCTAACGCCATGATGATGAAACTATGGCATGCGTGCCAGAGATAGCACACATAGCCCTCTCTACTGGCACTCTTACCAACGCCCCAGGTTAGATCTCTTTCTTTCATGAGCTTCTGTTTCCCTGCAAATGACGCTCCCAAAAGAACAAGATCTTAATTTTTGCCATGCTGTCGGTGTTGGGATCCCCACCTCCTGCTGGCCAGCTGGGTTTCTGCTGCATGCATGTCCACGCATGTGCACAGACGTGCGCGCATGCACATGAACATGTGTGGGCATGCGTGTGGGCATCTTTCAGTTTGGGCATGTGCATGCGCGGAGTTTGGACACTCGGTGTTTAAAAAGTTCGCCATCACTGATCTAACCTAAAGTCAGCCAGTGTACTTCCATGTCCAATATATACAGTAAGTACAACATTGCTGCAGGGAAGGACACCCAGTAGAAACAGTAAGTGGGGGCATTCTTGGTGGCAACTCTCCTCCTAGGGACATTAATGGACCCCAGTAAGGATGGTTCACACTTTCATAGTGTTCTGGAGATTGGTAAAAATCTGTCTTTTGCAGCAGACTTTTGGGGACTGAGTCTGTGGAGCCATAGATACTGTAGGGTTTATCTCTGTTTAATTTTAATGATTTATTAATTTATTGTTATTTTAATATCTGCAGACTGTCTATAATTCACTAGGATTAAAGCAGTGCATAAATTACAAATATTTCTAAATGTGTTAATGTTTTAAAATAGTTTATTTTTAACCCTATTTTCACTGTTTTTGAACATTTCTGTACAAGTGAAACCTAGGACCCAGTTCCTTATTAATGTTTGTAGAGCAAACATTGTTCTAAATAGAGGAATATAGCAATGCAGAAATGCTATTTAAAGAAAAAATGGGTAAACAGAAAGAATAGGTTTATAATAGCAGCAGTACCCAGCTCCCATTATCTCATGAATGTAAATCTGGGTTTAAAAAAACACTGTGGCATAAAGCTTTAATTGTTAGACTCTGAAAGCCTATGGCACCTTGATTATTTATGCCAAGCCTGTTTGCTGCTTCTCTTCCAATCATCTGCCAATTTCTTGGCAATAATTTGAAGAAGATTTTCACAATGTGGCTCTGGCAGCACTGGAATATTGCATTGAAATACTTATAGAAATTTAAAATATTTTGGTGAAATACATTTAAAACTAACTTCTAGCATTCATATCAAGGTGGGGGCCTACTTGACAGACTGCTTTCTTTGAGTATTGTACCTTTTGCAGATATACTTGCTTGAAATTCAGGAAACAATGGAAGAAGTTTCATGAGGATCTGTCTTGTTCCAGTGGACTAGTTGCCTTTAATCATACGATGTATTTATCCAGAGCATAATTAATACATTAACCCAATATTATAGATGTTCATGAATGCAGCACATAAACCAATCAGCTGGGTTTACCGAACACATTAAAACCACAAACTAATCAGGTTTGGTTTACTGGATACAGCAAAGCCTCCATTTACAACCATAACTGGGATCAGAATTTCCTTGCTAAGCAAAATAGTTGGTAAGTGAGTCATGACTGATTTTATGATCTTTTTTGTAATTTTATGTAAATCAATTGTTCAATGAATCATCTAGTCATTAAACAAATCCAGTTTCTCCCATTGACTTTGTTTGTTGGAAGCAGTATGAGAATGTCACTAATGGTATTTACCAAACGACACAACCATTAGATAGATTCCTTCTGGGTGTTGAAACAAAATTTATATCTAAGACCTATAATCTTTTGTTATCAAGTTATACAGCTGAGGAGATAGTAAAAGATACAATGATTTCCTGGGGAAGAAACTTAGAAAGACCGATGCAACTTGAAGAATGGCAGGGAATATGGAATAGATCAATTAAATTGACATTATCAGCAGCATTTAAGGAGAACTTTTATAAAATGATCTATAGGTGGTACCTCCCACCAGATAGGATAGCTAAAATGTTCCCTGGATCCTCGGTAAATGTTGGAAGTGCAATTCGGCCAGGGGTACTTTCTTTCACCAGTGGTGGACCTGCCCTCAGATTAGGAAATTTTGGGAAAAGATTAAAAAATGGTTGAACAAGATAATAGGTGCAAGTTTCCCCCTAACTCCACATTCTTATCTACTTGGAATCAAACTAAAAGACGTGGGCAAACAAGACTGGCATTTATTCATCCATATTACAACAGCTGCGAGAATGGCACTTGCCCAACATTGGAAAAATGTAAATACACCATCAGATCAATTTATAATAAACAAGATATTGAATTGTACCAAACTAGACGAATTAACGTATATCCTAAGAGACAAAAAATAATCCATCTATTATAGCAATTGGGAACGCTAGTATTTATGGTTAAGGAAGAGGACAAATATAGAATAAATAACATAGTATTAAATATATACTTAATTATAATGAGATAGCGTTTAGTATTTAAAATAGTCAACGCTAATTGAACAAAAGGATTTACCGGGATGTAACTATGAATAAGTATTTGGGGTTTCGATACGACCCCCGGTTAGTCCTTCTCTGTGGTTGTCTTTATGTTGTGTTGTATACCCATATATAATTTATATTTATATTTGTTCAAAAATTACACTATTAAAAAAAAGAGAGAATGTCACTAATGGTAATCACATAACCCTGGGACACTGCCAACATCATAAATATATTCCAGTTCTCAAGTGCGCAAAGTTTGATTACATGTCTGTGGGGAAGCTATGATGATTGTAAGTGTGAGAATTGTTTGAAAATCACTTTTTCAGTGTCTTTGTAACTTTGAATAGCTGCTAAATAAATGGGTGTATCTCAAGGATAACTTATTAATCAGCCATTATCTCTTCCAGATAGTCAACTGTGCAGCTCTATGAACTGAAACAATTTTCAGACTACTGGTCATTTTTGTCTATTGCATTAAAAATTGGAAAGTATTCTATTTAATTTTGATTTAATTTGTTGTGCAAACGTAACTAGTTTTTCTTCAACAAGCAAAGTGAGGAATAACTGAAGCAATTAGGAAGTAAGAAGAAGACAAATTGAGTTGCTGTAAGTAGCCTGGAGGAAACTAAAAACAATCTGTACATTTAGAGATTGCTAAAAGCAGAGAGCCAGTTTGAAGAACTGATTAAGATGATAGCGTAGAAATAAAAAAAACTGTGAGTTCTAAGTCTGCCTTAGGCCTTGATGTCTTTATGCCAATCATGTTATGAAAAAAGATTACTGAATAGAAAAAAAAGTTGTCTGAAAGGGAAAGTTAAAAGTGGGTTAAATGAACCACTCCAAGAACCATTTACCAATTTTGGCACGTTGTATATAATAGCTTGATTTTTACACAAGTATTTTTATGTTTCAGCTGAAAAGCTATGAAGAAACTCAGAACAGGACAAGTACTTATTGACTGTAGTCATATGAGACACAAAACCTATTGATTCGTTTACAAACATACCAAAACAACTGTCATATAGATACTACAATAAACTTAGAGAATTGTTATACCATTAGGAATACTTTGGGGGAAAAAAGCAGATGACTTATACCAATATTTCTGAATTTCTTTGCAAATGAAGGTTTTAGCATTTCTTTTTTCTTCAAAGCCATTTTTCTAATTATATTATACGTTACAATAAATATAAATTTCAAGTAATTTCCCAGTTTTCTCAGAAAGCAATTTCTGTCAAACAAGGCTTTTAATTCGATTTACTAACAATGTTCTAACACAGCTTTACTTTTTTCCATTTTTTTTAATTAATTCAATCATTTGAAAGAAATACTTATGAAGTAACTGCGTCCAAAAACATAGAATATCGAAGTCCAAAGCAAT
The DNA here is from genome assembly GCA_022577455.1 of Arizona elegans. Classification (NCBI taxonomy): domain Eukaryota; kingdom Metazoa; phylum Chordata; class Lepidosauria; order Squamata; family Colubridae; genus Arizona; species Arizona elegans. The sequence continues at coordinate 19,442,957 of JAKOOJ010000004.1, forward strand.
ATGTGTTCCTTCAGTCTATGTTCCTCAACAATATCATCCAAATCTATGGCTCCAATTCAATAATCATAGACCTACAAACTGTATCCGTTGATCTTTCTTTTATGTTTTCTGAGATGTTGTTTTAAAAAAACAGCTTAACATGTGTTAAAAAGATAAATGACTAAAGTGTGACTACTGAGTTTTAATTACAGAAATCTAAAAAATACATTTCTCAGGTAAATAAGGAAGTTGTCAGTATCAAGAGACCATTTTTTAAATCTTTGACATAGGATCATAATGTTTTTTTATGTCATTGCATTGATAGCTAGTTGTTCTTAAAATGTAGAAGTATGCACTTTTAATATCCTTTTTCCATTGTGGGTTCTTTCAAGAAGAATTGTAATTTTAATTGTAATGGGGCTTATCGCCTTAACTACAAAGTTTATTAAATATTCTTAATAAATGTTAATATTAAATTTAAATAGTTAAATAAATTTATTAAAATGTATTTGTTCTATTGCATTGATTTCTTTTAAAAAAACAATCTCTCAATTAATTCCCCCTCTCCCATATCCATACATTTACCATACTAGCCCCAAAAGTGCTTTTTTCAAAAGATAGCTGGACTTTCTTAGGTTTTCCATTTAAAAAGTTTTGCTTCTCATCCCAAAAGCTTCTTCAGCTCTGTTTTCAAATATTTTCAAAGAAAAAGCCAAGAAAGTCTAGTTGCCTTTTGAAAAAAGCATCTTTGGCACAACCATGACCTGGATGATTGAGAATCTCCATAGACATTTACTATACTAGTGTTCAATTATTTAGGCAGATGAGTGTATGGTATGTGCACCTTAATTTCTTTTATTCTTGAAATCATGTACAATACAGATATAATGTTGCGCTCACTGCCATCATCTGTTTCAGACTTAAATGCCAAATCAAATTCTCATAAGCCATGTACTAATAATAGGTTAAAATACCTTTGCTGTACTTTGTAAGTGATACCTGAGTTATTTTAAATAATCAGTACAAATAAGAAGTTTGATTATATAAAACTTTTTTTTGGTTTGTGTTTTCAAATCAATCTTGTTTCCTGGCAGGTACATGGACAAGGCCATCCAATTTTATTGGCAACATTTTTCAAAAGGTTTTCCATTGCATTCTCCTTAGGGCTTCAGGCAGAATAATGTGTCCAAGGTCATCTATCTGGCTTCTGGATCTAAGACATTAGAATCTCACTTTCTCCCGTCCTAGGTCAATCTAGCATCTAATTACTAGATCAAAATGGCTCTAATGTAGGATAGGAATGTTTAAAATCTAGAATCTTTGTTCATTTAACTATCCTGATTTTGGAAATATATAGTTCATAATATATAAAGCCCTTCATGGCATGGGCCTGGGGTATTTGCAGGATCACTTCCTACCAGCTTTCCACTGCCCAGTGCACTCACATAGGGCTGCCCTCCTCCGGGTCCCCTCGGCCAGACAGTGTCGGCTGGCGGTCTCCAGGATGAGGGCGTTCTCTGTGGTCGCACCGACTCTCTGGAATGGAGCTCTGGATGGCCCCCAACCTCCGCACCTTCCGCACCGACCTAAAAACATGGCTCTTTCAGCAACTTCCCTGATCTGCCGTGGATTTTAATTTTGGGATTTGGGGATTTTAATTGGTTTTAATATTATTTAATTTTTATCTATTGTTGGGTTATTTTTATTGTTGTGAACCACCCCGAGTCCTACAAGAGAAGGGCGGTATATAAATCTGACAAATAAATAAATAAATAAATAAATAAATAAATAAATAAATAATAATTATTACTGTAAGAAGCATCAATTCATTGTGTGAATTAACATCAAACTAATGTTTGTTTGTTTTTTTAACCTTTCATTTGTTTTGCTGATAGTTTTGCTGGCCAATTCTAATTTGACCATTTCCTTTATAATTTTTCCCTCCTTTCAGTTTAACTTCACTGAATAGTTGAAAGTTCTCTTTCACCTAATTATTTTAATAAAATTATATCATTGTTTGAGGACTATCAAAACAACTGAATAATTCAAATTGCTTTTATTTTATACCACAATTCATAAATTCAATTGATCTCAAAATGGTAACACTAAAATAGGCAACAAGTAATAACCTCAACAGCAAATACATTTATTTTATTTAAAAATGTATTAAGATAATTATTGGAGAAAAACATATCTTCTAGCCCTATATTGTGTATCTTTATAATCTGCCAATGAGATTAAAATCTAATAGAAAGTAATGCTGTCAAAAACTCATGACTTAAATCTTTGAAATGCTATGAAAAACAGACACCTAACGTTAAAGGAGTATCTGTGCCTGAAGCATTATTTGATTAAGTTCTGCTCATATTTCCATTAAATCTAATAGATGTTTTCATATTGCTTTCATAAGGCTAGGATGCTGATTCACATCTCCAGCTATCAAATTATATATTTAAGGTGAGCATGAAATTTATTACCATAAAAAGGAACATTATTTATTTAGTATTCATGACCATTTCGTACATGATTTCTTTCTTGTTCACTAAATTGTGCAGTGTTAATTATTCCACAATGGAGCTGAGCACAGCATTATATCTGGATATGCGAGAAGACAGTGGGGGTTTTCTGTTGCTATGGGAGCAACAAGAGTTTTAAGTAACACTCAATATTTGCATAATTCTAGAAGAAGATAAAACAGAATTTTGTTCCTAAATGGGTTTAATACAGAAAGAGAATTTGCTGAGAAACCTGTGTCACTATTGAACTTACACTATGTTTGATCTATTAATCTAAAGATTTCCACTTGCATAGTTCCATTCTTAAACTGTATCTGTGAGTTGAATCATCATAGAAACAGTCTGAAACCCCAAACTTTTATTTAGATTATATCTAATTAACCATGTTCCTAATGATTACATAGATGATTTTGAAAATACAGTGTCAATGCTGGGTGATAAACAGAAGGATCAAAATGATCTTATATTACAAAGGAAGCAGAAAATTATTCAAAACTATATACAGCTACATGTTAAAATCATATTCATGCAATTAGCATGCAGCTAAAATCCCATAAAAACTTATATGCTTCTTTAGTTGTTTTTTTCCCCTGAACTTCCATTATAGCCTTTAATTGCTGCTCTGCTACAAATATTAGGTCAATTCAAAGGAATATTTGTTTAGGGCCGGAAGTTGAGTAATTAGTACTAGATAGTTATAATGATAGACAAAATTCTTATTAATGTGAATAGGCAAAAAGAAATTCTCATTATATCTGTCTGTCTGTCCGTCTATCTATCATCTAACTAAATGATAAGATGCTCTAGAAAGGATTAGAACACAAGAATACAGAATTACTTTAGAAGAATTGGAAAATTAATGAATAAAGCATGCTATGCGTATACCTAACTTTACATTTAGCCACATACAAACTACTCACAGCTATATTTTCATGTTCTTACATGCAGGCATTCTCATTCCTTTGTTTCCAAAGCAACAAACATATCAACACATTGACTCCCTATTGTAAAGAGATCAAGGTATTCATTAATAAATAAAGCATCAAACACAGATCTCTAGAAATACTACAATAATACATACCCCCCGAAGAAAAATCTCTTTTTATTCTGGAGCCTGGAGTTGTGCAGCTTATAGTTTGACAGATTGTAAGCTCTACATAAGCCTTTTGGGACATTCTTGATTATTATTGTTTATCTTTCAATTAAACAGGGAATAATGCTTGGGTATATTGTTAGAAGGAACTTCTGCTTCAGCTGAAAAGCAGATGATAGCTTGGACAAGCTGAAAAGTTTTGTGAGATAAATAATTTAGTTTGCAGGTATAATATATCCACAAGGATAATTAGAAAGCCTGTAATTGATAATTAATGACCATTACTCAGCCTCTAGTTGGAACTTGCTTTGCAAATTATATATAGAATATTATTTTGTACTACAGTAAATCACTTGCTAAATCATGCAACTGTCAAATAATCAAGGGTTACAAAATTAAAAGTAGTTTCTAAGGTATTGTCTGGATCAACGAAGATGTTTACTCAGGGCTGGTTTGCATCTTCTGCTTTCTTTTCTTCCAGGAAAATCTAGCCACTGGTTCTTGAGGTAGGAATTCTCAAATAATTTCTAGCTTGCCAGAAAGGCAACTATATATCTTTTCTTGATCTTTATCAAAAGTAGTATTTTACCAATACTAGCAGAAGCAAAGCCTATGCTCCAATTAGTTAGTGGACAATCTCTTTCCACTGGGTGTTTGGCTGCTGCTCTCTACGGCCCTCTTTTCCTAGGCTGTTGAACTGTTTATGCCCTTCCCAAGGCACCTTGACCACATAAACCCTCAGAAAAGACTGATGAAAAGTTGGATTTTCTGACCATAACTCTATCCTGTTTCCCCCAAAATAAGACATCCCCTGATAATAAGCCCAATCGGGCTTTTAAGCACACGGCAATAAGGCCAAGCACTTATTTCAGGGTTCAAAAAAATATAGGAAAAAGGATGGAGAAGTTGCCATGATTTAATCATTTTTTAAAAGAATCCTAAAAATGCATTGTACAGTCTGAATAGTATTTACAAATAGTTTATGATTAGTAGAAATTTGAATAATGCAATATTGTGACTTACAGTGCAAATTATTAATAGATTCAAGCTCATATTCAATGTAAGCCAAAATTCAGTTGGTTTGAGAGTAACACAGTATGGTTGGGACTAGCACGCAGTTGCCATTGGGGTTTTAGATAATAATTGTCTTTTGGGCAAAAGGAAGAAAAGAAAGAGCTCATTCAAGGAAAGTTCAGAAAACATATAAGACAGGGTCTTATTTTCAGGGAAACACAGTTGTAGAAAGTAAAGGGAGATTTTTCTTCTCCTTTCACTATTGACTTTAATTTGATTAATTAAGGCTGCAGGACTAATTGATGACACCTTTTCACGTGATCCAATCTGTTGTGTCACTCTACAATTACTACTAATATAGTGTCTCTGAGCTTAGTTGCTTGCTTGTATTACTTAACTAGATAACATTAATGCAAGTGAGTTTGAGGCTTCCTTACTATTTATATACAATAGCTTGCTCTGCCAGTTTTGATGGCGGTATTAGTTCCTTGATTAGGGTGTTGTTCCGTTCACTGCTAGAGATGATGTATATGGTTATTATTTCCTGTTAATATTCACTTTAATATCACTTGTGATCAATTGACCCTGACTACCTAAATTATATTTACTTAGTTTCTCATTGTATTGCAGTCAAAGCTGTAATTTGAAAGCAAGTTTAGAAGGACTTGCACTCAAGGCTATTGGTAATTGCAGGTTGTATAACTCAGTCTTTGAAATCCAGCTCAAAACTTATTTGAGCCATGATTTTGAAAATAATTTACTGTACTTACTGTGATTTCTCTTATTTATTGCTCTCCCCTTTATTCTACCTGGCTCCAGAGTCATTCATACTTTATTTTCCCGTAATATTTTGGCAACATAGAAAAGTGGCATAATATACTACGTTGTTATTATTAAGATTTTTTTTAAATCTCATCTTTATTATTTTTATAAATTATTCAAGGCTGTGAACATACCTAGTAGTTTCTCCTCCTATTTTTTCCTCAACAATAAGCCTGTGATGTGAGTTGGGCTGAAAGAGAGTGCGTGGCCCAAGTTATCCAGTTTCATATTTAAGGCAGGACTAAAACTTACAGTCTCCCAGTTTCTAACCTGCTGTCTTAACCAGTAGACCAGTTGTCTTAAATGCAAAACCAGGTTAACTAATGCTCATCTTACAGTTGTGAGCACAGATCATACTAGAGAAAAAACACAAAAGATCTTAATAAAGGAATAATAATACTTTACACACAAGCAGTTAAAAGTGACTTAAGGCCAGGGATGAGTTGAAGATAATGCTAGAGGGATCCAGCAGACAGAATAACCCATCGCATAAAGATTCTGTGATGCAAATCAATAGATAAATAGCCTGCTTCCACTTATCCCAGAATTAGGCATTTCTCATTCCTAAAGATTGGATTTAGGTTGACTTTTAGGTGAATTTTTAATTCTAAATGATACAGTATATGCACATTTGCTAATTGAATATCTGCTGAACAATTTCTTGCACAGTTCATGTATAAAACCAGCCATTAGTTTGCAAACAGCAGGTTAGTAAAACCCTGACCAAAGAAACAATGTGTTAATACAATGTGTGGCTCTCACATCTGAACCTATCATAGAGTTGTTATAAGGAGAAAATTGAACAATATAAGGAAGACTAAATACATCACTTTGAGATTTAAGTAAAAATGGGGCAAAAACTTAAGAAATAAACAAATGTCCTTTTATTTCAAGTATATTTTAGAAGGCCCATCTTTGTTTACAGACGCCTAATGGCATGTCAAATCCGCGAGCGAATATTAAAATTTTCCCTTGAACTTTTTATTGTCTTCGATCCCAAAACAATCGAAGAAAGAGCGAGTAAGTTGTGTTATACTGCCACCTTTTTGAGGTAAAAAATCAGTGCAATGGAGGTCTCGACATTAGATGGCAGTAGTTTAAAAAAAAAACCTACGCTTTTTCTATGGGGTGTTTTTTCCGTTTGTAAACTCTTTACGCTGTTGTTATTTCGGCTTTTAACTTTCACTTCCGTGCGCAAGGAGGGTGCAATCTCGCAGCGTCTAAGGGCAGCAGGTTATTAAGATGGAATTCGCCACGTTGCAAGTCCTAAAGAAAGACAGTTTGTCTTGGAAACAACACATTTCACAGCCGTAGCGCTGATTTATATTCCCCACGAGATATTTTGCATTTTGTGTGCAAAGCAAAATCGGCTCTGTTCCTCCTTTTCTCCAGCCGCAGCTTAGTCGGATTTTTCGCAGCAGACATTTCTCCGTTACTAGCTGCCTTTTGTCTGCGTTTATTTATCCCAGGATCTCTAGTTTTACAATTCAAGAATGACTGAGCTAGAAGAAATCTATACTAGGGTACTTGCTGAGATTCAGTTCGTTTCACTGTCAGCAGGAATCCTTCCAAATAAACTGAACAAAAATAAGTTTGCATAAATGATTTATTTAACTAGTCTCGAAATGCCAAGCTACTAGAATTATGGATATACTCTGTAGCTGTGGCACCTGGGTGCCATCAATACAGGCAGGTGAATACGAAAGAAAGACTGCTTTCCATTTACAATATTTTCTGTTTTATTAAATTAATCTATTACGTTTGGAAAAACATCACCTAGGTTTCTCCAAATTTGCACTAATAGCTGCAATGCTGAATCTTGTTGGTCAGGGTATCACAAAGGCAACTACATCTGATTCTCACAAACCAGATTGTCAAGCATCATGGTATTTAGAAAATTTTGTAAACTAAAAAGAGCTAGCAAAGAAACTATTGTCAGTAGCAAAAAAATACCGTACATGTTCCAAAATTCATTCAAACTCTCAAATAATGCTGGACAAATACAAAATATATTGGTGATTGACTTGGACATTCAGTCAAGTTTGAAACATAATTGTAAATTTTCTTTTGTTCTGGAAAAAATAATAATATTATGCATAAAATGGCACTTTTCATTCTCTTTCCCTGATTTCCACCAGTTTTAGTAGGATACTGACCAGAGCAAGTAGGATATTTTGTAATAGTATATATTTTAGTTAAAAAGTGGTAGAATTCTTGCACAAAATCTATTTGTATAGATTGTATATCTATTTGTATATAGTGAAAAAAATCCAAATAGTGATGACATTTCAGTCATCACTATTTTTACCATCACATTGGCAACTGAATATAATAGCAACAACCTATGCATTCTTACCTAAACATAAGATATGCTATATTGAATGGGTTTTTCATCCTCTGGTAATTATGGATATAGTATAAACCATATTATGTATAGGCTATTTGCCTTGTTACCGATTCAGAACATAGTTGACAAGTGTGTGAACTATATTTCACTTCAATGCAACAACAAGGCCAGTGTAAGCACTGATAAAATGTGCTTACACACATTTTAGAAGAAGCTCTACAGAATTTTAAGTTAATTTGCATACTGAATAGTGCTGAATCATCTTTAGGAAGTTCCACTCCAGGTATATTATAGTTATAATTAAACTGGGTACTGCAGAAGAGTGGATCAACATGGCAAAGGCAATTTGTCTAGAACAGGAATTGGAAATATGTGGCCTGTCACTCAAAATCTTCCAGACTATATAGTTCCCCAAAGAAATATATCCACCTGGCCCACAGGATACAGAGGCTGTCCCATTCAGCTGCTCTTGTGAACACTCACCACCTTGGCAACTATTTGGTGACAGCTCATCAGCAATTTAAGGCAGAGATAGATGAAGAAATGCTGGCAGCAGTGGTGTTACGGCTTCTGGCTTCTGGAGAAGGTTGTGATCCCTGGTCTAGAAAATGGAAATGCCTCCTGTTCAATCAACTTCAAGGCCAGACATTATCTCTGAGTAACCATATTCGGAAACTTAAATTTTTTGAGAAAAAAAATTACAGAAACTTCCTAAACGCCCAGGAGAGTCACTGTCTGGTAATGGTTTTATTTGGGGTATGCCAGGTGTGAATTTAAAAACAAAACAGCAGACATCTAGATATCTCTTATCCAGATAAGACATAATTAAGTAATTAAATTGGGTGCTGCAGAAGAGTGGATCAGCATGGCAATTATTTGGATTAAATTATGATTTTATTGTACTTGTTTCTTAACTTGTGTTTGCTGCCTTAAGTCCTTCGGGAGATGTAATAAATAAATAAATAAATAATAATAATAATAACAAATAACAAATAATAAATAAATAAATAAATTAAATAATTAAATAAATAAATAAATAAATAAATAATAAAGCCATATAATTACCGGTAAGTACAGTCTCAGAACAAGAAATTTCTGCTTTGCCAGAAATTGATTGGTAAGTTTCATGGAAAGAAGAGATTTTGAGCAACACATGTCAAACTGACAATGCTTCAGTGCATTATTTTGTTTTTAAAGCTAGAACTGTAAACTTGGACTGAAAATAGAATCCTTTACACCAACCATATTTCTTTTAGTATTGTGATTATTTTTGTATGTTTGTAAGGTTGTGCAAGCTGATACACAGAACAGAGATTCTGAAGAATTTTTGCGAGCCTGCATAGCACTGCCCATCAAATTGGGAATCCATTTTGAGTACTTTTCACTGATGATGAAAGTGAAACCACTTGAGGGCTTAACAAAGCGCTTATTTTCTTAGGACGCATCATATGCTCTCTGAATAGATTATGAATTTATAATTTCCAAGTTTAATTTGGAAAAGTCATAACTATCTGGAATCGTCATAGCGCCACTTGTATAAATAACCCTCTAACTATTATGTTATTGCTACCATGAAATTCACCAATGACAATATGATCTTATAATAGTTTTGAATTTTTAGTGTTTACTGCAGATAAAAAAATTCTTTGGCTGCAGTCCTTGTAACTAAAATACTTTAGTTGATGAAAAAAGTTTTTATTGTGAACAACTTCATAAAGTTGATGTTTTATTACAATTTTCTAAAAATTATTTTTATATTTTTTACACTTTATATAAAAAGAAATGGAAAAGCAATGCAAAATAGTTTCTTATGACTAAAATCTTTCACTCATAAAATTATGGTCCAGCTGTCACAGCCATGCATTACTACTGGGAAAACCATGGAAAAACTTTGACTATACAGACCTTTATCGACAAGGTGATGTCTCTGCCTTTTAACTTGCTGTCTAGGTTTCCCATAGCTATAGTATAACAAGCTTTTTGAAATTCTAACCGGCATTTAAATTTTTAAAGTCAGTGTGAGATGTGAAGGAGCTTGGAATAAAAGCAGGGAGACTTGGCATTGAGACTATCCTCAGCAATGAAAGAGGGTACAGTAATGACTATTTTTCTCAGTCCTAATAACCTATCCCAGTGGATTAATCTGGGGAAAAAGGAGGACGTGATGGTGATAAAGCAGTCATCAAAGCAAACAAAAGGTCAGGAATAACAAATTAAAATACTTAACAACAATTTTATAATACACATAAATTATAAAACATAATTTGCATTGTACACAACATTATTAAATTTCAAAGATCTCTGCCAGTGATGGGTTGCCCCCGGTTCGCACTGGTTCTATAGAACTGGTAGTAAAACCGGCGGGAGGCTCCGCCCACCAACCCCGACATCATCAAAAAGCTTCTGCGCATGCAGAAGCGGCCCCGCTGTGAACTGGTAGTAAAGGTAAGTAGAATCCACCCCTGATCTCTGCATAGTCTATGCTTGACTGGTTGAGAAAAGCTTTTAAAAGTGGTTGTCCTTATTGACAAGCTAAATATGGATCAGCTCATGAGACAGAGAATACAAGGGCTATCTGGTTCTGAGCTTCTTCAAATGAAGCAACCCATTAAAGACACATGTAGTCATTTTTTTCCTTTCTACTCACTATTGGTGATAATCTCACATGTTCTGTGCAATACTATGAATAACATTTCCAGAGGTGTATTGACAAGGGGTCTAGGACAACTCGCAATGGGACAAGTGCTACATTAGAGTCAAAGAAGTGGTGGAATAGAATAATTTTAAAAAGGATGCAAAATGAAATGAAATATGAATGACAAAAAATTAAATGATTTTAAATAATTAAATTGAATAGTTGATTGTCCCAGGGCAAGTTGTCCATGACAAGATAGCCACAACGAGTTGGCTGTGATGAATTGGCAGCAATGAATTGTCCATGGGAAGTTGTCCCATTCCAATTGACAAATTGGGGTTCAGAGGAAGACAATAAAGTTGTTTAATGGGAAATTACAGAGAAGAGAGTTTTCTATAGCCGCAGAAATAGGACCAAAAATAACAGTAATGTACTTAGATTTTGTTTAATTATAAAGAAAATACAAAGAAAAGAAAGTCATAATACTAAAGTTGTACAAAGTGAAACTAGGTAAGTATAGAAGTTATGAGTTCTCCAACTCCGATAGGCTAGATTGCTTCTGTATCAGTCATGGATAAATTGGGTGTTGGTCCTACCATGGGGCCGAAGGAAAGTGCAGACTCGGTCCTGATTGGCTAGCTGACGGAGTCTACCCATCGCTGACTGCCGTTTCCACCAAGGAGGAGAATACTTAGTTGTCCTGTAATTGTAATAAAAAGGACAATATGACCTATATGGCCCCTTCCTTATAATTTCCTTATGATTCTTAACCAATTTTCCTGTTTTGTTTTGTTTTTTGTTGTTGTTAGTTGCTAAGTTGTGTCCGACCCATCACGACCCCATGGACAACATTCCTCCATGCCTTCCTGTCCTCTACCATCCTTTGGAATCCATTTAAGCTCACTCCGACTGCTTCAGTGACTCCATCCAGCCACCTCATTCTCTGTTATCCTGTTCTTCTTTTGCTCTCAATCTTTCCTAGCATTAGTGTTAGAGAAAATTTATTTCTCTATAGCTGTTCCTATTAATGGCTTTTGGAATGTACAGTTACATAAGCCAATCAGAGGGCAGCTAATATGTTTGAATGTCTCGGGCCCTCCTCTAACTGTCACAGCAGTATAAAAGGAGATTCTTAACAGAAACCCTGCTTTGGCTCTGTTGTTGTTGTCTTCTCAGCTCTTCTGTATTGTATTGTATTATATTATATTATATTCTGTTAGACAACTGTGAGCAGTTTGGAAGTCTGTTAGAAGAGTAATTCTGGTGGTTTATAATACTATTTCTTCTGAGGAAGAATAGTCAGATATAACATCGCTTAGAGCGAATAGATATAGATAAAGATATATAGCTGACAGGATAATTTATCATAGTAACTAAGTGCTGTTTATTAATTGAATAGATATTGTTATGTTGTTATTATGTAAATAAAAACATTTACTGTTAACTGCTTCAGAGGCTCATTTGTTTAAGTAGAATTTCATAGAGATAAAGGTTCACAGTTAATTGATTTATTAACCTCCATAACAATTAGGCTCTTCTCCAGTGAATCTTTCCTTTTCATTAGGTGGCCAAAATATTTGAGTTTCATCTTCAGGATCTGGCCTTCTAAAGAGCAGTCAGGGTTGATTTCCTCTAGGATTGATCGGTTGACCGCCTTGCAGTCCAAGGGACTTGCAGGAGTCTTCTCCAGCATCATAGTTCAAAGGCCTCAATTCTTTTGCGCTCAGCCTTTCTTATGGTCCAACTTTCAAGGCCATAAATTGCAACTGGAAAACCCACAGCCTTGACTATACACACTTTTGTTGCCAGGGTGATGACTCTGCTTTTTAGTATGCTGTCTAGATTTGCCATAACTTTCCTCTCCAGGATAAGCGTCTTTTAATTTCTTGGCTGCAATCCCCATCTGCGGTGATCTTGGAGCCCAGGAAAATAAAATCTGTCACTACCTCCATTTCTTCCCTATCTATTTGCCAACAATTGAGAGGACCTTGGACACATTATTCTGCCTGAAGCCCTAAGGAAAATGCAATGGAAAAACTTTTGGAAAATGTTGCCAAGAAAATTGGATGGCCTTGTCTATGTACTGCCAGGAAACAAGATTGGTTTGAAAACACAAACAAAAAAAAAAGTTTTATATAAGCTATTGATCCTAGTATCCTATGGCAATCTGCTTTATAAGAAAAGTCCACAGGACAAGGATATTTATCAGAACAGTACCCATTTTATTTATTTAAAAATCAAAATTACTGAACATTGTGAAGATTTTGTTAAAGAATTTAGTTTGCTACTGAAATACAGGAACATATAAATATGTGTGATTTAAATCTTAGGTTGATTGGAGTATCTTCCTACACTTAAAATAGAGCACATGACTTCTTGATGATGGCCTTAGTTCTCACATGACCTTCCTGCACAGGAATGTTTAGTGCTTATTCTTATTTTATGGGACGTTGGCAAAGATGTTTTTATTCTCCCAGGCATCATAATAATTTTATGTACAGTACACTGCATTATGTTGCAATAAAATCCACTAATTATTTTTCTTTCCTCTGTTTCAGTTTCTACTGCTTTGTAATTGTTACAAGTAGTCCTCATTCAGTGACACTCATTCATCATTCAAAGTTACAGTACCGCTGAATGAGGAAATTTACAATGGGTCCTCATAGTTGCAGTTGTCATAGTGTCCCCACAGTTACGTGATCACAATTTGGGTGCTTGGCAGCCAGCATACTATTACAATATCCCACAATCGGGAATTACAATAACTCACAGTGATAGGAATACCATTTCTGACCTTCATTGTAGCTTCCCACAAGTGAAGTTAATGTGAAAGCCAGTAGGAGCTCTCTAAAATTATTACCTGATGTTGTTTCTAATGACCACACAGGATTACCTAATGATGGAAAGTAGGAATGCAAAACTAATTCTAGGCAGTCACATGATGTTGCATTTTATGACTGAGCAACAGATTTTCTGGTCCTAATTATTATTATTAATTGAGGATTATCTATATAATTTTAATTTAATTTAATAATTTAATACTCTATAATTATCTGAGTATTTTAAAGCTACTTCTTTGCTTTTAAATTAATTTTTAGACTCTGGTTATCAAATATTCTCCAAGGTGTTAGAAAAATTTTATTTTAAAGTAAAAAATAAATGAATAAAGAAATGGAATCAGATGCAAATAACCAAGTCCCAAACTATTGGTATTACTCTGCTCCAGCCAAATTGGGAAATCAGAACATCTGGTGAAAATCCAATACATATGGAGGTCACAAAGCTGAGAAAATTTACTCTGTGAAAAATTGTCTGTTATGCTTTTACCAGGAGATATAAATTACCGTGAAATCAGTCCTTGATGCTGGAAGACAGGTTTGTCTTGAGCAATTAAGAACACATCTGGATGTTTTTGGTCAAGGTATTAGTTGGCCACTGTTTTGATGAATTAGAAGCACATTTGGTAGCTGTAGATAGCACCATCTGGCTTTTTTTTTTTTTTTGCAGCTCATGGCATTCTACGGATTCTTAGTAATCTTTGACCCATAGCAGAAAATGAAGATCATTTTCTGTAGCTCCATCGTCACAGATAACATGAAGTTTTCTTTTGCTCTGATTTCATTGTCTACTCTTCTAATTCAATGGTATTCCTGTTTTTGCAAAGGAATAATATCATTTTATTTATTTATTTATTATATTTCTATACCGCCTTTCTCCTGTAGGACTCAAGGCGGTGTACAGTCAAGAAAAATATAGATACACAAACATCATAAAATTGCTAATTAAAATTATTATTATAACATAGTTTGGCCCAATTAAATAAAACCTAAAATTAGATAACATTTTAAAAACATTCACATGTTCATATGTTTAGCCCCGCCTGTTGGAATATCAGGGTTTTGAGGGCACAACGGAAAGCACAGAGATCAGGGATATTTCGTATCTCAGGGGGCAGTTCATTCTAAAGGGTTGGAGCCCTCACAGAGAAGGCCCTTCCCCTGGGAGTTGCCAGTCGGCATAATTTGACTGACGGTACCCTGAGGAGTCCCTCCCTGTGAGAACGAACTGGTCGGTGGGAGGCTATTGGTGGCAAAAGACGGTCTTGTAGGTACCCAGGTCCTAAGCCATGGAGCGCTTTAAAGGTGATAACTAACACCTTGAATCGCACCTGGAAGACCACTGGGAGCCAGTGCAGCTTATGTAGGAGAGGTGTTACATGGGCGCAACGAGCTGCACCCATAATCACCCGCGCGGCTACATTCTGGACCAGTTGGAGCTTCCGGGTGCTTTTCAAGGGGAGCCCCATAGAGAGAGCATTACAGTAGTCCATAGGGGGGGGGTGACTAGGGCATGAGTGACCATGCGCAAGGCATCCCGATGCAGAAAGGGATGCAACTGGCGGATCAGGCGAACCTGATAAAAGGTAGCCCTGGCCACAGCCGTCAAATGATCTTCTAAAGATAGCCGTGAATCCAGGAGGATACCCAAGTTGCGCGCCCTCTCTGTGGGGAGCAAGATCTCATCCCCAATTGTCAGTGATGGTACCAGCTGACTATACTGGGACGCCGGAAGCCACAGCCACTCGGTCTTGGAGGGGTTGAGTCTGAGCTTGTTTCTCCCTATCCAGATCCGCACGGCCTCCAGGCAATGGGACATCACAGCAAGGGCATCATTGGGGTGGTCTGGAGTGGAGATGTATAGCTGTGTGTTATCAGCATACTGATGAACACTCACCCTGAAACCACGGATGATCTCGCCTAGCGGTTTTACATAAATGTTGAACAGAAGGGGTGAGAGGACTGACCCTTGCGGCACCCCACAAATAAGGTGCCTCGAGGTCGACCTCTGCTCCCCTGCCAACATAAACTGCGAACGGTCAGAGAGGAAGGAGGAGAACCACCGAAGCACGGTGCCCCCTATTCCTAATCCCTCCAGCTGGTGCAGTAAGATACCATGGTCGATGGTATCAAAAGCTGCTGAGAGATCTAATAGGACCAGGATAGAGGAGCAACCTCTATCCCGAGCCCTCTAGAGATCATCAACCAACGTGACCAATGCCGTTTCCATGCTGTATCATGACCTGAAGCCCAACTGGAACGGATCCAGATAGATGACTTCATCCAGGTATCGGGGTAGTTGTCGCGCCACCAAACTCTCAACAACCTTTGCAACAAAGCGAAGATTGGAGACTGGATGATAATTTGATAATATAGCCGGGTCCAGGGAAAGCTTCTTGAGGAGGGGCTTCACAACCGCCTCTTTCAAGGTGGCGGAAAATACACCCTCACTCAGAGAAGCATTTATAATCCCCTGGAGCCAGCCTCGTGTAACCTCCTGGGAGGCCAGTACCAACCAGGAGGGACATGGGTCCAATAAACATGTGGCAGCGTTAAGCTTGCCCAGAATCCTGTCCACGTCCTCAGGAGCCACAGAGTCAAACTCTTTTCAGATAACGCTCTCAAGACCTACCCCCATCTCCTCCCCTGGATCTACCCAATCGGAGTCCAGGCCTTCCCGAATCTGAGTGACTTTATCATGCAGGAATTGTACAAAATCCTCAGCTCGACCCTGTAAGGGATCTTCCCGTACCCCCACCTGAAGTAGGGTCATCCTAAACAGCGTGGCTGGGCGGTTCTCTGCAGATGCAATAAGAGTGGAGAAGTAGCTAGACTTCGCCGTTCTTATCCCCACTAGGTAGGTCTTAATATAAGATCTCACCTGTGTTCGGTCAGATTCAGATCGGCTTGTCCTCCAATCGCTCTCCAGGCATCTTTTCCGACACTTCATCTCTCTCAGCTCCTTGGAAAACCAAGGAGCTAGACGAGATTGGCATCGGGTCAGAGGCCGCAAAGGCACGACGCGGTCCAAGGCCCCAGTAGCCGCCCTGTCCCAGGTGACCACTAGGTCCTCAGTCGAGCCATGAGCCGGAGTCTCAGGAAATGGCCCAAGCTCCGTCAGGAACCTTTCGGGGTCCATCAGGCGCCTGGGACGGAACCATTTGGTTGGTTCTGTCTCCCTGTGGTGGGTGGAAGTGACTTGAAAGTCCATGTGAAGGAGAGAATGATCAGACCATGACAAGGGCTTAATGTCTATATCCCCTATTCTTAGATCATTCTGTCACTGATCAGAGACAAAAATCAAGTCCGGAGTGTGATTCCCCAAGTGGGTGGACCCTTTAACTACCTGGGTCAGGTCCATGGCTGTCATGGAAGCCATGGACTCCTGAGACATCTCCGACATCTCACCAGTGGATGGCAGATTAAAATCCCCCATAACAATAAGTCTGGGGGTTTCCACCGCCACCCCGGCTATAATGTTGAGCAGCTCAGGCAGGACCGCTGTTATGTGGCAGGGAGCCAGGTACGCAATCAGTAGGCCCATCTGAATCCCCCGGCCCCACTTCACAAGGAGGGACTCACATCCGGCTATCTGAGGAACAGTGGCCTCCCTCGGGCAAAGACTTTCTCTAATGATTGCTGCCACTCCCCCACTCCTTCCCTGAGTCCTTGGCTGATGGAATGCACAGAAACCTGGCGGGCACATTTCCACAATGGGAACTCCTCTCTCCTGTCTTAACCAGGTCTCTGTAATCCCTGCCAGGTCAGCACCCCCCTCTGAAATAAGATCATGAATGAGGGGGGCTTTATTTACCACTGACCTGGCATTACATAACATCAGCCGTAGACCCAGGGCCTGAGACTCTGAACAACCTGGGAAATGAGCAATGCTTTGGGGGTTGGAGTGCGCAATCGCTCATAAACATCGAGTGCGCACTCCCTAAACATAATATGGCCCCCTGCAGCCATCATATCTGCCCCTCCCACTTACTATACTAATGCCCATCGCTTCATCCCCTGCATCCTTGTCAGATTTCTGTCCCCATCTTCCCCACCGTGATCATCAGACCCATTACCCCTTTCAGTGGATTTATGGATCCCCCCAGATCCATTCCCATAATCCCTCCCAGAACCTCTTAAAATAGAACTTAAAGATTTATCTAAAAAACCCCAAAGCCATCGTTTTTTTGCAAACCGCCTCTCGGGGTTCCAAAACCCATCCTCAAGGGCGGCCCTCAATAACTGAGAGGGTCAGACGTGCAAGAGGGGGGAATCTCGCAGTGCAAGGAGCTCCGCAGTTGAATACATAGAAGATAGGAGCGAATTGAAGGAGATGAAGGATCATTTTCTTCTAAGAGTGTTAGAGGTGGTTAAGACAGGTAATTTCAAATAAGGGAGGAAATAGATGTTAAAGGAAGACCAGTATGTTACAAATGTCAATATATCAGAACATCATTGCCCTCTCACGACGATGGGAAGTCTTGTGGTTGTAGTAAGTCCATCCAAAGGGGGTGGGGGTAGAGGTCTCAAAGGGTCGCCCTCTCATGGCGACCAAACCATTTGAAACAAACAAAGAGAAGGTGGTGTATCTCCCCATAATCTAAGACTCTCGATGTCTATATCTCCTCCAGTCCTGATACCAGCGATGGCCGAGGATTAGATCAAAAAAGAAGGCAGGGCACTGGACAAAGTACTTAGGGTTAAATAATCAGGGTAATCTTGGAGAATAGGTGGTAAATAAAGCTGCAGATTGATCTAAGATTGCAAGTTAACGCTGAGTGGTCGTAATAGACCTAGATCTAATAAAGGAGAGAGGGACAGTTGAGGGGGAGAGTAAGTCATCATCTCCAGTTTGTAATCCTCAGTCCCTATCCATCACCTTGCTTAGGCTACTTAGTTCATTAGTTTAATAAGTCCTTAGAGTTTCAAGAAGGAGGAGTGCAACAGATCCCTAGAGGTTGAAGGGATCCTAACATTTATAGCCTTTGCAGCATTACCCTCTCCTCTATTAACAACGAGGGCTTCCTTGCAGCCTCCTGGTGTTGCTGTCGCCATCACTGCCATTAGTGCCATTCCCCTCACCATTGTGGTAACCCCCCTTGCCATAGTCATCATCGCCACCGTGTTGCTACACGCAGCACCTATTAGCCCAGGTATCATTATCAACACCCTATCCGGAGTCGCGGTTGCCACCGTCTCGCCAACCATTTCATTAGACTCAGTGGTTGACCCGGTTGTGACAGCCAGGGTTTGATGTTGACGTCCTCCGCGCCGTCCTCAGTCTTTTCACCAACGAACAGCTGATCTTTGGGCTCAGCTCGGATTTTATCCTTGGGCTCCATCCACAGCTCTATTGAGCCAAAAATACCTCAGCTTGCTGGGAGGGGGGTCTATGGATGGTTAATTGATCCCCACACTCTTGAAAATGTCAAAACATCTCCTTCCTAGCCTCGGAGTTTCAGCTCCGAGCTGCCATTTTGTTTTGCAACTGTCAACGGAATTCATATAAATCATGAATTTATATTCATAGAAAATCCCATTAGTATTTGTGTTGACTAATATAATATTTAGTTAACACTGCTATTCTCTTGTCTGATCTAATACGATTTATTGTATTGTATTTTATTTCAGTTGCTATTAGTTAAAGTTGTCTGAGTTATACCATGGGAAAAACAACCTCAGCCTTCATGCATGAAGAAAGCCACATCAATTAAATAAGAGTTGAAGAATGGTGCTTTCTCTCCTCCTCCTCCTGTCACTGTCCTGTTAATCTTGTGTCATTCATTTGATTAAAAACTCCTGTCTATTCTGGATCTCTTCCCAATACGATGCAACCTCCTTTGCATTAAAATATTTCACCTAAAAGATTTTACATTAAAATACTTTGCCTAAAAGATCAAGAAATACCAAGTTTGAAAAATGATTTTAAATTGAATGTAATGTGATCTGAATTTGCGAAACCCCTTTGCTCAAAATAATGTAAAATACAAGCAAATACAATACTATGTATTGTCTATTTTAACTTTCTTTTTCCTTTAGATTTATTAGGGATTTATTTTAGTACCAGACCCATGGCTTATTTGCATTCACTCTGTGCTTGCATTCATTAAATGTGAAGATATTGAATATCAGGTTCTCTGATATATGATTGCTATGTGATTGATACTCTAAATCTAAGCATTACAGGACAAACCAATATTGTTTTCAGAGAGATTATTGTATTTTCTTTAAGTGCTTTAAGCAAAAATAACAAAATGTTTGGAATCACAAGTAAACACTGAGCTTATTTCTTTGTTAATTGCTCTAAGATAAAACATGATCTTTCCTTAAAATTCTGTAAATAAATTAATTTTGCATCAAAGAAATAATGTATTCTGAATTACTATCCCATACTTAAGTGTATGAATTTCTTTATCATCCTATTTAAGAATATGGTGTATTATTAAGTCTGACACCTTACTGGTTTAAAACTGGAAACTTAGATTCTCTTAATTTGAATTGGGATGCTTGTTCTGAGTGATTAATCAGGTTAAATAGGACAGAATAAAATAGGTGAATTTGTTAAAGTGAGTATCAGTTAAAATAAACCTGGACAAGTGAAAGCATTCCATCTTCTGATGGACCTTTGCTTTGAATGTTAGGACTTTCAGAATCCATGAGACATTATGGTTAGAAGAAACTTTCCATGCAGGATTCTGTGCAATTTTTCCTTTGGGAGGTTTACCAGATTATTTTTTTCTTGTCTGGTTGTATTTGTTCAAATTTCTGCTGGACCAAATGTTCAGCTTAAAAATGCAACAATTTCTAATTGAAAACTGAAGATTGACTAATCTTGGAGGAAGAAACTAAATTAAAACACATACACACTTTTTGATCCTGGGTTCCCTTTCTGATTATAGTTGATTTAAATTGTTGGGTGACAGGGAATCCACCATTTTGATATGGGAAGCTTACAAAAAGATACTCCAGTTCAGTTCACTTGAACTTTGGAAAAATTGGTCCCACTTATGCTTTTAACATTACCAATCCATTGTGCACTAAAGTATTGTGTGAAATTCTGTAGTATCACATTTCTTTTATTTTTTTGTCACATAGACTAACATAGCCCTGACCATTGAAAGATTGTTCTCATTTGGCTTAGTCTTTAGACAAAGACATTAACATTTCTACCTATAATATTAAAAGATAGAAATTTCTAATTCTACATTATGGGATGCTGTTAGTCATATTGATACTATTGTGAGGGGAGGGGACAGTTGAACCAGGGGTGGTATCCACTTAACTTCCCTACCGGTTTGCAAATGTGCACATGCACACTCGCTACGCTCATGCGTATCATCTTCCATGCATGCACAGAGCCTCAAAAACGTGAAAAAATGGCATATCATGATGTCCGCGCAGGTGGGCGGGGCATCCTGCAGTCATCCCTACTGGTTTGCCCAAACTGGATAGAACCGGCTGAATACCACCACTGAGTTGAACCATTGATGCATAGATGTTTGTTTGTTTAAGTCTAGAGCTGGTGAAAAACTGCAAAGTTAATATAAAATAGTTTTAGGTAGACATATAAAAAGCGCAGTTGTCTTCTTTGTGCCACCTATATGTAGGATGTGGCACTTTGTGCCACTGATATTCCACTCACAATTGTTTATTTCAGCTGTTTCTGTAATATATCTTTGCTGACAGAAATGTGTAAATGCTGAGTTGAGTAATAAATCTGCATTGTGATGAAAATATATTTTTGCTTCCCAGGAGAACATTTCAACTGAATTCTTTTGCCCCTCATGTGATGGATCTCATCTACAGGGTTGAGCTCCAAAGAATCACTTTGAAAGAACAAAATGCCAATGGGAAAAGACTTGAAGGGAAGAAATCTTTACTTTTAATGCAAACTGTAAAAATATTTTGATTATAAATCGTACTTTAGGGGAAAAAACCCATATAAAACACTGTAGTACTAATAAATGTCACATGCAGAAATTACTATTTGTGCAAAACTAACATATTACAATTAGTATATTTCAACCAGAACTAAATACATCACCCTAACAAAGTAAGCATTTTGCAAATGCCTTAAATCATTTTAATGTTTATTTTGTGACTGACTTTCTCCTTACAAATTAAAGCTGATGTTCTGTTTGCCATTTTAGTAATTTTTCCAAAGCATTTTTTCATATTAAAACCATTATAATACTGGAGTATATTGGCAGGAGTATATTGTTTTGAAAAGTGAATCCAAGATTATCTTTTTTTTTATTCCTCTGCACACACATTTGCACTGCACCTTTAATAATAATAATAGTAATAATTATTTAATAATTAAATATTTAATAATAAATATTGTTACAATTAAATATTTAATTATTGGCTTTGTAGTGAAAGAGATGAAAGCATGGACGTTTTGATTGGTGGCTTCAATAAAATTTCACAAATTGACTATAAACAGCACCATGACTGAGGTATCAAAGTTATTCGTTGAAAGCTGTGAGAGGTTTTGATTCAAATGTAGTAAAATTACAGAGACCATCAAGTTGAGATTTTGGAAAATGAGCAAGATAAGATCTTATGGGACTTTAAGATTCAAACAGGTAAGGCATCTTGTTCACAACATGCCTGATATAATAGCTATTGAAAAGAAGAATGTCTAGTTCATTGATGTTGCTTTCTGGGTGAGGCTAGGATTGAGGAAAAATATTTGGAAAAAATTATGAAATATTGGGACTTGCAGATTAAAGTTGAGCACTTATAGAAAAAGAAATCAGTTCATAAACCAATTGGAGTCCTTGACGTGATATATAATGAACTTTTGTAATAACAGAATATTCAAAAATACTGAAAAATACAATAAAATCAGGAAAGTAAGACTTTCTGCCAATATACAGGCTCTGAAGCACAATTAGGCACACTGCTTTTCAATTGTCTCATCTTACCAGGTATTGTTAAGAACCATGAGCATAATTCAGTTTTAACTTGGAATGTTTTGCCCTCTGCCAAGAATGAGACTGTCACATGTTCAAGGTTGAAGATTCCTGCCAAGAATAAGACCATCAAGATTACAAAATATTGGTGTCAATCTCAAAGTGTTGTGGTTGTCATTCAGGTGGGCAGGAGAGGGAAAACCCCGCTCACCAGTTGTCATGGCCAGAGTGCGTACCGTTGCTGTTTCCACCCTGCTTGTCATCCCATTTCTTGGGATGTGGAAGCCTTGGATAAGATTGCTGCCTCCATTATAGCAGCTCCAATGCTAATGCCACTGCACAGCTGAGAGGTGGACCCGGAAGTAACTAAGCGGCTTCTAATATTAAAGACTATTCCTTAGTGTTTCGACAAGCTGGAGGGGTGGCGCTTTATATACCGTACCCATGATGACGGAATGTAACTAGCATTGGGGGGGGAGTATGGGGTGGAGTCACGGGATTGGTGGGTAGCTTTAAAAGGTGATGGAAATCACTGCACAGTAGCGCTGACAATAAACCATTCTCCATGGGTGTTTGATTGGTACTTCCCGGAGCCGAGGATAAAGATTGCTAAAACACAGATAACTTCTGGTTTGGAGTCTTATCTCACCATGGAAATCTGGAACCTGACACTTGGTTTATAACAGATGATAATGAGGCCAATGTTAAGAAGTGTCAGTTTCTCAAGGTTAATTGAATCAAAAATGAGATCACTCTAATCTACAAAGGTAGATTAGGCAAGGACAAGATAGAACAAATTATACTATAATGCAATAGTGATTAAAATAAATATTTGCTTAATTCTACGCTATAATATAATGTTGAGCTATGCAAAAGTAGAACGTTAATTTGGCCTAGTGGTTAAGGCACAAGGTTAGAAACCAGGAGATCTGTGAGACTATCCTGCCTTAGTCATATAAACTGGCTGAGTGACTTTGGACTACTCATTGTCTCTCAGGCTACAAAGTCAGGTTGGTCAATTATTGTCACACTCAATTGATCAACACTGGGTTGATTGGGAAATGCTAGGAAAAAAATTGTTTTTGAGAGGCAGTTTGGTGTAGTGGTTAAAACGTCAGGCTAGAAACCAGAAGACCACGAGTTCTTCTTCCACTTTGAGCATGAAGCTGGTTGGATGACCTTGGGCCAGTCAGTTTCTCTAAGATCTACGAAGCAGGCAATCACAGATCACTTTTGAAAAGCTTTGCTAAAAAAACTGCAGGGATTTCTCAGTTTCTGAGAATTGGACATAATTGACCAAAAGAAGAAAAAATAACTCAAACATACAAAACCATATGGAGTTTTATGTAACATGCACCCAAGGAAATGAGGTATCCACTTTCCCATTCCTTTGTCTCAAACTTCTTGGAGAAACACCAGCAGTACAACAGCGTTTTTTTGTGCTGTTTAATGCTGAGAGGAAATAAATGCACTACACACACAATACACATCCCTACTTTATTAAGGCAAAATATATCTTCCATGAAAAATTAGATATTTAATAAAGATGATTCAAGCTGATGAACAACTGATTAAGAATCCCATTGTACATTGTGATCCTTCATTGGATAGTGTAAGCACTTTTTTCTTCAGTTATATTTGAATTATATCTGAACTATTTGAACTGCATTTAAACCATTGTTATACTAGAATAGTTATACCAGTATACTAGAATACTCAACTTACAACACTTCATTTAGAAATGATTCAAAGTTACAACGGCACTGAAAAATGTGACTTATGACTGCTTTTCACACATACAATTGTTGCAGCATCCCATGGTCACATGATCAAAATTCAGATGCTTGGCAAATGGTTCATATTTATGACAGTTGCAGTTTCCCAGGTCATGGGATCAGCTTTTGTGACCTCCAGCAATGGGGAATCCAGATTCACTTAACAATGTAGTAATGATTCATTTAACAACTCTGGCAAGAAAAGTCGTAAAATGGGGCAAATTCACCTAACAAATGATTCAGTTAGCAACATAAATTTTGGGCTCAATTGTGGTTGTAACTTGAGAACTAACTGTAATTATTAGAACAGTGTGCTGCAGCTGCCAAAAAAGCCAACACAGTCCTAGGTTGCATTAACAGAGGGATAGAATCAAGATCACATGAAATGTTAATACCACTTTATAATGCTTCGGTAAGACACACTTGGAATATTGCAGCCAGTTTTGGTTGCCACTCTGTAAAAAAGATGTTGAGACTCTAGAAAGAGTATACAGAAGAGAAACAAAGATGATTAAGGGGACTGGAGGCTAAAACATATAAAGAACGGTTACTGGAATTGGGTATGTCTCGTTTAATGAAAAGAAGGACTAGGAGTGATGTTATGTATTGAATACATATAGTTGTGTTAAGCTCTGCTAAAGTGAAACTAACCTTTAGATGACCCTAACTGTTAATTTCAACTGTTTTGGAGCGAAACTTAGAACATTCATATTTGGGCGGGCCGTCCTGTGGCCCAGAGTATAAATTACAGGAATTTGCCTGTTGTTAAACAGTTCCAATTGAGTCAATAAATACTGCTGTATCTATGCAGTATGCTCTTGCCTACCGCAGCCCACAACGTAATAGGTGACATGATAGCAGTGCCCCAATAATTAAGGGGTTGTCATAAAGAAAAGGGAGTCAACCTATTCTCCAAAATACCTGAGGTCTGGACAAGAAGCAATGGATGGAAACTAATCAAGAAGGGAATCAACCTAGAACTAAGGAGAAATGTATGGACAGTTAGAACAGTTAATCAATGAAACAACTTGCCTCCAGAAGTTGTGGGTCCAGGAGCTCCTTACTGGAAGTTTTTAAGAAGAGATTGAACAACCATTTGTCTGAAATGGTATGGGGTTTTCTGCCTGAGCAGGGGGTTGGACTAGAAGATCTCCCTTCCAACTCTGTTATTCTGTTAGTTATATTTAGTTATATATTTCTTTAATTATATTACATAATAATAAACATTGTGACCTTTCTATGATTGTATATTTTCTCAATTATACATTGGGAGATATTATTTTGTATTTTCACCAGAAGCTTTACTATTTAAAACCTATTCATAATTTTCTTTTTCTTTGTGAGAATCAGCCATTCAATAAGCAGTTCCCCAATCTTCTTTAAATCCTTTTATTCTTCATTCTCAGCTTTCTTTTAATTTAGAAAGAATGTGTAATGGCTGTTTTGGAGACTCCATATAAAACATCTTTGTGGATTTTCATTTATTTATAAAATCTCAAATGAATAGCTTTATTGTGATGTTATCCAAGTACCATCTGGTACTGGAACTCATGATTGCTGAAGTTATTAATCAAAAAGTCAGAACTGTTAAGAATACAGAAGTATTGTTGGAAAGTGAAAGAAAGAATATTTCCGCTAATGGCTAGCTCACTTTGTGCTAGTAATTATAGAAAAATATAAAATCTAGTAGTAGAATAATCTATATACTAATAAAACTCTCAAGTCTGTTAATTTTGTGACCTTCAATTTGGCAAAATTGAGAGGCATGGGGCAGCTATTATTGAACCAAGATAATTCAAATGGGGTTAACTACAGAATGCTGGGACCAAAAAGCTAGTAGAACATACTTCCACATTTGGAACAGATGGCAGGAGTTTTGGAAATAAATCTGGAAAATATATACATAAATAATTATATAGTTATTTGGCTGCTTCGGTGAATTTAGAAACAACCCTAGTTGTGTTTTAATGCATTGATAGTTGCCAAAACTAAATCACAAAAGTGAAAGAAAATAAGAATGTAACTATAATAAAGCTTGAAGAATTATCTATGTCTTGACCACATCCTTAAAAGTAGTTATTAGTTTTTTAAAAAACACAATCCCTTATTCATAGCCTCAAGTTCTCTTTTCTCTCGCTCTCTCTTCTATTTCACTCAACCGGCCCATAAAATTAAGTAAAAGAACACAGAATATCTGCAGCATTTCTTTTTTTAACAATTTGATATGGTAGCCTGGAAATAAAGGTAAAAAAATACACATTCCTTTCCTGATTGAAAGAACAATTTTAAAATATTATTCTAAATTAGATTAGTTTCACTTAAAATTGATGTTTTTGCAGTTCCTAACATTTTTGCTCACACTATAGAGTATTACATGGAGAGAATAAACATAATATTGAATTACTTCCACATGTTCCATTGTTTTATTAGCAGAAATAGCCATAATGTGTTTATTAATGTGAGTGACTGTGCGCACAGTCACTCACGCCCTCGTCACTTCCCGTCTGGACTATTGTAACGCTCTCTACATGGGGCTCCCCTTGAAGACCACCCGAAGGCTCCATATATTTACTACTACTACTACTACTACTAATAATAATAATAATAATAATAATAATAATAATAATTTTATTTCTATACCACCCTTCTCCCGAAGGACTCAGGGCGGTGTACAGCCTATTTAAAAACACAGACAAAACAACAGTATAAAATTTAAAATAATTAAATAAGGTGGCTCAAATTTAAAACCCCAATAAATTTAAATACCCAATTTAAAACTATTGTGTTGATAGTCTGGCCTGGCGGAACAACAGGGTTGTCATTCTGTGTTATAAAATGGAAACTATAACATAATTGTAACTAACACAGAACATTCTATTCTATAAAAAATGACATTATAGAACTAGGACAAAGTAGGGCCATCTGTGGCCCCTCAGCTAAACTGTATTAACTGGAACTTAGGTATTCCCCAAATTAAAGAGACGGTCCTACAGTGTTGTCAGCAGTGGTGGGTTGCTCCCGGTTCAGACCGGTTTACAAGAACTGGTAGTAAAACTGGAGGAAGGTTCCGCCCACTGTCCCGGATATCATAATTGGTAATCTGCGCATGCGCAGAAACAAGGCATCTGTACCAGTGAAGCAAGCATGTGCACACGATCCCGTTGCGAAATGATAGTAAAGGTAAGTAAAATCCATCCCTGGTTGTCAGGCAGGAAACACCCAATGCTCCTACTTTTAATTTACAGCACATTTATTTCACTCATATGAGACTAGTAAGTGAGAAAAATACAATAATTATAAGTAGAACTGGATATCATCCAGGAAACTCATAAAATATGTAAACAAGTTAAAATAATTATGCAATAAAATATTGATTAAGAATAACCTTTATTCCATTTCCACATAATACATGATAAAATCAATTCAAAGTAAATATATTTTGGCCTGGTTACTGGAATCAAATGTCCTCTTGGTTGCTCTGCTTTTCTCCTGATATTTTCTCTTTACTGCCCCTTATTCATACAGTCCTGAATGTATTATAATGTGCAGGTAGTCCTTGACATACGACCACAATTGAGCCCAAATTTTCTGTTGTTAAATGAGACATATGTTAAGTGAGTTTTGCTTTATCTTTCAACCTATCTTGCCACAGTGAATCACTGCAGTTGATGAGTTAGTAACCTGGTTGTTAAGTAAATCTGGCTTCCCCATTGACTTTGCTTGTCAGAAGGTGATCACATGACCATGGAATGATGCAACAACCATAAGTATGAGCCAGTTGCCAAGCAACTGAATTTTGATCACATGATCATGGGGATGCTGCAAAAGTAGTGAAAAACAGTCATAAATTGTTTTTTTCCCATATTGTTGTAACTTCAGTCTAAAGTTTTAACTTTGAACAGCCACTAAATGAACTACCTGTTCATTTCTTAGATTAAAAAATAACAATAAGCGAATAGAATACCTTGAGACATTATAGTTGCATATCATACTTCAGAATGAGGCTCATAAGGACAGTTCTAAAGAATGTAAAAATAAAAATAAAAAATCCTACATCTGAAGATATATTTCACTAAATATATTACCGTCCAAGATCTATTTATCAACCAATAATGCATTCCAAATTATAGTGTTTTTTCTCAAATTAACATTTGTGTGTATTCATGTATGCGAATACAATTTAATTTATTATTTGTATTTCCAATATCATATGCCAACATTGAGATTCCTGGGTTAAAATCAGCGAGGAATGTGCAGAACATTTTTTCTCTTTTCATCCATGAGGTGGCATCATATAATGACTTTTGTTCATATAAAGTGAAAAAGACAAATAACAAATCCTAGACCTAATCATATTAAAACAGCTGCAGTAGCTACTCAATTCAGAAGAATAACTGATTTTATTATGATAATGTTTTTTAGGAAGATCAGACTATTCAGATTATAGTTTTCTTTTCCCCAACCCTGGAATGCAGCTATAAGGCACAAAGTTAAGAATTTAACAAGAGTGGGAAAATAAGGCTACAGCTTTGCTAATGGAAACGCAAAAGAAGGACTGAACATATATTCAGAGGCTATAATAATACATAATAATAATAATAAATAATAAATAATAACAATGCTGGTTTGTTTGGTTATTTGTTTTACAGACTAGGGTTTTCATTATTTTTAATTTTGTTACTGGGGAAACAGTCAGATAATTGGAGATTGGGGTAAATCAAAATTAAACCCTAACAATCTCAGCATATTGTACTATTTAATTGTGAGAACCTTGTAAAGGAAACCCAAAGGTGCTTTTTCAAGAGGCAACTGGACTTTCTGATTTTTCTTTTTCTTTGAAGATGTCCAAGAAACTCCTCCAATAAACTTTTGCTCTAATAAAGGAAATTTTATAGAGATTTCTCCCCTTAAAAGGCAAGAAGTTTGAATAAACAACTTGAGTCAAAAGACATAGGAAAACTTCTGGTATTAAAAAATCAGTTTTTTTACTTTGAAAATAGTGGATTCTGATTGCCAGATGGGTTGCAAAATATAATATTAATTTTGACAAACTTCTAAATTCTTATTTAGAATCTGATTTATTTATTTTAATAAATTTGTCACACAGCTTGTGAATGAGCATTGGCACCTTATATGATCATATCTAATGATTTAATATTTTTCTATTTGGTCAACAGAGATTGATGGTATACAACAGGAGAATCCTTTGAGCCCTGCCCTAATTTTTGAGAGAGCCAAACCCCCCCCCCATAAAATTACAATTTCATCAAGATTTGAAAATCTTTGTTTAAATATACTGATAAACTTCTGATTTCATCAAATCAGAACGTTTTCATATTAAACTGAATATATGATGCAAGAAAAAAAATGTGTATAAGAACAAGGCTTTGTCATTTAACTATTACTACATTTTCTGTGTTGTAGAGTTTTCTATCTTCAATTTCCAATGACAAATTGTTGAACAGGTCACTGAATCAGATGAAAAATCGCATTGAATCAATACTAAATTATTTTTCCCGCTATCATTTTTTCCCTCGGAAGACTATTTTCATGGCTGGCAACATTGCATGAAGTGTAAGGCTATAAAGATATCTACTTGATATTTTGCTTCACTGAGCACAGAGAAAATCTGTGCAATCTTAATTTTTTTTCCCAAGGATCCTCATAAATAGATTCTATCGCACAGAAAGAGCCAATCTGAAAACAGTTCCTTGAAATGTGGCCTTTCCTGCCTTGTTACTGAATAAAATCAATAAGCAGCAGTGAATTTGTTGACCTGGCCATGATGTTGGAACTGTACTGTAATGTGAATTATTTAAAAAATGTTTTCCCCTGATAATAGGCTTCTCTCCTATTGTATACAAGAAATAATGTTGAAAAAATGGCATGTTTTCCTGATATTATCATGTTAACATTCTCTCTCTCTCTCTCTCTCACACACACACATGCACATATGCACTAATAAACACCTATCATGTTACTTAAATCCTATTTCAGCTATGTGAAAAATGTAATTTCAACTGATCACAGTTTAGGAGGAAATTTACAAAAGAAATCCCTGATATTAATCCATATCCATTGATATAAAATCCTAACATTTTAATAAACCTTATATTGTTAGTGATATTGTTTATGATATTTCATGCTATCTCACCTGCCTGAGAAATGTGGAATATAATCCCAACACATATTCAATGTGATACCTATGCAAAATTCAATACTTGTTGGTACCCTGCAAACTCATATTAATTCAGATCAATGCTCTTTCTAATAGAATCTATACAACTGGTTATCCCACAATAGAAATTTGGCTTAGTTGCTCCTAGGGTCAATTAGTTAAATTTAATGGGCCTTTATTCATGATTAATTAAAAAAACCTATTGATATCAATTTTAGCTATTACTAAAATTGGATTCAACCCAATCATTTAAATCATACTTGTAGTCCCATAAAGCTTTCATGTGTTGTCAAAAAGGATAAAATGTTTCTCCATCACTGCCAAATACTATATACTTGTGAAAGATTAAAGTGTTGGACTGAGATTAATGAGACCGGTTTTTAGCCCCATTGGACTATGGAGCTCAGTCCACCTTTCTTCAAAGAGTTGCTGTAAGGGTAAGATGAAGGAAAACCTTCTTACATTTACTGACTAGAGTTCCCAGAGGATAAGTGAATATAAGTCAAATGAATGGATGGATGGGATGGGAATAAATTGCTCATTTGATATTTTTCTTCATAAAGAAAATAACATGAAATGTCTAAAAATTTATAAGCCATTTTATTCTGAATTTACAGTAACTGAAGTCAAAATTATCTGGAGAACACTAGCTTGCAAAGATTGTTTTTCAGAATATGAAGCAGGACTGTCTTGCTTGCATTGAACCAGAGATCTTTCAGGCAGACAGTCTGTTTTCAATCATTTCACTCAATCCCGTGGTTTAATTGATGCAATTCCAAGAGCTTGCTTGATGGGTTTTCTTTTTAAACTTGGCATAAAAATCCTGTAAACTGAAAGGAGTAGCATTTTAAAATTGTTATCAGGAATAGAACACATTCCTAAAGCCTCTTTGAAAACTTTATTCTATGAAAGAAACCAGTAATAGTCAAGGCATTGTGTTAGATACTGAATTCAGCCACAAAATTACAGCCTTTTAAGACTTGATGGATTATGCGTGTTTGGTTTGTTACTCCTAAAATAATTCTTTCTTTTACTATAGTCTTGAATGAATTTATTGAAAAGGAAATTCTCCAGAAGTTTCTCATGATGTCATTTTACTTCTGATTGTATGCTTCCTTTATTTGAAAGGCAGTTGACTTCCTAGTAGAGTTGGAATCTGTAATTATAAGGGCACCCTAACTGATTCTTACTGCATTGTTTTGTGTCAGAGACATAGTGGCACTGAGCAAAAAAACATAGTAATGGAAAATTCTGAAAAAGAGCAGATCACTAGTTAAGATCACAGGGTTGGTTTTGGCTGATTTATTTACATGGAAGAAACAAATACATTACTGTATGATACATGGCATAATTGTGTGATACAGTCCATATTAGGGGCATATTACTTAGATAGTATCATGTTGGACTAATTTTTTCATAACTGGGCTGGAAAAATTTGCATGATGCCAAGATGGTAGGAAAGAGGAACAGAAAGCTGCCATCGTAGTCCTACTTTTCCAGATGAATTTAGATGGTAATCTGAAATTAATGTTTTTTAAACACAAAGTTAATCTCCTATAGCAGCAGGGTCTTTCTGGTTAATGACTTCAGAATTAGAAATACTCTTCCTTGAGGGTTCAATTAAGTTTCTATTCCAATTGTTTTGGAATATTACAAGATATTGTAATATTTATAGTATGCTGATATAAAAGTAGCATTCAAAGTATCCAAAAATTCTAGGAAAAAGCATTTATTTTCACAATCTGAAAGATATAAAAAAGAAAGAAAACAGCAAAGAAAACAAGAGCTAGCACATATTTATGAAGTCAGGATTGTTCATAGTTCTCTTAAAGAGAATGTAAAAAAAGTTATCCTATAAGGGCTTTGGAAATTAAAATCAATTGGAGATTAATATTTGTTTCATACTAATTTTAATTATCTGTAAAGAGAATTGGAAACACTATTGTTTATTTAAAAAAATAGTACAGTCACATACAAAAAAATATCATCTGGACCACACAGTCTTTATTTCTCACTATGTAATATAGCTCTTATTTTGCTCTTCTTTTTTTCTTTGAACTATTTTATTTAAATTAATTTTATTTCCTATTTTACTTAATACCAAATTTGCTAGTTTTCTTTCATAGACTTTCTGATTTTATCAGAGCCAATATACATTTTTTCTTGGCCAAGAAGAAGAATCCTTTTCTACTGCATTGCTTTTAAAGGTGTGTTTGAATTATTGCAATTCTTCTTTTTTGCCAGATTTCAAGGTAGAAAGATTTGTGGAATAAAAAAATGGTTTCATTCTAATTAAATTAGACTGCTTTTCATTTTCTCAAAAATAATTAATTTCAAATACTAAAGCACTCCTTCTAGCTCCCTTTAGGAACTAAAAAAATATTGACAATATATGAAAGGAAAAAATGCTTTTCAATTTTCATATTTCTTTGTATTACTGCCTATGTTGTCAACAGCTATCTATTCCCTAGACTCTTTTATATTTTATGATACAGAAGAAGTAAATTAACTAGCTGAAGGATCTGTCTTCAAGAAGTATACCAGTCACTCAATTGCTTTGAACTTGTAGGAAAATAAATATAAGAGTTGTAACTTTGGGATATCTGCTCATAATCTCATATATTTATAAGTAGCCCAATAATCAAGATGAAGTCCAGGATCTTTTGCTACATGAGGCAAAGGAGAAAACCTATAGCAGGATGGCATTAGCTTCCATCCTATAGATTTTAAGATAGCTTCCGGGATGGAAGCAGCTTTCACCCTGGAAATCAGCTTAAAGAATTATGGTAGAAGGAAAGAATACCTCATTATCGTTGTGGAAAAGTACTGTGGCAAAATTTTTATATCCACAAAGATGGAAAAGTAAGGAAATAACCACAGGTTAGATTGAAGATTGAATTATAAAATGAGCTGAAAATGGCAAAGCTAAATAATTTGGTCAGGAAAAAACAATAAAGTTTTTTTTCTTTTTTTCCCAAAAGATTGGAAACCATTTGGGCTTTTGGGCTTTTGTTTGAAATAAGTAAATTGATGATTTCTGAATTTGGAAATTAGAAAGGGTAAAAGAAGGTGGGAAAAAAAATAAGATGGCAACTCTCAATAAAAAAGACATTACTATACAAATTTTCCTATTTTATTTTATTTATCTTTTTTCTTACTTTCTATCTTCTTTTTATTTGTATATTTTCCTATGTTGAAACATCCTAATTAAAAAGAAAGACATGGAAAATTATGGAAGAATGATCACCTTAATGTCTTCCAGTTTAAGGAAAGAATTCTCCAGAGCTAAGCATAAAGTTTTATTTTCTGCTATCAAATATAACAAAATCCCTATTCCTCCATAATCTATGACTTTGGAGAGATAGTTTGGCATGTGCTTCTTTATTGTGACTGCTATAGAGTTTCTCAAAAACAACATCTGGCACCCAAAGTTTGAGAAAGATACAGCATAGTCATACTCCACTTAGTATCAAGGATGCAGCTATAGAGGTGGTCAACAGTATTAAGTATCTGGAGGTGCAGATAACTAACAATCTGAATTAGTCTCTCCACACATCATCCTTAGTGAAGTGTGCAAACCAGCATCTGCATTTCCTGCATTGGATGAGGAAAGGCTATCTTTCTCCCTCTGTCCTGGCCACTTTTTACAGTGGCACAATTGAGAGTGTTTTAACAAACTGCATCACTATTTGGTTTGGTGGCAGCAGTGCCTCAGATAGAAAGTCCATACAGAGAATGGTAAGGACAGCTGAGAAGATTATAGGAATCTCACTTCCTGTTATTCAGGGTACTGTTTATAAGTGCTATGTGCTTAGAGCTCGTCCGGGCGGGTGGACGGAGCGTCCCACTGCCGCCACTATGGGTTCTCCCGAACCGGGGCAAAGCAGTAGAAACCCACCACTGGTGGTGATCCTTTGAGAGTTGTATGCAATGAAATATCATTTTAATGTATGCTGATTAATGTGCATTTAAAGTGACAATAAAGTTATTCTAAATCTAAAAGTCTAACAATTCCTAGACAAAATAGATGAGGTTTTATAAATATGCTAACAGATAATAGTATAACTTGTGTAATAGATAATAGTGCAAAATGATGGTATTTATTGTTGAGCCATAAGGAAGACATGGCAGCATCTGATTTCTCTAACTCATTTTAATTCCATTTTATAATTGTGGAGGGAGTCGCTTTGAAGGACAAGTTGAAGAACCACTAGCAAGGTAAAGGTCAAATAACTGGGGACTGAGTGGGGAGTAAGAAACTAATTGGAGAACATGGGAAGGCACATGCATATTATTGTAATTGAAATAGATAATTTCTACATATTTCTTTGTGTTGAGTATAATTTCTGATCTTTCTAACAAAGATTTGGTTTGATGATATCGTACATAATACTGACTAAGAAACTATTCAGCACTGTGATGCAAAGATGGAAGAGGTGTAGTTAGAAAAACACTTGCCTCAGTAAAAGTTCTGTTTTATATAGCATCTATTTGATTATTATTAGTAGTATTTGAAGCCTGATTATTTGTATTAGTAGTAGGCAATATAGCTGTCCCACATTCTGTGTAGAGAAAATGGTCACCGTGATAGTTTAATAATAATAAAATGGAAAAGTATTCTCCACTGCACCCAGAATCAGTAAAATACAGCAATTGCCTCATTTTTCCTACCTGTGGGGCAAGTGCTGACATTCAGCAATCCACAAATATAAGACATTTCATAGTGAAAGAGCAGTTTCCAAATTACACCTGACTTCATAGATTTAAATTTTCATCACAATTCTAGCACATTTGGAAGGTGTATTTTCTTATGTTCTAATTATTTCATGTGAAAATCCAATTAATATTTACTACCTCTCATTTCGAGCTATGTAGAATGGGATAAAACAAGAATAAATTCTTCTATATTAAAATATGTGGGGATATTCATACAACATGGGGTTTAGATTAAGGATTAAAATATTACTGAAAGACTGCTTATATTTGAAACAATAATGATGCTGTAACTTTAATACAATGTAGAATATATATTTTTTAAAAATGGGACCTGGGAAGAATGAAAAATAGAAAGTTCCTCCAAAGAACAATTACGTAAGATTCCTAAAGGAATTCTACCAGGGTTTCATATAATAGGAATCTTGTCATATTTTTGAGAAGCTGAAATGTGTTTCTATAGGAACACAATCAAACCACAAGTTTAAAATTCAGTCTGGTATTCAGATAGTCTGGACCATTGTACTGACCTCCTGTTATAGCCATCTGCAGCATAAAAGGTGGCACAAAGATAAAGAAGCAGCTGGGAGGCAAGAAAAGGACTTAAACTGAAGGATCCAGTGAATTGTGAAGCAAAAGTTACATGTGACATGTAAGCAGGTATGCATAATAGATCTAAGGAATAAACACGCAAGATAACAAATAGGGGTTGATATGGTGCTGAACTTGAAGAAAGAAGAATAATCATATGGCAAGATATGAGGGAGGAATTGTGATGAAGTAATTCTTGTACATGATGACTCGGAATTGACAAATTCAGTTTACAAACAAAAGAGACAATCACTCTCCGGATGCCACGAAGCATTCAAGCAGATGTAGCATGCACAAGGCTAATAAGATTTGTTGAAAGAAAACAAATAACTGCTTTAATCATTTTGTATAATAATACAGTCTTGATTACTATCTTACAGTTTTAGGTAGAGGTGGGAAATGTGTGTGCATACACTTAGCAAAATTCTAGAATTAAATGTAATCCATTATGCCACATCCACTGGGAAGAAACAGATTCCATTTCCTGTTTATATAACTAGCCTATCAAAATGAATTGATCAAAGTACATGGTAACCTCCACAGAACTATCGTCCATGCTGTACTTGAACTAGTTGCAGAATTGTGCACATATTTTTATAGCACATTTTTATTTCATGTTTTAAAGGAATCCAAAATATGAAACAAAAAAACCCCAAAGCAAGTAAATTTATCAGAAAAATGAAAAAGAGAAAAAAAATCCTCTTCTAGATTGTTATAAATAATATGTCATCTATTTTATTGTGGCATCTTGTTTGGGGCTATATTGGAATGTGCTTTGGTTTTACATCTGGACAAGAATGTGAAGTTTTTGGCAATAGGAATTTTCAAGGAGCTAATTTGATTTTTGATTATGAAAACTGTGCAACAAACCTGTCTATATAGTAAGACAGAATATTTGCTATTTTCTGGAATACTAATATATCAGTAAAGTATAAGGCAGTTTTTGAATGGATATACATAAGACCTGGTCTTTTGTTTCATCAGAATGAATGACTTGGACTTTTGCTTAGTTTAAAGAGATCATACATAGAGTACGATATTCCTGAAAGAACAAAGATTTAAAACAAAAATTGGAAACAGAACCAAGTTGTCAATCACTGAGAGTAATATAAACTTTCTACAGAAGATTGAAGTGGTTGGAGTAGTCATAATGTCACAAGCAAAAACCTAACTGTTATACTTTTTCGTTTATGAATGTTCAGTACCAAACTCTATAAATTAGCTTGGTAGTTAAATGCATCAAACCAATCTTATGCATATTTAACTGCAGTTTTAACTGAATGGGAAACAAGCATAGTTTATGTAAATATGTATATATTACTAGGTATTAGATTTATATTATGGCTTTCTCTTTTCTCAAGGCAGCATATATAACATTCCCTTTTTCAAGTTTTCCTCATAACAGCAATTCTGTGATTTATATTAGGATGAGAGCATCAAGTGAGTTTTCATGGTTCATTTGAACTTGGGTCTCCTTAATTCTATTCTAAAATCTTACCTATGCTCATTCTAATAGCATTAATGAGATTTAGGAATGTTTAAGTTATGTGAGGAACGTACCTAAATTATGCTAATATTTATTTCAAAGGGCTTGCTGTATCCTATCTTAAGGAAGATCACATAAAACTAACATTATGTAAACTTATATATATATATCAGTGGTGGATTCCTCCCGGTTCCGCTGAGCCGGTAGCGGTTATGATATGACGTCACCGAACCGGTTCTGGCCCCCATGTTATTCTTACCTTTTATTTGGCCCCACCCCCAATCTATTGCTGCCTCCTGAGTCCCAGCTGATGGCTAGAGGGAAAAAAACTGTTTAAACTCTTGCCGCGGGGCTTCAAAGGGCCGCCCTACAGATGAGTGTTAAAAGAAAACAAATGAGTAGATGGTGCCTGCAAAAATAAATGGGTAAACCAGTGCCTGCAAAAATACATGAGTAGATCAGTGCCTGCAAAAATAAATGGCTAGACCAGTGCCTGCAAAAATACTTGAGTAGATCAGTGCCTGCAAAAATAAATGGGTAGACCAGTGCCTGCAAAAATAAATGGTTAGATCGGTACAGCTCTGCAAGCAGTTAAAAGCCTAGTAGGCTAGTACCTCTGCTAAATTCTAAATAATTGTCACATGACCATCAAACCATGCCCACAAAATAAGCCACACCCACAGAACCGGTAGTAAAAAATTTAGAACCCACCTATATATATTATATATATATATATGGGTGGGTTCTAAAATTTTATATATATATGCATGCTGTGGGTGTGTTGCGAGGTCAGAGCTGTCACTTTTCTATGTTTGCTGACATAGAAAAGTGACAGCTCCGACCTCGCAACACACCCACAGCTTCTAAACTAGATAAGAGCCTGAATATGACAGGGTTGTGAGCCTGTCGAAACGTTGCTATAAAGAAAAACTTCTAAGGTTCTGGTAGGATTTTAGCTAAGGTTTTAAAGAACCTTGCAGAATGCTCTGTAAGGATTTTTAGAAGATTTTAAGCTAGGATATTAACCAGGATTTTAAACATTTTAATTAACTTATTTAACATGATGTGGGAAAACACCCAAGATTTTAATTTTTTGCATATACACACCCGCGAAAACTTAAGAAGACATATATGTATATGTATATGTATATGTATACAATAAAAATATCCATTACCAATGACTCATTAGCTCCCCCTTAATGTAAACATTGAAAACTGATCCCAATGACTGACACAGATTGCATCCTGTCACATTATCCTGAGACATGTATATTTGCTTTTAAAACTAAACTAATCTATGATTGCAGTTTTCCTTTTTTTTCCAGGTTTGTATACAGGTTCAGAATGAAGGATATTATTAATATACAGTGGACAAAGTGGCACCCAAAATCAGTTAAGATTAGTAGATATAACCAAAGCAATATTTAGACAGCATATCTTTAGATAGCATAAATTCAGGCTATCTGAGGAAACATTTAATCCCAATGGGACTAGCTTGCCCCACCAGTGTCAGCATAAAGTGCATGCTGTGGATCCTGCCAGTCAAGGATTTCAGATGGCAGAGACCAGAAGAAAAGCTGGACTCTTCCACCTGGTGCTCCTACCCTCTGGAATATCATGTTCCCCAAATTGATGGGAAATCCCAGTGGTGGGTTTCTACTGGTTCGCCCCGGTTTGGGTGAACCAGTAGTGGTGGTGGGAGGCTCCGCTCACCTACCTGGATGTTATCACGGATGCTGTATGCATGTGCAGAAAGTTCTGTGCATGCACAGAAGCGCCACACTCAAGTGAAGCGAGTGTGCACACTCACAGTTTTGAACCAGTAGTGAAGGTAAGTAGAACCCACTACAGATTAGGACCCACCCTTTTGGCCTTTTGAAAGGGCTTGAAGACGTGACTGTGACAACTGGGTCGGGACCCCAATGGAAGTGTGTTGTTACCCAGGCCCAAGTATTTAGTATTAAATACAAACAGTTCAAAAACAAACAGACTTTATTAGAACATCTGAGAATTACTCATTCTCAGCATAGTCCAAACTAAATTAAAGCAAATTCTTCAAAACACCTATCCCAACCTTGGGATAATTAGGCAAACTGCCAAAGGCTTTTCTTGGCAAAAGTTCAGAAGCAGAAGACAACAACAAGAAATGATGTTGTGGCCCGCCAGCGGCCTGCGCGGATCGTGGCTGATCCCAACGATGAGGAGGCTGGTGTGGGGTTGTGCCAGCAGCCTGTGCAGCCTGTGCTCGCGTCGGACAGCGAGGAGGTTGAAGAGGATGTGGTGGCAGAGGCAGAGACTCAGCCAGGGCCTTCAGAACCTCCAGAGGCTCCTTCAAGGGGAGAGATCGAAGTGGAGCCTCGCCTCAATGCTCGAGCACGCAGGGCTGCCAAAAGGCAGGAGTGGCTACTCAGGAGGAGGAGGTCTCCTCGAGAGTAAGGCTTGAGGATAATTGGCCACTCCCTTAGCTTATTTAAATCACATGCAATTAGTAATTTCTTGCTAGAAATAACTTGTAATTATCATCAGAGCATTTTTGGAAAAGTCTTATCATATCATGTTTTCTGGGCTGGTTGCCAACCTTTGCCGGACTTTGGTTTATTCTTGCTACTTAATAAATTTGATAAGGATCGTTCCTCGGGAATCTGGAGCTGGGGCAGAACAAATGAATACAGTGAAACAAGAAGCAATTCTCTCAACGTTGTTTTCCAGCAAAGAGGCCAAGAGCTGTTGCTGGTCGTTTAAGCCTTATGGAAGGGGCCAATCATCTCTTGGCCCTACTCCCGAGTCGTCCTCTCTGCTTTATCTGCTCCTGCCTTCTGGCAGCTCTTCTAATACATGCACTAGGAACAGGCTCCTCCTGTTCCTCTGCCTCTCTGCTGTCAGCCTCTGGAGGCTCCAAAGTCTGCACATCACTCCCTGATGGCCCTGGCCCCATCTCTGCCTCTGACACAGAGCCCTCATCAACCCAGCCTTCAAGTCTGGCCCATGTTCTTCTTCTGCCTCATCGCTGTCCGACTCCACTCCCAGCTCCACAGGCTGTGGGCGGACTACAACAAAATGTAGTATTCTGGATGTGGCTAATGGATTTGATAACATCTCCATCTCTTCACCATGCACACTTTGCTCCCTTCCTCTCCGCTTTGCTCAATTAATTTTCACATGTTTAAATTTAAGATCTCTATTATTTTAATATTTTATATGCATTTTATTGAATGATTGTAAGCCGCCTAGAATCTCCTTTGGCAAAATGAGCAGTAAGAATCAAATAAATAGATAAACAAACAAACAAACAGCACAATTGAATAAGCTAGAATCCATTTAATAGCAAGCTTGTTGAACAAAACCAAATACTGGCAGGGAAGGTAATAAGTGAGAAAGGGACAGAATACACAAGAGGTCAAAACAAGTATCTTTATCAAATGTATACAGAGAAAGAAAGAAGTTAGAAATAAATACACGTGATCAAGGAGAATGCTGAAATTTGCCTAAATCTGCCACATTTTGTTTCAATAATATAAACAGGAAGATGACAAAGCGCTTGTTTGTATGTCATTTGTGTATTTTTTATGAAATACACTTCAAAGCAACAAATAAAACTTCAAAGCACTCTTCTTAAAATTCATTAAAACACTTCTCAAAACCTTTATGAAAGTCATTTGAAGGACATAATCTTGTTCTTGTTTTGTTCTCTTTTCTTTATCTTCTTGTAGATAATGGGAAATTTCTTACGCCTTGCATTTGGACTAAAGCAGCAAATTGAACCTGAGACCACTGAAGCATACTGTTGTTTAACATTGCTCAGTCCTTCTAATGTTTGCATTTACGGACACATGGAAGAAAAATGGCTTTTTTGGCAAAAGAAAATCAAAAGTAAATATGAATTACTTTATTGGAATGCAGACAAGAAATTACATCAAAGATCAACAATAAGTGCAGCTTTTCCCCAGAAAGGGGATATCTTTACTGCCTGTTAATTTTCTTCATGCCATTCCTTTGTTTCTCATTTTTGGCAGCAGAGCTCTAAGGTCTTAAATGGCAAATGATAATGGGTTACGATCAATGCCTATAGACTAGACAGCTAATCTGAACTTCACCAAAAGTCAATATTTAGCTTTACCTTATCAGTGGAGAAATGTCAAATGTAGATGTAGACAGGCACAAATTTCCAACTGACTTTCTCTCACTCATGCTTCTGTGTTCAAAGCTGCACAGAAGAGTTTTGGCATCAGATAAGACAAAACTACCTTTGAAAGAAAAAAAATGCAACACATGACTAAACTTGCAACTGCACATATAGTAGCTTATGCGGCAAAACCAACACAAAATTCATTCTAATTTCTCCTCACACATTCTATTGGTTACTTTCCTATCTGCATGATGCTTTCAAATGATAGTTACATGCTGCAGACAGCCTTTAAGAGATAAGGCTATTTTCTTTGTGTGGAAATTTAATGTTTGTTGTGTCCCCAAAACTATACTGTGTTTCCCTGAAAATAAGACCCTGTCTTATATTTATTCAAACCCTGAAATAAGTGCTTGGCTTTATTGCCATGTGCTCAAAAGCCCGATTGGGCTTATTAACAGGGGAGGTCTTATTTTGGGGGAAATAGGGTAGGTAGTGTGTTGAATACCAGGGGTGCAAGCCAGAATGGAGCATGTATGTTAGCAGTGTTCCTTGATGCATCTTAGAAATTATAAAATTATTCTTTTAATTTAATTCATTTTTGAATTGTCAAGGACAGTACTTTCCAGGATAATAGCCATATACATTCCTCTAGAACAGTGAAAGGGAAACTTTGTAATATGAGGTTTCTGCTTTTGCAAAAGCAGTTTTTGCAATATAAAAAGCCTAATGAGTAAAAACATTACAACAACCAGACAGTAATAATAGCTATTAGGCATATCTTGCACAAACTTCTATAAATCTTAATAGAATTCTGTGTTTGCTATCATAATACAAACAACTGTTGGTAAAACTATGAATGGCCCTGATTAATTTTGCCATCCTATAATATTTATATGGTATTGTAACTGGGCTATGACTACAAAAGACCAGGATAAGTACAGCATCATAAGGCTGGGGTAGCATTGGGTTATCTGGCTATTTCCCAAGAGCACTAACTCATTTCATATGTGTTTAAAATGGGATAATAACAAGTAAACATTCAAAATAATAGTTTCCTTTGATAAGTATTCTGATGTAGAACCATAAAGCAGTTTCTCTATCAGCAATATATTTATTTTAAGTATTTTTATGTTACTTCTCATTTACAGAGGTTATTGAGGCAACTGTCTGGAGGCTTGAAGGCTAAATGTTTCTTATGTTAAATAAAAATGAAATGGACCAATTCAGTGTGTGTGTGTGTGTGTGTGTGTGTGTGTGTGTGTTGTATGCAAAAAAAAAATAGTCTCTGAAATAGTTATCCAATACCAACACTGTTGGAAAAAAATTTGCTATATAAAAATAATATTATTACAGCAATCTTTCTTGATTAAAAGAAGAAGTAATCATTGTCCACAGTATTTATTTTGAGATTCCACAGTGTACCTTGCAAATAAATGTACGCCAAGCAATTATAAATAAAGAACAATATTTTTAGGTGACAAAACAAACAATGTAGCCTGCAGATACTATGAAATTGCTGGTTTAGCTCATCTTGCTTATCATTAGCAATAGCAGAATGAAAAAGTTGATGCAATTATTTATCCTGAGATAACTGATTTTTTTTCAGGGGGTTAGTGGGTGGGCCTTGGATTTTTAAACCCCAGCATGCTAGTTTTTATACTACACATTAATTAAATCTTGTTGTGAAGTGCACAAAAAGAAAGCACAATTGTCTTGTTAAGAACCAACATCAGAAAAAAAAAAAAGATTTCATTATTGCAGTGTTGATCTCCTCAGAGAGCATAACAATTCTCTAATATGTTTAAGCAGAATTGTTTTTGTCTTCTGTCTAGAGGAAGCCTCTCAAATATTCTTGCATTTAACTTTAGAATAGTTTTGCATATAAATGCAATTTTAGTAATCAACAATGGAATACGCTCCTATGCAATTCTACTCATTAGCAAGTCCATATAAGAGAAATAATTTTCACTTATTTGTCTAAAAAAATCAACGTATGTATCACATGAATACTTTCTAGGGATTATGACTCATGCCCTTCAGTAATTATCAATTGGATGCAACTAAACTACTTGTTTTGGTACTAGTACTTAAAACCCTGCATGATTTTGCAGGCAGTGGTCTTTATAACTGTCTATTCCAATTATTCAGCACTCTGACATTTAATATTTCCACTTATTTGTCTAAAAAAATCAAC
The DNA here is from genome assembly GCA_022577455.1 of Arizona elegans. Classification (NCBI taxonomy): domain Eukaryota; kingdom Metazoa; phylum Chordata; class Lepidosauria; order Squamata; family Colubridae; genus Arizona; species Arizona elegans. The sequence continues at coordinate 19,486,181 of JAKOOJ010000004.1, forward strand.
ATTGTCACTTCTCTCGTCACTTCACTAACACTCTCTACATGGGCCTCCCCTTGAGGAGCACCTGGAGGCTCCAACTGGTCCAGAATGCAGCTGCACGAGTGATCACGGGAGCGACATGGCGCTCCCATATAACACCTCTCTTGCGCGAGCTGCACTGGCTCCCGGTGGTCTTCCGGGTGCACTTCAAGGTGTTGGTTCTCACCTTTAAAGCGCTCCATGGCTTAGGGCCAGGGTATTTACGAGACCGCCTGCTGCTACCGATAACCTCCCACCGGCCAATACGCTCTCACAGAGAGGGCTCCTCAGGGTGCCGTCGGTCAAGCAATGTCGGCTGGTGGCCCCCAGGAGGAGAGCCTTCTCTGTGAGAGCACCCGCCCTCTGGAACGAGCTACCTCCCGGAATACGGCTGATTCCGGATCTCCACACTTTCCCTAAGGCCCTGAAGACGTTTTTATTTCAGCAAGCTGGCCTGGCCTGAATAGGTTTTAGGGGTTTTTAAATTGTATTGCTAGGGGTTTTAAATTGGGGCGGCTGTTTAATTTAATTTATTTTTAATTCTTTTAACTTTTATATTGTATGTTATTTTAATTCTCGGCTGTTCACCGCCCTGAGTCCCTTCAGGGAGAAGGATATAAATTTAATAAATAAATAAACAAACAAACAAATAAACAAACAAACAAACATATGTATCACAGGCATGCTTTCTATGGATTATTATTATGAGTCGTAATCCCTAGAAAGTATGCATGTGATATATAAGTTGATTTTTTTTAAGCAAATAAGTGAAAATAATAAATGTCAGAATGCTGAATAATTGGAATAGATAGTTATGAAGACCACTGTCTGAAAAATCATGAAGGGTTTTAAGTACTAGTACCAAAACAAGTATTTTAGTTGCATCCAATTGGTAATTACTGAACGGCATGCAAAGTAGGTGTAATATATCCAGTGCAATTAACTGCATGTTGGATCAACTATAGTTTTGAGTGGTGTTCATCAGGAGATCCATTTAATTCACACTGGTGAAGTCTAATGATATATTGATAAGGACCTGAGTCACTGTAGCTGGATCTTCCCACTCAAGAAGGATCATAATCAGTGTTTAGCCAGAAATATTTATTTCTAGCCAGAAATAGGCAATGACCTTTCTTACGATGGATTCTGTCTGCCCATATGGCAGTACCTGTGAGTCAAGGAAGACTTCATAGTTGTGGACTTGCTTCTTCATGGTCAGTGCCATTTCCTCAATAGAACCCTATACTGGCAAAGAACTATGATGAACACACAGCAACTCTGTCTTGGTAGAATTCAATTTCAGCCTATTTTGTCTCATCTAGACCCTGATAGTTTCCAGATACCAGAACAAAATCTTAATAACATTTTTATCTAGGCACATAATGGCCACATAAATCTTGGTATTATCAACATACTGGTAGTAGGGTATCTTGAACCCACAGATAATATTTGCACACTATATCTCATTGTAAAAATCCTAAAATACAATTGGTAGAAAAGCACTATTATAAGTCAAAATAACAGACGAGAATCCATCATGGCTTGATAAGTAAGTTTTCCAAGGATCTTGCCCAATAATCACAGACACGATAGGCTTTGAGTTCAATGTATTTATTTACTCCATTTCTTCCTATTCAGATACTCATTTTGAACTGGTCCTGGACTTCTGCGCACAGCCTTTTATATGGAGGAGGTGGAGTCAAGGTAAGGAGGGGTTATGGGAAGGGCTAAGTGAGGGAGGAGGGATCAGTGGGTCAGTCTATGCAATGGTATATACACAGTTAGGCATTTACTCGTAACAAATCCCCCTCTAAATGCCTAACATTCGGGGTTGATTCTGTACCCAACATGGTCACCCCCAGTTTTGATGTGAGATATGTGTGTTGCTTGTTTGGTAATGGTTTCGTTAGAATGTCCGCGACTTGCTCAGAGGTTTCACAATGTACGGCCCTAATAAAACCTACATTTGATAACTGCCTGACATGCTTATGCTTGATGTCGATATGTCTGGACCTCTGACCCACTGCTTCTGCGTTGGAGATGTCTATGGCTGCTTTATTGTCCTCGTGGATAGTTATAGGATAAGCCGGTTCGGTCCATATTTCAGAGAGCAGGTCATCGAACCACACCAAATTGTTAGCTGCCTTTGATAGGCAGATGTACTCTGCTTCTGCCGTGGATGTGGCAACCAGGTTCTGTTTGCCGGTATACCAGTATACTGGGCAGTTATTGATGAGGAACACGTAACCTGATGTGCTTTTCCTGCTCTTGGTATCACCTGCCCAGTCAGCGTCCGCATAGCAGGTCAGCGCCGGTTCTTTGGATTTGGATGGTTCCAGGCATAGGTACGCATCTATGCTATGTTTCAGGTACCTGATTACTCGCTTCACCCCTTCCCAGTGGTATACCTTGGGTTCACTGACATGTCTGGATAATAAATTAACAGCTAAGCTGATATCGGGCCTTGTCCAATTGGCAATATACAGGAGGGATCCAATGACAGATCTATACAAGGTGTTGTCCTTAAATGACTCCCCCTCTTCGTGCATATGTTTCAAGAAGTCTGTTTGCATGGGGGTTTCGCATGACTTAGCATCCCTCATGTTGCATCTATGTATAAGTTCTAATATTTTCTCCTTTTGAGAAACCTTGAACCCGTTCTCTGTTTTCTCGATTTGTACTCCTAGATATTTATTGACTTTCCCTAGGGTCTTGAGTGTGAATTGTTTGCCCAGTTCTCTGGCGAATTTTTCGCAATTTTGCTTGTGCTGCCCCATGTACAGGATGTCGTCTACGTAAACGAGTGCGTATTCGACCGATGTGCCCTCCCTCTTGGCGAAGAGGCAGAGGTCTGCTGATGTGGTGGTAAAACCCATGTCCCTGAGTGTTTTGGCTAGGCATTCATACCATCTTTTCCCGGACTGTCTTAAACCGTACAAACTTTTGTTTAGTAGCCAAGTGACTCCCTCTTTCGCGCCTTTCCCTGGGGGTGCCCTGACATATATTTCTTTGTCTAACTTCGCATGGAGGTATGCGGTTTGAACATCAAATTGGTAGACTTCTAGACCTAAGATAGATGCAACTACTAGGGCGCTTTTGACACTTTCTGCCCTAACTGTGGGTGAGTAGGTATCCGTGTAGTCGTCTGGATACCTTTGGGCGAACCCCTGAGCTACGAGTCTAGCCTTGTAGAGGGCCTTGTTGTCTTCGAGTTCCTTGATTTTGAAAACCCACTTCGTGCCTATGAGTGTCTTATCGGCTGGGACCTTAGAGCGGGTGTACACGTTCAGTTCGCGCAGGCTAGCCATCTCCCTTTCCATAGCTTGCTCCCACTTATCTCTCTCTACCTGTGGCAGACTAATGATTTCTTCGTATGAGTTGGGTGTTGTTCTATTTGGGTGAATGGACATGACATAATCTTCAAATCTCTTGGGCATTTTGTTTCTGTTGGGTCTGATAGGTCTCATGGGTATTGTGTCGGTGTCGTGCATGTATTTGGCCTCCTTCTCTGTGACCGTGTCTATCTTGATGATGGGGTGGTCTTCCTTCCACCCCTTGGTGGCTACCTCATGGTGTCTTGGTCTTTGTCTGTCTTGTGTATTTGCTTCTAAAGTGATGGGTTTGCTTTTGTCCCTTGATTCGTTTGTGTCTTCCTGTCTGATGAGTGTCTCGTTGAGGTGTATCTTAGACCAGTTGGCGTTCTCGTGGAACACCGCTGTTCTGGATACGATGAACCTGTTGTCCCTGTCAATGAATCTATAGCCTTTTGTGCCTGGTTCGTACCCCATGAACCTTAATATCCTGGAGACCTTGTCTCCTTTTTGCCTCAGTTGCCTGGGGATGTGCACATCCGCCATGACTCCAAATATGTGCAGGTGCGCAATCTTTGGTTTTCGGTCGTACATCACCTCATAAGGTGTTTTCCCTATTACGCTAGACCAGAGTCTGTTCAGCGTATAATTTGAGTAGTTGAGAGCTTCCGCCCAGAATGGCTGTCCTAACCCCGCATCCTCTAGGGCGCATCTCATCATTGTTTGTAGGACTCCATTCCTCTTCTCTACGACTCCATTTTGGAACGCGGAAAAGGGGGAAGTCTTGTAGTGTATTATCCCGTGCATCTTTGACCAGTTTGAGAATTCCCTCGATAAGAACTCACACCCCCTATCTGTCATTATTTGCCTTATCTTTGTCTTGTGTTGCGCTTCCACTCTCTTATAAAACTCTTTAAATTTTTGGAATACCTCGTCTTTATGATTAATGGTATACACAAAGCCATAGCGGCTATAATCGTCCACTATTGTCAGAAAATATCTCCTTTTGTATTTTATAGAGGGCTTCATGGGGCCCACAATGTCCATATGTACCAGGTGGAAGATAGAATTGGTAGTACGGGTGGCTTTTCTAGGTCTGGGTTTGGTTTTTAACTTAGATGATTTACATATAGAACACTCTAAGTAGTTTTTGCAGTTTTTTATTTTTAAATCACTGGTACATTCTGTCATTTTTTGGATGACTGGGAAGCTGGCATGGCCCAATTTTCTATGTAGCAAATGGGCGCAGTTATCGTGAATGGGTTTGCCTATTAGCAATTTTCCTCTGTGTGTCGTGTTGTCTTCGGTGGGGTCGTCTTCCCTGCCCCCCTCTGCCTCAACGTGGGTGTTGACTTTATTCTCAGTGTTTTCTAGTTGGGCGATAACTTGGGCCTGGTTATTCCTTTTAGGGTGGAGGTATGTTAGCCCTCCATTAATGACTATTTTGCCGATGCTTTCCCTGTCTCTGGTCAGGTAGGCTTCTCCCTCTTTGAAGGTGATCTCTATGCCCATGTCCTTGCTCAGTTTAAGCGGTGCTAAAATGTTGTGGGGTATTTCGGGTATGAGTAATACCCCCTCTACTTTGCCTATTCTGCTTATGAACGTGTTTCCTCTCCCTGTCACTAGGACCTTGTTTTGATTGGCCACCTTAATGTGGTAGTTTTCCTCTGTGAATGAGGTCAGTATCTTTATGTCATGAGTTGTGTGGTTGGTGGCTCCCGAGTCGATGAGCCATGCTTCTCCTTCTCTGGTTTGTGAGTGTGTGTGTGTGTTCTTCCCGATCCCATACATGGACCCTGGTCGGCTCTCCCTAGAGCTGTCCCCGCGGCTGATGGAGCGGTCCCTCCTTAAGCTATCTTCTGCTATTATCCTATTTGTCAGTGACTCGAGTGTGAGGTGGCCTAAGCCTATGCTATCCAGCTGCATTATAAAATTGTCCCAGCTGGAGTCCAGGGAGTTAATGACAATGCTCTTCATGCTCTCTTCGGATATATCCTCCCCTCTTTGTATCAGTTCAGTTCTTGTGGCATTCAGGTTCAGTATATGTTCACCCATGGGAGTCCCTGCTTTATGCCTGGCAGAGTGGAATTTCCTGGATATCCTTGCTGTGGTGGCAGTGCTTTTACTATAGAACAGATTAAATATTATCTGCTGTATCTCAGACACAGTCAGATAATGGCTTAGGCTGGGGTATACACCTGGTGGGATACTTGCTATAATTAAATAGTAAGCCCTGTGATGCAAGCAATCTGTTTCTAAAGTCCAACGTTTTGTGGGGGGGTCATCAACTAAAAACAATAGATCCTCTTTTAAAAATAAAACCTGGAGTTGGTGATTCCACTGCATAAGGTTCGATCCATCTAATTTAAGAGTGGGAAAGTTAGCTGGTAAATTCCCTGAGTTGTGTGATAAATTACTCACAGTCTGTTGCTGCCCATGGTGTCTCAGGTGAGGGAACTCACAATATGGCTTGGGTATGCAGTTTGCAGCTCTGTACAGACTTGGATTTATGTTCCCTCCTTCTCTTCTTGCTGGAGCCAACTGAGCATGTGCGAGGCCCATTTCGTTACTGTAGCCGATGGGGGAGTGGCTGGCTGTTGCTGCTCTTAGGCCTCGGCCTAGGCCTCCAGTTGGGGGTCCCATCTCACTCCTGGGGTGTCTGGCTTCATCTCTGGAGGCAGGCATCCATCACTGGGCGTCCGGATCCATGCAGGGAGCTGGAGAGAGTCGAGGAGGCGAGGCAGTCGTAAGTCGAGGACTTCTGGGGTTCTGAGGCGTGACGGCTGTGGTGGGCCCCGATCCTTGATTGCTGGTCCCTGGGCACGTGAGTAGGCCGGGCGGAGGCCGCATGGGGGTTGAGTAGCAGGTGTGGCCTATTCCCCTCGGGCCTCTTATGCTTGGTGCTGCGGGTGCTGGGTTCGAGTCCTGCCATCTGCATGATTCAAACATAGTTGGTGCCTTGCGGTTGTCTTCGTGGGGGCTGGTCATCGTGTGGAGTATCTGGGTGTGTGTGCTATCATCGATGGCCCCCCCGTAGCCCCCTCGGTTCGCGGCGGTGTCTCTGGGGTGCGTGGCTGACGTGAAGGGGTTGCGTGCAGGGCCTATCGTGGTTGCTGGGGCCTCGGGTGTCTTTCTGGCTTCGAGCTCGGGAGGCGAGCTCCAGATGCCTTGGTGTGTCCCTTCTGGGGTGCCTTTGGCTGTTCCCCCATTTGTTCTGGGGTTTCTTTCATTTGGCGCCATTGGATTTGAATCCTGGCTCCCTATTGGTTGGTGGCCATCCCAAGATGGCCGCCCGGAGCATGGCTCGAAAATGGAACCGTTTGGCTTTTGGGCCTCTGCCTTGGGGTATCTCTGTCTTACCGGTCTGGCAGCCTCGTGGTCTTGCTCCTGGGGGCTCATCGCTGCTCCCTGGTCATCTAGAAGGTCCTGGAGCTTCGTGATGAGTTCATCCTTGCTTATGGAGGCGTCTATCATTTTCTGTATGATGTCCTTTAGTTCATCTCTCTCGGGTGATCTGTCTCTGGCGTGCCTGGCTGCACTTTCTTTTGGCCTCACGCCTCTGTTTGTTTGGTCCAGTTCCCCCAGCTCTGCCATCAGCCTGGTGGTGGACCTTGTGTTCATCCTTCCTTCCATTTCCGATTTTGGTTCTGTTTATTGGGCAAAACCGTCCTCTGCTACCATTTTGATAAGTAAGTTTTCCAAGGATCTTGCCCAATAATCACAGACACGATAGGCTTTGAGTTCAATGTATTTATTTACTCCATTTCTTCCTATTCAGATACTCATTTTGAACTGGTCCTGGACTTCTGCGCACAGCCTTTTATATGGAGGAGGTGGAGTCAAGGTAAGGAGGGGTTATGGGAAGGGCTAAGTGAGGGAGGAGGGATCAGTGGGTCAGTCTATGCAATGGTATATACACAGTTAGGCATTTACTCGTAACATGGCTGGAGAAGGTAGCAGAAAAATATGTGCTTCAAAAGGAGATCTTAAATAAGCCAACATTAACTACAGCATGGAAAATTGTCTAGAAAGCTACTTTAGCTAAATACGTATTTTGCAGTGGCAATATCACAACTTTAGAGATTTGTATATTAATGACAACACTTTGAAATAGAGTCTGCTTACTGAGGAAGATTCTAGGTTGTGTATTGTTATTATTAGCAGAGAATATGACATCAGTCATTTCTGCCTGTTCATTCCTTCAAAGATTAAAGTACTGGTAATACTTACAACCACAATTAGGACCAGAATTTCTGTTACTAAACAAAGTATTTGTTAAATGAGTTGCACCCAATTTTACAACAGTTGTTAAGTCATGATCATGGGTTGTTAAGCGAATCTGGTTTCTCCCATTGACTTCGCTTGTTGGAAACTAAATGGGAAGATCATAAAAGGTGATCACATGACCTTGGGATATTGCAGCCATTGTAAATACATGATGGTTGCCAAGCATCCAAATTTTGATCATGTGACTGCAGCAGTTGTAAGTGTGAGGACCAGTTACAAGCAGTGGTAGTACTGCTTGCAACTGATCCTCGCACTGAAATTTGAAAAAAAAATTGAAATTTTTTACTACTGGTACTGTGGGTGTGGCTTGGTGGGTGTGGCATGGCTTGGTGGGCATGGCTTGGTGGGCATGGCAGGAGAAAAATACTGTAAAATCTCCATTCCTTCCCCACTCCAGGGGAAGCGTACTGCAAAATCACCAGTTCCTCCCAATCAGCTGGGACTCGGGAGGCAGATAATAGATGTGGGCAGGGGCAGTCAGAGGTGGTATTTACTGGTTCTCCGAACTACTGAGAATTTCCGCTACCGGTTCTCCAGAACTGGTGAGAACCTGCTGAAACCCACCTCTGGTTGTAAGTCATTTTTTTCACTGCTGTTGTAATTTGGGTGGCTAAACAAATGGTTGAGGACTGCCTATATCTTGGAACAGAGATGAGAAAGGATCTTTTATTGCAAGCTAAAACTACAGTTATAGTTCCTTAGGCATTGCAGATTTTTTGGGCTGATAAGAAAACTCCTATGAAAGCAGGCACTGTAGACCCCCATACTTCAAACCTACCCACAGAACTGGGTATTTTTTTTAGTCTGAGAAAACTAATTGTTATGGATTATATACTCTTAACAGACAAAGAGATGATAGGTATATAGATTAAAACGCTTAGGAGACAGATAATAAAAGATATGTCTGATGTTGACTGCACAACAGAATTAAAGGATATATGGAGGATATAGAAGTAACTCAGAAGTAGTTTAATTTTACTTTGCCTGAGCTGATCTAACAGTAACGGAGAAGGGGTACTGTGGGATACCCATATAGTGAACTACAATAAAAAATTAACACAATCATTCTTTGCCTTCTATAATATGTTTTTGTTTCAATTTGCATGGGTGAATAGTTGACATGTGAAAACAGAGGAAGAATTTCAAAAACTGGACTTTGCCTCCTAATTACATACAGTAGAAGGCATCACATATTGCCTTGTGCAATGAATCGGAGCAAATCAACCAGATAAATGGATGGTATAACAATAGCAATAGCACTTAGACTTATATACTGCTTCACAGTGCTTTACAGCCCTCTCTAAGCGGTTTACAGAGTCAGCATATTGTCCCCAACAATCTGGGTCCTCATTTTACCCATCTTGGAAGGATGGAAGGCTGAGTTAACCTTGAGCTTGGTGAGATTTGATCTGCCAAATAATAGGCAGCTGGCAGTCAGCAGAAGTAGCTTGCAGTACTGCATTCTAACCACTGTACCTATATCCATGCATTATTGCTTTATGACTTACACTAGGGCAGTAAACTGTATTCGAAAAACATTTTTCAAATAAGGACATTTTATTAAACTATAATTTAACATATGTTTGCAACAAAACTCCAAGCTTTAGAAAACCAAGTTTAATCCTACATTCATTCTTTCAATTTCCTCCAAAGCCAAACTTAAATATGGTGTGTGAAATAATTGACTTCTATCTGCAACTGCTATAGACAGACAGACAGACAGGCAGACAGACAGAATTCTTTATTGGCCAAGTGTGATTGGGCACACAAGGAATTTGTCTTGGTGCATACGCTTTCAGTGTACATAAAAGAAAAGATGCATTCGTCAAGAATCACAAGGTACAACACTTAATGATAGTCATTGGGAACAAATAAGCAATCAAATCATATTAGGAAATAGTCGATATAAATCGTAAGGATACCAGCAACAAGGTTACAGACATACACTCATAAATAGGAGGAGATGGGTGATGGGAACGATGAGAAGATTAATAATAGTGCAGACTTAGTAAATAGTTTGACAGTGTTGAAGGAATTATTTGTTTAGCAGAGTGATGGTGTTCGGGAAAAAACTATGAAAGAATGCTTTCTTCCTTCCACCGGAAGTAACTCTTAAAGATCAAAAATTAAATTTAGAAGATACGTATGACTGGCATGAGATACATTCACTGCTTAGTAAGCCCACCAAATAATAAATTTTTACTGGTTTGACATTATACATTAAGTCAAATTCATCATGCACTTTTAATGCTGACCTCCCACTGAGATTTGTGCAAAGAAGTGAGCCACAATGTTATTCTTGGCTAAGAGTTATGGTATGGTTTTGGAGGCTGAACATTGACACTTGGATTATGAACAATAGAGCACAAGATACTCAGTCAGTACTCAGACCAGGACATACAGAAACTTGGACTGCAGTTTTCAGACTGAATCTTATTTATTTTGTTAATCAATGTTGATAATGAATACTTTGCCAAAATGTCATTCAGAATCTATGCAATCATTTTATTTTCATCTGTGCTTCATTAAAGACTATTTTTATTAGCACGTATGCTCTCTGCACATATATGCCAAATTTAGCAGTAGGTTGATACATTGAGTTTAATAGGATTCAGATGTGTAAAGACTGAAGGATACAAAGTTTTTTAAATCTATATATTAACAGATCCTGTTCTTGGCATAATGTAATAGAAACAGATTCTGTTTTAGTTTTCTAATTATCTTAAGACAGTTTGCATTTAAATAGAAATATATACATATATTCATATACATATGAAAAGTTTTCACACAGTTTTCTAAAGTTTTCTAAAGTAGTCTAAAGTTTTCACACAGTGATAGACATATTATGTTTGTAACAAAATATACTAATTTTTGGAGAAGGATGGAAATTTGGAGAAGCAATGCTTAATCAAAATTACAATAAAAGGAAGAATTGCTTAAAAAATAAGATAGAATTCTATTGTTATGATTGATAGTCAAGAACTGTTGTAGCAGAAGGCAGAAACGTGCTCTGATTTCCTGTACACATAACTTGCAGTAAATTGGAGCATAGAAATTTACTTTTATTTTAGAGTTGAAGCTTCCAAATTTCTATTACAGTGTCACAATTTATGGAAGAAATATTTATTTAAATATTTATTGAATATTCTGTTTTTGTGATTTTATATTTAATGAAACTGAATCTATTATTTGATGTGCATTAATATCTAAGTCCATTTAATGGTTGTCAACCAATATTATGTTATTGTATTTCATACTGTACATGATGTTCAATTGTATGTTTTTATACACTTCAATTATGTGCCTTAAGGATGGATTAAAAAAAAGAAACATAGTTTAACAAGTAAATAATATTTTTATTACATTAAAAGTTTTAGCACATTAAACATTGCAGTTCAGCAGCAATTTTTGGAGAGGTTCAAGAGAGGGTTGGAAGCTGCATATAGTCTTGATGATTTTATGTTCAATTCTCACTTTTGATTTTTTTTTTAAAAAAAAAAAGGTGGAGCCATTGCATTTTAATAGAGACATGAGATTGTTATTTGTCAGATATCAGAAATTTGCAGTTTGTCAGGATGAAAATGGAAGGGGCAGGGTCCAAGGGTAAGATACTGAAATCATCCAGGACACCCAAAAAATTCAAGATTTCCAGAAAGAGAGGTCAGTTATCTGGTGATAATAGCCCTGATGGTATTCAAATGCAGAATGGCAACCTGGATCAGTAGCAGTGGAAGATGATGTGGAAAATAGCAGCAGTGGCAATGATGTGGAGAAAAGAGAAGCTTCTGAAATGACCTGCTTGTTTTTTTCTCTTCACCCTGCCCTCCTCACCTTTATTCACCATAATACATAGGCTGAACAAAGACCTACACCTGGTTGACAAAAGAGAGGAAAAGGGCCTTCAGCCAAGAGATTGTTCAACAACAAAAAGGAGCCTAAGCACTGAAGAAATTCCTCACAACAGTTGGAGAAACTGTTCAAAGTTAGTAGTGAATTTAAATCTGATCATGGAATTTAATAGGGATAGGAAGGAGTAAGCCTTAGAACCAGATTGGGAGAATAATAACAAAAGGACCAATAAGGAATAAATTGATAGTTGAAATCGGTGGTGAAATCTAAAATTTGTTACTACAGGTTCCGTGGATGTGGCTTGGTGTGTTTGTGTGTGTGTGGGTAATGTAACTAGGTGTGCGTGGCCAATTTTTTTTTACTTTTAAAACTATTTTTTACATGTAAAACCATGAAAAAAAAAATGCTTTCAAAAGGCTCTGACAGTCCAAGCTGAGTTGCCTTATAGGCAGGCAACTCAGCTGGGATCGTCAGAGCTTGGATCATCAGAGCCATTTAAAAGAAAAAAAGTTTTTTTCTTTTAAATGACTCTGACAATCCCAGCTGAGTTGCCTGATTGGCAGGCAACTCAGCTGGGATCATCAGAGCTGGGATCGTCAGAACTTGGCTTGTCACAGGTATTTAAAAGAAAAAAAGCCTCTGATGATCGCGCGGCTCAGCTGGGCATGGGAAGGGGAGGCAGGGATTTTTGCTATCGGTTCTCCGAACTGCCCGCCACCATCGCTATCTATTCGTCTGAGCTGGTCCGAACCGGAAGCATTTCACCCCTGGTTGAAATAGAATAAACTAGGCCTCTCTGCTGGCACACGCGCCGTCGCCCCAGGTCAGATCTCTGTGGCATTTCTTTCGTGAGCTTCTGTTTCCCTGCAAATGACGAAACAGAAACTCATGAAAGAAAAAGATCTTACCTCTTGCTGCGCTGCCGGTGTTGGGAAGTCCCGCCTCCTGCTGGCCAGTTGGTCTTTGGGTCTCTGCAATGCATGCGTGCATGTACACATGTCCGTGCTTGCACACATTCTCTCTCTCATGCGCATCTTTTAGTTTGGGCGTGCCCATGCGCAATTTGTGCCCTCGGTGTCTAAAAGGTTTGCCCTAATTGAACTAGGACTTTTCAAACTGCGTTCTGTGCAACCCAAGGTGATTTTGTGACAGAGTAAACACACAGATGCACACACACCAAATTTTCTCAGATACAGTGGAAAGGGTAGATCCTGAAAGTGGCATTTCAAGGCCCTCAGGGAATATGTAGCCATGACTACTTATCACTTTGCTTCTTGATAAGAGATTCTGGATTTTGTTTTTTATTTAGCAGATTCTGTAGCTTGCAAAAGTTTGAAACCTCTGGAATAAACCAAATAACAGAAGTGAAAACAAGACACATAGAAAAAGTTAAGAATAATTACAATATAAGAGGAGCTTAATGAATAGCACTAAAAAAGGATAATAAAAAAAGTATTAAAACATAGAATTAACAAACAATAATTACATAATAGATACTATGTAAATAATTACACGTTACTCAAAGATTTCAACAACAACGTTTATTGCAAATAATTTATTTCTTTTGACTTTTGAATTGCCTAAATTTGTCATCCTCCTAGTACTTAGGACAAGACTGTAACTTTTTTTCTTGCTCCCTCCCTCCTTTCCTCCCTCGCTCAAACATTTATTCTATCAACATCCACACAAATATTACCTAGCTATTGTAAAAGTACAATCTCACTCCTACTTTTCAGAAATTCAGCCTGCTGAGAGAGAAAAAAAAGAGTGTCAGTGTTGAAAAAATATAATTGATCTTGTTCATTAAAATTCAGATAATTATGGAACTACAGATGTTCATTTTTCACTGAATATATTACTGATTTTAGAAAGGTCTGCTGCTACGGTAATTTTTTATGAAATTACTGTTATGTGCATCTGAAATATGTGCCAACCTTCCTCAAATTGGCATTTTCCAAAAGTGCTTGGATTATATCTTCCCGAATTTTGAGCTAGTAATAATAATGCTGGCAAGGTATTCTGGGAAATATAAATCCTACACATTTGTAAGACATAAGGTTGGAGAAAGTTTGTACATTTATTTATAAAATCTATAAGTGTTCCTATCTGGACAGTTTATAAAATATAACAATAGAAAATAAAATACAATTAAAACAGAGAATATACCATCAAAAAATTGGGAGGGGGCAAATCTAATAATCTCTTTTTTTAAAAAAAATCACACAAGGGATACATCACCTAATCTAATCTACGGCCAGAGGCAGAGCATGATTTTAAAGGTTCATTTAAATAAGGCAAGGAAAGGGGCCATATGAATGTCCTCTGTGAGCATTGCAAATTTGACTGGATTATGCAGTGCAGCACTTTCAAATGCAGGCACACAGCGGAATCATTCTAGGCATGTTTTTATTGGAGGCTGTCAGTAAATAGAATTGCAGATGAATAACCAGCATTCCATTATCTCATCAGCATTTTGCTCCAGGTGCAGTAATTTTCCACTTATTAAAACAGTCCTAGGCTAAGTTGAAGTACTATTTTGATGGAATAGTAAAGCTGCTGTTTCCCTATATATTGTGCTACTGTCCCATTTATCATGATTTTCAGACTCAATTGGGATATTAAGTCTGGGCTACAAAAATCTAGACAACCACTTTTCAGATTATTGCTTGCTTCCAGTTGTGGAAGTTTCTACTATTATTTGAAACTGCAACTCTTATATTATACCTACTTGTCCTATATTGTTAGGTCTGGAAGGAGAGATCCCATACTCTAGGATCAGCCTGCTAAGGAGTGCCATCTGGCAGCGTTAGAACAGGAAAAGAGCCTTTTCTGTTGTGTCACTTGCCCTTTGAAACATCATTCATCTGGAGATCAGATTGGCAGTGACCCTATCAGACGTTTCCTGTTTTACCAGGTAGACCAGACAGTAAACACATCAAGATAAGCTAATTCTTCTTTTTTGGTAAAGCTACACTGACAGAATCTTGCAAGTCTGAGAGTATAAATCTCCCACAGTCTTCTTTATAGACTGAGAAGCTAGAGAGGGTTTCTCCTGACCCTCGTGTTTTGCCCATTATCCTAGCTGTGGGCTATACCCTCTTATCTGATCATTTCTTAGACAAGCATCTCCATCACCCAAGGTCTTTCACACATGCCATCACAACCTTTCCTAAGGCCTTAAACACATGGCCTGGGGATCCGGTTGGGAGTGGAGGAGGGCTGACTCTCTGATTATTTTAATTGTGAATGATGGTTCTGCTTTTGCTTTTTTATTTTTAATGCTTTTATATATTTTTATCATTTTTTTAGTTTTTATTTTTTTGCAAACATATCAGTGTGGGACCAGAGTGTCTTACATTTTAGTACAAATAAAACAACATTCTTCATATTTAATACATTTAATGTATTAATATTAATATATTTAATACAGATTATAATGCAATAAAACGTATATTATTATTATTAGAATTATATAATTTATCAAACATAACTAATATGAGCATTATTTTATTTGTTTTAAAATGTGATTAGAAAGGGAATATCTTTTAAATATAACAGTGGCATAACTAAAAGTTAGAAAGGGGAACAATGGAAGATTATAATTCAAAACAAATCTATGTATTACTATTAGAATGATATAAGTTTGTTAAACACAACAAATATGATTATGGTATTTTATTTGTAGTAAAAGGAGTGATATTAAGAATAAGGAGATTGGCATCAAAATAATATATTGAAATATTGAATAATTAAGGAAAGATTATAATTCAACAAAAGATGTGTATTACTAAAAGTTTATAAGATTGTTAATTGTATTAAATATGAAGTATATATTTTTAACATTGTTAACCACTCAAAATCATGAGTTTTAGATTGTTGGCCATATAATTTGAAATAATAGATAAATAAATTCTTAAATCTTATTTTAAATTTGGTGAAGATAAGAAAAGCTTGGCAACCCTAGCTTTCCACAATACTTTTGACAATTCAGGCATCTCTTTGCTGTACTGTTCTGTTCTCAGTTAGTGGCATGGGGATGACAGGACTGTAACATGAATAAAAGAACTGTAACCTAGTGGCAGAGCATACATGTTGTAAAAAGATGATCCTAGATTGATCCCTAGTATCTTTAGTTAATCAAATGTTCTGTAAGACATAGAAAATACAAAGGTATTCTTTGTACTGAGTGAAAGATTGGTCCATTGACTCATTACTTATAGCAGCAACCTAAGGTTTTAGATGGTGTGTGTTCTCAGGCATGTTTAGAGATAAATGTTAATAGCCTGGGATTTTCCGTATGCAAAGCATATACTCTGCTAATGAGTTATAGGCTTCCTATAGTGTGCGAAAGAGCTCAGCTTGAGAGATGGTGCTTAAAATAGACAATATTGAGTGAGATGGACAAATAATCCAATTGGACATAAAGAAGTCATAGTTGTCCTTAGATCTGCAATTTTTCACAGATAAAATTATGGCAGTCAGAACTCTTTTAGTGACATCTGATTTAAATCTGAGCAAATACACCTTGACTTTTATATGAGGTCACAACTGAATGTATTTTTTCAGTGTCAGCTTTATATTAAAAGAAAAAAGAGGGTGCTTTTTTTGGCTAATTGCAATGCTTTAGACCACCTGGAAAGAGTGAGCTACATTAGCTAGATGTTTATTTTGTTGAGTAAGAGTCTGAGAACGCAAAACACATTTCCCATCAAGTTCTTAACATTCAGCACCTTTATTTTGTCCTCCAAGGCAGATATTTATGTTTCACATTAGAAAATGAGGCTATGCAGGGCCTGATTATGCAGAAAGTCTGCATCTCTCAACAAGCAGATGGACTTAGTTTAGCCTAACTGCTTTGAAACTGCACAAAAAAATTAAAGTCTTGCACTTTGAAATTGCAAAAGATATTAGTTCAGCAATTATTACAAAATTATTGGCACCAAGATTCAAAGCTGTGAAAGGAATGAAATCCATCCTTAAAGGTTGCTTTGAACTCAAACCATCATCAAATGAACTCTTGAAGTTCATTTGAAATTTTGCTTATGTATTGTTCTGATTCCCAAAGTCTACATAATTCGTCTGCTGAGGCAGCATGCACATGAAGTATTTTGATGTGGACTCACCAGTGGTGACATCAAAAAATTTTTACCACTGGTTCCGTGGGCGTGCAAAATCCCCATTCCCTCCCCACTCGGACCAGCCAGAGGTGGTATTTGCTGGTTCTCTGAACTACTCCAAATTTCCTCTACCGGTTCGCCAGAACCTGTCAGAACCTGCTGGATTTCACCCCTGGGACTCACTCTTTGGAATATGTATTGTACAGGTTCTATAGGTTTATATTCTCTACAAAAAATGAAGAGGTTGAAGTTGGGAATTGGGACAATGAGGATTTGTCCTCTCATTAAACACAACAAAACTCTATGTCTTCAGGAATGATAGAGTTGCAAGGATCAAGGAAAAATTCAACTGCTCATCTAGCCAGCTAAATCTGGATTTGTAAGAAGGCCCATTTTGTTCTCTAGGAAGAAATGATGGTTTGAGTCAGCCATAGGAACAATGGGATTGGTTCCATCTTCTCTACTTGTTATTTTAAAAGAATCTAAATGATTTAGGGAATATATTTGTATAGATGGGTATAAACTCATATTTAGCTGTCAGTTGAAGCTCAATTAGGTGAGAATTTGCATTTTCAGTAATTATGAGTGAGGAGCTGAACCCAGCCACTGCAGGAAAGATCCATAGCATAATGAATAGTTCTCGACTCCAATCAATGGTACAACTGAGCTGAATGAGAAAAGGAAGAGCAGGGAAAAACAGCCCATCACCTCCAGGCAAGATTGCCAATTACACATGGGATATAAGCATCATAAACAAAAGTGCAATAAACATATTCCATCTTGTCCTTTGCATGTTTTTTACCATTATGATTTCCTAACATCCTTAGTGAATCAAACCTCGCCAAGGACTAATAAATGTTTTAGATTTCACCTCATACAGTTTTGAAATATTACCATGCAAAACAATTTAATTGTTTCCAAATGTAAAGGCAACTGAAGGTTTATAGCAGAAGTAATGAAGAGGTAAGATGATACTAGCGGCCTGCAGTCTGACTTCTGTGGTTTTAACTGGATAATGTAGATACAAATGCATGCATTGAAAACTTAAATCAGTATATTGGTGGGGTGGTTTTTTTTTATATATAAACTACAGTTGTTCACAAAGAGTATGTCATTTGCATAGTCCCTAAGGACTCCTTGTCCTCCTAATCCTGGCAAAATTAGCCTCAGGAACTGTTTTTATATGCCATAACCACATGGTGTTACAATTGCCTTAACTCCAACCCAAGAGAGAAAGCAGCTGAAAGTCCACTTTAATCTTCCAGATTTTTTTCTTTTCCAACAGGATTTTTTTTTGCTGTAGATATGATCTAGTGTGCTTTATTGACAAGGAGATTGATGATATGATCCAAGATATACCCAAGTCCTATTGGTCACTTTGGGCTTTCAAAGGTTCAACTAGACCACTCCTGTCTAGTTGAGGATATTGCTTTCCACAGTCCCTTTGGTTTAGGCTTTTACCTGCATAATATCTACCTGATCCTTTCCAAAACATTTGCTTGGTTTCTGCATTTAAAAACAAGGCTAGCACATTTGAAAGAATCCTAATCCCAATTTAGGGTTCTCTCCAGGGGTGAAATCCAGCAGGTTCTAAGAGGTTCTGGAGAACCGATAGCAGAAATTTTGAGTAGTTCGGAGAACCGGCGAATATCACGTCTGGCTTGCCCAGAGTGGGGTGGGAATGGAGATTTGCAATATCCTTCCCCTGGAGTGGGGTGGGAATTGAGATTTTGCAGTTTCCTTCTCCTGCCATGCCAACCAAGCCACGCCCACAGAACCAGTAGAGAAAATTTTTGGATTTCACCCTGGTTCTCTCCCTCAATTTCCCCTAAATATGTCTTAAAAAGAGGTCATAGACCAGCACTGAACTAGTAACATAACAATTATGATAAAACAAAAATAAAAAGTCATATTGATAAAATAAAAGGTAAAGATAAAATTATTAAGGTAGAAATACAGAGTAGAGGTATTAAAACCCAAAATAATTGTATAAGATTACAATCAAGTAAGTAACACCCCAATCAAGAAACTGCCAAAGAGGCCATCAGCAAACAGCCCAATCAAAGAATCTCTATCACCCCCCTAGAAGAATGAAATATTTTGGGAAATATTAAAAAGGCAGGATAAAATATTCCCCCTAATGGAGAAATAAAAAAATCTTAAGGGAGGCAGAAACCAGTCCCAGTTTCTCTGCCCCAAGCAGAAATTGAGGAGGCCAACTTTTAGAAATGCAGATTTGGTAATCGATTCATAAATACTGGGTCAAGACAGAGACTCAGATAAGCAACAAATAAAGGGTTGAGAAAATTAGCTCAGACAAACAATTAGGATTTGCATTTCCTCTTTTGCCTATAGAGCCAGCATTGCACCTAGACAACCCCTACATGACCCACACAGGAATCCACAAGGTATAAAAACCCACCCACTCTCAACTCCATTTTGTCAGCTGTCCAGAATCACATGTGGGTGGTGGTTCTGCTTCATCAATAAAGGGAACCTTTCTTTCCAATCAACCTCCAGCCTCCATTTTATTTCCAGTGCCTTTCTCCCGGCTTGGACCTGGACCTGGATATTTCTTCCAACACCCCCTCCAACGTTGTCAGGCAAGCCATAAACTGACAGCAAACAGCACTCCTTACTAGCATTGATGATGCAAGCTCAGAGAGCAACAACATTCTAAATATTATAAATAACAAAGGCAGACAACTATAAAGAACATAAATAAAGAGCCAGTTTGATCTAGTACAGTGATGGCTAACCTTTCCGGACCAAGTGCCCAAAGCATACGCACATGCGTGCAAATGCCCTGTGCATGCCTGAACCCCCAAAATGCAATGTGCATGCAGACCCCATGCATGCGCCTTGCCCCTTCACACATGAAGGGGGCAAGACGCATGCCATAGATTCGTTATCATGGGTCTAGTATTTAAGACATTAAGCTAGGAAGCAGGAGACCATGAGTTCAAGTCGTTCCTTAGTCATATAAGTCAGCTGGTTGACTTTGCCTATCATTCTCTCTCAGTCCAATCCACCTCACAGGGTTATTGTTGTGGGGAAAGCAGGAGGAGAAAGATAAGTTCAGGTATGTTCACTGCCTTGAGTTATTTGTAAAAAAATAAAGAAAGGAAATAAATAAGTCTTATGATTATATAAAACTGTGCTAAATTATATTAAGTCTAAATTTTTATTACATAACAATAATTAACTTTTCCCTCTATTGTTGCAAATAATGAATAATCTGACACACTAAAATTTACTTTCATAAGATTTATAAGTATACTGCAACACTAATGGGCTTTACTCCAAGGTATGTTAGGAAACCTATGCAGTTACTATTTATGACTTTCAAGTAGAAATGTCATAAAATTTTCAACAGCTTCTGAAATCCTGCATATCAATTTCTGAGGGAGAAGCAGCAAAATCTAAGTCAAGGAAGGAAAGTGAAAAAAATTCAGAAGTGCCCTTGAGCACACTTAAAATAACTTGCGTTTGCTAACAACCTAGTTCTTACTGATTCAAATGTGAAATGTTTACAGTGGCTTGCATAAAGTAATGAAGAATTATGCAAATAAGCCTGGAATATCTTATTCTTTTGTACTGTATTATTATATTTTACTATATCTTGGGATGGGAAGATATGTATAATTCAGTTTTTTATAAATCTTTTTAGCTAACGCTTTGAGGCTATGACTTGATCCTCCTTTCAAGTTTCCAGGTGTAAACAAGGAGAAAATCAGTTATTCAAAGACTTCCTGTTATTGGGCAGGAAACTTAATGGAACCAGACTTATACTTAACATGAATCATACAGAACTAAATATCCTGATTTTAACCCTTCCTCTCACAGCTTTATGAATCTGAAAAACTGTCATACATAAAATCTATTTTGCTTTGAATCTTTCCAATATACCAGTAGGAAACATACAGCTCATCAGACCACATATAGCCTGACTAGGTGGTTCAGTGGTTAAGACACTGAGCTTGTTGATCAGAAAGGTTGGCAATTTGAATCTCTTGTATAGTCTCCTGTGTGAGCAGGGGATTGGACCAGCTCTGTTACTGTTACATAATCTAAAATTATATATTTTGCTCTGTTTTCCTTTCAGTAATTATGGTAAACACATTTGAAATTATAATCCTTTAAATATCTCCATATTAAACTCAGTAGTTTCCAATTGTGGTTTGCGAAGAGGAAAAAAGATTAGTGTTTTAAATTCTCGAAAGACAATAAGTGCCAATAATTCAGATTTGTAAACTATGATTAGTTGTCAAAAACCATAAGTCTTCATCAAGAAATATATTGTTTCCTGATACTATTGTATCAATTAATTTCCTTAGTATAGATCTGTAAGAAGGTTCACCTAAATGCTGTGGTAATAAGATTTGAATGTAAAATAGAACTATTGTATCTGGATACCAAAACTTCAGACAACCATTAGATGGCAACAAATATTTAGAACTTCACATCTTTCTTTACTGTCATCTTGTGGGCCTATAAATTATTGCAGAGTATATGTAATAGCGCTATATAAAATATGTTATTTTTTGACAACTGAGAGTCTTGGTGGCTAGGAAATAATTCAAAGTCGGTATGCCATGACTTTTTATAATTGTCTGGGAGGTTTTTTTAATGGAGAATGAGCCCTTTTTTTAAAAAAAAAAAAACATTTTCTAGAATTCAAGCTCAGTTTTTCTGTTTCTTCCTTTCAGATTGTAAGCAACAATTTTCCTATATAAGCTCTATATTTGTTTGTTTATTTGTTCATTTGTTCATTCATTTGTGCATTCATTTGTTCATTTGTTCATTTGATCAATCAATTTCTATAGTCAATTATTTCAATTAATGACTCTGGGTGGCTTATAATTTAAAAAATACATTACAGTTAATCTACTAAAATATATTAAAGTTGCAAAAACAATGGAAAACAATAAGTAAATACCCTGTATTCCACAGGAGGCACTACCACAACAAAACAAAACAAAAAGGTTCAGGGGTCTTATTTAGCATTAGATCTGAAACTGCCCTCTATAATCCATAGGATTATATTCATAAACTCTGATTACTTGCTGACTTGTCCCGCATAATCTGTTACTGTGCTGATATAATAGTTTACGATGGATACAGAAAGCCTTTTTAGTGTCAATTTATAGAGAATGAGGATGCTTAAAGGCTAATTATTGAAGAAACATCTCAGGGCAAAGAGGATGATTTTTGAGTAGAAAGAAGTTGAATGTCTATCTGCCCAAAATTATGAATTCTTGGGGGGAAGGAATTACAAGCCTGCATTTCTTTAAAAATCTTCACCTTGCTAATGGACATTTTTTGTTCTTTTCAACCACGAAACATTGCAAACAAACTATGTGAAATAGTTTAGGATTTTTCTCTGCGTCTATGTGTCAGTTGAATAACCAGTTGAAAACTGAATAGAATGGGCTAAAGTTTGCTGGATGTAGAGAATCCAACAATTGAAAGAAAAATAAAAGGCAACTCAGAATGCTGCCAAGCAATTCCATTCTAAGCTTCCCATTCAGGGTTGTGTGACCCCAAGGGTGCCATTATTAAGGATTGAGGGACACAAAACCTGTGTTTTGTGTGCTTTCCCTACTTTGTTTTAAATACTTTGTGTGGACATTTTAGAAGTTATTGCTGTTGGGAACAATTTACGTCCTTGTTTCAAAAGTGACAACTTTTGAAAATTTATCCCCATACTATAAAATCAGATTTACAATTGTATTGTTGACAATGGAGGCTGTTCTAAGGTTTAGTTGTCATGGAAGGGATATTTATGAGTATGTGCTTATCTGAATGAATAGCAAATACTTGTTTTGTAAATCACTTTATTTTTCTTTATGGCGTAATGCATACTTTCTAGTAAGCTATTGGAGACTGCAAGACTTACCGTACTTTTCGGAGTATAAAACACACTCCCCCCCCCCCCAAAAGAGGGTGAAAATGTTAGTGAGTCTTATTCACCCAATTCAGCCATTTTGGACCTTCCAAAGCCCCACCCCACGCATCCCATTTTTTACAAAAACAGGGCGTACAGAGACTTTGGGAGGCCTGCAGAGTGCTCCTGTGGGCTGTGGAGGGCAAAAACTTTTTTTTTCTTGCTTATCTCTTCGAAATCTTGGTGCGTCTTATAGTCCGAAAAATATGGTAAATTAATTTAGGCCAGTGATGGTGAACCTTTTCGGCACTGAGTGTCGAAAAGGGAGTACTTTGTGCTCGTCAGGGCTGCAATCAGGAATGCGCGCACCAGATAAGGTAAGGTACTTCCGGTTTCTGGCGTGCACAAATGCACTGGCAAGCAAGTCTTCTGGTTGCTAATGCGTATGCTCATGCTGGAAAATGGAAGACCAGCTCTTCCAGTTTCTGGCACTGCCGCATGCACAAATGCCAGCTGATAGGTGTGTGCGCATGTGTGGCAGAAGGCCAGAAGAGGAATGGGTGATGCCGTGCATGCCAGGCGACATGGCTCCGCGTGTCACTTTGGGCACATGTGCCATAGATTCGCCAGCACAGATTTAGGTTATTCTTTTGACCAACAGATTTTCTTCCCCTTATTTACAGGTAATCCTTGATTTATGACCACAATTGAGTCCAAAATTTCTGTTGATAGTGAGACAGCTGTTAAATGAATTTTGCTCCAATGTTACGACCTTACTTGCCATTGTTTTTAAGTGAATCAGTGCAGTTGTTATGTTAGTAACACAGTTGTTAAGTAAATCCCTGTTAACTTTGTTTGTCAAAAAGATGATCACAGGACTGCAGATCACTGCAAGTGTCATAAAAATGAGGCCATTGCCAAGCATCTGCATTTTGAACACATGACTATGGAAACGCTGCAATAGTTGTAAGTTTGAAAAATAGTCATTTTTTCAGTGCTGTTGTAACTTCAAACAGTCAATAAATGAACTATTGTAAGTTGAGGACTACCTATATAATGTTTACTAAGCAGTCAGGCTTGTTCTAGGAGGATATATTGCATTATTGGCAAGGTAGAAAGAAGTTCTTATTTTTATTATTAATAATAATTATAGCATTTCCTGTTCTTGATCTGAGAAGGTATCACAATCTTGAGAATTATGGAAAAACCTCATGGGCCTTATTTCATCTAAAGGTGAAATCTCTTTTCCCATGATCCTGGGAATACTATAGGATTTTATTTATTTCTAATATTTTTATTCTTATTCAGTTGACTAAAAAATGTGTTAGCAATAGCAATAGCACTTAGACTTATATACCACTTCACAGTGCTTTACAGCCTTCTCTAAGTTATTCACAGAGTCAGCATATTGCCCCCAACAATCTGGGTCCTCATTTTACTGACCTTGGAAGGATGGAAGGCTGACTCAACCTTGAGCGAGTCAGAATTGAAGTCCGGGCAATAGGGAGAATTAGCCTGCAATACTGTATTCTAACCATGGAGTCACCATGGCCTAGTTAATGTGGGAAGCCTCCCCCACCTCCTAGAAGAATGAAATATTTTGAGGAATATTAAAAAAGGCAGAATATTATATTTCCCTAAATGAGAAATGGAGAAACATGTTTTTTTAGAGAAAGTAGCCCCCACTTTTTCTTAATAGGCCACAGCAGATGCCAGCACTTAAGGAGATAAAGAGCTTATTGAAAGAGGAAGACGAGTATCCAGATAGCTCTATTCATAAGCAAAGCAAATACTGCAGGTAGAAATCCATTCAAGGCAGGAAATTTCAAAACTGCTTGCAGCAAAGTTTGACAGCTAACAAAGGCAGAGTGATAGGATTAGAAGCAGCCTCTCACCCAACATGCAGCACAGGACAAAAGCCATTAGACACATTAGGAATTGCCAACATCCTTTCAACACACAAGCCCCTTCATTGACCCCCAGAGCAGTCCAAACTTCACCTGGGAACTCAGATAAACAATAAACCAGGGGTTGACCAGATTAGGTCAGACAAGCACCTAGGATTTGCATTTCCTCTTTTGCTATAGAGATAGCTTTAACCCCTACATAATCCCTGCATGACCCCATAGGAATCTGACAGCAGCCAATAGAATATTAAATGGCATTTTCTTGTTTAGGAACAGGAAGCTCAAATACAAAACCCAAAGAAGATATAAAACAGGGGTGAGATGCTACCGGTTCGCTCTGGTTTGGGTGAATAGGTAGTGATAAAAACTACCGGTTCGGACAAACCGGTAGCAAAAAAAATGCTTTAAAAAGTAAAAAAAAGGTTCTGACAATCACACGGCACAGCTGATTGCCAATCAGCTATGTTGCGTGATCAGTGGAACCTTTTAAAAACTTTTTTAAATCATTTTTTTACTACTGGTTCGGGCGAATAGGTAGTAAAAAATGCTTAAAAAGTATAAAAAGAGAGTTGACCATGCCCACCCAGTCACATGACCCTCACCAAGCCATGCCCCCAGAACCAGTAGCAAAAAATTTTGCATTTCACCACTGGTATAAAAGCCATCCACTTTCAACTCCATTTTGTCAGCTAACCCAGGACTGCTATTGGTTCTGGTCATCATTAAACTTTCTTTCCAATCAACCTCCATGTTGTTTCCAGTGCTTTTCTCCCAGCTTGGTACTGAACCAGATGGATTTTCCTTCCAACATTAGCAATAGCGATAGCACTTAGACTTATATACTGCTTTACAGTCCCTCTAATCGGTTTCCAGAATCAGCATATTGCCCCCAGCTATTTGGGTCCTCATTTTACCCACCTTGGAAGGATGGAAGGCTGAGTCAACCTTGAGCCTGGTGAGATTTGAACTGCCAACTTCAAATTGCAGGCAACTGGCAAGGAGCAGAAATAGTCTGCAGTACTGCACTCTAACCACTATGCTACTGTGGATCATTACCAAGTTAACTCCCAGCAACTCTACCATAGTTGTCTGGAATGAACTTGCTTTGTGATAATAACAGTTTCAGCAAATGACATCTTGAGCAATGGGTTTCAAGAGGACTTGCAGTCAATAAAACAGTGGTGTCATTGATGATAGATTACACAGTCCCTCTGGGCTAGCCTTCTTACTGATTGACTCCCTAACTATCCTCACACTTCTTTTAATTCCTGAATTCTAACTTCTGTGAAAAGTAAACTCCTTTGACTTGAGCTTAGCTCCTGATGATTTTAAGAACATGTGGATATATCATTTATTTATTATTCAAATTTCTATACCGCCCTTCTCCATTCGGACTCAGGGCGGTGAACAGCCAAGATAAAAACATCTATACAAACATCACAGTTAAAAAATAAAGTTAAAATAATTTATAAATTTGGCCCATAATTTAAAACTTGTCAATTAAAATCAATATTAAAATATTAAAACTAACCCTAAAATCAAGACAGACCGGCTAACTGAAAAAAATAAGTTTTTAGGGCCCGACGAAAAATCCGAAGGTCGGAGATCACTCATATCTCTGGGGGTAGATTGTTCCATAGGGTAGGTGCCACCACAGAGAAGACTCTCCTCCTGGGGGTCGTCAGCCGGCATTGTCTGGCCGACGGCACCCTGAGGAGGCCCTCTCTGTGGGAGCGAACCGGCCGGTGGGAGGCTATTGGTGGCAGAAGGCGGTCCCGTAAGTACCCTGGCCCTAAGCCATGGAGCGCTTTAAAGGTGATCACCAACACCT
Source organism: Arizona elegans (assembly GCA_022577455.1). NCBI lineage: Eukaryota > Metazoa > Chordata > Lepidosauria > Squamata > Colubridae > Arizona > Arizona elegans. The sequence goes on from JAKOOJ010000004.1 coordinate 19,512,385, forward strand.
TGAAGCGCACCCGGAAGTCCACCGGAAGCCAATGCAGCTCGCGCAGGAGAGGAGTCACATGGGAGCGCCCCGTCGCTCCCATAATCCCCCGCGCAGCTGCATTCTGCACCAGTTGGAGCCTCCGGGTGTACCCCAAGGGGAGCCCCATGTAGAGAGCATTACAATAGTCCAGACGAGAAGTGACGAGTGCTTGAGTGACTGTGCGTAGGGAGTCCTGGTCCAGAAAGGGGCGCAACTGGCGTATCAGGCGAACCTGACAAAAAGCCCCCCTGGCCACGGCTGTCATATGCCCTTCTAAAGACAGCCGCGCATCCAGGTGGACACCCAAGTTGCGAGCCCTCTCCGTGGGGGCTAATGATTCACCCCCAATAACCAGCGATGGCATCAGCTGGCTATACCGGGACGCCGGCAGCCACAGCCACTCGGTCTTGGAAGGGTTGAGTCAAAGCCTGTTTCTCCCCATCCAGACCCGCACGGCCTCCAGGCACTGCGACATCACTTCCAAGGCATCATTGGGATGGTCTGGGGTGGAAATGTACAGCTGAGTATCATCAGTGTACTGATGGAACTCCACCCAAAAACCCACGGATGATCTCACCCAGCGGCTTCACATAAATGTTGAACAGGAGGGGCGAGAGGACCGACCCTTGCGGCACCCCACAAACAAGGCGCCTTGGGGTCGAACGCTGCCCCCCTGTCAACACGGATTGCAACCAGTCGGAGAGATAGGAGGAGAACCACCGCAAAGCGGTGCCCCCATCTCCCAGTCCCTCCAACCGGCGCAACATGATACCATGGTCGATGGTATCAAAAGCCGCTGAGAGGTCTAATAGGACCAGGATAGAGGAAGAACCCCTATCCCGGGCCCTCCAGAGATCATCCACCAATGCGACCAATGCCGTTTCCGTGCTGTACCCAGGTCTGAAGCCGGACTGGAGCGGATCCAGATAGACAGCTTCATCCAAGTACTGGGGAAGCTGTCGCGCCACCACACTCTCAACAATAAAGCGAAGGTTGGAGACTGGACGATAGTTAGCCAAAACAGCCGGATCCAGGGATGGCTTCTTGAGGAGAGGCCTCACCACCGCCTCTTTCAAGGCGCCGGCAGGACACCCTCGCTCAAAGAAGCGTTAATGATCCCCTGGAACCAGCCTCGTGTAACCTCCCGGGAAGTCAGCACCAACCAGGAGGGACATGGGTCCAATAAACATGTGGTTGCGTTCAGCCGCCCCAAGATCCTGTCTATGTCCTCGGGAGCCACAGGATCTAACTCCTCCCAGATAACACTCTCAAGACCTGCCTCAGTCATCTCATCTGAACTAACCCAGTCGGCGGCCAAGTCTTCCCGAATCGGAGTTATTTTATCATCCAAATACTGTACAAAATCCTCAGTTCGGCCCTGCAAGGGGTCCTCCCGCGCTCCCAGATGGAGGAGGGAGCGGGTCACCCTAAACAGGGCGGCTGGGCGGTTATCTGATGATGCGATAAGAGCGGCAAAATAGCTAGATTTCGCCGCTTTTATCACCACTAGGTAGGTCTTAATATGAGACCTTACCAGTGTCAAGTCAGACTCGGAACGACTGGCCCTCCAACCGCTCTCTAGGCGTCTTTTCCGGTGCTTCATCTCCCTCAGCTCCTCGGAAAACCAAGGAGCTAACTGTGTTCGGTGCCGGGCCAGAGGCCGCAAAGGCACGACCTGGTCCAAAGCCCTGGCAGCAGCCCTATCCCAGGCGGCCACCAGATCATCAGCCGAGTCATGAGCTAGAGTCTTAGGAAATGGCCCAAGCTCCATCTGGAACCTATCAGGGTCCATCAGGCGCCTGGGGCGGAACCACCTGGTCGGTTCTGCCTCTGTGCGATGGGGTATGGCTGTCAGAAAGTCAAGTCGAAGGAGCGAGTGGTCAGACCATGACAAGGGTTCAATATCTACATCCCCTATATCAAGGCCACTCAACCAATGACCAGAGATAAAAATAAGTCCAGAGTGTGTCCCCCCATGTGAGTAGGGCCGTAAATTACTTGGGTCAGGTCCATGGCCGTCATGGAAGCCATGAACTCCCGAGCTACCTCAGATGTTTCACCGATGGATGGCAGGTTGAAATCCCCCATGACCACAAGTCTGGGGGTATCAGCCGCCACCTCGGCTATAACATTGAGGAGTTCGGGCAGGGTCGTTGCCACGTGGCAGGGAGCCAGGTACGTGATCAACAGACCCATCTGCACCCCACGACTCCACTTCACAAAAAGGGACTCACATCCGGCTATCTGAGGTACAGTGGTCTCCCTCGGATCAAGACCTTCTTTTAGAATGACCGCCACTCCCACCCCCGCCCCTGCCCTGAGCTCTCGGCTGATGAAATGCACGGAAGCCTGATGGGCACATCTCCACGAGGGGAACTCCCCCTTCATGGCCCAACCAGGTCTCCGTGATACCTGCCAGGTCCGCTCCCCCCTCCTGAATAAGATCACAAATGAGGGGGGCTTTATTTACTACGGACCTGGCATTACATAACATCAGCCGGAGACTCGGGTGCTGAGACTCTAAGCAGCCTGGGGAATGGGAAGAGCTAAAGGGACCGGGACACGGAATCGCTCGGAGATAGCAAGCCCGTGCCCCCACCACATGATATGGCCCCCTGCTCCCACCATACCTGCCCCTCCCACTCAGCGTGTTAATAGAGAAGCCCTCACTAGAGGGCATTCTAACAGTCCCCTTTCCCCCCAGAGTCTGCACCCCCTACGGCACCATTAATAGCAGCCGGACTGGTCTCCAACCCCCGTGGGTTTTCCCCCAAACCCACATAACCTCCCCTACCCTCAGAACCCCTTAAAAGTCTATTTAAAAAAATCTTTAAAAAACCCCTCAATCCCCTTTTTGTGACATGCCACCTCTCGGGGTCCCAAGATCCATCATTAAGGTGGGCCCTCGATAACATAGAGGGCCAGGCCTACGAGAGGGGGGAATCTCGCAGCACAAGAAGCTTTGCCCTAGAATACATTTTAACACTAGAGTGATAATACAAGTTTGGCCTAGACATGGCCTAGGGGTCTATAATGATGGTTTCAAATGTCCAGGATGCAAGACTAAGATAATCGGAAGAGTCACCATTACTCTCTCACGTTAATGTATCGTGAAACTGATACATCCAGAAAAAATATCGTTAGAACATTTTAATTAATTAAATTAATTATTTTTGCCCCAAACTGTTTGACCTTGAGGAATTTAAGTAGAGAGTCTAATAAGTAGTTTTCATATAGGTCCAACTTACAATTGATGTGGGACAACAATTCACATGGTAGGAGATACATTTTTTTAAAAAACAAACTCTTTATTCTTTATTTGTGAGTTAATGACAATAGCCAAAAAGAATAGTTAAGAACCAGAGGGCAACTATAAATTTTGGACAGAATATATCACCACTATAGCATCAACCTTTGAAGCAGACTTTTTTGACTGTTCCAAAATATTTATATATGTTCCCTATTCTTCACAGAGGAGCATTTACTCTTGTCAATATTTTGCAATCATTGTTTCTAGAATTGTTTCTAGAATTGTTGGACTTACCATGAACGCCGTTTCTCCAGAGCTGTGGAGTGGGTCAGGAGTGGGAACGATACAGTTGGTCTGACCAATTACTGAGTCAAATTGCTTTGGCCACGCCTCCTCAGGCCTCCATTGCTTCCAGTTTGTTCGACGAAAGTAGATCTAAAAGACAGGCTCCAACAACAGTTAGTAAGAAACCAAGGATAAGTCACAGGTGGGAGGGCTGACCCACTCCACAGCCCCCGGAGAAACAGCGTTCATGGTAAGTCCAACGCCTCAACTCCCAGAAGGCTGTGGAGTGGGTCAGGAGTGGGACATACCCAAGCTCGTCAGCCCTATGGGTGGGAATCCTGCGACCTAGGAAGCCTCGGGGCCAGGTGTACCTGTTGGAGAACCCTCCTGCCAAATGAAGCCTCCACAGATGCAAAAACATCCAAACGATAATATTTAATAAAAGGGACAGGAGTAGTCCAGGTAGTTGCCCGGCATATTTTCTCGAGGGAGGCCTGCATGGCCCAAGCAACGGTGGTAGCTGCACTGCGAGTGGAATGAGCAGTGATGCGCCTCGTAGGAATAAGGGAGCATGATTCATAAGCACGGGCAATACAAGCCTGAATCCAACGGCCAATAGTGGCCGAGGAGGCTTTGGATCCCAAGGAGGCAGGTTGAAATGAGAGGAAAAGGGCCTCAGAACATCTGGAAGGAGCCATCCATGACTTGTAGATCTTAATAGCCCTGGGACATCCAGTGTGTGCCATTTGTATTCTAGAGGATGGGATGGTCTGGGACAGAAATTAGGAAGGATAATTTCTTGCTCTTAGTGGAATCGGGAATTAATCTTTGGCACAAAGGCAGGGTCCAAACAAAGGATAACTCTGTCTGGATGGATGACACACAAATCAGGTCTGATAGAAAGGGCTGCCAGTTCTGATATGTGGCAGGCCGACATAATGGCTACCAAGAAGGTAACCTTCAGAGTAAGGAACCTAAGGCTGGCTGTACATAGAGACTCAAATGGAGGTTCGGTAAGTGCCTTCAACACCTGCGGCAAGTCCTAGGTGGGATATCTGTGAATTACGGGTGGACCGTCGGATGGAAGAATGGTGTGACAAAGGTACTCTGTCACGAGGAGACAGTAGCAACATGGTGTTTCAGAGTGCTGTGCGCCAGTCCCTTATGGAAGCCATTGTGGAGGAACTCCAACACCTGTGGAACAGAAGCTTACAGGGGATTAATCTTGCGCGCAGAGCACCAAGAGATAAATACCTTCCACGTGATGTTGTAGAGTCTGATGGTGGACTGTCTTCTGTCTGCCTGCATAATGCGGATAACATAGGTGGAGTAGTGCACCTCCCTCAGGAGGAGCCCCTCAACAGCCAGGCAGTCAGATTGAGCCACTGGGGCTCTGGGTGGTTGATCGCCCCCTGGCTGAGAAACACTCTCTCCTGAGGCAACCGCCAAGGCTGTGTTGTGGATAGTGCCACAAGGTCTGAAAACCAAGGTCTTCTTGGCCAATGAGGGGTGACAAGAATGACCTCAGCTTTCTCCACTACGATCTTGTGCAGTACCCGTAGAATTAGTGCCAGTGGGGGAAACGCATAGAGTAGCTCCCGTGGCCATGGGCAATGAAGGGCATCCGTGTTCTCCACACCCGGGGATGGATAATGGGTGAAGTAGCAGGGAAGTTACGCGTTCACAGAAGAAGCGAACAGGTCTATCTGAGGCCGACCGAATCGGAGACAAATGTCGTGGAACAGATCGGGGTGAAGACGCCGCTCCGATGCGTCCATCGTGGTCCGACTGAGGAAGTCCGCTCGGAGATTGTCTTTGCCCACAATATGATCCGCTTGAAGAGAGATGAGATGTTTCTCCGCCCAGCATCCTACTTGAAGAGCTTCCTTCATTAGTGATCTGGATCTTGTCTCTCCTTGGCGATTTATGTGGGCTTTCGCCGCCACGTTGTTGGTAAGTATTAATATGTGGTGTCCTTGTATTGTAGGGCCAGGTGTAGAGCCAGGTGTATCGCTCGGAGCTCTAGTTGGTTGATGTTGGACTGAGCTTCTCTGGGAGACCAGCGGCCCTGGGCAACTTGAGTACTGAGGTGCGCTCCCCACCCGAGCAGACTGGCGTCTGTTGTAATGGTGAGAGGTTAAATGTCCGAGAAGATGCAGCCTTTGTCCAGGGCCGGGACTGCCACCAGCGCAATGACCGGCGGACAGACAGGGGAACCCTGATCTTGGCCTGAGAAGCTGCAGTCTTGTTCCTTTGGAATGGAAGTAACAGCCATTGAAGACTGCGAGCATGCAAGCAGGCCCAGGGGACGATGTTTATACATGACCCTAACTTCCCTAGGAGGTGTGACAGTTTGAGTTTGGTCACCATAGTTTCCCTGAGAAGTTGAAGTTTGAGAAGCCTGAAATTGTCCCTTCTCTCTCTCGAGAGGAAGACCTGCCCTGCTTGCAGGTCTATGATTGCCCCTAGATGTGTCAAGCGGGTCTGGGGTTCTAACTGACTCTTGGGCATGTTAACCAGGAACCTGTGTGCCTGTAATACCTGTAATGTTAGTTGTAAATCATCCTGAGGTCTCTGGAGGGTGGATGCCTGGACCAAAATATCGTCCAGGTAGGCTTGAAGCCTCACTGGAACAGACCTTAAATAGGCCACGAGGACTGCTAAAATCTTGGTGAAGCTGTGCGGGGCTGATGCCAGTCCAAAGGGAAGGGCACGATATTGTAGATGACGCCCCGCGTAGCTGAATCTGAGATACCGGCGATGAGCCGGGAGAATTGGGATATGCAGGTAAGCCTCGGACAGGTCTATGGAAGTGAGAAAGTCTCCGGGCCTGATACCCTCCAGAATGGTTTTTAGAGTGCTCATTTTGAACCTCAGGGGTGTTCAGCGATTTCAGGTTTAGAATCGCTCTCCAGTCCCCGGAGCGTTTCGGTACCACAAAAAGGATTGAGTAAAATCCCTGTCTCCACTGGTTGGGAGGAACCTCCTCCACCGCCTTGATCTCTAGAAGATGTTGAATCGCAAGCTCCATTAGGCGTTGCTTGTGAAGGGATGTGGAGACAGGGCATGGCACGAAGTGGCTCAGGGAGCTGGAAAGAAACTCCAGTGGGAGGCTGAATTCTATGGTGTACAGCACCCATTGGTTGGTTGTGCTGCGGGCGCACCTGTCTAGAAAGAGGCTCAACCTGCCTCCAATGGGGGCCGTGAGGGGACAGTCATTTCTGGCAGCGGAACTGGCGATTGCCCATTCCACGCGAGGATCATTTTGGGGGCCCAAATGATTTTGGCCTGTCACGAAAGAACCCTCTGTCTTGGGGACAAAAGCAGCCCTGAGCATATGGGTCTGACTAGTACCTTCCTGAGGGGAAAATCTAGCCTGAGGTCTGCGGTAATATGGGGTAGCCCGGCGATCGGCCCTTCTGGTAACAGATGGTGGCACCTTTTTCTTATCCCTGTCTTCGACTAGCAGGGGTTCAAGTGACTCTCCAAATAACTTAGATCCCAAGTATGGGGTGGAGGCTAAGAGCCATTTCACTTTAAGATCAGCTGGCCATTGTCGCAGCCATAACAGGCGATGTGAGGTGACGGAGGACGCCATAGCTCGAGAGGCGTACTTAGCCGCATTGAGCATGGCATTGGAGGCAAATTGGATGGCTGTTATTATTTTGTTCAGGTCTTGATGAACTCTAACGTCCTGGACTGGCAATCGAGATTGGAGCTGCTGGAGCCACAATAAGGAGGATCGAGAAAAAAAGGAGGCCGCAGTAGCAGCTTGAATCGCCCAAGCCGAAGCTTGGTGAGCCTTCTTAAAAGATGAGTCAAATTTACGATCCTCGGGTTTAAGACCCTCAGAGGTATCTCCAGAAATGTAAGGTGAGGGGCAGGCTAGAGATGCTACCGGACCATCTACCGCAGGAACCTGTAAAAGGTCCGCCAAAGAAGGGTCCATATTATAGTTGCGATGGTCGGATCCACTAGGAGTGGGAAGGGAAGCCGGATTGTCCATTGTTTCCGCACCACGTCCATGAACAGTTTGGGGACGGGCACAAAAAGCTGTTCAGTAATGGGTTCAGAAAATATGCCATGTCCAATTGAAGAGGAGGATTTAACCAAATCAGAATTAGAATCCAGAAGACCAGATGTGACCTTGGCCTTGTGGAGTAAAGACTTAAAAAGTCCCTGAGGGAACAAGCCAGTGAATGCTGGAACATCAGGCATTGCCTTTTCATCATCAGAAAGGTCAGCTTCCCTCTGAGGTTCTTCTTCTAAGTCCAGATCAGAGCCCCCCTTTGATCTAATGGGGGACTGCTCTGGAGAACCAGTCAGGCTGGCAGAATGCGATACTCAAAAGCGCCTTGAATGCAGACTTTCTGAAACCAAAGAGGCAGAGCGATGCTCCCTAATGCCTTCAGCAATACCATGGGAAACAGCCCTTGAAATTAAATCTTGAATAGACTCAGGCAAGTCTTTCAGTACAGACGTGGTGGTACAAGGAGGTGTTGTCTGGGCCGGAGGAGATTCCTGAGTGGCAATAGCACAGTCAAAGGGATCCCCTTTTGGTCTGTCAGGAGAGGATTGAGGGCTAGTAGACTGCGGTCTCTCCGGAGACAATGCCCTAGTCAAATCTGGGTTATCATCGGACCCCTGGTCAAGGATTTCAGGACGATCAGCAATTGTCCTGATCTGATCTAGCCATCTCTGCTTGCCCATGCAGATGTGGTTTGTGATGGGCTTTCTTACCCGACACAGATTTGGAAGTGGCCTTGTGGCCCATCTCAGCCTTGCCAGATGATAGGTCTGCCATAGTGATTACAGACTGGAAGGTTGGTAATAGCCTGCAAATGACAAATATATTAATATTATTATAAATCAGGTGTCAGTCTCAGAAATGAGAGGTAACAATACCAGAGGTAGCTTCAGCAGGCCACATAGAGCCAAATAAATTTTCGCTTCAGAGGAAGGGGTTAGTGACAGAAAATTCCACCTTCCACTTTGAAAGCTCTAAAATGGCTGCCGTGAGAGAACATGGTTAAACAGTGAACAAAATGGCCACCGTAACTGTCATTTGCCTCACGAGGCAATGGCAACGACCAAACGCCTCTGAGGCCCAAATAGCTCTATAGCCAACAATACAATGAAAATTCCCCAGGGAAATAGCCAGCTACGATGACACTGAAGGCAGCTTCCTCGCCTGCTAAATGATCCCATAACACCCCCTTACCGCGTTGAGGCAAAAAGTGCCTCTCAGTAAAATGAGAAGGTGACGGCAATGCGGCTAGACAAGGATCGCTAGCCCAGCGCAATTTAGCGTGTCTCCAACTCACCGCCTCACAGCTGATGAGTGCTGGGTTGGTGGTGGTAGCGGCGGCGGTGGGGGGCACGGCGGCGGTGTTTCCAGCCAAAGCTGAAGTGGCCTGCTCGCACAGCTCATGCAGAGAAGTCGAAAGCAAATTACAGTCTCCCGCCTCTCAGCTGATTAGATCTTTGGCGGTGGCAGAGGCGGTGCAGTGGCGTCGTTTCCAGTCAAACTGAATCGATCATTTGCTCAGCATAGAAAGAAGCCAACCTAGAAATCGTCTTCACCACCTCTCAGCTGATGATCACAGCAGTGCAGCAGCAATGGCAGTGCGGCGGTGGCATTCCCAGTCAGACTGGAATGGCAGCACACTCAGCACAACGTCACAAATTTAAAATATATTCAAGCCTAAACGGTCAGGAGTGGGACTCAGAAATTTTATGTCTGATCAGAACCACTGAGTCGAATAAACTGGAAGCATTGGAGGCCTGAGGAGGCGTGGCCAAAGCAATTTGACTCAGAAATTGGTCAGACCAACTGTATCGTCCCCACTCCTGACTCACTCTGCAGCCTTCTGAGAGAAAGAGTAATGCTTTCCTCCTAGGGTCAAATCTGTCCCTAAATGGAAGAAGTGATTGAATCAACATCACTTGTTCTGCTGAGTTGGTTATTTTATCAGTGATGTTGTTTGTTTGTTTGTTTTTGTATATAGCTATATGATAGAAGACAATATACTTTCTTATTAGCTGATAAATCCTTAAAAATCTCAAAATGGTTACAAATGTACTTAGGACAAATAAGAAAACTGCAAGAATAATTAAGTTCTTATAGATCGTTTCCCTGCCAGAAGGCAATTATAATAGTTATCCTTCTCACTTTTTAATAGTTTAATTTATTTCATGTTTGTTTCTTGACATTTTATATCGAATTCAAGTCTTTATTCATAACATTTGATTGATGTATGTAGTTTTCTAGGTTAAAAAAATATAGAATTTTTTTCTCATTAGCCTTTTTAAAAATGCCCAGTGCAGCTTACACAGTTCTAGGATATTTTAATTAACTTCCATCCAAGTATTGATCAGATCTAGCCCCGCTTAACTTTACAAGATAACCAGAATTATAGCTTCATTTTGCTTTGTCTTATAAATGAGATGCATTCATTCATTCAAACTCTCTTATGTATCCTATTTTTAAAAATGCAGAAAAGAACAACTGTTACAAAGGAACTGGACAGCAATAATAACACTGGGTGAATACAAAGCCTTTATTTTATAAAAGTACAATAAATTGCACTGCAGAGACTTTATTATTACGAAAAAGAAGTGATAGAGTAACTCCTAATGGCAGGGATTAGCCTCGTCATGGTGTCTGGCTTTCATTAAAAGCTAAGAAGGAACTCCACTTATCGGTTTGCTTGCCGTACAATCTACTTAACACAGTGAATAGATTATTTGGTCTCAGAGCAATGAAGTGACATTTCAGGATTTTGACTTTTAGAATATTATAAATTTCTTCCGCCTAGCATGAACCTAGCCTTGAGTTACTGTAGCCAATCAATTCTGCTTTGTTTAATGACAGCATCCACGCAAAACAGGTCCAGCAAGACCAAAACCAACCAAGAAAACTCAGTGCACCATCTTGTTCTTGAGGAAATATTCTTATTTTGGTTCCCTAGAATCTCACTTCCATATATTACTTAGGACGATGATAAAGTGAAAGTTTGCTTGGTCCAATAACAGGTGATATCTCTGGATGCTTGAAAAGACTCTTCATTTTAGTTCCACAGTCTGAATGGTTGAAAAAAGGGACAACTTCTACAAATTATGAAAAAGGGAAAAAATATAAAGTTTGGTATTAATGATTTTTTCAAGCAAGTGGAGCATGGTAGTGTCTGCAGCGTTCTTGCTCTTGTGACAATTCTAACAATTGCAGCACCACAGCGCAAGTTTTCTTCTTTGGGGTATGCAAGATCTGAAGTGATCCTGTTCTAAATTCACAGATGTTCAGAATGGAATATCTTTCCAACCACTGCTGAATTGACTCCAGGCGTTCTTTTTTCTATATACTATTTTGAAACAGCATGGGAATATTTGCAGTGGGATAGAACTTGGTGCTTTAAATGGAGACTGGTTGGGCTAGGGATTCATGCTTTTCTCAGAGCCCAAATGACCATCAAACTGCTTACAGGAGGAAAAGATCACATAACATTTTGACAATGCAGAAGTCACAGCCTCAGGATAGAAATACGAAGCTTTCTTCACACTTCTTAATACACTTTCATCATGTTCTGAACAGTTTGCATGTCAAAAGGTCATACTTGTTTTTATTGTAAAGTAAAGGGCAAATATCTATACCTCAGGAGAATAGGTTAGGCAGCAAACATCTAAATATTTAAGGAACAAAAGCTTCTATAAAGAGAAAGTTGAGAATAATCCCATTGTATTTTTTTTCCACAAAGAAAGCAATAGTTAACATACTGACAAAAGACAGGCTTTTAGGATTCTCAGCAGGTTTACATCAAAGGTGTACAAAATCTACATCTGGGTAGATGTACTGGTATTATAAAGAGTACCCCTGGAGTGAACATTTATAAACTCACCATAAGAGACAGAAAAGCCACCAAGGAAAGATCTTGTGCCTGAAACTAATCTGAGATGATACACTTAAATATATTCTATAATAAGCACAGTCATTATAAGATCAATTATATGAAACCTTCAAGAAAAATGCAGAAGACTGAAGCAAGTGTCAAGATGATTAGTGAGTGAATTTGGGAAAAGTAATAAATATCCATAGTAAAATCTGACAGAGGCAATTGAAGTTAAAGGAAGGTGGGAGAACTGGACTGAAATCCTTTACAACCAGAATTATGGAATGAGAAAAACATTTGTAAAGTGGGTATCTACATGCTCAGGAACTGCTTCCATTAGTAAAGCAGGCAATCGTTTTGCTGTCAAGTAGGAAAGCATCAAGGGCAGATAAAATACCCACTGAACTGTTGACAATTGCATTGCTAAAAAAAAACACTGATAGCTAAGTATTTTAAGAGATTAGTTTATACTGTATATGTATACTGAAGAAGAAAAAAGGCAAGATAATGCTTAAAATATCAACCCCTGATGCAAGCAAATTTTTGTTTATAAGATACTATTTATGATTTTAATAGTTCTTAAATGGATTTTTGTTTATTTTATAATCTTGTGATTTCAATAGTTTTAATATGGGTTTCATGTTGTTTTAATTCGCAGTTAGGAGCCGCCCAGAATTTCGTATAAGATGGACAGCTATATAAATATTTTAAATAAACATATAGATTATAAAGAAGAGAAAACTGCACATGGTGAATATAATGCTGAATTAATATGCATAAAACCAGAGAGATAAAAGGTCAGTTTAGCTAATAAACTAGATGGATAATGGAGAAAGCAAGAGAATGCAGCAAGAATTCTCTATCCATCTTTATCCATCCTTCTTTATCCATCCTTTTCTGACTGCTCAAAGTCAATAACTCCTTCTTTTCTTCCTCTCCCCACTCCCCCTCTCCTCCTCCTCCTCCTTCTCTTCTTCTCCTCCTCCCCCTCCTCCTCCTCCTCTTCCTCCTCCTCCCCCTCCCCCTCCTCCTTCTTCCTTCCTTCTTCTTCTTCTCTTCCTCTTTTACCGCTTCCAGTGTTGAGAGAGATGCAAAGTCAATAAGGCTGTAGATTTTCCAAAATGGTGGAAAATTAAGGCTAACAATTATGTTAGATCAAGTGATCATTTTATTGAGGATTCTTGTGCAAAAGAAATGTGCAAAAAGGATTGTAAGAACTAAGTTTGGAAAAGCAAAATGGTTGAAAGTAGAAAAAAAAATAAGACAAGGATGTATCTTGTCCCTTTAATCTCAATCTGTATTCTTAATGAACTTTTAAGACTAAACCAAAGATAGCTTTATTTTCTTGGAGTAAAGAATAGATGAATATGGACAATATGCTAGAGGCAAGACCTAGAACTAATGAGAAATTTCTTGATAGCGAGAACAATTAGTCAGTGGAATGATTTGCCTCCAGAAATTGTGAGTGCTTCAACACTGGAGGCTTTTAAGAAGGGAGTGGACTGCCATTTAAACAATCTATTGGTATAATATATGGCTGTGAAAGCTGGATTGTTAAGCAACAGTGAATGAGAAATAACATCATAACTATGTAGTATTATGGACTGCAGGGCCAGTGCAATGTGTAACATGTTCACACTGGTGCAATATGATTGGGTGTTTTGTTAATATGATTTATTGGGTTAGGGATTTTCTGTCTTCACTGTGAGTTGTATTGTGTTGGGGGGGTGCACTGAGGGAGCTCAACCAATCTCATTGTACATATGTTGTGCACTGACAATAAAGATTTGAAATTGAAAAAATTAAAGAAGTGAGGTATGACTGAATAATGAATTTAGGGATGATTACTAAAAATAACCACATCGGTAAGAAATAGAGCAAGTAGAACCAATAAAGGTAACACTCAACAAGTAAAACCTCATAAATTTGGAAGAGGTGGCTGAGTGGATAATGGACTGGAAAAAAAATATTATGCTTGGCGAGGACTGAAGGCAACAGAAGAGAAAAACAATAGATATGATGGATGGAATCAAAGGGATTACTGGAATGTCCTTGGAACAATTACAGTTTCCCCCCTTAAAGATAGGTCAATTTGACCAGCATTTGTTCATGCAGTCATCAGGGATCAAACCAGATTTGACTGCAAATCACTATCTTAAAATTACTATTTTACTGGACTATTATTATACAATTCCATATTGGTATTGCTGTAAATTAGTGACTCTCACGTTTCCCAAGATATGTGGAGTTACACCTAAGTGTAACATTATTATTATTATTATTATTATTATTATTATTATTATTATTATTATTCCTTTATTATTCCTATAGACAAAAGTCTCCCCAAAAAGAATAAATTACACCATTACAGATATAGCAATAGCACACTTAGAGTTACATGCCACCCCTTTTTGGCATTCTCTGGATGGTTTACAGAGTCAGCATAGTGCCCCCAACAATCTGGGTCCTCATTTTACCAACCTAGGAAGGATGGAAAGTTAAGTCAATCTTAGTTCCATCAGGGTCAAACTCCAGGCTGTGGGCAAAGTGCAATACTGCACTTTAACTACTGCTCCACCAGGGGAGTCATTGGGGAAGAGATGTTTTTATCTTCTTCCTCCCAACTAAATCTTGTATGCTTTGCTGGCTCTTTACAATCTGGAATGCAGCCCCTCCTCCTGGGAATCCAGACTACATTCCACAACAGTGACAAATTTTCTTATCATTTTGAGACAGAAAATATACACGCTGGAATCACAGAATATATATATATTTAAAAAAAAAATTCAAGCAGGGAAAGGGAAGGGAGAGGAGAGGGGGCATGATTTTTTTGTTTTTATACCATGTATCTCCTGCATTGCATTTTTAGTTGTCCAACAGGAGGCACCATATGACTGGTTTGATCCTTTTGAAGATTCATAAAATGTTCTATGGGGCTCAAACCATTTACTGGGAATTGAATTCACAGACCTTACTTTGATACTTCCGATTACCATAAACAATGTATAGCTTTAGGAGTTATCTAGGTCTGGGCAAAGAGATATATATATATAACCTATCAGAATGGTAGATGCAGTCCAGAGCAGCAGTCTCTTCTCAGAGCAGAGAAATACAGCCTATAAAAAATGGCGGAGCTTCAATCACATCTTCACAGCTGCCATTTTAACTTTTTTTCCCCCTTTTGCCATACCATGCTAACACCGCTGGCACCAAGAATAATGAATGACTGCATTTGTATTGGAATGCTAATCTTTCGGTGTTTTTTCTTTAAAATATAATTCAAAGGGAAAAATGAGAGCATTCTTATACCCAGTTTGGCAGAATCTCCTTTTGACATCTTCTCTCCTCTCTTGTCATGCTCCTGCCTGCGTGAGAATAAATGCACTATAACTGGGGAAAGCGAGATAAATAGCATAAGGAGAATATAAAGCACAGTGCTTGAATGCAGCATTCTCGAAATACACCAGTCATGAAGCCTGACCAGGCCTGAAAGTAAAAAAAAAAAAAAAAAAAACCTTTCAAATGTGAATATAGGATCCCCACAGTCTATTTTCTTATGTCTCTTCCACAAGTATATAGCATTAAAAGATCCTGACTGCTTTACACTTAATTCCAGGTGTGCTGAAAAACTGTACGACACATATTCTTTACAGTTGTACAAAATTCTATAAGGAATGAATAAAGGGTTTTCACTTATAAGAAATATGTAAAAGGCATAATTTTTTTCCCTATAAAAGGGAAAAAAGGTACCCCTCAAGGGGTACCTAAAATGAAGACAAATTACACTATGGATATTTCTGTGACCAAAAATTGTCTCTACAGTTGATTTGTAATTAGACTACCAATGCACAATGAAAGCTTTCCATATTGTATAAACCAAAGCAGAAAAGTACTGGGAAATAATTTGTAATATTTCTTAAATTGTATTCATGTTTCCTTCCAAATGTGTTTGTTTATATCCCAGTTTTATTATGCTTATTTATATCCCAAAGATTTATTATTTTTCTAAATAACTAAAAGTTCTACACATATCTAATACTCCTTCCCAGGGGTGAAATCTAAAATTTTTCCCTACCGGTTCTGTAGGCGTGGCTTGGTGGGGTGGTGTCCTGTGACTGAGTGGACATGGCCAACTCAATGTCACTCACAGCCATGCCCACTCAGTCACAAGACCCCCTCCCACCAAGCCACGCCCACAGAACCCGGTAGGAAAACTTTTAAAATTTCTATTCTGCCAGCCACTCGCCACCCGCTCCCTCTTCACTTTGGGTCAGGGACTAGGGCCCAGGGATGCGCCATTCCCTGGAGCCGCCACCTGCTCACTGCCTGCCTCAACTAGGTCGGGGAATGCACCATTCCCTATACCAGTCTTGCCCTGGAGCCGCTGCCTGCTCTCTTATCGCCAAGCAGCGTGTCCTTACCTTTCTCCTGCGGCCGGCTGTCAGGGAAGGCAAGCACCTGAAAGTTACTGAAGTCACTCACTGTCTTTCTTGAATGAGTCACCACCATCGCCGCCCTGGTCCACGCGCCGGCTGCACAACTGCAACCTGCCACTGATGAGTGAATTAAATAAATGATGTGCACTTGCGCAGCCAGCGCATGGACCAGAGCGGCGATGGTGGCAGCTCATTCAAGAAGGAGAATGAGTGACTCCGGTAACTTTCGGGCACTTGCCTTCCCTGACAGCCAGCCACGGGAGAAAGGTGAGCAGTAGGATACACTGCATGGCGAAGGGCGAGCAGGCAGTTTCTCCGCGGCAAGGCCGGAGTCAGGGAATGGTGCATTCCCCGACTCCAGGGAATGGAGCGGGTGGGCAGGTGGGCGGAGCCACCAGCTGCCATTGCTACCGGTTCTCCGAACTACCGGCCATCATCACTACCGGATCGGCCAATCCGGTCCGACTGGTAGCATTTCACCCCTGCTCCTTTCTCCTACTTTCTCACAACAGACTTGTGCAGTGGGCGATAGGCTGAGAGAGAGTGACTGGCCAAAGGCAGCCAACTGACTATTATTCCTGAAGTAGGACTAGAATTCACAGTCTCCTAGTTTCTAGCCCAGTGCTTTAATCATTAGACCAAACTGGTTGGGAGGGAATCAGGCAGGGTGGCAGGAACAAGGAGGGAATCTGGCAGGGAGACAAAGAGTGGGAGAGAGGGAGAGGGAGAGAGGGAGACGGAGAGGGGGAGAGGGGGAGGAATGGAGGGAGAGAGAGCGAGAGAGCAAGAGCGAGAGAGAGAGGGAGGGAGGGAAGGAAGAGGGAGAATAACTTCAATATGCCAGTGTGTTTTTAATCTAGATAATATTTTAATTATTTTATTTGGGTTAAAACATTTTTATATTCAAACCCATATTCATATATTCCTTCAAGTATTCTTTTTATGAACCAGAATCTCAAGTGTTTTTATTTTTTAATGGTTTACCACCAATCACTAGGTATAAGAACAGAAGTTCTCAAAATCCTATTTAAAAGTTTAAAAGTGTCCAGAGAAAATTATAACTGGTTGGAATAGTAGTTTAATTGAGGCACCTGTATTATTTCATTGGATCATTAAAACAAGGCATGTTTCTCTGAACAATGCAGCATGATGGTAGGTGTAAACAAGATAGACACTGCTGGATTGTAGGTTTGAAATCAATCTAGAAGGAATCAATTGATGTTATCCACCATTTCCAGCTGAGCAAACAGCAGTACCTAAGGAATGGCCTACAACTTTAATAGTAATACACAGGAATTAGTAGCAGCGAATATAAATAATACTATCTCTGCTGAAAATATTTCAATTTCATATAAAAAGAAAGAAATGAAAATAATTTTTGATCTAAACTAGATTCCCTGCATTAGTAGTAGATTTACTGTCATGCTATATAAGGTACACTAAATATAAAGATATGCAAATTAGAGTTAACATAGATACAATCAGGCAAATATTCTACTCTCAGCTGTGCCTGAATCTCTATACCATTTCGCACACTTTCTATGTGCTATAGATTTATCTCTTGGCCTTTTCCACATGTGCATTTAAGGAAGGTCAATATTTTTTTTTTAAAAAAACATCTCAGTATAAGTATTCCCCAGGATGGCAGTGTAAAAGAAAAAAAAAAGAAAAAAGCTCTTTGAAGAATAAATTTGCAAGATCTCAAGATAAGTAGGTTTATTGTAAAAAAAAAAAGTGCCTGCACTGCTCCAAATGTGGGGTTCAATATTTATATCCCTTTTTCTGCTTTCCAAATAATATAATGAACAAGATACTTCTTGTTTTGGTCAGAAAGCCTGGTTTCCATTTGTTTCATGTTTTACTAATGGAGAGATCTAATATCAGGCTGTTTACTTTTAACTATATGATTAGTTCTTATTCTGTTCACACGCTTTTAACAGCCATATCCATTGTGAATTGGACTGATCTCTGAGACCGCTTGTTTATTTATTTGTTTGTTTGTTTATTTGTTTGCATCCCACCTTTATTATTTTACAAATAGCTCAAGGCAGCAAACACCAAGAGCCTTGGTGGCGCAGCAGACTAAAACACTGTTAAGTAACACCAGTTGCCTGCAATTACTGCAAGTTCAAACCTCACCAGGCTCAAGGTTGACTCAGCCTTCCATCCTTTTGAGGTAGGTAAAATGAGGACCTGGTTTGTGGGGGCAATAAGCTGACTTTGTATAAAAAAGAACACCGCTTGGGGAGTGGGGGCGAAAGCCCTACTAAGCAGGTATATACAAAAGTATGAAGGCTATTGCTTAACGCATTGTAAGCTGCCCTGAGTCTCCGAAAAAGGGCGGCATATAAATCAAATAAATAAATAAATAAATAAATATCTAACACACTTTCCTCTATTTTCCCCATGACAACAATCTTGTGAAATGGGTTGCACTTAGAGTGGCTGGGCCAAAGTTATTATAAGATGGAAATATTAGTATATTTATATAGCAATAGCAAAGCAATAGCACTTAGATTATTTGCTGCTTTACAGTGCTTTACAGCCCTCTCTAAATGGTTTACAGAGTCAACATATTGCCCCCAACAATCTGGGTCCTCATTTTACCAACCTTGGAAGGATGGAAGTCTGAATCAACCTTGAGCCTGGTGGGATTTGAACTGCTGAATTGCAGGCAACCAGCAGAAGTAGCCTGCAGTACTGCATTCTAACCACTGTGCCACTGAGGCTCATATATATTATATATCAGAACAATTATATAAAAAATCGTATATATTCAGTAAGAAAATGTATCCAAAATAATTGTATATGCAGTGCTGGATTTTAAATATAACAACAAAAATGCTAGTGTTATATGTGATTGGAAAAAAATATGCAATTTCCCCTGTTCTGCAGAATCAAATTAGCCAGATTAGTGACTTTTACTGAGCCAGTATATTGTAAAATTTATCAAAGTGCAAATATAATTTTTCAATAGAACAAACTAACTAAATTTTAATTGCATTTAAATATTTGCATTTAAGTTAAATTAATTGCATTTAAATATTAATTGCAAGCCATTTTCCTTTTGTCACTGCTGATGATGTTCAAGTGGTGCTATAGATGTTTTGAAACTGCATCCAAGACACCTATCACTACTGCAATTTATCATTGCTTTCTTTTGCCACACTCTTTGCATTTAGAGATCCTTGTGATTTGTGATTTTAGAGCAGCATGGTGGCCTACTGATAAAAACCCTTACCTTCCACTTAGAACAGTGATGGCTAACCTTTTTCAGGCTAAGTGCCCAAAGCATGCATGTGTGTGCATGAAGGCACACGTGTGTGCTCAAACCTCCAAAATGCAATGCATGTGTGGGCCCCACACATGCACCCCATTCCCCTTTGCATGCGCAAGGGCCCCCCGCACGCGGTCCCCCGCACATGTGCTCTCCCATATGCGCCTTGCCCCCTGCATGCCCCCACCTCCATGTGCGGCCCCCACACACACCCTCCCAAGTGCTTCGCCCCCTGTGCATGTGCGGCAGAGACCCGAAGAGCAGCTGGCCCATGGAAGGCATGTGCGCATGCGCATGCATGGGAGAGCTGAACTGGGGTGACAGCTTGCACGCCCACAGAGAAGGCACTGCATGCCACGTCTGGCACACGTGCCATAGGTTCACCATCATGGACTTAGAAGGTTGAGAATTCAATCCTAGGTAGTGGCAGATATTTCTCTCCATGAAAAAAGTGAAATGAACTCCACATAGGTGTAAGGAAGGGCATCCAGCTAGTAAATGGCCATTTCCACCCAGTCACCCAAACTCTACCCTGAATTAAGGGATTACAAGATTGTAAAAATTAAAAAAAAAACATTTTATGATTTTTCTCCAGTTCTTTCTCTACTTTTCTAGTCTCCAGGTACTGAAGTGTTTACTATCCAGATTTTTTGTCTTTGTTATCAACATTTGTTTTTATTGTTCTGTTTATTATTGATCGTTGCACAGTCAGATAGATGTTCAGACTTGGTTTCACAATTTACGTCTACCTATCAAGTCCTTATCGAGGACCTGGGATAGACAAATCTGGATGTTTGATGATGTTATAGATATCGTTGCAGGACGGAAGCTGTTCCAAATAAAGCTGTCTTCTGCAATTGATTGATGGTGAATTTGGCAAGGCCAATGGTGTTCAAGTGGTGCTCCAGTTGTTTTGGAATTGCATCCAAGGAGCCTATTACTATTGGTATCACCCTTGCTTGCTTTGCCACAATCGTTCTATTTCTATTTGTAAGTCTTTGTATTTTGTTGTCTTCTCCAGTTTTTTCTCTTCTATTCTGCTGTCTCCAGACACAGCCACAGTCACTATCAAGACTTTTTTGTCTTTCTTATCAACAATTATTAAGTCTGGGGTGTTATGTGGCAGATGCCTGTCTGTTTGAATTCTAAAGTCCCAGAGCAATTTAACTTCTTCATTTTCTATGACTTTCTCTGTTTTATGGTCCCACCAAGTTCTTGCTTACAGCAAATGATATTTCTTGCAGATCTTCCAATGCACCATTGTTGCTACTTTGTCATGCTGCTGCTTGTAGTCATCTGTGCGATCTTCTTCCAGCAGCTTACCAGGTGGCCCATTGTTTTTTCTTCAGCTTCTTTGCATAGGCGACACTTATTATCTATTGCTGTCTTCTCAGTTCTGGCTTTGTATCCATTTGTCCTTAATGCTTGGTCTTGTGCAATCAGAATTAGTCCCTCGGGCTCTTTCTTTAACTTTCCTGCTCTTAGCCATTGCCAAATCTTGTTATTATCTGCTTTCCCTGCTGTTTTTTAATGTACTGGCCATGCAGTGCTTTGTCTTCCCATGCCTCTATTCTATTCTTCATTTCTTCTTTCTTGTAGTCCAGTTTGGTCTCTCTAGTAATCAGTAAGCCTTCCTGGCATACTAACTTCAGTGCATCTTCTTCATTGTTCTTCAGATATTCTTTTCTCCTTCAACCATCTGATGTTCTTGCAACATGTCATGCCCACTTATTTGCCTTGGTAAATAGAGTCTGTCAATGTCACTATGAGATAGAAGGGCATGATTCATTGTCATTATTTTTCTGGTCTTCCTATCCATTGCTTTTAGTTCTGCTTGAGTCCACTCCACTATTTCTGCTGTGTATCTAACGACTGAAATTGCCCAGGTGTTGATTGCTTTGATGGTATTTTATTTCCTCCATTGAGTTTGAACTTTAAGAACTTCTTCACTATCTTGGTGTATTCACCTCTAATCTTTTTCTTGACTTCAGTGTGCTTGATGTTGTCAGCTTGAAGGATACCTAGATATTTGTAGTAATCATCTTCATCTAGCCTCTTAATCTTATTTTCATAGAGCAACTTGATTCCTTCAGTTTTCACTATTTTTCTTTGTTTGATAGTGAGTGTGGCACATTTGTCCAATCCAAACTCCATGTGATATCTTGGATTATTATTATTTATTCATTAAACATGAAACTCAGTCAACTGAACATTCAAAAATGCATCACAAATACCATTGACTGTTGCTAATGGTTGATATGGGTTGCTGCAAGCGTCCTAGGTATCAACCAAGTACCTTCTTAAAATGTACGCTGTTCCAACTAGCACAGTTTTTTGCAGTTCCACTGATGTTATTGCAGGAAGCTGCAGTTTGTTGATGTATCTTATAAAATTCTTGGACATGGTACCAAGTGCCCCAATGACAATGGGTATCACTGTTAGATGTTTCATCCATAGCCGGGTAGTTTCGATGGCCAGGTCGTGATGTTTTATGATTTTTTCCAGTTCTTTTTCTTCGACTCTGGCATCTCCTGCTACCACAATGTCAATAAATTGTACGTTTCGGTTTTCGACAACTGTGATACCTGGTGTGTTGTGTTCCAAGTGATGATCTGTCTGTATTCAAAAGTCCCACAAGATCTTCATCTTCTCGTTTTCTATAACTTTTTCCACTTTATGTTCCCATGACGTTTTGGATACAGGAAAGTTGTATTTTTTAAATAATGACCAGTGGATTAATTTAGCAACTTGGTCGTGTCTAGCTTTGTAATCAGTTTGTGCAATTTTACTGCATTCACATATTAAATGTGAAACAGTTTCGACTTTATTGTTGCAAAATCAGCAGTTTGGATTGTCAGTGGATTTTTGTATCTTTGCTTTCATGGCATTAGTTTGTAGTGCTTATTCTTGAACAGCCAGTATTAAACCTTCCATTTCTTTCTTGATGGTTCCCATCTTAAGCCATGCCCATGTAAAGTTGTCATCACATTTTCCTTCAATATTTTTCAAGTGGTGTCCATGCAAAGCTTTGGTTTTCCATCTATTTAATCTGTCATCCAGCTGTTTTTCCTTATATTCTCCCTTTGTTTATGTTGCTTTTATAATGTTCTCCATCTTCACAGCCTGCAGCAATTTTTCTGTACTTTAGTTCGCATAATCATTCAAACTTCGTTTTTCTTCTTCTACATCATCATCATCATCATCATCATCATATTATTATTATTATTATTATTATTATTATTATTATTATTATTATTATGTTTCCCCAAAAATAAGACCCAGTTTTATTTTGGTTTCGAGCCCAAAATAAGCACTAGGTCATATTTTCAGGACATGTCTTATCCACCTACCTTAGGACCACTGCAGCCATGCCTCCCATGCCCCAACATCACACTGATGCCTGACTTCTGCAGCTGCTCATGGCCAGACACTGCATGGCTCATCATGCCAGTGCTACCGATCACGGCAGGAGGCCATGAGGCACAACAAGCTCATGGCATCCCGTCACAAATGGCAGCATTGACACAATGAGCCTCGTGGCATTCTGCAACAGCACCAATGTGATAAAACTCACAGCGTCTTGCTGTGAGCAGCAGCACTGATGTGATGGGACTTGTGGTGTTCTGCCACAAGCAGTGGCACCGGCACGATAAAACTTTCAGCATTCTGACAAGAACGGTGGCACAAGTATGACGAGGCTGGTGGCATCCTACCATAAGTGGTGGCACAAGTATGAGGCTTGTGGCATTCTGCCGTGAGTGGTGGCACCAGCGTGACAAGGCTGGCAGCCTTCTGCCACAAGCAGTCACAAGTCTGAAGTCAGGCAGTGGCATGACAGGTGTTCGGGTGTGGAAGGCCGGGTTGCGGTGGTCCTACGGCAAGCAAGTACGGAGCACATGGGGCAGCTCCATCCCCGCACCTCCATCCTAGCTTGATTTTTACAGCTGTGCCTCGCCCCACCTCATATAACTAGATGGTGGGCAGGGTTTAACTAGGTCTTGTTTTTGGGGTAGGGTTTATATTAGGCGCCAGAAAATCAGGCTAGGGCTTGTTTTTTGGATAGGTCATATTTTCCAGGAAACAGGATATTATTATTATTGTTGTTGTTGTTATATTGCTTCAGTATGTAATCTCCTCAATCTAAATCTTTCCATGATCTAGTTATGGTTTTTTTTTAATGTTTTGAAATAAAGGACATTAGCCCTTTATTTCTATTTTGGCTCCAACACAATTCCCTACTGAATGCTTGCTGAATTACCATATCCTTTTGGATTAAATCACAGTGTTGTAATCATATTGAAGATCTCTATATCTTGAAACAAACAATATAATTTTCTCAGTCAAAATTCCCTCAGGATATAATTCCCTGAGTTAAAATTCTCTAAGTAGGTTTTTTTTTTATCACAATTTAAACACATCTATTAACCTGGCAAAGATCCGACCTAGAGGCCAAGGAAAGACATTTTCCCTCCTGAGGGAGGAGTAAGCAGTTCAGCTGCCAAAAGAGGAAATTTGTTTCAAGACAGATTTATACAGAATAACAGCATGAACTATGTTTTACGAAGCCCCAACATCACCACACAGATTTCAATTATGTTTTTGCCAATGGCTACAAAAATCAAACCATAATACTTAAGGGATAAAAATTGTTTCCTTATTCTTCCATTTCTAAAACAAGTATGATAAAAGTAAGCAAAATTAAAATATAAGATATATGTAATGCTACTGATAAACGTTAGAGATTATTAAACTGGATCATTGGTAAAAGGAAACGTTAGTTTTAAATGATCTTAGACTTGTTTATTTGGAATGTGCTTCCTTGAAAACTCTGTAGGGTGATATACCACTTTTCAAGTAGGTATAAGATTCTAGATATTTATATTGCACATACTCTTTCCCCTTAATATGGATTCTTAAATCCTATTAAGTTAAGCAAGGAGATAGTAGGAATTTATTGGGAAGTGCTAAGGAAATAAAAATACTATTTCATTCAATATTGAATATGCTGGCTGGGACTAAAGGAAGCTATTCACAAAAAGGTCTATGGGTTTATTTATTTACTACATGTGTATTTTTCAGTAAGGAACTCAAGGCAGTGCACATAATTTTCTTTCCTTCTATTTTCCACAAAATAACCCTATGAGATAGGTCAGATTGCAGGAGTGTGACTGATCCAAAGCCACCTAGGCAGCTTGAATGGCTGCAGTTGATGAGAGCCTGGGTATCCCCAGTACCAATCTAGCTACTCCACCTGGTTTCTCATAAGTGTGGGGCTCCTCCAGTATACTGCAAATATATTTTATTTAAATGTAACACTGTGGATTATAAACTTCTAACATATTTCCAGAAGCCACTGTAATCATAATAAATATCACAAGAAATTGCTTGAGCCCCTGAGATACAATGGATATTTGTATGAGTGGGAAACAGCTTACCAAGAAATATTATCATAAGTGAAATTTGGGTCACATTTTGGTGCCCATGATATAGAAGTTTTGGTTGCCATGATATAAAAAAAGATGTTGAGACTCTAGAGAGAGTGCAGAGAAAAGCTGGGTGTATCTAATTTAATGAAAAGAAGGACTAGGAGTGACATGATAGCAGTGTTCCAATATTTAAGGAGCTGCCACAAAGTAGAGGGAGTCAAGCTACCATATTTTTTGGAGTAAAGACACACCTTCCCCCCCCCCTAAAAGGGGATGAAGATTTAGGTGCGTTTTATATACTGAATGTAGCCCCGCCCACCCATTGGCCCCCACTCTTTGGCCTCTTCCACCCAGCAGTTTACCTCCGTGCAGCAAGCAGCAAGAAGAAACAGCTCGTTTCAGCTTCAGTACAGCTTAATTAGCACAAGTTGATTGGATTGGCCTCCCAACTCTCAGCTGTTTTGCTCTCAGTTGTTTTGCACGTGGGGGGCTCTGCTGCTTTCTGCAAGGAGGTAAATTGGTGGGAACAGATTCTTGTGCTAATCAAGCTGTGCTGAAAACGAAAATGAAAGTAAAGCAGGCTATTTGCTGTTTGCTACAAGGAGGCAAAATTGTTGAGAGGCAGAGGCAGAGGCAGATCTCTTTTTCTTGTTTTCCTCCCCAAAAAAGGTAGATGCGCCTTATAGTCCAAAAAATACGGTATTCTCCAAAGCATCTGAAGCAGGACAAGAAGCAATGGATGAAAACTAATCAAGGAGAAAAGCAACCTAGAACTAAGGAGAAATTTCCTGGCAGTAAGAACAATTAATCAGTGGAATGACTTTCCTCCAGAAGTTGTGGATGCCCCAACACTGGACATTTTAAAGAAGAGATTGGACGACCATTTGTCTAAAATGGTATAGAGTTTCCTGCAGGGGGTTGGACTAGAAGACCTCAAGATCAGCGGTGAAATCTAGCTGGATTCTATCTGGCTTACATGAACCGGTAGCGCTGGCAGTGGGAAGCTCCGACATCATTACGTCCCTTTTTTACCCCCTGCGTATGCACAGAAGGGTTGCACATGCGCAGAAGAGGCACGTTTACTCCCATTCCTGAACCGGTAGCAAAGGTAAGTGGATTTCACCACTGCTCAAGATCCCTTCCAACTCTGTTATTCTGTTATTCTGACAATATGTGCCTATTGAAAGATAATGACCCAATTTGTCATGTTAACACTATTCTACTTAAGGAAAAAGAAGGAAACCCAAGTATTAAGTTATACATTTTTCGACCAGTAGACTTCAATAGGAAAAGAGCCATGTTAATAGAGTGGAGTGGAGTGGAGTGGGGTGGGGTGGAAGGGGAGGGGAGGGGAGGGGAGGGGAGGGGAGGGGAGGGAAGGGAAGAGAAGAGAAGAGAAGAGAAGAGAAGAGAAGAGAAGAGAAGAGAAGAGAAGAGAAGAGAAGAGAAGAGAAGAGAAGAAAAGAGTTGGAAGGGACCTTGGAGGTCTTCTAGTCCAACCCCCTGCTTAGGCAGGAAACCCTACACCACTTCAGACAAATGGTTATCTAATCTCTTCTTAAAAACTTCTGTTGAAGCATTTACAACTTCTGCAGGCAGAAGTTGTTCCACTGATTAATTGTTCTAACTGTCAGGAAATTTCTCCTTAGTTCTAGGTTGCTTCTCTCCTTGGTTAGTTTCCACCCATTGCTTCTTGAACTGCCCTCAAGTGCTTTGGAGAATAGCTTGACTCCCTTTTCTTTGTGGCAGCCCCTGAGATATCAGAACACTGCTATCATGTCACTCCTAGTCCTTCTTTTCATAAGACTAGACATATCAAGTTCCAACAACCGTTGTTTATATGTTTTAGCCTCAAGTCCCCTAATCATCTTTGTTGCTCTTCTCTGCACTCTTTCTAGAGTCTCAACAACTTTTTTACATCATGGCGACCAAAACTGAATGCAGTATTACAAGTGTGACCTTACCAAGGCATTATAAAGTGGTATTAACACTTCATGTGATCTTGATTGTATCCCTCTGTTTATTCAGCCTAGAACTGTGTTGGCTTTTTTGGCAGCTGCAGCACACTGCTGGCTCATATTTAAGTGATTGTCTCCAAGATCCCTCTCACAGTCACCACGTATACTGTACCTGTGCATTTTGTTTTTCTTGCTAAATGTAGAACCTTACTTTTTTCACCTTTGATTTTCATTTTGTTAGATAGCGCCCAATGTTCAAGTCTGTCAAGATTCTTCTGTATCTTAAGCCTATCTTCTGGAGTGTTGGCTATTCCTGCTAGCTTGGTGTCATCTGCAAATTTAATGAGTTCCCATCTATCCCTTCTTCCAAATCATTGATGAATATGTTGAAGAGTACTGGACCTAAAACAGACCCACTGCATACCTCCCTCCATGTAGATGCAGTTCCATTGAGGACTACACATTGAGTGCGGTTGGTCAGCTAGTTACGAATCCATCTGTCTAACCAACATTTTCTATTTTATCAAGTAGTAGGTTATGGTCTACTTTATCAAATGCCTGACTGAAGTCCAAGTAAATTATATCGACAGCATTCCTCTGGTCCACTAGTTTTGTAACTTTGGCAAAGAATGCAATAAGATTAGTCTGGCATGATCTGTTTTTGAGAAGCTCATGTTGACTGGTTATTATCGTGTTTCTCCAAAAATAAGACCCTGTCTTATATTTTTTTGAACCCTGAAATAAGCGCTTGGCCTTATTGCCATGCGCTCAAAAAGCCTGATTGGGCTTATTATCAGGGAATGTCTTATTTTGGGGGAAACAGGGTACTTTGGTTGCTTCTATGTGTTTGCTGATTCATTGCTTGTTTATCTTTTCCAGAATCTTCCCTGGTATTGAAGTCAGGCAGATAGGCCTGCAGTTTCCTGGATCTATTTTTTTTTCTTCCTTTTTTGAATATGGAAATGACATCAGCTCTTTTCCAGTCCTCTGGCAGTTCCCCAGTTCTCCAGGATCTTTGAAAGATATAGTTTAGTGGTTCTGAGATCACATGTATCAGTTCCTTCAGAACCTTGGGGTGTAATCAATCTGGTCCTGGTGATTTGAATTCATCTAGGGTAGACAGGTGCTCACTTACCATTTTCTTCCCTATTTTAACTTGTGTTCCTAATCTGTTTTTTGTGATGCTGTTTTTGATAGGTTGGACTGTTTTTTCCCTTTGTGTAAAGACAGATGCAAAAAATGAATTAAGTAGTTCTGCTTTCTCTGTGTTGCGTGTCACCTTCTTGCCACTTTCTCCCAGCAATGGACCAATTGCTTCCTTGACTTTTTCTTATTTTTTTTTCTTGTAATCTTAGATAGCAAAACATAAAACAGAAGGAATTAGATACCATAAATTGTTGTGACCTGTACTGCCTTTTAATAACAATTGTTAACTAGAACACATGCTATGAGATGATTCCCAGCCAGGGAATCCCAAGATTCCCAAGAGTTGGGAAACCTGAATAGTATTTGAGCTAAATTGCTTATTTGCTATTTATCTCTCTTTGAACCTGAGCATCAAGCAATACAACATGGGGCTGAGCTCTTTATAAGAGATAGAAAGCTGCTCCTTTCCATTGGATATACAGAATTCTTGTCTGGTATGTGATAAACAATTTCTATGTTATTTCTTCCTTCTTCATAGCTTAATTATTTTCCTAATTTCCTTCATTATAGTACTGAACTCAGCAGTCTTGTATAGCTTGGCTGGATGGTAAGAAATGACACCCCCTCACACACAGTTTTCTGCTTACTCAGGACTTCAACAGAAATAACTGTGTTCTTCAAAGCTGGATGTGAGATAAAAATTCATTTGGACATTAAGAAAGGAAGGAGGCTGGCTGAATTGGTCTCAAGGCATTTGAAGCATGCAGAAGTTTATTTACCATCATCTAGGGGGAAAATAAAAAATGTCTGTATGGGCCAGGGGAAGAGGTTATTCACAAAAATCTACTTACAAAAATTTATAACACATGAATCAATAACTTTTTGGGTGATAACTTTCTGGGTGATGTAAAACATTTGAAATTGTGACCGCAAGTTGTGGGGATTTTCATAAATGGCTGCCGCAGTGACCAATTTGTCTTAACAAAAAGTAGGTTTTTTCCCAACTCCCTCTATTCTCTGTGATGCCCTACCACTTCCATTTTTAATGGCTTTCTTTCTTTTTTCAGTATGCAGGCAAAACATATGCAGTAAAGATTTTGAGTTTGTAACAAATCTTATGGGAATCCTGAGTTCTTATTTGTTTATTATTAACACCTATTACTTCTTATAAAATTAAGGATGCTTTGTGTTGCCCTATATCAGTAGGCAAATTGGCAAATGCCAAAGTTGCATTAGCATCTCTATAATGCTCTTGATAAAAATTCAACAAATAAGATTGTTGGTTAATTTTTTAGTATATTTCTAAACTGCTTATTAACAACAAGAAAGGATTGATGTAGTATGCATAATTATAGGTGGCTTACAGGTCATAGCCAAGTGGCTTGTAAACTCTCTCCATGAATAGTTTTTTTTTAAAAAAAATCTCAAATCTTCTATTTTCAAATATAAGGGACCTGTCATCCAATCCCTAATACCTGATGGTGGCTTTGAAAGCAAACTTCTACTGTGTTTCTATTCCACAAGCAGAAATGCTAATATTTCTACTACCATCCTTCTTTACTTTGTCATGGCATCATGTAGGAGATAAGTACATAGTTTGTGGTGCTCCACAATAATGTGGGATTGCTGAGAGAAATCATCCAATAACATCCTGAGGACCACAACATCCTGAGGACCACAAATTGTGCACAAGGTCCTCCTTTTCTAGTTTCCTTCTTGGTCTCTGACACCCATTCCAAACATTGCAACTGGCCACAAGTTCATGGAAGCGACGTCTTTTGTTCCTTCAAAGTAAATTCGGAAACAGAACAGAAAAAGTTTAAGCTGGAAAAATAGGAATATTCTGTTGCTGTAATTCTTTCTTCAGACAGGCTACACGAAATTAACTGATTGATTAAAAGACTTTTTAGGGCCACAGTTGATAGAAGGGATAGAAATGCCTCTTTTTAGCCATGAAGATCATGGCTTTCCTACTTCTTAAGATTTGAAATTTTATCCCAGATGTGTTCATT
The DNA here is from genome assembly GCA_022577455.1 of Arizona elegans. Lineage (NCBI taxonomy): Eukaryota > Metazoa > Chordata > Lepidosauria > Squamata > Colubridae > Arizona > Arizona elegans. The sequence continues at coordinate 19,542,082 of JAKOOJ010000004.1, forward strand.
ATCAAAATGGTAAAGTTCAAATGCAAATTATATTTAAATAATGTTCCAATCTGCTGAAGAACTTGTTAGAAATAAAAATGAGAGTTCCCTTTTAAGCATAGTGGTGTGTAGGGTCTTTGGTTACTAAATCATTTGAAAGAAGAAAGAATGAATGAGTCTTTCAGAAGATAAACCTGTTTTAAGAAGGATTAAAATATATAAACTGATCTACTCAGTTGGGTATATCTCCTAGCTCTGCATGTGCTCACTCTAGGCTTGTTAACAATGTTTAACTGGCAAGAATGTATGCTCTACATGCAGACAATTGTGCTTTAATAGGGATTGTGCGTGTTTAATAAGTTGCCTTCTCTGAACGCCTACCCAGAAGTACATTTCTATCTTTTTATATGCATTTTTGCCTTTTCTTTCTCAGGAGCGATGTCACTTTGGGGGAAGGGAAGGTTAACACCTGTGTGCGGTTAACACCTGTATGATAACAATTTTACTACTGCAACTTTTCTAGCAAGAGGTAACAATGGCAAAACTCCATATTCTAAATGCAATCCTGTTGTTACAAAACTAGATAGAAATTTAGAAAAAGGCAATCAGGTTTTCCAGTCATTATTTCATTCTACTCAATATTTCAGTACAGTAGTTGATTGGTGTATTGAAGTACTGTTCAGGAAATAACTTTCCTATGGTTTAAAGGGAGTTGTCATTATATAAAGTGTGCAGATATAAATTTCTGAAATCCTTACTATTAGAAAATAGCCTAATACTATTAATGCAATGCAATACAATATAATACAATACAATAGTTACAAGTTACAGGTAGTCCTTGATTTATGACCACAATTGAGCCCAATATTTCTGCTGCTAAGTGAGATAATTGTTAAGTGAGTTTTACCCCATTCTGCCACCTTTCTTGCCATAGTTGTTAAGTGAATAATTGCAGCTGTTAAATTAGTAACAGCTAATTAGTAACAGCAATACACATGGCTGTTAAATGAATCTGGCTTTCCCATTGACTTTACTTGTCAGAAAGTTGCAAAAGGTGGTCAAATAACCCCAAGACCCTGCAATTCTCATAAATATGAGCCAGTTTCCAACCATATGAATTTTGAGCACATGATCCTGGGGATGCGGTAAGTGTGAAAACTGTCACATAGTTGTGAAAAATGTCATGAGTCACCTTTTTCAGTGTTGTTATAACTTCAAATCGTCACTAAAAAAAGGTTGTAGATCAAGGACTACCTGTAATTGTAATGTTTCTTTCCACACACAAAAAAGGGGCAAGTGTTAAACCATTCTTCTCTATCTATAAACTTTTAGAAGCTCTGGGGTATAGAATATATGAGCTTCAAATTTAATACAACTGCAATTCTGAACAACTGAGCATCCTTCACCATCCAGCTATGCTGTGGTTATTTATTCACATCTTGACAGAGCAGGTTTCCCATTCTGGTTGAAAATTGTCTCCTTCCAACCAGATGTAAAAAACATACTAGATAAGAATTTGAATTCCAGTATAGTTGGCTGGCAGGTGAATTCTGGGAATTGAAATCCCCATATCTTAAATGTGCCAAGGTTGAAGAACGCGACTGTAGTCAAAAGCAGATGAATGATTTATCAGGCTTTTTACTGTCTAATATACATTTTACTTCCCAGTTATCCTATTATACTGTAGATTGACCCATCCCGTTCATTTGCCCTTCTCAAATTCTTGCCATTCCCCTACTTTTTCTAGTATCAATTAGCTCTAAATCTGTCCCCATTTTTCCTTATCCTTTTGCATTAGCAGTAGAATACTTGGGTCTGTTGCTCTCTATAGCTCAGTAAGATAGTATCTGATATGAGACCCACACAAAATATGTGAATTTGCAAGAGCTTATAGGTATAACAGCAAATGTGACAGAAGACTGACTTTGGGCCAATCACACACTCTCAGCTTACCTCACATGGTTAGCATGGAGAACATAGGAAGAGGAAGGAGTATTAGGTTTGTTGGCCACTTTGAATTATTCATAAAAATAATAAAGGAATGATAAAAATAAAATTAATTAAATAATTAAATAAATAAATATTAACCCGAGAATCAGGAATATTAATACATATACTGTATAAATTGGTAATCAACTGTCTGTGAGAAAAAAGTTAATATTTTTATATTTGGGGGCCAGGGTGGTACAGGAGGTGTGAAGTAAGTAATAGATCTATTCAGAAGCAGCTGCCATGCTATAAAATACTCTTCTCTTCTGGATAGGCGTTTAACATGGTGGTTAAAACACACATTTGGTACTAATTTATTTATTGATTGCCTGTGTGATATTCAATAATGTATTCATTACTTTAATGATTGCAATATTTATTTTTTGCTTTTGACATTCATTTACCTTGCCTAGAATCCTTTCACATCTGGACAAGCCATAAATATTGTTAAATAAATAAAAAAAATATAAACATGTTTCTATTGCGCTCAGATAAGAGTCTGTCGCAAATATTTTAAACCAAATAAGTTCAGTATGATGTTTTTTTAAACAAATGATCATATATTTTCATGATATATTGGCCAACACATTTACTAGTTTAATTCAATTATGGTGGAAATTAAATAGTTCCTTTACGGAACATCTGATTTGTTTATGAGTCATATGGCCAGGAAGTATTGCCAATGAAATTAAATCTGTTATCTATGGGAAAATCTTGAAGATACCTTAGGGGGCTTAGCTAACCACTAAAATCTAGCATGGTTAAAGAAATTTCTCGACAAAAACAATGTGGTGATTTGTTAGTTATAACCCAGTTTAACACTAGCAAAATCTACAGAATATTTACAACATGATATTTTAAAATATTAATTTTTTTCCTGTGTATTTATTTAAAATAGTGTCAATTTCTTTACATAAGCATCCTTGTGGAGCATTTGTGAAGAGTTCAATTATCAAAAGTTTGAAATGTTTGTGAGCTACATAAGTCAACCATGAAAACAAGAAAGGCAGTGTTCTGTTCTCATGTTTGAACAGAAATCAGTGTTGTAAATAAATGAGGTTAAGACTTGTATATAATGTTTGCCTAACACACGGGGCTCATTTTTAACATATGCATCATATCAGTGAACAAAGATGATCTATTACTAGTCTTGGCATAATTTGATCTTTACAGTCATACTAGGTAATTGGATTAGAATGGCTATTACTAGATTGGAACTTGCTTTAAAGAGTATCCATGCATTAAATTTTTTTAAAAAATTACAGGAATGTACTATAAGACATATATCCAAGATAAGATTCTTACATTTTTACAGCTTTTAAAATATTGCATACTTTTATTCAATTTTGATTTTTATGAGTTTATGAGCCCATTATGAGCTATGTGGTATTTACAATTTCCTCCCAGTTCCCTCACTATCTTTGATTGTTGGAAGCCAACAGGAAATTGCAAGGAGGTCCCTGTTTAACAACCCATGATTCTCAGTTAATGACAGCAATAGGATTACTGCAGCAGAGAAATGCACTTACATGCATTCGCTACTGGTTTGGGAGCGCACATGTCTCTTCTGCACATGTTAACCGCTGGTGCTAGCTGTTTGCGTGAGCCAGATAGATCCGGCCAGATTTCACCGTTGGATTACTGGAATTGTTGAACTAAGTGATGTGGTCACATGAAATTGCACTTTACTATCACATTGCTTAGTGACAAAATTCTTGTCCCAACTTCAGCAAAGACTACTTGTAATTTGCTTCTGCCCTACAAAAAAGATCAAAGGCAGATTTTTATAGGTCTGCAGTATTAGAACATTCACATCATAAGAATGTCTCTTTTTGCTCTTCTTTGTAAACTGTCTGAAAATGCAAATGATTTGACATTTCTACTGGTTACATTCCCCAAATCTTGAAAAGCAAATTGAAGATGATCCATGATTATTTTTTATTTCTAAAGCCCTGAAATTTTGAGAACAAGAACTAAATTTGAATTGCTGCAGTCCCAAAGGAACAAAAATCCTCTTACTCTTGATTTTACTGAACAAGGGGTGGAGAGAACTAGTAGTCAGGTTGTCTGCTCCTAAAAAGAGAGAAACAATTAAAATACAAATGAAGGCAAATATATGTGTCCCAGGATAATGTTGCAGGATCCAACTGGGTCAGTCACCAGGACCAGAGGTTTTGTCCTCCGAGTTTTGTAATTGTGCTGGAGCCCATCTTCAGGAAACTTCTCTCTAGCCAATTAAAATTAAAATACTTGCAATTTTACTCGTACATCTTCAGGTTACTGAAAAGAAGTTGAAAAGTGTTCAAGTTAGCATTTTCATTCTTTTCCATTTCAGGGTTGAGTGAAGGTATGAGATAAGACTCTCTAATAGGGAAAAGGAGCTACCGTCTCAGAAAACAAACAAACAACCCTAACCTTAAATTAGTTTGAACCTAGAGACAACTGCCCTGAAAATAAACCAGTTCAGATCTCTAGCAATGTTGATTTTGTAGTGATACAGAGATCCGGGCTTTAAAAAAACAAAAACAAAATATTGATGTGAAATTCTGGTGTAGAAACATTCTCAGTCAGTACATTCATCCAGTAACCTCCATACTGTTACAGCTACTTCCTTCAGCCTGGTGCCTTTTAGATATTTAGATTTAAGACACATAATTCTTAGGTATAGTTATTGGAGAGACTAGACTGAAGGAGGCAGGGACTAATCTTCACTGATTGGCTAAACTCTGGAACATAGGAAGTTAACAAATTGATAATTGATTACGGAGACCTGGTTGGGCCAGGAGGGGGGAGTCCCCCTCGTGGATATATGCCCACCAGGCTTCCGCGCATTTCATTAGCTGAGGGCTCAGGGCAGGGGCGGGGGTGGTGGTTATTATAAAGGAAGGTCTGGATCCAAGGGAGATCACTGTTCCACAGTAGCCGGATGTGAGTCCCTCTTTGTGAAGTGGGGTCGTGGAGTACAGATGGGCTTGTTCGTCACGTACCTGGCTCCCTGCCACGTGGCAACAGCCCTGCCCGAGCTGCTTAACGTTATAGCCGAGGTGGCGGTGGACACCCCAGACTTGTCATCATGGGGGATTTCAACCTGCCATCTATCGGTGAAACGTCTGAGGTGGCTCGAGAGTTCATGGCTTCCATGACGGCCATGGACCTTACTCAGTTAATTCATGATCCCACTCACACAGGGGGACACACTCTGGATTTAGTTTTTGTCTCTGGTCAGTGGTTGAGTGGCCTTGATATAGGGGATATAGCCATCGAACCCTTGTCATGGTCTGACCACTCGCTCCTTCGACTGGACTTTCTAACTGCTGCACCCCGCTGCAGGGAGGCGGGACTGACTAGGTGGTTCCACCCCAGGCACCTGATGGATCCTGATAGGTTCCAGATGGAGCTTGGGACATTTCCTGAGATTCTGGCTCATGACTCGGCTGAAGACCTGGTGGCCGCCTGGGATAGTGCAGCTGCCGGGGCCTTGGACCGTGTCGTTCCTTTGCGGCCTCTGACCTGGCACCGAATTCACCTAGCTCCTTGGTTCTCCGAGGAGCTTAGGGAGATGAAGCGCTGGAAAAGATGCCTGGAGAGTAGTTGGAGGACCAGCCGCTCCAAATCCGACCGAACACTGGTGAGGTCTCATATTAAGATCTACCTAGTGATGATAAAAGCGGCGAAAACTAGCTATTTTGCCGCTCTTATCGCATCATCAGATAATCGCCCGGCCCCCTGTTTAAGGTGACCCACTCCCTCCTCCATCTGGAAGTGCGGGATGACCCCTTGCAGGGCCAAGCTGAGGATTTTGTGCAGTATCTGTATGACAAAATCGCTCAGATTCGGGAAGGGCTGGCCTCTGACTGGGTATGAACAGATGGGATGACCGAGGCAGGTCTTGAGAGTGTTATCTGGGGGGAGTTCGATCCTGTGGCTCCCGAGGACATGGACAGGGTCCTGGGACGGCTGAACGTGACCACATGTTTATTGGACCCGTGTCCCTCCTGGTTGGTACTGGCTTCCCGGGAGGTGACACGAGGCTGGCTTCAGAAGATTGTTAATGCTTCTTTGACTGAGGGGGTCCTGCAGGCCGCTTTGAAAGAAGTGGTTGTGAGGCCCCTCCTCAAGAAGCCCTCTCTGGATCCGGCTGTTTTGGCTAACTATCGTCCAGTCTCCAACCTTCGCTTCATTGCGAAGGTTGTTGAGAGTGTGGTGGCGCAACAGCTTCCCCAGTACCTGGATGAAGCTGTCTATCTAGACCCGCTCCAGTCCGGCTTCCGGCCTGGGCACAGCACAGAAACGGCATTGGTCGCGTTTGTGGATGATCTCTGGAGGGCTCGGGATAGGAGTTATTCCTCTATCCTGGTCCTGTTAGAACTTTCAGTGGCTTTTGATACCATCGACCATGGTATCATGTTGCACTGGCTGGCGGGGTTGGGAGTGGGGGGCACCATTCTGCGGTGGTTCTCCTCCTACCTCTCTGACCGATCGCAATCTGTGTTGACAGGGGGGCAGCGGTTGACTCCGAGGCACCTTGCTTGTGGGGTGCCACAAGGGTCGGTCCTCTTGCCCCTTCTGTTCAACATTTATGTAAAGCTGCTAGGTGAGATCATCCGTGGCTTCGGGGTGGAGTTCCATCAGACACCCAGCTGTACATCTCCACCCCAGGCCACCCCAACGATGCCCTTGAAGTGATGTCCCAGTGCCTGGAGGCCGTGCGGGCCTGGATGGGGAGAAACAGGCTCCGACTCAACCCCTCCAAGACCGAGTGGCTGTGGCTTCCTGCGTCCCGATATAGCCAGCTGATGCCATCGCTGGCTATTGGGGGTGAATCACTCGCCCGATGGAGAGGGCTCCTAACTTGGGCATCCTCCTGGACGCACGGCTGTCTTTAGAAGATCATTTGACGGCCGTGGCCAGGGGGGCTTTTTATCAGGTTTGCCTGATACACCAGTTGCGCCCCTTTCTAGATTGGGACTCCCTACGCACAGTCACTCAGGCACTCGTCACTTCCCTCCTGGACTACTGCAACGCTCTCTACATGGGGCTCCCCCTGGGGTGCACCCGGAGGCTCCAGCTGGTTCAGAATGCGGCCGCGCGGGGGATTATGGGGGCGACGAGGCGCTCCCATGTGACACCTCTCCTGCGCGAGCTGCACTGGCTCCCGGTGGTCTTCCGGGTGTGCTTCAAGGTGTTGGTGACCACCTTTAAAGCGCTCCATGGCTTAGGGCCGGGATATTTACGAGACCGCCTTCTACCACCAATAGCCTCCCACTGGCCAGTATGCTTGCACAGAGTGGGCCTCCTCAGGGTGCCATCCGCCAGACAATGTCGGCTGGTGACCCCCAGGGGGACAGCCTTCTCTGTGGCGGCACCCACCCTCTGGAACAACCTCCCCCCAGAGATACATACAATAACAGACCTCTGGATTTTTCGTCGGGCCCTGAAAACCTATTTATTTCAACTAGCTGGGCTGGCTTGAGTTAAATTTTAAATTGATTTTAAATTGGATTGTTTTAATTTACGGCCAAAATATTTAATTATTTTAAACTGTTTTTAAATTTTGTATGTTCTATTTTTTACTTTGGCTGTTCACCGCCCTGAGTCCTATTTGGAGAAGGGCATTATAGAAATTGAAACAAACAAACAAATAAATAAATAACAACTCCAAAATTATGAAATTTGCCTGAATTAAAAAGCCAAGTAAGGATTTGTCCTGATCTATTACTGAAGTAGGATTCTCGGTAGTAATACCATTTGGAACCCCTGCAGCAGTTTGCTGTCTTTGGTTTTCGACTCTTTAATGATTAGTTTGTTTTGAAATAGTTCCAAAATGGAAATAACTGCAGTTGCAAAACCCATCCCATTTAATATTTAATAGTTTCCTTCCCATTGGAATGAAAGGGTGGGAGTCAATTACATTTATTGCTATCCCCTAGAGAAGACAGAATAAATTAATGAACTAAGTAATGAATTAAGTAAAATCCCCAGGAATATTATCCTTCAATAAAAAGGGATTAGTTTAGGTATTAACATGTAGCAGTATCTGCAATCTTTGCTTGTGGTGCAGATTAGAGCATGTTATGCATAACATGATTAGTCTAGATCAAACAGGTTTCATAACTCCTGGAATTATTTAATTAACATAGCTTTTTATTATGCAATCAAACTAATTTTATTTATTTACTACAGGTTTTTTATTTATGTTAGACTGTCGAAAGATTCTCTTTCATTAGAGGTTCTTAAACAAAATTTGATAATCACCTATTGATACACCTGCAGTAGCAAATTTCTTGCATCAGCAACCAATTGGGACTGCAAGTCTCTAAGGATCTCTTCCAATTCTGCAATTACATGATTCACTATATTCCTAAATGTCTTTGTTAATTTGTTACTAGTTAATGGAGAAAGAATGGAAAAAGAATGACAAGGGAGATAAATGGACTTGTTTATGCAGAAAACGGTATGTGAAATTGGTCATTATTTTTCTTTATTTAGTTTTATTTGTACACTGCCCATTTCTGAAAACTTTGGGTGTCTAACAATCAAAATCATTATACTTATCAAATAATAAAATATTGCCTTCACAGAATAATAAATGATCCCTTCATAGAAACAAAAACAAATAATCAAATATTATAAACGAGAAAATACAGTTATGAGCCTGCTGGACTTCAATTTGGAATCACAAAATTGCATTCAGTAACAATAACAGAGTTGGAAGGGGTCTTGGAGGTCACCGAGTCCAATCCCCTGCTCATGCAGGAGACCTGTACTAGGGATTCGAACTGCCGACCTTTCTGATTGACAAGCTCAGTGCCTCCTCTTGTCCTAGAGGAAATCACAAGAACTTGACTACTTTTTGAAGCCTAGGACAAAGAGCAGACCAGGTTTGCATATACTGGGAATTCTAGTATAGGTGGGTGGTAAAATTCCTATTTCTAAGGTCCTATCAGATGACAATCTCCTTAAGTTTAGGATTTAGAGGAAATTAACTCTATTGAATCTGATCAGATGGACAAATGATTATAGAAGAAGGTACGTCCCCTCAGATAATTGAGTCTAGAACTATGTATTTTCTGAAAGCACTTTCAATAGCCACAATTGGTATACAAGATGTAGCTAATGATACCCTGTTTATCTAAAAAAAATGTTTTCCATCTGTTACAACAACAGAATCAAAAAGATACAAAATATAATGTGAATAATATCAACGATTGACATTGTGGTGCTTATCTCAGAATAGTATAAAATATGAATACTTAAACCTTATTTTGTTTACATCACTATTTGCTGCTTCATATCTATAATTATTCAGGTGATTTATGTAACATAATATTTGAAGAATAACACATACTCTAACTGCTGAGAAGTATCGATAGTGTGTGGATTTTCTATGACTGAGTTATAAATTAGATCAATTATTTGTAGTTTAAGCTGCCTAGTTACTTTGGAATTTGGTGGATTCTAAATTCTGTAAATCAATTAATTAATTGATAGAATGTGATTTTTTTAAAAAAAAGATATCAAAATTTCACAAACTACCCAAGTGGACTCTATCATAGTTGAATCTATTACTGTCCACTGTTAATTTATATACATTCAGAAAATGTGTGCAATAGACTATACGTTTATAGTCTATTTTTCAAGAAATGGTGTATATTGATTAAGATATGGGTTTAGATTGCAACTGATACAGTTTATTGTATTTTTCTCATTGAATATGAGCTCACCAAAAATGTTTAGACTAAAAGGGTGTAGAATATTGATTTAAAGGTTTTATAGTCTATGGAGCTAACAAAATAAGCTTTGAACAGGCTTTGCTTTTGTAGACAATACACAGTTAAGTTCTAATATCTGCCACCCATTGATTCCAAGAGCTACTTGAAGACTCAAATTTTATTCATTTGGCCTATATAACATAATTTGAAAATTCCAAAGAGAGATTTACATAATGGATGAAGAGAGAAATGTTCACAGAAGCACTTACCTATTCAAAGAAGGATGAAGAAATGTTAGGTAATGTATATTATTATAACATTCACTTATAAGGTAACTTTTAACTTAAGAGTTCTTTGTTAATCGTTTCCTACTGTGTCTCCATCTCTGTCCCTGCTGGGCTGATCTGCAACTCTCTCTTTTTATAAAACTCTTTTCCTTGTCTGCTTGCAAAATGTTATCCTAACTAGGATTAATAAAGATATACTGGAGACAGTCTTATCTTTTATTAGAATTATGATTATAATAAAAAGCTGTAATCTTAGAAGAGAGAAGAAGTCAAATGAAGCCAAAAAGATAAATTACGGTATCAGAAATAAAAGGGAAAAAAACTCTGATGTCTATATTATGCCTTTAATCAAAACCCTAACAAAAAAAGTGCTATAAAATTTAAATGTGACTTTATATTAATCTATAATGTTAAATCAGAGAAAATATATACATTTTAATATGCTTTATTGGCTTAAAATATGTGTTTCTTATTGTTTCTTAGAAATAAGAATAGAATAGAATAGAATAACAGAATTGGAAGGGACCTTGGAGGTCTTCTAGTCCAACCCCTTGCTTAGACAGGAAACTCTACACCACTTCAGACAAATGTTTATTTAACATATTCTTAAAAATTTCCAGTGTTGGAGCATTCACAACTTCTGCAGGCAAGTTATTCCATTGATTAATTGTGAACAGTTAATCTAACTGTCAGGAAATTTCTCCTTAGTTCTAAATTGCTTCTCTCCTTCATTAGTTTTCACCCATTGCTTCTTGTTCTACCCTCAGGTGTTTTGGAGAATAGCACTGAATGTCAAATACGCCATCTGAACAAGTGTGTTATAATTTGCATTGGAATCCATACATGAGGTGCCTAGAAAAAAAATAGCAGATCACACATAGGCAATTTTGTGGCTGTTCCAAAACTGTCCTCTTCATATATACTATTTGCTCACATGCAGTACAATAATAAGGATCACTTGTCTATATTTTCGCCAATTTTGAACACATGCATGTCCATACTGCATAAAATAATGCTAAGAAAATTTTAAAACATGAAATTTCAATATGCATCTGTTGTAGAAGTTATATATAAATATAAAGCTTTGATGCCCTTAGCTTTCCAGGATAACATATTATTCAGATCAGAAGATTTTTCATACTGAGGATCTTTTCCAGTTCTTTTGGATATGCTTCAAGTATTTCTTTGCTTCTTGGCTAACGCCTTGGATTCACAATAGATCCACACCCTCTTGTTAGAATCTCTATTATGATTAACTGGTTCCTCATAAACCAGTTGTTACTGATCTTTTTGGATGCAGCAATAGGATTGGAATGCTTTGGGGTAGGAACTGAGGTATACCAAGATATTTAGGTTATTCAAAGAGCAGTCTTTTGTATTAGTATAGATTATTGCATCTTCTTACAAAAAGGCTGAATAGATATCAGCTACCAAATAGACGAGTGTAACTTTATGTTGTCAATTCATATAAAAACAATGATGTCAGATGTTGAAAGCCAGATCATCAGAGTAGCAGATATTCCAACTCTAATTATATGGCCATTTTCAATAGGCTATTCTGGTCAGGAATGAATATCCCATGATACTTTTCAAAAGCACCTCATTTAAAAAGACATCAGCTTCTCCAAACTGTAAACTTGTTATCTTAAAAGTAAAGTGCTTTTAGTTTAAACTTCTACAGTGTAACTGCACTACCTCTTTAACAGAAATTTATGGATGTGCAAGAGACATGTTGAGTCTCAGCAAACAAAATATATTAACTCTGTTGGTCCCTCTTAATCAGCCAACATAAAGCCAGCTGAAGAGATTTAACTGCATTTGTTAACTGCATTTAACTGCATTGGCCAAGCAATGAAGAGAACAACAACATAAAAGAAAAATAAACAGTACAAAAGCAAACATTTTAAATTTGAAAAGGTTTAATTAAAAAAATAAATAAATTGTGCCACAAAGTTTCTTTTTTAGTGTTCTCAAGTTAGTCTACTTATTACTTTTTTCTAAAGGGTTTTGTAAGACAAGGCAGAATGTTTTGTAATGACAGCAGAAGCTTTAAAGGTAATTAGTTCATTCAACTATATGTGTAAAACATTCCTAGTTTCTGTACTATGCACACTGGTAACAGACAGAATGAACTAGACCCTGGTTCCCACAGAGAAATTTCATTGAAGGGATGAAGTTCTACAACTGTCAGAATTTGGAACTACTCAATACAGGTTAGAAGTTTGTCAAGGGCGTTTCAAATGATGATATACATAGACCATCCACATTGGCAAAGCAACCAAATTATATTAGAATGTATTCATTCTGGATCCAAGTTAGCAGTTTATATTTAAAGCTGAACTTGAACCAATAAAGAAAAAAAAGATGAAAGCGACCCAAATAAACAGATGGCGAGGATGGGAACTTCTAGTCTGTTTTGGATATATATCCTGAAAATATTTCCTCACATCAGTCATATGCATTGCTGCATGAGGGGGTGGAAGGGAATAGCCAGAGGACAAAAACTTTAATAGAAATGAACAAAAATGAGGGCTTTGGGCTTATTTTTTGTTTATAGTTTAAAAATACAGTAACTCTGGTCACTATCAGTGGACAGAAGTTCTGTTAATTATTATTTTGCTGATAAAAATATTTGAATTGCAAGTTAAAAATCTAATATTCGCATATGTATTTGCATCATCATTCATTTATCCTAACCGTACAACTATGTGAAGATGAAAGTAATTCTGGCAAAATGTTTCCTGATAGACAGTTTTTAAATCAGAGGTCTTAAATCAGAGGCTCATTTTCTACTTTGCTTTAGCCATTTTTGGAGTGGGAATTTTTTTCTGTGTCATGTTCCATATTCCCCAAACCATCATGTCATCGGCTAGAGTACTGTACCAGTAATTACCCCTGCAGCTGACATCCCCCTTAGATGTCACTGACTGTTGTTTCTGCTATGGCAAATAGCAGATGACTGTGAATACCTGTCCTTGTGATTATTTAGTATTCCCTTGATAATGTCACTCCAGGGCATTGTAGGAAATTCAAATGATGAATAGTTATGTCATCATTTCAAATTACAGACATTTGATGCAAACTAGTGGTTTCTGTACATTTTGGCCTTCTCTAGCATAGAAACCTCATCCATTTCAGCCTATCTACTATTTCATTCTTCATTTTTCTTCTGTTTCTAAGAATAGAAGAGTCTTCAAGACTCCTTTCTAAGTTTAGTTTAGTTTAGTTTAGTTTAGTTTATTGTCATTGCACACGGTACAATGAAATTAAATGCTGTCTTCAGTGTACATTATAACTCTAAAAATATAAACACAGACATATATCCTTTACATTCTATATAATTGAAATTGAAAACCCAATATTGTACTATACCATAGTATTCAATATGGTTACTGCCCTGGGATAGAAGCTGTTTTTCAACCTATTTGTCCTTGTTTTTATTATCCTGTACCGTCTGCCAGATAGTAATAGTTTTTAAAAAAGGGTGCCCAGGATAAGATGGATTTTTAAGAATGTTTTGAACTTTCTTAAGGCAGCGGGAGCTATAAAGCTCTTCCAAAGAGGGGAGAGGGCAACCAATGATCCTCTGGGCAATGACGTTGACCCTCTGGAGTGCTGTCCTATCTGTCACTGTGCAATTGGCAAACCATACAAAGGTACAGTAAGTTAAAATACTCTCTATGATGTAGTGAGAGAAGGTCACCAGCAGTTTTTCATTGTTGTTATTTCTTGAGAAGTCTCAGGTAGTAAAATCTCTGCTGGGTCCTTTTGACCAGTACTGCAATGTGAGTGCCCCATGTCAGATCCTCTTTTATGATAACACCCAGAAACTTAAAACTGGCCACTTGCTCCAGTCAGTCTCTATTGATAAGCAAGGGCTGGATGTCTCATCTATTCCACTATAAGCTCCTTGGTCTTATTGGTGTTAAGGACCAAGTTATTGTCTCCACACCATGAAAGCAACCATTCCACTTCATCTTGATAGGCAGACTCATCCCCCCTGGAGATGAGTCCCACCACTGTTGTATCATCTGCAAATTTAGTAATAGTATTATAAGTCTTGAAAAGCCAGGAACCTCTTTCTCTCCTCTATCCTGCTCGCTTCCATCTCATTTCAGCTTCATCATGTATTTCCTCATTTTAAAATTCTACCTGCCTTCTTCTGTCCTAAAGACTGCTCCCATATCCACTTTCCAGTAGTACCCACAGAATCTCCCTGCTTTCCTCAAAATGAGGGAAGCAGCACTAAAATGGAGCAAAGTCTGCCCATATTGGGATTGACACAGACCTAGAAAAGGAATAAGGTTGCATAATAATACGACAATGCTGTTTTCATCTTCATAACCATTTTGTTCTCCTATAGACACTGAGGATATTTTTCTTTTCATAAGGAATTGCCTCCATTTCAGAAGTTTTTATTCTTCCCTCTCACCTAAGGGCAATTGAAGAGGTAATTTCTCTTCTATATATGGTCAAGAACTATGCCCAGTTTGAAACTTTTCTTTGCATTGAATGGAGAAACTTTGTATTTCATTAGACATGCAATTGTTCTCCTTCACTCAGAAGCAAAACTGTGAGCATTGAAGGTATACTGAAGAGGTTGCAGTATGTGTAAATTATTTTTATCTCCCAAAATGTTTCAAAGTCATGTAGATCTTCCAAGAAGTTAAACATATAGTCCTCACCTATCTCATGATTTTAAAACACTGTCTACCTTGAATTCTTCCAGTCCCCCTTACTGAGATGTTAGTTGTAGAGGTGTGCAAGGGGCAAGGAGGTTCTAGGACCAGGAGGAAATGTTGAAAAAAAGGGCATATTTTTAAAATGTTGCTGGAGAGTTCAGCTAAAATGTCACAGAATTGATCAGTGCTGTCCTAGGGAAAAGTTCAAGAAACATAGCAAACTTCTTAGAAGGTCATATAGAAGAGAGATAACAAATAAAAAGCCAGATGAGATCTCCAACAGTAATTGGGGGAGCCTTCTTAATGATAACTATTATGCCTCAGCATGATCTAGTTGATCTTTGAAGAGGCACTGAGTTGCCTGAAGTTCCTAGTGAAAATGAGAGGCATCTGGAAGAGGAGGAAGAAAGGAGGTGTTTTGCAGCAAGCATAATTGATTATAGTAAGTTACCTGAAATAGTCATGAAATAAGTGGAGACATGACCTGAATTATTATAGGTGAATGCATGGGTAAAAGGCAAGCCCTATTGTCTTGCTGATAATTTACATAGTAATAAATGAGTTATTTTCTAATTGGATGACAGCAAAGGACAATCAAAATTTCCTATATAATAACTGAAATAGAATTTTCAAAAATTTGTTGTGAATTGTGGATTATAGTCAGAAATCAACTGATCTGGCAAATCGTGATTCCAGAATATCTGTTGAATGGAGTAGCAAGATGTTTAATTGGTAAAGGAGACCATGATAAGAAATGAAGTATGCTATCTTAGAAAACAAACCTATTTTCATCAGAATTGCATCCAACTATTGATAGCAATAGCACTTAGACATATCTACCTCAAAGAACTTTACAGCACTTTGCAGCTTTACAGCACTCAGAGTGGTTTGCAATGTCAACATGTTGCCCCCACCGTTCTCTGAAGGATGGAAGGCTGAGTCAGGTTTGAACTCCTGGCTGTAGGCAGAATTAGCCTGCAATACTGCATTCTAAGCAGTGGTGGTTTGCTACCGGTTCTTGATCTGTCCCCGTCCACACACACACACAAACAAAGCCAGCAAAGGGTTAAGAAAGTACTTGGCACGCACACAGGTCGTTATCTCAGACTTGGCAGCAATATAATCACCGTCTGCCAAGAGCTTTTACTGCGACAGATAACATAAAATTACATACACATTGCAAATAGTCCAGCAAAACAATATTCCTTTCGGCAGCTTCAGACATTGTTCAAGTGACTAGCCAAAGTTCGTTTTTGTTCGTCACGGAGTTTTACCAGCCACCACCCTCTCTTATATAGTCTCTGGGGTGTGGTCCAGTGACTCAGTTCTAATCCCTAGCACGCCTCCTTAACTGCTGCAACCGTTTATCACGCCTTCATTGGCGTGCAGCCAGGAATGACGGCTCTCCTTCGCTCTCATCCGAGACACCTGGCTCCTGGCTAATCTCCTTTCCCTCGGCCGGCACCTGAGACAGTGCCAGAAGGGAGGGGCCTGGAGAGGGAGGCCTGGCTGACTCCTCTTCCTCATGTTCGGAGCTTTCTTCCTCCGATGAGATAGGCTCAGAGGGCGGGGCCACAACAGTTTTCCCTGGATCGTGTGAATTGGTAGTGGCAGCTGGAGGCTCTGCCCACCCGCCTGGACGTCTCTGCACATGCACAGAAGCATCGTGTGTGCGGCCTCCCGAGCAAACCGGTAGTGAACAAAATTGAAATCCACTACTGATTCTAATCACTATTCCACCAGGGCTCAGTAATACATAGTAGGTCAGTTAAAAAACCTAATGACACTATACTCCAAGGCCTCCATAGGGAGAAGACACAACACACCAGAAGGCCTGTTGTTATGAAACTTGGCAAAGTGGCATGAAATACATAAATACTTGCTGAGGGGCTGTCTTCTAGCACAAGCCTAAATCTATAGGGTAATAGGAATTAACTAATTCAAAGTTCCACATGTTTGGAATACAGTGAATTTCTGGTTGCTGCAGATTCCCAGTCTTTGGACCCAGGGATTGCTTCATTTCCCCAACAACCAGATCTGGAATAGTTAGAACATGTGCTTGAGAAATGCTTCCTTTTCCTAAAAGCTCTTTACCTTGCAGAAGCTTTTACAGGCTTTTAAAGAGGGATTTTAACAGGACATTCCTGTGTGAAGTAGCCATGGTGTCTCCACGATATAGACATGGGCTTTCTGTATGACACCCTAACCTTTTTTAGACAGACATTTGAGCTCTGCTGATTTCCAGCTCATGACTTCTGAAGTATTTAATGCAGAGGAGGGTAGGAGGTATTAAACAGAACATTTTGTTTTTCCATCTGTACCCTGCCATAATAATTCCTTGATCTCTCCATTGCTATCTAAGCAGACCTTAATTCATCTTTTCATATTATCTGGTATATCTAGACTCGTGATGGCGAACCTATGGTACACATGCAATAGATCGTGCTCAAAGCGTACGGCGAAGAGAATCGGTGGTAACACTGGTTGGAACCCACCACTGTTCTGTGTCCACCAGAAGTAGGGAAACAGGCTGTTTCCTGCCTCCGGAGGGCCTGGGGGTTGGTGGGGAAGGCCCGTTTTTCATTCTCACCTGGCTCCAGTGCCTCACTAGGAGTCTCTGGAGGCTGGGGACAGCAAAAAACATCACTTCCTGTCTAACCGGAAGTTGGAAATGAGTTGTTTTGGCCTCTGGAGGGCCTCCAGGGGGGAGAGGCCATTTTCGCCCTCCCCAGACTCATAGAGAGCTCTGGAGCCAGGTGAGAGAGAAAAACAGGCCTACCAGGCCATCACGTGCCGGAGTGGGGGGGAGCAGCCCATGCATATGCGGGGGGTGGGGCACATAGAATTCTGGGTGTGGGCATGTGCGTGACCCCCTCCCTGCCCCTCTCCTGGCATGCGATGGCAAAAAGGTTAGCCATTACTGATCTAGACCAATGACTCATCCCATTTTTTTAATCTAACATTCCCTACCTAAATTAATCAATTAAGCTTCCTTTTTTTCCCCCAGGTCATATTGTGAACTAATGGTTAAAATAGTCCACTCTTGCACTGCACACACACTCTATTATAGCCAATGGATTTTTCATGGTTGAACTTGTTAACAGAACTTGTTAACTGGATCCTAACAGCTTTCAAGCATGTCATAACACTTTTGGTATTTGATTCTCCAAATCCAGGCAACTGAATAATAATAGAATATAATTCTTTATTGGTCAAGTGTGATTGGAACTGAGAGCATATGCATCAAGACAAATTCCTTGTGTGTCCAATCACACTTGGCCAATAAAGAATTCTATACTATATATTATATTCTTATCTATTCTGAATAATAATAATAATAAGAGCTATCCATTTTATAGATTCCTCAATGCTCAGGCTAATTAAAAATTCTACATAAGTTGGTGGGGATAGTAAATTTATCTCAAGGAGACCATACTGAATGAAGAAAGCAGTAAATGTATTGTATGTCTCAAACAAGGAGGCAGGTATTTGTTGCTGGAGAATCATGATAGTAGCTGGTAATCAACAACCCAGGTTCTTGGGCCATGGCTGGCATGGGGATTGTCAGTTGTAATAGATTTGATACCATCTGTTGGACTATCCAATTCAGTTTCTGGATTAACTGGTTCATCTGTGTTGCGACTTGGTTCTGATAGTAAAGTGAAGCATTTGTGGTTATAATCAAACAACATCTGGTCTGTTGCTAAGTCTGGATTCCTCTCCTCTCTAATACATCCTTCAGTCTAAGATGAACAGTTAAATATCCTTTTGATTCATGCTTATTCCAATCCTTTATCCCTTATATGAAAAAGACTAACATCAAACAATCAGGAGGGAAATCCAGCAGGTTCTGACAGATTGTGGAGAACCGATAGGGGAAATTTTGAGCAGTTCGGAGAACCGGTAGCAGAAATTTTGAATAGTTTGGAGAACCGGCAAATACCACCTCTGGCTAGCCCCAGACTGGGGTGGGAATGGAAATTTTGCAGTATCCTTCCCCTGGAGTGGGTGGGAATGGAGATTTTGCAGTATCCTTCCCCTGCCATGCCCACCAAGCCACGCCAAGCCACGCCCACAGAACCAATAGTAAAAAAAAATTGGATTTCACCACTGCAAATAATGCAACTAAAATATCTATTTTCTGTTGGTAATGGTAGGAACTCGTAAAGCTCTAAATGTAGTGTTGACTTAATGTGGTCAACCAGAAATTGGTTTTTTTTTCTGTTTTGTGATTCCCCCCTCCTCCAATTGTCAGAAATATTATAGTATTGAAATACTATAAGGAAAAGTATTAAAAAGCTGAAAATTTGGGGGCTGAAGGAGAGTTTTAAGCAACTGTGCATTATTTAGGAATGGGTATGTATGTACATAAATATCTGCATTATAAGGAAACCTGTTTGCAAATGCCATACGGTTATAGTCATCCATAGTCATAAAAAATACATAGATGTATTTCTCTCCCACTTCAACCTTGTTAGGTGAATTTGCAAAAATGATTATTGAAAATAAAGTGCAATAGAAAATTATTACAGAGGTATATAGCAAATGTTGGCCTAAATCCATAGAAATCTAGGCTTCAAGAAAAACAACAGTTTAAGAAAAATATTGCATATTTTCTATATAATGAAACATTCTCTTAAAGTACTGTGTCCAGACACAGTACGGCAAGCAAAAACCAAACAAAAAACAATGAATACAAGTAAAAAAACATATAATAAAAAGAAATGAAACCCACAACTATCAAACAATATGCACCCAGGCTACAGCAAACATACAATTCAGAAGGCAGGTGCATCTATTGTTCTGCCCATTTCCTGAGGGAAAAACAGATTTTTAAAGCTGGCAGAATCCCAGCCACCCAAATGTTGGTGGGAAGATCAAAGGGTAGGCACTGCTGCAAAGAGGCATGCCTCCTAGTTTCCATCAGAAGACATTGTCTCAGGAAAGAGACCTACAGCATGTGGCTCATTCTGGAAGAGCCTATGGAATGGGCAAAAATAAGCAGTCTGGTGATCCCACAATACATTTCACCATGCTTTGTAGGGCTTTGTAGTAATGGAGAGCTTATTGATTAATGTGAATTTTTAATTTTGTAAGCCACTTGGAGTCATTGTTTCTAATTTGGGTGGCCATATAAGTTTGTTTGTTTAATAAATGAATTGAATTGGCACATTGAATTGAATCTGGAGGCCTATAGGGAGCCAGAATAGCTTGCAAAATGTTGTTCCATCAGTATACTATGGTGCACCCATAACTATTCATATCTTTTGGAACAATTGCTGCTTCTGGATGATCTTTAAGGGCAGCCTCATCTAGAGAGCATTGCCATAGTCCATCAATGTTTGTTATTTATTTGATATTCATTTCAAATATAACACTCAATTTTCACTAATGCCAGATATTTTCAGATTTCAGATGTTGCTGATGCTAATGATGTTCATGATAATGACAGTCCTGTTAATCTGTGAGGGAGTTTCTGCTTTACACATTTGCCCAGATTCTTCCTGCTTTATTTATATGATGAGTTAAATTTCATGCCTCTTTTAACCTTGTTAATTTGAAAAAAATGGTAATGGGAACCTTATCATTTGAAATTGGAAAATCACATCTAAAAAAGAAATAATTTCAGATCCAAATTGCACACAATTTGTACTTCTGTAAGTATTTGTCTTTCAATGACCAAGAACTGAAGAAGACATGAAAGGATTATTCATCTCTGGCTAAAGAAATAAGTGGACAGGTTGCTGCCATTAATTCTGTAAGTAATAGGAACAGAGTCCAATTTAAACGTTTTCATAGCGATAGTAGGATGCGGAATACTTATCTCCCTGTTGGGGGAAGCTGTGCTTAACTGATAAACTGAGTGCAACTGATGAAATCCACCTGAAGACTGATGATGTTGGTCAGATTTTTCACCACCCATGGTGTTGAAGATAATAAGATCAGCTTTTGCTGTTCATCAGACACAACTATTTAGCTGATTGCCTAAGGCAGGTTTATGGGATTTTTCATGAACATTAACCATCAGTTAGATACCAATGATTTTGCTGAATATCAGGTAGAGAGAAATGAGAAAAACTAAATAAGCGATCATATTAGTTTTGCAAATTGTTCATCAAGCATAAGGTAATTTTATGGATTGAGCTACAGAAATTGTATGGCTTTGCTCATTATTGCCACATAAAAATAAATTAGAGTAAAAATTAGTGGAAATATACATAATGAAATAAACATAATGAGATCTGGTAGAATTTATTAACATTGATATCTGTGATGATAATCACCTGCAAAGTATTTCAGTTTTTGCTAATTACCTGAAGTAGACTTAGACGTAGAACTTAGACTTAGAATAACTTTATTGTCACTTTGAATATACACTAATTGGAATAAATTAAAATGACATTTCATTGCATGTAGCTCTTAAAGGGTCGCTACCCCCAATATATACTACATAAAAATGACAAAATAAATAAATACAAAATTATGCATATATCCACATACCCACATATATTGTATGACACAGAGGAACAGCGCAGTTCCGTCTGGATGTATACATGGACATGGCAAGAAAAATGAATCTTGCGGATTTACCAGATGGATGGCATAGGGAACAAAGCTGTTACAGAATCTGGAAGTCCTGCTAGAAATTCTTTGAAACGTCCTCCCAGAGGGGAACAACAGAAACAGACCATAATGTGGGTATGTGGGATCTCTAACAATGTTTTGAGCTCTACACACGTAGCGCTTATAAGCAGTATCCTGAATGACAGGAAGCGAGCTTCCTATAATCTTCTTGGCTGTCCTTACCACTCTCTGAATAGATTTTCTATCTGAGGCACTGCTGCCACCAAACCAAACAGTGATGCAGTTTGTTAAAATGTTCTCAATTGTGCCTCTGTAAAAAGTGGCCAGGACAGAAGGAGAAAGATATGCTCTCCTCATCTGACACAGGAAATGCAGACACTGGTTTGCACGCTTCACTAAGGATGACATGTGGAGAGACCAATTCAGATTGTTAGTTATCTGCACCCCCAGATACTTAATACTGTTAACCACCTCTATAGCTGCATCCTTGATACTAAGTGGAGTATGACTATGCTGGCTCATTTTTCACAACCCCAGCCCCCATGCCCCCTAAATATCTGATTATAGAGAGATATAGGGGACTTACTAGAAATTCCATTTGAGGTGTAAATTATTGGTGCATTCTGTCACAATGACAGTTTGTATTCAGTTCTACATTCCGGCTAAAACTATTCCTAGATTTGCATTACTGCCTTACTTTTACATCATTGGTTTATTTGCACCAAAACAAACCAGAATAGATTTGAGATCCTTCAATCTTCACTTGTCTTGATATGTGAATAATATTGAGAACTAGGATTTCTCAAAGTAGCAATATTAATTTTTCGTTCTTTCACCAAGCAAGCTGGAGAAAGACAACACCAAAGTCAAGAAGAAGAAATGTAGAAATTAACCCAAAGGAATAATAAGGTACTTCATCTTAATCGTACTAAAGTTACTAATCTAGTCCCAACCCGACTCTATTGCTTCTTGCTTCATCCTAGTCATAGCACCTAATACTTAAACAATTCCCACATCCAGCCCTGTGAAGTTGCCTTGGCCAATGTCCTTGGAAGATCTCTCTTAACATTAAGATAACCAAAATAAGGAACATAAATATAGCTATACAGCTACCAGGAGTTAACTTCAAGTGGCATCTAACTATACTAACAAATATAATTCATTCATTTGTTTCAGCACAAACAGAAATGCAATAGCTTTCTGCTTTCTGAACATTGCCATGTCATAAAACAATAAGTAAATTCATACGCATCAGTGGTGGGTTTCAAATTTTTTTACTACCGATTCTGTGGGTGAGGCTTGTGGGCGTGGCATGGAAGGCGTGGCTTGGTGGGCGTGGCAGGGGAAGGATACTGTAAAAATCTCCATTCCCACCCCATTCCAGGGGAAGGTTACTGCAAAATCCCCATTTCCTCCTGATCAGCTGGGACTTGGGAGGCAGAGAATAGATGGGGGCGGGGCCAGTCAGGGGTGGTATTTATTTACCGTTTTCCAAACTACTCAAAATTTCCATTACCGGTTCTCTAGAACTGGTCAAAACCTCTGAAACCCACTTCTGATACATACATTCTTCCACACCAATGCATGATTTTGAATGCTATCTTTTCTTTGAGGCCTGTAAAGAAACTTGCTATAGATAAAATCTTTAGGGACTAAACATGAAAGGGACATTACACACAGTCACTCATGCTCTCGTCACATCCCGCCTGGACTACTGTAATGCCCTCTACATGGGGCTCCCCTTGAGGAGCATCCGGAGGCTCCAGCTGGTCCAGAATGCGGCCGTGCAGGTGGTTATGGGGGCGACATGGCGCTCCCATGTAACACCTCTCCTGCACGAGCTGCACTGGCTCCCGGTGGTCTTCCGGGTGTGTTTCAAGGTATTGGTTACCACCTTTAGAGCGCTCCATGGCTTAGGACCTGGGTATTTATGAGACCGCCTTCTGCCACCGATAGTCTCCCACCAACCAGTACACTCCCACAGAGAGGGGCTCCTCAGGGTGCCATCGGTCAAACAATGTCGACTGGCAGCCCCCAGGGGGAGAGCCTTCTCTGTGTGGGCACCTACCCTCTGGAATGAGCTTCCCCCGGAGATACGGTGGATTCGGTGTTAATTATCGGTCTTAATATAGGGATGTTTTAATTGTGGGCCAAATTAATTTAATTGGATTTTAATACTATTTTTAAATTTTGTATTTGTTGTGTTTTATCTTGGCTGTTCACCGCCCCGAGTCCTTCGGGAGAAGGGCGGTATATAAATATAAACAAATGAAAAAATAAACAAATGAAATGAAATGAAATGAACAATGAATCTGTAGGTCATGAATATGACTACAGGTTGTTTTCCTCCTGTTGTTTTCTTTTCCTATTCAGATCACAGTTCTAAGTAATTAAATTCCTCTTTCTGGGATTATGGCACAGATATAGAGGTCCAAAAGCTTGGAATTTACTTAACAGAGCCAGTAACAAACCTTGAGGCAATTAATCTTCTGCTGCAAAGAGAGGGGAGGAAAACAACAGCAACATTCACAGCTGTCTAGACCCACGGACTGCTTTGGTGAGAAATTTTCATACTGCTCTTTCTCCATAAAGATACAGATCTAATCCCTCACTTTATCTCACCCATATATGAGATATAGACAGAAAAGACAACTGCATTAATTTCTTGTAAATTTGTAGCTTCTGTGAAAATCAGTAACTTTTCTCCACAGCTGCAAAGTGTGATGTATGATTGTGTGCATTTCAATGTAATAATAGCTCTTGAGCATTTGGCAGCTGCACATGTCAAGTCAAATCAAATGTTTATTACAGTCAAAGATCAATACAATTAAAAATACTTGAGGAGTTAAAAATTCTAGAATAAAATAATAACTAATGAATCTATGTTAAAATCATAGATTTTAACTTCCTATTGGTCAATTGCATGTAAACAAGAACACAGCATATGCTATAATATAATAGCAGTAGCATTTAGACTTATATATCGCCTCACAGTGCTTTACAGCCCTCTCTAAGTAGTTTACAGAGTCAGCATATTGCCCCCAACAATCTGGGTCCTCATTTTACTGGCCTTGGAAGGATGGAAGGCTGAGTCAACCTTGAGCCAGTGAGGATTGAACTCCTGACAATCAGCAGATTTAGCCTGCAATACTGCATTCTAATATTAGTCTTTAAATTGTGAAGGCCAGTAGATACTAAAATGCAACAATGTTATAATACCAAAAGACTTTATTAATTGTGTAAATTGTGTAAAATAGCTGTAATGGAATTATTCATCAGGTTTTGATGAATCTTTAATGCTATTGTACAGAATCTAGTTACGTGTGCTGTTACTATGATCTGTTAAAGCAGCCAGCCATCATTTATAACCTTCTCAGCCAACTTTTGACAAGCATAGTCAATGTGGGAAACTGGATTCATTTAATGACCATTGATTCACTTAACAACTGTGGCAAAAATATTATAAAATGGGGTAAAACTCACTGAACAACTGCCTTGCTTAACAAATTTTTTTTCCTTCCATTACCTTGGAATGGCCAGGATGCAATTAAGACTGATAACATAGTCTAACCTTTATCCTTACTAAAGGATTATGCAAAAACTTTGATTGATTCATCAAAGATATGATAACTATCAGAAGTCAATAGCTATGGATCACTGGTGAGAATTTGAAATGAAAGAGGACTAAATACTTAAATATATAAATTAAATGAAGAAATAAAAATAGATATTTGTTTGATTGATTGATAAAGTTGGTGATAAGTCTTAGCAACCACACAGTTAGAAAATATAGAATGATGTATAATGTATATCTGTGAAATTAAAATAAGAAGGAGGATTAAAAATAACTGAATGAAGATGCTGTGACAACCATTTGTCTGAAATGGTATAGGGCAGTGATGGTTAACCTTTTTGCCATCGTGTGGCAGGAGCCGGGGGCAGGGAGGTTGTGCGTGTGCCCACACCCATAATTCTATGCGTCCCGCCCCCGCACATGTGCGTGCGCCCCCCCCCCGGATCCAGCATGTGATGTCCCAGTAGGTCCAATTTTCTCTCTCACACTTGGCTCCAGAGTCTTTCTATGAGTCTGGGAAGGGCAAAAACGGCCTTCCCCACCTCACCGGGCTTCTGGCCATCCGGAAGCCAGTAACGGCCCATTTCCCAACTTCCAGTTGGACAGGAAATGACTTTTTTGCTGTCCCCAGCCTCCAGAGACTCTGGAAGGCTGTTTTTGCCTTCCCCAGACTCATAGAGAGGCTCTGGAGCCAGGTGAAAGAGAAAAACGGGCCTTCCCCACCACCCTTCAGGCCCTCCGGAGGCAGGAAACAGCCTGTTTCCCTACTTCTGGTGGGTCCAGAAGGCCTGAAAATCAGCTGGCTGGCGCGCACATGCACTCCAGAGCTGAGCTTGCATGTCCACTGATATGGCTATGCGTGTCACCTGTGACATGCATGCCATAGGTTCGCCATCACTGGTATAGGGCTTCCTGCCTGAGCAGGGAGTTGGATAGAAGACCTTCAAGGCCCCTTCCAACTCTGTTATTCTATTAGTTTTGTGTGTTATTCTGATAAATAGCATACAGGATATTGAAGGTATATAGGTTTAATTAAGAATGAGAGAGCTTTATGCCAGTCATGGGTGTGAAGATTAGATGTTACTCTAGGACCCCAGAAGAAATTAAGAAATGTACACATGTGAAAAAGAAAGTTCATCGTATATTTCTTGATTTAAAGAAAGAGTAAGATAGCACATTTTATAAGGGTTAGTTGCTGTGTTAAGGGTGGAAATGACAAAAATAAAGCATATATAAAGCAATAAAATGAATGCTTGGAAGCAAGACAAAGCTGTGTAATGTCCCCTTCGTTATTTACTGTATTTTTGCATAAATATATAAGAGATGCTTGTAGTAATACTAGAGAAGTGTTAGTTGGGGATATGAATGCTCATAAGCATTGATACATCCATGATGCGATGTAGTTGGCTAGAAACCCAAATTATTTTGGGTTAGTGAAATATTAGCTCAGTGGTATAACTCAGTGAGTCTGGATCTGAAAATTAATGTATCAAAGACCAAAGTAATTTTGCTTGACAGGAAATTCTACTATATATTTTCAAGTACGTTTATACAGACATTAAAATGCCAGTAGAAAGATAATAGTCGTTAATTTGGAAAGAAGGGATCAGGACACTGCATGAATATTCTCTGAACTTTACATGGAGAAACAAGTTGACCAAATGTTTATTTTAAAACATGGGCCAAGTTTTCCAATTTTCCCAGTGTTGGCTGCTTTATTCCAAGCCTTCTTCCTTTGTATCTCCTATTCATGTGAACCAAAATTATTCAGATTTTGAATCATTCCATTTTGTTCTGCCTTGATTTGGTTTTACATGACTGTATCTTTGGCTCCTTTCTGTAATTTCCCAAAGAGAAGCAGCAGACTGATGCATTCTTGTACAGCTGTTGAAAGGCTAAGGATCATATACATGTGTGTATGTATGTTAACACACATATATATACACATGTGCATGTGATATTACTTACCATGTATATCTATCTTTGTTTTAATATGCCTTTTCATTCTGCCTGAGGAGTTATCTAGCTGGTGGATGACAGCTCTCTAATCTGCTTATGTAGCTAGGCTCAACCAGGTGAGATAGACGTGACAGTTCTTGTTGGATGGATTAGAATGTCTGACATCAGGTCACTCTCTAAATTGAAAGTTTCTGCTAATACAGACAAGTATAGGGCAACAGAAAACCCAATAATCCAGTGCCCCAGGCTGCTGAAAGCTGAGCAGGTATATCAGTTGTTTGTTTAACTCCTTCAGAATCTTCAGAAAAACGGCTTGGGGAAGTTTTTGTTTTTCCTGCATTTTGCAGACATGCTGAAAATGGCTACTGCACGGTTTGCCTACTTGTAGTTTGTTTAACCTTTCCACATTATTATTAACACTGAAGCTGTACAAGCTCCATTAACAAAAAAAAATCTTGAAAATAAGATTTGGAGATGCTGAGCAGTAGCTGCAATATGTTTGCAAATGTCGCAAATACTATTTTTAAGAACAAACTCTATAAGGTAATAGTTTGAATCTTCAAGAACACATTTGACTATGTTTCACTGATAGCAGTATTTAATCTGTCATTGCATCATAACTGTAACAGTACCATGAACTTTGGAATTTACGATTCTATATGAGTGTTACAAACCCTTTCCACCAATAAACATTATTCACAAGTGAAGCCAATCATCTAGAAAGATTGTAATAGGTTACTGGATAGGATCAAGTAAAAAGTGGACAAAATGAAAGGATGCTTTCATTTGTATTCTTGCACTGAATTGAATGGCCCTTTTCAATTCTGTGATTTTAATTGAATATGAAATCAGCAGCTAGATTATGCAAAAAACATCTCAGTAGCTTGGCTCACACAGAGCATTAAAGCTAAAATATAATTAGATTGAGTTTTGGTTTAGCACATTATTTCAGAAGTCAGAATTAAATAAGTTAGAGTAATGCAGTGAATGAAGCTCACATATTGTAGGACATTTTTTTGTATACTATAGAATATCTGGCAAGAATGAAAGAGAAAATGAAGGAAAAAATATCTTATTTCAGCATTGCTGGTTGGAGAATTCTGGGAACTGAAGTCCACACATTGTAAAGTTGTCAAATTTAAGAAATACTGATCCAGACATTGGGCTGATCCCAATACTTCTAGATTTCAATTCCAAATCAGTGCTTGCTTTTGATTTGCATCCTTGCATTAGAATAAGTTCATATATTATATTTATGCATATTTGAATCCTTCTCTCATTCAGTATTGAATCAATCTTAATATTAAGCAGACGATATAGTCTGGTTACAGTGAGTAGGGGCTGCAAATTAGCTCACTGCTTTCCTGGTTATATCCATAAGTATTAGCAATTAATGAAGATGTAGCAAGACCCACTTCCTAGCATGAAGCCTTTTGTTAACTTCCAGAATTATCTGACCATGCTTCTCCTTCTTGCTAACCATGCCTATTCACCCGATCTCTCCATGTATACGAGCAATGACAAGAGTGCAGAAGAGATTTTCCCAGTCACTATTTGAATCACTGTGCCTATTGAATCCATAAATATAACCATCAAATGGGAAGCAGTGAAAGTGCTCATTCCTCATGAGGAATGAGAATGTCAGATAATAATCTAAAATAGTGCCACTGAACTATACTGTCTATACTGGAAGGATAGTTTTGTGTTTCCCTCCATTTTGTCTAAGGGACTGAAGGGAGGGTGGATTAGCCACTCTATAAATATAAACCCTTTACTCACACACACTTGGGAGACACAGGGGAGACACACAGGAGAAAAGAGGGAAGAAGGGATTATGCTCTAGGCACATTTACCTCAGAAATAAATAAAGACCAAGATACAATGTTCTGTGATTTAAAATGTAAATAGTTATTGATTTTAAATAAACAAAGTTTTTCTTGATAAAAGAAATCTGGTTTAATTGTAGCTGCTGGGACATTCCAAGATCTTATTGACCTCTACAACCTAAATTAAAAACTTTTCTAACAGAGAATACCCCATCCCATCCCCAAGATGGAACTGATGCTGCTTCTTCACTAGTTTCTTGGCATGGACAAGTAACTTTTCAGTTTCTGAAAATCGGTTTCTCTCTCTCTTTTTAAAAAATTTCACTTATTGGAATAAAATTCAGATTGATAAAAGAGGCAGATTTTATATGAGTTTGGCAATAATAATGCATATCCTAGGCCGACAGGCAATGACAGGCCCAATTCACCAGCTGGATTTCTGTCTAAGGTGGGGACTAGAATTCAGAAGAATTAGAAGAAAATTAGATGTACTTAAATCATTGAGAATAAATAAAACCCTTGATAGATTTTTGTTGCAGTGGGCAATCATCTATGTGTGTATAGCTTCATTCTGAACTGCAATAAAGATTTTAACCCATAGAAATCTAGTCTGTGAATTTTCTGCCAAGTTAATATGAGAAGCTGAGCATAACTAAGCATGGTTGTCTATCCCTAAACTGTAAGTGATCATAGACACAATTTATGGAAAATCAAATTGTTTCTTTAAAAAATTGAAGCTGCTTTGTTTCAACAGACCATAGTTAAAATTAAGCACAGAACAACTAAAACTTAGTAAACCATGAAGCACTAAATAAAATCTAATATATCAATAACAATCAGTAACAATGTCTGTCTGCCTGCCTATCTCTCTCTTTCTCCTTGAAAGAAATTTAACGTACTAAAATTACCATAATAAATCCAATCCTATGAGAACTTTCTTCACTTTTTTGTAGGCAAGATACCTTCCTTCTCCAAAACCTGTACCCTGTGGTGATAAGCACCTTTGCTTGTTTGCTCACAATTGACTTCAAATAATAGTGAAGTGGTTCGGAAATGACGAGAGGCACAAGCAAGCAAGTGACAACAGCTCTTTAATATATGGTGAGACTTCAGCAAAAACTCAGAGGCTGCAGTCCTCCTTATATACAATCCTGGAGAGACTGTCAGCCAATCAGAAACGTAGGCAGGTTTGAAACTCCCGCTTAAAAGTATCAATACATAACACCCCTCCCTTCCCAGAAGGCACTAACACTCAAAAATTAACATATGTACAAACAAAGTCTCGCAGGTGCTTAGGCTGAGTTCTCGCCCTAGTTGACCTGCGCAGTTCAGTGTTTGGTGAGGCGTCGAGCTGGTCGGAGGGACTCTTTGTCTCTCCCGGCTCCGCCAATGGAACCTCCTGGATTTTGTCCGGGGCGTGGTTATTCCCGGCTGGGAGTGGCGACTCGCTGGGGCGGCGCTGGAACCAGGGCTTGTCAGCTAAGTATTCTCGCGGCCCCGGGCTTGAGTTAGCTGTTTTGGAGAAGTGGTCATAGTTAGGCTCGGACATGTCTGCGTTGATGTTTGCCTCGCCAACCACCCGTTTCCTCAGTTGGTCTATGTGGCGCTTCCAGAGTCTATCTACCCCCACATCCACCGTGTATGATTTTGGGCCTGTTATCCCCACTATGGTTCCTGCAACCCACAGAGGACCGCTGGCATAATTGCGAGCGAACACCGGGGACCCGACCTGAAACTGCCTTAAGCCACAGGTCTCTCCCTTAAAGTTTTCGTGCGAATAGTTAGGGTGAAGCCTGTCCAACACGCACCGGAGCTTTCTCCCCATGAGGAGCTCTGCTGGGCTTCTCCCAGTTGCTGTGCATGGTGATGCATGCTGAACCGCAAGGAATTGATCTATCCTGGCCTGCCAGTCCCCATTGTCTAATCTGGACAGTGCTTCCTTGGCTGTCCTGACAAATCGTTCAGCCAATCCGTTGGAAGCCGGGTGAAATGGGGCTGATAGGGCATGGCGGATCCCCAGGCCGGCCAAGTAGCCTTCGAAAAGGGTTGCTGTAAATTGGGGACCATTGTCCGATACCAAGGTATCCGGCAGGCCGTGGGTGGCAAACAACTTTCTTAGGGCCTTGATAACCGCTTCGGCCGTTGTGGATGGCATTAATACAATTTCGAGCCATTTTGAAAAGGCATCCACTACTATTAAAAACGTTTGGCCATGGAACGGGCCGGCAAAATCAATGTGGATCCTCCCCCATGGGCCTTTTGGTTTCTCCCACTCTCGGATGGGCGCTACTGGGGGATCGGGGCGAGACTCCTGGCAGGGTCTGCACTTCCCCACCCACTCGGAAATGACCTGGTCCATGTTGGGCCACCAGACATAGCTGCGGGCTAAGCACTTCATCCTAACGATGCCAGGATGCCCTTCGTGCAATAATTCTAAAACTCTATCTCGTAGTTTTGCTGGAATTACCACTCTGTCACCCCACAGTAAGCACCCCCCTTGCGTAAACAGTTCATTTCGTTTGTTGGCAAAACCTTGGTACTCCTCCCCGACCACCTTGTCCGGCCACCCTTTCAAAACCCAACCCATAACAGTCCGGATAACAGGGTCTCTATTTGATGCCTTCGCCACCTCGCCGGAGGAGATGGGCCCCAAGGTTAACGTGTCCAACAACAGGACGGATGTTTCCGGTGTTGGGTTGTCCAGCAGGTCGGGAAGGGGGCAACGGCTAAGGGCATCCGCATGACCCAGGGTCCGCCCAGGCCGATGGACGAGCTGGTACGAGTAGGCCGATAAGAAAATCGCCCATCTAGTTAAACGGGGGGAGAGGGCAGCGGGGGTTGGCCTGTCGCCTGCTAGCAGTCCTAGCAACGGTCTATGGTCAGTCACAAGTTCGAATTTTCGGCCATAGAGGTATTCGTGGAACTTTTTAACCCCCGCAATCGCAGCCAGAGCCTCTCTGTCCAATTGGCTATAGTTTCGTTCTGTGCTGGACAGAGTTCGGGAGTAGAAGGCAATGGGTGCCTCTAGGCCGTTCGGCAGTCTATGGCCTAGGACGGCACCAACTCCTACGGGGGAGGCGTCGCAAACCAAGACGAGCGGCAGCTCTGCATTGTATTGGATCAGGAAACTGTCCTCAGATAGGAGTTTTTTTACTGCCTCAAACGCGGCCGCTTGCGGTTTCCCCCAGACCCATGGTACATTCTTCCCTAAGAGTTTGTGAAGGGGATCAGCGACCGTGGCCTTATCTCTTAGGAACATTGAGTAGAAATTTAGTAGTCCAAGGAAGGCTTGGAGCTCAGCTTTGGATTTGGGGGCTGGTGCGCTTTTGATGGCCCTCACCTTGCTTTCGGTAGGGTGGATGCCTGTGCCGTCCACCCTGTACCCCAGAAATTCTACCGAGGGGACCGCTATCCTGCACTTGTTCTTTTTAAGTCTTAGTCCCGCTTCTCTGAATCTGGACAGGACGTTCCGTACCCTGTCCCCTAGCTGGTGTTCGTCTTGGGCGCTGACTAAGACGTCATCGAAATAGGGGACTACTCCCGGAAGTCCTTGCAACAGGCGCTCCATGGTGCTTTGAAATAAGCCGGGTGCGACGCTCACCCCAAATTGGAGCCTGGTGCATTTAAATGCACCCCTATGAGTCACGATCGTTTGCGCCTCTGCCGTGGCGTCGTTGACCGGTAACTGTTGATAGGCTTGGGCCAGGTCTAATTTGGCAAAAATTTTTCCGGGGCCCAGGGAGTGTAGTAGATGGTGCACGATCGGCACCGGATAGGCGCTCGGCTGCAAGGCCTTGTTGATCGTGCACTTGTAGTCGGCGCAAATTCTGATTGAGCCGTCGGACTTAACTGGGGTGACTATGGGGGTCTCCCACTTGGCATGGTCAACGGGAACCAACACCCCTTGCTTAATCAGTTTGTCCAGTTCTGCATCGATCTTTGGTTTCAATGCGAACGGCACTCTTCTGGCCTTTAGTCTTACTTGGGCTACGTTGGGGTCTAAGTTTAGTGAAATAGGGGTCCCCACATACTTGCCCAATGTGTCCCCGAAAACGTCCTGGAACTCGGACAGGAGGCTGTCTTTCAGGGTTGACTTGGACATCAGGTGGACGCCGGTGAAGCCCATGCCAAGGGCTCGGAACCACCCCATGCCCAGGAGGCTCGGCAGCTGCTTCGTGACGATGGTCAGCGGCAGGTCTCTTTCGTAGTCTCCGTAGGTGACCCGGAACGTGCCCACGCCTTCGAGGGGGACTCGGTTCCCCTGGTAGTCTAGGATGCGCAGTCTCTGTCTGGAGAGTTGATCCTTCCGGAACGACGGCAGGAGGGTCTTTAGGGTTGTCCACGACATGATGGAGAGAGCTGATCCGGTGTCGATCTCCATCGAACACGGTCTTCCGTTGATCTCGACCACCGTGCTGACTTTGTCCTCGACCGTTGTGCTGGCCTGGTCGATGTGTATGCTGCGGCCATCTCGCGGTTCAAATTCGCGCCGTTTTTTCGCGCCGCCTTCTCTCGTTGGCTGCTTCTGGCGCGCTGATTCCGGTTGGCTGCGGCGCTCACGTGGTTTGAGTCTTCTGGGCAGAGTGGCTCTGCAGACTCGCGCCAAGTGCCCTTTCTTCTCGCAACGCCTGCAAATAGCCTCTCTGTATTTGCAGGACAGTCTATCATGGTGCCCGCCACAGCTGGGACAGCTTCGCCGGGGGCTGCCAGTGTCTTTTCTCCGGTGCTCTGTTCGGAAGACGTCCTCATCCGACTCGGACTCCGAGCTGGATCCGGCGTCTTCTCTGTGCACCGGGGCAGACTTGGGGCTGTCTTTGCTGGTCGGCGGACGCTGTAGCGTTTCAGCGGCCTTTGTGGAGGCTTCGTGAGCCCTGGCCTCATCAAGGGCTCCGGCAAGCGTCAGATCAGGCTTGGCGAGCAGACGCCGTTGCAGCCTAATGTCCCGAACACCACAGATCAGTTGCTCAAGCAACGCATCATCCAAGTCTCTGTAGTCGCAATGAGTTGCGGCTTTTCTCAGGCTGGCCATGTACGCGCTGACCGGCTCTCCCTCTCGTTGGACGCGCTGCCTTAGTTGGTATCGCTGCACGAACTTGGAGGGGACGGGAGCGTAGTGAGCCCGGAGAGTTGCCATCAAGGTGTCCCATGAGACTGTTTGAACCGGCGTTGGCTCACACAGTGACTCGGCCATCTCGAACACGTCCGGTCCGCAGTGGCTTAGGAATAGGGCTCTCTTTCGATTAGCCGAGAGGCCCTGCATGTCGCTGGCTTCTAGCGAGCATTCAAACCTTGTTAGGTACGAGACCCATTTTTCGCGGGTCGGATCAAAAGGCTTGGGCGGAACGTAGGCAGACATGTCCGGTATGTCTCCTGTGGTTCGCCTCGTCGCCTAGCTGAAGCTCGTGGTCTCACTGGTTGGCTTCTTGTAGCCTCAATCCCACCTTCGTCGCCAATGAAGTGGTTCGGAAATGACGAGAGGCACAAGCAAGCAAGTGACAACAGCTCTTTAATATATGGTGAGACTTCAGCAAAAACTCAGAGGCTGCAGTCCTCCTTATATACAATCCTGGAGAGACTGTCAGCCAATCAGAAACGTAGGCAGGTTTGAAACTCCCGCTTAAAAGTATCAATACATAACAAATAGTGTACTTCAAAGTGAATCCTTTATTCACCTGAGTGTTTAATGATGTCAATGAGGTCTCATTATCACACTTAATTGAATAATTCAACAAGGTAATGTGCCAGCACGTAGACACCGTAGAGCTGAATTTGTCAATGCATCTTTCTAGGGCAGTAGTTATGGCAACCATTGCTAAAGCACAAAGATATTCGTTATGCATGCAACAGGATATACAAAATTCTTCAGTAGCATACAAAAACAATCTATGTAGTGGTAGAGTTCATTGGCTTATCTTTTTTTCTACAAAAGGCAGTCCAGCCTCTTTAATGAGTGCATGGCATATTCTGTTGTAGACACGTGAATATTTTTTTTTTTGAAGTGTCTGACCTTCAAGGCACTCTAATTGAGAAGCAACACTCACAGCTTGTTCCATACTCTTTTCATACCACCTCCAACTGGGATCATATGTTCTGTCATCAGTCAAACTGGGTCAGGTGAACTCTTGCAGTGCAGACCACCAGGGATCACAAAGATGTACTGGCAGGGGTGCAGAGACCACTTTTACCCCTAAATGGGCTAGGTATTCATATCAGGAATTTCTGAAGTGTTTGAATTTCCCTGACATCTTTCAGTTCTTGAGGCCCTGGTCTTTACTAACCAGGAGTCAGCTCTTAGGCTTCATTGAGAATAAGTCTTATTGCGCTTGGTAGAATTTACATCCAAATAACTTGCCTAGGATTACACTTTTTGCTCATAGTCATTTATTCATTATTTTTAAACATATTTATATGGTTGTTGTTTTTTTAATTAAATGAGATAAGGAGGCTGAAGCCAGGAGGTGATGTTTTTCAATAGCAACACCAACAGTTTGGAAGAGCCTGCCTTTGGATATTAGATTAACCCCTACTGTGACAGTCTTCTGGAAAGCATTAAAAACTGAAATATTGCAGGGGGCCTTGGGAGTTGAATGTTGTCTCATTGCTGTCTTTTCATTGTGATCTGCGGGATGTAGTGTAACTGTCATGGGATTGTGTAATAGGGTTTATTAATATTTTATGGCAGGAAGATGTTATTTTGTTTGTTGTACTATACCATGATTTTTTTTTAGTATTATTGTTTGCAGTGGGTATTTTAATGTTTTATTATTCATTGTAGACATTTTAATGTACTGTGGTTTTAATGTTATATTTATCATAGATTTTTTTTTAAATCATTGTCTGCAGTTTAAATTGCTATTAGCCATTCAGGATTGAATGATATTGATGCCATACACATCTTAAAAAAAAATTACAGGTAATTCTCATATCTTGAGAATAAACCTAATTAGATTTATTGCAAGATATGGTAGGTCTAACCTTCTGCTCTGAAGCCTTGAAATATAAACATAACAAACAGATAAATAGCATTGTAGAATCCCCCCCCTTTTAATTTAAGAAAGTCCCCATATTAGCAAAGAAATGCCGCCCCACTCCTGGAGGAGAAAAGGCTTCCCTGAAGTAAAACCACTCAAGCAGCTGACTCCTGTGAATGGATATTGAGTTTCACAAACTATTCAATTCATAAACAAAATGCCTTCAGCTACAGCCTCCATTGAAGGCTGGAATTGATCAGATTAAAAAAGCAGAGAGACAAAGACACCTAAAATCCAGGGGTGAAATCCAGCAAGTTCTGACAGGTTCTGGAGAACCGATAGCGGAAATTTTATACAGTTCGGAGAACCAATAGCAGAAATTTTGAGTAGTTTGGAGAACCGGCAAATACCACCTCTGGCTGGCCCCAGAGTGAGGAGGGAATGGAGATTTTGCAGTATCCTTCCCCTGCCACGCCCACCACATCACGCCCACCAAGCCACACCCACCAAGCCACGCCCACAGAACTGGTAGTAAAAAAAATTGGATTTCACCACTGCTAAAATCTACATTCCCAACCCAGCTCCAAGGACAGGGCACAAGCTCCCAGCCACAATGGGAGTCAGGCAATAATAGAATACTAAAAGGACACACTGAGGCACAGATTAAAGTACATTTCACAATGAACCCGGGCATCTAAATCACAAAGGCCTAGAAACCAATCCACTCATCAGATTGTTTTGTCAACTGTCCCAGAACTGATTACTGAGTCACTTCGCTTCTGATTCCTAATAATGGAGACCTCCTTTTCAACTGCAGCTTGCCTCCTGTGCAGTGGTGGGTTGCCCCTGGTTTGGACCGGTTCGCAAGAATCAGTAGTAAAACTGGCGGGACGCCCCACTCACTGCCCCGGATGTCGTCATCAGTGATCTGCGCATGTGCAGAATATTCTGCAATCCGGTTGCGAACCGGTAGTAAAGGTAAGTAGAACCCACCCCTGCTCCCGTGTCTTCCTCCCAGCTTGGAACCAGACCAGATTTTATTTCCAATATTATCCTGCTACCTTTTATTCCAGAAGATCTTTAAATTTTTGTATTTTATTTATTGGCTTTTTTGTTTAGAATCTTTTTCAAGATAATTTATGTGGCCATTCATGTTAAATACTTAACTCTGTGTGGCTGACAATCACAACTAATACTTAAAAAAAAAGCATAATAAATTGATTGATGCCTTATAACATACTGCCAATGCAACTATGCCTTTTGGGGTGGGGGTGGGGGGGCTCAGCAGACATCCTGGTCTATCATCTGGAGGAATAGCCAGATCTTGACATATTTTTGAAAGGCCAAGAGAATCAGTTCTGGATCCTGGGGAAGCTACTCCATAGGACAGAAACCGCAACAGAGAAGGCCCATCTTAGACTTACCAAGTGACCAAATGATCTGCAGTATGTATTTCATCAGATGTTCAACTGTAGATGCTCTCCTAGGCATTTGTACATGTATGTATCTGTTTGTATAACTTACTTTATAAGAAGCCTTAGTACTTTTAATGTTACAGGTAACCAATAGTGAAAAAGCCAACAAACTGGTATGATATGTTTCTTAGCAATCCCTAGGAATACATTTCTATTTATTAATTATCCAACCAATATTTTTAGCACAGATACAGTTAATAGAATTGCTGCTGCATAGAATTCTTCTTTCTCTTTTTACGATAGAAAAATTCTAATTACAAAGGAATCCAGTGGGAAACCAAAGGTTGTATGACATACCAGTAATTGCCATAGTTTTCTGCCAGCTTGTCATATTACTGTGCTTTCATGCAGACACTCAGGAAACACTTTGTGCTAGTTTATGTTAGCTTTGCTAAAGGGTAGAAAAATTTTAGTTTTCACAGGAAAAGTTTTCATGAGAAAGAAAGGGCAGGTTGCAGGTGGAATAACTTTAGAAATGGGATCTTAAGAAAACACCAGCAAGCACTCTGCAGGAGAAAAACGAGAAATGGGATAGAGTCACATTGGCAATTAAAATGGAACAGACAGTTCTGAATGCTGAAGACTTAATTCAGATTTTAATAAAGAGCAATGTGATCTGGTAAACCAGAATCAAATTGAGAGCATTCTATTTATTTATTTAATTTCTATAGCTGCCCATCTCCACCAATGATTCTGGACAGCATACATGATGAAACATAAAACAAATAAACAAAAAAAAAATTACACTCAACACACACACACACACACACACACACACACACTGCTGAAGGTTGTGAGCCATGGGTAAATCTGGAAGAAGTTGCTGAAAAGAATTGTGGGCAAGAATCAGAGAAGGAAGCTGAAAATCAGAAGAAAAAGAAACAGTTATGGATGTGTCAATCTAAGCAAAAGGCTATAGGAAGAGTTTAAGAAGATGCAAGAAAAGAGGATCAAAGATTTTACCAGCAGAGAAAAAGACAGCTGCCACTCTGACTTCTAGAGGAAAAAGTTACCAATATTTTCCTTAGCATTAAATTACAAAAGAGATACGGTTAGGAATAGAGTATTCCACAAATACATTAAATTCAGGAGAGCAAGTTTGTTGTACTGGTGAAAGCACCAGGCTAGTAACTGGGAGATTGTGACTTCTAGTCCCACATTAGGTATGAAACCAGTTGGATGGATATTGGACCTGTCACTCTCTCTCAGCCCTAGGAAG
Source organism: Arizona elegans (assembly GCA_022577455.1). Classification (NCBI taxonomy): domain Eukaryota; kingdom Metazoa; phylum Chordata; class Lepidosauria; order Squamata; family Colubridae; genus Arizona; species Arizona elegans. Next base: position 19,580,340 of record JAKOOJ010000004.1, read on the forward strand.
GTGGCAGTCACTAGTCACCATACATAATAAAAAAAATTCTCATTTATGAGTGATCTATGATTTCCTCAATCTTAGTCCTCTGCCAGAGGCCTGTGAGTTTAAGGATTCTGTGCAGTAACTTAGCTGTATCTGGCATTTCACTCTTCTGGACAGAGAACTTTGATGTTCTTCCTGAGATCCATTGGAATTCTTCTCCCAGTTTAGGAATCACGTCCTCAAGTGCTTCTACCACCACTGGTAGAAGTGGTGGTAGAAGATTTTGGCCTTTAATGTCTACATCTCTAATATCTCCTTCAGGCTCTGGTACTTCTCCAACTTCTCCAACTTCTCATAATTCTTCTTTTTGATGTTGCTGTCACTTGGCACTACTACATGTCTTTTGGTGCTTATCTACTACCACAGTGCCTAATTGATTGACCAGTACCTGCCTGTCTGGATCTAGATGTCCTAATCTCTACTTGACTTTCTGTGGAATCTCTGTCTGGATTTGAAAGTGTCTGAAAGTGCAGAATCTGGCACAATGGAGCATTGGAAGTCCATTGCTGTAAGCATTTGACACTGTAAACAAGATGACTCATCCAGAGATATTATGAACATACATGTAGTGTGTGTGTGAGTGTGTGAGTGTGTGTGTGTGTGTGTGTGTGTATGTATTTGCGTCAAATCAGTGTTGATTCCTGACAAGATCCTGCAAATATCTTGGCAGGATTTTAGAATGTCGTCTTCTACTGCCTTCTTCCTAGGGCTAAAAGAGAATGAATGGCCAAAGTCCCCCTGTTGACTTTGTGCCCAAGGTGATACTAACACTCATGATATCCTGATTTCTAGCCTGGTACCCTAATCATTACACCAAACTGGATCTATATTATGTTATAGTTGTTGATTAAAAGTCATGGAGGGAGGTTATTGCATTCCCCACTAAACAGTTGAGGTAATGACTTAGTCTTAAAAAAAGTTTAATAATTTGGTCATTAATTTTCAGCCTAATCCTGGAACTTCAATGGAAAAGTTTGATATCAAAAAAGGTCAAAATTGCAACAGTGACCTGCAAAATTGCAGCTGTGACCTAGAATTGAAGCTAAAACCCCCTTTTACATAAATTTGCAACCCAGACTTAACCTATTTCCCATTCCTTTAAACCTATTTTGTGAGGTTTAAAGGAATGGAAAAGGCACTATATGCCATCTGGACTAAAGTGCATTATAAAGCTAATATGTTGTTCCTGTCAGCCCTGGATCATCTTTGGTCAGACTTTACAGGACTGCCACAGGGAGAACGGAAGAATAATGAAAAGAGGGAAAGTTGCATTATGAAACAACATCATTGCTGTATAGAGTAGCAATAGATTTATTTTTTTTTAATGACAAAAATTCTTACTCTTTTTATGTAAATTAAGAATAGCATTCTTTAAATTGTGCTGGATTTTTTCCATTCTCTTACATTAAGACCAACCCCAATACGGTCAATAATAGAATCACCTGGCTTGTTTGGAGAAATGGAAGAAACCAGAGCTTCTCTCTATCCATGTATGGATTCAGGTGTGCAAATATAAAGCATCAAGACATATTAATTTTACTAGAAAGAGCTGGAATAATGCAGACTGGAATAAGCTATACATCACAGAGTCCTTTTGCTTAAGCAACATCTTTTCTGGTAGGATAAGAAATGTGAGTGATCTCTCTTCAACGTATTTTAATGGCTTGCTAATAGGTATCGAAAAATAGCTTAGCTGGAGATTCCCTCAGCATGTCTGAGACTATAAGGTGAACTTTTAAAAATGCAGCTTTTCAATGTAATCTCAAAAGAATCTTTCTTCATAATAGTCTTCCTTGATTTAAAGACAATAAAAGATATCTTTCACTGTGCACAAGGTGGTTTCCAGGCTATCACTTTACAGAATTCAGTGATATTTTATAAGGTGAAGGTGAATAAGTGTGCTAATGATTCTCACAGAGCTTGATAAGAAAAGGAATTCACTGCCAAGCTGATATAACAGAAAGGTGCATCTTGAAAATTTTCTTAAGCCTCTTCTCAAATAGTAGCTAAAATTTCTTTTTAGTAATAATTCTGGAAAGTTTCTCTCATGCACTTGAACATTTATTTTTCATTTATTGCTCCAAATAAATTTTAGCTTAGTGATACATAACTAATTATGCTTAAACACCTTCCTAATTGTATCGGCATCATGTTTTATGTTGGTTTGCATCTTGATATTAAAGTCAAATGAATTATTTATGTATCTTGGTGGTACAAGAGCTTATCATCTGATGCCCTTTAGATCAAGGGTGTCAAACTCAAGGCCCGGGGGCCAGATTCGGCCCACAGAGAGCTTAGATTTGGCCTGCAGGGCAGCCCTGGAAACAGCAAAGGACTGGCCTGTGGTACCTGTGCCAGTGAAAATTGTCTCCTGAGCTCCATTTTTGGCTGTGACGGCCGCCTGCCTCTGCCAGTGAAAATAGAGCTCGGGAGGACCATGTGCAGCCTTTCTGAGCTCTATTTTCAGTGGCAGAGGATTGCGGGAGGCCATCGCAGCCAAAAATGGAGCACAGGAGACTGTTTTCGCTGGCAGAGTGCTCGGGTCACCACAGGCGCCCCTAACATTAGTGACATCGAGCTGGCCACGCCCACCCCAGCCCCTGAGGTCTATCACAACCCTGATGTGGCCCTCAATGAAATCATGTTTGACATCCCTGCTCTAGATGTTTTGAACATCAGTTCCCGCCAGAAAGGCCATTAAGAAGGAATTATGAAAGTTGCTTTTTCCTATTATTGGTTGAATATGACTCCATTTATCAAAGTCAAAGAGAATGTATGGCTCTCTGGTTTCTCAATAACTTCAGTTCTTATCTATAGGGGAAGGAAGAGGACCTTGTTGGAAATATGTAGGGATTGTTATCTAGGCAAAGGAGGGTGAAACTTTTTTTTCAGAATCAGTTCAGGTAGATGCTTTCCTGAACTATAAGAAGAAGGATGTAATCCAGACTATCCAATTTGATTGTTATATATTGACTGAGTGGCATCATAGATGGAGGCTTTCAATATTATTATTATAGCATAGCAATACCATATGAAAGATATTTATCTCAAGTCCAGCTTTTCATACCCAATGAAAATAGATTAATTACTATTTTTGCTCTTTTTATTTTATAGACCTGGAATATATTTGTCAGACAAAATGCTAAACAGCAGTCAGATTTTTTTCTGAAAATTTAAGAGAAAAGCACATGCCTGAATGCTTGAAGTCACATTCAAGATTACTTGCATATGTTAGCATTGATACAGCTAACTGTAATCTTTAATGTTGCACATATTCATGGCAATTAAATGTCTAAGCAATGACTATCTACTATAGTCATTTAAAATCATTGTCATACTACATATGTATGACATACTATATACTACATGGTATGTTATATTACATATGTCTGTATATTACATTATTATTATTCCCATATTAATTGTAATACAACAATTTGTCAAGGGAGTTGAATGTTTACAAGGAATCATACAATTGAGTATGAAACTATGATAATTAACCATAAAATCAAACTGTGTGTCAACATGTGTGCATTGGCAGTTACTTATTAAGAAAACCACCACATATGGTTTCATTGGTAATCTGCAACACTTCAGCATAATCAGGTCTTCAAGGTTGTGTTATTATAGCCAATAAAAGTTGAGCCTACCTGTGAAGTTGATTTCCTGGTCTGGTCTACCAGACTGAGTGGCTGCCACTCTCGGGTTTAGCTTCCATTGAAAACATCTAAAGATCCATAGGTTGCCCGTCCCTAATTTAAATGGTCTTCGCCAACAAGAAGTGGGCCTTAACTACAGATGTTAATTAAAATACAGATTTTGATAGTCAATAGATTCTAAAACTCTATTAGAGAACTGTTTGTTTATTATATTTATCTAACAATTCTTTGAGCTAAAACACTGTGGAGATAAGATACATTGGAAAGACTTATAAGCTACACCTGATTTTCCTCATTCAATGTACTGCAGCTAATTTAGACTGGCAACTAGCTGTGATTCCAACTGGACAAGGGTAGTGTTGTCTTATGTTAGTTGTAACTTCCTGTTTTGATTATAACATCAACTCTTCATGAGGATACTTCTGAAAAAGAGTCTAGAAAGTTCATACATAACAAACAGCTTTTTATGTGAAGCTTTTCTCCAAAGTGTGTTATGCTGGATGGTATACTGCAATTTATGGCAGATGATTTTGCCTGAATAAACAATTGCACACACTATTTATGAGTCACATCTCTCTGCAGATGACCTTTCAATCATCCAAGATCTTTAAAAAAAGTTAATCTTGCTAAGCTGATCCCTTTTCTTAGAATTATCCTTGTTTTTATTTAATGTTACATTTATTGTCTTGGTTTTTAAATAATATTTTGTCTTGTACTGCATTTGTAAGGCAATTTGTATGAACAATGATAATGAGCAATCTACAAATAAAGTAAGAATCAATATTAAAAAGTTTGAAAATTCTGCAAGATATCCTTTTAAAAATTACTTGCAGAGTGATGAGCAACATGTGACAGTTATTTGATGTGTCTTTCGTGGTCTTACAACTAGAATAATAGATGGAGGTAAAGCATGCCATGAGCTGTCCTGTGAGCAAGATGGGCAGTCTCTGAATTTGATAAATGAAATGAAATGAAATGAAATGAAATAAAGCTGATAGAAAACAGCTTGAAAATGGCTGTACAATATGTTTTTCTGGGGGCTTATTTTACAAGAATGCTAATGACTAAGAGAGTTGTGCAGACTAAAGCTTCTGCTTCATTTAATACAAGAGGGGAATAATAATTGGCTGGCTCATTCACATACAGGATAACAAAAGCAAAGTGGAACTCTAAAGATTTTTTCCAACTCCTTTTCCCAGGGACTTGAGAGGGCTTAAAGAGCCATTCCTTTACCCGGAATCATTAGGGAGAGAAGACAACAACCAGGGCAAGACTTTTTTGGCTCAGTGCCCTCCCCACCACCAAATGTCTTAGGGCAACTTTTCACAAAATTCTAGTAAGAAGGGTATCTATGAAAGTGCTATTACTTGGATAAATCAATAAAACTGCAGTGATACATTTTGTTTAAATTGCTTTGCTTAGGAAATCTTCACTTAAAATATAATAATTCCAGTGGAATCCACTTAAAATATAGCAATACCATGAAAATAAACATGCAGACACAGGTTTAGATGATGTCTGTAAGGAAGTGGAGCATGATACTTTGGACAGCAAATTTGGAGGTGCTCACTTTGAAAGCTGCCTTATGAATACCCCTTTATTATAGCGGCCCTGTGAATACGCCCTTTATTTTAGAAAAATTTAACAGCTTCAAAATAGTCAGGAGTTTAGCTGAATCTACTGTAACTAATTTATATGCTACTTTTCTATGTCAAGCAATGCCCACAAACAGTCATAATTGTCTCATCGTATTTGAGAGTAATTCAGTTATGAATTGATTGCAGAACAAATCACAGAACCAAAAAAGGCTGACAACATTTCTGTTATTATTTATCAACTTTATAAATCAAGGTACAAACAAAGTTCTTTGGCTTGGATATACTGTAGTTTCTTCACTGTCTTTGTGCACGAGAGTAAACAAACTCTGGAAGATCACATTTAACTATAGTTTTCTTTTATCTCAGAACTGACTTTCAAGGAAATCAAGAAAATAATCATGGTTTAAATCTGTCTCAAGACTTTTGTTGGCTTTGAAGCTATTTTCTTTCTAGTCTGAGCATGATGGCCTTACTTCGAAGTTATTCCTCCAAGGAAACTGACTTTGCAAATTGCAACCTATAGCATTTCTTTCTTGCTACAAGTACTTCTTAAGTCAAGCAGCCATGATTCTGAGTAGATCTGCATAACATTTAGCTGTGTCATTGATTATTGGACAGTAGATTTTTAAAAAAAGATTTTAGGATATTTGTTTACTTTGAATAGTGGAATTGTTCTATATGACAAGCCAGCAAATATTCCTCCTACAGTTTTCACAAAGCATAAGCACAGAAGGGACCACAATGAAACTAGTCTTTTGCCCAAAGAACACAGTCATCATAATTACAGTCAGACAAATCACTGTGTTGAAAGAAAAATCATATATTTTTCAGATGTCCATGGTAAACTTCCCCACTGTGAATTAAAGTAAATCTTAAGTGTGTGCAAAACTTCTGCAATTTGGACCACAGCTGCAAAGAAAAGATTTTGAGCTAAAACATTGCTTTCATCACAGTATTTTCTTAAGCCTTTGTTGCTTTATCAAAGAATGTGGAATAGTAGTAACATTCTGCCTTACAACAGCCCTTTTATTCAACTGGGGGGTGAGGGGAATAAGAAAATGGAAGGGGAAAACTTAAATACATGAAATGATTACCTTTAATAATCACTTGCTAGCTCTGCTATGTAAAATAAATATTTCTTTATTAAAATGAATGCTTTTGAAGAGTACATCAAGCACATTACTAAGCTCAGTCTTACCGGCTGATTCCGATGTTTAATCTCTGAACAGCAGCAACATTCACAACAGAGACCTCTCCAGTATGTTCAATAACAATCCCTTACTGAATCTAAATGATGTTATCTAGCATGAAAAAATCATAGATGTGGCATCTGTTATATTTTACTTAATAAAAATAATCTAATTGAGCTCTCAAAATTTCCTGAATTCTCTCTATTCTTTTCTTCTGTAATGATATCAGAAAGGCATGAAAATAACTTAATTAAAAATTAACAAATTATTTCCCAGGTGATTTTGTCCTTCCAAATGCAAACCTTTATTTTGCTGGAAAATTAAACCATAGAAGCTACATTCTTTGTACTGAAAGGAAGCAAATGTGACAAATTAATTACATGCCACTTATATCAAATTATACATTTTTGTATAATTTCATTTTTGTTGTTTTAAAAGTATTTTTAAATTTATTATTATTATTACATTATTATTATTATTATCATCATCATCATCATCATCATCTCTTTAAAAGTTTTCTGGAAACAGTAGATATTGTTTGCCTTTTGAACATGCCATACAAGCTATACAAATAAATAACAACTATCTGATCTCCTTCATGCTTAGATGAATACAAACTGTATTTCATACTCTAATTAAAAATACAATATTACCAGGATGAGAAAGACACATCTGTGCCTTTTCCACTCCTGTTAATTTTGATTGTCACAATAACACAAATCGTTGTTAAATTTACGTTCCTTTCAATTTTGTTCACTTTTGTTTAAACAGCTTGGAAGCCTGGTAATTCTGAAATTTAGGATAAAGGCCATCTGTCTTCCCTTTCTTTTTATCCTGGTAGCATTGATGAGTTCCTGCCTGTTCATAAAGTATTAGAGAACCTTCTCACAAAATCAAGAATGAGATAAGATGTACTTTTTCCAAATTTATTCTGCTGTGCAAATAGAATGAATATCAATATTATTAACAGCAATGGGCTCCTTAGAAAAAATCAAGTAAGGATATAAACATTTAATTTTGCTTTGTAGAAAAGCAACTCGTACTTTGAGAAAAGTTCATTGACAAGAGCATATGTTCACTGGTAGAAAATTCCAGGGTCAGTCCCATGTCAGCCAATTATGTGAAAATAGCACATAATTAGAGTCATGTCATATCTGCTGGGACAACAGCTTCCTGAATTCTTAAATTCTTAAATTTCTGGAAGGTTTCAGCTTGAAAAAAAACAAAACAAAACCCCAATTGATAAGTACGAAGTTGTTGAAGAAATAGTCCAATCTGATATGAGAGAATATTTTTTATTTCAAATGTCCCTGTATGAACATTCCAATTTATTTTGAAAATATTGGTCACTGATCACAATAAAATTTCAATTATCTGTATCAAAACCCATGGAAACTAATCCAGTGTAAATTAGAGCAGTGTTAGTGAACCATTTACTTCAATGGTATTCAGTTTTTGTTGACAGGTCCTTACAGTTAGTCATGATGGCTAATCTGAGTGTTGATTCCATGGTCATTGCCATCATGGCTTTTTTTACCTTCAGCCTAAATATTTTTCCTCTAATCTAAAAATCATTCTACCACAGATTCTACCCAGGGTGCTAAAATATATTTTTCACATGAACAATTCTAATTGCAAGTCATCACTATTCATGTCCTTGGATACAATTAGTGACTCTGCCTTGAGATACTAATGAATGGAGATTTTGTACTGATAGGTAATATAGCCTAATTCTGTTCATATTTTCCAAGGAAAGTCAAAGAGAAATATCTCATGTACAGTACTGTATGCTGTTGGAGGAAAACACAAAGGAAAATTACTGAAATTAATTGCTCTGAAATTCTATTTCTGATTCACATAGCCTTATTATCTTATAGCATCAAGGTCTGCAATCATGGAAGTAGGGAATTCATTTCTATCACATAAGTGGCATCTTCATCAGGAGGTTACCAAGAGTCATAGCAGGGGAACATCATGAAGAAAAGCTACAAAAACAGCTGTTTTAATTACAGCTTACTTTCATTGTACAAAGACTTAATGTGATTTCATTAATGATGGAGGACTTATTTTGCCCACACTGGAAAGTTCAGCTATTGTAAATCTTTCTATCCTATGAAAATCCTTCCAACAGTTTCCTTTTGCAACTGTGTTCTAATAGCCTGTTTCCCCCAAAATAAGACATCTCCTGATAATAAGCCCAATCGGCCTTTTGAGTGCATGGCAATAAGGCCAAGCGCTTATTTCAGAGTTCAAAAAAATATAAAACAGGGTCTTATTTTCGTGGAAACATGGTACATAACAAACCTGCCCCATTTCAGCAAATTACCAAGCAGAATATAATTCTAGTATGAATGTTGTCTCTTTTTCCCCTCTCATTGACTGGTTCTTAAGTATTAGCTCAGCAAAGAAGTCAGTTTTTAAAATACCTCATTTTAGAAATCCTTATTAATTATGCACCAGTATAATGCTTTGATGAATGGGATAATAATAAACATTATGCAAACCTATATAAATGAACTGTTGAAAGATTCAGATCTGCTTTCATTTCCTAGTATCATCTTTATGCTAAGAATGCTGTGCCATTGTGGTCTTGTCCAACACAGACATTTTTGCTTTCTGCAAACAATTGAATTCCAGTTTGTGTTTCTACATGCTGTAGGAGTTCCTTAAGCTTGTTTAAACAAACATTATACATGACAAGGTAAGAAGTAATTGGTGCCTTCTTCTACAAGAATAACTAGGGACCTTAATCTGATTTAAAAAAAACAGCAAGTAGAGACAGATGTTGATATAGTTTCAACAAGTACAATGTAATAAATTTCACATGTGCCATGGATTTCAAACTAGCTAGCAGACTTCTCAACTTGATGTGGATTATTCCTAATACATGTTTTGGTCCAGAGATATGAATGAAAAAAATGCTTTGATTAAAAGTGTTTTTTCAAAAGGTAGATTACAACCCTCTTGAAAGATTATGCAAGAAGGAACAGAGCAATGAAGATTAGCAGTTGCTATAAGCTTTTTATTTTTTTAAAAAGCAATAGAAAACATTGGCAGTCTATGGCCACCGATGGTGATTTTCTTAGCAGAAGGAAGTTGTAAGATAGCAGCAGGAGAAGATTGAAGGTTTAAATATTCACTTTTCCAAGCACTGTCATGCCAGACAGTTAATTAATTCTAAGTGACAGTAAAAAGAAACACCTACATACTATCTTGTTGATATAATGTATAATTTGATCTAGAGATTTAAATTGGTGTTAATCTTCTTGGGACTGAATTTTATTTTTTAACAGTTTGTTCTTATTTTAGTGTTTGATTTTATGGGATTTCCCCCTCACCTTGATCTTTATTGTTGATAGAAGTAATGTGATTAAGTTCACATTACTTAATTGTCTATTGATATTAATGTTCTTAAGAATGCATTAAGATTACAATATTCTTAATTCTTATTCCCCAATTGTATACATGTTGATAAATTTCCCAAAAGAGAGACGACATGGATCCAGATCCAATTAATAAACTAGGCATTCTGTTGGACTTAGAAAACTAGCTTTCCAAATCAGATGTATTGCTGGTATTTGACTCCTGATAGACAGCAAAAGTGTTTAGAGGGACTTCTAACATGTTTTGGAAATGTAATCAAAATTCAGGTACATTTTATCATATGTTTATCATATATCTTGCAAGTATGTGGAAACATACTGAATAAGTATAATAATGACAATGCATAAAATATTAATGAAACTTTAAACTTTTCTTTTAGATATTATGGCAACCAATCAAAAAACAATTTGGGATGCTATTTCTTTACATGGTGAATGGATTGAACTTGGAAAGGGAAGGAAAAGAGATGCCGATAGTTGAAGAATTGATTTTAAAATTGGCTGAATTAGCCAAGATGGAAAAGCTAACTGCTTTGATTAGAGACAGTGGAGTAGAGTAGACAGTTTTTAAAACACTGTTTGTGGACTTCCTACATGTAAAAATACAATAACAAATAGTTAACAGAGGGATTTAAAATTTAGTGTAATGTTTGGGCTAACTTGTTAGCCCAAACTTATTTTTCACATAAATATTATGATTAGATTTGGGTCAATTTGATTATCAGATAGAGAGCCCCTCATTTGAAATATTTGTTTATTTACACTACTCTTGTTAAATAAGAATGGGAAAGCTTATAACTATTTGTAGAGCCAATACTGTATCTAAGGGGAAGTAAATTTATCATGCCTTTTTTATTTGCTTGTTTCAGCACCCAGCCAGGGTGGATTCTTTAAGTTTAATGTTAGATTTATTTGATATTTGGGTCATTTTTCCCCCTTTCTTGCACACAGTTTTTACCTTTTTTTGTTGGACATATTTTTTCTGTTTTGCATTTTATTCTTGTTGATAAAACAAACAAATATATATAGAACAGAGTACAGAGGCCTTTTATTTATCTATTTTTGTCAGTCAGTCCATTTAAAAGGATTAATCCTGAAGAACTCTTTCTTTAGGCCAGACGTAGAAGGATTGTTCACAAAATAAATTTAACAATACATTGGTAATGCTCACAACTTCAAATGCTCTCTTGTTTTGAGACAATAATGAGAAAAGTAAAAAAAAAACAGTTGCAGAAACATTATATTATGCTTAATCCATATATGTTTTCTTTGGTTATGTGGTAAGCCTGAATGGAAAAACACACACACAAATTTCTATGGAGAGTCTCAATCATCCAAGTCATGCTTGTCCCAAAGGTGCTTTTCAACAGATAACTGGACTGTCTTGGGTTTTTTTTACTTGAGGTTTTCGCTTTTCATCCAGGAAGCTTCTTCAGTTCTAGCTAAGTAGTGGCGAATGGAAGGATTTATATTCCTTAGCAGTCTAAATGCTTAGCAATATAAATCCTTTCATTTCATTTCATTTATCGAATTTCTATGCCGCCCAACTCCCAAAGGACTCTGGGCGGCTTACAGCAAAAATAATACAACAAAGAACATAGAAAATTATTTAAAAACATTATAAAAACATTTTTAAAAACATTAAAAGCCCATGCACACCATTCATGGCCGGATCTCGCAAGATTGCAACAGTGAGATCAACGGCCCCAGGCCTGCTGGAAAAGCCAGGTCTTCACTGCTTTCCGGAAGGCCAATAGGATGGGAGTAGTCCAGATCTCAGGAGGTAACTGGTTCCAGAGAGTTGGGGCAGCCACAGAGAAGGCCTTTCCCCACGGGCCCACCAGCTGGCATTGTTTAGCTGACGGGACCCTGAGGAAACCAACTCTGTGGGATCTTACCGGTTGCTGGGAGCTATGCGATAGAAGGCGATCTCAAAGATAGCCTGGCCCTGAGCCATGTAGGGCTTTAAAGGTAATAACCAACACCTTGAATTGTGCCCGGAGACCAATAGGAAGCCAGTGCAGCTCGCGGAGAATTGGTGTAATGTGGGTGTATCTAGGTGCACCCACGACAGCTCACACAGCTGCATTCTGGACCAACTGTAGTCTCCGAACACTTTTCAAGGGTAGCTCCATGTAGATCGCATTGCAATAATCTAAACGTGAGGTGACAAGGGCATGAGTGACTGTGAGGAGAGCCTCCTGATCCAAGTAGGGTCGCAATTATTGCACCAGGCGAACCTATGCAAAGGTCCCCCTAGCTACAGCTGCCAGATGTTGCTCTAATCTTAGCTGTGAGTCTAGGAGGATACCCAAATTGTGAGCCCGTTCTGAGGGGGACAATTTCTCTCCCCCCCCCCCCCAGAACCAAGGATGGACAGTCGACATAGTCTTTAGGAGGCAGTGCCCACAGCCACCCGGTCTTGTCTGGTTAAGTCTGAGCCTGTAGACTCCCATCCAGACCCTCACAGCCCTACCCCTCAGCCAGAATTGAAGAAGCTTTTTGGATGAGGGAAAATGTTTTCAAAGAAAAAAACCAAGAAAGTCCAATTGCCTGTTGAAAAGCACCTTTGGGACACATTCAAACTGTGGTTCTAGAAATATCTCAATATTCAGAATATTTGTAATTTGAAAAAGACTATTTTGACATTACCTAGAGTTCTAGATTTCCCAATTGTTCCCATCGTTCTGGAAGAATTCTGAGTTCAAAACAGCCTTACTTTTAATTTAGAAGCTCGGAATACATCTATAATATTTTCAATAGTGTTTCACATTCTGCTTGTTCTGTATTTTGCACATACCCACTTCTATGTATGTTGCACTCATGGTGAGTTTTAAAAGCACACTTCATGTTAATTATTTCTAGTTTATATTTGCTATGACTTAATGTAATCCTGTTTGTTTAAGATTAAAATCAAAATTCTAAAGTTCTATAATGTTGGGTGTTAATGAATTTGGTAGCCTTACAATCTCTGTTTGATCATTTGTAATGAAATATAAGGATAGAAACTGGGATTAATTACAATTTATATTTGGTATATTTTTCTCAGACGCAGATATACAGAGTCAGCAAAAATTTCTTGTATTTGTCCCTGTATTTTCCTGTATTATCTAGTGAAGATCCTGAATATTACTTTACTGTTGGGAGAATCTTCCTTTGAGTTGACACATGTCAATTTGTCGCATTCAGCAAAAAGCTAGAAAGATGAGTTAAAGAGATGTGCAACCATTAAATTGTATTATGTGTTTGTCTACTGTACTGAGGAGTATACTTCAAAAATAGTGGGTTGGCTCAAAACTCAATTTCATTTACATTTCAATATAATATAAATTATTGAATAGGGTATTATTTAATACATTTATTTCTTTTACATTACAAACTATAATTTAATACCAACCTTTGGACATTCCTGCAGAACATGCAACATTTTCATGGATATCTCAGGCTCAGCACCTCTGAATTAAACAGACGGGCAATTTGTGGCCCTAATGCAGGGGTGTCAAATTCAAGGCATGGAGGCCGGATAGGGCCTGACGGTTTTTAGATCTGTTCTGAGGGGCTGCCCTGGAAACAGCAAAGGATCAGCCCGCAGTGCCTCTGCCAGCAAAAATGGAACTCTGGAGGGCCGCAGTGGCCCTCCTGAGCTCCATTTTCAGTGGCAGAGGGTTGCAGGAAGCTGTCGAGCTGAAAATGGAGCTCAGGAGCCTGTTTTCACTAGCAGAGCACTCAGGACACCACAGGTGCCCTGGCATGAGTGACATTGAGCTGGCACGCCCAGCCTGGCCATGCTCACCCTGGTCCCCTGAGGTCAAATACAACCCTGATGCGGCCCTCAATTAAATTGACTTTGACTGTATGTATTTATTCATTTGTTTATTTGGCAAGCTATGTTCAAATATAAATGTCTACTCCATCTAATCATTGAAGCACAGCATCATTAATATTAAAATATTCAGATACTGGACCGGTATATGTTCTCAGTTTATAGCCGGTCACACTGTGATCTACAATTTGACATGGGACCCTGCACATATTGAGGGGAGGATACTATGCCCCATTTATACAGACGGTCCTGGCAGATGCCGTGTGAGATACAAATCCTATTCAGGATTGTCCATTGCTGATGTGGTAGTTCAAAGCCTGCACTTGTGAGGTCATTTATATGTCTTCCTATGTATGGACATGCAGAAACCCATTTGGCATTCCGTTGGGAATCAATGTTAAAGTTGTTGGACAGATATAGTGCAAGTGCCAGTTGGGGATTTTTAGATTTGAGTCTTCTTGCTGATCAATGAGGAAGGTCAGCATACACTGGTAAGGAATGACTTGTTCATAATATTTCTGTATTCTCCCATTAGTGCATCTTGCCTTCGTAAAGCTGGTGGTGCTACATGGCTCAGAACAGGAAGCCAGCAAGTTGGAGTTGTTTTAATACATCCACCTATAATCCTCATGGTGTCTTTGTCTGATGTCTAACTTACTAGTATGGCAGCTGTTAAGCCATACAGGAGCACAGTATTCTGCGCTCGGGTTGGTCTACTCACTAATGTATTCATCTTCCTTATACTTCCATTTTCTCATTTGCACCAATATTAGTGATGCAATTTGTGGTCATATTTCAGCAACAGAGCTCCTAACAAGAGAATCTTAATTGCAAGATGTTTATAAATTATGATTCTTTAAAACGTTTGAATTAGGTTTAGGTAGAAAAATAAGTCCATAGAAATTTTATTTGTGATTACATTTAAAAAAAAATATTGGAATATTTAAAAATTTAAATATAGCTCATTCTTACATTATTTGATTTTAAGCTCATTATGTAAGCTCATTCTTACATAAATTTGATTTTAAGAAAATAAAATAAGAAAATGGTGGCGAAACTGTATGGCAATACTGTGTCTGCTAAAACTTGTGTATTGTTTTTAAGGATCTCCTGAAAGCATTTAGCAATGTAATCCTAGAGACAATATATCCTGACTATATTTTCTTCTTTTAGCTTACGCTATTTTTGTCCATGGAAATCTTCAAACCTTGGCATGCTACATAAGACTAAACAACTCTTGGTCCACACAGTACAGAACTAAAATCAGTAGGAAATCGGAATCATCTCTAATTCAGTAAGCAGGGCAACTGAATAATTACTTGGCATGTAGGATGCCCATGTCTCATTTTATCAATAACAGTATAATTTGATCTGTTAGTGGAAATTAAGATACTTATGGAATTTTAGTCATCTGTTTCCACCCTGTTAATTTGCAAAATTTGCTAGTTTAGTATGCTAGTATACTTTGCAATATGCTTAGTTCTGTCATGCAAATATTAAACAGAAGATTATGTATCAAACTGTGTGCCAGATCTTGTGTACCTGCAATCAAGTTATTCTAAACAATCATAAAGCTGAGAGCCAAGAATATAAAACTGTCTTCTGTCATTTTAATTGAAACCTTCAGACAAGAAATGGCATGTAAATATGCCACTGATTACTTAGTTGGCTTCTTTTATTAGTATCCCATGACACTAACTGCTTATTCAGCATAACCCTCCCCTCCCCTAAACTGTCTTTGTGAAAACTCTATAGTAGTTGTAAATGATGTATGAACTAAAAAATCTTAGCCTTGTACACAGTAAGAATACAAAAAATTCTCCCCCCTCCCCCCAGTTAATGTATACATTTTTAGCATTGGCCTATGGTACCATAGTCATGTAAACTTTTCAGTGACTTAAGTCAGTCAGATATTTAAAAAAAAAAAACACCCCATCTTCTAGGATCTAGTTTCCTCTCATAAATTGTCCTGGTATCATTTATATATAGCTTTATTTTGCCCTCCTGTTATATATTTGTCTCATTCTCCTTTTTAAAAAACCCCAACACTGTTTTCTTGCTGAAATAAATCAGACACCCATCAGGCCCCAAAGTCTTTCCTTCCTCGCTGACTAGCTCACTTGGCATGATAGAATTTTGAGCTTGTGTTGTATACATTATGAAAGCCCCCTCCTTTCCCAAAACCATTATCAATGCAAAAAAAGCAAAAGAAGAAATTTGTGGTGTCCCAGGATACATTAATCTGCAGTTGTGAAATATTTGCATGTGCCAATCTTCGCTGGTTATTTGCAGATATTTACTTTAGTGCATGGCATATAGAACATTAAAAGCATTTTGAAAATCCCACAGTTTTTCAACTTCTGAAGGATTATTAACTTCAAAGTCAGAAGAAATGCTGGCTTCTATGGCTGGAAATGCCAGCAGCCTTTTGCATATCCCACCCCAGTACCAAGCAACCCCCAGCAGAGAGGAATGATTACTGTCTCCGTGGTGAGAGGATGTCTTTTGATCTCCCAACATATTGGAAATTACTTAAAGGTAAGCCATCTGGTAGCTGAGGAACAAAAATAGATTACATCACACCCTGCTAGAAAGATTGTGTTAAATCCTGTGTATCAAGGCTTTTCATAATTCTATATTAACTCAGCTAATAGGATTAGGGACACATTTTCCATAGGTGTTGTTCACCAACTATTAGCAGAAAAAAAGGAAAAGAAAAAGAACATTCTTCCCCATTTTGGTCATGATCTATAAAATTCAACCACCGTGTTCCACTGTGAACAGAAAGAAGTCTTTCATGCAAATAGCTTTTCTTTAAAACCCAATTAGTATCCTAAAGATATGTATCATAGGGAAGTACTTTCTGGAGGAGGATGGGAACAATGGAGCAGAAAGGAACATAGGTTTTTGTGATTATTATTCAGGCGTAAACCATTGAGATAATTTGCAGATGGTAATGCAATTGTAAAAACAGCATGTAAAACATGTTCTCTACAACATACTTAATTGGTAAAAATACCGAATCGCTGCAGGTAGGTCTCATTAATAATTCTACTGGCCTTTCAAAAGTACATCTACATATCCCTAAGAATCCCTCATTTATGTAGGACCTGCATGACACTGCTCTGAAGAGTGAACAACATAGAATAGGATGCACAGAACTAGAGAAACCTAAATGAAAACATGAATTCAAAGATCAGAGATGAAATCAAGACTTGAATTCTGAGAAGTGCAGAGACAAGAACATACTGAGATGAATTACCCATTCTATTCTGCTCAAAAAAAAATATGTTGATTTGGGGGTTTGGAGATTTGGGGGGAGTTCCTTTAATAGATTCCATCTCTCCCAAAATATTGAAAATCCTTGATATGTGAGTGGTGGGTCAAGGCAAAAGCAGAAAAAAGACAATTTATCTTCTACCCTGGTCTGGACATGGTAAAAGGCATTTTTATCCCACTGAGAAGTCTTCTACTACTACTTCTTCTGACACCATTATAGAGGTTCAGAGATTTTGTGGGTACTATGGACTTCCAGAGGAAGAAAAGAATTACAAAATCATCTAATATCAAGAATTTTTACTTAAGAGATTACTCAAAATAATAAACAATAATAGTAGCTACATCTTCTATGGTTTCCAGATCTCCCCTTTCTCCTGGATTCAAAGCAGCAAAAGCATCATTTCATGGTTCTATATTAAACCCGCTATTTTCAAGACCTTTCTTTTTTTAAAAAAATCTTATTTAGTTACTTTGCCAGCTTACAATAAGCAGAATAAGTTAGAGCAAGTGGAGAGGAAAGAAATTTCTTCAACTTTCCTAGCTGAAATAAATCTGAGCCAGTTGTGTGGGTTTCTTTCAGGACAAAAGCAAAGCAAAACCCTGTAGAGAAAGCTAGGCTCATCTCCCTGGTAATTTGGCATTGGTTCTTTTTTCTTTCCACTTTCACCTTTTTTGCTAAACACTAGTCAGGAGGTAAAACCAATGCTGGAAACAGCAAACATTTGACCTGATCAAAAAAAGATTATTTTATAAGTAAAATCTAATGTTTTCTGTATGTTGTTTTAAATGACAAATGAACAACATTATACAGCCTTTTGTAAAATAAACTGCCTCAAAAAGATAACTGATAATATAGGATTGAACAGATCCTCAGTTGAAACAGTCTTCTCACTCTGAAGAAACTGCATGACCAATGATTGGTATGGGGTGGGGGTGGGGGGGGAAAGGTGACATTGTTTCATATTTGAATAGATTTATAGATTAACAGAGTTGGAAGGGATCTTGTAGGTCATCTAATCCAACCCCCCGCCCAAGCAGGAGACCCTACACCATTTCTGGCAAATGGCAGTCCAATCTCTTCTTAAAAGTTTCAAGTGATGAAGCTCCCACAACTTCCAAAGACAAGCTGTTCCATTGGTTGATTGTTCTCATTGTCAGAAAATGTCTCCTTATTTCCAGGTTGAATCTCTCCTTGATCAGTTTCCATCCATTATTCCTTGTCTGGCCTTCAGGTGCTTTGGAAAATAGCTTGACCCGTTCCTCTCTGTGGCAGCCCCTCAAATATTGGAAGACTGCTATCATGTCTCCCCTGGTCCTTGAGAATAAATAGTCCTTTATTCCTTGAGATAAAGGCCTTGAGAATAAAGCTATACAGATTTGTTTCTTGTCATAACAAGCAGAATTTCAGCCCAATTAATAAAGCAGCATCTTTTTGTATGTGCGATGGATAAAAAAAATCCTGTGCTGTAAAAGTAACTGATATAGTTAGAGCTTCATCTAATTGTAATTTTCAAGAACTGTTAAATTTAAATTTTAATACATAAATATGTATCAGAGAGATTTAATAATTATGCAGTTATTATTTTTACAAAATATATTATCTCTGCTCTAAAGTTTCTAAAATTGCAAGGAGATCTACAAAAGTGCAGCCTAGGATTTATTTTTATTTTATTTATTTATTTATTTGATTTGATTTCTATACCGCCCTACTCCCGAAGGACTCAGGGCGGTGCACAGCCAAACAATAAAACACATACATACAAAATTTAAAAATAGAATTAAAATCAAATTAAATAATTTTGGCCCGGACAAATTAAAACCCCTATTTAAACTATTTAAAACCAATTTTAAAATTGAATATATAAAATACTAAAAAATATTTAAAAATTAAAAATCTTAGCATGTAGCATGATGAAGAAAGGAATTATAGAAGAGACTAATTAAATTATCATGGCTTATAGACAATGCATATTACAGGATGAAATTTGTGATAGCTTGATTCTTGCCCCTGAATCTCTGTCAGGAATCACAGTTTTAAAACAGGCTAGGACAAACTCAATTTAGTAGAAGGTCACAGGGAGGAAGTTACTTGAAGTGTCAATGATTTTTCTCCCCAATTTATATGTATTTCAAGCCAGTTTGGAGCCAGTAAGTCTGGGAACTGATTCATTGACATGCTGACCTCAATGTGCAACCATCTCTTGAGATATCAGTACCATCAGGAATACTACAGCCATGCGGTCTTTTAAACTTGAAAAACTTATGAGGTAGTGTAAAGTCAGAGGAAGGATCCCAGCTGTCTTTGTGGTCCATTTGAGCACTCTAGCGTAGCAGTTTCTTAACTGGAAACCTGAAGAATGTTCCAACACTTCCTATGTGCCAAGCAACATAGGAACACTTTTCCAGATTAGACTACTGCTCTATCTAACTCAATATTTTCTACCTCAGATTGCCATTCTAGTTCTGCCTTGTACTCCTGAATGTGTCTGTTTGGAAGACAGTTGGGAAAAACAGTATTGAAACCTGAATTTGGACTGTTATGTATGAAAAATGTATGTTTTCCATATGCATTTAATTGTCAGAACAGAACAGAAGGTCTGCCTCTGCCCGCCTTTCAGACAACCTCCAGCTCCTCATTTTTACCTAATATTCCTAAAGATACCTGTATTACCTAATATTCCTAAAGATACCTGTACCATTCAGGCTTGAAGTTCTGAAACCACAAGAGCATATCATTAAAATGACTTTAATCTCATTACTCAAAATAGCTCTGTGCTTGTCAATGGGACATGTGCAGTGTGCTATCACTTAAAATTACTTTCAAAAGCTTTCATTTCTAGAATAGAATAGAATAGAATTTTTTATTGGCCAAGTGTGATTGAACACACAAGGAATTTGTCTTGGTACATATGCTCTCAGTGTACATAAAAGAAAAGATATGTTCCTCAAGAATCATAAGGTACAACACTTAATGATAGTCATAAGGTTCAAATAAGCAATCAGGAAAAAATCAATATCAGTATAATTGTAAGGATACAAGCAACAAAGTTACAGTCATAAGTGGAAGGAGATGGGTGGTGGGAACGATGAGAAGATTAATAGTACTGCAGACTTAGTAAATAGTTTGACAGTGTTGAGGGAATTATTTGTTTAGCAGGGTGATGACATTCGGGGGGGATATTTTTGTGTCTAGTTGTTCTGGTGTGCAATGCTCTATAGCGTCTATTTCATTTATTATTAATTAAGGAATTTGAATGTAATTATCTAGTAAATATGTTTATAAATACTATTTTTCTAAAAACTCTGTAGACTAATCTTCCCCAGCCTGACACACTATAGGATGCACTCTTCTGGACTGACTTTCCTGTATTCTGACTTCTAGTTATGGATGGAGTTTAGCCTAATAGAACGTTGGGGGTGTAATGAAGTGCCAGACTGGAAAAGGATGTTTCAGGTCATTGATTCTTCTTTCCAAATACATATGACCAATAGTGACTACAAACAACTTGAATATAGACATATCTTAATCTTACAATATACTTTATAGCAGTATGAATTGTATGAATATTCCTTACATTAATTTACTGACAATGTTGCAGTTGCATT
The DNA here is from genome assembly GCA_022577455.1 of Arizona elegans. Taxonomy (NCBI): domain Eukaryota; kingdom Metazoa; phylum Chordata; class Lepidosauria; order Squamata; family Colubridae; genus Arizona; species Arizona elegans. Next base: position 19,600,914 of record JAKOOJ010000004.1, read on the forward strand.
GAAGAAAGTGACTTACAACTTCACACTTACAACCGTTACATCATCCTCATGGTTATGTAACCAAAATCTGGGTATTTGGAAACCAGCATGTATTTAGAATGGTTGCACAGTTCTGGGATCATGTGATCACCATTTGTGACCTTTCCAGTCAACTTCCAACAAACAAAGTCAATGGGGAGAGCCATATTCACTTAATGTCTATGGAGATTTTCAGCCATCCAGGTCATGGTTGTCCCAAAGGTGTGTTTTCAAAAGGCAACTGGACTTCCTAGTTCAAGAAAGTCCAGTTGCCTCTTAAAGAAGCACCTTTGGGACATATTCACTTAATGAGCATCTTATTCATTTAATAATTGTAGTGAATCACTTAACAAGCATGGCTATATATGTGTGTGTGTGTGTGTGTGTGTGTGTGTGTGTGTGTGTGTGTTTATGTAAGTTTTCACGGGTATGTATGTGTGTATAGTTAATATTTCGGGTTTCTTCCCGTGTAATTGTGGATATATCCCTAAAAGGGTAGAAGCGACGTTTCGACAGAATCCCATCTGCCATCATCAGGCTTATGTCAGCAGTCATTTTGTACTAACTGCCGTTGGTATTTCAAATTTGGTGCTGGTATCGAGGAACACAAAAACTCAATACAAAAACAAGAACACACATCATCATTAGTTCAACATATAAATACAACAGGACACAACATTAATTTTAATAAAACAAAAACAGTTGCAAAAATAGAACATCTCAATGGCAGGATAATCAGAGAAGCAATAGAAATAGAAAAAAGACCATATTGCATGAATAAACGGAATGACACTTCACGTCTGCCTACTATTTGGAAACCTGCTCTCATAGATAGACGAATCTTAACACCATATATAAAACATAGACCAAACATTAATCAAAAAAATCCCAACCAAATCATATTCAAACCAGCCACAAAGATGAAGCCCTGCCACCTAGTGGAGAAAAACTGACCATACACCCGAAGCCAAGCCAATAAACACATACTGGGACTCCCAACCAATCAGAATGAAAAGGTGGAGCCATCCCAGAATACCAGCACCAGATCTGAAATACCAACGGCAGTTAGTACAAAATGACTGCTGACATAAGCCTGATGATGGCAGATGGGATTCTGTCGAAACGTCGCTTCTACCCTTTTAGGGATATATCCACAATTACACGGGAAGAAACCCGAAATATTTACACACACACACACACACACACACACACACACATATATAATATTATATATATATAAATAAAAGCTATAAATTTAATGTAATTCACTTAACCATTAACTTGCTTAACAACAGAAATTCTACTGCCAATTTTGATCATAGATCCAGGATTACCTTGTATAATTTAAGTAGAGTCCTACCTCTTTATAATACTTGTGTTGCCAATGTAATAGCAAGATATAACATCAGGAAAACAAATGCTTTATGGTTGACACTTAAAGCATACAATACACAGTGTACTTTAAAGTCTGGTTTTGATAATGCAGCCTTGGACTATAGCAATACCATAATCATTTCAACAGTCCCAGCAATGCAATACTTTTCACACCAATTGCTTTTAGTGTGCAAATAGCCTTCTTGATCAAACTCAGAGCCCACAGGAAATTGGGTTTTGGTCTTTTGGAAATTTCCTTGTAGAAATATTTTTTTGTTCTGTTGAAATGCTTTTATTTATATGCCAAATTAAATTTGCCAGGTTTTTTTTTTTTGATTCACTAAATTAATTCTGCTTGTATAGATGTACCATGCTAACACAGAATTTTTTGCTAAACTCCTGCGAGACTATTAAACCTATGTTGAACTGACTGTGATAAATTACTTCTGAGTAAATGTATACTCACACATCCCCATCATAAAAAAGAAAGAAAGAGAGAAATACTTCTCAGATCTGATTTATTTCATTGGAGTAGTCATTGGAACATAAAATTATAGTCTAAGATATAACTGGCATATAATGTTCTATGGATCAGAGGGGGGAAAAGTAAAATATATTAATTTCAGAAGTTGCTGCTTTAAGAAAATAAGTATGTCTAGTCTAATGAGGGGAAGGCCTAGATATGGTAGCAGTCTTCCAATATTTGAGGGACTGTCACTAAGAAGAGGGGAGTTGGCCCATTTTTCAACACACATGAGAGTAGGACAAGAAATAATGGATGAAAGCTTATCAAAGAAAAATCCAGTATAAACCTAAGGAGAAATTTCCTGATAGTGATAACAATCAATCAGAGGAATGGCTTGCCTTCAGAAGTTATGGGTTTTCCCATCTCTGGAGGATTTTAAGAAGAAATTGGATAGTCCTTTGTCTGGTATAGTACAGGGTCTGCTACTCAAACAGGGGGCTGGACTAGGAGACTTCAAATATATTCTGTTTCTGTATGATTATTCTACAAGAAATTATTCTGTAATTCTGTATAACTATTCCAGAGGAAGATACAGAAATACAGTATCTTCAATTTCGGGCAGAGAGAGTCCCCCCTCCCATTTCTTTCTTGGGTATTTTAAATTATTCATCATTATTTCCTCTCAACAATTAGCTCTTCACTTATTAAAACACAGTAGGAATGGCTTTAGAATTCTGATCAGGATAACATTTTGAAAATCTCCAAAATACCAAGCTTAGTTAGGTTTATTTTTAGCACTCCAGAAGCCCTTGCATATTCCTTTTTCTAGGAAGTAACAATTAATATTGTTAGAGAGAGCAAAAAGTCTTAAATGTTTTTTTAAAGACCCATTTATGACTGAAACCTTGCTGGAAAAGAAATAAAGACTTGCAATGCAAGACAGCAAGTTCTTTTTTGCATTTTCCAGTGAATTCAAACAGTGTTGGGAAACTATTTGAACCTTGTCCCTTGATAGGTATAAATGAATTTCTTTCACTTAACATTCTGAGATATCTTATTTTCTGCTTCTTAGTAGAGGTTGAATTGTCACCATTTAGATAATCTTACCTATATAAATGCATAATCGGGGACTGAAATCAAAAGACTTGATTTTATTACTATACAGGATATTTTATTAAAACAAGGGGAAGGGTCTGAAAACACCCCATCCACATTTACTTTTTGCTAGTTTCATATTCTTGAATCTGAATTGTTGCCTCATCTGAATAATCCACACTCACATTAAATAAATACATTTCCCTAGTCCAAAATTCTCGGTTGTATTCTACAGTTCACTGTTTTCTGAAACAGCATCATGAATGTGATATTATCTGAGAAACTTCCAGAAATAAATCAATTTTTCTTCTGTGTTATCCATATTAAATCAAGAAGATAGTCTCTCTGCCCACCTCCCTTCTCCCCCTACCCCCGATAGCTTTGAAACTTTCGGAGAAACCACACAATATGATTGAATGAAAGGGCTGATTTAAGTTCTTTGTTAGCTGAGATCACAAAGAGGTCACTTGTCTGAGTAGTTGTACAAATCTACTTGTATGACACCTGTCTATTAAAGGACTGGCTTTCTAGCTGAAGCATGCTGGCATTTTGAAGTTACCTCAATAGGAGGTATCCAAAGGAGGGCTAATGGAGTGACATATATATGCTTTCATGGCCCCAATACTGTATCTTGAACACCCAACAGAGAGAGAGAGTGAGGTATGTCATAACTTCCCATATACTAGAGAAATTAGCTTGAAGGATAGAAGCCCACTATGTTTATAGAAAGAGAAATGAGCATTTTCCATATTATGTTTTGTGTGGTATAAATCCAGTGTTTCCCTTCCCTTCCTCCTATTGTCTCCTTCATTGAAAACCCCAATTCTTTTGAAAGGATCATTTTTCCTACACACCTGGCACTGACTTAGATAGCTAAATTTAGGGCAAAATGAAAAACTAATATATTTTTCTGTAGATACACCAGGGTCAGGATATATTATATATTGTGGCTGTATAAAATAGATAAGATAGACGATAGAGATAGATGATAGACAGATGGATGGATGGATGGATGGATGATGGATGATGGATGACAGATAGATGATAGATAGATAGATAGATAGATAGATAGATAGATAGATAGATAGATAGATAGATAATAGATAGATGACTGATAAATGATAGATGACATGGATAAATAGATAGGTAGGTAGGTAGGTAGATAGATAGATAGATAGATAGATAGATAGATAGATAGATAGATGAATAGCTGATAGATAGATAGATAAATAGATACATGATATAGATGATAGATAGATGATAGATATATGATATAGATAGATAGATGATAGATAAATAATAGATAGATAGACAGATGATAGATAGATGATAGATAGATAGATGATAGATAAATGATAGATAGATAGATAAATAGATACATGATATAGATGATAGATAGATGATAGATATATGATATAGATAGATAGATGATAGATAAATAATAGATAGATAGACAGATGATAGATAGATGATAGATAGATAGATGATAGATAGATAGATAGATCGATAGATAGATAGATAGATAGATGATAGGTAGACAGAGGAATAGACAGACAGATGAAAGATAGTCTCTGCAATTTTCTTGCCAAGGTTTTTTCGGAACAGGTTTGCCACCGACTCCTTTCTAGGACTGAGAGAAACTGGTCCAAGAAACCCAACTAGTTTCATGTTTAACGTGGGACTAGAACTCATAGTCCCCATTTTTTAGCCTAGGATCTATCTTTTGGAGAAATGTCAGAGATTAGGATTAAAAATCTTGGCCCCATGTCTTCTAAGGACTTCAAAAGAATGCTGGCAGATCATTTGTAGCCCTCTGGCCATACCTATTGCATTTTTGCAGAATTTTTTTTTATTTATATACGCTACCCAACTTCATTTGCTATCCAAACAAAGTAAAATAATAAAGCTGAAATAAAGCTTTAGGTCAGGGGTGTCAAGCTCAAGGCCAGCAGGCTGGATCTGGCCTGCGATATGGTCATATCCGGCCCATGGGGCTGTCCTGGTCTACCCAATGTGAAGAGAAAAGATCAGGCCAGTCTGGCTTTGGCCCGGTCTACCCAATACAAAGCGGAAAGATCAGGCCACCCTGATTATATTTATATGTGTGAGTTATTAAGAAAGTATCACTGGCTCTTATTTATTCTGAGATTATTATGATAGGATTGTACATATTTCATAAAAAAGTTAACTCATTAAAGTTCCTGCAGAAATGTCTTTTTGGGAAAAAATAGTTTTTGTTATTCATGAGAAAGAAAATTAAATTGAGCCCACTCTTTTTTCCTCCATATTTCAAGATCTGTATCAGAAAATTACAGTATTACTGTGACTTAATAATTGTGCTTATATAAATCGTATATATTTATAGAAAGTAAAATGGTAGAAACATCTGATGGGGAGTGGTAGAAATTTATTTATTTAATTTATGTATTTAAAATATTATATGGCTTCCCATCCTAAGAAACACTGGGTGGCTTACAATAACCATTAAACCAATAAATAAAGCAATCATAAAAATAATAAACCAAATCCCTGCATCATAATCCTTGGGAGGGGCCACAGAAGGCTCAGATACTCTCCTTCCATGACTTATGTTTTTACAATCCCTGCACTTCAGTAAAAAGCCAAGCCTTAATGCCCTTCTGAAATGCTACAGTAGGAGGGTGGGGGCCTGTTGATTGCCAGTGAGAGGGTGTTCCACAAGGTCAGGGCAGCCATGAAAAAGGCACACTTCTAAGATCCTGCTAAATGGCAAAGCCGACCCCACCAAACCCCACTTACCTTTACTACTGGTTTGCAGCGGGAGCATGCGGGAGCACTTCTGCGCATGCACAAATCACCCATGATGATATCATGGTGGGCGGGCAGAGCCTCCCGGCGGTTTTACTACCAGTTCTATGGAACCTGATCGAACCGGGAGCAACCCACTACTGCCCCCACTCTATCTGATCTAGCAGGATAGATGGATTCTTAGAGAAAGGCAGTCCTATCAATAACCAGAGTCCATGCCAGAGGTGGGCTGCTGCGGTTCGGACCGGTTTGGGCGAATCCACCCCCCCAGCTCTATCCGGTCCTATATTGCTGTGTTTTTGAAGCCATGTACATGTGGAAGGCCATGTACATGTGCAGAAGGCATGTGCATGTGCATGTACATGTGTGGAAGGCACACCCTGACATTTTTGGTGCTGGGCGAACCGGTTACTTTATGTGATACCCACCTCTGTTCCATGCTATATAGAATTTTAAAGGTGATAATCAGCCCGTTCAACTGCATATGGAACCAAGGCAGTTTGCACAACAAAAGTGTAACATGAGCAAACTTATAAGCACTATGCGTATTGAAATATCCAAAGCTATCAAGTGAATTAGGAATAAAACATAAAAGAAAACAGTATCATATATGGTGCTTATCAACCTATTCCAAGAGCTGTGGTGGCGCAGTAGTTAGAATGCATTACTGCAGGCTACTTCTGCTGACTGCTGGCTGCCAGCAGTTCAGCAGTTTGATTCTCACTGGCTCAAGGTGGACTCAGCCTTCCATCCTTCCAAGGTGGGTAAAATGAGGTCCCAGATTGTTAGGGGCAATATGCTGACTCTGTAAACCGCTTAGAAAGGGGCTGTAAAGCACCGTGAAGTGGTATATAAGTCTAAGTGCTATTGTGCTATTGCTATAGCGGCACTGAAAAAAGTGACTTATGACCATTTTTCACACTTATGACCATTTCAGCATTCCCATGGTCATGAGATCAAAATTCAAACTCTTGGCAACTGACTTATATTTATGACGGTTACAATGCCCTTTAACAAAAGGGTCATATGCCCTTTAGCAACCTTCTGACAAGCAAAGTCAAAAGGGAAGCAAAATTCATTTAACAACTGTGTTACTAATTTAGCATCTGCAATGAATCACTTAACTACTGTGGCAAGAAAAGTCATAAAATGGAGTAAAACTCAACACATGTATCATTTAGCAACAGAAATCTTGGACTCAATTGTGGTCATAAATCAAGGATTACCTATAATGTAACCTGATTAATCACATGAAATCTTTCCATGTTCTCCCATCAAGACGGCCAATTTGTTCTTGGAATTAGCCCTGAGCATTATGAAGCCATGTGATCAAAATATCCTATGCTTTTTTAGTACTTGCTAAATAGGACAGTCAGAAGTTAGTGCTGAAAGTGTACAGGAACTGCATTGGAAGCACTGTCCAATTATTTCACACCAAAGGGAAATACAGCTGGGGAGCACAGCGTGTAAGTATATATGTCTCTTCTTTAAAAGAAGATACCAGGAACATCTAACTAGCTATAATGGTCTATAAGAATGTCCTTGAGAGACAAAGGGAAAAGAACAGATGAGACTAGACCAAACTCAGATAAAAGAAAGCTTAGTCCTCAGAATGAATGGACATATAACAAGTTTCTTAGAGATGGGGGGGGGGGGGGATATGTACTTTCAGATTTGCAAGATTCTATTATTGTAATTTTACAGTAAAGATAATGGTTTGGTTTGGTTTGGTTTGGTTTTGATTTATATGCCGCCCTTCTCCGGAGACTCAGGGTGGCTTACAATGCGTTAAGCAATAGCCTTCATACTTTTGTATATTTATACAAAGTCAGCTAATTGCCCCCACAATCCGGGTCCTCATTTTACCTACCTTAGAAAGGATGGAAGGCTGAGTCAATCTTGAGCCTGGTGAGATTTGAACTTGCAGTAACTGCAGGCAGCTGATGTTAATAACAGTGCTTTAGTCTGCTGCGCCACCAAGGCTCTTGGTGTTAATAGTCATGTTTGTAATTCTTGCCAGGATTACCTCAAATGCCTGACACCAGCATCATCCAATAAAGCCCTCTGGATTGGGTGTTAAACTCAGTTTTTCAGATTGGGTCTAAATTTTTGCTAACCGTCCAGAGCCAAAAATTAGTATTCCTGTTCCAGCAGTTGCAAATTGAAGTTGGGGGATTTGATGAGTTTTAAGATTAATCCAGGATTGTCTGGTTTAATCATAACTGCTTTGTTATTTTGTAGGAATAGTTCATGGCATTATATTTTTATTGAGGCCATACTTTGGCTGGTATCAAGGACAATGAGTCAAAGAAAATTAATATATCATTTGAGATTTAATTACACTAAGTTTGATATTTTTTGCAAGAAGGAATAACGTGAGAACAGGCAAACATTCCTGCAGATCTAAACTGCCCTTGAATGAGCATGAGATAGTAATGTAAACAACCATCATGACATGTTAGAAAACAGGTCTCTGACTAGTGAGGATATTTCTTCAATGGAGAGAATATGAAGAAAAAATTTGCACGTGACCTTGGGACACAGCAATCGTTATAAATATGAGTTAGTTGCTAAGTATCTGACTTTTGCTCACATGTTCATTGGGATGCTGCAACAATCGTAAGTGTGAAAAATGGTCATAAGTCACTTTTTCCCAGGGCCGTTGTAACTTTGAATGGTCACTAAATGAACTATTTTTTTATTATTGAAAAGTTTTATAAGAAATACAAACAATTTTCTCCCCCCACCCTTTCCCCCTCCCCACATAATAGAAAGTGTACATTTTCTTATACATAATAAATGCATGTTTCCCTTAAAGAAAGCATTAAAATAGGACATTTTAATTACATTCGGAGTTGCTCTTCTTCTCTTTCTTCCCTCATTCCACAACAAACCTTCTTCTTCTCCTCCTTTCTTTCCCTTCCCTCCCTCCTCTTCTCTCCTTTCTCCTTCCTCCTCTCCTACCTCATCCTACTTCCTTTTCCTTTCTCCCACTTCTCCCTTCTTTTCCCCCTTCTCACCTTCACTCCTACTCCTGTCCCCTTCCTTTCCTCCTCTCCTTCTTCCATTCCTCTCCCTCCCTCTCCTCTTCCTACCCTATCCTCCTCTCTCCTTTCTAACTTCTTTGCTGTGAAATATTCTCCTCCTTTAGTATCTGAGCAACTCCTGTATACTAATCGTAGATACTTTCTTCTGTTAAAACATTTCTCTATTCACCACTTTTTTCCCATCCCAACCCTTATCCCACCCTCCCCACCCCCCTGACTTCCCAGAGCAAAAACAGGGTATAGCGTCTAACAAACATATGCTAAAATAAACTAACTAATTATAAATTTCAAAACTCCCACACGTTCTTTAACTCCCCTTGCTCCAATTCATCAACCTCCCTTTTATAAATCCTCAAGACCAATTACGTTAAATTCATTCATCCTAATTATAAAAAAACTTTTTCTTGATGTATAATCCAATACTTTAGCAATATTACAAACAGTAAAAGTCATAAGTAAATTTCATTTCCATACCCTCGAACATCATTCTTTTTGAACATTACTCCCTAATAAAATTCTGAATTTAACATTAATCCTCTTTCCTTCAAAAAATTGGGTATCTTGAAATCTTACACATTTTATCTCATATACCTGTTAAAATAATATAATCTTATGTTAAACATTTTAAAAATCTCTTAATACCATTAAAACACATATTTGCCAAATGCAGATTTCAAAATCTACAGGAAGGTATCTTTCAAATTTTCAATTCCTAAAATAGCCTTTAATACCAATGTAATTAAACTTTTCAATTTATTACTAGAATCTTCCTTCCCCAAAGAGAGAAAAAACAAAGCAAATACTTAATCTTCTATTCTTCTCTTCTTTCTATATTTTTTCCAGTCCTTTTTTAAAATTAATTCTTTCAACATTCCCCCCCCAATTTTATTTTTGAAAATTTTAAAATGTTGATTTGAGGTTGATGTTTCTGAAATACTCGCTCTCTTCTTGAAATCACTTTTTCTAGCTTGAGATCTCCATTTCGACTCTTCTTGCTTGTATAATCCTTCAGTCCATTCCTTTGTCCATATAGCCAAAATTTGTTGCCATAAAGTTTGTCAGCTGGCAATAAAGAATCTATTTGTTGCTTTTCTATCAGTTGAATGGAAGCGTCTACCCAGTTCTTGGTTTCAGCTGTGCCAGCCTGCCTTTCAGTCCTAACAGCCTCTTGATCTTCCAAGGGCAGACTCCTCTGAAAAATTTCCTGCTGCCCATCTAACAACTTCTTATAATTTTCCAAGTTGTTTTTTGAAAAAGCTCTTTCAATTATATCCAAAAGCGCAGAATTAAAGGATTCTAGAAGTTCTTGAAAAGCTTTAACAGTTACAGCTTGAGAATTTGCTGATTCACCAGCCCTGCTGTCAGCCATATTTCAGCCACTTTGTATTTATCCAGCTATTAGGTCGACAATTCCAACTATTTTCCACACAGTATAAGAGCAAAATTATAGTTAAAGTCAATACCAAATTCTTTTCCTCAGTACCAAATTCTTTTCCTGGGCGCTTCCACTTTAAAACTTTCTCTTAAGGTGTAATCCAGTAGCTGTATCAATGTTGCAAACGTTAACAAGCGCAACAAGCACTTTCCCTAGTAGCTTTCTCCTCCCGCCCTCAGGCGCCATTTTCTGCATTTTAAAATGGAGTTAAAGTGTTACTTGCAATTTTTTTTCTTTTTTCTCCTGGTTTGCTCTGTCTGCAATCAAGGTAAAGATGTTAAAAGTCTCCTCATTTTTTTTTTCTCAGCAGATTTTGGTCACGGCTTCTAGCTCCACTTTTGCGGAGTCATCCCTGGTCCGGAGCAGCTTGACAGGCTTCAATAGGGAGCCCACACCCTTTGCGCCCCAGGATTTCTCCTAGGGCACTTGTGGGGCTCTACCTCCGCCTGTCGGCTCTTCTCTCTCCCCTTTGCCCGGGGAGAGGGTTCCAAGCCTCCAGACAGCTGTTTTTCAGCTGTTCTGGGGCTTTTACGGAACCGGGGATCGGGCGCTCATAAAAGAACATCTTCAAAGCTCGCGGAGCCAAGCGGAAGTCATCACTAAATGAACTATTGTAAGTTGAGAACTAGAGGTACAGCCATGGTGGTGCAGTGGTTAGAATGCAGTACTGCTGGCTGCTTGCAATTTGGCAGTTCAAATTTCACCAGGCTCAAGGTTGACTCAGCTTTCCATCCATCCAAGATTGGTAAAATGAGAATTCAGATTGTTGGGGGCAATTTGCTGACTCTGTAAACTGCTTAGAAAGGGCTGTAAAGCACTGTGAATTGGTATATACTGTAAGTCTAAGTGCTACTGCTATTATAATCTACATGGGATTGCTGTTAAAGAGGAGTCAAGACTTCAGCTGATCCAGAATACAGTGGCATGGTCAAGATTGGGCTCTCTGTGTTTCTTATGGAACTACCTGTTCACAGTATTTTCTGTCTGTTCCACTAGATTGGGAAAAGTGGGTTTGATCTGGTGAAGCAGTGATGCTTGGTGAGTCTTCAGAATCTTGCCTTTCTGTCATGGCACCTATTTTATGGAACATACATTAACATACAGAGGATCTTAACACAGTTGGCCTTCCATAAGGCATTCATACGTGGCTACTTCTCCTGGAACTGGGTCCAAAGTACAAATGGAGCTCTGATGTGGATGCTCTGATGTGTATCTTTTGTTGGTGAATTTTCCCCCCTACTTCTTATCTTATGGATTGTGATTTTATTCTGCTTTTACATATTTGCCATCCAGAGCGTCTATGGTAAATCAGCCTTGATAGTACAGTGGTCTACGCACCCTGTTATTAACACAGCTGCCTGCAATTTCTGCTGGTTCAAATCTCTCCAAGGCTCAAGGTTGACTCAGCCTTCCATCCTTTCTAAGGTAGGTTAAATGAGGACCCAGTTTGTGGGGGCAATAAGCTGACTTTGTATAAAATATACAAAAGTATGAAGGCTATTGCTTAATGTATTGTAAGCTGCCCTGAGTCTCCGGAGAAGGTCGGCATATAAATCAAATAAAATAAATAAATAAATAAAAATCAGTACCCATATCATTTTCTTAAATATATAAATGAATATTACCAGCAGAATATTAGCAGCAGCTAATAGTGACCTAGTAAATATGAATTGCATGATACAAGAAGGAAAATCTAAGCTTGTATGGGAGCCCATGATGGTGGTAAAAAGAAAGAACTTTCAAGACCACTAATTTTACAACGTGTAAACTTTCATGAGTAGAAGCAGACCCTGTTCAGTGCCAAGAATAGATCAGCTATTCCAGGACTTCAAACATGGAGAATTAAGGGGGTGAAAAAAATTGGGAAGGTAGTGAGTTTAGTCTAGAGCTGGGAGGTGAATCTCATAAAGAGTGGGGACAGAGCATTATCTTATCAATTAGCAAATGTAATGGGTTAAGCATTTATTAGTACAGAACAGGTTCTGTTCAAGTCTTCTGTAATGGATTTAAATCTTCTAAGGTATTGTAATGCAGTTGTCTCTCTTGTTCTTCTTGTCTGTTTTCTGTTCCATCACTGCTACGTAGAGGTTAGTTACAGCAGCGGTCCCCAACCTTTATAGCTTGGCCCAGTGCTGGGGGTGGTGGTGAATTTCAGAAGAATGCACACATGCCCAGTTCCATTTGTATGAGTGGTGTGCATGCACATGTGTGTCCTCCGCTCGTGTTAGCAGGGGGCACTGGAGCAGATTGCACTTGAGAGGTGAGTGCTTGTGTGCAAAGCTCTATTCATGCAAGTGGAGCTTTGTACACAAGCACAAGTGCCTTCTGCTCATTTGAGTGGAGATTTGCATGCGCACATGCCACTTGCACAAGTGGAGTTTCACAAGCATGCACTTGCCCATACTTCCCAAGGCCCGGTTTCAAACAGGCCGCGGCTGGGTAGTGGGCCACAGGCCAGGGGTTGGGGACCTCTGAGTTACAGAATGTCATTGGAAACTAAAGTATTGATCCATTGCCTTGCTGCCATTTTGACCCTTAACAGTGTGATACCACAATGACATCTTTCCCCCTCCTTTGACCAACTATGGTCAGTGACAGAAGAATTCAGGAATAGGTTAATGCAAAACGTTTGGAGAGAATTAAATTAAGGGAAACAAATAATGTGGTGGTATTGCAAAATGCACTTTCAAAAAGCCCAACTACACTTTGCAGTAGCTGGACACGGTGAGACGCAAGCCACAAAAATGGAAGTAGAAACATTTACATTTTATGTCCTTTGCTATTCTCATCTAATATTAACTTTTTATAGTTACTTGCACTATTCAGTTTTTGGATGAGAATCTAAATTTTCTTTCAAATACATGCACAGACTACTATAAACAGCAAATTTGTCTTTAGGGTTTTGGTTTAATATAATGTATTTTGGGAAATTGTCATTCCTATGGATTTTATTCTATATCTCTTTCATCACAAACCCTCAAACTAAGAGTTCCATTGATTAATTTTTTAAAAAAATCTTTGTAAAATGTCTTCTCTCTTATTTAATGAGCTAGTTTATTTACCACTTAATTTGAATAACACATCGCCATATTTTTTAGATGTAAATAGCTATAGCTATACATCCATAAAACAAATAGAACATCTTAGCTTAGTAAAGCAGGAATTAGATTTCTCACTTTAGCTGCTGTGAACTTTAATTTATGACAGTGATTAGCCAGAAAATTCTGTTCATTTAATGAATATTTGGTGATTTAATTAAGTAGGTTTATCTAGAAGCCACTCCAATTCTAAAGGTTATAGGAAATAAACCATGAAATATACTCAATTGTCATTTACTGAACAAATGGAAATTCACATATAATGATGTCAGTGTGGTTTATTAGTCCTATGAAAGAACTTACCAGAGTAAGTGTAACATTAGCTTTTAAATGGCTGTCTCTCGTCATTTATATAATAATTTGTGACAAATCCTAGTTAGCAATTTTAAAAATGCTAAGAGAATCAGACCTGCAACCTACCTGGATGAAAGCTCTCCAGAGTTGTAGGTTAAACTGAGAAGTTTTAAAAAAAACCTCTCCCAAAAGAAGCAATAGCAAACTACCATCACATCATGACGAAGAAAATTCGTAAGGACAAGTATATTTTATTTCGCTTCTGTGAAACAGGAGCAATTCAATTCAAATCAATCAATAAAATGGAAACAATTGGAGTTGAGTTTTAAAAAAGTAGTCCTTACCTTTATAAATTGCACATCTTAGATTGTATTGTACAATCCAATTAAAATGAAATTTTCATTTCTGTTAATTAAAACGGGGAAAAAATGATGCTCCCCAAATGAAATCCTTGAATCCATAAAGGAGGAATTCTTTGAATGAATTCATGAAAAGGCTATTATGTACAAAATACATTACAAGGATGTATTACAAGGATATGTTGTAACCACATATTAAAACCTTTTGTTTACTCAGGGTTGATTCATAATGCATGTCCCTCTCTTGTTCATGATATGCCTTTACAATATTCATGCTGATGACTCTAAAGATATGAAGCATACTACCATGATTGTTAAGATTCAGCTGCCTATTGTTAAGCTAGAAATTAATCAAATTGTGCAGCTTCTTATGGGCAAGAGTGTGATGTTAAAAAATGTTATCCAAGGGAAGAAATTATGGTTAAATATACTATGCTGTATAGATAAATAAGTTATATGATGGTTTGAATCCAAGCCTTAGAATTATTATTATATATTTTAATCAGAGTAGCCTTTCCTCATCTGATGCTCTCAGATGTGTGTGGAAAATATCTGAAAGTTATTGATAATTAGAGGAATTGTAATCCATCTGTAGAATACTGAGTTGGGGAAACTGTTTTTTTTTAGAGAGAACATTTTATTCTTAGGTATTTTCTTTGACAAAATGTATAAAATAACAAAAGGGAAGGAAAAAAATTGAAGAAGCTAACTACAGTACCACATAATTACGAAAAAAATCCATTGATTATTTGATAAAGCTAAAGCAAGAATAGGAATCAATCCCCTGGCAGTGAAAAATTTTAAATTTAAAATAAGCTGAAACAAAGCCTTTGAATCTTCAAACACTGTATCTTTAAGAAATTAATGGGTCCCTAAAGAAGTCTTTTTTCCCTTAACCAACAATCTAACAAAAGAACCAGGATAGCCTAGTTTCAGGTCATAAAGAATTACTGTACCAAAATTTTCTCTTCTATCTTAATAGGATGTAGAAATATAGTAACTTAAAGACAAACTTGATGCTATTTTTGTTTGTTTACTACACAGGTGTCAAACTCGCAGCGTCACATTGCCGTCACATGATGTTCCATCACATTTTTTCTCTTTGTGGAGCTGGGGTGGGTATGGCCTGTGTGTGACACATCCGGACTGCAGGCTGCCAGTTTGACACCCCTGATCCACCACTTCCCTCATTCCTGATTGTTGATTATAACATCTTCTATCTTGTCTTCAGCTTTTCCATTTTGTTGAAAGAAACAACATCTGTGAATAAAAGCCCTGTTTGATAAAGGTTTTATGGTATTATTGGCCTTAAAGAGGCCTTAAAATGTCTTTCTTTTCAATGCAATGATATTACTATATTTTCTTAGGCGTAATTCCCGTCATATCTGAATGTACATTAGGTGTCATTGGGCATGGATGAATCTAGTGGTCCTTCCTTCCTTCAAACCTCCTGGACATGACCTGACATGTAATAAGTGTAGGATATGGCTGAATTTATCAGCCATATCCTACACTACACTATTTATCATGGGATTTTAAAAATCCCATTATAATTATAGTTTCAGTTTGGTCTTGCCTAAGATAAACTATTAATACTCACTGGGGTTTTTTTCTGATCTAGGTTGTTTTATCTTTTCTGTCAAATATAGGCCTAAAAATAAATGCTTCCAGGCTTTTGATGGTAAACCCTAATGCAAATAAAGATACCAACACACTTCTTTTTTAAAAAATTTTTTTATTGAGTTACATAATATTACAATTCAATTAATATTGGTTAAGCAGTGTTCATACATATATATATATATAGAATACATACATGGTGTCTAACACTTCTTATATGGACTCTTGTCATTGATAAAGAGCTATAAAATAATGTGAAAAAAGATCTGTCAAAAGCCTGGAAGCATTTATATTTAGGCCTATATTTGACAGAAAAGATAAAATAACCTAGATCAGAAAAAAAAAACCAGTGAGTGTTAATCAGTGGTGAAATCTGAACCAGTTTGCTACCGATTCACTGGCCGCGCATGCGCAGTTTGCACCAAACGCGTGCTGCACACATATGCACAATATGCAAAAAAAGGAAGGCTTGGGAAGGTAAGTAGAATAGCGGGGGGGGGGAATCAGCTGTGGTGCGCGATCTTTGGAACTTTAAAAAAAACTTTTTTAGAGCATTTTAGAAATCTCACCGACTCAAGGTTGACTCAGCCTTCCATCCTTCCGAGGTGGGTAAAATGAGGACCCGGATTGTTGGGGGCAATATGCTATTTGGTTACTGTCTTTGGTGCAAGCCGCCCAGAGTCCTCAGAGAATGGGCGGCATAGAAATATGACTAATAAATAAATAAATAAATAAATAATTTTTTTACTACCGGTTCGGGCGAATAGGTAGTAAAAAATGCTTTTAAAAAGTAAAAAAAAAGGTTCCGACAATCACAGCTGTGCCGTGCAATCTTCGGAATCTTTTTTTTTTTACTTTTTAAAAGCATTTTTTACTACCTATTCGCCCGAAGCAGTAGTAAAAAAAGGCTTAAAACGTAAAATAAAAAGGTTCCGGCAATCATGTGGCACAGCTGTGACCTTGGGAACCTTTTTTAAAACCATTTTTAAGCATTTTTTTGCTACTGGTTCAGGTGAATAGGTAGTAAAAAATAAGTAGTTAAAAAAGTTTTTAAAAGGCTTGGACGTTCGCAGCTGTGCCGCACGATTGTCCAAGCCTCTTTTTTTACTTTTTAAAAGCATTTTTTACTACCTATTCACCCGAACTGGTAGTAAAAAAATGCTTAAAAAGTTTTTTTTTAAAGTTCCAATGATCAGCTGAGCAATGCGTGATCATCAGAACTTTTTTTTTTTTTACTTTTTAAAGCATTCCAGAGAACTGGAAAAAAATGTTTAAAAAATAAAAAGAAAAAGTTCCGATGAATCAGCTGAGTGACGTGCAATTGTGGGAACCTTTTTTTTAACTTTTAAAAGACTTTTTAAAAATATCTCTGGAACCAGTAGTAAAAAATGCTTTAAAAGTAAAAAAGAAAAAAGTTCTGATGATCGTGCATCGCTCAGCTGATCATTGAAACTTTTTAAAATGTTTTTTTACTACCGGTTTGGCGAACCAGTAGCATTTTTACTACTGGTTCAGGCAAACCAGGCCAAACCAGTAGCATTTCACCCCTGGGTTTACTCCTTTATATGTCTACTCAGAAGTAAAACTTTATGAAGTTTCACACACTTATTTCTGGATAGGTCTCAATAGCAGGGCCTAAGCTTTACTTGCTTAATTTTAATTATTATTATTTTTTCTATTAAAAACAGTATAAGTACATCAGATGGAAAGTTGCAGTCCCTGAAGTTCTCTACAGTAGTTGGCACTGCTGAATTTATTTGGTTTTATTTTTTTTCCTTCTGGCAGATAACCAAGCACTAAACTGCACATGACCTCCAGAAACATTCTTAAACTTAAGAATGATGGTTCAGAGTTGTGTTTTCTTTTTCTTTTTTTTTATTGCAAAAGTTTTACAATTACATTTTCACCTCTTTCCCCCCCCCTCAACCCACCCCAAACTTCCCAACCTCCCTAACCCTCCCTAACCCTCCCCTCCCCCCGGACTTCCACACAATATACTCATATCAGGTAAAAAAAAACCCTGAGTATAAAACTTATATAAAACTTGAACCCCTCCCTCCCCCTTATAATTTTTTTATCTTCATTACATTGAAATATTTCTATCTTGATATATCATTTTCAAATAAAAGCTATTTGATACTTCCTAGTTTGATATTTGTTCTGAACATAATCTATCCACTTTTTCCATTCCCATTCATAAGTCTCTTGTGAACAATCTTTTAAATATGCTGAAATCTTCGCCATCTCTGCAAAACTGGCCATCTTCAAAGTCCATTCCTCGATCGTAGGCAAAACTTCATTCTTCCAGTATTTACCTATCAATAGTCTTGCAGCTGTTATCATGTACAATATCAACTTTGTTTCACCCGAAGTAAAACCCTTAACTATACCCAATAAAAACAATTGTGGAGAAAATTGAATTTTTTTCTTCAAAACATTCTGCATGACCCACCAAATTTTTATCCAAAAAGCCTTAACTTTCCTACAGGTCCACCAAACATGATAATATGTAGCATCTAAATCTTTTATTTCTGGATAGGTCTCAATAGCAGGGCCTAAGCTTTACTTACTTAATTTTAATTATTATTATTTTTTCTATTAAAAACAGTATAAGTACATCAGATGGAAAGTTGCAGTCCCTGAAGTTCTCTACAGTAGTTGGCACTGCTGAATTTATTTGGTTTTATTTTTTTTCCTTCTGCAGATAACCAAGCACTAAACTGCACATGACCTCCAGAAACATTCTTAAACTTAAGAATGATGGTTCAGAGTTGTGTTTTCTTATGCAACATCCCAGGTTGTTGTTGATTCGTTTTAAATAATTAAAACAATAGGGAGTGCAGTTTGAAGCAGTACAGCTTGGGTTATAAACATTAGTTATCTAAATTTAGTACAAAAATAATCAGAATGTGTTCTTTAGATTTTGATATTGACCTGGAATTAGTTTCACATAACTAATACAGAGGTTCCGTTTCACATAACTAGAGTCTAAATTATTGTTAACAAAAGATATGATATGTTAAAAAACGTTAAGAGCACTATTAAAAAAGTAAGTCAAAAACATGATGTTTTAGAGCTGAAACATGCATTCAGCATTAGCTGAGATTAAATTCAAATTTGCCTTAATATTAATGCTACATATTAATGTTACATATTAATGCACACAGACACACAGAGACACAGAGACAGAGACAGACACACACACACACAGACACCCACCCACACACGTATGTATATATGTATGTATGTATGTATACATATGTATATATATGTTCATAAATTGCTCATAATATCTTTTCCAAATAGAATTTGGGAACGAAGCAATGCTGAAAGAGATTAATATATCATTGTCATAGATTCAAAACAACTATTCCAGTTTTTATATGAACAACTGTCCTCATCTGAGATATAAAGTAAGTCGGGAGAATGCCTTACACAAAATAGTCACATTTCAGAAACAAGATTTCAGTGTTTGCAGCTCAAAGGCTTTTATTCTTTCTCAAAGTATGTGCTCGTCCCTAATGTTAATGCACTGCATTGTCCTCTCATTGTCCTGGGTTTATGAATAAATAATTAGTCTTATTTAATTAATGAGGTCTGGCTAATAATATTCCCAAACTGTCTCTGCTTTCATATCCTTCGGTAATGAAATATGTTCCTGACTAGTGTGAATTCATAAGAAGTGGGGAGAAGAGAGAAAGGGGGAGAGAAGAAGGGACTTTTCATAATTCAGTGGTGCTTAAAATTTTCAGTGACAGACTGTGTGCAAAGCATCTTAACTCAGAGCTATGAAGACTACAGTCTCTCCCCCCACCCTCTCTCCAATTCAAATAATCTCATGATATCAATGCCAGATATCTATATTTTAAGGCACACGGATCTCTTATCAGGAAGCATCAGTCTGTAAACAAAAGAGGCATTTCTTAATTGCATCAACCAATACGTGTGTTTCAGTTACTATAGAATAGAGGTCAAGAAAGAAAACAGAAATAAAAAGGTTATAGACAACACATTTCAGCCATAGGAAAGATACCACTTTTTTGGATCTATGCATTGGCTGATACAGAATTTTAGCAGAGGTGAAACTCCAGCATTCTCAACTTGTGTTTTTTTTTAAAAATCTTCCATAATGCTTTAAGAGGGGGGAGGAGAAAATGGGGAACAGAGCTAATGCTTTTATACAATTACTGTAGTTAGGTCAGACAGAAGGAGATAAGGGATGACGCCTGAGGCAAAAGATCTTCCTATCCACATACTGCTGTCAACCAAACTGCTAGATACTAGTGAAAGCCCTCTGCCCCCCTGCTGTAATAGTGGCAACAGGCTAGCTTAAATAGAAAGAAAATCATGCTGTGTAACACATGCATCTTGCCATCATTCTGTTCCCCCAGACAGAGTCTGCTGTTTCATTCTATCGAATGCAGTGACAATCCTATAGAAAAGGTGTGTCCCAATTATTAGCAGCAGCATTGAGACAAATGAATATCCAAAAATGCAATTAGCACAGCACCATAGAATGCAATTACTTTTCTTGCTGTATGCCGGGTATCTTATAAAAGTATCACTGTCCATTAAAAACAAACCCAAGGGAAATGTTAATAGGAACATTATTACATTATGGTAATGAAACTGATTGTGATTATTTCAAAGTGTGCAGGTCTGCCCATGTTGTTGCACAGTTCTAAACAAGGTGAACAAAAGGTGACATAAAACCATCCCACTCTCTATCCAAAACGTGCAAAGTCTTCAAACACTGACACTATGATTGAATTCACATAACATGGTTGTGGATCATACTGGCTAGATGGCTCAGTGGCTAAGACACTGAGCTTGTCGATCAGAAAGGTTGGCGGTTCGAATCCTTAGTATAGGCCTCCTGCGTGAGCAGGGGGTTGGACTAGATGACCTCCAATGTCCCTTCCAACGCTGTTACTGTTACCTGGTGTGTTGTATCAATCATCATATGGTTTTTAATCTGTGGATTCTGGTTTAATATATTTTGTGAATCCGATCAATTTTTTATATTCAATATACTTTGAGAAATTAGATGCTATCATGATATATGAATATAGTCCATGCATTTCATTATGCCTAGTTTTCTTGGATAAAAAATTGTTTAAAAAAGCCTTAACTTATGAACACCGCAAGTGAGGACTAATGTCATAAAAGTTTATAATGTTAGCTTTTCCTTCTGCATCAAGTTTTATTTTATTAATCTTATTACAGGTAGTCCTCAATTTACAACAGTTACTTTAGTGACCTTTTGAAGTTTCAATTACACTGAAAAAAGTGACTTTTGACTGTTTTTCACATTTATGACCATTGCAGCATCCCTATGGTCATGTGATCAAAATTCAGATGGTTGGTGTTAGGAAATGGCTATTACCTAAGTGGTTGGGTTGGCAATATATATATAAACCATCAATGCATGTTTGCCGTCAAAATGTATTGTATAACTTTAAGACTGTAATGCTGTATTGCATCATACTGTATTCTGATTAGCTAGCTCTGTAGCCAATGTACTTAAGAGGAAACTTGAATCATGGCTTATTGTTTTTATTACATTATTATTGCTACCTCTGCTCCTCTCTGCCTGTTCTCGCTGCATGATCACTGCTTGATCATTGTTACTTTGTTGTTTTCTAATGTTTTCCTAATTGTTTTACTGCTGTACTGTTTGCAACTCTAAAAAGAACTGTTTTATTGCATATGACTACAGCAACTGGTAAGAAGACTATATTCTTGGAATATCCCTGGATTGACATTTTTACTATCTTTATCTGTGTATGACCTGGATTGTTTAATGGACTTCGCTTTGCTTTTTCCTAAAAGTAAAAGAATATCACAACTCAGTGTGTCTGTATTGACCGGGCTTATTCATAATCACTCTCAGCCATTTCTCATGTGCACACCCTTGATACTCAAGGGTTACTCTGCGCATATTCCTCAACAGTTGGCAACCAACTCATATTTATGACAGTTGTAGTGTCCCAGGGTCATGGGATCACCTTTTGCAAACTTCTGACAAGCAAACTTAATGGGGAAGCCAGATTCATTTAACAATTGTGTTACTAAACAACTACAATGATTCACTTAAGAACTGTGGCAAGAAAGGTCGTAAAAATGGGGAAACATTCATTTAACAAATCTTTCACTTAGCAACAGAAATTTTGGTCTCAATTGAAGTTGAAAACCAAGGACTATCTGTATTTGATAGAAATGATGAAGCCACAGAGTTTCGATAGAAGCCATGTTAACATCATACTCATTATGATATCATCAAACAAATGGTGAAAATGATGTAATTTTTGTGATTTGGATGATGTCATCAAGACGTGAGCGGTATCATTTGCTTCCCCTGGTAGAGAATGATTGATGAAGCCATTTAGTCATACTAATTAACCAGATTAATTAACATCGATTAATCTGATACTATCCTAGCAGAGGTGGGTTTCAGCAGGTTCTGATCAGTTCTGGAAAACCAGTAGCGGAAATTTTGAGTAGTTCGGAGAACCGATAGTAAAAATTCTGACTGACCCCACCCCCATCTATTCTCTGCCTCCCAAGTCCCAGCTGATCAGGAGGAAATGGGGATTTTGCAGTATCCTTCCCCTGGATTGGGGAGGAAATGGAGATTTCACAGTATTGTTTCCCTGGAGTGGGGTGGGAATGGAGATTTTTACAGTATCCTTCCCCTGCCATGCCCACCAAGCCATGCCCACCAAGCCATGTCACGCTCGCTCACCAAGCCACACCCACAGAACCGGTAGTAAAAAAATTTGAAACCCACCACTGCATCCTAGTCATAGTCTCACCATTTTGTTTGTTGAAACAGCTCAGTATTATATATTTTACATGCCTGGGACTTTAATTTCAATAGCATGTTAACTGAAAGCTGTTTTAGCAGCAGCAGACTTCAGATATAATGCATATAAAAGCATTTCTTTGTAAAGAGTGTTATGTATTGATACTTTTAAGCGGGAGTTTCAAACCTGCCTACGTTTCTGATTGGCTGACAGTCTCTCCAGGATTGTATATAAGGAGGACTGCAGCCTCTGAGTTTTTGCTGAAGTCTCACCATATATTAAAGAGCTGTTGTCACTTGCTTGCTTGTGCCTCTCGTCATTCCCGAACCACTTCATTGGCGACGAGGATGGGATTGAGGCTACAAGAAGCCAACCAGTGAGACCGCGAGCTTCAGCTAGGCGACGAGGCGAACCACAGGAGACATACCGGACATGTCTGCCTACGTTCCGCCCAAGCCTTTTGATCCGACCCGCGAAAAATGGGTCTCGTACCTAACAAGGTTTGAATGCTCGCTAGAAGCCAGCGACATGCAGGGCCTCTCGGCTAATCGAAAGAGAGCCCTATTCCTAAGCCACTGCGGACCGGACGTGTTCGAGATGGCCGAGTCACTGTGTGAGCCAACGCCGGTTCAAACAGTCTCATGGGACACCTTGATGGCAACTCTCCGGGCTCACTACGCTCCCGTCCCCTCCAAGTTCGTGCAGCGATACCAACTAAGGCAGCGCGTCCAACGAGAGGGAGAGCCGGTCAGCGCGTACATGGCCAGCCTGAGAAAAGCCGCAACTCATTGCGACTACAGAGACTTGGATGATGCGTTGCTTGAGCAACTGATCTGTGGTGTTCGGGACATTAGGCTGCAACGGCGTCTGCTCGCCAAGCCTGATCTGACCCTTGCCGGAGCCCTTGATGAGGCCAGGGCTCACGAAGCCTCCACAAAGGCCGCTGAAACGCTACAGCGTCCGCCGACCAGCAAAGACAGCCCCAAGTCTGCCCCGGTGCACAGAGAAGACGCCGGATCCAGCTCGGAGTCCGAGTCGGATGAGGACGTCTTCCGAACAGAGCACCGGAGAAAAGACACTGGCAGCCCCCGGCGAAGCTGTCCCAGCTGTGGCGGGCACCATGATAGACTGTCCTGCAAATACAGAGAGGCTATTTGCAGGCGTTGCGAGAAGAAAGGGCACTTGGCGCGAGTCTGCAGAGCCACTCTGCCCAGAAGACTCAAACCACGTGAGCGCCGCAGCCAACCGGAATCAGCGCGCCAGAAGCAGCCAACGAGAGAAGGCGGCGCGAAAAAACGGCGCGAATTTGAACCGCGAGATGGCCGCAGCATACACATCGACCAGGCCAGCACAACGGTCGAGGACAAAGTCAGCACGGTGGTCGAGATCAACGGAAGACCGTGTTCGATGGAGATCGACACCGGATCAGCTCTCTCCATCATGTCGTGGACAACCCTAAAGACCCTCCTGCCGTCGTTCCGGAAGGATCAACTCTCCAGACAGAGACTGCGCATCCTAGACTACCAGGGGAACCGAGTCCCCCTCGAAGGCGTGGGCACGTTCCGGGTCACCTACGGAGACTACGAAAGAGACCTGCCGCTGACCATCGTCACGAAGCAGCTGCCGAGCCTCCTGGGCATGGGGTGGTTCCGAGCCCTTGGCATGGGCTTCACCGGCGTCCACCTGATGTCCAAGTCAACCCTGAAAGACAGCCTCCTGTCCGAGTTCCAGGACGTTTTCGGGGACACATTGGGCAAGTATGTGGGGACCCCTATTTCACTAAACTTAGACCCCAACGTAGCCCAAGTAAGACTAAAGGCCAGAAGAGTGCCGTTCGCATTGAAACCAAAGATCGATGCAGAACTGGACAAACTGATTAAGCAAGGGGTGTTGGTTCCCGTTGACCATGCCAAGTGGGAGACCCCCATAGTCACCCCAGTTAAGTCCGACGGCTCAATCAGAATTTGCGCCGACTACAAGTGCACGATCAACAAGGCCTTGCAGCCGAGCGCCTATCCGGTGCCGATCGTGCACCATCTACTACACTCCCTGGGCCCCGGAAAAATTTTTGCCAAATTAGACCTGGCCCAAGCCTATCAACAGTTACCGGTCGACGACGCCACGGCAGAGGCGCAAACGATCGTGACTCATAGGGGTGCATTTAAATGCACCAGGCTCCAATTTGGGGTGAGCGTCGCACCCGGCTTATTTCAAAGCACCATGGAGCGCCTGTTGCAAGGACTTCCGGGAGTAGTCCCCTATTTCGATGACGTCTTAGTCAGCGCCCAAGACGAACACCAGCTAGGGGACAGGGTACGGAACGTCCTGTCCAGATTCAGAGAAGCGGGACTAAGACTTAAAAAGAACAAGTGCAGGATAGCGGTCCCCTCGGTAGAATTTCTGGGGTACAGGGTGGACGGCACAGGCATCCACCCTACCGAAAGCAAGGTGAGGGCCATCAAAAGCGCACCAGCCCCCAAATCCAAAGCTGAGCTCCAAGCCTTCCTTGGACTACTAAATTTCTACTCAATGTTCCTAAGAGATAAGGCCACGGTCGCTGATCCCCTTCACAAACTCTTAGGGAAGAATGTACCATGGGTCTGGGGGAAACCGCAAGCGGCCGCGTTTGAGGCAGTAAAAAAACTCCTATCTGAGGACAGTTTCCTGATCCAATACAATGCAGAGCTGCCGCTCGTCTTGGTTTGCGACGCCTCCCCCGTAGGAGTTGGTGCCGTCCTAGGCCATAGACTGCCGAACGGCCTAGAGGCACCCATTGCCTTCTACTCCCGAACTCTGTCCAGCACAGAACGAAACTATAGCCAATTGGACAGAGAGGCTCTGGCTGCGATTGCGGGGGTTAAAAAGTTCCACGAATACCTCTATGGCCGAAAATTCGAACTTGTGACTGACCATAGACCGTTGCTAGGACTGCTAGCAGGCGACAGGCCAACCCCCGCTGCCCTCTCCCCCCGTTTAACTAGATGGGCGATTTTCTTATCGGCCTACTCGTACCAGCTCGTCCATCGGCCTGGGCGGACCCTGGGTCATGCGGATGCCCTTAGCCGTTGCCCCCTTCCCGACCTGCTGGACAACCCAACACCGGAAACCTCCGTCCTGTTGTTGGACACGTTAACCTTGGGGCCCATCTCCTCCGGCGAGGTGGCGAAGGCATCAAATAGAGACCCTGTTATCCGGACTGTTATGGGTTGGGTTTTGAAAGGGTGGCCGGACAAGGTGGTCGGGGAGGAGTACCAAGGTTTTGCCAACAAACGAAATGAACTGTTTACGCAAGGGGGGTGCTTACTGTGGGGTGACAGAGTGGTAATTCCAGCAAAACTACGAGATAGAGTTTTAGAATTATTGCACGAAGGGCATCCTGGCATCGTTAGGATGAAGTGCTTAGCCCGCAGCTATGTCTGGTGGCCCAACATGGACCAGGTCATTTCCGAGTGGGTGGGGAAGTGCAGACCCTGCCAGGAGTCTCGCCCCGATCCCCCAGTAGCGCCCATCCGAGAGTGGGAGAAACCAAAAGGCCCATGGGGGAGGATCCACATTGATTTTGCCGGCCCGTTCCATGGCCAAACGTTTTTAATAGTAGTGGATGCCTTTTCAAAATGGCTCGAAATTGTATTAATGCCATCCACAACGGCCGAAGCGGTTATCAAGGCCCTAAGAAAGTTGTTTGCCACCCACGGCCTGCCGGATACCTTGGTATCGGACAATGGTCCCCAATTTACAGCAACCCTTTTCGAAGGCTACTTGGCCGGCCTGGGGATCCGCCATGCCCTATCAGCCCCATTTCACCCGGCTTCCAACGGATTGGCTGAACGATTTGTCAGGACAGCCAAGGAAGCACTGTCCAGATTAGACAATGGGGACTGGCAGGCCAGGATAGATCAATTCCTTGCGGTTCAGCATGCATCACCATGCACAGCAACTGGGAGAAGCCCAGCAGAGCTCCTCATGGGGAGAAAGCTCCGGTGCGTGTTGGACAGGCTTCACCCTAACTATTCGCACGAAAACTTTAAGGGAGAGACCTGTGGCTTAAGGCAGTTTCAGGTCGGGTCCCCGGTGTTCGCTCGCAATTATGCCAGCGGTCCTCTGTGGGTTGCAGGAACCATAGTGGGGATAACAGGCCCAAAATCATACACGGTGGATGTGGGGGGTAGATAGACTCTGGAAGCGCCACATAGACCAACTGAGGAAACGGGTGGTTGGCGAGGCAAACATCAACGCAGACATGTCCGAGCCTAACTATGACCACTTCTCCAAAACAGCTAACTCAAGCCCGGGGCCGCGAGAATACTTAGCTGACAAGCCCTGGTTCCAGCGCCGCCCCAGCGAGTCGCCACTCCCAGCCGGGAATAACCACGCCCCGGACAAAATCCAGGAGGTTCCATTGGCGGAGCCGGGAGAGACAAAGAGTCCCTCCGACCAGCTCGACGCCTCACCAAACACTGAACTGCGCAGGTCAACTAGGGCGAGAACTCAGCCTAAGCACCTGCGAGACTTTGTTTGTACATATGTTAATTTTTGAGTGTTAGTGCCTTCTGGGAAGGGAGGGGTGTTATGTATTGATACTTTTAAGCGGGAGTTTCAAACCTGCCTACGTTTCTGATTGGCTGACAGTCTCTCCAGGATTGTATATAAGGAGGACTGCAGCCTCTGAGTTTTTGCTGAAGTCTCACCATATATTAAAGAGCTGTTGTCACTTGCTTGCTTGTGCCTCTCGTCATTCCCGAACCACTTCAAAGAGGGCCCTTAGATTTGGGATAGAAGAACAAAGACTATTTTTTCTTGGGACTTACCACACGTGGTAGAAATGTTGGGGCTGCAGAAAGCTGGGATTTTGTACATTTTGGTCATTATTCAAGCAGCAACAAATGGCTATGTTATACTTCTTCAATTCAGCAACATATGGACAGATTAAGTATTTTCATTTGGATTCCTGCACTCAGTGAGCACTGAGCCAATGGGCTCTTTTCTACTCTAGGAATCTATGATTGAGTCCTTATTTTCACATTTGGTCTTTTTTGTTTTTGTTTTTGCAACAGCTAATACAGGGGAAACCGTCAGGACTATTGAATTTTTATGCTTGCTTAAAATGTTATTTTCTTATTTAAAGCTACGAGACTGCAACAACAACCTACCATCTTATTTTGATGTGTAGTGCCTTGCCAAGCTTGGCAAACGAGTGGTTTTTTTAAAAAAAAAAAACACCAAGATTTTAGATTGCCATAAATGTGCCAGGATTAAACTCCAAGTGGATTATTTATAGTTCATTTTGGAAAGCAAGCCTCTTTTGCTACTCACAGGGATAGCAACATAAAAGACTTGGGAGTCCTATGGTGAGATACATTCTGGGACCCTTTGGAGAAACTCAGGAACTTAAAGCAGAAACCTCTCACTTTCTCACTCTTCGGCATCTTTTAATTTCTTCTCAGATTTCCACACACATAGATGCAGACACATAGAGCGAAGCCAGATTGGTCTGCTTGGCTAAGAGTATTAGGGTGTGACTGCAGGCATCTTGCAGAGTTAGAGAGCAGCAGTAACCTGATGAGAGCATTTTGGAGACCTTTTGTGTCCTGTTGTCCCTTCTGTCCACAGATTCCCCCAGCGCTGTTCTGATTGGGACCACTTCTGAAATATCTCCACCTAGCTTCCTGCCTCATCCTAGTCTGGCAGCCTGCAACTTCTCATTCCAGGGGTGAAATCCAGTAGGTTCTGACAGGTTCTGGAGAACCAGTAGCGGAAATTTTGAGTAGTTCAGAGAACCAGCAAATACCACCTCTGGCTGGCCCCAGAGAGGAGTGGGAATGGAGATTTTGCAGTATCCTTTCCCTTCCCTAACCACCAAGCTATGCCCACCAAGCCACACCACGCCCACCAAGCCACATCCACAGAACCGCTACTAAAAAAAAATTGGATTTCACCACTGTCCCATTCCCATTGCAGGCCAAGCCCAGGAGAACTTGGTATGTGTCAAACACTTCAATGAAAGGGACAGGCACAGCAAGGATTCCCAAAATGTTTTTTATTTTGGTAGGATGGAATAATAGAATCTTGAAAGCATGCCAGAGTTTCTTTCTGTCCCATCTTATACCAAACAAGAATCACCTTTCCTGAAAATTCTCCTTTCAACCAACTGCTTGTTCTTTCCCCACTTCCAAGGCTGTTTCTTGTCCCAGTCCAGGGCATTCTTTTGTGTGTTCTGCTATTGATCCTTGGCTCGTGTGATTCTCCCTCCCACTAGCTACAGTCTAATATGTGATACCTTATAGGAGAATCCATTCTTGGTTGAAGATAACAATGGAATCCTTTCCTAGACCTGCTAACCTTGACATTCTTGAGCTGGAGATCTAAGTCAAGAACTGTGAAAAAGCCAAAGCACATTAGTTGGGGAAGGAGATTTGCACATGGGGCCCAAAAATGAAGTGTTGGATGCTCATAGCATGTAGACAGGAAGCCTGACCTGGTCAAGCAGGAGAGAGGAATAAAGGCTTTCCTTGACAACAGAAGCATTGTCCCAGTAGACCAGGGATCACTAAACGTAGAAGCCCTGATCTATGTTATGGAACTGTACTTACTACTCCATTGCAAAATTGCACTATACAAGACAATTGCCTTCTGAGAATTTGCCATTGTTAGGTTCAATCCCCTTAAGTGTGTTTCTCCTTCAACATTCTTAAATAATTATTTTTTCTGCAGAAACCACAGAAATCAATAAACCTTAGTTTGGCTTATCTGGAATTTCATCTCCATAAGGTATTTTTCATCAGACAGAAATAATGAGTGTTATACTTGTTTAGCTTGATGTCATTGCTAAAATGGCTTATTGAGAAATCAGTGGTTTTGGTCTTGTTTCAGTGCATCAACATGAATGTATCTGGTAACATTCAGGGGGAAAAAAACCCAGTACTATTACAGCAGC
The DNA here is from genome assembly GCA_022577455.1 of Arizona elegans. Lineage (NCBI taxonomy): Eukaryota > Metazoa > Chordata > Lepidosauria > Squamata > Colubridae > Arizona > Arizona elegans. The sequence goes on from JAKOOJ010000004.1 coordinate 19,630,247, forward strand.
GAAAGAAGAGCTGCTCTGGCATCAAGACAAAGCTGTCAAGTGGAATGAGAACTAGAATACCAACTGGTCTCTCCTTCCCCCTCCCCTCCATGCTATCGCAATTGAAAGCAGGCAGAAGCCCTGCAAGATCTCCTCTCATTCCAGTCCATCACAGTATTCCTTCCCCCTTCTGCTTGAATGTTAATTTGGAGAGATATTCTTCCCATTCAGAATACAGCCAGGCACACATGCAGCATTCATACTTTACTCCTCAATAGACCATTATACTTGAAATGCATATATCTTGACTGCAATCATGCACCTGTCCTTTAGATGGCATCAAAGAGACATTTCTATAAAACTCTTGGCTGTCCTCTAATGTCCAACTAGAGTTTTGCAGCCTGTGTCTGGTATACCTACATATAAAATGATCTGTACTGTTTTTTAAAATGTTAAGTAAAAACAAAAGAAAATCTATAAATGTAAAGTATTAAAGAAAAAAATACTATATACAAACTGAAGTGAAAACAGAAAATATAAACACTAAAGTAATAAAGCTTTTTCTCCTTTTCACATAATGCTGTCTGGATTACAGTGAGGAATGTTTCTGTTTGAGTATCATGTTCTAAAGAATTTCTTTTCAAAATCAGGAGAAAAGATTTCTCTGCAGTGACAAAGCATGAGCAATCAGTTCATGTTTTACAAAGTCAGCTTTATAGCTAAGCTGTGTTTATGGGTTGGGTACACTGTTAAAATCACAGTGTACTCATGTTCAGAGACCATTATAAAGCTTAACATCACTACCCATTTTGTATGTGACTCCTTCCATTGTTTTTTCCTAACAACTGCAGGCATATTTTCCTAACACTGAAGTGTGAGTCTCCTATTGCTGAAGTTAACTATGAATCTCCTTTACACTTTCATGGGAGTATTATGGAATGGAATGGAATGGAATGGAATGGAATGGAATGGAATAGAATAGAATAGAATAGAATAGAATAGAATAGAATAGAATAGAATAGAATAGAATAGAATAGAATAGAATAGAATAGGAGAAGTAATTAAGAAAATATTGGATTGTGCAGAAATGAACAGATTGACTTTGACAATTAAAGAAAGAAAGGAATCGGAATACTTGAAAATATGGGGGAAATTTTACCATTGGTTAGAGAAGAGATATATATAAGCTAGATATATGTATTAAATGGGGGAGAAATGTTACAATAAATGAAATGATAATATCAAGATATGGTAAAGATTGGAGGAGTAAGAAGAAGATACAAAAGATGTACTCAGATAATACACTGAATGATTGATTATGTATTGTATATTTGTTTGTCTATAAAATAAAAAACCTTTAAAAAGAATAGAATAGAATAGAATAGAATAGAATAGAATAGAATAGAATAGAATAGAATAGAATAGAATTATTTCCGGTGCATAAGCTCTCAGTGTACATGCAAAACAACAGTATGCCGTTGGATTCAAAATCATTGCCTACGTTCACTTAAAATACTCTCATCCTCCTATCCACTGAGCTAAAGCTAATTTAGTCTGAAGGCAAAAGGTAGTTCACTGAGTTTATATCATTTTGATTACATTTTTATTTCACAAGTTATCCTGCAGATTTTTACAGAAATTCAAACTTTTGATGGCATGTAAAATACCTTTAGCCTTTCTTTCTCTGGATCACTCCATAATTCATGCTACAGAGACACATTTGCAAGTGGTCCTGCAAAGATTTCACACCAACAGAAATTGGTTTTTCCAACCGAATCTCATTATATGAAACCAATCTCAATATGGGTTGCCCAGCACTGATCCATAAAAGAACAGCATTTTGTATTCATGAGTGATTTGCTCCTTTTTTATTTTCTTTGTCTGATGGCATGGCCCAAGTAATGGACAAGTGACATGAGAAGATACTGTATCAAAGTCAGACTGCTTTCTATACATCCATCATAGTTATCCATGTATATAACAAAGAGGGACAGAGGAAGAAAGGAAAGAATTTGCTATAACTTTTTTGAGATATGTTATGATCTTAATTCCATCACATTGTTAATATTATCACACCACTATACATTGAAAAAAGAAGATGGTTTCTGAATTTAAGGTGGTTTCTAAATACTGTAGGAAAATTTTAATTAAAACATATTTACGTCTGTCACTTTTTGTTGAGCAAATCTAAGACCAATCTCCTATTTTAAAGTAAATTAATTTGGAAAAAAACTGAGTCATTTTTTAGATAATTATGGTATGTTTTATACTATATGTTCAAGCGTATATAATGAGGATTCATTCTAGTTCAATTTAGTTAGTGTAGTATAGTCTTTTTTTTTTAAAGTAAAGGTTACTTCACTCGGTATTTAACCAAAATAATTGTGTGCCTGATATGTTTTGGGTTTTCTTTACTCTTTTACCGATTGAGATAACTGATTACATTACAGAATTAGTATGCTAATTTCTCAAAAATTACCATTTAAATATTTTATTTGTTTTATTATTTATTACTAAATTTATATGCCACCATTTTACCAAAGGCAACTCTATTTTGATTCTTGTGTACTTAATTCAAAAAAATTAACTCCAATTAAAACTGCCTATTTGTATTTCTAAATCCATAAATTTCTAAATCTAAATAAATTGGATTCACATCAGATTATTAAGTCACATATCTAGAAACCAGATATGGTAGGACTTTGTGTGATGCAACATGATTCCTATTCATTCTAAGATACAGTTTATGTTCTATAGATCCTCTCAACATTTCAAATAAGCCTATAACTTGGCATAGGCGTTGTCTAAAAAGCAGGCAAATATTTTTATTTCACCTCCATCCCTCTTGCCTCTTTTCCTGCTATTGATGTGTGTTTTGTTTTGTTTTCTAAAAAAAAAAAAAAACCTCTAATCTTATATTCATTTTTAGCTATTCCAAAGTTGAGGACCTTTCTACTTTGGGCAACTAGAAAAATTATGAGCCTTTTATATTTCTTTAAAAAAGAAATACGGGGAAAAGCAGAACATTTATTTTTAAAAGGTTTCAAACTAGCTGCCTTCTCTTTGAGAGACAAAAGCGATAGCCATGAATGTATTACAGAAAGCATTGACTCAGTTGAAGAACCATTCCTACCTCTGTTAATAGTCAGAGAAGCGCTGGAGTTATCTTGAAGAAACTAAAGGTTGGTCTCAGAAACAGAAAGGAGCACTCCAAAGACCTGGAACCATATCTTGGACAGTGAAGGTGGGATTAATAGAGAGCTTTATCATGGTACTCCATAACAATGCCCTGTTCGTTTGGCAATGGGGCATCAGGGATAAGCCCACAGAGGAATAAGCGGCATTGAAGAACACTTGTTGAAACTAGCAATAATAAGAGGAAGTCTGATTCTACGAAGCTCACAAACGTTCATTTTATTGACACCGCTGTCTTTCTTTTTGTAGAGCAGAACCCTGCAGCTTATCAAAGGAGTCAGGTCATTGACACAACATAAATGCAAAATAAGCTTGAAAAAGATCCTGCTGTCTCCTATGACAGTTCTGAACGCAATGTCACTGAACTTCAAGCCATGTCTCTGCCCCAGAATATCCAGGGAATTTCATATCCTTTTGGAGAGTGCAAACGTTGGCTGGGAAAAACAGAAAATTAAATCATCCATCTTTAATGAAGGCCACTCCAAATCAAAATTATTAATTAAGATTAAAGTTTCAGCACAGATAGGTTGGGGTGAATGTAAAAGTGAAAGTAGTCTTCCATGAGCTTAGAAAGGAATTCAAGGCAGGGACCATTGCTTGGTTTCTGCTGAATAGATAATATATTATCTATTAAGCCTATACCTCACAATTCTACTTCCAGCAATATTCAGATCTAATAAAATGCAAATTTATATCTTGAACCTGAGTCTGCAGCTATTCAACAACAACAACAACAAAAAACCTCTCCAAAAACTCTGTGGTTATCACGTGAATGTTTTAATTAAGTAAATTCATAATGTTGGATAAAACTTCTTTGAAACTACTGAATCCTATTGAAATCAACCAGCATTTATTTATTTCTGTCCATTTTAATGGACATAAGGCTCTATGTGCAGGATGGCTATGTATCATTAAGCCACTGATTATAATCATCACAGTTTAGCTTCAGGAATTGGACAGCCTCGTGGGCCTATATTGTACTCTTCGTGGTAACTCTGTATCCGTAACAATTTGTGTTTCTATGGCAACTCAACTTCATACTTCATATGGTGATTATTCTAGTGCTATACAAACATATTAGTGCTGCTATTGTTAAGCAGGAATATGCATACTTGCTGTAGAACTCATCCAATTACCTAGAGGTAAATTTTAATAACATTAATAGAATTGCCTCCTAATGCAATGATAGATAGACTTACATCATATTCAATGGGTCTGCTTTAATTATGATTAAACATGAATCTAACCCAGGCTAAGCTAATATATAGGAACAACAGAGAAGTATAAGAGTTGCTATACAAAGAAAATAGGATAAGACTCACATCCATTCTCAGGCATTGTGAATACCATATTAACATTTTGTCTTTAGACATAGAAGAAAAGCTGTTAAGAACATCATGGACAAGAAGATTTGCAGGTATATTTAAAAAGCCTACAGCATGTAAGGACAGGTTGCTTGTGATAGGCAAGAGGCATATTTGGAACCAACACACCCATAGCTTACTAAATAATGCAGTATCCCTGAGGGCACTAAAGCCCAGTGAATTTGAGGTTATTGCTTCCTTAAGCAGCTATGTTAGCTGTTCTATTATTTAATAAGATTCCTGAGAAGGAACCCTGACTTATGGCATTAGGTCTTTGCAGATTAACAATTTATGTATTGCAAGTAGCATGTGTGTAATGTATACTATGATGTTATTTGAGTTGGTTAAAATATCTCTCCATTTGTACCTGTAAGAGGCTGACCTCAGAATGTCCAATTCCCATTGAAAGTAATTATGGCCTTAAGAAATCTATCCATCTACTAATCTATTTTGCTTAAAAGTTCATCATTCATTGCTAAATCAATAGGTTCTCAAGTGGGATTCTGCAAACAAAAAATGGAATACCTAAAGAAAACATAACAAATAACCCACATTAAAGGAAGACGATGTTAAACTGTAGTTCTTAAAGCTCCAAAGCTTGGTAAGTAGCAAGATTCAATACAAATTGAAGATACTAACCAAAACTTAGAGGAATGTCTATAGAGAGAATGTTCCCTCAAATATATTGGTTTGAAACAATTTGAATATTATCACTAGCATTTTAAATTCAGAATAGAAGCCAGTGTTCTTTCTCTGAAATCAGTGACAAATAGTTGCTAAATGATACTCTTAATTGCAATGAAGTTATTGCTTTTCTACTTGATGTTCAATAAATTACTGGATCCTTTATTTCATTAAATATGGACCAAACCTGTCTTGTTTTAAGACATGGATTTTTACTGTCTGCCCTCCTCCCTTTTCTCTTAAACTTAAATTCTGTGTATTCATTATAGCCCCCTTTTCTGGGCATATAGTATTCTTGGTACAGTAATCACATATTGAAATAATCTTCCATGACTCTTTTCCAATTATTTATCCATCATCCCTAAATGGAAATGTTCTATCTTCAACTGAATATTTACCTTTAAGATCCTGGATGTGAATCAAACATTTCTTAACTTTTTTCCAAGTCTGACAAGCCATTTTTTCCTACTCATGTACTTTACAAATGCTCCAGTCTAAGAAACATTATATTGTTGTGCCCTAGAAGCAATGAAATAAATTGTGATGAAACTAGACTTTCAGATTATGGTTCCATTTGTGTGATTAGAATTTTCCAAAACTTTGAATGTTTTTGAGTGAACAGTTGCAGGAATTGGGTATGTCTAGTTTAATGAAAAGAAGGACTAGGGGTAATATGATAGAGATATTCCAATATCTAAAGGGCTGCCACAAAGAAAGGAGCAATCTGTTTTCCAAAGCACTTGAAGGGAGGGCAAAAAGCACTGGACTAATCAAGGAGAGAAATAACCTAACTAATAAATAAATAAATAACTATGGAGAAATTTCCTGACAGCGAGAACAATTAATCAATAGAATAACTTCCCTCCAGAACTTGTGGATGGTCCAACAAGGAATAAGCACATTGTGGGACTGGGGGCTATAACATATAAAGAATGGTTGCTGGAATTGGGTATGTCTACTTCGGGTGTCAGCAACCTGCAGCTCCAGAGCCGCATGTTGCTCTTTCATCCCTCTGCTGTGGCTCCCTGTCAGATGAACCCACCATTGGCTGGCCGCGCCCCTTGCCCTCCCCTCCCAGTCCCTCCTCACCTGCCATGAGAAGGTAAGGGTGGAGATGGAGACTTGCTCCATATTCCAAAACACCGCTGTACTTGCTAGACCTCACAGGTGCTTCTTCCAGCCCTTGTTGGTGCGGCACACACCTTGGTCACTCAGGAAGATGCATGACTTGCTCTCCACACCGAGACACTGGTCTGGGCCGGATGCGGCCAATGCCGCTGCTCTCGCCACCTCCATAGCCTGACTGCTGCTCTAGCAGCACAGTTAAATTTAGTAAGCTTCACAATGTGGGAGACGGTGTCCCCTCCTCCCCCTGAAACCCATTACAATGCAGAGCATCGGCCACAGCTGGGGTGGGCCAGTTTCTTGGGGCAAAGAGCTTCTCAGGCCAGGCGAGGAATGACTGGGAGGGGAGGGCGAGGGATGGGGCCAGCCAGTGGTGGGTTCAGCCGACAGGGAGTCACAGCAGGGGGATGAAAGAGCTTCGTTTATCTGGGAACCTGAAATAACTCTTGATTTAAATCATATGGTAAAAAGCACCCAAAGAAGAAGAAAGAACAACATCAGCAAAACAAAAACAAAACAAAACCCCAACACCAGCCTGTTTTTGGAAATGGTTCAAGAGGGAACACACACATGAGAGAGAGAGGGGGGGAGAGAGACAGAGAAGAGAAGAGAGAGAGAGAGAAACACAAAGAGAGACAGAGAGGGATAAAGAGAGATGAGAGAGAGAGAGATGAGAGAGAGAGAGATGAGAGAGAAAGAGATGAGAGATGAGAGAAATGAGGGAGAGAAAAAGAGAGAGACAGAGGGAGAAAGAGAGAGATGAGAGATGAGAGACAGAGAGCAGGAGAAAGAGAGAGAGAGAGAGAGAGAAAGAGAGAAAGGGAGATGAGAGAGAGATGAGAGAGAGACAGGAGGACAAAGAGAGAGAGATGAGAGAGAAAGAGAGAGAGAAAGGGAGGAGAAAGAAAGATGAGAGAGAGAGAAGGAGAGAGACAGAGAGGGATAAAGAGAGATGAGAGATGAGAGAGAAAGAGATGAGAGAGAGATGAGAAGTGAGGGAGAAAAAGAGAGAGACAAAAAGGGAGAAAGAGAGAGACAAGAGAGAGAGAGACAGATGAGAGACAGAGAGAGAAAGAGAGGGAGAAAGAGAAAGAGAGAGACAGAGGGAGAAAGAGAGAGAGGGGAGAAAGAGAAAGATGAGAGAGAGAGAAAAAAGAGAGAGAAAGGGAGAAAGATAGAGAGATATGAGAGGGAGGGAGAGGGAGAGGGAGAAAGAGACAGAGAGTGGGGTGAGAGAGAGAGAAAGAGAAAGACAAGGGAGAAAGAGAGAGAGAAAGAAAGAGGGGGGGAGAGAGATACCTGTTTCTCCACAGAAAAGAAAACACCGGGAGCCACAAAACCTGGGTAGGTATGGCTGGGGAGTGTCATGTGATTGAGTGGGAGTGAGTGACATCAAGTTGGCCATGCCCACCCAGGTTCTGTGGCTCCCAATGTTTCTTTTCTATGGGAAACAGGTCCAAATGGCTCTTTGAGTGTTTAAGATTGCAGACCCCTGATCTAGTTTAATGAAAAGAAGGACTGGGGGTGACATGAACACAGGGGCTGCCACAAAGAAGAGAGAATCAAGTTATTCTTCAAAGCCCCTGAGGGCAGAACAAGAAGCAATGGATGGAAACTAATCAAGGAGAGAAGAAACCTAGAACTAAGGAGAAATTTCCTGACAGTTAGAACAATTAATTAGTGGAACAACTTGCCTCAAGAACTTGTGAATGCTAGAACACAGGAGGTTTTTAAGAAGAGATTGGAAAACCATTTGTCTGAAATGGTATAGGGTTTCCTGCTTGAGCTGGGGATTGTACTAGAAGATCTCCAAGATCGCTTCCAACTCTGTTATGCTGAACAGTGACCTACTTTTAAAATGCAAATTCTGCTAACAAAGTCTTGTCTATGGCCTTGAAATTATACACAGGACTTATGACCAGTACCTTCCTCAAACCTCCTTTATGACCACCTCTCTCCCTCAAACCTCTCACCTATCCACACAGCATCACTATACTTCATCATCAAGAAATATGCAGTCAAACTTTGAGAAGGATTACAAGACAAAACTGGGAAGAGACATTTCTTCCAATTGGATTATGTCTAATTAACATGTGACTTTTACAGCTGTAAGACAAAGAGTTTGAATGTCCATCCAGCTAAAAACAAGCTATTGGTTTATCTAAGAAATCACAGGAGCCATATTTATATTTGCAATCCTAATTTAACCTTGGATTAAAGAAGATGTTAATGGGTTACATGAAATCAAATCCAGTTTACATATTACTTCTTTAATATTGTAAGATGTTCTTTGGCAAATTTTATGAAAAGTGCCTTTGCAGGACTTTCAGGCCAGTATGTACCTCAAGCAACTCTACATAGTTTAAGGGTATGAAAGAAAACCAGTTTGCATATAATTCACAAAGAATAAGGCAGACGTATGCTTAGCAAAGTGAATATATCTGTAGGGTACTTATTTTTAATAGTTTCATCTCTCAGTCTTTTATTCTATGCCCCAGAGATTTCTTCTGTGAGACAAGTAGCATTCTAGTATAGCAGCTTGTACAACATATCAAAGGAACTAGTTGACTTGATATAACTGGTTGTGGTTGCCAGATTTATTTCTGAATGGAACATATATCATTTTTTTTAATGTTTCCCAATATTTGTAAGAAAGCCATACTCTCCCACTACCAAGGCATGGATAAGTCTAAAATGCTAAGTAGTAGGAGATCTTCAGGCCTGGAAAGAGAAGGGATGCTTTCCGATTCACTTAGTTTTCAACATCACTTTGTTGTTCTTCAGTGTGCAAATTACTAGATCATCATCATTATCATCATCAACAACAACATATTCTCAGATGTTGATTATAGTAACATAACATTTACATTATGGTTAACAGGGCTGATCTTGAGAACCATATGGAACTTCAAATTGTATAAAATGTCCTTGTCAGATAGTAGTGATATCAGCCTTCACTCAAGTACACTGGCTTCTAGGTTGTTTCTAAACCCATTTTTTGGTTCTTCTACATATAGTTAGAGTATCTGAATGACTGGTTTTTCCTATAGGGCCCTGGCGTGTACATAAATATGGCAACTTTTTGTGCTTGAGAACCGGTTGTGTGTTTCAGCTGAGAACACAGAGGGCTCTAAGAAAGTCAGGACTTAATTGTGCTCTGAATTTTAGGGTGAGAAAGTTGTGGGGAGTTGGGGCGAATTATAGAGAAAGAAGAAGTTTTGCAACTTTTGACTTCCTACTTGGTGCTCTGGCAGAGTTGATATTGTCTCGTGGCATTACTATTACAAAAGTTATTTCCAGCAACACCTTGTAATGAGTTGAGTTTTCTGTCCTATCATCGCCCTAAAATAGATTGGGTTAGTATTGTTGCTATTCAGGAGCAGTTCCTTCCTGTTGTCCTTTAGGAAACTGAATAACATAACATTGTTCAGGTGAAACTTAAGGCAGATTCTGACATTGTTATTTCTGATTCTACCAATCTATCATGAGAGATGAATAATGTAATATTCTTTAGGTGAACTCTAACTGTCAATGCGGCTCTTGATTTTCTTCTTCTCTTTTAGTTATCCCTGATTTCATTGCATTATTTGCCTGTTATACTTTGCAGTTTTGTATGTTTATTCTTTTGATATGTTAAACTGAATTCAATACACTGAGTAAACACTTGATCTAAAAATATACTTCACTCTGGCTTTGAATTTTTTTTTCTTGGTAATTTTGTTTATAGCAATGTCACTGCATAATATCAAATTTTCATCCCACTTTTTTTTTTTAAAAAAAAAGCACCCTCATGGACTGCTATTTTAATTAATAGCATTACGTTATTATTAAGGAATGCATCAAAAGGCTAAAAAAAACCAAGGGTCAGTTTTTTTTAAGCTCCTATGCAAACTGCCAAACTGTTTTAATCTGGAATTGGCATTATTGGGTGATTTCTTATTATGTGGAAGAATAGGGAGAAGTCATCTTGTTAGTCCCAAAGCTGTTAAAGAGCTTTAATAAATTTTAGGTAAGAACAGGAATACTCACCTGCCTATTATACTGCTCCTTTCTCTGGGCAAAATGCAGAAAGGGTATAAGAAGTAATTACAGCAAAGAAATTGAAGGCCTGAGATAAGGAAAATTGTATTCTACTCTACACCAAAATTCTAATTTACACCAACACCATTCACACTATCTCTCCTTGCCTTTCTATCCATGAAAACTGTTATTGCTTTCCCATATCTGCATATTGCTTCACTTTTTGTACAGGGATATAAAGACCACAGCTGAGATTTACCAAGAAGGCTGAATAATGATGGGTACTTTCAAATTTTAAAATCCTGACTTTAAGCCAACAGTATGCAAGCTATCATCAGCTAGTGAAATATGTCCAAGTCAGAAGAAAAGGCAAAGCAGCTAAGCTTCTGAAAAAAGCAAATACAGCCTGGTTTTTTTTTTTTCTCTGAAAAAGTTATCAGGCTCAGCCATGCCAAAAGATCAGCTAGAGAAAGGTGGCAGATGGGTTTTTATTATCCCAAGAAACAAGGTTGCTCAAAGCATCTATATTTGCCCTTTTAAGAAGAAAAAGAAAATTGAAGCAGGGTTATGACCAAATGAAAGAAAGGCTACTCGATAAATGGGAGAAACATACTTAGCAAGCTGGGATAATGCTCCAGTTGAAAATCAGTAACCAGCAACTCTTAAGAAACTTGAAGCAGATTCTGACATTGTTATTTCTGATTCTACCAATCTATCATGAGAGATGGGATACTTTTTGAAATTTGAACCATCACATATATCTGAGAGGCAGAAGAAATATCCTGCAATCTATAATTGGAGATAGAATAACAGAATAACAAAGACTGAAGGGACTTTCTAGGTAATCCAGTCCAACCCTCTCCCAAAGCAGGACAGTCTACACCATTTCTGACATGGCAGTCCAGTCTCTTCTTGAAAGCTTCCAATGGTGAAGCTCCCACAACTTCTGAAGGCAACTTCTGTTCCTTTGGTTGATTATTCTCATTGTCAGAAAATTTCTCCTTATTTCTAGGTTGAATCTCTCCTTGATAAGTTTCTATCCATTATTTCTTGTCTGGCCTTTGGGCGCTTTGGAAAATACCCTCCTCTCTGTGACAGTCCTTCAAATATTGGAACACTGTTATCATTTCTCCCCTGATCTTTCTCTTTACTAGACTAGCCATGCCAGTTCCTGTAATCGTTCTTCATATGTTTTATGATAGAAATATAGATGACAGGAATGGCAGACTTTTGGTAGCTGGTCTATTTTGGAGGGGGGTAGTTTTTCAGTGAAGGGGTTTGACTGGTCCTGGAAAGTTCTCCATCCACCCAAGAGCTTACTATGGTTATTAATTTCTGCCAGAAACTGTCAGGAAATCACACCATGACTTCAGTGTGTTTGTTAGTGTTTCAGCCATGAAATCCACGTATCTTTGGCAAGCAGTCCACCAAAAGGGAGATTGGAGGCAGCTGGCAAGCTCAACCTACTGTGTTATGGGCAATACAATTGCCAAGCACTGATAATCAAGCAGGAGAAAGAGCTTTGAGTTTTAGGACAACTCCATAAACAACAAGTCTAAGAGTCATCATCCCCTTTCACCAGAATTAACCTTCCAAGGGTGAGAGCACAAAGCTGAGAACTGTCCTTTAGTCTCCATTAGATGCCAAATCCCTACCAGAAGATAATTGCTGGTACAAAGGTTTATTTTAACAAGTGGCTTATTTCTAATATTATTCCACAAATGGTTGTAGATTTGCACATCTTGTTTAAGAATGATACAGGTAGTCATTAACTTAAAACAGTTCGTTTAGTAACCATTCCAAGTTGCAACAGGGCTGAAAAAAGTGTCTTATGACTATTTTTCATTTCTGTGGTCACATGATAAAAATTCAGATACTTGGCAATTGATTCATATTTATGATGGTTGCAATGTGACCACTTTTTGCAACCTTCCAACAAGCAAACATAATGGGGAAGCCAGATTCATTTAACAACTGTGTTATTAACTTAACAATTGCAGTGATTCACTTAACAACTGTGATGAGGAAAGTCATAAAATGGGGCAAAACTCACTTAACAACAATTTCACTTAGCAACAGAAATGTGGGGATCAATTGTGGTCATAAATCGCTCAGTTGCTAAGTAATTGATTTATAACGGTTGAAGTGTAAAAACCTTTTTCAAGTTTTAAAAGGAAGACTTTAGTCTTTCATTCTTGCCCACCAATTACCTATTTCCTGTCTGTATAAAAATCTAATGACAGAAAGAAGAGTTTTTTGCTCATAAGAATTAGCATCTTCAATGATAGTTTCTCAGTGTTGGCTGCCCTGTTCACAACAAAGCACTTTTTTCTACTGACCTGAGCTATGCTATTGTTATCCCATTTTATAAAAACACAGGAAGTAGATTAAACACTGCCAATTATACACCCATCAATAAGTTGCTAAATATATTTATTAAAAACTATTGAATTGAATTGAAAGTAAAAACATTGTCATTGAGGAACAGGTGGGTTTCAGATGGGGGTCAATAAATTCTTGACCACTATCTTATTTTCCATAATCTAGATGAGAAATAATTTTTTAAATTCAGAAGCTCCGTTTTCAAACCTTCATTGATTTTAAATCTGCCTATGATTCAATATCAAGAGAAAAGCTGTAAGAAGTATCACACATAGTCAGATGTTCCCCTGGAGAAATCTCCCTGGAGCTGTCACTCTCAGAGAGTGGTAAGGCAAGGACGTATTCCAGCTTCTCAATTTTTTAACCTATATATCAGTGCCCAAATCCTGGGTCTCTTTCCCTACTTATATCTCATATAGAATTGGCAGTGTCTGATCTACTTTCTGGGTTTTAGCAGGCCAAAGATTTCCAGGTCTTTAATATGCAGAGAACATGTAGATAGCGCCTGCTCCACAGGTGAGAATAAGAATGCGAAGCCATTTACGGCTTTGGCTCCTTTCAGACAAAGTTAATTATGCATTATCAGAAAACTGAAGTCCTAGTATCTGCTTAAATTATTATAAAATTCATAATTGGCAAATTAATGGGAATGCTATCTAGTAGGTGCACAATTATAAATAGTTTTGAGTGCTGTTTCATTCTTTAATATTCTGGCAAGAACATTTTTTGTATGTGGCACATGTTGCTTGGTATAATTATCCAACTATCCTGAGATCTTTCCCCTCAAATTTCCCAGTTTCTCATGGTGCTCAAGTGTGTACTGTTTTAGGAATCTTGACATTCTTGAAGCTATTCAGCCTATTAGAGCTATCCTCACTGTCCAAAGATGCATTAAAAAGTCTGCATTTCATTTAGAGATGGAACTAGTCTGCACTCATGCGAGATCTTGGTAACATTGAATTAATTTTTGGCTTTTCCCAGCTTCACTGGTTTTCACAGGCCACTTTAAGTCAACCTGATTTTTTTTTAAAATGCTTTACTTCTGTGCTCATTTGTTCTTGATATCATCAGAAATAAACTTAAACAATGTATTGGGACATTAATTTTCAATTCTATCTAACTCTAGTACCTAGCCCTGTGGGATCCTTTCAAAGGGGTATCTACAGATTCCTGTCTCTCATCTATCATAGTCCTGAAATTCTACCAGGGCTTCCCTTTAGTCAGGCAGGATGCATTACCTCCTGCTTGTCCACTCCTAAAATATTCCCATTTATTAAACTATCTCTGAGGGTGGTTCAGAGAAATATCTCAGCTGTATTCTCTCTACAAGATACCCCATGTGACGTTATCTGTGATGGCTAACCTTTTCCAGACCGAATGCCCAAAGCGTGTGTGCATGTGCGAATGTGCACACACTTGCCCAAACCCCCAAAATGCAATGCACAGGTGGCCCCCTTGCACATGTGTGCATTTGCCCCACACATGTGCCCCACCCCCTGCGCATGTGCACACACACACACACGCATGCCCCCCGTCCCCCACGCATGTGCGGCAGAGACTCGATGACCAGCTAGTTGGCGGGAGGTGCATGTGCATGCATGGTGGAGCTGAACTGGGGTGACGGCTCACGTGCCCACAGAGAGGGCACTGCGTGCCATCTGTGGCGCCCGTGCCATAGGTTCACCATCACGGATCTATACTATCATGGGAAAAAAAATTTCCTAGTAGATATCTCCTCTTTGACATTTTTCCTATCTGACTTTCATGTACTTAAATCTTTCCAAATTGCCCAGTTCTCCACTTCTCCATGTACTTCTTCCCAAATATAAACATTTGCACAGTACTAATTTTATTTCTTTTCAGCTTTTTATATTTTTATATATTTTTATTTGTTTACTTTTTTTTTCCAGACTGCTGGCCTTATGACCATAATAAAGGCTTGGTTGGATTAGATGGGATAGGATTGGAACTCTTCAAGTGAGCCAGAGACAGAAATGGCTTAGAAGACTTGATCTAAGACAGTAAACCTTGGATAGAATGAAGAGAAAAATCCTCCAGGCAAAAGACTAAAGAATTTCTTTTTTCTATAAGGATTTTTTAAAAAGGCAATTTGAACTCAGAGTGCTGATCTGGTCCTACAGCTACAACTGTGGGGAGACGATATGGAATTCATTAGCATGAACTAAAGAGAGGGCCGTCAGACTGGAATTTTTGGAGACATTTTGGCCAGACACTCATTTCTCTATTCAATTTCAACTTAGAGCCTTAAGAACTGAGCCAGAACCACGCGCTAAAAAGATGGTATCGCTGTTGGGTAAATAAGGGCAGGAGAATCAGTCTTTGTCCTTAGAACCTTATATTTCCTATGTATTTGCAAGCTTCTCTATTTTTCAATTCTCAGACTACATACTAGTTTCTTTCCCTGAGAGATTTAATTAAGGTTTGTAAAGATTTCTGACATCTTCAAATAAATAGTGCTTATAAAGCCTAAAGGCTGGACTGTTATCCCTATCCCAAAATCATCCTCCAGCAACACTCATAAACTTGCAAGACGTATTAAATATTCTGATTAAATCAGGAGTGCTTAATTTCATGTAAATATGTTTATGAGTGAGGTATTAATGCCAGGTCTCTGAAATTTAAACAGCAGAGTGTGCTATGTTTAATTTTTGCAGTTTTGGTTTCTGTTTCTATTCTCTTTCTCTGCCATTTTTCACTCTTTCCTTTGCCCATCATTGTAGATTTTAGTATTCTGTACCTCACAGCAGAGTTCAACAAAGGAAGATTTCAGCATGTTTCCTTTAAAAACATGACACATAAAATATACAGTATCATAAGGAGCATTACTTCTTAATGCTCCTTATGATACTGTAACACAATCTAATGGATCATTTCTGTTAAATTAAATCTTTTTTTCATAAGGGGGTTGTATTCTCTTCAATCTGAGCTTCACTATAGCCTGATCAGATCTTCTCTCTTGGGTTACATTTCAAATATGATTTCATTTTGTTAACTGTGCCTCTCTCCTCGTCTGCCAATATATGAGTGACCTTTGGATGCAGTTTCATCATTCAATATATTCAGATGAGCATCCCTTTGATTCCCATCAGTGTTATAAATTGCAGTCAGGCTATTCTGAACCCCCAAATAGGTATTTCTCCTTGGAACAGACTTACAATTTCTATCATGAGAGTTATAAGACCAATGATAGTTCTGTTTACTCTGAAAATGCTAATTCCTTTAATTGAGAATGCATAACACTGTTCAGATTACTGCTCACCTTGACATTTGAGAAGCAGACTGTACGTTCAAAAATGGTCTGGTGCAAGACAAACATATAATTTGATATGTAAGTATAATTAATGTGATGTTATATTAATTAAGTGCATCTAATTTAATTACTCTCTGTATATTGAATCATTTCCCTTTCTGTCACTTTAAAAATTGTTATTTGGCAGCAATGTTAAACTCTTTCAAACAATATACATGTTAGAAATTTAGAAGTCTTCTATGCTTTCGCATAATTGCAAAAATATATTCTGATAGGGCAACTTTTCTGGTTTTGCTAAGCTGCTCCTACTGTACCTTAAGAGGAAAAAAAAACCCTTCTGTACATGCCCAAATATAAGCTTTTCAACTTCACATGTCCCCATGATGGAGACTAACTTAGCACTGATATATTCTAATTTATCTTAATGTTATCTCAAAACTAATTTGCAAATATAAAATAATTTTTAAAATTCTGCAATTAAACTATACTACTTCCCAAAGAAGTATTAAGATGTAATTCAAAGATCAAATGGAAATATGATCTGTAATAAAAAGCATAATTCAATTTAATTTACTATTATCTGTAGTTAAACAAAAAAAGGCCTTTTATATAAAATAAAGATCATACATAAACATCCTTCTTTTTCAAAAGATTGGATTTAAAATATTTATTTAGCACTAATTGGTATTCAGTCCTCCCAAAGGAAGTTGATAGCACAGCATATTTTTAACACTCCATTTTAAAGACATCCAGAAGGAAGACACTGTATTAATATGCAATTATATACTGAAAGTTGGATGAATGCCTGAACTTGGTAGCTGCACTTTTAACTGTATAAAGCCATTTTGTCTAGCTTGCAGTTCTGTCTGTCAAATAACAATCAAGTATATATGGTTTTTAAATGTATTGTAAGCCACCTTGAGTCTTCGGAGAAAGGCGGCATACAAATTGAACAAATAAATAAATAAGTATCTTCAGAAATAATTCTTCACAAACAAGAAAAAATTATCACCATCAAGGCATGAGGAAAAGGAAGGAAGAGAGCCCTTGATAAATTGCAGCCTTCATGATAAATATACATATCTTACATATGAATAATTACATATTAATTACTTCTAACCACCTTCCCTCTTCCACTATATTTCCCCCATTTAAAACAAAACAAGAGCTCTCTAACCAACACTGGATTATTCTGCAGGATTGTTACCCATCAGTAACCATATACTGCATTACTATTTAGATAGTTGTAACTCAGTCACCTATTCCTCTGTTTATAACATATATTATAATAATATGGACCATCTAATTGATTCAGGGTCCACTTTTCTCTTCCAGTAAGTATTCAGGGCAGCTAATAATAATTTAAAAAACCCACTTTCCTCAAAAGAAAAAAAATCTTTTAAAGAGAACATTTTACAGACTCTGTCTTTGTTCTCTGGCTTGTTTTGGGATAGGTCCATTGGCCCAAAATTTGTAATTTTGCAATATTGCTAGAACAGCTCATTTATTGGGTCATTCTTTGGCTAAAAATACTGAAAAACAGGAAGAAATGTTTCTTTCAAAATCAGCCAAATAGTGAATGATAATTTGGCTTCTAAAAAGACTTTAAATGTGTTTTTTTAATGAAAAATGGGAGTCTAAAGAGACTTATCTTCTCTAGAAGATTCTCTTCTTGAAGACAGTCTAGAGGGCCAAAGGGTACTCCTCTTCCTCTTAAAGCATCCACTGTATAAATTAACAATAACTTGAATTACATACTAATATCGGGATGAGCCAACTGAAATTACGATAAGAAATGCCCATGTTAATTTGCACCCAGCACATTTCCATTTAATCCTTCTATCCAGGTCAAAGCAAGCACACTGGTGATTAGACTTAGAATAATCAATTTCTAAGATGTCTTTCAAAGTAATTTTTCTGATCTATACCCAATATTTTGATTCCTGTAATATTTGTTTCTGTTAAATTTCATTATTATGTTCTGCCAATTTTCTATCAACAATGTTTTCATTTTATTTGTTAATTACATTATTTACTATCTTACGTACTTTGTGTCAAGTGCAAATTTAATAAACACATCCCCCATCTCTTAAAAAAAAGAATAACTTTATTGTCACTTTAAATGTATGCTATTTAGCATACATTTAAATGAAATTTTATTGCATATAGCTCTCAAATTTCTCTCAAATTTTATTGCATACAGCTCTCTTCCAATATACACTACATAAACATGTCAAAATAAATGAATGATTGAATAAACAAACAAACAAACAAATAAATAAATAACCACATAATCACATATATTATATGACACAGAGAAACAACACAATCTAGTTCAGATGTATACGTGGACATGGCAAGAAAAATGAATCTTGCGAGTTTACCAGACAATGGCATAGGGAACAAAGAAAATCTTCTCAGATGTCCTTACCACTCTCTATGGATTTTCTATCTGAGGCACTGCTGCCACCAAACCAAAAAGTGATGCAGTTTGTTAAAACGCTAACAATTGTGCCTCTGTAAAAAGTGGCCAGGAGAGAAGGAGAAATATGTACTCTCCTTATCTGATGCAATAAATGGAGATGCTGGTTTGCATGTGGAGAGACAAGTTCAGATTGTTAATTATCTGCATCCCCCAGATGCCTAATATTGTTGACCACCTCTACAGCTGCATCCTTGATACTGAGGGGAGTATGACTATGTCGGCTCTTTCTAAAAATCTACAATGACTCCCTTTGTTTTATTAAAATTTAGAACCAGCTTACTTTTGTTGCACCAGTCCACCAGAGCCTTGACCTCTTCCCTATAAGCATCTTCATTGTCGTCCCAGATAAGAACCACCACCGTTGTGTCGTCTGCATACTTCACAATATGATTCATAGCAGATTTGGCACAGCAGTTGTGAGTCATCAAGGTCAACATAGCAGACTCAAGACACAGTCCTGTGGGGAACCTGTACTCGAGGAGATGGAGTTGAAAACTTTTTTCCCAACTCATACAAATTGGGGGCTATCAATAAGGACATCCAGTATCCAGTCACATAAAGGAGTATTAAAATAGGCCCAGTTTGTTTACCAAATGCTGAGGAATGATTGCGCTGAACGCAGAACTAACATATCCACATTAGCTTACAAAAATACAACATGAGGATTATTTAATAAACAGCACTAAATATCAAAAATTGTTAACTGGCAAAAAGGGGACAAAAATGATATGAAAAACAGAGATAAAAGAGATGATGAGTTAATAACAATCTACATTATGTATAACTATATATTTATCTATATATTAAAAGGCAAACAACTTTTCAGAGTTATTGGAAACAATATGGTGGGGAACAGACCCCCCCAAAGGAATGGCCTTTAGTTATTCTCACTTTAGCCTTGTAATGTATATAATAGTAATGAAATAAACATGAAAAGTAGGACATCAGCTGATCTCTCCTCTCTTCTGCCCCATGAAGGAAATTATTTTTGATGGACAGCATCCAGCATCAGGAAGTTGTGGATGAAATTTTCCAAAGAGACCTTCCTGAGCTGCATATTTTTTAATGTGGCCTACAGAAAAAATTATTAAGCACATAAAAAGTATTACCTGACTTGAATTATTTTCATTAAAATAAAATAAAGCACATTTTGTTTTTGTTCTAATATCTCAAATCAACAGAACACATTGACCTATAAAGTGGTCTAGTGCCTCATCAAAGAAACACTCAACATTCATCTCTCTGAAATGTTTTAGCAGATTCTGCATTAAACAGAGATTGAACTAGGTGGCATTTGCCATTTTTTCTAACTGGGTGATTCCACGATCATTAATACCAAATAACAACACATCTACATGTTCCCTACCAGTTAAGAATCCCTATGTCTCCATCCAAAAAGACACATCAGTCTTCTCATAGCTGAAACCTTTTCTGAATAAATTTGGAGTGAAGTTTTCCATCTTGCCACATAGAATATTTGCTCTCTTCAAGCTCAGTGGCTGTTGATGGACCTGACAGCAGCATATTCAGCTAGCAGCAATGCGCAGTCATGTCAGCCCATATAAGGAAAAGTCTCTGTTTCATACAAGATACAAAGAACGGTATAAACTGCTTGCACCACCCCAGTGGTGAAATCCAAATTTTTTTACTACCGGTTCTGTGGCATGGCTTGGTGGGCATGGCTTGGTGGGCATGGCAGGGGAAGGATATTGCAAAATCTTCATTCCCACCCCATTCTAGGGGAAGGATACTGCAAAATCCCCTTTCCCTCCCCACTCTAGGGGAAGGATATTGCAAAATTTCCATTCCCACCCCACTCTGGGGCCAGCCAGAGGTGGTATTTGCCGGTTGTCTGAATTACTCAAAATTTCCACTACCGGTTCGCTGAATTGCTCAAAATTTCCGCTACCAGTTCTCCAGAACCTGTCAGAACCTGCTGGATTTTATCCCTGCACTATCCCTGTTATGTCCTTATAAGGACATCCGCCCGGATTGGCTGCCTGCAACCGGGCGGGAAAGTTTGAATCCCTGTCAGGGGGCGGTGCGTCTGCCGGAGCGAATATAAGGAGAGCTCCGGCAGCGCACGGGCAGTCTTGCTACTGTTTCTTGTACTCAATAAAAGTTACTAATGTAACGAGCTGGTCACATCTTCCATTTCCTGCGCCGATCTAACACTGGCGACGAAGGACTAGAGAGAAGAACGAACCTCGCGGCACCAAGCCAACAAGACAAGACTCCGGCACCGGGAACTACAGTAGGCATTTCCAAAGGCATGGCATCCGCTGAAGTCACTTTGCCAGCCCTTGCTCCTTTCCGCCCAGGGAAGGACAAGTGGAAATCCTACGTAGTGAAATTCCGGCAATACCTGAGATGCAACAACATCAGGGATGCCGATGATGACCGGAAGAAGGGCATCTTCCTGGCCAACTGCGGCTCCGAGGTCCTCGACATGGCAATCGATCTCGTAGCACCACGAGACATCGAAGAAGTGCCATGGACAGACCTGCTGCAGATCCTGGAGGACCACTATGCCCCAACAGGAACACCGGTGGCGAACCATTTCACCTTCCACCAACGGGACCAGAAGGAAGGTGAGACGATCAAGGAATTCGTGGCCGCCCTACGCCAGAGTGCAGCCAGCTGTGAGTTCGACCACGTGGACAATGCCATCGCTGACCGCGTGGTCTTCGGCATGAGGGACAGAGGCCTGCAAAAGAAATTCCTGAGCAGGAAGAAGCTCGTGCTCAAGGATGTGGTGGAGGAAGCCACCGCATCAGAAATCTCGGAGAAAGCAGCTGCCGCAGTAAGCAGAGCTAAGGGAATCCACAAGATTCGCTCCACAGAGCAATCATCAACAGAGGATTCCACGGCTGGATCCGAGTCGGAGGGAGAGTCCACCGTCCACAAGGTATCCAGACCCCCAAGGTGGGAAACCACCCAACGGAACTACAAGGGGGAGCACTGCACCAGCTGCAGAGGGGACCATGCCAGAGCAACCTGCAAGTGGAGAGATGCGACCTGCCGACGCTGCAACAGAAGGGGTCACATCGCCGAAGCATGCAGAGCTGAGGAACCAGCCCCAGAGCCCTCCAGCCACCGTCCCCGCGAGAATCGGAAGGAGTACCAGAGATCATCCAAACGGTCCTCTGGCCCTTCCAGACGCAGAGACGACGAATTCCCCCGGAGCGGAGCGGTCCACCAGACGACCATCGCACACACGACCTCAGACAAGGCCACCAAGTTCCACGTGACCATCCACGTGGAGGGAGCACCCTGCAAAATGGAGGTAGACTCGGGCTCGGTCTACTCCATCATGGACTGGCAGCAGTTGAAGCGCCTGCAACCCAGCATCACCAAGCGAGAGCTGAAGCCACTACACTCCAAGCTCGTCGACTTCGGGGGAAACCCCATCGGAGTGCTAGGAGGAGCCAACATCCGAGTCACCTACAAGCAGTTCGAAGGCAAGCTCCCCATCACTGTCGTAAAGGACAGCCGACCGAACCTGCTAGGAGTGGAGTGGTTCAAGCCGCTAGGGCTTTCAATCGAAGGCATCAACCAAATTTGCAGGGACGAACTCGACTACCTCATCGAAGAGTTCAAGGAAGTCTTCGATGGTAAGCTGGGAAAATTTGTGGGGAGGCCAATCTCTTTCAATCTGGACAAGGGAATCACCCCAATTAGGCTCAAGCCCCGCCGAGTTCCGTTTGCCCTGCGGCCCAAAGTAGATGAGCAGCTGGATAAGCTGATCGCCCAGGGCGTCCTGGAACCGATCGATCATGCCTCATGGGAGACCCCCATTGTGACCCCACTGAAGCATGATGGGTCTGTGCGCATCTGCGCCGACTACCGTTGTACCATCAACAAGGCGTTGGCACAGAGCGCATACCCAGTCCCAGTGGTGCAACACCTGCTGCATTCCCTGGGATCTGGATCAATTTTTGCGAAACTGGACCTGGCCCAGGCTTACCAGCAACTGCCAGTGGATGAAAAAACGGCGGAGGCTCAAACAATTGTCACGCACAGGGGGGCATTCAAATGCAACCGGCTCCAATTTGGAGTCAGCGCTGCCCCCGGCATCTTCCAATCCATGATGGAATGCCTCCTCCAAGGCGTTCCAGGGGTGGTGCCTTACTTCGACGATGTGCTCGTCTCCGGGGACTCAAGAGCCCAACTCCTTGAAAGGCTTAGGCTTGTCCTGCAGCGATTCAAGGCCAAGGGCTTGAGGGTCAGGCGGGACAAGTGCATCATAGGAGTACAGGAAGTCGAGTTCCTGGGCTACCTCATTGATAGCACAGGTATCCACCCCACCAAATCAAAAGTGGAAGCAATCCATGAAGCTCCAAGCCCAAAAAACAAAACGGAGCTTCAGGCTTTCCTTGGGTTGCTCAACTTCTACGCCATTTTCTTAAAACAGAAAGCCACAGTTGCTGAGCCACTCCACCGCCTGCTGGGGAAATCGGCTTCCTGGAAGTGGGGCCAGGAAGAGGAAGCAGCGTTCCGGGCCATCAAGGGACTACTGACGTCCGAAAGCGTCCTCATCCAATACAGCGAGACGCTGCCCATCAAACTGACGTGTGATGCGTCTCCATACGGGGTGGGGGCAGTCCTCAGCCACGAGCTGCCCAACGGCACGGAAGCCCCCATCGCCTACTTCTCGAAAACCATGTCCGGCGCAGAGCGGAACTACAGCCAGCTGGACAAAGAAGCCCTGGCAATCGTGGCAGGGGTGAAGCGCTTCCACGAATACCTGTACGGAAGGCGCTTCACCATAGTCACCGACCACAAGCCACTCCTGGGACTACTCGCAGGCGACCAACCCACCCCAACCTTCATGTCCCCGCGGATGACGAGATGGGCCATCTTCCTGGCCGGCTACTCCTATAGGTTCGTGCACCAGCCAGGCACAGCCATAGGAAACGCCGACGCACTCAGTAGATGCCCATCGAAGAACCCGGTGGAAGACCCAGCCCCCACGCTCCATCTATTCCACATAGATGACGACGCCAGCTGTCCAGTCTCCTCCGCAGATGTGGCCGCACACACCCAGAGAGACCCCACCCTCCGCCAAGTAAGGTCCTGGATCCTCAGGGGGTGGCCATCGGAACAGTCGGAAGAGAGGTTCAGCCCGTTCACCAGGAAACAGAAGGAGCTGTCCACCATGAAGGGCTGTCTGCTATGGGGAGACAGGGTGCTGATCCCAAGCACTCTGCAACAGCGGACGCTAGAGACACTGCACAACGGGCACCCAGGCATCGTCCGCATGAAGGCCCTGGCACGGAGTTACGTCTGGTGGCCCTCACTGGACAGAGACATTGAACAATGGGTCTCCAGATGTGACCCATGCCAAGAAGTCCGCCCAGCACCGCCACAATCCGAAGTCACGAACTGGGAGACCCCCAGCAACCCATGGTCGAGGGTCCACATCGACTTCGCGGGCCCGATGCAAGGGCGTCACCTCCTCATCGTGGTAGATGCCTTCTCCAAGTGGCTCGAGGTGGTACCCATGGCATCTACCACAACAAAAGCGACGATCCGAGCCCTGCGCCGCCTGTTTGCCACACACGGACTACCGGACGTGCTGGTCTCGGACAACGGCCCCCAGCTCACATCCCTGGCCATGGAGTCCTTCCTGGCAGGACTGGGCATCCGCCATGCCCTCTCCGCTCCGTACAGGCCGGCCGGAAACGGACAAGCGGAATGGATGGTCCGGCTCACAAAAGAAGCCCTCACCAAGATGGGCCCGGGAGACTGGCAAGAACGCATCGACAACTTCCTCCTCACCCAGCACATCACGCCGCATGCCACCACCCACAAGAGCCCGGCCGAACTCCTGATGGGCAGAAGGTTGAGGTCACCCTTGGACCGGCTGCACCCCCAATACAGCCCGGAAGTGACCGCAATCACCAGCCGCCCGCTTCGCGCCTTCAGCAAAGGAAATTCAGTTTTCGCGCTGAATTTCAACGGCTCTCCTAAGTGGCTGAAGGGGAAGATTGCCAGCACAACCGGCCCCAAATCCTACACCGTCGAGTTGGAAGATGGACAGGTCGTGAGACGTCACATCGACCAACTCCGGAAAAGGTGGGGGGGAGCACACGAAAACCAGCCTGACGAGGTAGGCCTACAACACCCAGACGAGGTAGGCCTGCAACACCCCGGCGAGGTAGGCCTACAACACCCAGACGAGGTAGGCCTGCAACACCCCGGCGAGGTAGGCCTACAACACCCAGACGAGGTAGGCCTACCATGCCCCTGCGAGGCAGAGCAACGCCATCCCGACGAGGTCGGCCCAGCACACTACCAGGCACTGTCACGTCGGCAGTGCAGCGAGGTAGACCGGGGCCAACCGCACGGGGGATGGCAACACCAACCCGGCCAGGTGGGCACCTGGCACAGCAGGCCCAGGGACCCCCGACCCAGCCCGCAGGTAGACCGGGACCTGCCCAGAAGGGGAGCACCGCACCCTACCAGTGAAGGCAACCCACGGCAGCCCTACCAGGGAGACCTCAACGCAAGGCGAGTAGACCGGGGACCTTCGCAGATGGGCACACCACAGCACATGGGCGAGGGTGGCACACGACTCCCCGGCGAGGGGGACCCCCGCCCAACGCAAGAAACAACCCGGCAACAACAACCCAACCCAGACGACCCCAACCACCAACAGGCGGTAGACCAGGGACTAGGGGGAAGGGAAAGCCGACAACAACCCGGCCAGGGAGGCCTGCGCCACCCCGGCAGGGGAGACCTCCACCAGCCCGAGGAGGAAGCCCCACAACGACACCCCGACCAGGTCGACCACCACCAACCCGACGGGGAAGGCCAGCGCCAGCCCGGCAGAGGAGACCTGCGCCACCCCTGCAAGGTCGGACACCGCTACCCGAGCCAACACCACCCACAGCGAGCAGACCGGACCCAAGGGCACCGGCCCGAACCACCCTCCGGCCGGAGGCGCTGAGGGTGACCCCGCACACTCGCCAGCCGAACCGAGCCCGGTTCCGGGGAAGGAGCCAGGAGCCACAGGAACCCCGTCCGTCCAGGGCGGGGACACGGAAGAAATGAGAC
Organism: Arizona elegans; assembly: GCA_022577455.1. Taxonomy (NCBI): domain Eukaryota; kingdom Metazoa; phylum Chordata; class Lepidosauria; order Squamata; family Colubridae; genus Arizona; species Arizona elegans. The sequence goes on from JAKOOJ010000004.1 coordinate 19,655,811, forward strand.
TGCGCAGGTCAAGTAGGGTGCCTAGGCGTCCTACGTACCTGCGGGACTACGTCACGTTTATTGACGAACACTGAACGTTTTTTCTTTGGACTAGGGGAGAGGAGTGTTATGTCCTTATAAGGACATCCGCCCGGATTGGCTGCCTGCAACCGGGCGGGAAAGTTTGAATCCCTGTCAGGGGGCGGTGCGTCTGCTGGAGCGAATATAAGGAGAGCTCCGGCAGCGCACGGGCAGTCTTGCTACTGTTTCTTGTACTCAATAAAAGTTACTAATGTAACGAGCTAGTCACGTCTTCCATTTCCTGCGCCGATCTAACAATCCCCATCGCATATTTTGGTAAAAATGGGAATGAGAAGCTTACACAAACTGCAATGCAAATTGCAGAAGACCATGCTAGGAGCTCTGAGTGATAGCCTTTATTCAACTAAACTGGCTAAGGAATCATCCAAAATATTGGCCTCATCTAACCCAGCCAACAATACAGGTAGTCCTCGACTTACGATCACAGTTGAGCCCAAAATTTCTGCTGTTCAGTGAGACATTTGTTAACTGAGTTTTGCCCCATTTTACAACCTTTCTTGCCACAATTTTTAAGTGAATCACTGCAGTTCTTAAGTTAGGAACATGGTTGTTGTTAGGTGAATCTGCCTTCCCCATTGACTTTTCTTGTCCGAAGGTTGCAAAAAGGGATCATGTGACACACACACACACACACACACACATCCAGGGATGCTGCAATGGTCATAAGTATGAACCAGTCACCAGGCATCTGAATTTTGATTGTGTGACTATGGGGATTCTGCAAAGGTTGTAACTGTGAAACACTGTCATAAGTCCCGTTTTTCAGTGCTGTTGTAACTTTGAATGGTCACTAAATGAACTGTTGTAAGTCAAGGACCACCTGTACTACCCATTCTTACTAGGCTGGTAGATTTTCTGATGTTGTGGCTGATTTTACCCATTTCACCATTGCAATTAGAGATACCCTTCTAATTAAATAAAATTCATTCCAAAATGCTCCATGCATGCTGTATTTACTCTTTCCTCCAGGTAGTATTAAAACTTAACACATTCTAATCAACAAAGGAACTTGTGTTTATATCTAACAAAGGAGGAAGATCCATATTCACTTCCAAAGAGACTGATACGTAATTACACTTTCCAAATAAAGGATAAAAAGTGGGAAAACTCAGCACGCTGTGAGAGAAACACCACATAACCCCAGGGGAAAACCTTCTCTACCACAGCACCTTCCTTCTGGGATGGAATCCCCACTCCCACCCTGAGATCTGTATGGCTCCCATCCCATTCTGTTCCGGAAGGCATTGAAAACTTGGGTAGGATGATAATGAGGCCCTGTGATACTTTGTTTTGTTTGCTAGGGTTTTTCTTTTTTCTGAACGCAAGCCTCTCCTATCTTTTATTTTATTGTTTTAGCTTTTGATAGCAAAAGCTCCCAGAGTCACTGAAAATCTATGCAAATAAAATGACAAATGTTACACCAAAATCACCATTAAGCCACAAATTCGATGAAGGAAGCACATATTTTCCACTCACATTGCAATCAGCAGAAAATCAAGTTTTATATTAAAGGTCTGACTAAGTAATAGGTATATATGCCTGCTAAAGGAAGGACGACGGGCATCAAGCTAGCTTGATTTTCTTTGGCAAACTGGAAGTAGCCACCAACTAGGTCATTTGCAACATTTCTGCCTAACTCCTGGGCAGATTTGATAAGGGAAAGTGGAAAAGAATTGCAGGCTGATCACTGAGCAGTGGCTCAGTGGCTAAGATGCTGAGCTTGTCAATAGAAAGGTCGGCAGTTCAGCAGTTCGAATCCCTAGTGTCCCAGCTTCTGCCAACCTAACAGTTCGAAAGCATGTAAAACATGCAGGTAGAAAAATAGGGACCACTTTTGGTAGGAAGGTAACAGTGTTCCGTGCACCTTTGGCATTGAGTCATGCCGGCCACATGACCACATAGACGTCTTCAGACAGCGCTGGGTTTTCGGCTTTGAAACAGAGATGAGCACCGCCCCCTAGAGTCAGGAATGACTAGCACATATGTGCAAGGGGAACCTTTACTTTTACCAGCAGTCCATATACAGTACAGCATTCTGGGCTATATGAAGTTTTTAAAAAATGTTTAAAACCAATCATAAACAGAGTAAGTTTACAGTACTGAGAAACAGTATGTGCCACCATGAGTAATTCTTGATATCTTCAGGAAATGGGTGCACCTTAGCTATGGAAATACATCATTCATATCTGGTGTAAATTAGGACAACAAACCCATCTTCAAGGGAAGTGCAGAATTTTCTTAAAATTGGCTTCTTTTAGCCTACTAAGCTAAATGAGCTGTGGTGGCGCAGTGATTAGAGTGCAGTACTGCAGGCTACTTCTGCTGACTGCTGGCTGTTTGCAATTTGGTAGTTCAAATCTCACCAGGCTCAAGGTTGACTGAGCTTTCCATCCTTCTAGATGGGTAAAATGAGAACCCAGATTGTTGGAGGCAATATGTTGACTCTGTAAACTGCTTCTGTAAAGCACTGTGAAGCGGTATATAAGTCTAAGTGCTATTGCTATTGTTCTTAGCTGTTTTCTACCTTTACATTTATATAATTATTCACAGCGGAAAAACATTCTTCATAATGTTATTAGATCTGTCTACTTTATCTTTGTCAATTCCATGTTGTTCAATCACCATCATTGCCTGATATAAAGTTAAAATATAGTGGTTTGTGGTCTTTTTTAAAAAACGGGAATGCTTGTAATAAATGATTGTAATAAATCTCCAAGACTGAAAAGGATAACTTAAAACACAAAATTTAGACTACCTAACAACTGTAAGGAGGTCTGGACATGGGGAGGAAAGACCTGTGTCCTAATTTTTTTTCACCATCCAGAGACAAAGCTTGGCTTGAGAAAGACAACAGCATGGCAGAGACCAACTGTGTCGATTTCAGATTGGGCATGATCAAAAATGGCTCTGCTTTTTGTTTGACTAGTTTCCTTGGCTCTGTGGATTCCTAAGTAAATCTAGCGTCACCGGCAATCAAATGCTTAAGCAAAACATGACAAGAGTTTTGACAGCCCTCATAACACTTTGAGGTATTTTTAGCATATTTCTGAGTTGTATTAGCTTAACCTGTAATAGAATATAAATGAGCCCATATGGCAGAGATGTAATTATGTTGCATGTGAAAAATCCCTTTGGTAAGGTTTTTGTGGGGGGAGGAAGGGGGAAGAATTCCCTATATGTGCCTTCTGGAAGATGCGATATACACATGATTACTTACTTATTTGCATCAAGAAAAAGAATACAATGCTAACAACCGCAGTAATGAAAAGGACAAGCAGCATATAGATATCCTTGGGGGGTGCTGCTACTTATAACTGACATCCAGTTAAGAACAGAGAAATTTGTCTCCGTAGGGACAAATGATGAAGCAATCTTTGATTATGCAGGCATACTAATCATGAGTCTTAATTATTATTACTGCAAGTGAATGAACTACAAATCTCCAGGGAACATCTCTGTCACAGATACTTTGCTGGCATAAGCTGAAAAGAAAAAGAAAAAGAAAAAAGAATATTTTCCCAAGGATCATTTTCATTCCAACCTGATAGTTAGCTGAAGTTTCTCTCTCTACCAGCCATGAAACATTAAATATAGATTAGAAACAGGGAAATGTTGAAAGTTGAAATTCACCGGAGGTGCACACCCTACATACTTGAGAGAAAGCCCAAATGTTGTAGCAACATGATGGAAACTTTCCAAGCTGAAAATACAGCCACAACAGAAGGGAAAGTGGATGTTTAGAATTCCACCAGTCTTCTGTTTAGCTTTCTTCGAAGACCCTAATTCATCTCAAAGTTCTAAAGCTTGTTATTGGCAGATGTTAGAAAGTACCCACTGAAAGAACAAATGATTGTACCGAGGGGAGAAAAAAAAAAGAAAACAAGTTTTTCCCCCCTCCCAATGATTTAGACTGTAAGGAGACTTCAGATTTAGGTGTAAAAAATATTTTTCTTTCTTTTATACTCTAGGGAATGCAATAAAACCCTGATGTATGTTCATTGTGTTTGTAGCTATACAGACATGTACATTCATACTCTTATGTAAATGCATATATTCATATGCACACAAGTGTTTGTAAACTGACATTTCCACAATATTAATAAAGGAGAAAACATTCTACATTGAGGACAAAGGGTGGAATGCCTTCAGTTAGAATTTATGGGTGCTAAATTTATGTACATATAAAATATAGAATTGTTACAGGAAATATTATGCATCCTATGTATAACATCAAGGATCTCCATATCTGTTAATAGTTAATAGACTACTATTATTATACTCTTTTATTCATTAAAAACCAAACTCAGTCAACTGGACATTTTAAAATATGTCACAAATACCATTGGCTAATGGTTGATAAGGGTTGCTGCCACCGTCCTAGGTATCAACCAAGTACCTTCTTAAAATATATGATGTTCCGAGTAGCGCAGTTTTTTGCAGTTCCGCTGGTGTTATTGCAGGAAGCTGCAATTTCTTGAAGTGTTTTGTGAAATTCTTGGACATGGTACCAACTGCCCGATGACAATGGGTATCACTGTAACATTTTCATTCATAGCCGTGTAGTTTCTATGGCCAGGTCACGATATTTCATGACTTTTTCCAGTTCTTTTTCTTCGACTCTGGCGTCTCCTGGTACCGCGATGTCAATAAATTGTTCCGGTTTTCGACAACTGTGATATCTGGCGTGTTGTGTTCCAAGTGATGATCTGTATTCAAAAGTCCCACAAGATCTTCACCTTCTCATTTTCTACAACCTTTTCCACTTTATGTTCCCATGACTTTTTGGATAAAGGAAAGTCATATTTTTTACATAATGACCAGTGGATTAATTTAGCAACTCGGTCGTGTCTAGCTTTGTAATCAGTTTGTGCAATTTTGCTGCATTCACATATTAAATGTGAAACAGTTTCAACTTTGTTTTGAAAAGTCATTTGTTGTTGTTATTGTTATTATTATGATTATTATTATTATTTGGGGTGGATCATTATATTTAAGCTGGACTCAACTACAGAGAATGCCTTTAAAGTAAATAGGTGTGTTTTTCCTGGCCATCTCCTAAGCAGAAGACTATTCTTTACAAAGCAGGATACATGATCTATATTTACATTAAAATTCTGCTTTAAATTATTCATTTGACTCATGAAAATGAGCAAAGGACCCCCATCAGGTTGGATCAATTGTTGTTGACACAGTAATTGGGAAAAAGTACAGGGTGACATGGAGATTTCACAGTTGCTTTCATGTACAAGGAAAATATAGTTTCAATTCCTGTCCTGTGTTTCAGATGGCAGCAAAATAAAGGAATACAGTTGTAAGTTTTGGATTTAGAAATACACTAGGTCACTCTGGCTATCTGCTTGCAGGCATTTTGGATTACTACCAGCTGCAGCTACAGTCAGGAGTGATCAGCATGGCAATTGAGAAAATGCTTACCCAGTTTAGAAATTTCAATGCATGTTGAAATTTGAAGTGTGGTAGTTTCCATGTCTGTGTTACGATACTTACCTTCTAGTGCTGCTCCTCCACAGTTCCTGCATTTAGGAATTGTATGGTATCTTTAGCATGTACCAACTATTCTGTGTACAAATACAAGATTTGCTAATGCAGAGCATATAATTTGTAATGCGCAAAATATTACCTTTTTAGCTATATGCTTGGCACTGGTTCAATGCTTCTGTTCTTTGCAATACCAATGCAAGCTAATTGTTATTTCACTTTGTGATACATTATTTGGGGGGGTGGGGAAGCGATGTCTGATATAAGAATAGGAAGACATTAGAGAAAAATATTGTTCTTTTAGTTTAATATGAAGTCTTGTTTGATTGTTTAAGCAGTGAAGCAAATAATTAATTGCACTGAGATTAACTCTTTTTGTATTTTGCATGGATGTATTTTGCACTCATTTAAATTTATCTCACAAATAAAACTTGAATAATCTGTTTCTTATTATCAATGTAGTAAGCAGTCTATTTGCATCAACAGTCTAGAAATATTCCAAAACTTCTTGAACATTTTCCCACCAAAAACTTCTTTCTGCATTCATTCATTTTCTGTCATACTATACAGTTGTTCTAATTGTGCATTCCGTTTGCTATTAACTCAATAAGGCACTTACTTGAAATGAAAAGGAAAACAACCTCTTTAACATGAGAAACAAAGCTGGCTATATTATATCTTGCAAAAGCTGATGAAGGATACTTAACCCTAGAAGAAGCATTTATCCTGGGTAAATCTACTGGATACAACATACTGAAAAATGCTACCATTTGTGGTGACATGATGATCTGTTTTTAGGTCTGCCATGATACCCATGTGCATTAAAAGTCTAGCTATAAAAAAAAATGGATAAAATGCTTTGACTGCACACAGAACACAAGACCAGGAAGAAAACAAATTTTGAGAGCTTCAAAAAAAGGTCTAAATCTTACAAATTGTCAGTGTATTTGGATTACAAAATTTGTCACTCTAGCCACAACTCCCTTCCCCCCATTGTTTCAATTATCTTACTCACTGGAAATTAACTTTCTACAGTGAATTTCCAGTGAATATAATATTAACATTAAATGACGGAAGCTTGTATACCTACAGACTGAAGAGTTGGAGGTCTCCAACCTTCTTCTTCACAAGTGCTTTCAATCTTCTTCCTTGCCTTGCTTTGTTGCTTAATAGCTACTGGTATCACTACCTTTCTTTTAGATGCATGTCCAACCTTCTCCTTGACCTTGACTAGTGAGAGTTGTAGGGGGCTCATTGTCTACTCTTAGTGGTGGGGAGAGGGGGTAGAGGAGGAAAATACAGAAATGAAATAAATCTATAGTATCATTTCCTGGTCCTGTGCACTAAGCGAGGAAAATCAGCTCTACCCCTTCTGTGGAGATACAATACAGTCATAACCTGACAAGTTATAAATAGAACAGATTTTATAAAAAGAAAGAAAGAACGTGAAAAAAAATCTTTTTGACTTTAAGTAGTCATATGCAAAGCATTCAGTGGTGGAGGAGATAAAATATATAATTTTTCAAATCACAGAGAGTAAATATAAGGCTCTGGACTGAGTTATATAGTACTGCCCCAAATTTAGATAGATTGTTTTGTAAAGATGTTCCAATTTGTGTAACAACACACAGTTTACTTAGCATGTACTAAGAATATAAATTCTAGAAGGCACAACACAAATAATACAGAGATTAAATTTAACATAATTCTTGGTCAACCTAGAGATTAGACTAGCCCTGGACCATATGTTATTACTGTATCAATTTATCACTGGAAAACCCCTTTTCCTGAAAATCCCAGTTTAAATTGAAAGCTGAGGAGAGAATAAATCCCTTTCTTTCCAGTCTTCCATTCAGCACTAGTGCTTGATTTTGAAATAAGTCTTTTTATCACTGACAGAAATGAAAGGGTCTTTGCTACAGGTTAGTCAGAAAAACAGCTGCACCAGGACTATTGTAATGTTATTGTTGTAGAGTGTAATAACAGAATCTTGGAAGCGTGGTGGAGATTCTGACTCTCCTCCCTTACATCAAGAGAAGGGCAATCTTGAGTTTCTTCCTCACTTGCCCTTATTTTTGGAGCCAAGCTAGTGTTTACCAAATTGCTGTTGAATATCTTCTTCAAGCCATCTCCATACTTCTACACACTGTCTTCCCCAAAAGAATACTATAACGAAGATGAGCTTTTCCTAAATGTATCCATGAGTGGTATTTTGATTTCTCCCATGATTATTACAGGGTCATGTCATAGGTTATTGATCCTCTGCTGAAGTGATTTTTGCAACAGGGAAAATCACTTCAGCAGAGTTGAAGTATATTCAGTTGTTGTCTTCCACAATGCATATAATATAGCTTTCCAAGCCAAGCAAGTAATCCTAAAAGCAGTCAGTTTAACACCATTCTAATGGATGAGTTAGAGGGAGGGTGTCTCCTCTGTTAAATCAAGTTCTAAAAAATTTGAGTTTTCCTTAGAGTAAACAATCAAAAGAGCATGTATCATGCAGGTCAGTGAGTCATGCTCTTTAGATGGGGAATCATAACTACAACCTATAAAACTAGATTCTACATTAGAATCTTAAGTCAATGGGCAGCTAATTAATTCGTGTAACTTACATAACAGTACTAATACAAATCTGTTTGGCATGCTCTGATAGAAAATATCACTCTGAGGATGTTGGTGGTTTTAATAGAAAGCCAAGCAATGACCTATATCTTATGTTTATTTTACTTCTAAATGCGAGAAAAAATAATTTCACATCAAATCTTTATAAATGAAACATTTGAACCAGTGATGAATGAAACATAATCCTTGGGCCAGAGCTTCATAATTTTCTGCTTAAAAAAAAAAAATAAACAGCATAGCATAGGTTTGATAAACTTAACAACCCAATCTTACTAACCTTTAAACAAACAAACAAACAAACAAACAATAAGGGGTTGAAAATTCTGCCTGCAAGCTTAGCAGATTAATTTCCTTATATTCCCCATAAACATCTTGCCTCCCTTGTTGACAAAAATATTGATTAAAAAGTGTAGCAGATGTTAACCAATCTTTTCAAGCAAATTACCTATTCTTAATTTAAACAATGCTGTAGGATTGTTTTATGATCTGCAAATACTCATTAAAAAATCATAAGGGGTTTACAGTCAGATAAAATAACTGGTTCACATAAAACAAGTTTATTCTTGTACATTAATTGACTGGTATAATAGGAATCATTAGAAAGATGGTAGGCAGAAAGAATCCTTTGCACCACCATCAAAGAGGTACACTTCAATAGAAGAGAATAATTGTAGCTCAGGGTTGAACTGTGTGGTCCTTGGTATACTCTGAGGCTGGTGGTTTTCTTGCAGATGCTGTATTACCAAACTAGGTAACATCATCAGGAGCAATTCAATGGACTTTGCAAGCCTTAGCATAATTTTGTTATAAAGAAAAATGGAATGAATGAATGAATGAATGAATCAATCAATCAATGAATCAATGAATGGAGTGTTTTATTACAGTCAGTTATCAGTACATGAAGAAAAAAAAGTACATTATTGTAAATATAATTGGTCTTCATCATTAATATTTCAAATTGGAAAACAAATAGTTCACACATAAATCAAAGAATTTAAATATCTAAGAGTGTCTTCTCAATCATCTGCTATGCTTAGAAAAAAAGCAACACAAAATAAATCTGAACTAAAGCAGAGAGAGCTTCCATTGCCATAACTGTGGCAATAATTTTGTCCTTGTGGCAGAAATTCAGAGCCAAGATATTGAATCTTCTACTTTATAGAGTTCAACTTTACATTTCTAAAGAAAAGAACATTAGAAGCAACTCAATCCACATTCTACCAAGTAGTGATGCTTCAAATTCTTTATTGTATGCCAAATCTTCTTTGGTTGGAATTTGGCATTGCCTCTGTAGACGTTTGCTTGATAAACTATCAGCCAAAATACTGGTGAAAGTGATCCTCCTTAGATGGTTTGTTGATTAGTTATCTTCTTCTTGGAATAATACTACTATGGTGACATAGCAGTTTAATTTTTGGCACAGTTAGGGTGCTAGTAAGGCATCCTAGAATTAAGTAGCAAATCTTTGATCTGGATTTGCAGAGATATAGGACCAGAACGTTTTATTACTGCAGTAATAAAGGTTCTGTGGTAAACTTTTCTCTTTACCTAATTACTTCTATAATATCCTTTCTGTCCTGCAGAAAATGATATTTCTATACCTTGCTATCTATGGTCTTGGAGGAAACGTTCAGGAATATGTCACCACAAGACTGTTTCTGTTGTCTCTCATGTATGGTGTGATCAAGATAGCTTTGTATGTGCCAATATGCCACCATCTTAATCATCAAGAGCATTCTGAATTAATTTCTTGATTGTGTTAGGCTGATAACGAAAATGTTCTGTTTTTGTAAGCAAATAGATTGTTCTGTTGGATTTTCTTATGACAATCGTAATCAAGAAAATGGATTTAATTTTTGAATTAGTTCTTGATTTGGATTTAGTTTTGGCAACACCTCTTGGCAAATTTATCTCTTTCCAAACCATTTGGTAATTCTATTCATGATTTCAGTCTTCCTTACTGGTTTTTTATTTATTTCACTCTATTACATTTGATATTTTGATCCTGAAAAGTAAATAAAATAGATTAAACAGAAATAAATGTAATATTTAATTATGTGAAGAAATCAGAACATTTTGTGTCCGTGGATCAATCTAAAGAGACAACGTCATTAAAAATGTTGATTTTTGAAAGAAAGATACTAATTAGCTATAATTATCTAAATATTTAAATAACTCATATCATGTTTTTTGCTACTTCAAGAATAAATATTTTTCAGACTCACCTTGAAATAAAACAGTTTTCTGATCATTAAACTAGTATTTACACAATGGTCAGTTGTAGGCATAAAACCTTTCTAGTTTCCAAGGACAAAATTATATAGATTTCTTCTTTCTAATCTCAAATAATTCCATAAAGAGCTATTTTATCAGTAATACTTAACAGTATTTGACTCTGAGCAACTGAATAATCTTTATTGGCTTATCATATACTGATTATTATTAACTCAAAATCGGTTACTCATAGGACTGTAAAAGTGAGTGATCATCTGAAGAAATCAAGTGTTTTGGTACGAGAAGGTGGTTTTGTAGGTATGCTTAATATAGCATACTTCTATTTAATCTCTTTTAGCAAGGTGATGTTGATCAAAGCAACTTGCCATAGTAATATATTTGAGATCTAAACATATATGTGTTTTACTGTAGGATTAAGAGGTAACCACTGTCACCTATCTCCACCATCTCCATATCAAATACACCAACCACAGTCAAGCCTCCTATAACTGGCCCCATCTTTTTGGGGGGCCCATCTCTGGTGATAAAGAAAATAATGTGCATGGTCTATTTCACAAACAAAAACCTGGAAAGGCACCATGCCCAGACAAGATAACTCTTTCTTGTTTGAAAGCTTGTGTTGACCAATTGGCCCCCATATTCACCCGCATCTTTAATAAATCACTAGAGATGTGCTGTTTTTTCTTGCTTCAAACATTCCACTATTATCATCCCAGAGCCAAAAAATTCTTCCATCAAGGAACTGAATGACTACAGATTGGTTGCTCTGATATCCATAGTTATGAAAACATTGGAAAGGCTAGAGCTGTCCCACTTAAAAACCATCATGGATCCGCTGTTGCAATTTGCCTACCGAATAAATAGATCGGCAGATGATGTTGTCAATATGGCTCTGCACCACATCCTACATCATCTTGAATCTCCAAAGACCTATGCAAAGGTCCTTTTTGTAGGCTTCAGCTCAAGATTCAATACAATCATTCCAGATTTTCTTCTAGCTAAACTAAACCAATTTGCCATGCCTAACCACACTTGTAAGTGGATCATAAGTTTTTTTAACAGACAGGAAGCAGCAGATGAAGCTAGGCAGAATCACATCAGAAACCTGTACAATTAGCATGCACCCCACCAGGGCTGTGTGCTCTCCCCACTTCTCTTCTCTCTACACTAATGACTGCATCTCAAAAGATCCCTCTGTTAAAGTACTGAAGTTTGCAGATGATACAACAGTGATTGGTCTCATTCGAGACAACGACAAATCTGCATACAAACGGGAGGTTGAACAATTAGCCTTGTGGTGCAGCTGGAACAGTCTTGAACTAAACACACTTAAAACTGTAGAAATGATAGTAGATTTTAGGAGAAGCCCTCCTACACTACCACTACTCACAATACTAGACAACACAGTAGCAACAGTAGAGACCTTCAAATTTCTGGCTCTATAATATCTCAAAACCTAAAATGGACCTCTAACACCAAATACGTCATCAAAAAAGTACAACAAAGAATGTTCTTCCTGCACCAACTCAGGAAGCTCAAACTGCCCAAGGAGCTGCTGATACAGAATTCTACAGAGGAATTATTGAGTCTGTCATCTGCACCTCTATAACTGGTTTGACATGACAACCAATCAAGACAAACACAAACATGCAGTAATTAGAACTGGAGAAAAAATAATTGCTACCAATCTGCCTTCCATTAAGAACCTGTATATTACCTGAACCAGAAAGAGGGCTGTGAAAATATTTACAGACCCCTCGCATCCTGGACATAAACTGTTTCAATTTCTACCCTCAAAACGATGCTATAGGGCACTGCACATCAGAACAAATAGACACAAGGACAGTTCCCCCTCCCATGCACATAACTGCTAAATAACTGATTCCCACAACACTGTCAAACTATCTAGAAAGGCCATCATTATTCTCATCATCTTCTTATCTTCTTATGACTATAACTTTGTTGCTTTTATCTTATGATTTATATTGTTTACTTACTATCCTAGTATGATTTATGTCAATTCTTATTTAGTATCCATGATTAGCACTAAATGTTATATCTAATGTCTAATACATTATGATAAATGTATTTTACAATGACTATGATAATGATCTATCACTATTGTTATATGTACACCGAGAATCCAGGTCATAGTTGTCCCGTGGTTATCCCAAAGGTGTTTTTTCAGGAGGCAACTGGACTTTCTTGTTTTTTCTTTTGAAGATGTTTCACTTCTCATCCAAGAAGCTTCTTCAGCTCTACAGTCTTTTAGCTATACAATTTCAAAGGCTATACACCCCCTGAATGGTGTGGGAGTAGGAATGGGTTTCTAGAGGAAAAAATGCAGACTACAGGAACCAGGAGCGCTACTCAGGTGACTCTGAGAACACAGATAAACCTCCAGTGCATCCTCTAGAAGGATGCAGGTTGCCAGCTGTCTGCAAGGAATATAAAACCTTCCTGTCAGAGCTAAAAAAGCTTTTTGGGTGAGAAGTGAAAAGTCTTCAAAAGAAAAAACAAGAAAATCCAGTTGCCTCCTGAAAAAGCACCTTTGGGATGTACACTGAGAGTTTATGCACCGGAGACAAATTCCTTGTGTGTCTAATCACACTTGGCCAATAAAAAATTCTATAAAGATTGGTAAAATGCTCTATGCTCAATTTGTCTATTTAAATAACTTAGAATATATGGCTGCCTATCTCACATAATGATCTTAAGTGGTTCACAACAACCAATAAAACGAGTTTAAACTGAACAGCTTTTCCCATCAGGTACCAGATTAATTCGAACTTGAATTTCCTGCCTCCAGTCCAATCCTGTCTCAATGTTTGAGGGAAGAGCCAGGCTTTCATGGTCTCTTGGAAGGTTAAAGGGCTAGTGGCCATTCAAATCCTTGGTGGGAGAATACTGCAAAGGGCAGAGGCAGCTACAAAGAAGGCACACTTCTGAGGCCTTATTAGATGACAAAATGTATGGAAAGGATCCTAGAGCATGTCCACCCTACGTGACATAAATGGAATGGGTAGATGGGGGGAGAAAGTCCTGAAAAATAACGAGGGCCTCTGCCATGTAGAGTTTTAAAGATGATAGACAGACCTTTAATTACAAAAGCCATTGGAAGCCAGTGTAGTTCAGAAAACTACCACATTTGGTAGCTTCCACTGCAGCTTCCAGATTATCTTCAAGTGAGCCCATGTAGAGCTCATTGTAGTAATTCATTTGGAATTGTTTATCAATGTTCTTTCACCAGAAATGAGATGTATTTACAGATATAAAAAGTTTTTAAAATCAATAAAAGTTTCCATTACAAAAACAATTTTGTATTTTTATCAACAAGGACATCAGCAGAGCCTCCAGGAGTTAAACTTAGTTCAAGAAAGACCCTGTCTACCTTAATCCACTTGAGTATATTATATTTACATACACAAACATACACTCGTGCATTCATGCACACACACACATAGAAACACACACTATTTATTAAGTTTGCAATAGAGAAACTCAAGAGCTTTCTCTCTCATAATATTGTAGAAATGTATATTCAGTAAAATTGAAGTCTAAGTTAAGACCTGATAGAAGGAAGTATATATAATACATAATTAAGGGTTTTACTGCTGAAAAATTCATTATGGACATTTGCCTAAAAGCAAAAAATAACAAGATAGATATGATAAGTTAGTTACCAGTGGCTGTTAGGCAGCCACATTGCATCCATTAATGTTGCAAGGGTAATGGAGCAGGTTTCTGGCATTCCACTTGATACTGGGTGGCATGGATGCTGCACCAGACACCATGAATGACTTCATTCTCCATCATACACAATGACATAATTGGTGGTCTGCCACCAAAGTGTTTAATCGGAGCTCTAGGAAGGGTGCCAAGAACTGCAGTTATGTAATTATTTCCCATAATGCTTATGAACTAAGGAGGCATATTATGAAAGCCTAATTGTCATAAAGCTATGTGACCTAGTTGTTACATAGAAATACCATTGCTTTATGTCTTGTTGGATGATTTCCAAAGAATATTTGCCCAGAACAGTGAGATCTTGGATTCATGGTCCTTGGTTCTAACATGGAAGGTCCCTTTGAACATTTAAGCACCAGTAATCGATGTGACAACACTGATGTCACCTTTATTGCTGATCATTTTTACAATGTATAGCACTATTTACAGAAAATTCCACAAGGGAGATGCTATCCCATTAGCCTGATACCGGATAGCATTTTAAACATTTGCATGCAAATATTCAACTATTGACACCCCGCATCTTTAACTAGATAGGATTGAACTACAGTGTTAATGTGACAATTTAAACTGATAAAACAATGGCTGTTCGAGCAACTAGACCAATGTTTTCCAACGTCCTGAAATGGCGTCCCAACTTTAGAATTCTCTAGATGGCATAGCCACTGCTGAGAATTCTGGGAATTGAAGTCTTCCGTCTTGAAAACTGCCAACTTTAGAAACATGGAACAAGGCAAGCCAAACCAACTGTCAATCCTATACACAGTGCTGTGTTTAGCCAGCCCACTGGAATGTCTGGGAAACTGAATGGAATGATGCTTTCCTCCACTGATTGAATTTAGAAAAATATGTAACTCTGTCTGTTAATAAATTGCAGGCACTCCAAAAGAGGCTGTGAAATCAGGATTGCAAGCGAACCACACAATTGGTTAATAAAGATTTTGAGGAAAACATCCAATTGCCAGATTGCTTCCAAGGTGTCTTAGCTATTGGGGTAGTGGGTGGCCTTAGAAATTGGACGGATTTAAAACCCATTGTTTTTTTTCCCTTTTGCTTTCTCATGAATACTTTTTTGTGCACATGATTGGAAAACATGAGCAGGAAGAATCTGAGAATTGCGAATATTACGAAGGAATGGAGGTATACAATTCTGCAGGCAAGACAAAGCAATTCCATTAAAAACCTTGTCTGGAAGCACTGACTTTCATCGTGTCCTTTTATAAAGCTCCTTTGCATAAAAATTTCACAGGAAGAAGCTGTTCTAAAAATAGGTGAGCACCCCTAAATTTTGCAATTTAAAACCAATTGAACTTAAGAACATTGGCATATGAATTATTTCTTTTACCCTCAGTTTTTGAGGGGAGGTCAGTGTTTTTTTACATCCATTCATACAATTTCTTTTTTCAAACATCAAATTACTTTGCATCCACTATCACTTTATTTGCAAGTAAATCTCTTTTTAAAGAATGAGGAAGATTGCTATTTTAATTCCAATGAAATATGGAAACGTGCAAAATCCAGGTAGATTGCTAGGATGGTAGCAAAGAGTTCTGGCAGTTTTTCTTTTTTCATAGAAACAAAGGCTACAATATCACATAGGAAGCTGGGTGACGGAAATGAATGGGATTTGCAATAGGCAGTGGTGTGAGATTTATATATTCTTTGCTAGAAAATTATTTCATTGTGATACAATTCTGTCATGCATCTACTCAAGAATAATTCCACTGAACTCAATTAAATTTACCCAAGGTATGAAACTGCAGCCACAAGCAATGTTACAAATGAACCTTGATGTCCAGGAAGACTAGTAAGATATTAAATGTTCTTCTTCCTAGTAAATGCAATCTCACTGAAAATTGTAAAATTATTACTCATTTATTTTTATCCCTTTATTATTTTTACAAATAACTCAAGGAGGCAAATATATCCAACACGCCTCCCTCTTCTTATTTTCCTACAACAACCCTGTGAGGTGAGCTGAGAGAGAGTGACTGGCCCAAAGTCCCCCAGTTGGCTTTCGTGGCTAAGGTAGGACTTGAACTCACATTCTTTTGCTTTCTAGCCTAGTGCCTTAATCACTAGATCAAACTGGCTAAAAATATAAAAGATAAAGCTAAAAATAGTTTTTATCTTTAACAGTACTACTGTGGTGGGATGAGAAATTAATGGTTTTCTCCTTACTCTAAAAAACTGACAAAAAATAAACTATCCTTCCACTCCACATCAAAAAAAATTGTTGAAGAATAAAAGTTCTCATTCTTTAAATCTAAATCATTCCCATAGCTTATTTTTAAGATGAGGAATCAAAATGGATAATTCACTGTCCCCTCATAGACACAATAGCATTTTCTCTAAATTCTTGTCATGTCTCTTGCATTTTTAAATCAGTGATGAAATGATTTTTAGGAAAAAAAATTGTCTTCTTCAAGATGTGCTTTAGCTTTTGATGCCTGCAAAAACTCAGTATATCTTCATACTAAATAAGGTCCTTGAAATATGTGTATGTAAATAACAGTAAAAATATAAAAATAACTGTACTAAAAAGTGTTGAGTGATAATAAGATTTAAAGTTCTGACATATCAAGTCATTATTCTGAAATCACATTTTCTAGGAGTAAAATCATCTTAAGAGTTTTTCTTCTCTGTCTATATGCATACATTTAGCTTTGAATAAAAAAAGGTCAAATACATGCTATTCAGTTAAAACTGTAAAATTCACCTGAACAGAGTGACATATCCAATAAATTTAAGGTCACTTCATTTTTTAAAATATATTTTGATACTAAAATTTACAGAGCTACAATCAAATATATTTTGCCATGAACTCAGGGTATAGTAAAAGAAAATTAATCTAGTTAGGTATCTCTCTTTTTTTAATTATGCCATCTCTTTTTAATGCCTATTAAAGTTTTTGTGTCATGTTACCGCAGATGTGGTTATAGTTTTGTACAACACTCAGCTAGACTTATCAAACAGCTGGCTTATTTTCTACATTTATTATATGGAAGCAGCATAGGAGAAAAAGCTCCTTTCAATCAGTCTTTTAAAAGAAACAACCTACTATAAGCTTTTTACCTTCTACTGCAGTGATACCATCAGCTATTCTGCTTTCATTTCCTATATACTACTTATCACAATCTAGGACATCTACATTAACCAACAGAATTAAGACAAAAATACTATATAATGTGGGCATTAAAAAAAACAACAACTTTAAATTCTAGTATTAAATAGGTGCAATTAACGCTAATGAAATGTCTGTAAATAATTTTAAAAGAACGAAATAATTCTGTACAAAACAATTTATTTAAAAAATTAAAATAGGTATTCTTATATATTTATATATAAACTTCTATTGTTCTATAAATATAAATGATTTTGACATAGTGAACAGAAATAAATGTGTACCAAATTGACACAGTTATTCATTTTAGGATATGATTAGTCACAGATTATATTTTTGGCAGGAATGTAAATAAAAAGTTTGAAACGATACATCATTAGAGTAGCAAGTCTGTTGTGTCACAGAAATGATTAAATATGAAAATGAGTTTGCCACTGAAAACTGACACATCTTGTATAAACCTATTACAGAAGTATGAGCTGTAACAGTTTATAGAGAGACTACCAACCAATCATAGACAGTTTTTGCAGATTTACATATAAATGACTACACTGAAACATCAGGCTGTTGATTCTTTCAGGTTTCAAACATTTTTTTTCTCCTCCTGGTAGCATAAATCATCATTCTTTCTGGTCAGCTATTAACACAAAGGAATGAAACCCAACAGTTATAAAGATTTGCAGAAATAAAAATGTCAATGTCGAACATATTTCAAAAATGCAACTTGCTGAGAGTTTTTGCTCTGTTTATTCCCCCAAACCTTTATTATTGACCACACTGAACTGATTTGCAAAAGCCTTTTCAGCAGTTCTTTTTTTAGCAAATTCATTAATGGGGAGGAAAAAATCTACCAAGGAAACATTGCTCACAACAATGCTAATAAATGGGGTATCGAATTACAATTTTAAAAAAAGAGAGAGAGAACAGCCTTCTTGCTCACTGCAGTGTTAATAACAACAGCCAAGAGACTTATTTCTACAGAAGATACAAAGCAAATTGTAAGCTCAATATATTACAAAGTTAGGAGAAAAGTTACAGTTCCTTAAAATCTATCAAATATAAATGGGAGATGGTAAGAATACTTGACTCCCAGCTATTCTGTTCTGCACCTTCATAGGACACACCTTTAAACATAGCTTAGAAAGCACCCTTTTGCTGGCTGAGTATTTTCTTCCACAACGACAAAACATGTAGTTAGGTGAGACAGTTCTCTTCTGCAAGCTCCTCCCACAATGTTCCTACAACAGGTAGGAACATTGTTTTCTTTCCTCTTCAGGTTACACCGAGGAAAGATCAGTCCATTCTTTGTCTGCAGCTGGTGTGCAACACAAATCCCATTAACTGTGCCACCAACAACCTCCTAGGCAGGTTTCCTGAAACCAACGGTTCCTGACTCTAATGCTAGGGTCAATTAAAGTCCTAATTTTGGATTTACAAGAAAAAGGTCTCTTAACTTCTAATTTTTCAATGCTGCACTGAACATAAAATATTTGTTTTCTTGTGTTTAAAAACAGAAAAGTCTGAAAAAGGGAGTTTAAAAAATGTTTTAAATATGTACGAAAAAGCTTTGCAACTTAAATACAAACATACTTACAAAATCTTACAGAGACTATTTACAACAATCTCAAAATCACATTTCCAACTTTCAGGGAAAATTTAATCCAGATGAAGACAAGGGGAATAGTATGTGTCTCTATCAATGTTCTTAGGATCGGTTTTCTGTGGGCTGGGGAGAAAAATTTCTGACCTAGATGATTTCAGGGTGTGTACATTTCTCTCTCTCTCTCTTTCTCTCTCTCTCTCTCTCTCTGCTTGCTCTTCCAATCTCTGGTCAGGCTGCGGAGAAACAACAAAGTTGATGTGTGAACAACAAGCTGATGTTGAACTTCACACTGTAGTTTCTCCTTGTTTGCTGTTGGTAAGTCTGGTATAGAATTTCCTCCAGGAATTGAGTGTTTTTCCAGACCAGATCCAGAAGCCTGAAGTGATTCCCACAATTAGGGTCATGAGATATTTGATCATGAAGACTGTGAAGTCTGGGCTCATTGGGGGGTAATGGTAGTTACTGGGGCAAGGAATGGCATAGCTCTTGCAGCTTTGAGCAAACCAACTCCTTTCCCACTGTTCCCTAAATGCTTGCTCATAAAAATAACAGGCAATCACTATGGTGGCAGGCACTGTATACAGAACGCTGAAGATCCCAATCCTCACCATTAGCTTCTCCAGTTTTTCTGTCTTGGTGCCATCATGCTTCATAATAGTTCTAATTCTGAAAAGAGAAACAAATCCAGCCAGGAGAAAAGAAGTACCAATGAATAAGTACACAAACAAGGGTGCCAGCACGAAGCCACGCAAAGCATCTACATTGTTGATGCCCACAAAACAGACACCACTTAGCACATCGCCATCAACCTGTCCCAAGGCCAGGATAGTGATGGTTTTGATTGCTGGCACAGCCCAAGCAGCCAAGTGGAAGTATTGTGAATTAGCCTCAATGGCCTCATGGCCCCACTTCATGCCTGCAGCCAGGAACCAGGTGAGAGAAAGGATGACCCACCAGATGGAGCTGGCCATACCAAAGAAATACAGCATCATAAACAGGATGGTACACCCTTCTCGCTTGGTGCCTTGGGCCACAGTTCGGGAACCATCGTCAGAAAAGCGTTCATTACACACCACTTTCTCTTCCAGCAGAAACCCTGCAATGTAGGCCACAGCCACGGCAGTGTAGCACCCCGAGAGGAAGATGATGGGTCTCTCGGGGTAACTGAAACGCTTCATATCCACTAGGTAGGTGAGAACTGTGAAGAGGGTGGAGGCACAGCACAGCACAGACCAGATACCAATCCAGGTACGCGAGAAGCGCAGCTCCTCCTGCCCAAAATACATGAGCCCGTGGGGGCGTCCAGGGTCACAGGGAACTCCGCAATCTTTCTCGCCCAGGAAGCGGTAATTCAGGTAGGAAGGTACCTTGAGCACCCGGGGGCAGCTGAACCTGCCCGCCCGGTCCGCCAGGTGGCTCCCTCCGCCGCCCCCGCCGCCGGGCCTGAGTTGAGGATTGCTGGTCCAAAACTCGGGTCCCAGAGAGGGAGTGGGCGTACCGCGCTCGGAGTTGTTCTGGCCCACGCAGAGCTCTCCGGCGCCGTGCACGGGGAATTTTTCGCAGCGCAGCGTGTCCGGCCACTGGAAGCCGAACTTGTTCATGAGCGCTTCGCAACCCTGGCGCGCCCGCTCGCAGAGGGAGCGGCAGGGAGGTAACGCCTGCTCCAAAACGGTGCAGACGGGCGCGTACATAGAGCAGAGGAAGAACTTGAGCTCCGCCGAGCACTGCACTTTGACCAGCGGGTAGAACTGGTGCACCTCCAGACCCGCGTCCTCCTGGTTCGTGTGACCCAGCAAGTTGGGCATGATGGTCTGGTTGTAGGCGATATCCGTGCACAGCGGGATGGTAATGGGCTGGCAATAGCCGTGGTCCGGCACGGAGATGCCACGCTCGCCGTTGTACTGCGGCTGAGGTGGCGCCTGGCCCCGAGCGGAGAGCATCGGAGCCTCCGTCCACACGAGCAGCACCGCCAACAGCAGGAGAAGCCACGGAGAGCGCCCTAGGGCCTGGCTACCCGCTGCTGAAGGCGAGGCTGCTTTGGCTCCGCTGCAAACTTGCCGACTCCACTTCTCGGCCATACTTCGCTGGCTCCTCTCGCCTTCGCTGCCTCGATCAACGACGTTTCCCGGCCCGCCGGGCTGCTGCTGCTGCTGCTGCTGCTGCGCTTTAGATCTCCTGCCAGCGCAAACTTGAGACTCATGAAGGAAAGGCAGGAGGGAGCCAGCTCAGCAGCTGCTGCCGTCGCGCACTCTTCAACTGCGCCGCCAACTCTCTCTTCTCTGCCGTGCAGAGCGCAGAAGATCCAGCTGCTCTTTGCCTCTTGTTGCTGCTGCTGCTGCTGCGGCCGCCGCCGCCTCTTCTTCCGCCACCGCTGCCGCCTGACCATTTGTGGCAATCCCTCAAGCCTTCTCTCCCTCGAACCGGTTTCCAGGCACCCCGCAGTCTGCTTTTCACCAAAAGGGAGGAGCCTTGAAACCGACGCCTAAGTTTGCCTGCGTTAGGGACCGTCGCCCAATATGTCTTCGCGCTTCCGAACGCAGTAGAAGTGCAGGTAGCTGCTACAGAGTAATTTCCCCCACTTCACTTCCCTTCGTGACCCCGTCCAACTTCTCGAGACACGAAAGGAGGGAACGGTCGGTTGTGAAAGGAGGTCAAGGCTGACGGGGTTTGCCTTAGAAAGAAGGTGAAAACCTTGGAAAGTTAGCCCCATGCGTTGCAAGCAGCTAATGAATGGAAGGGGTGCGGGGAGCTGGCGTGGAAGCAAACTTTTCTTTTTTTGCCTGAAAAATTTACACGAATAAATTCATTTTAAAAGGAGAGGACAAGAGGCAACGTAAGATTATAGCTAACGTTATGAGTAAAAAGTTAAGAGAGTTTGCAATCCGGAAAGTTTCTGGTATATCGAATGAAATGAAAACCCTAAATATTTTTATGTTTGGAAACTGACTGGGCAGCTTCCTGCTTGTCCTTCTTCAACGAAATAAAAATGAAACAAATACCTTTTTTAAAAAAACAACTAAGAAACTTTATGGCATGGCTTCTTCCCAGAAATTTAAATTTAAATGACAAATTCTCCCCCTGATTAGAAAATGCATCAAAAATTCCATTAATGAGGACTGAAAGATTCACTTGAATAGATAACTCAGTGAACTAAAGATCCAGCCCTCCCAAAAATACAGGAATAAAGTTTAATATAAAATGGAACCCTATTGTGTATTGCATGATGCACAGAATCATAGACTAAGTCAAGCATAGTTTAATCAAGTCTCTTTAAAATCCAGCATGCTTGAATTGTTTCCCATTAAAATCCAGAAACTCGCATTAAATAAACCATTGTTCAATAAACAATATCTAAGTATTTACATAGAGACTCAGCTCTTGAGTCTGTCACTAGCATCAGATGTGTCTGAATGCTTTCAAATTTAATAATTTATTAAATTAATATGTCACTCACTGCACAGTGAAACAACTCTGGGATATGGGAGCTAAGATAGCAAAGCGCAAAGGTGAATAGATTAAAACATATACGAAGTGTCTTGACCTTTGATTGAGTTCATATAATACACCAAACCACAAACTGGATTAGAATTTTAATTTGTTAGCAAACCCATCCTCTGTAGTTAGTTCAGTGTGTCACATGATTTCACAAATATGATTAAGTAAGTAAATATGGGGAAATTAACCATAGGTAAGAATTTGTACAAAGACAGCCTCTGTTTCAAGCATACCCATATACTTAGATATTTTATAATCAAGGCCAGATTTCTCCAACTTGGAAACTTCCAGGTCTGTTGAGACTAAAAGCCAGCTAGTCCATTCTTCCCAATGACACAGGATGAATGAGTAATCAGGCCATGCCAGCTTGGAATTCTGGGAGTTTCCCAGAATCTAGCACAATACTAAAGATGCTTCATAAAAAGTAGACCAATGTTCTTTAAAGAAGGTTCCTCAAACAACTTGAAGGTGTAATGCAAGCAACTTCAAAAATGTCTTTCATTTCAAAGTACCTTCATAAAATATAGTAGAAACAGACTGCGTCATTAAAATAGGTTTAATTTCAATAATATATATATATATATATATATATATATATATATATATATATATATATATATATATATATATATATATATATGTCTATGTAAGTCTATGTAAAAGACTCCTCACATGATGATGGCAGATGAGATTCTGTTGAAATGTCGCTTCTACCCTTTTAGGGATATATCCACAATTACACGGGAAGAAACCCGAAATATTAACTATACACACACACACACACACATACACACACACATATATATATACATACATACATACATACATACATATAATAAAGGAGGAATGGATTTGGTTATCATCTAGAGCAGGAGTGTCAGCTTGACGTCACTTGTGTCATGGGCGCCCTCCCGAGCTCCATTTTCTCTGACAGAGAGTTGCAGGAAGTCGTCGCAGCAGAATTCAGAGCTCAGGAGCCTATTTTCACTGGCAGAGGATTCTTTGCTATTTCCAGGGTGGCCCCGCGGGCCATATCTAAGCACCCCATGGGCTGGATCGCCCCCGGGCCTTGAGTTTAACACCACTGATCTAGAGCTATCTCCTTCCCAGTAGTATTCCTGATAGATGATCATCTAGCCTCTAGTGAAAGGGACTCTGCTGTTCCCTTTCCTTTTGTTTCTTTAGTCATAGCTTTCCTATAAGAGAGATGGAGAGATTGTTCATTTGATGTTCCATGTAGGGGTGGGTTCTTCTTACCTTTACTACCGGTTTGCAATGGGACCCGCGCGCGCGTACTCACTTCATTCGCTCATGCGTGTGTGCTTCTGCGCATGCGCAGAAACTTCCTGATGATGTCTGGGTCAGTGGGTGGAGCCTCCCACCGGTTTTACTACTACTTCTTGTGAACCAGTCTGAACCAGGGGCAACCCACCACTGGTTTCATTGTTTGAAAAGTTTGAATGCTGAGATAGATTATTGCAGAGAAAGATGATTGGTGTGTAGTCAGAAATGGCAGAAGAGCCTGTAGTACAGTGGAGTAAAGCACTGTTATTAACAACTGCTGCTTGCAATTACTGCAAGTTCAAATCTCACCAGGCTCAAGGTTGACTCAGCCTTCCATCCTTTCAGAGGTAGGTGAAATGAGGACCCAGTTTGTGGGGGCAATAAGATGACTTTGTATAAATATACAAAAGGATGAAGGCTATTGCTTAACGCATTGTAAGCCGCCCTGAGTCTCTGGAGAAGGGCAGCATATAAATTAAAGCAAAAAAAAAAAAAGTCATCATGGGCTTACACCTTGGTGTTAGAATGGGTGGGAATTATCAAAATGCTGCCTTCGATCACTTTTGTTCATTGATACAGACAGAATTCAGTTCATTGGGCAGAAATCCCATCAGAGGGAAAATTTCAGATGAGATAAATTGGCTCAAATTTATGTGGTGTGCTTCTCAGAGAGATACTGTTGGTAATAATCAGGGGCTTCTACTTTTATCTCTAGACGTGATTTTCTCCAAATCCCAAAAATATTTCCAAATATAAGCAAGGGACTGATAGTAGGATCCCCTAAAACCCATATAGGGAATAAAACAGGCCTGAAGTCACACTACTGTACACAGGAAAGCAATCATTGATTGAGGTTATGTTTTTCTTTTGGGGCAGTTGCCCATGATCTGATAAATTTCCCAATTCTTTTTTTCACTTATCTAATTTTCTAGATAATTAGATTTTCCCTAACACTGTAACTAATTTTCCCTAGCACTGTATTTTTCCAAGATCACTATTTGTTTACCAACAACAATAATAAATCACGAATAAGAGCATGCATTTCAATAAAATATAGGACTGCATTAATTGTGGAAAGCAATAGAGACTTTTCCATCTTACTTTGACCAAGGATTTGAATCTTGTGCAACAAACATGGAAATAATCTAAATGGTATTACAATAAAATCTGTTAACTTGATATATGCCTTATATCCTGTGATTTTATTTTGAAAGAATAAATAGCTAGAATATTTTGCTTATATTATTTAGAGATAAATAATGGAAGGGAAGAGAAGGGAAGGAAAGGGAACTGAACGGAAGGGAAGGGAAGGGAAGGGAAGGGAAGGGAAGGGAAGGGAACGGAACGGAACGGAACGGAACGGAACGGAACAGAACAGAACAGAACGGAACAACAGAATTGGAAGGGACCTTGGAATCTTTTAGTCCAACCCCCTGCTTAGACAATATATAACTTTGTAAATGAATGAGGGAAGATATTGCTGCAGACAGTGAAAGGCACCCCTCTTTGGTACATTTTGTACAGAGAGTTTGGGACTCTAGGAAACTGAATAGATTGGTGTTTCTAATTCTCTTTATTTGATTCAGCATGTTGTTTTTAAATAAGTTCACAAAAAAGAACTGGCTTCTCAAATTAAGTGCTTGATAACAAACCAGGTAGTGTTTTGTGCTCCATAAGCAAGTGTCATGTTCACCCTGTCAAAGCCTGTCATTTATAGACTCTCTGGTAATTCAAAACTCTCTTATGATTAATTACAAAGCTACACTGGATTGATCTGGACCACACAGGAGAGCTTATGGCTGTTTGAATGGAAACACAGTATTGCAAGGAGAGGTATCCCAAGTTGTGGTTTTAAAAAAGGTCAAGATGGCCTTACACATAAAAAACAAACTCCAGAACTTCAACCACACTATTGTGGTTGTCATCTTACTGTAGAACTGTCCCCTTCCTTCCGTACATATGCACTATGGATATGAATTCAGAGGCAAATGATATTTTAAAATAGTCTGTTACTGACAAATATAGAAATGGGTAAGAGGTTATTGCTAGACTCAAGGCATGCTGTTTGGATGCAGAAATCATAGAATCCAAAACGTCTAGTTAGTAGTTGGTCTTGCTGTCATGGAAACCATCTTGGGGGAGATTAGAATAATGAACCAAGGAGACCTTGAGTCAGATCCTCTCTCATCCAAAAAGTTCTGTGTTCATTCTTTTTCCATAGGATTATTCTGCATGAGGGAAGTCCAATGTGAATTACAGTGAATTCATTGGAGGAAGATGAAATTGAAATGTTAACTGAAATTTTGTTTTCAAGACAAAATCTATGTTATAAATTGGGAATGCCACTGAATAGTCTCATTCAGCTGGCAACAGGTTTTGTACGTATGCATTGAACCCATTTCGCTTGCTGATTTGTTTTGGGGG
Source organism: Arizona elegans (assembly GCA_022577455.1). Lineage (NCBI taxonomy): Eukaryota > Metazoa > Chordata > Lepidosauria > Squamata > Colubridae > Arizona > Arizona elegans. The sequence goes on from JAKOOJ010000004.1 coordinate 19,681,922, forward strand.
ATTTGAATGAGCTCTATATTCCATTTGAAATTATTAAGTAATTAAAAAGAATGAGCAAAAAGCAGCTTAACCCCATTTGCATTTTCTTTAAATATAAATTTCATAGAATCCAGAAACACTAATCTCTCACGATGTGAGCATGTATTTGATGGCTATGGCATGTTTTGCCTACTCTGTTATTCTTGTGAAAGGCGCATGAGAAATAAATTATACCAAGACTAAAGTTTTGCAAAGTTTGCAAAGTTGTCCCTTATCCTGATCAAGTCTCATATTTTTAAATATCTGATACAAGCAGCAGCAAAGCTCACTTAAATTATGTAACTCCTCAATGACAGCCTTAGTCAAAGGTCAACAGTTGATCTTCAGAATGGGTGCTCAGTTGACTCCAGCTGTATTAAAGCTAAGTCATTGTGTGTGGCATAAATAGAAATGCCTAGGAACCCTTCCTAGAAAGAACCCAGAAGACCAGCAGGATGTTTGACGTAGGAAGAAGCCTGGAGGGCAATTAAATACAAAATACATGCTACGCACTGGCAAATAGAACTAAATCATGTGCCCAGTATGGTATTTTGGGCATCTAGGTTAATTCTCTGAAATCAGCAAGCTATTATACCATGCCAAAAGAAATCCCAGAGTGTTCACCCTGGTTTGTTTTGATGTCTTCACATAGCTGTGTTGGAAGAGAGATAATAAGAATTTCACACGTTGGATGCTACTGCCCAAGAAATACAGACAGTGTAGAAAAACAGGACAGTTTTATTCCAATTATTCTATGGACCATGCCATTCTTCACCTGGCTCCTTTTTAACAAGGACAGATATATATATATATATGATATTAATTATTTATTAGAGATTACAGTGTCTCTAAATGTTATTAAATTTTATTCAGTGGCACACAAAGTTGCCAGAAAATTATTGTCAAATTATTGAAAATTTGCCAAGATGTTTAAATGGTGTATTTTTGTACTGGCAAAGTATGGGATTTAAATGTTTTCCCCTTTTATTTTTCCTTGATATTTGTAATAAAGAGCAGTTTGTTCACATATAAACTTAGTTTATGGCAATTTGACTTAGTTTAGGTATAGCAGAGTTAGATCACCAGCAAAATCAGCTCTGGCATCTCGCAGTTTGTGTAACTTGCTAAAATCAGAAATACCATACAGAGATCAGTATATCCCTGGTAGCGCAGCAGACTAAAGCACTGTTATTAACATCAGCTACCTGCAATTACTGCAAGTTCAAATCTCACCAGGCTCAAGGTTGACTCAGCCTTCCATCTTTTCTAAGGTAGGTAAAATGAGGATCCAGATTGTGGGGGCAATAAGCTGACATTGTATAAAATATACAAAAGTATGAAGGCTATTGCTTAACGCATTGTAAGCCTCACTGAGTCTTCAGAGAAGGGCGGCATATAAATCAAATATATATATATGTTTTTCTTCTAGCCAGGTTTTCCCTACGTAGCCAAAACCTGGCTAGAAGAAAAACACACATAAACCCAATTGGATTTGTAATTAAAAAAGAATTATGAAGATCACTTTCCAATTATTGAGAGATAAGTGTGGGATTTTGGGTACATTCCAACTAATGATGAAAAGTCAAGATCTTTGGGAAATGTAACCTACATATGTATTTCAGAGTAAAAAATGGTTAATGCCTACCCAATAAATTTAGTGAAATAAGGCTGTAAAAAGCAGATGATTTTCCAGTTGCAATTTTTCTTTAAAACTCAGTGTGACTTCTTCCTTTTTCATATTTTACTGTGAATGCTTCTTAATAGCAGTTAGCAAAAAATGTTCCCTGATTTTTTTTCTAATATGAACATGAAATAACTAAAGAAGGAATGAACAGGAATCTCACTGAATGTCTCTTGATCTGCATTTAGCAGGTCAAGCTAAGTAGCCATTGGTTGAGCCTCAAGTACAGGTAGTCCTTGACTTACGACAACAATTGAGCCCAAAATTTCCATTGCTAAGTGAGACATTTGATAAGTACGGTTTGCCCCCTTTTATGACCTTTCTTGATACAATAAGTGAATCACAGCAAATGTTAAATTAGTAACCCGATTGTTAAGTATATCTGGCTTCCCCATTACTTTGTTTATCACCGCTGGGTGAGATCATCCCATGATACAGGGTGAGGTATCAGCAATACGCTGATGATACCCAGCTGTATATCTCTACCCCGTGTCAATTCAGTGATGCGGTGGATGTGATGTGCCGGTGCCTGGAAGCTGTGAGGGTCTGGATGGGAGTCAACAGGCTCAGACTTAACCCAGACAAGACCGAGTGGCTGTGGGTATTGCCTCCTAAAGATTATGTCGATTGTCCATCCTTGGTTCTGGGGGTGGGAGAAATTGTCCCCCTCAGAATGGGCTTGCAATTTGTATGTCCTCCTAGACTCACAGCTAAGATTAGAGCAACATCTGACAGCTGTGGCTAGGGGGGGCCTTTGCACAGGTTCGTTTGGTGCATCAATTGCGACCCTACTTGGATCAGGAGGCTCTCCTCACAGTCACTTATGCCCTTGTCACCTCACGGTTAGCTTATTGCGCTCTACATGGGGCTATCCTTGAAAAGTGTTCGGAGACTACAGTTGGTCCAGAACGCAGCCACGCGAGCTGTTGTGGGTGCACCTAGGTACACCCACATTACACCAATTCTCCGCGAGCTGCACTGGCTCCCTATTGGTCTCCGGTCACAATTCAAGGTGTTGGTTATTACCTTTAAAGCCCTACATGGCTCAAGGCCAGGCTATCTTCGAGACCGCCTTCTACCGCATAGCTCCCAGTGACCGGTAAGATCCCACAGAGTTGGTCTCCTCCGGGTCCCATCAGCTAAACAATACCAGCTGGTGGGCCCACGGGGGAGGGCCTTCTCTGTGGCCTCAGTTACCTCCTAAGGTCCATGTTTAGATCGGCGCAGGGAAGCAAGACGTGACCAGCTCTGGTCCAATTCAGTACTTTATTTAAGCACAAGAAAAAGACAAGCGGCTGGGCTGCCGGGGCTCTTTAAATACGCTCCGGCAAGGCTCAGCCGCCCAATGACAGCTCTTTGAATTTCCCGGCCCAGCGTGTCATCCTGGGCGACATGTAACCGGGTGTGGACTTGTCACCCGCTAATAGTCCCAATAGTGGCTTATGGTCTGTGATGACCGTGAAGCTTCGGCCATACAGGTATTCGTGGAAGCGCTTGATGCCAGCCACAATGGCCAAGGCTTCCTTGTCCAGCTGGCTGTAGTTCCTTTCGGCGCTGGACATCGTTTTGGAAAAGTAGGCGATGGGTGCCTCTGATCCGTTGGGGAGCTGGGCTGAGGATTGCTCCGATCCCGTAGGGTGACGCATCGCAGGTCAGCAGCAGTGGAAGTGTCTCATGATATTGTATGAGCACACTGTCTGAGGAGAGGAGCCCTTTGATGGTCTTAAAGGCCGTTTTTTCCTCTGTCCCCCATCTCCACGGGACCGCTTTCCCCAGCAAGCGATGGAGTGGCTCAGCAGCTGTAGCCTTCTGTTTAAGGAATACAGCATAAAAATTCAGTAAACCCAAAAAGGCTTGAAGCTCTGCTTTGTTTTTGGGGGCTGGAGTTTCATGGATTGCCCTAACCTTTGCTTTGGTGGGGTGTATGCCAGTGCCATCTATGAGATAGCCCAGGAACTCGACCTCCTGGACCCCAATGATGCATTTGTCTCTCCTGACTCTCAAACCCTTCTCCTTGAAACACTGCAAAACCTGTTTTAATCACTCAAGTAGTTGGGTTTTCGAGTGCCCGGAGATCAATACATCATCAAAATACGGCACCAACCCTGGAATGCCTTGAAGAAGGCGTTCCATCATCGATTGAAAAATGCCTGGGGCTGCGCTGACTCCAAATTGGAGACGGTTGCACTTAAATGTGCCTCTATGGGTGACAATAGTTTGCGCCTCCACAGTTTTTTCATCCACTGGCAATTGCTGGTAAGCCTGGGCCAGGTCCAGTTTTGCAAATATTGTCCCACTCCCAAGTGAATGCAGCAGATGTTGCACCACTGGAACTGGGTATGCGCTCTGCGATAGGGCCTTATTGATCGAACATTTATAGTTGGCGCAGATGTGCACAGATCCATCATGCTTCATGGGGGTCACAATGGGCGTCTCCCATGCAGCATGATCGATTGGTTCCAACACGCCCTGGGCTATCAGCTTATCTAGCTGAGCATCTACTTTGGGCCTTAGGGCAAACGGAACTCTGCGGGGCTTAAGCCTAATGGGGGTAATTGCCTTATCAAGATTAAAGGAGATGGGCTTTCCCACAAATTTCCAGCTTACCGTCGAAGACTTCTTTGAACTCTTCGAGGAGGGTGTCGAGTTCGTCCTGACGAATTTGATTAACCCCTACTATCCTGAGCCCTAGTGGCTTGAACCACTCCATGCCTAACAGGGTCGGGCGGCTGTGCTCGACGATGGTGATGGGGAGGTCGCCTTGGAATTCTTTGTAGGAGACATGGAGTGAAACTCTTCCCAGGACTCCGATGTGGTTCCCTCCAAATCCACCAGCCTGGAACGCAGGGGTTTCAGGTCCTTCTTGCGGACGTCTGGCTTGATGCGCTTTAAGTTTTTCCAGTCCATGATGGAGTAGCTGGAGCCAGAATCTACTTCCATGGAGCATGGGGTTCCCTCCAGCAGCATGGTCACGTGGCACTTGGTGGCGGTGTCGTCGTCGTCGGAGAGGTGTATTGTAGTTTGGTGCACTGCTCTCCTCCGGTTTCCGTCGCTCTCACCCCATCTGGATTGGTAGGAGGACCGTTTGGATGCCCTCACATTGTCCTCCTGATTTTCGTGAGGTCGGTGGCTGGAGGGGTCTGGGGCTGGTTCCTCGGCTCTGCACGCCTCTGCGATGTGCCCCCTTCTGTTACAACGCCTGCAGGTTGCGTCTCTCCATTTGCAGCTGGCTCTGGCGTGGTCCCCTCTGCAGCTGGCGCAGCGCTCTCCCCGATCGCTTTTCCGAGTGGTGTCTCACTTGGGAGGCCTGGAGACCTTTTGCACGGCCGACTCTTCCTCTGATTCCGATCCAGCTGTGGAACTCTCGGATGATGATTGGGCAGCTCTGTGAATCTTATGTATTCCTTTGGCCCGGATCACTGCGGCTGCTGCTTTTTCCGAAATTTCAGATGCTATAGCTTCCTCCACCATATCCTTGAGCACGAGCTTTTTTCGGCTCAGGAACTTCTTCTGCAGGCCTCTGTCCCTCATGCCGAAAACCACGCGGTCAGTGATGGTGTTGTCCACATGGTCGAACTCGCAGCTGGCTGCGATTTGGTGCAGGGCGGCCACGAACTCCTTGATGGTTTCCCCTTCCATCTGGTCTCTCTGGTGGAAGGTGAACCGGTTTGCCATTGGTGTTCCCGTCGGGGCGTAGTGGTCCTGCAGGATCTGCAGCAGATTGGTCCATGGCACTTCCTCGATTTCCCATGGAGCCACCAGGTCGATGGCCATGTCGAGGACTTCTGAGCCACAGTTGGCCAGGAAAATGCCCTTCTTGTGGTCATCGTCGGCATCCCTGATGTTGTTGCCTCTCAGGTATTGCCGGAATTTGACCATGTAGGATTTCCACTTGTCCTTCCCTGGGCAGAAAGGAGCAAGGGCTGGCAATGTGGCTTCAGCTGTTGCCATGCCTCTGGAAATTCCTACAAAAGTGACTCAGCTGCTAAGTGACTTAGCTCTTGAGGTTGGCTTCGCGCCACGAGGTTCGTCGCTTGGTTCTAGTCCTTCGTCGCCAGTGTTAGATCGGCGCAGGGAAGCAAGACGCGACCAGCTCTGGTCCAGTTCAGTACTTTATTTAAGCACAAGAAAAAGACGAGCGGCTGGGTTGCCGGGGCTCTTTAAATACGCTCCGGCAAGGCTCAGCCGCCCAATGACAGCTCTTTGAATTTCCCGCCAGAGGATTAGCCAATCCCCGGTGGATGCCCATATAAGGACATAACAGTCCGGATCATCCCCACCCTATTGGCCATCTGAAAAGCGGTGAAGACCTGGCTTTTCCGGCAGGCCTGGGGCTGTTGATCTCGCTTTGCGATCTGACGAGATCCGGCCATGAATGGTGTGAATGGGTTTTAATGTCTTTAATGTTTTTAATTTTTAAGTGTTTTTATAGTGATTTTTTGAGTGTATTGTGAGCTATCCTGGGTCTTCAGAGAGGGACGGCATATAAATTGAATAAATAAAATAAATAAAATAATAAATAAATAAATCAGAAGATTGCAAATGTGATCACATGACCACAGGACACTGCACTGTCATAAATCCTCTGAATTTTAATCACATGATTATGCGATGCTGCATAAGTGTGAAAAATGGTCATAAGTCACTTTTTTGAGAGCTGATGTACTTTCGAACGGTCACTAATGGTAACTATTGTAAGTCAAGGACTATCTGTAGTACTTGTCATAAATGGAAACAGATCTACTTCATAATAAGCCAGAGATTGTATTGTGCTATATACCTTGATGTTGTCACTTAACAAAAGTCAATCAAAGACAAATTCATTTAATCTTGAGTTTCGATTAGAGATTAATTCCTGTTTAGCTATAAGAAAAATGATATTCTATAATAAGAGGTAAAACTAAATGCTGGAAGACAAGAAGAATTGTCTTCTTGTAGCTGAACTTTTGATAAGAAAAGCAAGGAAGGGGAATTTAAAAAATGAGAAAGATTTTTTGTAGAAACCAGTCGTCCAATCATTACATTTCATTTTCTTATACTATTATTCATGATGTGCTAACAATATGCTTCTTGTGGATTTTTATTATAGATGAAACAAAGTAAAGCAATAGAGTCGCGTGTATCAAGGTAATAACTTTATTAATAATTAAAATATTAAGTAATACCTATTGGAGAAAAGGTTCCTCATTAGCACGAAGTCAATTCCTGACTTGAAATTCAGTCTCAAAGACAGTAAGACTAAATTATTGCGAGATAGAAAGAAAAAATTAGGCGAAATCTCTGACTTTTTGGTTTTAATTAAGTAGAAATGGTGTGGAAATTTACTGAGCAGTGCGAGTGGATAGGTGACCTTGTTCTCTGGATATTTGTTGTCACCAAAAGAATACCTGCTAGCTCTCAGTGTGATTTCTGATAGTATATTTATAAATAAGGCATGTACTGTGGTAATTTTATTCTATTTTCTTTTTTTAAATCCCATTTTTATAGCTTGGACTTCTCATTTCTTGCTTTCTATTAGGAAAGGAGTGTATATCTGTTTTTAATTTACTGCAATATATTTTAATTACCACTGTTTGCTTCTTTAAGCACTTTTGTTTGAAGATGGTAAAAAGGAAATTGTTTTCTAGTAAGTCCTGCATTCCCTCAAGAGCATGAAGATAATGTTAGACATTGAAGCTATGATGGATGAGTCCAAAGCTGACAGGAGGTAAACAATATTCTTTTTCTTTTCTTTTCTTTCTCATTTCTTCAGAAGAAGTCAGAACTAACTTTAGTTGTCAGATGATTCTCAGATAGAGAACAAAGCAAAGCTGAGGTCACATTCAGGTCTTAGGAATTAGCATTCTTAGAGCATGCCATGTTCTTTGGCTCTTTTACCCTAAAACTGAAGTTCCTCTTAAGTCATGCTTGATCCCTATTGAGTGCATTTGTGCAGTTTTCTTACCAGCATTAAAAAAAAGTTCTTGTTTTTTAATCGCTGCTGCTGCTGCTGATTTATATGATGATGATGATGATGATGATGATGATGATGATGATGATGATGATGATAATGATGGTTTACTTCCCAATCTACCCAACAGTTCTGGCATTCATAGTTTTTCTCCCTCCAAGAGCTAAGTAGGACCATCTTAACTTTCCAAAATCAGCCAATGTTGACTAAGTAGCAAATTAGGAAGAACGTAAGCTCTCCTGAAATTTTTATTGTAAGGGAGAATGAAGAGATATTGATATGCGTGATACAAAAGCAGATGTATACACTCACATACAGTACATGCAAGGGATAATAGGGAGCAATAGACGTAGGCCTCATCTGGTCTCTGTTCTTCCTTATAAAGTTGTTCTGTTTTCCATTTTGCATAATAGAAAACACAGCCATCTGAGATCTTCTTGATTAGAAAAATAATATGATACAATTGCTGATTATTATGAATGAGTGGAGAAAAGAGCCCAGCATTGAAAATTATCTGAGCAATAGAAAGGAGAGGTGTTCAACATTCTGAATTATGAATCTGGGAGATAATGGAGGTGTTTTTCAGAATGATATGGGTTCACAAATCATTTAGAATGTGAGAACAATAGGGTGATTTTTTTTAAAAAAAGTTTCGCATTTCTAATCCTTAAAAATACCACCTCAATAACAAAAAGCAACTTTTATTCACATGTTCAAAAATAAGCCTCCTTATTTGTCAAAAGCAAATTGTCAACTATAATATAATAGACTGACAATGAAGCAGAGCAGGGGAGCGAATTGGAGCAATTTGAACGAATTGGAGCAATTATCTGTTTGGCCCTGCAGAACAAATAACTGGCAGAACAAGTACAACAGATTCCATGAGCCTCTGAGGCTTATTTCATAGAAAGGGTTTTAACCCGAAGTCAACACATACCTTGCTACTCAGGTTATACTGAATTCCACAAAATATTTATAATAGTAGCACATATATTCATGTGAGTAAAATAGCAGGAGTCAAAATTAGGAAGACTACTTCACTCCATTACATAGAGATAAAAACCTGTTTCGTCTGAAGAGCTACCGTGTTAGTGATAAGCAGTGGATCTCTACCCATTGTCTAAACAAGGCATTTGCAAGTATATCTCAAAGGTCCGAAATCAGGAGAGTCCGGTTTCAGTTTAATTTTTGTTGGAAAGAGACTGGCAGAGCTGGGGATGGGTGGGAGTGGAGTCAAGCAGGGAATTAGTCTGTAGTCATTAAGTAGACACAAGAGGGTACAATCTGACCCTTCTTGAATGTCATATCTACGTGCAAACTGCCAGTCTGGGAAGATTATTGTGAAATAGATATAAGCAATAAAGTGACTACTTGAACTCTTTGTGTGCGGGTCTGGTTGTTCATGCCTGACAATTTCATACAATATCCCAGAGACTAGCTTGATGGACCACTGAAGTAAATTTAAAATGAGGGACTAACTGTTGCTGCCATTATGTTAGTTACCCAAAATGTGGGATTCAGTTATTAATTTGTAATGCAAGGCTTGGGCACTTTCTCTGAAGAATCAGATACTAGAATTGAGCATAGTTGTTTATCTGGGATACTAATCTTAAAGGAGCTGTTATCTTTCCCTATGTGATCCTACACCTGAGGCAACATAACCCCATACTGTTCAGCAACAGGAAAGATCAACGTGTTCTTCTGACCTGAGAACCACTTTCAACCTTTGATGGCATAGTCAGGAAGATATTCATGAAAATTGCCAATTATAGTTTCATTTAATTTACATTTAAATGCTGTAGAATTACATATCATTGTTGTTATTACTTTGGGGTCACGTAATTAATCGTTTACCTCTTATACAGCAAATACAACATTTAGTGATAATAGGGGCCATGCCATGATTTTGGGGAGCAGGGGTGAAATCCAGCAGGTTCTGATAGGTTCTGGAGAACTGGTAGCAGAAATTTTGAGCAGTTCGGAGAACTGGCAAATACCACCTCTGGCTGGCACTAGAGTGGGGTGGGAATGGAGATTTTGCAGTATCCTTCCTCTGCCACGCTTACCAAGCCATGCCCACCAAACCACACCCACCAAGCCACGCCCACAGAACCAGTAGTAAAAAAAATTGGATTTCACCACTGTTGGGGAGATATATTCAATCCACAGCATGGTTTTGACTCCCATGCTGAAGTTAAAGCTCCCAGAACCCAATAACTTTGCTAAAGTAATTGTCCACAATCAAGGAAGTATATACAGGTAGGGAGGGATTAGGCTGGATTTTTAAAAAAAAAAAGAAAAAAAGAAGAACCAAGCAAGGGGAAAACGAATTGGATTGGACTCGATTTGCATCTCCTGATAGTTTTCATTTTGTTTCCTTTGTTTTATTAGGACAGTCAGTCTTAACATTTTCAACATACCTACTTGACATGTTTAAGCCTCCAAACCTTTCCAAGGCCTCAAACAAGCTGAGGGGAGATGTCTTTCAGCTAGTTCTACTGACTCTACAGCTCCTGGATTTTTTCCCCCCTTTTGCTTCAATTCTACTTAATCCAGGAAAAACAAACAGAATCCCATAAGGAAGAGCAGGAACTTCTGAGACTTGCTACACAGTTATTGTTACTACGGAAACAGCTTCCTTAACATTCATGCATGCTGCAGCCCTGTCTGCGTCTTGTGTCTCCAGCTCAGCCAGCTGCCTGAAAGAGAGGGGCAGGAAGGGAAAAGCATAAGCATCTGCTGCAGTTTTTTCTCCCATGCATGTCAGCTTCAAAAATTTAAATTTTTAGGATGTTCAAAACTTTTAGGGTATTCAATTATGCTAATAAAATGAAGTTTGTTTGAAGAGCTGTTCTTTTATGTTTTAGTTTCGTGATGTTTGCCACTGTTCGTTGGAAAATATATATATATATTCCCCCTTCCCTTCTAATTGAAAGATAGCTATCTTTATTTTTCCAGCTCCTGATTGTTAACCTTGGTTTCTAGGCTAGTATTTGCTATTGATACTTGGCTTTGATTTTACTCTGTTCCTTCAGTTGACTCACCTTATTCTTTTTCCAATCCCATTTTTTTTTTTTTGCATTATACTAATTTCTCAAGTTTCCTAATTTTGGCAACTTTAAAATATGCGGACTTCAACTCCCAGAATTCCCAGCTACCAGGTAAGAATGAAGTTCATACTTCTTAAAATTGATGAGGTTGGAAAATACTGTTCTAAACATCAATTATTTGCATTTTGGGCCATTCATCTACTTCTGCAGTTCCAGAAAATTGACTGGGTGACTTGACTATAGTGATAGGCTGATTCCTAAGCCTTGGTTCAGCTGACTGAGCAGGATTCCAAGTACAGACTGATGTTACTTTATGCATTTATGTCACTTCTCTACCATCCAAAAGCTATAGCTGTATAAACAGTATGTAATTTGTTAAAACTTATCATAATGAATAAGAGTGTATAAAAGCATTTTAAAAAGCACAAGATGGAAAGTCTAGTGCCTGGGATTGATTTTGTTGGCTGGACGGTTGGTTGATTTCTAATTGGCATGGAAGAAATCATAAGGTGCAAATGGAGAAGACAGTCCAAAGATATTTGTAGCCACCTGTCAATCCTCATTAAAGTAGTGCTTTTTAGATGAGAAGACATTAGGATTGTAGTAGGGAAATATGTTAGTTCACAATTCTTACTGTACTTCAGAATTAATAGTAACAGTAATATATTAAAGGAGGAGAAGAACAAAGACCATTATCCAGAATATAAAATTTCTTAAGTGTACATATGGCATCCCCCCCCCCAATTATCCATAATTTCCAGCACAAGACTGTTTTCTAGTCCCTGAAACTGCTGACCTTCATCTTTGCCATTTACTGTTTTGGTATAAACAGTGTTTACATGAATTACTTCACTTGTAATTCTTAGGGTTCATTTTTTTTCTCCAAAGTCTTTAGATTTCTGAGGGTGAAAACCTTGTAATCAAAGCATTTTGTCTTCAGTATGCATACATAGAAATATGCATGCTCAAACATTGTGGCATTTCCAAAAGTAGGAGATTGTTTTCAGGCAATGGCCCATTTATCTCCGTGTTGTCAAAACTGGCAGGAGTTTTAGAGGGTTGCAGGCAAACATCTTTCACTCCCATAGTTGTCAATGTAGAATAAACTCAAAGAATAAAGCACGGTGGTGGCTAATTAATAATTAGCAGCTGATAAAATATGGTAAGACAATCTCCTGGACCAAGCAAAAATAACAAGCTTTGGATTTTTGAATTCATGGATCAGGGAACCATTGTACAATAGAGGATATTACAAAGGGGCACCTGCACAGATTTGTTTGTAAGATGGGCAGCTATATAAATGTTTTAAATAGAATAAAATCAATCTGCAATCTTCAGTTTTAGAAAGAATGGGATTTTCAAAATGATCATTGCTACCAACTGTGATGACATGAGCTATCACTGTTTTCTTCTGAGAAATGTGTGTGTGTGTGTGTGTGTGTGTGAACGACATACATGGATGATAAATAGGTTTGATGTTTAAGTGTTTATAATTGTCCCATTAGCACAGTGAATGAGAAAGGAAGAATGTAGATACTCCGTGCCTATTTACTTGCTGTACTTAGGAATTTAATTCTCTACTCCAATCTATGTTGTTTGGGGGAATTCCGAGAATTGAAAGCCACACACCTTAATGTGGGGCTCAATGTTCCTCAATGTTCCTCAGATTATTAAATTTGAGGAACATAGCTCTTCTCATATGATTGTTAAGAAGCAGCAAACATACAATGGCTAAGATGACTAGATTTGAACTACTTGACATTATCCAGCAAACAGATCCAGGAATATCTAAAATAGGCAAAAAAACAAAACAAAAAAAAAAAAAAACCCAACAACCTGCTTCCAGTAATAATTCATAGCATTAGCCCTTCAATTGAGAAGTATCAAGGTAAATAATCAGGATTTATACAATAGAGATTTGAAAAACTATTATTCTTTCAAGAAAGATAAACACTGTGAGACACATTATTACCAATGAGGAAGAAATTCTCAAACTTTCCGGTGAGGTGAACCATGGTAATTTCAATCAGATTGAATATATCAATCTGTATATATCACAGATTCTGGATTCTGCACTATATAATAAGGTTGTCAGTTGAAACCCTTGAGAAATGCAGTAATTTTGCAATGTGAGACTGACAGAAAAAAAACCCTTCCATATAAAGAATTCTCTTTGAACTCAGTGGCATTTCATGATAATAAAAGGTTAGAAAACTTGGCTCTAGTTTCTTTACTCATAGAACTGAAGACAGAAAGAGAAATAACTTTGTGAGTGTAGGTGTTGAAAGTGTTAGTGCTTAGAGACAATTTTTTTACTTATTGAATCTCCTTTTTAAAAATATTGTGGATATGGTGCACACACAACTAAAAACAATGATCAAAGGCTTTGCTAGTTAAGAGGTATTAGCTACAATTCTATAATAATTTTTACATTTCTGTTGAATATTTCCAGAACTAAAAATAAACAAGAGGAGACGATGGTCATCTCAGTCTTGTTCCTTTTTGTATTTCACATAATTTTGTTAAATTTCCATTAACAATTACACATGCTTTCTGTGAAGTGTTCATCAATCTTACTCATTTTATAAAGGTCTTTCCAAAATTCATATCTTCCAGAATTTGAACAAGAGCATCCAGTTCAAATTGTCAAAGGCCTTGTCTGCATCTAAGAAAATCAGTGTGGCTTGCCAGAAGTCACATTTCAAAAATAAAAGGTGAAAAGAATAATTGGATAGAGTTTATCATGGTCACAGATCACAGGATTCACAATAAAAAACACAAAACATGATAAGAATGTTACAACTAGAATATACCTGCTTTTACAGTATAACAGAATTTGGCTATTTTCAAGGAAATTAAATCATATTGATCTGATAAGAACTATACATAAAATCACAATTTCTCAGGTGTTGTGCTGGGTAAGAAGTTATATGGCAGGTCAACAAACCTATCTAGGGGATACAGTATAGCAGGACATGAGTTATAGTTTTAATAGCCCTTATCCACAGGAGGTAGAAAGTCAACAATAGAGCATCTTTCTTTATATTAGCACTCCCAAACCTCTCTGGGCAAAAACACTGAAGAATGTTAAAGTTCTTCAGAGTTTGGGCATGGATGTATGATATAAATATGTTGCTAGCTTGAAAAAGGACGACTGTTCAGGAAAGCATTTCATCAGTCAGAATCCAAGATGTCAGAACTACAGAGCCAAAGAACATTTTGATCCAAAACATGAAGATATATAACCAGGCATTAGACTCAATCCCACTGTGCCAGTCACATGGAGAAGAACAACTTTTGAGGCATAACAGGAAAATTGAAATATGTTCCTGAGAAATTTGGCCTAAATAAAATATAGTGTAGTATAAAAGAGTTATATAGTCTTGACTGGGCATTAAATAACATCTCTAACTTGGTCTCAGTATATTGGAGTATGGTAAAGCCCCTTTTGCTATGGAAAATTGGTTGCTGTGCTGCTTAATTGTCTGGGCATTTTGTGTAATACAAAATGTATTCTGTGTGTGGTCCTGGCATAAAAAACTATGCATAGTATTTAAGCAATTTAACCTGCACATGATATAAAAGTCCAACAATTGACTAATGCTTACAGAGTAACACTGCATCATCCACATATACAGGTAGTCTTTGATTTAAAAGAATTCATTTAGTGACCTTTCAAAGTTACAATGGCACTGAAAAAAAGACCATTATGACCGTTTTTCAACTTATGACCATTGCATCATCCCCATGGTCACATAATCAAAATTCAGACACTTGGCAACTGTCTCATATTTATGACGATTGAAGTATCTTGGGGTCATGTGAATAGCTTTTGTGATCTTCTGACAAGCAAAATCAATGGGAAAGCCAGATTCACATAACAACTCTCTTGCTAATTTAACAACCGCAGTGATTCACTTAACAACTGTGGCAAGAAAGGTGTTGTGTCCCGTCAGCGGCCTGTGCAGCTAGTAGCTGATTCCATCAGCGAGGAGGCTAGTGTGGTGCTGTGCCAGCAGCCTGTGCAGCTGGCACTCGAGTCAGACAATGAGGAGGCTGGAAAAGAATTGGTGCCAGAGGTGGGGATTCAGCCAGGGCCTTCAGAACCTCCAGAAGCTCCCATAAGTGAAGAGGAAGAAGAGGAGGAGCCTCTTCTCGATGCACGGGCGCGCAGAGCTGCCAAAAGGCAGGAGTGGCTCCTCAGGAGGAGGTCTCCTCGAGAGTAAGGCTTGGGGCTAATTGGCCACTAATTGGCCATTTGCCACGACTGAGGCAATTTGCAGGGAACAATTTGTTCAGTCTCCGTATTTTGATCTTAGTTCTCTTATCACTTTCCTGCAAATTGCTTCTGGGCTTTCTGCCAACCATAGTAAGATTACAATTATTTATTCTTTGGATTCTTGTAGGCTGTTAAGAAAGTTAATTAACAGCTTTTGTTTGAAAAAGACTTGATTTAATTTAGTGAACTAAGGTTTGTACAGACTTTGTACAAACAAAGGATGGATGATCTCTGGAGGGCTCGGAACAGGGGTTGTTCCTCTGTCCTGGTCCTATTAGATCTCTTGGCAGCTTTTGATACCATCGACCATGGTATCATGCTGCACCGACGGGAGGGGTTGGGGATAGGGGCACCGTGCAGTGGTGGTTCTCCTCCTTCCTCTCTGACCGGTCACAGTTCGTGTTGACGGGGGGAACAGAGATCGACCTTGAGGCGCCTTGTATGTGGGGTGCCCCTTTTGTTCAACATTTATGTGAAGCTGCTGGGTGAGATCATCCGTGGTTTCGGGGTGAAGTATCATCTGTACGCTGATGATATTCAGCTGTACATTTCCACCCTGGACCACCCCAACGATGCCTTTGATGTGATGTCCCGGTGCCTGGAGGCCATGCGGATGTGGATGGGGAGAAACAGGCTCAGGCTCAACCCATCCAAGACCGAGTGGCTGTGGCTTCCGGCATCCCAATATAGTCAGTTGGCACCATTGCTGACTTTTGAGGGCGAGTCGTTGGCTCCCACAGAGAGGGCTCACAACTTGGGTGTCCTCCTGGATACACGGCTGTCTTTCGAAGAGCACATGTTGGCTATGGCCAGGGGGGCCTTTTATCAGGTTTGCCTGATCCACCAGTTGCGTCCCTTTCTGGATCGGGATGCCTTACACACAGTCACTCATGCCCTCGTTACGTCCCGCTTGGACTACTGTAATGCTCTCTACATGGGGTTCCCTTGAGGAGCACACGGAGGCTCCAACTGGTCCAGAATGCGGCCGCATGGGTGGTTATGGGGGCAACTCGGCGCTCCCATGTAATACCTCTCCTGCGTGAGCTGCACTGGCCCCCAGTGATCTTCCGGCTGTGCTTCAAGGTATTGGTTACCACCTTTAGAGCGCTCCATGGCTTAGGACCCGGGTATTTACGAGACCGCCTTCTGCCGCCGGTAGCCTCCCACTGACCAGTACGCTCCCACACAGAGGGGCTCCTCAGGGTGCCATTGGCCAAACAATGCTGACTGGTGGCCCCCAGGGGGAGAGCCTTCTCTGTGGGGGCACCTACCCTCTGGAACGAGCTGCTCCTGGAGATACGGCGGATCCTGGATCTGCGCACTTTCCGCCGTGCCCTAAAGACGTTTCTGTTTCATCAAGCTGGGCTGACCTGACCTAACTTTTTAAAATTGTTTTAATTTTAAATTGTTAAATTATGGGTTTTAATATAGGGGTCTTTTAACTGTGGGCCAAATTAATTTAATTGGATTTTAATATTGTTTTAAATTTTGTACTTTTTGTATTTTATCTGTTGGCTGTTCACCGCCCCGAGTCCTTTGGGAGAAGGGCGGTATACAAATATAATAAACATAAACATAAACTTTGTGTAAGCTGCTTTCTTTGGGGTCCGTAGCTGGGGCAGAACAAAAGGTTGTACAATGGGGCAAATCTCAGTTAACAAATGTCTCATTTAGCCACAGAAATTTTGGGCTCAGTCGTGATCATAAGCCGAGGATTACCTGCAATAGGATTGAGATATGTTTGTCTGCTAGTATTGGTGGTTGATAAGAAAATAATTTATCAATGCATTAATATAGTAGACAAAAGTCAATAATACAGCTTTGTCTGTCCTCTCTATTAATGGGGATCTTGATGGCATAGTACACTGGGCAACAACATCTAACTTTTATGGTGATGCTTTGTATTTGTTGAGGAAGGAAGAAGTATGAAGCTTAGATTTGACCCTCAAAGTAGTATCAAATAATGTATTCTTTCCATTGCATTACCTGATACACTACCACAAATTATGAGTCTTCAATGTTGGCAAATATCAATAAATACAGAATAAATCTGACCGCAGCACCATTGTATGAGTGGCTTTAATTGTTTCTTACCTGAAAGCTTGTTAGAGTATTAATTGCTTGAGGAAATGCAGAGGACTCCTCTCTCATTTTCTCTCCACTCTTTATTCCTTTGCATTAGTGTTATCATATTCTTGAATGCTTAAGTCTTTTATAGCAATTTTGGCCTATTTTGCTACATTGCCTTACCAGTTTTATCCTTTTCTTATTTTCCTGGACTACAAAACTGACCATCTTTATTTTGTTGCTACACAATTCCCTCATATACCTCTTTCACCTAACTTTCTTTCTCTCCAAAATGCCATTACTTCCAGCCTATCCTCTCTTTTTTCAGACATCAAATCTTTTCTACTGCATCTGCTCTTCTAATTATTCAGATGTTCTGAGCAGGAAAAGGCGGTCAACAGGCAATTCCCAAATGGCCAGCTGGGCACAAACCACCAGCTTACTTAGGGCTGCTAAAATGCACAGCTTGTTTGCATACCATTGGTGGAAATTTGGGACTGGGATTCTGAAGACTCGTACACATCTCAGTATTTTCTTTGTGATGACCCTTATTCTGGAAACACTGGCTTGATTGTTCACTATTAGTTTCTGCACAGTGTTTCCTGCCTTTGGGCAAGAGAAAGCTCTTTGCCCTGCATACCAGAATGACTTGTTCTATTTGAAATTCTTCAGTGCAAACCCTTTTTGTGTTTGTGTACAAATTTACAGGAAGGACAAATACTGAAGATATATGCTTAAAAAGTTGGTTAACTCTCTTTTTGCCTTGTTCCATTGTATAATTCTGTGAGCCACTTCTCAGAGCATAATCTTATCAGTTAGTAGAGAAAAACATGACAAAAACTAAAGTATGCATTTATGGAAAAGTTAAGAAAGGCTGAGAGTGAATGACAAGCCTAGAGTTACCCATTGACCTTCCTGACTCAGCCAGGAACTGAACCTTGGTTGTTCCTGGTCGTCATGTAACACAAAAGCCAATTTAAGAATACCTTAATTGGCTTTTCTTGGCCAAGAATCATGTAGCTTAGAATGCAATAGTTTCTTATTTGCAAAAATACAATATTATTTATGCACTTTCAGTTATCTTAAGCACTTCATACATATTATAATAGCTTTATAAAATAGATAACACTATAGCCCCACTGCAGGCTGGTCACATTCATACTGTACACACTTTACTTCATTGTGTATAGAATTCATTTATTTCTGGCTTTTCACAAAATACTGCACAATTAAGTAATCGGGCTGAGTTCAGTTTAGAAAAATGAACAAAATATTGTCACTCTTAATCTAATACAATGTCGACAGAGGTAGAATTTCTGATTTTCTTTTATTTAATCCAAAATTGTTGGCAATAAATTCATGTAACTGAAAAGTAGGATTAAACTGGATACTTCTCCACAAAAAAGTCCATTCAAACGCATCGTGTTTGGCCTGAAGTTCCAGGCACCTCCTATCTTGCACCTGTGCCCCTGTTTTTTTATACCTACATGCAGAACCATTAGCATTTGAATAGCATTTTGTTGAATAGGCTCCAATGTTGAAGTCTATCAAGATCCATTTGACTTTTAGCTTCTCTTTTGAACTGTTAGAAGCCCCCTCTTCCAGCTTTGCATAATTTGTAAATTTGACAATCATCTAAGACATTCTTCATCTAAAGACGCTTATAAATATGTTGAAGAACTCTGGGCCTGGGACAATGAGATGTCTCCCTGCACACCTCCTTCCATGTAGACATGTGTAAACAAGTACTGCCATATATATTTGGGGAGCTCCTTGATTGAGTTCTGCAGGATCTGGCTAACCTGGCTAGGTGGCTCAGTGCAAAGACATTGAGCTTATCAATCAGAAAGGTCGGCAGTTTGAATCTCTAGTATAGCTCTCCTGCATGAGCAGGGGGTTGGACTAAATGACTTCCAAGGTCCCTTACAATTCTGTTACTGTTATCTTGAGTGTAAGGATGGCTGTGCCACTGGTAGAAGAGAACCCCATAATTATGCAAGGAACAAGATGATTATTTTCTCAGTTCTGTGCTTACAGCTTTACTACTTGTTACTACTACTGAGTTGCATTTTAAGCTGTAGTATCAAGGCCCACAACTGGTGCACTAGCAGTTGAGAATTAGAGACCCTTTATCTTAGTTGATTATGAAACTGAGCAAAAAGCAATTTTAAAACATCTCCTCAGGCTATGGAGGGTGGGAAAGTAGTCAGTGTCCAGATGGAAGAGAATGGACTGAAATTAAATCCTTGGAAAAATGAAGTTGCTGTTGATACATCATAGTCTTCTGTCACTGGAGATATTCCTTGATGGGCAGGTACTATGCATCAGGAAACAGATTCAAACTTGAGGACCTTTCTGGACTCATGAGTTCTACTGGGTCAGCAAGTAGAGGCTGTGGCCAGAGGAGCTAATAGTTAGCTCCAATAGGCGTGGTCTTCCTGGAACAGAAGAACCTTAACTCATGACCATATCACCTTCCAGTTAGATTACTGTAATGCACCCTACTTGGGTTGCTTTTAAAGATGCTGAGAAACTACAGTTGGTCAAAAATACAGCAGCGCCATCCTTTAAGGCTCCTTGCATTGGGATTATATTAGACCTTTTTACCAAAATCTGCATGTTAGAAGGCTGTAGGTATCTTCAGGAACACTGCCTATTGTGAATATCTATCTCACCAGTTAGATCTCCCAAGGAGAAACTTTTGCAAATCCTGTACTCTGGGACAGTTTGGAAGGAAGGGGTTGAAGTGAGGTGATTCAACTTTTCTGTAGTAGTGTCAATCTTGTGGAAGAGTCTTATTATGGAGATGATTATGGTGATGGTAATTAAAATTTATTAAATTTATATGCTGCCGATTCCTAGCGCCTCTGCATGGGGAAGATCAGGCTGGTTCTCTCTTTGCTGATGTTTTGGAAGATCCTGAAAGCAAATTGTTTAAAAAACTTTTCCTTAATGTGTAGGTTGCCATCTCTACAATTAATTATGTTTGTTTCGTATTGTAGTTTTGTATTGTTATGCTTTTTGTTTCATATTGTATAGTTTTGTATATGCTTTTATATTGTTAGTAGTTGCTTTATTTTTGCCATATATATTTTAATTTATATCTTTTCTATGTAAGCTGCCAAGAATCTTTTTTTTATTATGGTAGCATAAGAACATGTTCATTTAAAAAAAAAAAACCCTCAGAATTATCATTTTTTTAAAAAAAATCACATGGAACATTAAATCCTGTTACACTTTATTAAATATCATATTAAATGAAAACAATTGACACTTAACAAAACATACATTGTTTATAGTAAGACAAATTACACATTGAATACAATGTAACATTTACTTAACCATACTGCTGACTAAGCTGTCATTAAAGCATGTGGCTATATTATGTATACATACTTAATATTAATATTGTTTGATTACCAAATCTCTGTTAAAAAGAGCACCTTTTTGTGCCTTGTATAAAGAATCCCAACTAGAGAAAAATTTGTAGGTAGCACTGCAGAACTGCATGTTCTGAGACTAGGTTTAGGGAATATCTTAATGCAATCTTTCAATTTTTGTTTTAAAAAATATTGCAAGGCAATAACATAGATAAGTGCCTCTATACCTTTTTGTCAAAAAAAAAAAAGATTTGTGTCATGATTTGGTGAAGAATGGAATGTAATTCTATTTATATGGTCTCCATATTCCACATGAATCTATACAGTCCAAATGTCATTTATTCTATTACTTTAGAAAAACAATAATAATATATTTTTGGGAAATACATACTCTATATTCACCATACATTTATGTGCATGGGTGGGCACGCATTCAAAAGATCACATTGCCTTCACTATTCAGAGGAGCAACATTACTCTTTAATTAATCAGAAAAATTGGAAATTTTCACGTTGAAAGCAAGACTGGTCCAAAGCCTCCCCAACCATTGTTATATATTTCCTGTGCTTATTTAATCTTATTCCTAAGAGACAAAGTACACATTATTTGCAATGACCCAGGTGCTCTGCATATTTGAGCTGTTCAAGTGGGAATCCTATTGAACCAATTTTCCAATGCAACATTGGTAACGAAAACCCTGTAGACCAATTTTCTATCGCTATTTCTACATTCTTCATATACTGGAATTCCTCTTATCTTTCATTATGAGGTGATCATTTTCTCTTCTTAGGTTTCAAAAGTATTCCCTCTCTTCTCATTGAGAAGCTTTCTAAAATGAGGAGTTTAATTAAAAGAATTGGATGTAATTGGAAAGCATTTTTTCTTCTAATACCAATCACAGAAGTCCAATGCATGCATGTTTGTTTTTTCCATGGCTGCCATATTCCACTACTAATTCCCTGGCCATTCCAATAGTACTTCAAACAAACTATTATGTGGAATGGTTAGACTGCATAGGTAGTATTTACAAATGGGCTAGGTCTCCATCCAATTAATCACTGAAGTCTTATTAGAAAAATAAGGAACCCAATTATGGGGAAACAGCAGATACGTTATTTCAGTAATTTATATACCAGGGCACAATTAACATATACATGGAAAATTAAAAATATGCAATCTTGAATTCCAAGTACCTGAAAAGGGGATAGAAACTGCATTAGGTTTTGGCTCTTACTGAAATTCTGAAAGGCTCAGAGTTGTCATAAGCACTACATAATCGGGAGAAACAGGAAGTACAAATGATATGGCAGGATCTCTTAGAGTTAGAATCCATTCCTATTGTAGTCAAAAGCACAAGTGTTAGATGCAAAATCCATGCAGAATCACAGTGGAAGTAGCTGCAAAATATAAAATCCTTTGTTATGCATTGTTCAGAATATTTCAGAATTGCCTTTCTATCTCCAACATAAGAGTTACATGGTTTTGCGTAAACCAATGATGGCAAAACTTTTATCCATCGAGTGCCCAAACCGCGCACAATTTGGGCATGTGCACAATCGTGAACATGAACATGAACATGTCCACATGTGTGGACATGTATGTGCATGCACAGCAGAAACCCAAAGACCAGCTGGCCAGCGGGAGGCAGGGCACCCCAACACTGGCAGCGTGGCAAGAGATAAAATCTTTCTTTTTTTTGACCTTGTTTCCTCGTTTGCAGGGAAACAGAAGGTCACGAATAAAACGCCACAGAGATCTAACTTGGGGTGACAGCACGTGTACCAGTAGACAGGTCTCTGCGTGCTACTTCTGGCAAGCGTGCCATAGGTTCGCCATCACGGGCCTAACTGATCTGCAAAGAAATCAGAGTGATGAAATGGCTGTGTAGGGCAAGATGAAAGAGATAACCATATTTTGACCATAATCTGGAAGGTACTTTAGGGTAAAACTTGTGCAAGTTTCTATTATGCACTAAAAGACAACAGAGATGAAAATAAAATTGCATAATTACTATTTGCCAAATCATAAATTTGAAGAGATAGGAACACTGATCCCCCACCCCTCCCAAGCAGCTTCATGATTGCACTGCACAATGTTGGAGATCGTATTATATGGTAGCTACATACGTTTATTTACATTCCAGTGATAATTCTTCTCCACTATCACTAAAATTAGAACTATAATAAAATCTAGCTAACTGATATTTATCCACTTCAAGTAATTGATGATCTCCCATAATTTTAATGCCTTACGAAAAACCATACAGTAACTTTAAAAAACAAAATACAGGGTTCTTTGCCAGTGCACCATTTTCTTTTTAGTGTATAAATGTGGACTGATACTAAAGACAATAACCCTGGATTCAATATGGATTCTATAGAAAAGAACAGGGGCAAATAAAATAGATTTGATATTGAAAATGTATGGATTCTAAATTTAAATCTCTTTTATACATATCATCTTCCATGTACAATTATTCCACAACCCTTGCCTTCTGTTGAGTTTTGAAAAAATCACCTCAAATAAACTGTGATTTATTTTCCACAGATTGCTTTAGTTGTGCTAATTTCTAAGTGTTGTCATTGTGTTTTGGAGAAGATTGCAAAAGGAGCCACCAATGATTCCCCTTTTTGTTTTTCGTGTGTTTCTTGGCTAGATTTCGAGCCCGTTCCAAAATACAAAGATTTATAGCTTAAATGGCTGCTCCCACCCAAAAAAGATTGGTTAATTAAGAGGAGAAATTGAATTACTAATTAATCTACTTTAAGAGATGGACTCCAAATTCTACCCCCCCCAATCCTTTTAAATCAACTTATATTAGAAGTGAAATTCATTATTTTCAAACGGTAAGAGCTGATAGCAATAGCAATAGCATTTAGACTTGTATACCGCTTCACAGTGCTTTAGAGCCCTCTCTAAGCGGTTTACAAAGTCAGCATATTGCCCCCAACAATCTGGGTCCTCATTTTAATGACCTCAGAAGGATGGAAGGCTGAGTCAACCTTGAGCCTGGTAAGATTTGAACTGCCAAATTGCAGGCAGCCAGCAGTCAGGAGAAGTAGCCTGCAGTACTGCATTCTAACCACTGCGCCACTCCAGCTCTTTAATGTCATTGGCCAATACGTTCAAGGGCATCAACAACTATTTTTGAAAAAATCTAAGCATACATCCTAAACATTTGATTTATTGTGAATAATAAAGTGCTAAGCATTTAGCCCATTGAAGGAAATAACTCAGTGAGTTACTTTTTACATGAAACCATATGTTTAACATGGAGAAAAATGGTTTCCATCTCTCTTTAAGCTAGTACAGAAATTTACAGAAATCTATCTTCATTTGATAGTTTTGTTTAATTCTCAAATTTTCTTTCCTGTTCCATTTTTTATATAGTGCTGAGATTTTTTTTTTTTTGACTGGTCACCTTGAAATAGCCAAATGAATATATGATCGAATTTAAAAACAAAATAAAGATTAAGGCATTTAATCTTTATTAAATATTTCATTGGATTTTGTGGTTATTGTTTCCATGGATATAAAGTTTTAAATAAAGGTGGCAAAGCTTGATTCAGGCAGGACAGAAACATTTATTTTAATTTATAAATAATTGTTGGGAATAGTGTAATAATAAAACCATACTGTCAAAAGTTCCCTTGTATTAAAAAATAGTATTTTGCAAAATCAAGTATTCGCCAGATCCAAGTAATAAGATGCTTTCAGTTTACAGAGCAAATGCAAACTATAAAATGTATCCCTGTTTCCAGCTTTTATTTATAAAAGCATTAAGATGCCATAATCGAATTCGAGTGAATGAATGAATGAATGGATGGATGGATGAATGAATGAATGAAGTTCTTAAACATCTGTTTTACTATGAAATGATGTAATTTTCTTTTATTTCAGGGGAATTTATTCTTCCCCATCTATAATAACATTGTTCTAGTCATGTTAGGGACGGTATGTAGAAGGCAAATCCAACTACTGCCATCACTAGTTCCATTTCCCTTCCACCTTCTTTTAAGGCAGGGAGAATAGTAATCCCTTTTTAACAATTTGCAAATTACACAGGAAAATCAGCTGTATGAAGATGCATAATATAGTGCTTTTCTCCCTACCATCTTAATATCTTAGAAAAATAACTTGAAGAGTCCTTTGGTTATAAAAAGAAAGTATTTTGAATTTGGATAGTTATTCAAGACTAATATTTTTAATGGCTCATTCAGCAACTAGTCATAGTGTCACTCAGCACTGTCATAGTGCTTTTCCAAATGTAAACTCATTTTTTTCTTCATCTTTTCTAGTTTCCTTCTTAGAAAATATTCTTGAAGCAAGACATGAACAAGTTGAACTATAATCACAAAAACAGTAGAACAATAAGCCCCCTTTCTCACAAGGGCGTAAAGTATCTGAATATATATATATATGCCCATTTATGCCACTTTATTCAACATAGGCAGAGTACCCAAATTCTAGCTAAGATGCATTTATTGCCATGGTTAAATTAAGGAATATTACGTTTACTAGCAGTAAAAAATGAGAAAAATTATAAGACACTGACTGTCACAACCAACCTGTAATCTGTTTCAGTTTATAATTTTGATGAATGTGAAATGAGTGGAACTTCCCAATGAATACATATATTGTTTCATGCCATGACTGTCTTTTAGCTACAGATAATATAAAGGGAGTTGTGAACACCAAAGGTGTTGCCTTACTATATTTAAGACATTGCTGGTGAAACTTAAATATTTTCACAAAAGTATTTATACTGCAGTGAAGTAAAAGCAATAAAACCAAACACAAAAGACTGAGGAAAAAAAGCCAATTATGCCACACATCAATAAAGCAAATAGCTTAATCTTCACAAATGTCTCTCAAATCACAATGTATCAAAATACGTGCAGTACTTTAAATAAACTGAGAAGGAGTAGGGAACCAGATCTTGTCAGCATAATTTTTCTTGTGATTGAAATCCAAGAAAGGAAGCAGATAATGGTGCCTTTATAATGTTGACTATATCTTGTTTGCTTTTTCTCTTCTCTAGTCTGGTGATCTTAATTCCTATAATGAAAACAACAGAAATTACAGTAAACATTATGATAAGAAGTTGTTCAATAATGATAAGACAACAGTATCCTGTTCTTTTAATGTTAACCAAAATAAACATTAAAAATTTTAAGGACAAGATTCAGATTTGCAAGCCTCTCTTCAAAGCCAAATGCTAATTCTCTAGACTTACAGCAATATTTTATTTATTAACTATAGTTTATATGTTTCTTGATTCAATAAACCGCAGAATAATTTACCACATTTAAAATAAAAGCCAGCCAACCATCAAGCAAATAATACTGAAGCAACAATTCTTCACCAAAGAAAGTTGTAACATTCAATCTGTAGTAGGGAAGGTCCCCTCATTCCCAAATAATTATTAGACTTCTGGAAAAGCCAGGTTTTTAATGATTTTATGGAAAAAAATATGGTGGGAACCAATCTAAGCATACAAAGAACACTGTTTCAAAAAAAACAAAAAAACAAAAAAACTAGACATTCCTTCATGGAAGAGTTCTCAAGGGACTCCACCATTTCCAATTCTATTGGGTAGGCAGAAGTCACTGGGAGAACAGTCCCATAGATATCTTGGCCTTCTGAAGGTTCGGTTTTAAAAGTTAAAAAAAAGTATGTTAAAAGTAAACAAAACAAAACCTAGCATCTTAAACTGCATCCAAACTGGTAACCAGTGCAGTTCTAGCAGTATACTGTAGTAACAGCAACTTCTTGTCACTATATGAGCCTCTGCATTCTGAATACTTGATCCTCCTAGGCGGCTTTTAAGGTCAGCCCTATTATCTGCTTTGCCAAAAAACGTAAGAAATTACCAAGTGCCAAAAAAGAAAAGAAATATATTCTCAAGAAAGAAATATGATCTAGAGTTAATAATAAGTATAAAGGTTGAATTAATTTTATACTGATATTGTATGGAACTTCTTTTTTTCTTTTTCCCTCCGAAGTTTATTTCCTTTTAAATGAATTATACATTGTGATAATGCAGTAAGAAACTACACACACACACACGACACACACACAGCTTCTTACTGCATTGTCACAATGTATAATTCATTTTGTCTATTTAATGCAGTTCATTAATAACATTATAACATTTTAATTAACGAGTGGATGGAGTGACAATTTATAAAACTATCAAATCCCGTACGTACATTTTATAGCATAAAACAATTTGTCTCACAAATTAAACACTTTCTTACTTATATAGTTAAAATACTGCTGTGTTATTGCCCAAAATGGTAAGAAAGGATTTGAATTTAAATATTAATATTAGTTCAAGTAATAAGAAGGGAAAGGGACATTAATTTCAGAATATTTGCCACCAGCTTAAAAATGTTTTAGAACTAGAGTTTATTAGCTCTTTTTGCACAACCATAGCTTCTAAAACAGAATTTATCTGGATGTTCCCCCCCGCCCAAAGAATTGAATGGGGCAAGGCTGTCCCAGTGGCTTAGCATGCAAAACACACACATGACTTTCACAGTGTGGCCTACTTAGTACCACCACTGCATCTTACAATCAGATTTTATTGTTCTTTTAAAAAGCAACTGATAACAAATACATGCCATATTTCTCCTGTATTTAATATGCCCCCCCAATTAGATTCTGTTAGGCACACTGTAAATGCCGCTATGCCTGATATACTCAATAGTAATTTTATTTTGCTGATAGTTTACTAAAGACATCTTCGGTACTATTGAAAATAATTTTATTTTTGACTCCATGCAAGTTTTCTGCAATACATATTAATGAATTAGATCACCAATTCCCATAACACAACTTCTTTCTGACCCACATTGGCCTGTGAACCAGTTTTTTTTTTAAAATTTAATTTTCTTAAAACCAACTGTCAGCATCATGTGATGGAAGAGATGAAAAATGAAAATGAGTAATCCTGCTGTGCAGGTGAGTGACCTATGGGAGACAGCTCTGCCTGGTAGGATTTTTACACGTACCATCAGACACAGACCAATTGATTAGATCATCTTATTCTAGCCACCAACCAGGCTCCAGAGACTAATTAGAGAGAGTACTGCCTGCGCAGGCACCCCATTGACACCTAATTTGCTCAGCCAAGGCCTTTGGGGGGAATTTATTATCTCTGCAGCTGTACTTCATGCATTTCTGATTTGAGACAGAGGCGAGAAGCACTTAGGTTCATCATGCTTCTGAACAAACTGAATGTAAGAAACTTAAACTGCTAAATACAAGCAGACACAAATTAAACCTGGCTAGCCTTAATCAATTCTGCTTCCGTCCTCCATTTTATGATGTATATCTGATGTAGATCAGCACACTGCCTTATATATTCTTTACAAACAGTCAGTCCAACTTATCAAAAGATTGTCCTCTTTCCTCCAGAAATTTTTATTTAGTTACAGTATATATTATTCAATACTAAATGTTTCATGTAATATTTAGTTATTAAAATTGCTTGTTTATGAATTTCTTGTTAAAAGTAATGTTATTCTTATTCTACTTAATGTTCAAGGAGTTTTAAATAATTTTGTTAACATTTATTGTAGCTAGAGATTTTCCTTTGAAGCTATAGAAATATTACCAGCAAGATTGAATTAATGGATGTATTTAGTAGTGATAATTGGCCCACTGCTCAAGAAACCATTGTTGGATCTGACTGCTGGACAATTTTTTTCCAGGATCTAACCACTCGTTTTGGGAGGAAGGTTATGGAGAAGATAGTTGGATAGAAGTTGCAGTGCCCTGGATGAATTATTTGGATCCCTTTCAGTCAGGCTTCACACCTTGGTATTGGACAGAGAAAGCATTGGCTGCATAGCTATATGGCATGTTTTCGATGATCTGTGGCAGAAGCACCACAGGGGTTGTGCACCTGTGTTTGCTCTTGTCCCAAAGTGCTTTTTCCAGGAGGCAACTTGACTTTCTTGGGGATTTTTTCCTTTGAAATATTTCACTTCTCATTTCAGAAACTTCTTCAGTTCAGCTTCTTTTTTAAAAAAACCCTAAGGGAAGTCCAATTGCCTTTTAGGAAAAGCACCTTTGTAACCATGACTGGATGATTTAGAATCTTTACCGACATTTGACCTTGCTTTTCTTGACGTTTTGGTAGCTTTTACTAGTATTCATCGTAGTATCCTTCTAGATCATACATAGAGAATGTATGGCAGAATATTCTGCTGATTTGCTTCCCCTGATGGGCCAATACCAGTCCGTGTACACATCCCATCATTAATCTCTTTGTGGGGTCCAAAGTTAGATATTGTCTCTGTTACTATTTAACATGTACATGAAGCTATTGGATGAAATTATCTGTTCCCATGGATAAGGTATCATCAATATACCATGATACATTACATACATTACTTCAACACTTGAGTTTTACAGCATTATAGTCAGTATTATACATCTCCAGTCTGGGCAAATTAAGTGATGCTGCTGAAGACGTGTCTGGATGGGGAACAACAGGTTTCGGATGAGTCCAGGAAAGACTGAGTCACTTTTGGATCTGAGATTTTATCTTCTTTGGTTCTGGATGTGGTTGTACTGCCCCAAACAGACCCAGGGCACAATCTGGAGACCCTTCTAGATTCACAATTTCTGCTCGACGAACAAGTGGCTTTTAGAATGGAATACTGCAGTGTGCTCCATATGGGATTGTCCTTGAAAAATATCCAGAAATTTCAGCTGGTGCAGAATGTGGCTCCATGGGCAGTTATGTGCACCCAGGGATAGTGCACATTATACCTCAGTTCAATGATACATTGGTTTGCTTTTGAGTGCAAACTCAAGGTGCTGGTTTTGATCTTTAAAGCTCTACATAGGTCTACCATAGACATGTTTACTTGAGGGACAGCCTCTTATATCTACTTGTCAAATAAGGCTAAACAGGAAAGTTATGTCTGGGTCTCCTCTACTAAGGAGTTACATCTATTGGGATTCAGGTGCCATGCCTTTTCTACTGTGGCACCTGTCCTATTGAACATCATTCCTCCTGATGTGAGATCAGTCTCATTCCTACTTGCCTGCCAGAAAGTCCTCAAGATTTAATTTTTCCGTCAAATTTAGGAATCCTATGACCTACAGGATAGTTGTGTGATGTTAAGTGATTCTTTCAACATCTTGAGGGAATTTTTGTTTTGTTTTACTTAGTATATTATGATGTTTATTATTTTTTATGTATTCTGCTCTTGTAGCATCATGGTTTATGAGAAGATGGCTATATAAGTTACTAAATAAATAAAAATATTCAATCCTGTCTGAATGTAACTATAAATAAATAACTGTAAGAGACTGAACTTGAATGTTTCTACGTATTTCCTCAGATAAGAATATCAGATGAAAGTTAAATAAATCTTGTTGTTTGGGACTAATACAGAAATGGGTTAATAGCATACTTCCTTCACGTGTTGTTTGGGTTATGACTTCCAAAAATTCTTCAATTTTTTCAACTAGGCCTTGAAATTATGAAACATGAAATCCAGTTTTCAATTTTACAATTTTACAATCAATTTGACATATCTATAATTTAAATAAGGGATGTATATGTCAGGTGCTTTATACAAGATATAACAGATTCTTTCCTAGATATTTTTCATGTGCAGTTTTAATCAAATGGTTAAAAAAAATGTGTGTATCACATGTTCATCAAGACAGAGAGAATAATACAATTCAAATTATTCCTCTACCCTCTGTGGAATGTGGAAAATTGTTTTAAAAATTATATGGGAGATCAAATTTAGACAAATTTTCTACATGTAATTTAGGAAACCATATTTTTAAGATTAGGGAAATAGAGTACTAAAATGAAGTACACATAATTCTCAATTTGCCACTATAATAGAGCCTGCCTATTACAGTCAGAAGTTGTGACAGCCATTAAGTGAAGTGCCCATGTGATTGCCTCACTTACAATCTCTAATCCTGCTCTTCCCAATGCAGTCATTAACCAACTGCACTGGTTGTTAAGGTGAGCATGGGGTACCTCAGGGGCCCAGACTTAGCACAGGCCCTGGCCAGCCCTTCCAAGGCTTGCCCTGTAATGGTAGTCTTCATAGATTTGCAAATTTCTCTTTACATGAAAACTACAGGATTTAGTAGCAACTGAAGGAAGGTGCCAAGAGAATATTCAGTGCTGCTAAACATTACATAATAAATTTTATTAAGAAAGCTTCTAAAAGAGTTTAAAACATATCATTCTCATACCAAGTCCTCTAAAGGGATCCACAAATACAATCAATGCAATTACATATAATAACTGGTCTGAACCCTGACTGAAAAAAAGTCAGATAATCTATTTCCTCCAGGTCACATTGAAGCACAGTGCCTACAACAATAATCAGCAAAATGGAAACACTGGACACTGGGTGAAAATTATCCATATACAATTGATTCTAAGGAAGGCCTCTGGAGAGATGATGGACAACTGCCTCCTTCAAAGCAGGTAGAACTATCTGTTCATGTAAAAAGGTATTAACCACTGAACACAATCTCAAGCCATTCCCTGGAAAGATTTGACCAACTAGCAGGGACATGGATACAGAACACAAGTGGTCTGCCACTTGTGTACATAGCACAAAAGACTTTGTTCACTTCCTCAGGACTAATAAACTGAAATTATTCCCAGATAACTGAACAAAAGTCTCTTTTACAGAACCTTCCCAGTGACTCCAACTCAGAGCAAATATGAGAGATTTTATTTGAGAGATTTCTAGAATATCCTCACAATTATCCAACAAGGGATCTGAATACCCAAAACAGGACTTCAGTCTGGCTATTTATGAATTTAATAATAATGGAGAAGCAAGGCCATTTTGCTGTTCTTATACTGGTACAATAAAAGAACCATACCAGGTCATATTAGCATTGATGCTTTAGTTATCTGCTGCATCAATTTGTTTCCCAGAATCTGTCTATAAATTAGAGAGCTCTGAGGCAAAAATCTGATCACGCATATTTATTCCATCGTGATTTAGACTTTCCCAATAATTTAGACTAGGTTGATAGTGGCTATGAAGTCCTGAGCTACTCTGGCACAGATAAGGCAGGTAGAATTCTCCTCTGAACCAACAAGAAATTCCACTGTCAACCTGGCCATGGAGTTGAAGAACTCAAGTGGGTAGGCTAGCAGTAATTTAATTTGATCCTGTTGGGTCAACTTGACAAATGGTCTCTGATCTGTACGAGTTCTCTCCAAGGACATCTGAGATTTCCAGGTGAACACAGCCATACCTCCACTCTTGCTCCAGAGCTCATGCACAACTTGAAACTCAGAAGGGTGTATTTCAGAGATGGGACCCATTACTACTTCCACCATCACCCCTAATACCAAACCAGATTTTAATACAAATACAAGGCTGGCCTTCTCCACCACAATTAAATAATGGATAACAGAAAATTTACTATAGCAACAAACAGAGATCTGGCATAATGCAAGATGACTGTGATTGCCTCATGAGGCATATGAAGTCATTTGTCCCTTCCCCCAATAATTATACATGATTAACTCCAATGATTATACATGATTAACAAGCAGAATTATCCTGTTCTGTCAGTAGTTTGTTAACAGATAATTTTTGTTAATTGATGCATTTAACTGCACCCATTATTTTCAATGCAGACTGAAATGAAATTGCATGTAACTCAAGCGAAGACTTACCATATTATAGTAATAGTACTAATAAAGTAGGAGCCTGACTTATCCGTCATATTGACTTGCCAATAATATTTAAATTACTCTATGTACCAAACTATTAATTCAAGTTTTTAAATTAAATATATGGAAAACTTTTATATTCTCAGAACACTGGTAAAGATGAGTGTTTCCTTTGTATAAATTATGTAAATATTTTGCCAACACTGAATAAAGATTATGAATCATGACTTATTTCTGGCTCCCTCTTTTAGCAGTCATAATGATGTTATTTTGAACAAAGATATTCATTACTTCCTTTTCAACAAGCCAAAGCATGCTAATAGCTTATGCTTCGTAGCTTCACTCAGACAGTATAGCATGCAGTACATGAAACCATACTGATTTTTATCATGTAATAACTTATTACCATTAATAGAATAAAACTTTGCTTTTGAAAAACTAATTTACAGATACTGTATTTAACAATTTTGGTGTAACTACATGGGTGTTTAATGAACTCTCAAATATTAAGACACTATTAACTATTAATTAAAAATAGTTAAATAAAATTTAAATACATTTAAAATCTAATAAAAACTGGATACTAATATGCATTGAGCTATTCTGATTATATGAAAATATTCTATGGATTACCTACATCATAATTTTAAAAAATAAATTAAATTCGTGGGACATATTTGAAGAGACATCTTTGAAAATCATAAAATATATATCTAATAGAATGATATCTCTAACCCCTCTTAGAATTCAGTGTTTTACTTCTAACTGTTCAATGCCCAAATCCACATACATATTTGCAGATAAAATGCAAAATAGTGCAAAAAAGCCTTTAAGTCTTGCACGAATAATTCAACTTATTGAATTGAATAACAAGTTAACTTATTCAATAAGTTAACTTATTGGATTTTGCAAAAGATGGTTGAATATGGTGTGGAAGTCTGTAGTTTGGGATATGACAGAATTGGTGTGCAATTATAAATATCTTGCCTTGAGAAAAACCATAATCAAATACAAGGTACTTAAAAGATTTTGCTGTAAATAAAAATTTGTGATAACTTTCTTCTACAATGAATACTGCATGCAATTTTTGAAAACTGATTCTCTTCTTGTGAGAAGACAATGCCATAGATTTTCTTTTTAAGAGACAGGAATAATTTTTTTTTGGGGGGGGGGGAGGGAACCTCCTTTCTCATTAGAATAGAAATCTTGGCTTTATCATTCCAGTGATCTAGAATTAGCCATCTGTGAAACCTGTTATTAGACTACAGTATAAACCTCTGAAGATTAACAAGTATTTGGAAATAAAAATATATAAATTCTTATGAGTTTTTTGTTATAGGATAGCAAACATTTTCTCTAAATTTCACACACTGAAAAAGAAAGATTATCAGGTCATTACAATATGAAGCAGACAACGAATGCTGTAGAATGGAATGGGATAAAAATCTAGGCCCAAGAATGTTAGCTTATCTCTTGAGTCAGCAGAAGCCTGTTATATGCAAGATATGCAATCATAATGGGTTAAAGACATTGTGTAAACATTCTAAGACAAGAGATAGATTAAAAAGCTACCTGAAGAGTTTGCATGGGGAGTGCAAAACTGACACATGCTGTTACAATTATATCCAGCAGTTATTTCCTGTGATAAGCAAGGCAACCTAATTTATTAAGATACAGGTCAAGAACTGCATCACTAAGATTTTAACAATAAATGCTTTAAAAAGTAATTATTTAATGATCCAATTTTCTTACCAAGACAAACTTTTTAGGACTACTTTTAGAAATGTGCTAAGTTATTCTGCTAACAGTAATTGGATACTCTAGAAATGTGTGTGTTTGTGTGTAATTCATGTCAGTATGAATGAGAGAATGAGAGAAAAAGATGGTGGATCTAATTCCATGAATCTATTTTATAAAATACTTCATAAATATTTAATTTGCTAAAACAATTTCCAAAATATTTAAATTTAAGAGACATAGAAATAATATGAAATTTCTTGATATTTAGTTGGTCCAGATTATATTAGTAAAAGTAAAGCCCTTAATATAGATTAACAAATTAATGTATCTACCAGAGATTTCAATTTATTGAGAAATATATATTTCATCATAGGTTCCTATATTCCTAAAAGTTTTTACTATATTATTTCACAAACCAATTAATAAAATGATAACCAAAAGTGCTTTAAAATTTAATCTTAGTATTGAAACTTTTAACTTCTCTCATAGATTTTAATCAAATACTTATAAATGAACAAAATAAAGTTCGGTAGGTTTAGTAGGATTTTTCTGACATTTATTCAGTTGCCTCTTACAGCAGAAGTCATGATCTGCAAAGAACTTATAAAACATCTAAGGGATCTCATTGATGCAAAGTATCAATCAGGAGAAGGTACAAAAAATTTACAAAAGATTGGATACACCATGGAACCCAGTGAAGACAGTCATCAATAAATGTAAATATAGCACCCTAAGTGACATTACCACAAACTGAATGGTCTTCCAAAGTTCATGAAAAAACAAAAAGAAAACTGGTTTGAGAGTCTGCCAAAAAGCTATAGTAATATTAAAGGAGCTGTAGGATTTTCTAAGAAGTATTGGTTGTGTACTACATGTTACAACTATCTCCCATATTTGTCATATGTCTGGGTTGTGGGAAACAGTGGCAAGATGGAAGCCGTTTCTTACACAGAAAAAACATTTCAGCCCAGCTACATTTTGCAAAAAGCTACATGAATTCTGAAAAAGCAGAGAAGAAAATGTGTTATAGTCTGATGAGACCAAGGTTGGC
The DNA here is from genome assembly GCA_022577455.1 of Arizona elegans. Lineage (NCBI taxonomy): Eukaryota > Metazoa > Chordata > Lepidosauria > Squamata > Colubridae > Arizona > Arizona elegans. The sequence goes on from JAKOOJ010000004.1 coordinate 19,716,830, forward strand.
CATAATTCCATTATGCTTTGGGGATGTTTTACATCAGTTGGAACTGAGGCTTTATTTGAAGTGGAGGAAATTATGATAGTTCTAAATATCAATTGGTTTTGACACAAAACTTCCAGGCCTCTGAAAAAATATTGATTATAAAGAATAATTTCACCTTTCAACCCCAAAACAATCTACAAATGTTTGCTTTCACCAGAAGATCAAAGTTTTGGAATGGCCTAGCCAGAGTCCAGACCTGAATCCAATTGTAAGATGACCTGAAAATGGCTATGGACTATTTTCTCACAAACTGACAGATTTACCATTTACAGCATTTAGCATTATTTGCATACTGCCCCCACCAATCTGGATCCTCATTTTACCGAACTCAGAAGGATGGAAAGCTGAGTCAACTGTGAGCTGGTCAGGATCAAACTCCAGTCTGTGGACAGAGTTTGGCTGCAATACTGCATTCTAACCACAGCGCCACTAGATTTGAAATGCTTTTGAAAGGAAGAGTGGACAAAGATTCTCAAGGCAAGATGTTACATGCTGATAGGCTCGTATCCGAAAAGAGTGAATGCTGTTATAAAATCAAAAGGTGCTTCAATGAAGTGTTAGTTTAAGGATGTGACATACGTTGTATGTTTTTAACGTTATTTCCCCCCCCCTCCAAAAAAAAGATTTCAATTTGTTTTTCAGTTGAATTGTACCACGCCTATGCTATATTAAAGGCTAAAGTGATTAATTTGGTCTGATATTTTTTTTTACATCCCCAAAACCTAGCATTTTAACAGGGGAATTAGATTTTTCATATCTGCTATATATAAAGTCTTAAGCAGTTAACATAAGGTGCAGAAGGAATTCATGCATCTAACCATGTATTCATACACAAAATAATATAGAATTGTAATTGTATACAAATTGTATACAAAAACAATACAAATATATCAAATGCTGTAAAAAAGTAAAATTGAATCAAATGTTAGATAAATATACCATTTAATTTACTTCACAAAAAAAGATTATTACAATTTGATTTGGTTTTATTTATGCTTTTTAAAATTCTTCAAACTAGAATTTGAAAGAAGTTATGCTATACTATATTGATTCAAAAAGAAGCAAACTATCAGTTGTTTCAAAAAAATTACCAGGAAGAGCCTATAGTTATTTTGGAATGTATTTGACCCATTTTGGACAGAGTCTGAATGTCTGCTTATCTTTGCTACAAACTGTTATCAGTATTCATGTTATATTTGTCTGCTATAGAGTTCCCTATAAGGCATTTGAAATAGGATTCAAATGATCACAGATGAAACAAGCCTTCTAAATACAAATAATATTTTTCAGCAGGCCTGATGTCTGATTCAAGGTGGCCATAAATTTCAAATTCATATTTTGTACAAAGAATTAAAAACATCTGGTGTTGCCATAAAGCAAAAAAATAAAAGAAATAAAATCAACGACATAATGGAGAGTCCTGGATAAATATTTTTATCTATTCCTATAGAAATATAAGACGCTGTCTCTCTGCAAAACTTTCTCCAGATTCCTTGAAAGAGAAAACTTGAAACAGATGCTGGAGAGAATAATGTTAGTCTTTTTTTTTCCCCAGCCTAATTCATAGTTCCTTCCTTTGCTTTAAAAATAACCTGGAAAAAAAAATCTATATCCATGAGAGGCAGTGTCTGACTTATCTGAAATTCTATCTTTCCCTTGTGAAGGGTTGTATCTGAGATGAGGAAAAATGTATTCTGTTTCTGAGGTTAAAGTATGCAGCAATTACAATCACAACAGCTTCATTAAACAAACAGGCCTGATTTGGCCAACCCTATCCTACATACCATATTTTTCGGAGTGTAAGACGCTCCGGACTATAAGACGCACCTACCTTTTTTGGGGAGGAAAACAAGAAAATGTATTCAGTGTATATGACGCATTGAAATTTTCACCCCCTTTTGGGGGGTGGGGGGAAGGAATGCATCTTATACTCCGAAAAATATGGTAAACTTTATAAACACTGGCTTTCTTCATCATAATATTCACTATACAAAGTATAGAGGCAGCTCATGCTTAATTTATCAAGATTTCAATGATTCATGTCAATTTGGAAAGGGTTACAAAATTCCCTGAAGATCTGGACACCACCAATCAATCTATAGTCAGTGATAAAATGTGAAATACAAAATGATTTGGCACAGCACAGGGGGACATAGTAAAATCATATTATTATTTATGCCTTCACATGACTCTGCTAACATTAAATGGTTAAAAAATATACAAAAAATCAGAAAACAAGGGGGGAGAGGTGATAGTCCGTCCCAGAAAAGCATGTGACAATAATCAAAGCATAAGCAAATTTCAGATAAATTAATTTCATGTAGACTATACTTATTAGCAATTTCTTTGTCTAAAATGTCCTCTATTGTCTAAATTATAATCTATATCATATACTGAAAATGTAGTTATTATGTCTTCAGTTGTACCCAGAGCAAGTTCTGCTTTTCAAATATTTATGTATCAAATAATATTGAAGTTAGATCTTGTGTATTTATCTAACAAACAGGACAGGACAAACAGGACAGAAATGTTAAAAGTGTGAGGTTGCTTCTACACATGGAAGGCAGCTGTCAGAACTACTGTGAAGGGTTATAGGTCAGCAGAGTTACTCTGTAAAAGCTGAAGGTTCCATCAACATTGCAGAATTCCTGCCGAGTGAGAGCTGGAAGACTACAGGTTACAGTCCACCTGTGTGCCTGTCAAAGTGGCATCACAGAATATACCATCTTTAACTGTGGTCTAAAGAGAAACTAACAAAATGGGCATGTTGGTAGCAGAATATAATTTAAAGATACTGCCCTTCAAGCAAACAGATTAAATAATTATATTCACTGTAGAGATATGCAGTAAGATGGACTATGCTGTTGTTTTAATCATCCAGTCATATCTAACTCTTGGTGATTATAGGAAGTACTCTCCATGCTACCTTGTCAAATACAGTTTCTTTCAGTTGTAGGATGTTCATCTTTGTATTGGTTTTGATGTAATCTTGCCAGCTTGTTCTTTGCTTGCCTCTTCTTCTAGTTCTATTAACCATTCATAGCATCTTTTACTTCTCCAATGAATTTACATGAGTGATGTGGCCAAATAAATAAGATGTGTTCTTGTGATTTTAGTTGTGTTTTTTTTTAAATTTGATTTATATGCCGCCCTTCTCCGGAGACTCAGGGCGGCTTACAATGCGTTAAGCAATAGCCTTCATACTTTTGTATATTTTATACAAAGTCAGCTTATTGCTCCCACAAACTGGGTCCTCATTTCACCTACCTTAGAAAGGATGGAAGGCTGAGTCAACCTTGAGCCTTGGAGAGATTCGAACCAGCAGAAATTGCAGGCAGCTGTGTTAATAACAGGGTGCGTAGACCACTGTACTATCAAGGCTCTTTTCCAGTTTTTAGCTGGACTATGCTAAATAATTATTCTAATCAGAGAAGAGAGAAACTAGAGAGAAGAAACTGAGGGAGTAGGAAAAGGGTACTGAAATATTTTGTGGATACAGTGAATCTTTAATTAAGCACCCTCATTTAGCAGAGTTTTAATGAAATGGACCAAATTTTCCTCTGGATGATATCTGAAATAGCAGATATTCTATGCCACATGAAATAGTCCAGATATGCAGTTAAAGTTATATTAAATTTATAGTAATAACTGATTAAACAAATTATGCAAATTACATTCTGTTTATAGCATTTATCTTTTATCTATTTTAAGTGGCATTATTGAAATGTCCCAGTCTGATACTGCTGGATTCAGTATCATCAATGTGGTAATGATGCCCAATTAGATCTTTCAATGCCAGGCAGACCAAGTAGGCTATTGAGGTGCCTAGAAGTTGTGCAGATATGGATTGATGGAGGAGATTAGGAGTGAGGGGAAGAACTGACTTTAGTTCAATCCTACTAAGACTAAGTGGCTGTGCATATTAGGACACTTTGGGTCCAAGGATTCTCCATCCATATTCTTGGATGAAGAATCACTTCCTCCCTGAAGAGTGATATGCAACTGAAGATCATCTTAAGACTCACAACTTCTGCTTGAAAAAGAGGTGGCAGCTGAGGCCAAGGGACATCAGTTCCTTTGAAAGGATATGCAAAATCAAGATCAAATTGTTTTGAATTCTAAACACCATTTTGAGTGTAAAATTCCCCACTTCAAATGCAAAGGAGATATTTTGAGTGTGAAATTGGGATTTTGGAACTGCTTCAAGCTCGAAGTATGTTTGTATTTGGAATAGAGCTGTTTCAACCTTGAAATATTTCTCCAAATACTCAAAAAAAAATATCTTTTCTTCATTCAAAACATGTCTTTTAGTTCACAACAGTTCAGGCCAAAAATGTTTTGCTCACATATACATTCAACTTTAGGTACACTCAATATGCCTTCTGTTTAAATTCAAATATTGATTTTTCAAAGAAGATGTATGTGTAATGGATACCTCATTCCTTGACTTAAGTCATTTACATTCTCAAAGACATTATGCCTTTCCATACATTTTAATACGTTTAACATTATAATTAATTGCTATCTGGTGTACCTACATTGTTGTATCTGTCCCATATCAACTCAGCACATAAATATGTTCTTATATTCTAATTATCAAAATCTAAATTTTAATAAGAATTGCATTCTTAATTATGGCAAATTATAAAATTACTAATTATAACAACTGTATAATATAGCCTCTTTAACTATTTTATCAGCAAAAGGCTTTTATGAAAAAAAAATCATTTTTAATTAGTCATCCAGAACTTTGCCATGCATATATCAACAGTCAGAAAATACAACAGCAATTCAAAAAGGATGCCCTAATTCTTCAAAGTAAATTTTAAAAAATAAAAAAGCAAGCAAAATAGTAATGTCTTCATAAAGAGACTTTCGGCAATTATATCTCCACAGCTACAGTATAACTGAAAACTTTGACGTGGCTTTGATTACTGAACCATGGCTGAACTAATTTGGCTTTCGCTAAGAAAATAAGCACATTCATTCTCACCACAATGAAGAGAGGCAATTTTAATTAAACCTTATCAAAGTCTGAATAAAGAATAAGCTCAATAACCATTTCACAAGACCCTATTTTCATCTGTTTAGTTGAAACTTGCCATGTTTCTGCAATAATTAACCACAGTTCAAGAAATGCTAGAGTTGTGTTAATGTTGGTAAAGATTTAATTAGTTCAATTATCTGGAGTATTCAAGGCTCAGCTCAACACTCATTTCTTCAAGCTTTATACATACCTCAGATCAAAATTTATTAAATTGAAATATAAATAACAAAAGAACCTCATTTTGACTTTAGCTAATGAATTGCAGTATATTCAATCATTTTATTGTACTATTTTAACAAAATATCTAAACCCAATGTGCAGAAGCAATCTATTCTCTTGGGCATGGGAAAATATTTTTGACTGGTTATCAGCACCAAAATAGGAGAACATGTAAGAAAGGCTATACTCTTTTACTATTTCTTCTCTTGTTGCCCATTTATTTTTCTTCTTTCATGGAAAGTGAAGCATTTAAGGAACACTGAAAGCACACTGACACAGAAAACTGTTTCAATCTGTCAGACAGCATGGACAGACAGTAGGGATCATTTCAGAAAATAGAATGGCCCCCAGCGATCTGACCTTCCTAGTGGGAAAGAGAACAGAGTAGTGTGTTTGACAAGTTCAGTAACAAAGAAGTATATTTAGTGCTGGTCCCCTTCTACATTCTTCTTGAAATAAAAATACAAGTAGTAATGAGGAAGCAGTTCATTCTATCTAGAAAGAGATAACTGATTATCATTGATTAAAAGTTTCTTCAAAGACCATCCTACCTACATCCAATGTTTCTAAGAAATATTTAGATTAGAGACTGGATAATGGTTTTATATTGTCTTTGTAGTAATATTCTTTCTTTATGTCTGGACCTAATTCACAGAGAGTACTAGAATAAATAGTTTTTTTATATTACAAATGTTAATTTTCCTCTTTTCTCATGGATAAGTAAACATATATAAACTATAGTTATACCTGGTTTCTTAATATTGTAATTTGCTTTGAATCCAGAGTATATTCTTGAAAATACATTTGTGTTACTACTATTTTAAAATTAACATTCTCACTGTTAAATTCAGGCCAGTAGCAGGAATTCACATTGTATTTTTACTTTTTTAAAATTTAAACTTCCAGATTATGAAATTTTCAAGTACTGAAGAATTTTGATCAACTGAAAACTTGCATTAGATTTTGTGCCTTTTTGTTCAAGTATTGCTCCGGTTTTGATGTTGGAAGTCCTCTTATCGCTGGGTGCTGACTCCAAATGCCCCAGAATGCTCCATGGCAAAATCTTGCTTCAGTTTTAGATATATATGGTTTAGGTTTAGGTTTAGGTTTATTAAATTTGTATACCGCCCTTCTCCCGAAGGACTCAGGGCGGTGAACAGCCAAAATTAAAATACATACAGTATAAAAATTAAAATAAATTAAAACAGAATTAGATCAGTTTGGCTTCCCCAAATATATATATATTTAGCCAGCATCTTTAATAGTGAAAGGCTGCCTGCTGGAGAAATTTGGCCCCACAGAGTGCAAAGTCCCTCCAGTATGCAGTTCTCTTTCCTTCATCCACATAACAACCCACGAAATTGCTTAACAATTGCAACCAAGAACACCAGGATTGCAGTTATTGGCTGCAAATGCCCCACACTTCATCCGTCCTGAATAAATGAGGGCTTCTGTACCAGAGACAAATTCCTGTATCTAATTACACCTGGCCAAATTCAATCCAATTCAGTTCCAATACTAGCTGGATTGTAACATGAATGCTTGCAGCATGACATGTTTACGGCCAGTCCCTATAAACAATCTGATTCTCTCTCTCTCTCTCATTGCTCCTGTGCTAAAATTCTTTTTGTATTTTGGAGCAGACCTTTTTTAGCCATCTCTAGAAACTAGAGGGACTCCTTTCACAGGCAACAGTGGTTTGTGAACTTCCCTGCCAGCTTCCCCACTGATTTTCTGGATAAGCCCTCATGGAAGGTTACACATGATTGTGGGGTCTTGGCAATCTGTTATAAGAGCAAACAGGTTGCCAAGCATCCAGACTGCAATCACATGGATGAGAAGGCATTGCAATGCCCATAACTTTTGGGCATGGGCCGTAAGTCCTTTCATTTCAGTGGCATTATAATTTCAAACGATGCTGAATGATTTTAAGTATTTATAGTTATCCTAAGGAGGGTAATATGCATATAGCATACAGGAGTGATTATATGAATAATATAAGGCAAATTTGGAGTTATTTGTGAGAATATCTAAAGAGTTTTCCTCCTTTATGGTATGGCTGGTAAACTGCTGTCAAGGCAGTTGTTAAAGGTTGTTAACAATATGAGAAGAGCAGAGAAACCTACCAACTACCATAACTGAAGTGAATTATGATTTCTTTTCTTCTTCTTCTTCTTCTAGCAATATATCACAGGATTGTACAGCATGGCAATATTAAGGCAACCCACAAAAGTGATGCACAGCCATCCTATTTGGAGGCCAGGGGAAACTCATTGGGCATGTTCACTGATAATCCAGATATTGTTTCAAGTATGATGTACAAGTATATGGTAAATTTCAAACAATCTCCCACTCCCTTGCAGGCATCTGATATGCAAAAGCTATAGCTGTTTTGTATACACATATTTTTTTATATATTATAGACTTTCTAAGACATTCTTTAACAAGGGTAAATTGCTAAAATTTTATTACAATTTTGAACAACGTATGTGTGTTCGTGTATACACATTTAAAAATTAACATACACAAACACACATAAAATATACATTAAAGATGGCAATTAAAATAAGTTATATGAGTCAAAGAGGAGGGAGAGGAGGACGAAGGGAGAGAGGAAGAGGATGGGAAAGAGTTTGATGCCGTATTGTTAGGTAATATTTGGTTGAGAATTTCACATTCTTTATAGGTTTTTTTATAACCATAAACTCCCACAAATAGAATTTCTGGCCTTTCATAAAGTGGGTTCTCTTCCCAAAAACCTAAGAAATAAAATTGTATCTGTATTCAGTGGCAACAAGATTCTTGATTTTGATCCCAGTCTTTTCTTTTAATTATAAGTTGTTTTCACACTTTTAATCTACCTTGTTTTATTTATAAAATTTAAATGAGCAAATATGTTGTGGAAAATAAAAGAAAATGCTTATCACTTCATTTAATTAGAATCTGAAAGATTTTTTTGTCTAGATTTACAGCAAGATATGGTCCTGATTTACACTGGTATAGCTTTATTATAATGTATAAAATAAACAATGTATTTGATGAAAGTTCAAAAATCAGACATGCTACTTTAATTTGGTTAAAGTTTAAATCTTGAACGATGAAATGTTTTTTAAAATATGCCTTTCTTCCATGTGGAGAGTAATTTTAGTCCATAAATTTTCTCAGGAAAAACAAAATATAAAATATAAAAAGAACAAAAAACGCAAAGCTTTTATAAAATATATTATGGTTTTAGTTTTCTTTCCTCGGGTTTGTAAATATTTGCTGCTGTTTGAGTTAGTCTGATGAGAAAGAGTATTTTGCATACGTAGTAAAAAGGAACTTGTTTCAACTTTGGAGTGCAAGTCGTTTTTATCACACAAACACACTCTATTTTTGTGCAATCAGAAGGGAATACTTGGAATCTTTTGAATGTAGAAGATCTTAAAGCAGACAATAGTATGTAAACAGTCTGCAAATGTATAACTTTGCTAGGACAACCTCAAGGCTGAGAGTAAAGCTTTTAGAAAGACTCCCTTCATCAGATTTCCTTCTACTCTTCATCCTGAACAAAGGTTTGACTGACAATAAAGAAATTGCCTCTTTTCTTCAGATTAAACCCTTTTCCAGGAAAAGTATGCAAATGTAATTTGAGTTTCCCTTGTTTGAGGCTACTCTGAACCAGATAGCTTTTCACTGTTTTCTTCATGTAGACCAAACTGCTGGTTGACAGGGAAACCAACCTCCCACTTCAGTGTTTCATAGTAATAATAGTTGGTCTTGAGCCCTGCCATGGACTTTCAAAGGAAATCAGCTAGTCCTAATTAACTATAGCCTGGATATTTTCTAAAGTAGAGTAATAGCAAATGAGTGAACATAAATCCACTTTTTTCTTTGTACAGCATTTTAAAATGTCCTTTCTTTTTAATTTTTTATTGGCTTCTCCCTTAAGTAGCTTTACAGAAAGAAGACAAAAGAAAAAGGGAGAAAAATTTACTCAAAACAGCAGGAATTGTTTATAATCCCTTATATTTTTATATTTATATTATATATTTATAAAATTGTTTTTATACTGTGAAACAGAGAAAATGATTAGCGTTACTCAAAAAGCAGAAATTTTTATATAAAATATATATTTTTATATTTAAGGTTTCAAAATTAGAAATATATTTACAGTCATTGACCTGCTATCATTCCTTAAATCCTAAATTAGCTGGAGAATATATGGTGTGGGACTTGTGGGACAATCTGTTTTAAATTCTTTCCATCTCTAAAAAAATCCTAATATTTATCAGATCAACATACCCAAAAGAAACAAAGTTTATTGTAGATGAAAATAACTCCATGCATTTGTTTTGAAATTTCTCCAAACAACTGCCATGATACTAAATACAACATGATTCCAAAAATTCTCAGGAAGCACTACTTCAAGAAACAAAGATTCGTGTCACAAACATTAGGCAACAAACTAAAGCTATCATTTACAATATGCATATCTGAAAATATGTTTATTTCTATATAAACATAATGAATATGCAACAGATCAGTAATGATACAGAACTATCAATGACTACTAGCCTTGCATGCTATCTACAAAATCATAGACAACATGCCTTAAAACATATTTTATAGGAACAAACAATAAAAGATCACTAATGTAGACATGGTAATGAATCATATAAGGCTAAATAAATAAATAATAGTTATTTGTTTATTTAGATCAGATATTTTATCAATAATAAGATTTACTCTGTTATTACTCATCTATTTTTCCTCAATTTATTAGACATTCTATTATGCATGAGTATTAACGAACACTAGCTCACTACAGGTAGTCCTCGATTTACAATCATTACAGACCATTTGAAGTTATGACTGCCTTAAGAAAAATGACTTATGACTGATTTTTAGACTTATAACTGTTGAACTATCCCCACAGTCATGTGAGCAAAATTTAGGCATTTGGCAACCAGCATGGATTTTATGATATTTATAGCAGCCCAGGGTCACATGATCATGTGCTGGGGGTGCGCATACGCTGTTTACGAGCAATTGCGCACTCCGGTCCCCAATGCGCATCTCGTGGCCTGGGTTGTGCAGAGTCTCAAGCCCAGGGTCCACGGCTGATGTTATGTAATGCCAGGTCGGTTGTCAATAAAGCCCCCCTCATTTGTGATCTTATTTTAGAGGGGGGTGCGGACCTGGCAGGTATTACGGAGACCTGGTTGGGCCAAGAGGGGGGGGGTCCCCCTCGTTGAAATGTGCCCACCAGGTTTCCGTGCATTTCATCAGCCAAGGGCCCAGGGGAGGGGTGGGGGAGTGGCGGTGATTATTAGGGAGAGTCTTTGTCCGAGGGAGACCACTGTTCCTCAGATAGCCGGATGTGAGTCCCTTTGTGTGAAGTGGGGCCGTGGGGTGCAGATGGATTTGCTGACTGTGTACCTGGCTCCCTGCCACGTAGCAGCGACCCTGCCCAAGCTACTCGACGTCATTGCCGGGGTGGCGGTGGATACCTCCAGACTTATTGTCATGGGGGATTTCAACCTTCCATCCGTGGGTGAGACGTCAGAAGTGGCTCGGGAGTTCATGGCTTCCATGACGGCCATGGACCTGACCCAGTTAGTTCAAGGCCCAACTCACATAGGAGGACACACTCTGGACTTGATTTTCATCTCTGGTCAGTGGTTAAATGATCTTGGTAGAGGGGACTTAGACATTAAACCCTTGTCATGGACAGATCATTCGCTCCTCCACTTGGACTTTCCTACCGCTCCCCCCCCGCCGCAGGGAGACGGAACCGACTAAATGGTTCCGTCCCAGGCGCCTGATGGATCCTGCAAGATTCCTGACGGAGCTTGGGCCATTTCCTGAGACCCTGACACACGACTCGACTGAAGTCCTGGTAGCCGCCTGGGAGAGTGCGGCCGCCGGAGCTTTGGATCATGTCGTGCCTTTGCGGCCTCTGACCCGATGCCGATCTCAATTGGCTCCTTGGTTCTCTGAGGAGCTGAGAGAGATGAAGCGTCCGAAAAGACGCCTAGAGAGCATTTGGAGGACTAGTCACTCTGATTCCGACCGGACACAGGTGAGGTCTTATATCAAGACCTACCTAGTGGCGATAAAAGCGGCGAAATCTAACCATTTTTCCGCTCTTATCGCATCTGCAGAGAACCGCCCAGCCGCCCTGTTTAGGGTGACCCACTCCCTTCTTCGGGGGGGAGTGCGGGAGGATCCCTTGCAGGGTCGAGCTGAGGATTTTGTGCAATTCCTGCATGATAAAGTCGCTCGGATTCGGGAAGGCTTGGACTCCAATTGGGCGAGTCCGGGGGAGGAGACGAGGGCAGGCCTTGAGAATATTATCTGGGAGGAGTTTGATCCTGTGGCTCCCGAGGATGTGGACAGGGTTCTGGGTAGGATTAGTGCCGCCACAAGTTTATTGGACCCGTGTCCCTCCTGGTTGGTACTGGCCTCCCGGGAGGTTACACGAGGCTGGCTCCAGGGGATTATAACTGCTTCTCTGAGTGAGGGTGCCTTTCCCGCCGCCTTGAAAGAGGCGGTGGTGAGGCCCCTCCTCAAGAAGCCTTCCCTGGACCCGGCTGAATTAGTTAACTACCGTCCGGTCTCCAACCTTCGTTTTGTGGCAAAGGTTGTTGAGAGTGTGGTGGCACGACAACTGCCCAGGCACCTGGATGAAGCTATCTATCTAGACCCGTACCAGTCGGGCTTCAGGCAGGGGCACAGCACAGAAACGGCATTGGTCGCGTTGGTGGATGATCTCTGGAGGGCCCGGGACAGGGGTTGTTCCTCTGTCCTAGTCCTATTAGATCTCTCAGCGGCTTTTGATACCATCGACCATGGTATCATGCTGCAGCGGTTGAGAGGGTTAGGAGTAGGGGGCACCATTTTGCGGTGGTTCTCTTCCTTCCTCTCCGGCTGCTCGCAGTTCGTGTTGGCAGGGGGGCAGAGGTCGACCTCGAGGCATCTCGCTTGGGGAGTGCCACAAGGGTCGGTCCTCTTGCCTCTTCTGTTCAACATTTATGTGAAGCCGCTGGGTGAGATCATCCGTGGTTTTGGGGTGAAGTGTCACCTGTACGCTGATGATACTCAGCTGTACATCTCCACCCCAGACCACCCCAACGATGCCCTTGATGTGATGTCTCGCTGCCTGGAGGCCGTACGGGCCTGGATGGGGAGGAACAGGCTCAGACTCAACCCATCCAAGACCGAGTGGCTGTGGTTGCCGGCGTCCCGATATAGTCAGCAGACGCCATCGCTGACTATTGGGGGTGAATCCTTGCCCCCCACAGAGAGGGCTCGCAATCTGGGTGTCCTCCTGGACGCACGGCTGTCTTTAGAAGAGCACTTGACGGCTGTGGCCAGGGGGGCCTTTTATCAGGTTCGCCTGATCCGCCAGTTGCAGCCCTTTCTGGACCGGGACGCCTTGCGCACGGTCACTCATGCCCTTGTCACCTCCCGGCTGGACTATAGTAATGCTCTCTACATGGGGCTCCCCTTGAAGAGCACTCGGAGGCTCCAACTGGTCCAGAATGCGGCCGTGCGGGTGGTTATGGGCGCAACCCATTGTGCCCGCGTGACACCCCTCCTGTGCGAGCTGCACTGGCTCCCAGTGGTCTTCCGGGTGCGATTCAAGGTGTTGGTTACCACCTTTAAAGCGCTCCATGGCATAGGACCCGGATACCTTCGAGACCGTCTCCTGCCACTAATAGCCTCCCACCGACCAGTTCGTTCCCACAGAGAGGGTCTCCTCAGGGTGCCATCAGCCAAGTTATGTCGGCTGGCGACACCCAGTGGGAGGGCCTTCTCTGTGGGAGCCCCAGCCCTGTGGCATGAACTGCCCCCGGAAATTCGTAAGATTTCTGACCTTCGGGTATTTCGCTGCACACTCAAGACCCTATTGTTCCACCAGGCTGGGTTAGCAACATAATTTTTAATTGGATGTTTTAAATTTTTGGGGTTTTAAATTAAGCCAATTCTATTTAATTATTTTAATTTTTAATTATTGTTGTGTCTTGTATTTTTAAACTGGCTGTACACCGCCCTGAGTCCTTCGGGAGAAGGGCGGTATAGAAATAAAATAATAATAATAATAATAATAATAATAATAATAATAATAATAATAATAATAATAATTATTATTATTATTATTATCACCATTTGCAACTTTCCAACCAACTTCCAAACAAGCAAAGTCAATGGAAGAAAGATTTGTTTAATGGCCACATGATTAGCATAACAACTGTGGCAAAAATGATTATAAAATCAGGCATAATTCACTTAAAAACCATCTTGCTTAGCAACAGCAATTACAGTTCCAATTGTATTCATAAGTCAAGGGGTAACTGCATCACATATAGCAATTGTCTGCATGAACAATCAATGATCTTCAGTATTTTAGATCTGCTATGGCACAAAAAACATGAATCTGAAGCAAAGCTGTTATCCAGACTAAAAATCATACCTCGCATTTGTAAATACAAAATTGACCTGTCATTTGTTAGTGATGGGTTAGGGTTAAGGATGGGACACAGGATAAACTATATTTTGTAAAAGCCATAATTCACCAGTGCTATCAGGATTGCAGTGTGTCTAGGACAGAATTCTCCAAACTTTCTGGGTTGGTTGTAGGGGGGGGGGGGGAAGAGAGGACGGTTTTGTGTGAAGGGTAGGCATGTGTGTGAGCACCCGTTGCTCATATGTGGGCCTGAGAGTGCCCACAATGCTTATGTGACTATGGCAGTACCCAGGCACTTGCGCAGGGCCTCGAGTGCCCGCTATGCTCGTGTGAGGCCTGAGCATCTGCAATGCTTACGCTAGTGGGGCTACGAGTCCCACAAAGTTTGTATGAGTGGGTTAGATAAATGCGCACCCCAGTCAGCTGCTCATGTGACCCCATAGTGGGGCCCTGGCCCACAGATTGGGGACCCTCAGCTAGCATATGGAGATTTCCCTGACATTATATGACATACATTAAATAAATAAAACAACCAATGACAGAACCATAATTTGTGGATGTGCTGACATGAATTTCAAATAATTGTATTCTCTACAGTTTCGATAGGTTTACTAGAATGGCCAAATGTCTATTTTTCAAGCTTTTGAATAAGGCTTTTATAAACTTTATTTCTATTCAATTAATCTTTCTTACTGGGTGATTTTTAAAGATATTTATTTTAATTTTAATTTTAATTTTTATTTATGCCTTCTAGTATTATTTAAATTTAATTTATTTACTGAAAGATGGTAGTACTCAGGGTAATCTTAATCCTAAAATAAATCTGGATAATAGAAACAGTACTTTCAGTATAAAAGAAGAAAGCATTATGAGGGTACCCTAAAAATTATCTCAATATGATAATCATAATCTTAGCCCAAGCATGCCAGTATTGAACTATCTGAACTATGTATATATACATAGCAGATCCCTTATCATAGCTACTTCTAGATCACTGCATCTTCAAAATCTACAAGGATAAGCCTATTTCGATTTCAATATAATATTCTGTATGATGTAATCACAGAAGTAAATCACTATTCCTTGTCCTGGAAAGTCCAATTTCAGTGCACCATCTGAAGCTAATAATTACCAGTGACCTTAGTATCCCAATTTGAATAATTGTTTGTATTGATAGAGTACAGATAGTCCTTGACACACTACGGGAATGGAGTCTGCCGGAATGGAGCCTGCCCATATATCATGATAGTTGTAAAATGGGTCACTCATGCCATCAACCCAATTTTATAACATTTTTTTGCAGCAGTAAAGCAAACACAGGGGTTGTTAAGCAAACACAAAGGCTGTTAGCAAATCAATGGTTCATTTTGGGTACTGTTTTGCTGAAAAGAGGAGTCCCAGTTTCCCCTTCGCATGATTGCAGCTTGCTGCAAATGGCCATACATACAGCCGTGTTGCTGAGTGGTTAGGGTGATCATGCATGGAATCCAATCATTAGAACTTCAAATATGATCGTAAGACCCTTTTTTTGAGTTGGTTATAACTTCAAATGGTTGCTAAATGATCAGTCAATAATTACCTGTACAATTAGAAAAATACTAAAGACCAGATGGTTCAGATCCATTCTTAAGGTCCCTGTTTTATTAGAATTCAGTTTCAATTAATTGGGCTCATCTACCCTATCATTATATCTACACATTGGTTTAGGAAATGTACAGACTCTTATGATGCAGTAATTATGGATTAAATATCTGGACATCATCAGCATATTGATGGTACTGAGCTCAAAATCTGATGACTACCCCAGGAAAATTATATTATTAATAAAAAGCAATGGGCACAAAATGGTGTCTTGTGACATTCCATGACATAATTGTGAAATCCAATGGCCCAGGTAGATCATATCTGAAAGTAGAAAAATTGATAATAAAATGTCCCCAGTTCAAGATATAGTATCAAAAGTTACTAAGATGATAGAAGAGAACATGTGTAGCTGAGGATTGTACTATGGAGATCTTGGTGCTCTCTGAAGTTGGTAGGTTGTTGGCCTGCAGACATTTTGTTACCTGACTAGATAACATCTGCAGTTCTTTTAGTGCATTGAAGATGATACCTAGTTGGCTATTAAAACATGTGTAAGCAAAACAACCAAGCTCAAAAGAGTACTAAGGTCTCCATGGTTACCAAGACATTTGATAGGATCAATCTCACTCTCTCTGCATGTCACTTATTAAGGCAACCAGGGATACTTCTGTCCTCAATCCAGGCTGGGCTAAACCTAAAGCTCCTTTAAATGGGTATATTATAATTTTGTAATCTACTCTCTTTCACTTCTAATATTACATCAACCTCTTTGTTATAGAATCTACATTATGTCAAGATTGGAACAAAATAACTTTTCCAGTAAGGATGTTTTTAACCCTATTTTATCTAGCCATTGTATAGAGTTTTAAGTTCATAAATATAATTTTATAATTATAATTTTAATAAATTTTACCAGTGTTTACAAGTAAGATGTATGCCCACTATGGAATACTGTAATATAATGAGTGAAATTTTTGTTTGATTCATATGGAAGAAAGGAACACCCTAACCTAACAATTATTCAAGCAGTGATTATGGCTAGAAACATATCCCTATACAGCTCCCCAAGTGTATCCTTCTTCCAATATTTGTTCTCTACACTCCAAAAGAAGACAAAAGAGATGTACTATAATAGGGAAATGCAACCCCTTTTGCTGTTGCAATGATATTGATTTGACCACAACCAGCAAACTACCTTGCCTCAATGCACTTGTCCAGAGACAGATTGCCTCACGCTCCTTTTTCTCTTCCCCAAATATATGGATATGGGAAAGATGAGTTGCATTCTACCAAACACACATATCTTGCCAACCGAAAAGCACTGTTGTAATGCACTCTGCACAAACACACATGCCATCATCAGGAGAAGAATGGAGGCAAACAATGACACATATACCATTATAAGATTTCAACTGTCAAAGAAAAGGAGGGAGGAACTGCAGCTGTAGAAATGAGTCAGCAGGTCAGAAGGAAAATTACTTTAAACAGAAGGAATCCCAAAGAAGGAAATGAATGAAATAAGAGAAAAGCAAATGCCACTTTTTTTCTTCTTCCCACTGCATGTCACATGCTAATCTACTCATCAAGTTTCTCAAAGATGGTAGACATTTTCCAAAAAGTCATAAGAGGGTAATTTAAAGGAGGAATCACCAGCAACTATTTCCTCTCTTCTTAGAAGGCGAATATTTTTTTTAAAAAAGATGGGAGAACAATGTTATTTTAAGTTTCAATATATAGAAGCTTTAAATGAATTATCCATCTTGATGAAAAAAAAGTTGTCTATTACAATACAATGTCATATTTTTTAAACATTATCTTCATCTATATTGAAGCCTTGGCCACAACAATGAGGTTTCTTGACTAACAAACTTTTTATGAGGCTAGCCTGCAGTCATGTGCATTATTTTCTTCTTGCATTTTTACCAAACACAGAAATCTTCTGAAACAAAAGTGGAAAGCTGTCATTTCCATTGTTGTTTTGCATTACTGGAAATAACCACACTGTGTAACAAAACATCTAGAATGGGTCAATGATGGACCATGCGATTTTATTCAGTCACATTGTCAATTGCCTGATACTTCCAGTTAAAATCCCTGTTATTCACTCTAAACACACAGGGAAGGAGGGAGGGAGGGAGGGAGACAGAGACAGATACACACACACACACACACACAGAGTGGGGGAGGGAGGGAGGAATGGAGATAGAAAGCCAACTGATCTGGAATGGAAGTCCTCCATTTGGCAATTCAAGAACTGTGTTTCAGTTTCTGTTTGATATTTGATGAGCACCTATCGACTTTGTTTAGGCTAAACTTTATAGTTAATGTAAACACATTCAATTTAGATTAGTGCTATTACAACATTGCCTGCAATAGCAATAAATATCCAAATTTAATACAAACATACTTTAAAAAAGCATACAAATAGGAATGACTGGCAAGATATGGTATTATATTTGGAAACTGTTATGTTTAATTGTTTTATTCAGTCTATGACAGTTGTGTTTTTCTTTTCAGCTATGTCAAAATGAGGGGAAATATCAGATGCACAAATCCGTACATTTTCCTGCTTTATAATGAATGCAATCCATATATACAAATGTGTGCTGACTTGCCTCACCTACCAAGATAAACCATTTGAGAGTATGTCAGGTATAATTAATGCAACATGACCCAATCATTTCCAGTTTGCAAGAAAGAAACTTGCATTCTTTAAATCCAGAGCTCAACCTAGAGATTATGCTAAATTGTTTCATACACAGTCTTCTGCATATGTCAGATGGGCAGCAATTGTACCCTCTAGTGATAAACAAATTATACATGAAATCAATTCCACTTCACAATAATTTTCTCAATTGGGCATTATCTTTCCTTTTTCTTGCTTCCTCCAGTTAAGCATGCATCCTGTAACTTGCTAATGAGCTGGGGGCTTTCTGTTCCAGGTGGCACCCCCTGCCTCGAAGTCATGACATTTCCCATTTTGAATGCTGCTGGCATTTTTCAACAGCTCTTGCTAACTAGCCTTTTTGACCTGCACTAAGAGGAACTCATCTCATTGAATCCTCTAACCTGCCAATCATTCCAGCAAATGATCTTCACAGTCACTCCCAAGGCAGAGGAAAAAAAGAAAGAAATAGAAAGGAAAGAAAAGAAAAGCTAGTAAGAGAATGTGGGAATAGGCAAGCAAGTTGCCTTTGCAGCTACCTAATGAGAATATTTTAAGTCTCAGGGGCAGCAGAAACATGGAAAAACTGGTGGGAAAATTAGGACAGAATTGAATTTCTATAATTAAAAATTTATTTCCATTTTGAGATCATGTTGAAGAAACATCCCCAAGTTGTTTTTGAAACCGAAACAAATAAATTTGCCACATAAATACAAAAATACATCTCTTTATCTGTCATTATCAATACGCAGTTCTCACAAAGCTGTGTTGTCAAATGGCTTTCTTTACAAAATTAAGCTGTGAATTAAGCATGCTGGTATGAATGTTTGAGGCTAAACATTATTATGCAGATTTTCAGGGAAGCTGTGAGTATACTAGAAAAATAGGTTCTTCATCTCTCTCACATACACAGACCTGTATGATGCACAGTCTTGTTAATTAGAAAACACATAAAATATTAGCTAGACACAGGATCATTATATATCCTTTCCATTATTATTAAGCAATTTCAATATACTTGGAAAGTCCATAGTAAAAGTGGCAATAAAAATTTAAAAATAACAGACAAAAATTTTACAGAAATTACCGTAAAAATATGAAGTCTTTGCATCATTTGATAGCTGTTTTTAAAGAATGGAATGAATCTACTTGTTCTTTCATCTTAGTAAGTATCATTTTGTTTTGTTTAACAAGTAATATAATACTAAAAATATATAGAGAACCCAAATGCTGCTCAGAGTTTACAACTCTGAATCACAAAACATAGATAGTGTACAGACATATTTATTCTTAGAATAAACTTACTGAAATAAAACTTCCATCAACTAGTGGAAACTGTTTATTAGAATAGATTTTCTCTTCATTGCCGCTACTGCATAATCAATAAATATATTCTGGATGTCTTGAACCAATTCACTATAATGCCTATTACATGCAGGTCCTATTGATTCACTATAAAGTATCTACAATGGAAAAATAATAAGCATTTTTATTTAAGATTCAGAATTGCTTGTTTCTCTTCATAAAATTAGATGGTTATCATTATTTTAATTTCATAAGGAGAAAAATAATTTATTATAATTTGATCTAATAAAATAAATTTGATTGAACTTCTATTTAAATATATCTTCACTGACAGAAGAGATTCTCCCTGCAGCTAAGAACATTTAATTCCCTATTAAACACAGTAGGTGTTGCATAGTTATCAGATAGCTGAACTGCGTTAGTCTTTATGGTGTTTAGTTTTCTTTGTTTCATGAACTGCTTCACTCACTATACACAATATATCAGCTGTAAATATTTTCTAATTTTTTACATATCAAAATAATTTTTATATATACTATAATTCTATTATTCCAAATATTATTTTCTAGAACTCCAACAAAAGTAAAAATTGCTTAATTTTCAAACTGCTATAAATTATCATCCCATAAAATGGTTTTGCTGCGCCATAGGCTACAGTCTATGTGTCAAAACTAAAACCAATTGCTTTGTTAACTTCAGTTTTCTCCTTCAGTGGTTTCACAGTCTCCTTCTCTCCGTAGACAAAGACTAGTCATGGGATCATGTGATAAATTAATCCTAAAAGAGAGGTAGCATTCTCTGAGAGAAATAGAATCATTTAGATTCTTTTTTTGCTTCTTCTTTAGTACTGTTATTAATACACTGTCCCCAATGTATTTCAGTGCCGTTCCAGACTATCAATCCATTTTAATTACAACTGTCTCTATGCCTAGAAAGATTATTAGCTGATCAAAAAGATTTTTTAATGGGAAATTCCTGCTATTCTAGAATAAATCATAGTATACAGTAGAAAAATTCATCTTTGGTACCCTAAACTAAAGAGCAGTCATATAGGATACAGTTTAGAAAAAGAAACATTCCTTTAAATTTTTAACAAATGTTATTAATACAATGCCAATACGACAAAAAAAAAAAACTTTGCTTTTTAAAAATGTTTTCACTTGGCGAGACTTCAAAAAATCAGTACTGATCAAAAGAAAAGCAGAATTCAAATCTAAGATTTAAAGTCAAAACTAGTATAAAGACTATGTATACTGAATCAGTCCCTATCTAATTTAAATATTATTTATTTGTTTGTTTGTTTGTTTGTTTGTTTGTTCTTATTTCTATACCGCCCTTCTCCAAATAGGACTCAGGGTGGTGAACAGCCAAAGTAAAAAACAATACATACAAAATTTAAAAGCAGTTTAAAATAATTAAATATTTTCGCCGTAAATTAAAACAACCCAATTTAAAATCAATTTAAAATTTAACTCAAGCCAGCCCAGCTAGTTGAAATAAATGGGTTTTCAGGGCCTGACGAAAAATCCGGAGGTCTGTTATTATACATATGTCTGGGGGGAGGTTGTTCCAGAGGGTGGGTGCCGCCACAGAGAAGGCTCTCCCCCTGGGAGTCGTCAGCCGACATTGTCTGGCGGACGGCACCCTGAGGAGGCCCACTCTGTGCGAGCGTACTGGCCGGTGGGAGGCTATTGGTGGCAGAAGGCGGTCTCGTAAGTACCCCGGCCCTAAGCCATGGAGCGCTTTAAAGGTGGTCACCAACACCTTGAAGCGCACCTGGAAGACCACCGGGAGCCAATGCAGCTCGCGCAGGAGGGGTGTTAATGGGGGCGCCTCATCGCCCCCATAATCCCCCGCGCGGCCGCGTTCTGGACCAGCTGGAGCCTCCGGGTGCACCCCAGGGGGAGCCCCATGTAGAGAATGTTGCAGTAGTCCAGGCGGGAAGTAACAAGTGCCTAAATATTATTTTCCGATATTAGAACTGTGGGATCATATTGTTGGAAGGGACCTTGGAATTTCTTTTCAAACATACTGGATCAGTACTGCAGAATGGGTACTGCAATATTTTTTAAGATGTCTACTCTTAGTTATGTTAATCAAAGAATCACCCATTACTTCCCAGGAAATTTCATTTCCTGACAAATCTCTTTGCAAGGAAAAGTCCATCTATTTCACTAATTTTTAGATATCTAAATCAGGGTTTTCCAGAGATGTCCCGTGGCACATTTGGGATAATTCTCCTAGTTCAAAATAGTGTAGAACTATTGTTTTGTGTGATGTGGATATTATGCTTCTACCAATAATGTCTTAAGAAGTAGTAAGATTTTTTTTTAAAGAGGGTCCATACTACACTTCAAATGTTTACTCAGTTTATAATCCACAAGACCTCAATCTTTTTGTAAGCATTTCTATTTAACCAAAGTTTTGAAAATATTCCTGTATTTGAATTTAATTTTTTTAATGAATAAAATGAATAAATGAATATAACATTTCATCTTATTAGTTTTGGTCCAGGGGTCCAATACTTTTCAGAGACTTCTATAAAATAGTAACAGTTTATTTCTTTCTTCTCTAAAAATTACAAAATTGATGTTTTTGGACTGTGTTTGAGAAAAATAGCTTCCCTCTTCTCTTATAGCACACCCAGCTACATCTGTCCCTATCCATAGATTCTGAACAGACTGTATCAGAAGTTGAGAATTACTATTTTAGATGGTCATAGGAATGTACTGGACACTAAATATCTTAATTTCAGCAAAGCATTCAACAGAGCTTCCATGAAAACTTTGCATGTCTTTTCATGTCCCCATCAAGAAGCTGGAGTGAATGATAGGAACTCACTCTGCCATGCAGCAGCACTTGAACGCACACTTGCTAACTTCCAATTCAGCAGCCTAATCATGTGAGCCACTGTGCTCCTCTTTAAAGTAAGATAGCACAATGATATTCAATCTACTTCTTCTCCATTTATGTTTGAACAGGTAACAACATATGAACTTGACTGCAGAAGAAGTTTCAAATCTAGATGTTAGCCTCGAAATGGCCCGGGGCTGCCATTTGGGGAGGTGAGGATCCACCATCACCGCATGAGCTGTCAGCTGAGAGATAAACACCCAGCTGAGGAATAAAACGGCTGAGCACCGGGTGGAAGCCACTGCTCCGTTGGGCTAGGTGCTGCCGGGAATGCCTCTGGACCTGGAGTCAGTTGGGAAGTAGATAGCTGGCAACCAGCTGGGAAGCAGACCCCAGGAGAAACAGCTGAGCATTGGCAACTGGAAGTCAGGGGTGGGATGGGCGCGCACACGAAGCTTCTACTGGACTAATTGTGGGCGGACACCAGGAGGTGGGATAAGCGCACATACTTAAGGGCGAAGGGATAAACTGCAGTTAGCACTAACTTTGTTTGGCTTCTTGCCTTGTTGGTCACTTCGTGCTGGGTTTCATGCTTACAAGAATAAATGCTTCAAACAGAACTGCATTGTCTGAGGTTTCTTGATGCTGAACTACAGAATGTGATACTAGAGATATTTATAACAGGCTGTCCTAAATTCATCATTCCTCAGCACCTGAAATACAACTAAATATTGCTACAAGTGCTTTTAATAATTATTTGTTAAATGACAATTACATAGCCCAAATGTAGAAAAACTGCAGTTTCAGAAATCCTAATCTCAAATCTAGATGTCAGCAAAAATCTCCCAAGAAGCTTCTCTATTAACTGGAAAACAATTATTCATTAGAAACATACATGTATTCTGCATTAGGAATATGGAAACTAAAATGCTGAAAAAGTATTATCTAATTCAAAAGTTAAAGCATTCTGGAAATATGGTTCCAATATCTAATCTTAGGTAGGCAAAAAATTTACTATGGCCTATATATAAGTCATAAATTTCATTTGGCATAACAATACTGGATTCACTGATGGCATCATATCTACATGGTACAATTGTATCTACATCTACAAATGGTACAATCATATCAACATCTACAAATACAATATGAAATTTCATGTTTTACTGCAAATAACCATAGCCTTTAAACCGATGCTTCAAGGTAAGAGTATAGCTACATTTTATATTGTATGTATTTTATTTAGGATGTTTTTCTGCTGATTAATGCTTTTAAAGCAAACAAAAATACAGTATAATACAAACTTGGAAGCTATCCTGTTGCTGATAATTTAAAATTAAGGTTTTACAAATGCTAATAATAGTAAAAATAAAGCAACCCATGAGATCAAACACTCTTTTTGAGCATTTTTTAAATTGCATGTAGTAATATTAGCTATATTAAAAAAGTTATTAGATTATAATACCCAGACTACTTCCAGCTGTCCACCAAATCTATGTAGTGTGAGCTTTTTCTACTGGTGCTGATTTATGCAGAAGCAGTTTCTGTTAACTAATAAAAGGATTATTCAAAAACCACAAGTAAATTCAATTTGGGAAGGTACGTTTTAGTGAATTATGATTGCAATATCCATTCAAAATATATAATTTCATTTTTTTCAATTACAATACAATACACACAGATGAACAATGTGTGTGTTTTTACTCAACAGTTCCAATGAAATGTTTTTAAAAAGCTGGTCAAATATTACGCTTGCCTTATCAAATTATAAGGTTATGCATATCTTTAATTTTGAAAATTTGAAAATTCTGAAGAAAAACACAACATATGTTAATATAATCGCATTCAGCCAAGTATTAAAAAGCTTGTAGTATAAGGCTTTGCTGTATTGATTGAATGCCTCAAATTAGGAATGAATGGCACAATAGCTGAGTTGTCTCATCATTCACTAATGATGACACCCAAAGGTTAAATAATGTAGAGGTGAAAAAAATAAAACGACTTTTCAATACATGTTGGTAAAAGTATTGTTAGATTACCATTAGAAGATTCAGAACAATTAAAAGTCGGACCACACGTTTTCTGAATAGTTTTTATCCCAGAGCTATAATTGCACTCAACAATGAACTAAAAGGCCACCATCAGTGAGCTGTTGGACAGTATTACTTGGTCTGTTGTGTGGATGTTTGGATGGTTTAGGGGTGGAGAATTGTGGTGGGTAGGAGTGTGTTTGGGGATTGTTATGTGTGTTGGACCTTGTCTTTGGGTGTGAAGTGAATTTCGTTGTATGGGTATACTGTGTATACACGTACAGTGATAATAAAGTTATCTATCTATCTATCTATCTATCTATCTATCTATCTATCTATCTATCTATCTATCTCCCTTAATGAAAGATTCTGGTATGTTTAACTTGAGGATCCATGTCTAAAACTCTTTTCCTACCTTGGCTTAGTTGTAGCCCAAGGCTAATAATTATTCAGAAAAGCCATAGTGCAGCAGTTTGGTTACAATGCTTTTTCTGGAAGTTCTGATAATTGTAAAAATTTGAGAAGTCAGACTTATGAGTGGAGATTTGTTTTTTTAAGCAATAAAGATGTTGATCCAAGTGGTAGGTACCATTTTGATAAGGTCTGCTTCAAATGGAGAACCATGATTGACTTATAAGTTTTCTCTATCAAGCCAGGTTTGTGAGTCTTCTGACAAACCATTTGAAAATTTGAGCCAAGCCATATGTTTCAGATCTGGAAAATATTCAATCATTATCAAGGAAGCCTTCTGGATCTGATAAAATGAGAGTTAACTTCTGAATAATTGAGTAAATGGTATTTAGGATCTGAATACAGGGCAGATCCCTGGAAATTGAATGCTTAAATGGATAGGACTTTGATCATGCTGCCATCTTGCTGATCTTGCTGCCCTGCAAATATTGCTGGATTCTATGGATTTATTACCTTTTTTACTAGCAGATTAATTTTATATCGCAGAATAAAAACAAAGTTGACTCAATAGACAATGAAAGTTTGTACATTAGATTTTTGTTGATCTTATGCAGTTTTAGGGAAGATGTCTGTAATACAGGTAGTCCTCCAGTTATGACAGTTCACTTAGTAATATTTCACAGTTACAATTTTCCCTCCCCCAAAGTACTTATGACTTTGTCTCAAAGTTATGTATGTTGCAACACCATAGCAGTTGTTTGCCCTTACGACTGATTGCAGAGACATTGCAACATGCGTCCTGCCTATTCCCTTCCCCCTCCTACTGGGTCTCCACAGGCATTGGGCTTGCTTTGCTAGCCCACAAGGTTCCACATGCTCCTCCCCACCCCAGAGGAATTGCACTTACAACCATCACAGCGTCTCTATAGTAATGTAAAATATGGGAGTTTGGCAACAGCATATATTTACAATAATTGCAATATTCTGAGGTCATGTGATCACCATTTGAGTCTTCTTCAGGGAACAAGCAAGTCAATAGCGGATGCTGGATTTCCTTAGCAACAATATGTTTCACTTAACAACTGCAATAATTTGTTTAACAAACATGGAATATTTCTCTCCTCTGAGATAAAGCCTGTGGCCGTTAAAAACTAGTAAATTTTTAAACCAAGAAATTAATACAGCAATTATTATATTAAGATCCAATGTTACTGATAGATTTAAAACTTTAGGTTTATTAAACTAAATGGATTCTCAAATCATTTTGTGTACAGGAACCCAGACTTTAAGAATACAGAGGCAATTAGAAAGTAAAATAATCTCCTAAATATATATTTCTGACATCAAACACTTTACCCTACATAAATTCTTTTATGGTATGTCAGAACCTCAAAAGCTGTGAACTTAAACATTTAAAATTTATTTGTAAAAGAAATGTTTCCAATAGTGAAATTAAACAGATATAAATGGAGACACTGCTTAGAAGAAAAACAAGGATCAACACGTCAGTGAAGATGTTAATCAGTGAATTGTGAAGACAGATTGATTTTGACATTGTAAAAATGTAATAGCTCACTATAAAGAAATCTGTACAATAATTGGAGCAACCTGACATCTGATGATTTCAGTTTTCAATAGCTGAGATGTTTCCAACAAGCTGTCATCATTACTTTGTAAGCTGCTTTTAAATTGTTATCATTGGTTTGTAAAGCAAGTCAAAATAAACTGGTATAAATGTTAGTATGCATGTTCGCTAGTTACAACTTTTAAAAAAGTTTATTTATATATCTGTTACTAAGTCTAACCAATGTAAATTGGAACATTACAATTAATTGCTTGTTTATTATTAAAGCTATAATTATTATGCATTTTTATGGATTTTTCCAGTGATTATAAACACCTAGTATTGTTATATATCTTCCTACTTAGATACATAGTGGATTATTTGAAGAAAAAGAGAAGTCCTGCCACTGTAATTTTTTTAAAACAAAAGATTCCATGTCTGAATGATTCATTGTCACCTCTGAAGTAATAAAATGACCAAAAAAAAAGACTATTTTTTTCCTTTTAATCTGACTCTGGGGGAACTGTGCTACTGCTTGTCACCAGTAGTGCCAAAAGCATTTTCTAATTCATGCCTGACACTCTCACTTAGCTTATTTTATATACAGCATCTCCACTCTGCAAGGGGTCATATGGCTGGAGTATTAACTGTAGATTTCCAATGAGGAAGATATATAAGATATATATTAATGTCAGGAAATAAATAAACAAGTCCATTCTAAAAGATGATGATAGAGAGACTGTTTGGGGGGAGGGGGACACACCATGTGGTACCCAGAAGAAATAATTATAAATAGGTGGCAAATCCTATTTATCAGAGTCCTCATTTTGTATGAAAAACATTTTCCCAGATCACTTTCAATTAGGATTTAGGTGGGTTGGACACTAAAAACTGTCTTCATCCTTTTGTGCAGAATTAGTATTGGTGGGAAAGAAATATTGATGCATGAATGAACTGTTATATTCTTTGACATAGTATATGGCTATACTGATCAACATACTAAAAATGCCAGCTATTAGAAACTACACATGAAAAGGGACAGCTGCATATCTTTAGGAGTTTCCAGGATTCATTTGTTTGACAAGGAAAGGCAGAGATTATTGAACTGAAGAATGTCCTGATTTTAAAGTAGGGATTCCCTATTTTATATAAAATATGTATATATACATACTTCATATATACGCAACAAGTCACAGCATTTTTATTGTACAGTCTGGTGTGGTTCAATAATTATTTGGTTGCTGTCAGATTGTTCTTGAAGGGCTGAGATAAGCCTGGCCCATATTCACCATTTTAGGCTGGCACAGGCACATCTGTCCTTGTAGTCGATGATAGAGTCCTCTAGAACCATTTTAGTTTAAACTCTAGAAGACAACAGATCTTTTAAACCAGTGATCCTCAACCTTTGTGGCTCCATGGGCTGGCGGCAAGTGTGGTGGTTTAACGCACACAATCTAGATCCCACGGATACTCAGATGAAGGTTTGTGTGCTTACCCGCTGCTTGCATGGCCTTGTTCCCAACAGGCCGCGGATCAGTATAGATCCACGGCCCAAGGTTGGGAATCCCTTTTTAAAACTGATCTGATCGCAAACACGAACTTGAAAGGAGGGCAGGTTTTGAGATTGTACCAAAGGTTAAATATCTAGGCGTTCAGGTTGCAGAATCAAATATGAAACTGTTTCAAAATAATTATGAGGTGTTGTGGCGAGATGTGCAGAAAGATATGGAGACTTGGAAAAAACTGCAGCTGTCTCTACTTGGAAGAATAGCAGCAGTTAAGATGAATTTTTTGCCAAGATTTCTTTTTTTGTTTCAAATGATTCCGGTGCTTAAAAGCGATAAACAATTGAAAGAGTGGCAAAGTGGAGTGAATAAGTTTGTCTGGAACGAGAAAAAAACGAGAGTGAAATTGAAAATTATGCAAGATGTTCCAGAACGGGGAGGTCTTAAACTTCCAAACCTACAGTTATATTATGAAGCAGCACCTTTATCTCAAACAAGTGATTGGTTTGGAAGGAAAAAGACTGGAATAATGAATATAGAAAGTTTTGATCTTGAATTTGGATGGCATGCTTACTTATTTTATGAAAATAAAGTGGACAAAGTATTTAAAAGCCACATACTTAGAGACTCCCTGATGAGAGTTTGGAAGAAGCACCGACTCAAATGGGATTATAAAATACCACTATGGCTGGATCTTGGTCATATTATTTGGAATACAAATATAATGTCACTCGGGGGGGGGGTTATACAAAGAGGTTCTTTTTACAGATGCGGGCAGATGGCAGTTGAAGACATTAGAGACACTGTTGGACGAAGGGATTAATTTAACTTGGTTACAATATAATCAACTTCAACTGAGATGGAAAGAGGACCAAAAAACTGGTATTATGTTGCATGAGGAAGAATTGGTTAGATATATAAAAGAGAAAGGTCCAATGCATATTAAAAGGCTTTACAATGTTTTGTTAGAAAGGGATTCAGAAACTGAATTGGTTAAAGATTGTATGATTAAGTGGGAACAAAATTTCGAAGAACCAGTGGTGTTGGAAACATGGGAAAAAATTTGGGTTCAGAATGTTAAATTTACCCAGTCACAGAATTTGAGGGAAAATTTCTATAAAATGTTTTATAGATGGCATTTAGATCCTAAGAAATTGTCATGCATGTACCCTAATGTTCAGCCAAAATGTTGGAGATGTGATTGTTTAGATGCTACATATTATCATATATGGTGGACTTGTAAGGAAGTTAAGGCTTTTTGGATAAAAATTTGGTGGGTTATGCAGAATGTTTTGAAGAAAAAAATTCAATTTTCTCCTCAATTGTTTTTACTGGGTATAGTTAAGGGTTTTACATTGGGTGAAACAAAGTTGATATTGCATATGATAACAGCAGCAAGATTATTGATAGATAAATATTGGAAAAATGAAGTTTTGCCCACTATCGAGGAATGGACTTTGAAGATGGCCAGTTTTGCAGAGATGGCGAAGATTTCAGCATACTTAAAAGATTGTTCACAAGAGACTTATGAATGGGAATGGAAAAAGTGGATAGATTATGTGCAGAACAAATACCAAACCAGGAAGTATCAAATAGCTTTTAATTGAAAATGTTATGTTAAGATAGAAATATTTTAACTTAGTGAAGATGAAAAATTATATGGGGGATGGAGGGGTTCAAGTTTTATATAAAGGGGGGGGTTTCTAATGTGAGTATATTCTGTGGAAGTCCGGGGGGAGAGGAGGGTTAGGGAGGGTTAGGGAGGATGAGGTTGGGGAGTTTGGGGTGGGTTGGGGGGGGGAAATGGGGTGAAAATGTAACTGTAAAACTTTTGCAATAAAAAAACAAAAAACTGATCCGTGTGTATATTTTATGTACTAGACCCAAGATATGGTTTTTAAAAGAGGAGAACAGCAATTAGATTAAAAATTTTCCCACAAGAAAATGTCTAAGTGAAATAATCCCAAGATTTAGATTGCAGTAGTATCAATATGCTAATGCCATACCAATTTCTCTCTTTTTAATTTGATGCAAATAAAACAGTGGACATCCTTAACTAGTGCTTGGCCATGATACTGAACTGATGCCAATAAAATGAACATAGTCAAGGGAGATACTACTAGTGACAATTGTCCATGTAAATAGCATTTAGCCAAAGGCCATATTCTCAAAATGGTTTGAAACTTCATTACTGAGCTTGATGGACTGCCTATCCTTTCTCTCTTTCTAATGTCTTCTCTTTTTATTTTCTCTTAAATTGTCATGATGGAATAGATTATTTTTTACAAAAGATCTGAATAGAATGCTTATCAAAGGCCTGTAAAATTAGATCAAGGGCCATATAAAATTAAGCTTAGGGCTGCATGTTTACTTTGAAGTTAAGGTTACACAGTTTAGCACTCAAGAACATCAAATCTGCTACTTGGGAATGCTTGGAAAGTTATATTTGTCAACACAAGTTTTCTTTGAGCCACTCATTGCATTTTTCCAGTTCAGCTGTGTACCTTAGATGCAATATAACCTGGGCAGAAGTATCTTGGTTTAACTGATCCATGACTTTCCAATTAAAATACTACAATAAGCAGTTGCTGGGGCATGGTGGTGTAGTGGTTTAAATGACACTGGAGATGGTCTCAGCTCAAACAGTTCCATCCCAAGCACTGCACTCGCGGGTGCAGCTCACAGGGTGAGCTCCTGTCACTCGCCTCAACTTCTATCTACTTACATTTCAAAAGCATGTTCTATGCAAGTAGATAGATAGGTACCACTTCAGTGGGGAGATGAGCTGGTGCTCTGTGCAGGTTGTCAGATTCCTGACAGCTCTGAACTTTCCTGGTTGTGGCACCCATTTGTGAGGCAGTTCTGGGGCCTGGTGATGCTGCAGGTAGAGCTGCTAGTCTTTCTCTCTGGTGTGAAGCCAGCTCGCCCTCCTGTGGCACACTTTGAGAAGCACACATTTCCTATAACAGAGCTAGTACCTTGGCAAGCCAAACTAATCTTCTACAATAGCATTGTGGTCTTTTGGCTACTGTAACAATGCCATAACTAATAATAATAAGTAGCTGGAACTTCAGATGAAACCTAAAGGGCTTGCTGTCTTATAAATTCCTGAAACTTGGGCAACAATTGTGGTACTTTTGCTTGGTAAGAGTGTAGCAATGCAGAAAATGTCTACCAACTCGCCATTGCAAAAACAGAACAAGCAAAGGGAGTAGCCAATATGTGGCAATTTAGATTCATTGTTCATATTTTTTTTTATTTTTTTTTTTATTTGATTTATATGCCGCCCTTCTCCGGAGACTCAGGGCGGCTTACAATGCGTTAAGCAATAGCCTTCATCCTTTTGTATATTTATACAAAGTCATTTAAGAAAACATTCTAATTTCCACAGATGTCCATGTAAGAGAATCAGTCAGTCATTGCTGATTGTCTACTCTGTCTTTGATTTTCTATTCCAAAAGGAAAAAAGAGAAATATATTGAAATAGTAAAAAAATGAAGAAAAATAAAGGTAACACTTTATAAAATAAAGTGCTAATGTCATGCTAAAACATTCAAGTAACCTGTTCAGTAATCTGTCTACTGTATTCCAGTAAAGGAATATACCATCTCCCATCTACTTGAAATCTATTTCCTTTACTTTCAGCTCCAAGCAAAGATTTTTCTTCTTTCAGTCTTTTAAAGTTCTCTTTATATTGCGCCTCTGTGTATAAATATCTCATGCTGCTGTTTTAAAAGTGTTATTGTGCTATTTTATAATTAATTTATGTAATTTTTTATCTGTGTTTACCTTGAAAATCATTCTGAGTCCTATTACTATAAACTAGCTAGTAAATTTTAAAAATTAAATATATATAATGCTTGGAAAAATTTAATATGTTTGCAATAGAAACATATTTTAATGGAAATTGCATGATCTATATAATACATGCGAAATAAGTACCATAATGTGATAAATCTGGAAAAGAATCAGTAACATGAAATTGTCCTCTTTGGTCAAGATACTATAGTTTAATGTTCAGTCTTTGTAGATGCAAGAAATTGTCCTGAGAATTTTATTCAAACCTTGAAAAAGAAATGCACATGTTTCATATTTTAGCTAATCACAATTCAGATGAACACAATGTATTCAAAAACAATTTTTCTCCATTGAGCAGTTTACTATTCACAACATTTTCCTGAGGTCCCAATTCAGGATTGTCCTTTAAATTAAAAGACTATTTATTTTAAGCACTAAAGAACACTACTGGCATATCTTAATATATTCATAATCTGATATCATCTGCTCCTATAAACATTGCATGATTGATACTTTTTCCTTAACCAAGGAACTAAACAACTAACTAAATTCCTTTTTCTAGTGAGGCATTTATGGTATCAATAGGTTTCTGTCACATAGATCTTTGCCTTTGGGTGATACTACTACTGGGTAGTGATGCTATTCCTGCATAGCAATATGAAAAAAAAAATTACCATCCATTTTTCTAAAGTCTATAGAGCAGAGAGAAATATCAAAATATGACCCATATATAGATTTGCAACCACGGTGACTTATTTTCAAACACAAAGTAGTAAAATGTGCATATTACTAAGTCAATGATTTCACATCATTTTAATTGCCTTTTCCTTCATAATCCTATATATCTTTAAATATTATATATGCTCTGTTTTAAACTAAAGGGTTAGGGATGTTACATAGGTCATGCCCTCATATGGGTATTACATGACTTCCACATACATGTGTGTGTGTGTGTGTGTTGGGGGGTGTTTATATTTATAAAGTATATATTCTATATATTTTTATTATACTGACCACTAGAGACAGTGCTGTACATGACTGGTTTCATCTATTTCAGATTCATCTGGCTTATGTAGAAACGTAAGTCTCAATGAATTGCAAACAAGACAAAACTAGTCATGTTTTGTCTCTTCCCAATCCTGGAAATTAGAATTTGGTAAGGGCAGAAATTCTTACACACTTTCTTTCTCCTCTGACATTACGTATCTAGACTTGAAAGTAAAATATTTACATTGCATATATGCAATACTAACTTAGTAAGCAGAATATATCTGCTCTCGAATCCAAAGAATGGGGAGAATCAATTGTTCTAAAGTACAGTGGACAATCTTGTTAGCCCAACCAGCGTCCACAGATGAACTACACAAAGGAGAGTTTTCTTCAAACCCTAAGGAGTACCACATATAATTTGTGAGGGCTGCCTACGAATGTGTTTAGACATCCATATACAAATGCACTGGGTTCTTACTAAACTTATCCTTTAGGTAATTCCATTCCATAATATTCTTTCCCTGCTGTTATTGCAACAGAAAGGACAATTTAAGCAAGACTGCTTGAGGGGGGGAGGAAATCGTGGGAGAGCTTTGTTCCCATCTCACAACAATCTCATTGCACATCATTAGCACTGGAGAAAAGCAATCTTTTTCCTTTGCCTGGCTATAAGCTGATGGACAAAGAAATCCCAGGAGTGCAAGCGTGCATGCACGTTTACACAGAAAAAAGAGAGAGAGAGAAAGAAAAAGAGAGAGAGAGAAACTACCATGTCTATAAATTGCTTGTCTGTGTCTTAAAGCTGATTTGATCCCTTAGTCCTAAAAGATGTTACACATCTTTATTCATATACTAACAGTAAATAAAACTCATACTTGTAGAAAAATTTCTTATTTGCATATTAAAAAACTGGGTTTTACTTAAAAAAACCTGCATGTCAAGGACAGAGTAGAAAAAAATTACTAAAAACAAACACTTTTTAATAAGACTTACCTCAATTATTTGTAGGAAATCAAAATTCTCTTCAGTGTTTTACATGTGATTGACCTTTGCCATAAATGTTTTTCCCAAAAGCTTTTGTGCTTTCTCCAGCTTCCACTTGTAGTCTTACATTCGGTACAGAAAAAATAGATGACACTGTAAATATATATATATATATATTTCAGATTACTAAATTTTAGAAAAGAGAAATAAACTGCTTTCTCAGCCAACTTCTATACAAACAAATTTTAAAAGAAGAAAAAGCATAAAGATACTAGAGACAATAGTATTTGAAGACCAAATTTTCTAGGCTTCTGTGTGTAATGAAATAAATGAAGACGCAGCTGGTACAAACCCAGATGTTCTCAGAAAAGATCATTAAATATTAAATATTTAATATTTCCTTAAATGTTTTAAATATTTAAATTAAAATATTTAAATGAGAATATGATCAAGAGTGAAATGTTTTCTTGAAAAAGATCAACTCCAATTATCATTATTATTTTCCATAAAACAAAGGTTATGAATTTTATCAGGACTAATTAAGAACATGTGATTCTAAGTACTGCATTTCCAACCTACTGTCATTGCTTGCCTGAAGAAAAACAATATCCAACTGAGAAACTTCAGAAAATAAGTTCCCAAAGTAAACTGTAAGAATCTGTCATGTATCTGATGCTTATTTCTATTAATATAATACCAATCCTCATTCTTAATTGTATCCCTATAGCTGATTTTCCCAGCCCCCTAACTTTTTTTCAAAGGTCCTCTGAAATATCTCATCAAGATACAAGTCATAATTCATTATTAGTTTGGTTTAGTTTACTTTATTGTCATTACACCTCACACAACGAAATTAAATGCCATCTTCAATATACATTATAACTATAAAAATAAAACACAAACACACATCCTTCACATTCTATACAACTGAATTGAAAACTCAATATTGCATTAATATTACACTATGCCGGTGATGGCTAACCTTTTTGCCATTGTGTGCCAAGAGTGGGGGAGCGTGGGGGGATTACACGGATTGTGCCCACACCAATAATTCTATGTGCCCTGCCCCCACGCACATGACCACCCTGCTCCCCCCGCTCCTGGCACGCGATGGCCCGGTGGGCCCGTTTTTCTCTCTCCCCAGGCTCCAGAGCCTTTCTAGGAGTCTGGCGAGGGTGAAAATGGCCTTCCCCATCCCCCGGAGGCCCTCTGGAAGCCTGAAACGGCCCATTTGCCAACTTCTGGTGGGACTGGAAGGCCCGTTTTTTGCTATCCCCAGGCACCATAGTCTTTCTAGGAGTCTGGGAGGGCGAAAACAACCTTCCCCCATCCGAGGCCCTCCGGAGGCCAAAAACGGCCCATTTGCCAACTTCCAGTGGTCCCAGAAGGCCCAAAAATTAGCTGACCAGCGCGCACATGCATGCTGGAGCTGAGCTCACATGTCCACCAATATGGCTACACATGCCACCTGTGGCACACGTGCCATAGGTTTGCCATCACGGCACTTTGCAGTAGAATTCAATATATTTACTGTTCTGGAATAGAAGCTGTTTTTCAGCTTATTTGTCCTTGTTTTTATTATCCTGTTCCATCTACCAGATGGTAATAGTTCAAAAAAAAAAAAAAAAGGTGTGTGTGTGTGTGTGCTCCAGATGAGATGGATCTTTAAGAGTGTTTTGAACATTCTTAAGGCAGTGGGAGCTATAAAGCTCTTCCAAAGAGGGGAGAGGGCAACCAATGATCCTTTGGGCAATGATGTTAACCCTCTGGAGTGCTGTCCTATCTGCCACTGTGCAACTGGCAAACCATACACAGGTGCAGTAAGTTAAAATACTCTCTATGGTGCAATGGTAGAAGGTCACCAGCAGTTTTTCATTCAGTTGTTGTTTCCTGAGAAGTCTCAGGTAGTATAATCTCTTCTGGGCCCTTTTGACCAGTGCTGCAATGTGAGTGCCCCAGGTCAGGTCCTCTTTTATGATAACACCCAGAAACTTAAAATTCGCCACTTGTTCCACTTGATCTCCATTGATAAGCAAGGGCTGGATGTCTGATCTATTCCTTCTATAGTCCACTATAAGCTCTTTGGTCTATTGTCTCCACACCACGAAAGCAACCAGTTCACCTTATCTTCTTCGTCTTTCCTGCTATTTGCTCCAGTAAAACTGAAGCTGTCTTCTTTAAAATCTTCACAATTTCCCACGGAATTCATTCTGAATTGTGATATTGGCTTTCTGTCTATCACCAACCGCACTCAACATGTAGACCTAAATGGAACTGCATCTACATGGAGAGAAGTATGCAGTGGAGTACCCCAAGACTCCATTTTAGGCCCAGTACTCTTCAACATCTTCATCAATGATTTGAATGAGGGGATAGATGGGGAACTCATCAAATTTGCAGATGACACCAAACTAGCAGGAATAGCCAACACTCCAGAAGATAAGCTTAAGATACAGAAGGATCTTGACAGACTTGAACATTGGGCGCTATCTAACAAAACGAAATTCAATAGTGAAAAAAGTAAGGCTCTACATTTAGGCAAGAAAAACAAAATGCACAGGTACAGTATATGTGTACCTTGCTCAATAGTAGTAACTGAGAGGGATCCTGGAGTCCTAGTGGACAACCATTTTAATATGAGTCAGCAGTGTGCAGCAACTGCCAAAAAGCCAACACAGTTCTAGGCTGCATAAACAGAAGGATAGAATCAAGATCACATGAAGTGTTAATATCACTTTATAATGCCTTGGTAAGGCCACACTTGGAATGCTGCATTCAGTTTTGGTCGCCACGATGTAAAAAAAGATGTTGAGACTCTAGAAAGAGTACAGAGAAGAGCAAAAAAGATGATTAGAGGACTGGAGGCTAAAACATATGAAGAACTGTTGCAGGAACTGGGTATGTCTAGTTTAATGAAAAGAAGGAGTAGGGGAGACATGATAGCAGTGTTCCAATATCTCAGGGGCTGCCACAAAGAAGAGAGAGTTGAGCTATTCTCCAAAGCACCTGAAGGTAGGACAAGAAACAATGGGTGGAAACTAATCAAGGAGAAAGCAACATAGAACTAAGGAGAAATTTCCTGACAGTTAGAACAATTATTCAGTGGAACAACTTGTCTCCAGAAGTTGTGAATGCTCCAATACTGGAAGTTTTTAAGAAGATATTGGATAACCATGTGTCTGAAGTGATATAGGGCTTCCTGCCTAAGCAGGGCATTGAACTAGAATATCTCCAAGGTCCCTGCCTATTCTATTCTATTCTATTCTATTCTATTCTATTCTATTCTATTCTATTCTATTCTATTCTATTCTATTCTATTCTATTCTATTCTATTCTATTCTATTCTATTCTATTAAATTGTGTCAGTTCCA
The DNA here is from genome assembly GCA_022577455.1 of Arizona elegans. NCBI lineage: Eukaryota > Metazoa > Chordata > Lepidosauria > Squamata > Colubridae > Arizona > Arizona elegans. Next base: position 19,753,647 of record JAKOOJ010000004.1, read on the forward strand.
TTCCCACTATTTTTCACTATTTTTGGAACTTTATTCTGTCTGTTCCATTTGTATCTAGATTCCAACGTATCTCTGTATTAATGCTATATATTATGCCCTATTCCTTCCATAAATGCTCATTTCAGGTGAGACTTGCTTGTTTCATATCACTTTAGATAATTCAAAATAGCTTTTTAAAACCCCTTTTTAAAACCCCTTTGTCCTTTTATTACTACTTTCTCTTCCCTATCTTCAATATCCGATTTTAAAATCTGTCTCTGTCTCTCTTTCCCTTCCCACCCCACTCTATATTGGGCAGTCAATTGATATTAACTTCACCACTGACTACTTACTGTAATTTATATGCTGAAATCTATCACTATAAAGTGACACTATTCTACAAGTATTCTATATTTCCAATGCATTAATTTTCTCCCAAACAGTCCTCCTTAATCTCCAAACACATTAACTTGCTCCCAAGCAGAGTGCTTTTGAAAGATGATATTCCCAAGAGACGTATGAAAATTTATATTTTTATATACTGTATTTAACAGAAACAAATGTCTACCTGAAAAGAAAAAAGGTTCTGAACAACCCTAACTAGTTAGGCACAATGTGCCTTCTAATAATTAAAAGGAAGCTTCTGTATTATAATAAAGGTGTCAGAGGTGGCTCGGGAGTTCATGGCTTCCATGACGACCATGGACCTGACCCAGGTAGTTCAAGGCCCCACTCACATAGGGGGACACACTCTGGACTTGATTTTTATCTCTGGTCAGTGGTTGAATGATCTTGGTAGAGGGGACCTAGACATCAAACCCTTGTCATGGACAGATCATTCGCTCCTCCACTTGGACTTTCCTACCGCTTTCCCCCACCGCAGGGAGACGGAACCGACCAGATGGTCCCGTCCCAGGCGCCTGATGGACCCCGAAAGGTTCCTGATGGAGCTTGGGCCATTTCCTGAGACTCTGACACACGACTCGACAGAAGAGCTGGTGGCCGCCTGGGAAAGGGCGGCCGCTGGAGCTTTGGATCGCGTCGTGCCTTTGCGGCCTCTGACCCGATGCCGACCTCAATTGGCTCCTTGGTTCTCCGAGGAGCTGAGAGAGATGAAGCGTTGGAAAAGACGCCTAGAGAGCATTTGGAGGACTAGTCAATCCGATTCCGACCAGACACTGGTGAGGTCTTATATCAAGACCTACCTAGTGGTGATAAAAGCGGCAAAATCTAACCATTTTTCCGCTCTTATCGCATCTGCAGAGAACCGCCCAGCCGCCCTGTTTAGGGTGACCCACTCCCTTCTTCGGGGGGGAGTGCGGGAGGATCCCTTGCAGGGTCGAGCTGAGGATTTTGTGCAATTCCTGCACGATAAAGTCGCTCGGATTCGGGAAAGCTTGGACTCCGATTGGGCGAGTCCGGGGGAGGAGACGAGGGCAGGCCTTGAGAATATTATCTGGGAGGAGTTTGATCCTGTGGCTCCTGAGGATGTGGACAGGGTTCTGGGTAAGATTAGTGCCGCCACGTGTTTATTGGACCCGTGCCCCTCCTGGTTGGTACTGGCCTCCCGGGAGGTTACACGAGGCTGGCTCCAGGGGATTATAACTGCTTCTCTGAGCAAGGGTGCCTTTCCTGCCGCCTTGAAAGAGGCGATAGTGAGGACCCTCCTCAAGAAGCCTTCCCTGGACCCGGCTGAATTAGCCAACTACCGTCCGGTCTCCAACCTTCGTTTTGTGGCGAAGGTTGTTGAGAGCGTGGTGGCACGACAGCTTTCCCGACACCTGGATGAAGCTATCTATCTGGACCCGTGCCAGTCGGGCTTCAGGCAGGGGTACAGCACAGAAACGGCATTGGTCGCGTTGGTGGATGATCTCTGGAGAGCTCAGGACAGGGGTTGCTCCTCTGTCCTAGTCCTATTAGATCTCTCAGCAGCTTTTGATACCATCGACCATGGTATCATGCTGCAGCGGTTGAGGGGGTTAGGAATGGGGGGCACCGTTCTGCGGTGGTTCTCCTCCCTCTCCGACCGCTCGCAGTTTGTGTTGGCAGGGGGACAGAGATCAACCTCGAGGCATCTCGCATGGGGAGTGCCGCAAGGGTCGGTCCTCTTGCCCCTCCTGTTCAACATTTATGTGAAGCCGCTGGGTGAGATCATCCGTGGTTTTGGGGTGAAGTGTTATCTGTACGCTGACGACACTCAGCTGTACATCTCCACCCCAGACCACCCCAACGATGCCCTTGATGTGATGTCTCGCTGCCTGGAGGCCGTGCGGGTCTGGATGGGGAGGTACAGGCTCAGACTCAACCCTTCCAAGACCGAGTGGTTGTGGCTTCCGGCGTCCCGATATAGTCAGCAGGTGCCATTGCTGACTATTGGGGGTGAATCTTTGCCCCCCACAGAGAGGGCTCGCAATCTGGGTGTCCTCCTGGACGCACGGCTGTCTTTAGAAGAGCATATGATGGTCATGGCCAGGGGGGCCTTTTATCAGGTTCGCCTGATTCGCCAGTTGCAGCCCTTTTTGGACCGGGACGCCCTGCGCACAGTCACTCACGCCCTTGTTACCTCCCGGTTGGACTATTGTAATGCTCTCTACATGGGGCTCCCCTTGAAGAGCACTCGGAGGCTCCAACTGGTCCAGAATGCGGCTGCGCGGGTGGTTATGGGTGCAACCCGTTGCGCCGTGACACCCCTCCTGCGCGAGCTGCACTGGCTCCCAGTGGTCTTCCGGGTGCAATTCAAGGTGTTGGTCACCACCTTTAAAGCGCTCCATGGCATAGGACCCGGGTACCTTCAAGACAGTCTTCTGCCACCGATAGCCTCCCACCGACCAGTCCGCTCCCACAGAGAGGGTCTCCTCAGGGTGCCATCGGCCAAGTCATGTCGGCTGGCGACACCCAGGGGGAGGGCCTTCTCTGTGGGAGCCCCAGCCCTGTGGAATGAACTGCCCCCGGAAATTCGTAAGATTTCTGACCTCCGGGTATTTCGCTGCGCACTCAAGACCCTGTTGTTCCGCCAGGCTGGGTTAGCAACATAATTTTAAATTGGATGTTTTAAATTTTTGGGTTTTAAATTAAGCCAAATTTATTTAATATTTTTAAATTATTTTAAATTGATGTTGATTCTGTTTTTAAATAGGCTGTACACCGCCCTGAGTTCTTCGGGAGAAGGGCGGTATATAAATAAAATTATTATTATTATTATTATTATTATTATTATTATTATTATTATTATTATTATTATTATTGAATAAAAATGTTGATCAGCTGTATTGAAAGTTTTAGAATGATATCTGGTGACCATTATCCTTGCCTAACATAACACTCTATACATCTCCACATTTTAAACAAAAACTTCATTTTTCCTTCTCTACCTATTTCTATCTTTCATAGATATAAATATAGCCAAACATTTTAAACCTTCCAGTAAAGATTAGTTCAATTAATATAATTCAGATTATTAATCTGCTAGCAGTTTCACATGAAAGTAATAATTAAAGTAATAATAATTTCTTATATAATATATCAACATTTAAATAAACAAATGTTATATTATTACTGAAACTAAGAATTGCCTCCTGTAATGGTTTCGTAACACCTATGTGTTAAAGAGAGAAGAAAGGAAGATAGAGAAATTACGAGAGAAAAAAGTATATATAAATTTCTTTAAAAACATGAATTTATCCATAGAAACGTGAATATTTGAAAAAAAATCACCATCTATGTTTCTAATTAGTAAGCAATATTAGTACCTCCTAACTTGAGTTATATGTTTATATTTTAATTATTAAGATATGGTAATTACTTTAGATTTGTTGTATATGATTTACTACATAAATATCTATTGACACAAATGTTAGATTAATACACAATTTAAATAAGAAATAGTTACAGATACATGGAAAAAGCATCAATTTGAGCTATATTAATCACATCAATATTTTCTATAATCGTATAAGTTGTGTTCAATACATGCTTGCAATATCAATATATGCATAACAAATATAAACAATTATAATATTTGATATAGGGATTGTCCTTTCTTGCATCTTGATTTATGCTTTATAATGATTATCTACTATAGACAGAAACAGTATTTCTAAAGTCAGAAATTTACTGGAGGCATTTAGCAGAACCTTGCCTAAAAATATAATGATTTTTCATCTTTATTCTCCCTCTTCAAAAGGTTTCACTGCTCCTGATGTTTAATGTTATGCAAAGACATGTTTCGGCCAGTGAATATCGCCTTATGGTTATACTTCTGCAAATAACCTGCTGTGAGCTGATAAAAGGATTAATGCAACCAAAATTCTTAATCTGTGAAATTACAAATTAAATTCTCATATTAAAAATACCACCCTGAGGTATTTTTTGTGGTTTTAATTCCCCTCTGGTGTTCTGCATACATTGCACTTGTTAATGACTAGGAGAAGACTGTCTCTGTTGGCAGTCTGCTGTACAGTGATAATGTGTCGGTATTTAGTGCCCTGATAGGACTGGACTTAACCACCAATTGATAAACTAAGTGGCAAGTTGGTAATAATGCCATATTAATGAAAAAAAATACCATAGGATTCATAAACTATTGAAATCCTAATAGAATAATAAGTACCAGCATTCACATTTCAGATGTTAAGCTATATTTAGTTTTTTACCCTAACTAAATGGAAAAATAAACAAATGATTTTTTTTCCCCAAATGGTACTTGTTAAATGGTATTGAGGCATTGTAAAACAATCTGATTGCTTTATGTTATGCGGAAATTTCAAATTGTGAATATCGTTGTGCATGAATCATATGAAATAAGTATATAACAAAGTATATTAGTCAGAGTAAAGCAACTCTTGAGCTCTGGACCTCAAGTCTGACCACCATTTCCACCAACTTCCTTAAAAAATGGAAGATTGGAAATTAGATGGAAACTACCCAGAAGGTTGAGTCCTGTAATGATTTGTTAAGGAGATGGTGCACTGCAGCTTCCTTCAGGGCTGAAAGACTACATCCTCTCACAGAGAGGAAAACATCACTCTGTAATTCAACCATAGATAAACTTCTGGCCTGAATCTAACTCTTCACAACCCCATGGATCACAGCATGCCTGGCCACCTATCCTCCACTATCTCCCGGATTCTGCCCAAACCCATGCCCATTGCATTGACTATCTAACCATCTCATCTTCTGTAGTCCCCTTCTCCTCTTTTATCTTCAAAATATATGTATGTATGTATGCATGTATTCATGCATGTATGTGTACACATAGATACATGTGTGTGTGTGTGTGTGTGTGTGTGTGTGTGATCTGTCTATCTATCTATCTAATCAAAAGTTAGAAATACAAGAAAAGAAAAATAGAAAAAGATAGAAATAAGAATGTTTCCAATCTTTTTTACAGAGGCTTTAAACCTTCTTCTTTACTTCCTCTTTTACAGCTTTGGGTATTGAGGGAGATACAAAGTTCTGGTTCTCGTTCTTCTGGCGGCCTCAACCATTGTTAATTGATATTGTTGTAGTGTGTGTTTGATTTCTCTCTCCATCATTTTCTGACTCTGCCTTGTGTTCTTTGACTTTCTCCTCTTTTTGCATATATGCCGATTTTAAGTACAATTATCAATCTGGCTCTTACTCTAGGGTTACAACAAAACTCTCTTCTTTTCATAATATATACATTCTAATCATAAATACCACAAATCATAAATTTGGTTTCCCCCCCACCCCCCTGCAAAAGTCCATTAGTCCATCATACAAAATATACTAAAATGTCAGCAATAAACATAGATATTGTCTTTGCTCTGATTAAAAATCAATTTACCACTTCAGAAATTTCCAGTAGCTTCACCAACCATAAATATGTCCATTTATGTACATACAATAACCTTGCTGCCATTATCAAAAACAAAAAAAGTTCACATCACATCAAATATTCCATCTTAGTCCTGGGGGTGGCAGTAGGCAATAATAAGCCAATGTCATGGCATCTCAATAAATAAGTGAATAATCTTAGATATTAACCTAATTTCTGCTTTGTATTTCTTAGCTATTTTGGAAACCATTATTCCAGAAGTACAAACAGAAGTAGCATTTGAGAATCCAACATTAGAGTATTGTTTTGGATACTGAAGCTGCTTTAAAAAGTACTGTAGTTTATAAAGTAAAAAAGCACTAAATATGTAAATTTAAATTATCTCCCTTTCTCTTTATGGCATCCCATATAATTCTCTTAATCACATGCATAATTAAATATAAAGATAATATTAAATACAAAGATAATTATTTATAGGCTCAACAACAGAAAAGGAAGAGAAAAACCAATTTTTCTTCATTTGTCTCTCTTTCTTTCTTCTCTTTCATACAGAAAACTCTTTTTCTATGTAGATGTTTTGCTATACTCACTATCAGTTAGATCCCATAGCCGGGGAGGAAGATCACTGAAGTACTCATGGCTCAAAGCTGCCTGTGCCGACAATCTGTTTTTGGGGAAACACTGGAGTAATTTGGAAGCCAGATCTTCTGCATGATCCACGTAGCTTAATCTATAATAAAGGCAGATTCAAATTAGCCAATGTATATACACATACATATTCACAATTATAGTCCATATACATGACCATATTTTACTATTTATTACAAAATAAAATGAAATAAATTAAAACTGTACATCTCAGAATGCTTCAAAAGTATTTCAGGCAGAACTCTGGTAAGCTTTGGGAAACATGACCACTAATAATAAAACGTTAGAACTGCAATACAAAATTTCTTATTATAAACTTAGTTTGCAATCCATATTAAATTAGTTGCATTTCATTCCACTGAAAACAGTGAGGCTAAACAATTATATTTTTAGAATGGAATATAGAAAAACTTACAGTATAGTTCTAAAAATAATTACTCAGAAATAAATTTCAGTGAATTCAATGAAACCTTTTCAGATAATTAAGTATAGGATTACAACCTTCATGTAAGAATTCTTTGCTTGCTCAGATAACCAAATTACACCTTGCTTTCATCAATAGATTGATCTCTGGGAAGTAGCAACACATGAAGTAGGATATCTGAATCTGTCACACACAAGATTTTTAGTTACTCCAGCTGCTATAAAAGAGCCTGAGAAACTGTCGTTGTTTGTCCATTTGCTGGGTAGGATATTTTTGCCCACTACCTAGAATTTTTTTAAAGTTGTGGTTGTGTGATGGGCAACAGGGAGATCTTGCTCTCCCCTTTTCACCTTTGTGGGTGGTTTTCCCCAGCAAGGAAGGTGAAATAAGCCACATTTACTATATCTCTTATAGACGGTTTTCTATAATTTTATTTTCCTGGGCTCCAAGATCACTGCAGATGGGGACTGCAGCCAAGAAAGTAAAAGACACTTGCTCCTGGGGAGGAAAGCTATGGCAAATCTAAACAGCATACTATAATGCCATCACAATCTCAAGGGTGAAGAGAGATAAGGAACTCCAGCAAATAGTTTCTGTGGCATGTGGAAATTAGCCCCATACTTAAAGACCAGAGCTGTTTGGATTAATTTTAATTCTCGTAGGGGTTCATTTGTGCAGTTTACATAGTTTGTACAGTATACTTAGCCCCTCTCTCATAACCTGGTTAAGCATACTGCACAATCAGGGTCTTTGAATCCAATGTAACCATTGTAGATAACGTGTCTACATTTTTCCTCTACTTTCCACTGAATTTTCTGTTCACAATGCAGACTCAAGTCAAAGTGTGCTTTCTGGAGCTCATTTTTGCAAGAAGAGGTATTGCATCTATTCAAGAAATAGGAATTGTTACATTGAGTGTTCCCTGACATTTACAAGAAAGCACTTCAGAGTGAAGGGCACTAGTAAAATGTCAGTACATAAAATTCTCACAAAAGCACAGTTGGTAGGCTCTGGGAAGAAAAAAATATTCAAATGTCTATGTATAGTATCTCATAAAATAATGATAATCTAATCTAAAGTATCTTGGAAAATCTGTGTAATTTAAGTAAGACAAATCCAGTCAAATGTGGCTGCATGACTTTAAGACTCTTTCCAAATAATAATAATAATAATAATTTACTATAAATAATAATTTACTATGAAAATATAAATAGTAATTTATTATGAAAATAAAATATTTACTTAAAATTAAGCATTAAATTTATCATATCCAGTAACATAACTCAACATTAAGAAAACTAAGATCATGGCATCCAGCCTTCTCAATTCCTGGCAAATAGATGGGGAAGAAATGGAGGTAGTGACAGATTTTATTTTCCTGGGCTCCAAGATCACCGCAAATGGGGATTGCAGCCAATAAATTAAAAGACACTTGCTACTGGGGAGGAAAGCTATGGCAAATCTAGACAGCATACTAAAAAGCAGAGACATCACCCTGCCAACAAAAGTGTGTATAGTCAAGTCTATGGTTTCCCCAGTTGCAATGTATGGCTGTGAAAATTGGACCGTAAGAAAGGCTGAGCGCCAAAGAATTGAGGCCTTTGAACTGTGGTGCTGGAGAAGATTCCTGCGAGTCCCTTGGACTGCAAGGTGATCAAACCTGCAAGGTGATCAACCCTAGAAGGCCAGATCCTGAAGATGAAACTCAAATATTTTGGCCATCTAATAAGGAAGGACTCACTGGAGAAGAGCTTAATGCTGGGAAAGATTAAGGACAAAAGAAGAATGGAACAGCAGAGAATGAGGTAGCTGGATGGAGTCACTGAAGCAATAGGTGTGAGCTTAAATGGATTCTAGAGGATGGTAGAGGACAGGAAGGCCTGGAGTAACGTCCATGGGGTTGCGATGGGTCGGACACGATTTCGCAATTAACAATAACAACTATCCAGTAACATTGCTATACAAAAACAAAGAATATAATTCAGGTGCAACGGGAACTGAAATAGAAAAGTCTTTATTATTTGACCAGCATGATGATACCAAGCTACAGGTATTTTATAACTTATGACTGAAAGCTTAGCGACTGCTCCAAGCATATGATGGACATTCCCAAAGCTACTTATGACCTGGTTTTAAAGTTCTGATGGCTGCCCTCCACAGACATATGATTGGATTTTGGCATTTGGCAACCAGCCTGTTTGCAGCCTCCTGTAATGACATCACTACAATTTTTGGCATTTTTGCCAGAAGCTAATGTCATAAATTGTCCAGTGTCTTGTAATGACTACAGGAGTATTGGGATGGCTGGAACGTCAAGGGCCAGTTGTAACTACCATTCATTCAGAACAATTGTAATTTTAAATGGTTGCTGAACAGTTGTGGGTCAAAGACTCCCTGTATCTGAATGTCTTCTGACTGAAAAAAATAATGATTTGGTAAAGAACATGATGATTATCATAATAAACAAAGGAAGGACAGATATTATCATGCACAGGGTAGTTCTGAACGCCAAGATACATCAGTTATTAAATAGCGAAGAACTCCAATTTATTTTCAAAACTAAGACCTAACTATTTAAAAACAATATCAAGCCACTACTTCAGATTTAAAATTCAAGTAAGACTCTGAAAATAATCCACAATGTATCATTTTCTTATTCAGCAGAACATTTCTTTCTTTCCTTTTTTTCTCCAGCAAGCATTGGAGAGATCAAACATCTAGTGTTAATGAATAACCAGGATTCAAAAATAAAATGTTTAACTAAAGTTACCCTGATTTGGTTAGAATATATAGTGCAGGGGTGTCAAACTGATCCGGCCCATGGGGTGCTTAGATCTGGCCCGATGAGCTGCTCTGGAACAGCAAACGATTGCCTGCGGTGCTTCTGCCAGTGAAAACAGAGCTTGGGAGGGCCACATGCAGTTTTCCCGAACTCAATTTTCTGCTGCAATGGCCTCCTGCAGCCCTCTGCCAGCAAAAATGGGACTTGGGAGGCTGTCCTGGGCTCAGTTTTCACTGGCAGAGGGCTGCAGGAGGCCGTTGCAGCTGAAAACAGAGCCCAGGAGGGCTGTGCATAGACCTGGTGGGCTCAGTTTCCGCTGATAGAGGCTGCAGGATGTCGAGCTGGCCATGCCCACCCTAGCCATGCCCACCCCAACCACACCCACTCAGGCCCCCCAAGGTCAAACACAACCTTGATGTGGACTTCAATGAAATCGAGTTTGACACTCCTGATGTAGTGTAAGTAACTCTTGATTAACAATGACTATTCAATGGCAAATGGCAATCATGATTGCAGGATTCACCTACCATAAACTGGGACTTACAGAACTGCTCTTATAAATCAGCATAGCCATGGGACTACTGTACGTCCTTATGACTGCATCCCTTAGTGATGGGTTTCCCTGTTCCAATTTTCACCTATCCAATTGATAGGTGAAGTAATAACCAACAATTTATACTTGGTATGCTATCTAATAGTGCTCTATTATTTTGAAGTCCCTCCAAGCACCAAGAAATACATACATTTCTGTTACAAGGGGTTTGTTTTGTGTCTTCAGAATCAGAGGTAGAATGTTTTGAATGTCTTTTTGAGAACTACAGTAGTTTAGACAACATTTCTACGCATTTAATTGACAACTATGGAAAATGGAATTCTGGATTTAATAAGCTTTTGGTTTGATTCAGCAAATCATTTCAGGATTCCTTCAAAATGTCTGAATATAAGTATAAAATATTTAGGATCTTAACCACACAAGGGCAGATTCCATTTTTAAAACTGGCTTCAGACACATATTTGCAGTGAAGGAAATTCCTTACTTATTCCTGGTCATTCTGACTAACATTATTGCTACCATTATTCTAGTTCAAGCCTGAACTTAATAACTAAGAGGCTATACATACATTTCTTGCTATCCTTGTCTTCCAATTTGAAATGCTGCTGACATGCTGCCAGATATGTATGAGCTCTTGATAGCTTAATAAGCACTTCAAGAAAATGAAAACTGATACTAGTGAATGCTGTACTGCCAATGTGCCAATGCTGTGTTCTTAGTAAGGATCCCTATTAAATATATTTAATTTGATCTAGAAAACTCTTTGTCCCAAATGCCAGGCATGAAAAAAATTACTTAAAAAACACTGCTTCCATGTATGTGGGCCTGAACAGTGTGTTGCTATCCAATCCATGGTCAATGGTAGTAATGAGTCAGCAAGGTTATTTGACTGTTACCACTTTAAGAGACTGTATTATAAGAGAAGCTCTGTTGGGGCGTATCTCTCTCTCTGTGTGTGCTTCCGTGCTGTAAATTGCTGATTGATTGTTTGACCTTTGGCTAGTACGTGTATGTATATTCTTTTGTAGAGATAAACCACTATTTATTATTACAAACCTATTTGATGTTCTTGCTCCTGGGTTGTCTCACATAGTCACACTGTGCGCACTCTGACAGTATTCTCCTTCCTGTTAATCTCCATCTTCCCCACCTCTACCATGCTGTTTGTCTCTCCACTTACTTATCTCTCTGCATTCCTTCTTAGTCCAAAGCCATATTATTTCTCCTCTATACTTGAACTGTTTTTTACTCTCAACGTTTCTCATTCTCTCCCCCTTAACAGCCTATTTTCCTCACTCATTTTCAGATATTCCCTTAATTGATTAAGGTTCCAATAATGGCCGAGGAAGTAACAATAGGGACAACCAAAATCATGAGTAGAGATTTCTGCTTACCATGTCTCCCTGAATTCTCACTGCCTGAGTACACATTCTTTTTCTCATGTGACTAGGAAAAGATAAAATGAACAAGTCGTCCTAGCTAGATATGTTTCAGAGTAACTAACTTCAATAAGACTTGTGGAAATGGGCATTGGATTCTGACTTTTGAAAATAAGTGTATAGGGGATAAAGAAGGCCAGGAATCAGGATCTGGATCTATACGATAGAAGGCAAATATAGGTGTCCCAGGATAATGTTACAATCTGGGATGATCACTGGAACCAAAGATTTAGTCTTCTGAGCTTTGGGACTCATGCTAGAAATCATCCTCAGGGAACCTCTCTTACCAGAATGTGTGCTTTGGGCTATTCTATGCATAGTATTTATGTGGTGCCTGGTTGGCTGTGGCTTTTTAATTGTTGTTGGGATGTTAATGGCTGGCCAATAAGTTGTTAGCTATTGTTTCCTTGTGCTGCCAAGTCCTTTGCTCCTGAGTATTTGATAAACTGGTGGTAAATCAACATGCAAGTGGGCATTGTACACTGTTCAAAGGCTACCATACAAGGACAAATCATACATTACAAAGATCACTTGGAGGTGAGAAATGTTTCTAATGTAATCTGTCAGATTACATTAGGGATATCAAACTCAAGGCCTAGGGACTGGATCTGACCCGTGAGGTACCTCTGCTTAAATCTGGCCCACAGGGCCACCCTGGAAACGGTGAAGGACTGGCCTGCAGTGCTTCTGCCAGCGAAAACAGAGCTCAGGAGGGTTGTGTGTGGCCCATGCGAGCTCCGTTTTCACTGGCAGAGGGTTGCAGGAAGCCGTTGCAGCCAGAACCGTAGCTCAGGAGCCACAGTCGCCCCAGCACAAGATGTTGAGCTGGCTACACCCACCCTGTCTACACCTCCCCCCGAGGTCAAACACAACCCTGATGCGGCCCTTAATGAAATTAAGTTTGACACCCCTGCCCTATATGGATTGCCCCTGTGACTATATAGAACAGACAGGGAAAAAGCTATCCACCAGATTGCAAGAACACAAGTGAGTGGTCACACGAGGAGATCCAAATTCACTGGTAGCCTCACATTGCAATGAACAAGGACATACATTCAATTTCGCAGCTACTAAGATTGTTGGATGAGCAGATACAAAAAAAGCCAGGGAAATGCCAGCTTATCATGTATTCAAGAGTTAACACTTGACAGTACAAGGAAACAAAGCTAATAACTTACTGGCTGGCCATCAATAGGCATCATATAAAACTCTGCATAGAATAACCCAAAGAACACATTCTGGTGAGACAGAAGTTCCCTTAGGATGGGATCTAGCCAAGTTTGAAAGTTAAGAAACCTAAACTCTGGTCCTGGTGACTGACCCAGATTAAATCCTGCATTAGGGACTTAATCCAACATTTATTATTTACTAACTTTCTTCAGAATATAAGGATTTTTGTGCTCTCCAGATTTCCAAATATATGTATGGATACATAAAAAAATAAAATGAAAGTAAAAGCCATGTTGACATTTCTGGATCAATAAAGTCTGGTATAGTATTATTGGTATAATACTAGTTGCATAATGTTAATGATTAGCAGACAAAACAATATATATAGAGCCTCTTAGCCTTGTATGCATGTTTACATCATTTTTTTTTACTGAAGGAACAAAATGTCAAGAACTCTATTGTCAGAACTCTGAAATAACCAAGAAAAAAATATCTCTGAGCTGTGAATAATTAAGAAAAATGTTTAGAGTGACAGTACAAAATTCCTAATCCATACCGTCATTTTCTAATGTATAGCTTATATATTTCATTTAAAGTAGTTAATACTGTATTTACTACCTTCTGTACTCATTGTGGAGGTGGAATGCAAACTGTTGCATCTGGGAGTTGAATGGACTTACATCTTAGGCAATATTTACACAACACCAGTCTCCTCATCTTTCTGAGAATTCACTCTCGTGAAAGACTGGCATGGAAGAAGTCAAATTTATAAAAATGAATGAAGTAAGATAAAAATAATGAATCGGGCTAAGGAAAAAAATAAATGTTATTAAAAACAATATAAATTAAGTTAATATTGTGTCCTCTAAATATTTACTAATATCTGTTCCATTAAGTTATATTAAAATTACAAGCCAGATGAAAATTTGGGAGAGGATATGTGGTATTCTATTAGTATTTTTTCCATTTTTTGCCACTTTTTGTCTGGATGTCAATATTTTGTCAATATTCTATATTGTTCCAATTGTGACCGGTGGGATTTGTAAAAATAAATAAAAAAATAAATAAAAAACAACAACACCTTATAGTTGTAAGGAAAAAGAAGAACAATATTATGCATATTTGCCATCTTGAGTTTATTATATGTTATTATAAAGTAATGAAGATAGGAAAAATCTAATAAATAATTTCAAATCTTATTTCAAATCTTATTCAGATAAAGGAAAATAAGCTTTTGTAGATATTTTAATTATAGTATTTTGCATCTCACAGTTGGCATTTATAGATTTCAGTTTGTATACTAATCAGTTATATTCTCTAAATTTATTCAATATTATTCATTACTATGTATAATATAATTGTTTCTTAACTGAATTTTCAAAATGAAAATGTTCAGGATTCAAAGCATATCTGAGAATTGTGATCACCCTTGAATATTATTTAATAGACATTACAACTTTATGGTTGCTTTTAATTAGATGTTTTTGATTCTTTGAGATTAGACTTTTAATCAGGATAGTGCTTTAAAACATCCTTCTTTTCCTTCTCAGCAAACCAATAAGAACATCTTTAGAAAATAAATAAAAGTAAAACTAAAGTTTTAGGTTGTTAAAATAAATCTTTCACTGAGAATTTAAAGTGTAAGGTATTAATGCAATAAAGGCCCTAAAAATACTGGTAGTCCTTTAGATAAGACCTTTCATTTAATTATGTTTGAAAATCCAAACAGTCTCAGAAAAGTGAAAATTATGAGCTCGCACTACCCTTCCAATGTATTATTTGATGACAAGTGAAGGACTTGACAACCAACTCACATTTAGTTCACAGTTGCAGCTTCTTGTAGTCAAATGAATGTGGTTTGTGACCTTCCCAGCCAATTTCTGACAAGCAAAGTCAATTGGAGAAGCCAGATTCATTTAGGCTGAAAATGATTCATTTAAGAACCATATAATCTGCTTAACTGTAGAATTAACTTCACTTAGTATTACAATAAATAAGATCATAAAATTGAGACTCGGTTAAAGATTGCATCACTTAGCAACCAAAATTTTGGTCTTCTATCAGATTTTTCTTCTGTGCTTCTTATAGACTTAAATCAAAATGGTGTGTGTGTGGGGGGGGGATTTAATGCCATTCTCTGATTTTAATGGAAGAATGTAATATTGAGTTTTTTAAAGGCATTGTAAATTTGTATCATCTTCACTAGGTCTCAGGCACAATTAAAGGTTGACATGTTCACATACATACAGAGACAACTACAATAGTCTTTTCACAGCATATTTTTTCACACATGCATTCCCCAGTATTTCCACCTACAGTGAGGAGGGGGAAAATAAAATCTCTAAGACGATCAGGATCAACTTCACACATATATACCATGCCATTCAAGAATCTGAGCTGTTTTTATCTTTCCCCTTTTAAAAAAACCATCTAAAGAAAATATTCACATTCAAATTCATTCATTCATTCACTCACTCACTCACTTTCTATAATTGCCCAACTCAAGTGATTCTAGGATGCTAACATATTGCTAATATATTTAACAAAGGTTTACTATTAACATATTCTAAATGAAAAACTATATTTTAAGTTCCCAAAGTTTTGATTTTTAAAATCACTTCTAACTAAAGAATTTTGCTATTCATAAATCTCATTCCTTGCTTCCAATGTTAATGTTCAGTATTAGAAAAGATTTAACTTCACTATAATGTAAATAAGGACTCATAACCTCCCCTGTCACTGAAGTCAGTGATCTTTCATCACTATTAAATTTAAATATTACAACAAGGTATTCAAATCTATTATATTTCAGAGCATCCCTTGTCCCTGCCACATTAATCTTTTCTAATTCTTTTCTGTCAAATCATATTAATGAGTAAACTTTATTGATTAGGAAGAATAAAAGAAAAGTACATTATTAATATATATCCTGTAATTATAATCACTATTTGACTTATAGCATATTGCATCTGAGTTCTATTAACATCTTTTTTATAAATATGTAAGATGTTCTACACATAAGACTAGATATCAATACAGCTACATAATTATAAATATCTTGTATTAATCAGGGGCCTATAAATATTAATGTCCAATTATTGCTTTCTGAACAGTATTTTTTTAAAAAAAGTGTAATTAAAATTACCTAAGAAACTTTAAAAAATCCTCTGAGTATACATTTTCTACTACCAAGGAATTAAACAAAAATATTTTGGATATGCGAACTATTTTAATATTTTTTAGAAAACCCACTTCAGTTAGGCAAATACTGCTACTTAGACATCGATAAGCAGGAGATATAATTGACCTCCCAAAATTATACTTCACTAATGATACTATAATATTCTAGTTTTTGTCCAAGCCTAAATTTGAATGCACTGTGATCAATGATCATAGCTAAACTGACCTTGTATAACTGTGAAAATTAGAATGTTTTCTATAAAGATTTGATGAATTTATAGGTTTTTTTTTAAAAAAATGTTCTTCTTATGATTATAAAAATGATATTTTAAAGTCCAATACAACCAGGAATATAACAGCTTACAAATCAAATTTGTAGCCTTAGGATATGAAATTGACTCAGTGCCTAAAAGAAAAAAAATCAGTTCCCCTTGGAATCACTTGCCTATTTGCCCTCCAGCAATGACAGGTGCACCAATACGATGTAAATTGCTTTATTCACATTATACTGCTGAATGAGCAATCTGGTCTACCTAGATGTAGTGGTAAGAGAAGCAGCACTTTTTGGCAAGACAACTAACCAATGTAATTGTTACCAAAAATAAATACTTTTTAAAAATTACATTTGGGTTTTATTCCACCCGTCAAGATTTCTTTTATAAATTACTTTTGTTGAGTACTTCAAATTATTGAATGGGGAAATATAAACTATATTCACAGGCATATGGTATAAGCCAAAATGATGATATATCTTTTGGCATCATTACGCAGATGACAGATATTACATTATATATTTTATGGAATTAGTATTTAGTTTTATTATTTTAGTACTAACTTAGATCTTTAGTACTAACTTAGACAAAATGGCTAAATAGTACATGAACACATTGCAGTGATGATGCTAGAACAGGAGAGATAGTTAGGGATATCACATATATTAGAAAAAAACAACAAGAAGGGAATATTAAATAAAATTGGTTATAGAGAAAAATCAGACTGTTATTTTAATGCAAGATACCAAAAATTAATCCTATCAATTAGAGTTGACACCTTGTCCTGCCAACTCTGGAACTTCTGGTTCAGGTTTTTTTTTTTTTTTTTTTTTTTTGGCTTGCACCAAAATAGTGTTTCTACTATTTCTATTCCTAAACTAAGGAATTCTAGTTTAAACTCAGTAAACAAAATAATAAATCAGATTCATAAAACATTGAGCATATATTTGTAGAGTCTTTGGCATTCCCTGAGTTTGGTGGTTGCATTACCCAACTAGGTAACATCATCAATGTGGTGTTTGCTTTCTATTTATTATATATTGGGAATATAATTATTAGTTAGGATGTAATAGGAAACTCTGCATTAATGCCAGACAAAAGTGATATCCTGAAATATAGTACACATAGTGTTCCTTACTACTATAATGTACCATCGCCTATTATAATTAGGCGATGGTACATGGCAGGAAATTGGTATTCTTTTTAGTAAAAATATCTTACCCCTCCCAATGTGGCTATATGAGTAGGCATTTCACTAAATATAGTCTCCAACAAAGATCAAATCACCATGTATTTCCTTTCTCTTAGTATCATTGGTAGAGGAAACAGTTTCATTGATTTTAGACACTTTAGAGAGCGACAACACGTTGTTATGTGACGTATTGCAACTTTTTTCCCCTTTCACTAAACTGAGGATGGGAATGGCCAGCGCATGATGCATCTGGCCGTGCCATGAGTTTGATACCCCTGCTTTATAGATATATTTGATACTATCTGGCAATCAGATTGCAAATACATAGGAAAATGTTATCTTTGCATTTTTATTGTTGCATTATCTCTTGACCTATCTCAGATTATGACTGCTTATAATACATTTGTTTTAGTGAGAATTTCCCTGGTTTGTCCAATCTTTTCCCGCTTCACTTCACTGATGAGCTACTGCTTTATGGTCCACCTATTAATTTTCTGAGTTGATTCAAGGGCAATTCCATTTCAAACCAATTTCAGTAATCAAACTGAGCAGTGACAAAGGCATCAGCAACAATTTCCAATCCACGAATGGCCACAAGTAATACACGAGCTGTGCAATGGCCGCTAACTTGGCATGGAGGAATAGATGCTTGGATCAAAATAATGGACATCATTATTTTAATTACCTCCCTAAAACCCGTTTCCATTACCAATGTAAAAACAAATATTTTTCTGTTCCTAAACTGGCATGGTAATGTAAACAGCTGATATTAGAGATGGCTTTGGAATCAAAATAATTTATAAATCATTTATAGATATATATTAAAACATTTAAAAATATTATATAATATTCCAAATAGACTTGAGATTTACACAATCTTAAACATTATAAACTCTTTAGCAAAGGTGTTACTAAATTTTATTGCTTATCTTTGTGGGAATGGAAAGCTTCGTATGCAAATAGCTAATGGGCCTCTCTTAGGCCAGTCTGTCAAAACGTATGGTTCTGAATTTCCAGATGGAAATCAGGATAGAACTGCAACAAATACATCAATAAACAGGCAAAGGATTGTCCCTGAAACTGAAACCCTCTAACTGAAACATACTCCACAGAAATCAATCTCATTTTCAGGCCAATAATTTCCTTAATAATTGGCTAAAATAAGTCAAGCGCTAGAGACAGCATGTTCTGCAACCTCATTATTCAGTGGTTTTCATGGGATTCTATAATTAATTATTCTCCAGTTCATTCTATACTGTTCATTTCTTTATGAACAGTATAGAATGAACTGTTCAATTCAGTTCAGTGAACAGTTCATTACTTTTCAATTCATTAATAATTCTTCTATTCATTCTGTGCTTGTTTATGGGGCGGGGGGGGGAAGTGTTGATGGTTCCTTATCATGCAGAAATTATTATTAAGAATTCCACGTCCCTGGAATTGAATCCCTCTAGTTGAAACATAACCCACAGAAATAAATCTCATTTGCAGACCAATAATTTCCTTAATAATTGGGTTAAAATGGACTGGCAAAAGATTACACTTTTTTCTCAGAGAAACATAAATATTTTTCTAGAATTGATATGATCTGGATTACAAAAAAATTGCTTCATAAAACATTTAAAGCTAATATTCTTCCAGAATTTTTTTCTCATCATAACCCAATGACTTTATATGTTAAATTTGGAGCCTAATATTTCAAAAAGAGATGAAATGAGTTTGTTTTGCAGAGATTGCAGTTTGTTAAAGAATGTAACAAGTACTCCAAGATTATTTTCACAATAACCTGGGCAAGGTAACTAATTTGAAACAGTTTGAGATATCTGTAAAACTGTGATAAGGCGATACTTTATACAATATATACATTAATTAAGAAGACCAATTGAAAAATGCAAAAAAAATCCAAACATGTTACACGAAATTAAACTGAGGAAAAGAGAACTTCAGAAATCACCAGAAGATTTTAACATACTTAACCAGTTAAAATTATTGCAACAACAAATTTATTTGTTGATTGTTTCAAATATTGAAAAGAAATTAAAATACCAAACTTTTTTGAACATGCAAATAAACCAAAGAAATGGCTGGCATATAAATTAAGAAAACAGATTGAAAAGTGGACAATAATTAAACTTCAGGAAGGAAATAAGACCTACATGAATCATAAAAATATTCAAAGACACTTTTGGAATTATTATATTAATCTACTAGCTGAATACCCATGCTCCACTACGAAACCATGTGATTGGGCTTGATAAATCGACACCTACAGCTTGTAAATTAATGAGTAGTTACGATCTGCTTCTCCTCTCCCCTTCTCTTGCTCAGTCTTGTCTCACAGAAGCCTATCCTATCCTATCCTATCCTATCCTGCTTCTCTCCCTCAGTCATGCCCCACAGAAGTCTCCCCTATCCTATTCCCTTCTCTCCCTCAGGCTTGCTGCACAGAGGTCTCTCCTATCCTATCCCCTTCTCTCCCTCAGCCTTGCCCCATAGAAGCCTATCCTATCCCTTCTCTCCTCAGCCTTGCCCCACAGAAGCCTATCCTATCCTATCCCCTGCTTTCTGCTGTGAAAATAAAACTGAAACTGCTCTCTCTGCTTATGTTTTACATTTGGAACAGATTTCTTTTCAAGTAGGGAGGGGGAGTAGAACTCCTTAGCATCAGAGGGCTGTTTAGAAAGTGAAACAGTATTTGCTGTGTGAGCAAAAAGGAGACAGAAAGGAGCCTGGCCGTGGCTTAGTTCAACTGCTCTGTAGTATTTAGTATTTATTACATTTTTAAACCGCCCTTCTCCCAAAGGATTCAGGGCGGTGAACAGCCAGGATTAAAATACATACAATATGAAAATTAAAATAATTTAAAAATAATTAAATCATTTTGGCATCCCAATTTTAAAACCCCATTACCCATAAAATTGATCAATTAAAATTTTAAGCCAGCCCAGCTTGCTGATACAAGAAAGTCTTCAGAGCCCGGCGGAAAGTATGGAGGTCCGGGATCAGTCGTATCCCTGGGGGTAGCTTGTTCCAGAGGGCGGGTGCCCCCCAGAGAAGGCTCTACCCCTGGGGGCATCCTGCTTGACCGACAGCACCCTGAGGAGACCTGTACGCTCACTGTGGGAGCGTATTGGCCGGTGGGAGGTTATTGGTGGCAGAAGGTGGTCTCATAGATACCCAGGCCCTAAGCCATGGAGCGCTTTAAAGATGAGAACCAAAACCTTGAAGCGCACCCGGAAGACCACTGGAAGCCAGTGCAGCTCACGGAGGAGAGGTGGTACATGGGAGCGCCATGTCGCCCCCATAATCACCCGCGTAGCTGCATTCTGGACCAGTTGGAGCCTCCGGGTGCTCCTCAAGGGGAGACCCATGTAGAGAGCATTACAGTAGTCCAGGTGGGAAGTAACGAGGGCATGAGTGACCGTGCATAAGGAGTCCTGATCCAGAAAGGGACGCAACTGGCATATCAGGCGAACCTGATAAAAAGCCTCCCTGGCCACAGCCGTCATATGCTCTTCTAAAGACAGCTGTGCATCCAGGAGGACGCCCAAGTTACAGGCCCTCTCCGTGGGGGCTCGCCCCCAATAGCCAGCTGGCTATATCGGGATGCCGGCAACCACAGCCACTCGGTCTTGGAGGGGTTGAGTCGGAGCCTGTTCCTCCCCATCCAGACCCACACGGCCTCCAGGCACCGGGACATCACTTCAAGGATATCATTGGGGTAGTCTGCGGTGGAGATATACAGCTGAGTGTCATCAGCGTACAGCTGGCACTGCACCCCAAAACCATGGATGATCTCACCCAGCGGCTTCACATAAATGTTGAACAGGAGAGGTGAGAGGACCACCCTTGTGGCACCCCACAAACAAGGTGCCTTGAGGTCGACCTCTGCCCCCCCTGCCAACATGGACTGTGACCGGTCGGAGAGATAGGAGAACCACCGTAACACGGTGCCTCCCACTCCCAACCCCTCCAGCTGGCGCAGCATGATACCATGGTCAATGGTATCAAAAGCCGCTGAGAGGTCTAATAGGACCAGAACAGAGGAGCAATCCCTGTCCCGAGCCCTCCAGAGATCATCAACCAATGCAACCAATGCCGTTTCTGTGCTGTACCCAGGCCTAAAGCCAGACTGGAACGGATCTAGATAGACAGTTTCCAGATCCAGGTACTGCGGGAGCTGTTGCGCAACCACACTCTCAACAACCTTCGCCACAAAGCGAAGGTTGAAGACGGGACAGTAGTTTGCCAAAACAGCCAGGTCCAGAGAGGGCTTCTTGAGGAGGGGCCTCACCACTGCCTCTTTCAAGGCAGGGGGCAGGAAACCCTCACTCAAAGAAGCGTTAATAATCCTCTGGAGCCAGCCTTGTGTAACCTTCTGGGTATTAGCACCAGCCAGAAGGGACACGGGTCCAATAAACATGTGGTTGCGTTCAACCTCCCCAGCATCCTGTCCACGTCCTCAGGAGTCACAGGGTCAAACTCATCCCAGATAACATTCTCAAGACCCACCTCAAACATCCCGCCTCAGCCCACCCAGTCAGAGTCCAAGCCTTCCCGAATTTGAGCAATTTTATCATGCAGATAAAGCGCAAAATCCTCAGCTTGCCCTTGCAAGTGGTCTTTCTGCGCTCCCAGGTGGAGAAAGGAGCAGGTCACCCTGAACAGGGCAGCTGGGCGGTTATCTGCCAATGCGATAAGAGCAGAAAAGTAGTTACACTTCAGTAAAGCTGCTTGCTGCTGTGAAAGTAAAACTGAAACTGAAGCTGCTGTGAAAGTAAAACTGAAACACTCCACTGCTTGTGTTTTTGCAGAAGATTATTATTATTATTATTTATTAAATTTTTATACCACCTTTCTCCAGAAGGACTCGGGGAAGTGAACAGCCAAGATTAAAATACATACAATATGAAAATTAAAATAATTTAAAACATAATTAAATCAATTAAATCAATAAAGAAGAAAGAAAGTTTATGAAATCAATTCCATACCTCCCAGGAAAACTTCTAAATTGGAGGTAGAAATTGAAAGTTGCAATTTGGTTCCTGATCCTTAGAAGGTAAAACTCTGGGTTTAGCTTCAGATATGGTATATATTATATAATAATTAAATGAAAATAATTATATGTATCTGAGATGGCTGTTTTTTATTACTGAAATGAAAATAGCAATATTGTTAATGATTTCAATTGAGATTTTGTTAACTGTTGCTCAGGTAACACATGTGCTCCTCCAAGTGTCCAAAGTATTATTTTAACTTTGATATAATTTATTTTAATAGAAAGCACAAAGATTTATATAAGTGATTGTGGGATAATAATTTAATATTTGATATGCTATACTTCAAAAAATTGAAGGAAAGTAATTGAAGATGTGAGTAATTAGAATTAACTATGTATATATAAAGTTTATACATAACTGTTTCATCCTTCCTATTCAGGAAATACATTCTGGTGATTTTCAATAGATTCCTGAACAATAGAGATTTTTTTAAAAAAAATTCATATGTTTACTTACTCTTGTGTTCCTAATACTTGATGAGAAATATTTTTTTTTAGGTTTGGATGGCAAATATAAAGGGATACCATTGACTGAAAGAGTCTGTCCCTATGATTCTGGAGAGATAGAAACCTCTGGATAGGTCCTTCGCTGCTCTTTTTTATAAAGACATTCAAACAATTTTTATTTTCCCAATAATTACTATGTATTCTTGTTGTTCAGATACCATTTATGTTCAATGGTTGCTTAAGAAGTCACATAGCACAGATAGTTAAGATTCTTCATAGCAGCACTAAAGATTTCCGGAACTTAATGAATAATCCATTATAACCATTTTATACAATTAATGCATCAAATCTTTTAATATTATTACCCTGTTATATTTTAATGCTTAATAACTATAGGCTTTTACAATTTAAGGATTAATATTACATTATAGCTTAGGCCGTGCTCTTGTTTAAGTGCAATTGATAAATAGGTGCAGATTATGATTTTAACACAGATTTTATTGTTATTTGCTTAGAATTATTTTATTCTACAATCTTAATTAGATACTCTTTGAGTATTTTTAATTGTACTGGTCTTTGATTGTAAGGTCTTGATTATGAGTATAATCAAGGTCCATAGTCAAAGATCAAAGTTATTTATGGTGCATTGTAGGTTTTTGCTTGCAAAATCATATTTCCAAAACTGTTGACACCACAAAAGCTGTTAATGTCTATCCTATTTATTCACATGATCTGTATCTGTTATCTTTGCAAAATTCCCAGTAATGTATATTCATAAAAAATAATATAACGAAGCAATCCTAAGCAAAATAAAACCAAAACTATACCCTTCCAAATGATGACACGTGAGTCAACCATTAAATCTTGAAGGCCTTACAAATCAAATTTAACTGTCTTCTCTTATAAAATATAAAAAATAGCAGCCATCTGTATTTTCGAGGAAAGAGCATTTTAAGCAATAGGATAGCTACTGAAAAATTCTATTTCTGAATCTAACTTCAAAATCTTAAAAGAGAATGAAACCCAAAGCATTTTCCATTTGATTAAATATATAGGATGGGTATATTCCATTGGCTAGAGAATGAATGTATCTAGAACCCAAGCCATTTAAGATTTTTAGGTTAAAATAAGCACTTTGAAATGTACTAAATTTTTATTTGTAGCCTATAGTATGCAATGACCATGTAACCAGCGTCACAAGACTGTGGCAACTCCCTCATTTTGAACCAAAGATAGCTTCAAAAGGAGAGCAGGTATAGTAATAGTCCAACTTTGAGCTGGTGAAAAAGTAAGCCATTGTTACTAATCAGTAAAACCCTCAGCAGAGTTATGGCAAATAGTGTTAAATCCATAATTAGAAAGTGTCTATAATTTTGATAATTAATGATTAGTTTTAACAGGTAAAACCTACAAAGCAAACACACTGCAGATACACATGTATCTATACAGACACATTACATAGTATTCTTGAAATTCATGAGGCAGATAGCTTCAGAATTAACGTGTACATCTTCTTTTTCCAAATCAGTTAGAACTGCTAACGAACAGTTTACTAGCTCAACATCAAAATAGTTTCTAAAGTCAATTTTGTGTTACAAAGAAACAGTATAATTAATAGAAAGTTTTTTCATTATAGAAAAAAAACATCATATAAACATAAAATGGGCCAAGACATTCAAGGCAGTGGTGAAATGCTACCAGTTTGCACTGGTTCAGGCGATCAGATATGCCGTGCAATTTAAAAGGAAATCCTGCTTTCTAGTGAATCTAAATCACGCAGCACAGCTGATCCCCCCCACTCGCTGCTTTATTTACCTTCCTATGCCTCCTTTTGGCACGTATTGTGTATGTGCACAGTGAGCTTGCACCGGTGGCAAACCTGTTCAGATTTCACCATTGATTCAAGGTTATGGTGCATCTCCAAGTTAGTAATTGCAACAATTTGGGATATAAAAAGCTACATTTATTTTATATAAAACCAACAAAAAGCCCGGTACAGATCAGCATATTAAAAAAATAATAATATAATTTTCTTAGGTGTCTCTCTACATATTCAATTTATTCAATATTCAATAAAAATATAATGTAAATGTGGAAATTTTGATAATTATTTATCATCTGAAAGGTATTAATTTCCTTCACATTTTTAGGAAATTATTAGGATGCCATTCAGTGTAACTTGAATATTCTTTCTTTTAAGGTTATCTAACATGATAAATGAGAATATTTGGTTTGTATATAATTCAACCAATTCTAAGATAGTAAAAAATATCTAACACATTTAGAAATTTCAGATTATAAAAATCTTTATCACTCAACACCAAAAGTGTGTAATGAAGCATTGTATTCATCTTCCTTTATTTTGAAGGCAGCTAACATTTCATAAACTGGAATGTTTCACAATACTAGTTTTGTGATGATATCCACCAAACTGGATAATTTTACAAAGGGATAAGAGAAATTCAGTGAGGCTAAGAATATCAACACACACACACACACACACACACACACACACACACACACCAGAGACATTATATACTGTATGTATATTAGTATCAATGATACAAGAATCAGTGAGAGGATGGTATAGCACCATGATGGCGAACTTATGGCACACATGCCTGGAGATGGCACACAGAATCCTCTCTGTGGGCACGTGTGCCATCACCACCTGTTCTTCTGGGTTCCGACACATGCATATGCACAGCCAGTTCCTGTCTTCCGGGTTCCGTCACACGCATGCGTGCTGGCCATCTGGTCTCGACAGAGAGCACCAGAATCCAGAAGAGAACAGCTGGCCTGTGCACATGTGCACCAGATCAGCTGTCCTGTGTGCATGCACATGCCAAAACGCAGCTGGCCGCTACGCACTGGCCATCTGCTCTCTTCTGGGTTCCGGTGCTCTGGTGCACGTGCATTCGCGCACACATGTTCCAGTTTCATCACTCGGTGCCGAAAAGGTTAACCATCACTGGTATAGTACATGCTGTTTCTGTAGAGTTTCTCATTAGCATCCAATGGTAATCTTTCTGATAGACTAGGGAATCCTTCAGTTTAATTCAATAGAGTTTTATATTCTTAATAATTCTTTTTTTCTCTCTCCTGAAGTATTTTCTCTCACGTACAATATATTATGGGAGTATCAGCTGGCTCAATCATGCCAAATTTGGGAGAAATAATATTGATCACTTACTAGAAGCAGAATTAGCAATGGACAGACACTTACAATTATACATTGCCTTACATTTCATAAACACTTATATAAAAATGAAAAATATTTTACATTTTTCTATCACTGTTTAAGGTGGTTTTCATGCTGTGATCTGCTGATCACAGAAGAAATTGTTAGACGATTTCTAATAATATTTTGATGCTTGTTATGATAATATCTGATTTTTAGAAAAGAGATATGTTGTCTTTAACAATCACCATTTTAACAGTTTCTATGGCACTTCCAAAGCAGTCCTAGATTTCAGTTACCCAATAACATTGCTTAATTTGGAAGCTGAGCCAATTTATTTCCAGGACAGGTGCTGTGCAACCCAATTCTTTCTGTAATAAGGAAGCTCTGCAGAGTTTGTGGGCCAGGTACACTCATCAATATTAATATCATAGAACGAAATATTATATATTATTTTATGTCAGGTCTGTCAAAATCACGGCCTGCATCACACACTGGTCACGCCCACACCCAGTTTAGCAAAGGAGGGAAAAACTGTGATACATCACGTGACACCGGTGTGATGACG
Organism: Arizona elegans; assembly: GCA_022577455.1. Taxonomy (NCBI): domain Eukaryota; kingdom Metazoa; phylum Chordata; class Lepidosauria; order Squamata; family Colubridae; genus Arizona; species Arizona elegans. Next base: position 19,780,338 of record JAKOOJ010000004.1, read on the forward strand.
TGAGTTTGACATCCGTTTTAGGTGGCTCCAGAACTGATAACAACTTGGATAAATGACCAACTGAAGGATGTTTTTTACAGGTGCTTATGATGCTGATCTGCTGAATTCTCAGAAGCAGGGAAACAGCAGTAATATCTCAAACTGCTCTGAAGAGATTAGGGACTGGAAACAGTACTGTATAGAAATACCATTTATTTGTTCCTTGAAAAAATAGCAACTCAGTGGAAGTAAACTAATCCCAGTAAATGCATGCATTGTACTTTTAGTTAAAGCAAAACTCAGATGTGAAAAAGTTATCTTTAGGAGATTATAAATGTCAAGCTACTGTTTTTTTATCAGTTGTTAACCACTGGTTAAGAAACTTGATAGGCTAAATATTTGAATTTGGGACAGTATTCAGCATTAAAAATACACACAATGTTGTAAAATTAGAAGAACTTCCTAATTAATTAGCAAGAAATCAACAATATGGCTAGAATGGTTTAATTGAAAGACTTACTTATTCCAGGCTTGTCTAAGATTTTTAGCACTGTACTGTGTAAAGCGATCTGTAACAAAAAAATAAAGACTTTTCATTTTATATCAAACATTTTCCTTTATTATGTTTACTATTAAATCCAATGTTATCATATATGCACACGGCTAAGGTGACCAACTTTTTTACAATGAGAAGGAAGACACAAATAAATTGAAGAAAAATGTGTGCGTGTGTGCCATGTTGTGTTTTGGTAAGAAGTAAACAAAGCCTCTTGCGCGCGGTGCACTCTCTCAAAACAATTCTCCTGTGCGGAGCGCATGCGTCTCATAATCGCATCTCACCGCACTGTATCGAGCCTTGACGAATCATCATGTCAAATACAAATACGTCACATCACACGCAATGGATTGGATTGACATCGATCGAATACGGAGATTTACAGATTAGTCTTCAAATATCAAAAAGGAGGACATGTAGGAGGACACTTTTCGAAAGAGGACAGAACTTATAAAAGAAGGACTGTTCTCTCTAAAGGAGGACGATTGGTCACCTTAACACTGCTGAACAAGGCAACTTAGGCTCTAAAAGTAGTAGTAGTTGCTTTGGGAGTCTCACTGAAAGGATTTTAGGACCAAGCATTGATGTTTTCAACTGAGGGTGGCACATTAGCTGCTGGCCTGTACAGCTTTATTAACTGGTCAATTTAAAAACAGCAGCTATAAGAAGAAGAGTAGAAACAGAAGGTAGAGAACTGAATCACCTATAATAGGGTTTGGCCTGTCAAAGAAATTCCAAGGAATTGGGTAGTTTTGAGAAAACATGGAACATATAAATAGGAATTTTTACTAATCATAATATTTATTATTACAGATAGATAGTATTACTTAAATAAAATAATAGTAACTTTACTATTTTGTGGCTCAGTGGTTAAGATGCTGGGCTTGTCAGCTGGAAAGGTTGCTGGCTCAAAGGCCATGAAAGGGAGATGAGCACCATCCATTATAGTTGGCTACCAGTTGTGGAGTAAATCCACAGGGAGCCTTTTATCTTTTTAACTTTACTTGTCATTAAACTCTCCATTTGCAAATATCACTGTTTCAAAGTAAGTTCAAGTGATAACAGGCAAAGTATTAACATTTTGAATTATACAATTATTTCAAAAAGTTGACATTTCATTTTCATTTTACTTTTAAAGCTCTTCAACAAACATAACAAAATTATATGCATACAGAGAAACATTAGGTAGTTTAGCACCATTGAACAATAACAGATCAGAATTGTTTCCTGACTGCCACCTAGCGTCAAAACACTTTTCTCTTCTTAAATCAAGATGAAACATGAAAGCAAAAGAACATATACATTCATTTAGAAATACCATCACACTTCCTCATAAAACTAAACAGCAGTCTTAGAAAGCTACAAAATTTCTTTACAAATGGATTTCATATTTTTTTAATTATAATTTTATTTTTTTAAAAGCAGTCCTTTTAATGTTCTTAGTAATTTAATACTTTAAGGGAATAGAAGCAAAATCCTATAAACTCAGATTTATATCATTTTAAAAGTCATTTTGGGAAACTATTGTAAAATAGTTAATTTCTATAGAATGAAAGAAATAACTAAACATTGCAAGTTTTGTTTGGAATAATTTTTTGCTTATCTAGAGGACTTTTTAAAAACTAGTTAATATTTAGTGTACTTTGTCCCTAAAAGTTAAGATAACACTGTTGAAAAGAAGAAAAGTATTACATCAACAAATACTATCAATATGGATAACAGCACAAACAATAATTTTGAAGCCTGGTGGCAGTGGTTAGAATGCAGGCAACTCGGCCCACAGACTTGAGTTTGATCCTGAAGGGGCTCAAGGTTGACTCAGCCTTTCATTCTTCCGAGGTCGGTAAAATGAGGAACCAGATTGTTGATGGCAATATACTGACATTGTAAAGCACTCAGAAAATGCTATAAGTGTATGGAGCAGTATATCAGTCTAAGTGTTATTACTATTACAAATTTTCTCTGGCTTAGTATGCTCTGTGCTTTTCATACAACATTCCCATTTTGTACACCCTGATTATGTTGAAGCAAATACTGGTATTCAATAGAATAGATAAAAAAACCAACATAACAATAGTTGATTTTGAAAAATTTGGATATCAATTTCAGAGATTAATGGACCCATAATCAATAAACTATTTCAGAAAAAACACTATGTAATTATTTTCTTTAGGAACAACAGCATATTGATTTATTGGTTAAGTACATTCTTCTTTTACACCTCTAAACATTGAGCTGAGATGCTTTAATTCCCATTACAATTCCTACTAAAGTATGAAATTGCTTTTCGGTTTCTTGATAAAAGAGATGCCAAAATGGGATACAAAAAGCAGTGTGATGTTTCCAAATACTGTTAAAAGTCTCCCAGGACTAAGTGTCTTGAAGAGATAATATAGGAATTGAGATGTTTCTAGACTAATAGAATATAAAAATTGGAGGTGGGGAGCAGGAGGAGGAGAAAGAGAGAAATTCAGAGGGAAAGAAGTAAATAGATGGCACAAAAGCCATGTTCTCCCTAGCTAAAGTTAATGTATAGAATATCTATGGGAAGGCACACAGACTGTTCATTCAAGCACCTTCCTAATGTTTCCTACCAAGAACATACATAATAAAAACATACAGAAATTTTAAGCAAAGAATGATTCCTGATAAAGAAAAGATTCTCAGATCAAATACTAAATTAAATGTTTATATAACTTAACTTTAGGTTTATTAGAAATCATAATCTGCAGTTTGCCATAACTTTTTTCTACTAACATACTAAACCTTGAAATGGTATTTCTGTTCATATAGCCAATATCTTTTCACAGTGAAATATATAACTTTAATAGCATGCAAAACCAACCTGGCTTGAAATGTGGTAGAGTGTCAACTCCAGGCCATGATTCTTCATTTGGAGTTCCCAGAACCTGTAAGAAAACAAAGAAAAATATATTCATTTTTAATGTAGATGATCATTTATTATGAAGTATTTTAAAGGTGGATTAATAAATTTAACTGAGACACAGAATTAATTTTTAAATTTATATAAAATTTACATAATTTATAAATATCAATCAATCAAACTTTATAACTACTTTTGCCACAAATTATTTATACATTGAGAGAGCTATTATTCCTAATTAATATTGCCCAATTAAAAGGAGCTTGATGCTATTAATTCAAAACTGAAGGGTATACATGCAAAGTGTAAGTGTATTAAATAACATGTTGAATTTCTTAATTCATTTAAACTGAGTGGTCTGTGCACACAGAGAAAGATTGCCTTAGAGCAGTGACGGCTAACCTTTTCGGCACTAAGTGCTGAAACAGGAGTGAGCGCTGCACGACACTGGAAACCGCAAAAGCAGATGCTCTTCTAGTTTCCGGTGCATGCATGGGTGCCGGCCACCTGCTCTTCTGGTTTCTGGTGCGCATGCGTGCATGAAGACTAGCTGTCCAGTACACATGCACCGGCTCCGCCTGGCGTTTTGGGGGTCCTTGTGCTTCTCTGCATTCCCCCTGCCCCAGTGAGGGTGGCAGGACATCCCCACTGATGACCTGATTCCTCAGCCCTGGATAGGGAGAGAAAGTTGGGCAGGGAATGTTGCCTCCCTCCGCTGGAAAGCCAGAGCTCCTTCCCAGCCATAGGGGTAAGGAGCATTGGTATTCTGGGGGCTCAGGTAGGGGGCCCAGCAAAGGAGAGCTTTGCCCCAACTCTGGCCAGGATGAAGTGCCCCCCCCCAGCCTGCTGCTGAGAACAAGCCAGTGCAGCATCTCGGTCACTTCCCGACCGGCATCCTCTTACCCCTTGACGGAGTCTCCATGCTGCGCTTGCCGCCCTGATGGTGGTTCCTCCTTGTTTTCCTGCTCCAGCATCCCGGCCAGAAGTGGCAGTGCAAGAACCACCGCCGCCCCCTTGCAGTGGCAGGAGTAGCAGGCGAGATGGCCGGCCGCCCAGCCAGCAAACCCTACCATGCTGCCCCATGCGCCCAAGCTGGCCAGGAACTCTGGACTGTGGATGTGTGGCAGTGCAGTGGACTGGAGGGCTGGGACCGCACAAGAAGCCCGTTCCCGTCTGTCCTGGTTGGCAATTCTGCTCCCCTTGCTCTTGTTCCCCTTGCAGGTTCCAGCCCGCACATGTGCATTGGCCAGCTGGTCTTTGTGTGGGTATGCATGCCAGAAACCAGAACACCAGGTGGCAAGTGCACATGCACATACCAGAAACCGGAAGATCATCTTCCCAGTGTGTGCATATGCCCTAGGCAACTGTTCTTTCAGTTTCTGGTGCTCCTGCACACATGAAGACCAGCTGGCCATCACACCAGAACCCGGAAGAGCAACGGGCGACGGGTCCGCGTGCCTGGAGAGATGGCTCTGTGTGCCACTTCCAGCACACGTGCCATAGGTTCGGCATCATGGCCTTAGAGCTTTCGTTGAGTTAAATCTACCATGCAATATTTAGTACATCCAGCAGATGGAAGCAGACGATTTAGTAAGTCCTCTACTCTTATAAAAACTTATTACTGTAGTCTCTCAAAACAACACTACATTTTTCCCTAAATAATTTATTTTCTAAAACGGGAGGATAATCTTATGTTTGTTTTAAATACAATAGTATGAGGCAGTAAAATTTTCATTGGCAGTTTGTTCATGCATGTGCATTAAATTCAGGATTGCCTTCTTTAGTAAATTAATATTAAGAAACCCAACTTTCTGATGAAAAACCTGATCTTATAGCTATATTTTAAAAAGTGCTGAGTTGCAAGTTTTCATATACAATAACTTATTTCATCACTCACAAAAAGTACAAAATGTAAACTAATTACTGGAAGTTAATTTTACATTTTGAAATATTTTTTTAATCTTAATCTTCTAATCTAATTACTAATTTACAATTAAAAGGATCTATATTTAATATGGACAATATACATGGAAATATATATGCATCTGCATGTGAGATGAATTGACTTCATCTTATCAACATGGAATCAACAAAGGTTGCAACTGATTTTGCTAAGTGTAATCAGTTCAAATTTCTTTAGATTTTGTAGATTATCTAGTTCAATACCCACATTTTTGAAGGAACCATAAGCTCTTAATTTTTAAAACTATTTTACATAGGTACAAATCCAATTACAAAATAGTAATACTTTCAGAGTGAACCACGAAGCAATTAACAGACCATGGGGCAGGCTGGGAGAGGGGAAGTATGCAGCTATTGCCAGACAATTTCTCGAAGTAACTATTTTGCTTTCTAAAAAAGATAATTTAAGAATTGGACCCAAAGAAGAAAACAAATAAAACTGCAAAGAAATTCCAAGTTGCTCTATTCCACTGACATCTTCTTATACTTATTAAATGATTTACCCAACATATATGTATTTTTTTTCAAACATCTAGAAGCAGACAAAATCAATCTTCATAATTCAAGAAAAGTTAGCATATGGGCTAAAGGTTACAGAATACTTTGAGTGCCACATAATAGTATCAGTCTAACACATTTCTCTAAATTGATTTTTTAAAACAGGAGAAAAGTTTGTATCATTTTTGTAACTTTCCACTAACATAAGCCTATCTTATAGAAGAGCTGCCTAAGAGACAATGGTAAAAAGAAGGAGCAAATATGATCAAACAAAGGTAACTCATAGCAGGAAAGGTTGTAAATCATCAATAATTTCTGTCCTCATTACATCTGTAGAATGTAGTCTGGTAGTTAGGGAATGGTAGGTCAGAAGAAATAATAGCTTCAAGCTTCAAAGTTCTTTTTTCTAAAGTCAGTCATGTTTATTTGGTGATAGAAACCACCTGGGCAAAATCTAATGAGTTGATATCAATATCAATCAGAATAGAGCTGGTAGGGACCATGGAGGTCTTCTAGTTCAACCCCCTGCTCAAGCAGAACACCCTGCACCATTTCAGAGAGATGGCTGTCCAGTCTTCTCTTAAAAACCTTCAGTGATGAAGCACATACACTTTCTGAAGGCAAGCTGTTCTACTGATTAATTGTTCTCACTATTAGGAAGTTTTTCCTCCTTAACCTTCCATGTTGATTCTCTCCTTGGTTAGTTTCCAGCCATTGTTTCTTGTCTTGCCTTCTGGTGCTTTAGAAAATAAGTTGACCCCTCTTCTTTGTGGTAGCCCCTCAAATACTGGAATATTGCTATTATGTCACCGCTAGTCCTTCTTTCCTGTAGACAAGCCAAACTCAAATTCCTGCAACCGTTCTTCATATGTTTTTGTTTTCAGGCCTTTAATCATTTTAGTTGCTCTTCTTTGTACTTTTTCCAAATCTGAACATCTTTTTCTGTAATGTGGTGACCAAAACTGATGCAGTATTCCAGATGTGGTCTTACCAAGAATTGATAAATCAGTACTAATATTTCATGTGATCTTGATTCTATGCCTCTGTTTATACAACCAAGGATTTTATTGGCTTTTTTTGGCGGCGGCTGCACACTGCTGGCTCATGTTTAAATGATCATCCACTAGGACTCCAAGGTCCCTCTAACAGTTACTATTTTTGAGCCAGATTTCACCTTATCTGTATTTTTACCTTTGGTTTTTATATCTGCCTAAGTGTAAAACCTTGTTTTTCTGCACATTAAATTTTATGTTGTTGGATAAGGCTCACTGTTCAAGTCTTTCAAGATCTTTTTGGATCCTAAGCTTTTCTTCTGAGGTGTTGGCTATTCCTGCCAGCTTAGTCTCATCTTCAAATTTGATGAATTCTCCTTCTATTCCCTCATCTAAGTCTTTATGAAGATATTGAAGAGCACTGGGCCTAAGGTGAAACATTGTGGTATCCCCACCACTTACTTCCCTCCATGTATATGTATTACCATTAAGAACAATTTATTGAGTACAGTTTGCCAACCAGTTACATATCCATCTAGTGGTGATGTTGTCTAGCCCACATTTTTCTAACTTATCAAGAAGTAGGCTGTGGTCTACTTTGTCAAATATCTTATTTATTGATAAAGTGATCCCTTACAACCTGAAATTCACTTGAATTTCCAAAGAAGTGAAAGGGTTCTTGATGGCATTTAATGCCACATGCGGCTAGAGTTTTGCCTCTATTGGCTGCTTTGAGTTGTTACAGAAGGGAGCATAGCTGGACTCAAAAAGTGGTGAATGTACGTGAGAAAGATGGATTGCAATTACCTTAATGGAGGTCATTCTGTCACCTAGCCATTCTGGATTAAACCCATATTCCACCTAGATCTGATGTGGAGTTGGGTAGCTCATTACATAAATAATTAAATGCAATTAATCAATCTCTAATTAAGAAAGATTAATTAAGGTGGGGTGTCAGCTACTAAAGATTCTGAATGAAAAGAATTATCTACCTGGCAGGGTGTTTCAGACTAGTTATGAATACAATACTTTTTTTAACTTAAAAAGGTATTATTCTTTGATTATGTTTCTACCAGGTGAGCAGACATATTGGTTTTAAATATGAAACAAGGTATATCTCTAATATGCTTACGTTGGGACATACTCAGGTTGAATCCCAGTGAGACGGAATGGCTTTTAGCCTAAAAAAACTCTAACTTCAGGTGATTTCTGTTTGTAGCTTTAGGTGCAATTGAACATCATCTAAAGAAGATAATCTACCAATTTGAAGCTTTCCTAGACTTTACATTCTGATGTACAGGTAGTCCTTCACTTATAACCATTCATTTAGGGATACTTTGAAGTTACAACACCACTGAAAAAAGTGACTTATGACTATTTTTCATACTTATCCCCACTGTGGTATCCCATGGGTCATGTGATCAAAATTTCAGTGATTGACAACTGGTTGCAATATATCCCAGGGTCATATGATCACCTTTTGCGCCCTTCTGACAAGCAAAGTCAATGGGGAAACCAGATTCATACAACTGTATTACTCACTTAACTGCAATTATTCACTTAATAACTGTGGCAATAAAGGTCATAACATGAGGCAAAACCCATTAATAATTGTCTCACTTAGCAACAGAAATGTTGGGCTCAATTGTGGTTGTAAATTGAGATCTAGTTGTATCAGCAGGTGAAGAAGAGTCTTTGCATGGCTTTCACTAATGTGCCACTTGTGGCCCTTTCAGGAATGGGAGTTTCTAGTGATAGTGACTCATGCTTTATCATGTTGCATCTTGACTACTGAATTTAATTTATATGGCACTGTCATTTTTTAAAAAAAATTTATTATTATTATTTTGATTTTGATTTATATGCCACCCTTCTCCGGAGACTCAGGGCGGCTTACAATGCGTTAAGCAATAGCCTTCATACTATTGTATATTTTATACAATGTCAACTTATTGCCCCCACAAACCGGGTCCTCATTTTACCTACCTTAGAAAGGATGGAAGGCTAAGTCAACCATGAGCCTAGTGAGAATTGAACTCACAGTAATTGCAGGCAGCTGGAAGCTAAATACTACCTTTAACAGTAGCATTAGTCTGCTGTGCCACTCAGGCTCATTGAAGATGATTCAAAAGTACAGCTCTAAAAATTTCCCTACCGTGGAAGGGGGATAGGTTGTATGTTCCGGAAGAGGTCCGAGGACTAGTATTACAAAGATGTCATGATAACAAGTCGGCCGGGCATTACGGTTTCCTTAAAACACTACACCTAACCCGGTGTCAATTCTGGTGGCCACACATGAGGAAAGATGTGGAGACATACACACAAAACTGCTCTATTTGTGTGAAAGCCAAATCCCGACCTGGTAAGCCTTTAGGGTTATTACAGACAGTAGTTAGGCCTACCCATCCTTGGAAGGAGATAGGAATGGATTTTATAGTCGACCTACCGGAGAGCAATGGGAACACGGTAATCTGGACGGTTATCGACCTGTTTTCTAAACAGGCTCACTTCATTCCTTGCCGAGGGTTACCCTCGGCACGTAAACTGGCTAAACTGTTTATAATCCATATTTACAGGTTACATGGGGTACCCCGTCGCATCATTTCCGATAGGGGGGTACAATTCACGGCTCGGTTTTGGAGAAACTTCCTGTCTGCTATCGGATCGACACAAGGTCTTAGTTCCACATTTCATCCCAGTACCAACGGAGCCGCTGACAAGGCAAATGCGATGATAGAATGCTATCTCCGTTGTTATGTGTCATATCAACAGACCGATTGGTCCTCCCTCCTACCATTTGCGGAGGTGGTCCATAGTAGTACGGGCCTCACTCCCTTTCGTGTAGTGATGGGACGGGACTTTGTAGCTATACCAGAATTAGACCAGTCACCGACAACCTCACACATGCCCCATGTATGGGCTGATACGTTGAATACGGTATAGCCCCAAGTCAGGGAGGCATTGGATAAGGCAGCTGTTGCATACAAATCTCAGGCTGACAAGCACCGAGATCCTGCTCCGCCTTTACGGGTATGGGACATGGTATATCTTTCTACAAAATACATCAAATTAAGGCTCCCCAGTAGGAAACTAGGACCAAAATACCTGGGCCCTTTCCCCATTGTCAGGGTTATCAATCCAGTTACTGTAATGCTGAAACTCCCTCAGTTACTGGGGAGAATTCACCCTGTATTTCATAGTAGCCTGCTTAAACCAGCTAAACAAACCCAGAAAGACTGTGATCATCCTGGTCCAATCACAGAAGGACATTATTTTTCAATCATTTGGCAGATTGTATTATCTGGTTAAATGGACAGGATATCCATTAGTGGAGGCGTCCTGGATACCATGCACTGATATACACAACAAACGGCTACTGTGACGGTTTCATAACGTAAATCCACAGAAATCACGGTTCAGCGCTAATGGTATAAATTTGTCTCTTACAGGGGGATCCTTGGTGAAAGGGGAGCCACCTGTCGAGCCTCGCAGCACGCTCGACACTACCATGTGATGACAGCAGCAAGGAACATACATACGATATACATACACACGGGGTGATGGTGGCACTGGGTGCAGGCGGTCGTGTGCGGGGTGTGGGGTGGAGGTGTTGTGTGACCGGGTGTAGGGCGGTTCATGAACGTTGCTGCGGGAAAATGCTCCAGATCACACTGAAGCCCGATACGCTGATGAGGGGTGTGTGGTACTAATAACAAGGGTGTGGTATTAAGGAGGAAATGGAGGTAATGAACAGGCAGGCTATTTAAACGCTCACCGTCAGGGATTCATAGCGCTGATTTCGTTCGTTTTTGCGAATCACAGCATGTGTCTGGAAGCCGATGTGAATAATCAGCATTTTGCAAAGAGCTGAACTGTGTTTGCTGGGTTTTGCTTGCGTCTTGCACAGAACTACTGAGAACGTATTTTTACCTATTGACTGATTAAAACAGGTAATGGCATTGGTTTCCTGTTTGCTTCTCTACCGAATTCAAGCTCCTAGTAATTACTATGACGCATTTTATGTCTTACATCTTGATTGTATTTAACAGTGCCTGCTTAAATAGGATCTGCCCATTCTCACACCTCAGCAGAATGCTTAAGTGTTGCAGTTATGCCACATTAGTCTAAAGCAATGTTTCTTAAAGTATGGTCCTAGAGCCCTGGGGATTGCCCAAGACTCTCTTGGGAGTCCATGAAATCAAAATTATTTGCCAAATGATTGAAAAATAATATAATTCCACAAAGTGGTAGCAACTGCAAATGAGTGAATTTTTAATATGGTAAATGTTGATCAATATAATTCATATAATCAAAAGTTCTTTCGGAATCCTACATAATTTTTAAAAGTAGGAAGTGGTGCTAAAAGAAAAAAAATAAGAAACACTGCTGTAAAGTTTTTAAGTTTAGGATGGCTCTCTTCCTATTAATATCCGACAATAGTTGTCAAACAATATTGGAATAGTAATTCATTGGGTATTTTTAATTATTTATTGTTGCTTGAGAAGTGAAATATACTTTGTATTATGGGATTTTATGATATTATTATTTTATAATTTGTTGGATTGTGATTGTATATTGTGTTACTAACTGTTCCAAAGTCTTAGATACAGGTAACATACAAATTATTGTATAAGTATAAAAATAAGAAACACCAGCAATCTAAAAAATTTTGCTTGTTTTTAAATGGTGTTACTATCACCTCCAGTAGTTTAATTCTTCTGTAAGCATTTTAAATTTGATTAAGCTACCATTAATACCCAGGATTACTCTGCCTACATCCCAAGTCTTATGAGTTCTGTGTCAGGAAAGACCAAGGAAGAAGATGCTTAACAGAATTTGTATTCATTGCATTTTATTTCAGCGGCACACACAGCTTCATTTGAGTAAGTGGCCAGTGCACGTAACCATTGCAAGCATGACTGGAACTGCGCGTGCTGGTGCCCATGCTCGTACACGTGCTGGACCACCTCTCATGCAGCCTGGTTGCGAATAGGCCTTAGCCTGGGACTCCTGAGTTATACAGTTTCCTATAATGATTTACATAATAAATGTCTTTCTTTGAAAGCGGTAACATCATCTTATATAATGCTATGCTTTGCAGATTTTGTATTTGAAAATACTTTGTTCTCTCAGACTAAAGAAAGCCATAAATAAGAAATAATTTAATGGGCGTCTAATTAGTGTTTAAATTTAAAACAGAATGCTAATGATCAGAATTCTACAGTGGGGCAAAAAAGTATTTAGTCAGCCACCAATTGTGCAAGTTCTCCCACTTAAAAAGATGAGAGAGCCCTGTAATTGTCATCATAGGTAAACCTCAACTATGAGAGACAAAATGAGAAAACAAATCCAGACAATCACATTGTCTGATTTGGAAAGAATTTATTTGCAAATTATGGTGGAAAATAAGTATTTGGTCACCTACAAACAAGCAAGATTTCTGGCTCTCACAGATCTGTAACTTCTTCTTTAAGAGGCTCCTCTATCCTCCACTCATTACCTGTATTAATGGTATCTGTTTGAACTTGTTATCAGTAGAAAAGACACCTGTCCACAACCTCAAACAGTCACACTCCAAACTCCACTATGGTGAAGACCAAAGAGCTGTCGAAGGACCCTAGAAACAAAATTGTAGACCTGCACCAGGCTGGGAAGACTGAATCTGCAATAGGCAAACAGCTTGGTGTGAAGAAGTCAACTGTGGGAGCAATAATTAGAAAATGGAAGACATACAAGACCACTGATAATTTCCCTCGATCTGGGGCTCCTCTCAAGATCTCACCCCGTGGGGTCAAAATGGTCACAAGAACGGTGAGCAAAAATCCCAGAACCACACGGGGGGACCTAGTGAATGACCTGCAGAGAGCTGGGACCAACATAACAAAGGCTACCATCAGTAACACTACACTGCCAGGGATTCAGATCCTGCAGTGACAGACGTGTCCTCCTGCTTAAGCCAGTACATGTTCGGGTCTGTCTGAAGTTTGCTAGAGAGCATTTGGATGATCCAGAAGAGGATTGGGAGAATGTCATATGATCAGATGAAACCAAAGTAGAATTGTTTGGTAGAAACACAACTCGTCGTGTTTGGAGGAGAGAGAATGCTGAGTTGCATCCAAAGAACACCATACCTACTGTGAAGCATGGGGGTGGCAACATCATGCTTTGGCACTGTTTCTCTGCAAAGGGACCAGGACGACTGATCCGTGTACAGGAAAGAATGAATGGGGCCATGTATCGTGAGATTTTGAGTGCAAACCTCCTTCCATCAGCAAGGGCATGGAAGATGAAACGTGGCTGGGTCTTTCAGCATGACAATGACCCCAAACACACTGCCCGGGCAATGAAGGAGTGGCTTCGTAAGAAGCATTTCAAGGTCCTGGAGTGGCCTAGACAGTCTCCAGATCTCAACCCCATAGAAAACCTTTGGAGGGAGTTGAAAGTCCGTGTTGCCCAGCGACAGCCCCAAAACATCACTGCTCTAGAGGAGATCTGCATGGAGGAATGGGCCAACATACCAGCAACAGTGTGTGCCAACCTTATGAAGACTTACAGAAAACGTTTGATCCCTGTCATTGCCAACAAAGGATATATAACCAAGTATTGAGATGAACTTTTGATATTGACCAAATACTTATTTTCCACCATAATTTGCAAATGAATTCTTTCCAAATCAGACAATGTGATTGTCTGGATTTTTTTTCTCATTTTGACTCTCATAGTTGAGGTCTACCTATGATGACAATTACAGCCTCTCTCATTTTTTTAAGTGGGAGAACTTGCATAATTGGTGGCTGACTAAATACTTTTTTGCCCCACTGTATTTTTTTTTAAAAAAAATAGAATATGGACTTTCAGTAGGCCATCTGACTGCTCCTTGGCTAAAGATCTCCAGGGAGGGCTCACTTTTTTCCAAATGAAGAACTCACCAGAGACAGTAAGTTTCCTAGAAATCAGCCTCCAAGTCATCTACAGTGGTCACCAACTGGTGGTCCATGGACCACTGGTGGTCCGTGAGAAAATGTTGGTGGTCTGTAGAAAAATTATTTGCATTTTTTATATTGCACTAAATACTATTTATCTTTTTAAAAATATCATATTAATAGTCCACAGGATTTAAAATTATGAATTTAATGGTCCCTAAGGTCTGAAAGGTTGGAGAACCCTGATCTACACAACACCAGTTTGTGAGAGTTGGCTGCTAAGTCATCAACTAGGAGACAGGATTAGCAGTTCATTTGCAGTGGGAAAAAAATCCAAATATTTCTTTTTTTCCAACTGCTTCTTTTTTTTGAACAATAGTTCATGCCTTCTCTATCTTAATCATCTTTTTTTTATTGTTTACCTTTATTGATGCAAAAGACTGTGCTATTCACTTTTTGAAGAGCTGTGCCATTTTAGAAAAATCATGAATGCTCACTGATGAGGAGGATGATAAGCTAAAATAAGGAAGCTTTAAATAACTTTATTTTTATCATCTGTCGCTGAGAAACATATGAATTTAAAATTTTAAAGCACAATTTTGCCTATTTCTATGAATCTGCCATGCTCATTTGATAATAGGATCTATAACTTATAACTCTGAGGTGCTTGATGTCAGAGACTAAAAACTTCCAACCTTAGCTGAACCTGACTGATTAAGTTATTTCAGACTTGTAGGTCTGCCACCTAAAAGATTTGTTCTTTGGCCACAAGAGGGAGCCGAAGAATATAAAAGAGGGGGAAAGCCAGGTTTGATTATATAAACAAGGTGAATATCAAATTACAAAGGAGGAAGCCAACTCAGCTGGATGTCATGAGAAGCGTTTTAGAGAAATGTTTAAACAAAATAATTGAAACAGTGGGAATAAAGCAATGAAACCATGTAAAGAAACTTCTCAAACCACTGGGGATGTTTCACAAGAAAATGACAAAACTGACTTTTTGAAATATACATTTCAAAAAGGGTGTATTTTTGAAAAGGGTGTTTATTATGATGTTGATTCAAATAAAATTGTTTTAATGGAGCTAAAAGTAGATCTGCAGGTGGTTGATTTTAAACCATAAGAGAACAAGTTCAGGATCTCCATTCCAAATTTGAATTAAAGATTGACAATTTGTCTTGAACCTATAGGTTTGAAATAGGTTTTAAAATTTGATGAATTGGTTTTTAGAAATTTTGGAACAGATTGTTGAAATTGAATTTAGAAAATGAATATATTCAATTGGATATGATTTTAATCTAAAAGAATTTTTTTTACAAAATGATATATTGAATATTTGTTAGTATTGCAATTGTAGGATGTAATAAATGTAGGGTTGTAGTCATTGTAATTGTAAGGATATTCATTTTTAAGAAATGTTTTGATTTTTAGAATGGATATAAAACTGATATTAGATAATTTATATGAACTCTCTCCCCCCCCCTTTCTCTCAGAGAAAGAGACATGCTAACAGCATTATATATGAAAATTCAGTAAGGATAAATGGAAAGATATCTTATTTCTCACAATGGAAGGATAGGTGGAAAAAATCAGTTGACCTGGTGAAAATGGTAAAGCCAACTGTTGTAAAAAAAACAACAACAACCAGATTTCCTTTAGTTTTGTTCCCATTTGGACCTTATACTCCATGTAGAATAAAAAAATGAAATTTTAGATTAAGGATTGGTTTAATTTTGCAACTATATAAATGTCTTGTTATTCAAAAGCAAAACGAAAAGCTGAGGCTGTATTTGTATTCTACTGAAAAGAGTAGGAAATCACTGCCTTTTTCTTCTTTTTCTCCTATTCCCTTTCCCCCTTTTTCTGATTTTTATTTTCATTTGTATTTTATACTAGAAAAAAAAACATTCTAATAAAATTTCTTAAAAAAATAAATAGAATATATAAAACAGAAGATTTATATTCCACATGGACAGTGCAAAAGGAAAATGATACAGACATGAACCATCAATCCCAAAATGATAATGTTCAAAATAAGAATCTCTTATAAGGAAACTTCTACAGAATCACAGTCTACAAATGTTCTTCATTAGAAAAGGAAAAAAATTCTTTAATAATTAATGATTTTATAATTGAAGCAGGTTGTTTTAGTTAATGTGTTTTACAAATATATATTGCAATGTTTTGTTCAAAAGGACTAATAATCTAAAACAATTCCCAGTTTTCATTTTTTTATGTAAGAGCAGGGAGGTAACAAAATTAAAACTCGCTAAAAATGTTAGATGAACTTACCAGAAAAATTCTTTCAAGCTGATCTTGAATATCTTTCATTCCTGGAAAAGCAGCAACTCCTTGAATCATTTCCACAAAAATGCAACCAACTCCCCTAAAAAACAAGAAGTATAAAATAAATTACAGGGCAAAAAAATCTGCAAGAACCCTAGTACACACCCTGCAGATAGTTTTATTGGATTATTGACTATGAGTAAGTATGAGAAAAATTACTGTTATTCCTATGAAAAACTCAGACTTGCCTTTTTACAAAACAGCTTCAAATAGAGCTTTGAAAACTATATCTTTCTGTTCACAAAACTATATTTGCTAGAAAAATAAACTCTCTCTGCATGTTTCCGTAAGAATTATTTGAAAAAAGATTTGGAGAACATGCGAGACTGAGTACACCAGTATTAGAAGAGATAGAGTAAAGAAAAACTTCATAATCTTTGTATTTTATTGATACTAGTGGCTCACATTTTATTTATTTATGTGTACATGTATATAGCAACTCAACTGGAACTTTGTGAAAGACCCTCACTCAAGACACTTGTTCAAATGGGGGAGCTATCTGCTAAGACAACCATATATGAACCAGGATAAAAATATAAACAGTTTTTGTAAATATTTTTCTAAAATGGAAAAGTGATTGTTTAATTTTGATTGCAGACTGTTGTTTTTTTCTAACCAAGAGTATTGCGTTTCATGACATAGACATCGATGATCTTGTACAGAAACCTAGAATTGAAATAAAAAAATGTGAGGGCAATCTGGCTGAGACATCTGTTATCCCATTGACCGCCAGGGTTTGATTAGGTTGATCTGGCTGGCTAGGTAGATGTCCCCTTCCTCCTTCATCACTCCATGTGCGTCCATCCTGAAGCTGCACGCTCGGTGAAAGAGGATGACCATCCCAGATAGAAGAAGTGTACCAATCTTCAGTCAAAGACATAGGAATAAAAAAGTAACTTTAACCAAATGTTTGCATGCAGTTTCATGGAAGTTATATATACATGTACAGTCATGGAAAAAAAACATGATTCCTAGCATATAAATACTTTTTTAAAAAAAATTCTTAGATTGCAACTACAAATTTAAGAGGCAAATTTGTGTGCTATTCTCAATTTTTAAGATGACATCACAAATCATTACACACTGCTATTAGAAATTGCCATGAAATAAAGTGATTGGGTGCTTAAAGAACAAAGAAAGTGATATATGTATACCTTCTTGAATGTATACATACTGAATACTTTCCACACGATTCTGAGGCTTCTTTGAATTTCTTATGACTATTATGTAGAATATTCAATTCACAAGTCATCAGTAATCAACTTCAGCAATGTTTTTGTATAAAATTTAAGCTTAATATGGAAGTCACTAAGTCATAACCAATATTTCTATGAAAACTATCATGTTTCCCCAAGAATAAGACCCTGTCTTATATTTTTTTTGAAACCTGAAATAAGCACTTTGCCTTACTGCCATGCGCTCAAAAGCCCGATTGGGCTTATTATCAGGGGATGTCTTATTTTGGAGAAAACAGGGTATTTCTGTAAATACACATTAACAACTTTATTATAATCAAAATAATTTTGCAGTAACCTACCACTTTTTGGTATAGGAATGCTCCCCCTACCCAATTTGATTTAGTGATTAAAGGTCTAGACTAGAAACTTCAATGTTGGAATCATTAGGAACGTGGATTAATCTTCCTGATTCTGTGGCTGGATCCTAAAATACATTTGTGTTTGGTTGGGCACCTCAAAAGACCTTTCATTTATGCCCAACAATTTAATGTTTAAATTAGTATTCAATAGGGAGAGGAGAAAGGAACAAAGAGTACAGCCTACTAATATGCAAGCAAAAGAACATCCTCAAATAAATAAAATAAATAGAAAAATTATATTTAACCTTCAGGATTATTTTGTTAATATTACATGGATTTATACTTATAATCATATTAAATAAGGATACTAACAACCCTAAAGGAAAAAGGCAATAAATAATAAACTGGGGTAGCTTTCTATTACATAAAATCTCTAACATATTACAAATCACTTATAGGTAGTTACATGGTGAGACTAAGACTAGTACACTATAATATATTCCACAATGATTCCCACTGCTTGTTTTTACTATTACTAATGCCATGGATAGCTTCATTCATATTCTTAAATAGCTAATGGCTATTTACACAGAAAGCTGGAGAATATTAATACTGAATATGAATCATTAGCTTTTGGTTACTTTCCAATGCCATACAGTGACAAATGGAGTGTATAAATAGCTTACAGCCACTGCCACCTGCTTCCCACTATTGTCCTGTGGTTAGATTTGTATTTCTTTGCCTTTTAAAAAAATTCTTAACAACTGTAGCAACCAAATACTGTAATTTCCAGATGCAGGTTTTATGACTGATGAATTATGAAAATTAAGGGATAACTTGGATGAGTTGCACGGGTGTATAGATTTGCAAATAATATCCATGAATATACTTTATTTCTATTAATTTCTACATTCATATTTCCACACAAATCAGTTATACAGTACACATCTCTACCTCTATTACAGAGGAATCAAAGATAAATGTAATGTACCAGTAACCAGTTACAAATATTATTTTCTTCTGTATTAATTTCTCAAAAACATTACCCCTTTGTTGTACTATTTCTGATGTTTGTACAGGTATATAGGATTTCTATTGTAATTTAAAATAAACAAAGAATTTCTATAATAGAAGATAGTAAACACAGATATAGGTAACCTGAAATAGATTGCATTGTTATCTATATAATATTAAAGTTATTGTGTCTTTCACCTTCAACCAGGTGAAATGATGGATCATAGGGCAATACTTTTTGAATCAAGAAACCTCAAATGGGCTAAAGAACAGAATGCTAGGTCCCAATATTCCCATAGGAATTAAATTTGTGAAAGTTGTGGCCACTTTAGTGCTGCCATAATCAGATTATTTCAATGCTTCCTGAGAGTTTCCCATAAATCAATAGCAAAGCCAGCAGGAAGAATAAAGTGATTATTGATGTTCCATACCAGTTTCAAACAAATAAAGGTGGCTGACAGGGAGCATAAGCAATGGTGAAGCCAGCAGGATTAGTCACTAGATCTCATGCTCCAGCCACTCAGGCATACTCCCCAACCTGAACCTGAATTAAGGGGGAATTCCCATGCACCCTCCCTAATCCATGATCATCCCTTACACACTTCTGCACACCTCTTCCTAACCCACGCCCTCCCTAACCCACACACATCCTGAGCTTCTTCTTCAATCTCTTGGTACTTCTTGTGCACCCTTTCCAACCCATGCTCCAATATCGTATGCTCTTATTAGGGAAGATATAAGTAGTGCACAAAAGGCACCATGTAATTCAGGAGAGAGCACAAGGATGCAAGGAAGTGCACAAGAAGTAGTACATAGATCAAGAATATAGCGGAATGTAAAGGGTGCAGGTTGGGGATGGTACATGGGGAGAACATGACAGATGCCGTGTATTTATATGGACGAGTGCATGGGTTTGGGGATGGGTGAACGTACTTCTGAACTTCTGAAAATACTTCTGAACAATAAGCCAATCATGGATTATCTAGTTTAAATAAACAAATATGTTTTGATAACTTGCAATAAAATAAAAAAATTAAGGAAATGATCAAAAAAAAAGTTAATTTTAAGGAGAAACCTAAATTGAATTAAATAATTTCAGACAGTCATTCTAGGAAGATGTTTCAGGCATAGGTTTATGGGATAGGAAAATGCCAAATAAATTTTGATAGTTGAAGCTATTAAATGTTACAATATGAAATACATCTAGGTGCAGTGGTTATAAAGCAGTATTGAAGACAAACTCTACCCACAGCCTGGGGTTTGATTCTGATTCAGCCTTCCATCCTTCCAAGGTCAGTACAATGAGGAACCAGATTGTTGGGGGCAATATGCTGACATTGTCAACTGCTCTTCATTGTCAACTGAAAGTGCTGTAAAGCACTATGGAATGCTATATACGTTTAAATGTTATTGCTGTATGTCTAGAAATAAACAAGAAAAAAGGATGAGAAAAATAATAATCGATTCTAAGATGAAAGGAAAATTATTCTGACAAAAGAGCCTTAATTGGTGGAAGGCTTTAAAATTGTTCTGAAAGGTCAGAATGGTATTTTTTGACAATATCCTGACAGAAAAAAATAGAAAAAATTTCTATTTGGGAGCATTTTTGAGATAACTACAGTTTAAAAAAATATACAATCTAAAACAGACCACCCATAACCAAAATCAACAGTTGAACAAAATAAAACAAAAAGGCAGCCCAACTCTACCACAAATCCTCCAAATAGTCTAAATAAATTTGTGTATTTTTGCAAAATAACAACATGGAAGCAAATTTCAAGTGAGGTTATACATAATCTCGGAACTATCTCTAAGATGGCAATAAAATAGCAGAATATAAATTTAATACATATATAAATTGGACTTATAAATTTGGCAGCCCATGTAATGACTGCGGCACCAGTGTTTTGGTGTTAAATCAGATTTCACCATCCAGAAGCCAAGCAGCTGTCGTCTGAACCAAATGCAGTTTCAGGCAAACTTCAAAGGCAGTCCTCTGAAAAATCTGCTATAGTGGTCTAATAGGTCTGTGTTATATAAATCCCACTCCCCCAATTCAACCATATCTGGTTATCGGAAACTGCCTAGACAACTCCCTACTATTTTGCTATAGTATAATACAAAAAATAATGCTGTTTCTGTATGATAAAGCATATAAGGTGAACAAAATTATACATCTGCACAGAACTTTTTTTTTTTTAGAAATTACCATATTTTTTGGAATAGATTCAGCTGAAATTCAGTTGAAGATTGTGTGAAACATTGAAAGGCTGCTATCAGATGTACCCAACAACTACATATATCTACTATAACCTGTTTGATTTGTTTGCTGCAGACTGCAGCTTGAATTATAATTTTGGTGGATTCATATATTTGATAGATGTAATCAGTAATGGCTCATTTTTCACCTGGAACAAAAGCATTTTTCCTGAAAGGTCCTTTATATCTTTTTGACTTTTGAATTAGAAGACCTACATTATGAGACTTCAATATTTCATGATTATTAGTAAAGATATTATGTTTGTGTCCTCCAACTATGATTAATTTCACCTTGGAAATAGTCATATGTATTACTAGGAAAATAAGTCTTTGATTGGCTTGATAATCTCCCTCAGAATGAATTTCATTTTAGAAATCTCATAACATTAAAATACCTTTATAAATGTTTCAAATCTAAGAGTATATTTCTGTCAAAATTATGATCTTTGAATTTATCCGATCAAAAACTGGTAGTCATTTTTAATCAGAATGAATGACAACATTCAATTAATTTGTACATACCATTTTCACTATCCTAAAAGAAAATCAATGATATGAAATTACATTTTCATGACCACAAAAAAAAAAAAAAAAAGCCCACATTCCCAGAACAACAAATCTTAAGGGAAATGTTGTCTATTGATAGCAGAACCATATTTTTGGACATAATTTTAGCATAATGCAGGAAATGCAGGAGTACAAACAAAAACAGAGAACAAATGAACATAGAATTTCTGCTCAGGTTAAACTAATCACCCAAATTTTCTCTTCAGTTATGCTACAGTAACAGAAATCTACAAAAAAAGTGCTTACTCACATAGGCATTGTTGAATTCAAGCCCCCTTGCTTTTTATTGTTGGACCCCAGAAACAAATGAAAATTTTTACAATTTGCTATAGAAGGCTGACTTCAATATCATGTGTAGTAATTTTCAAGCACAGATGGTAAAGAAAAATGTGTTTTTTCCAATTAAACAACATGAAAATTGATTTCAGAAAATGGAAATGAAACAGTAACATTCTACTTCCATGCCAATTACTGTAATTTACTCCCTAGGTAACACAAAGAAAGTGCATATGGAAGCACAATGCAGTCTTTTATTTCTGTTTGATAATAGTGAGGAAACAGTGAGGAAAGAAACAAAAATCCTTTCAAATCTAGCATTCTTAATTTCCTAAAATTTGGTTGGTGAAAAAATGTATAACAGCTATCGTGTTCCACTGTACTTACTACCAGGAGCCTGGATGCTTGGAACTTAGCAGAAATGTTAACTGCCCCATCTTCAAAACAATGCTTCTACATTTTAAAAGCTGAAGATAAAACCATCAGTAGTTATATAATTTCTTTCATGTACAGATTCAGTAGCTGTAAAAATTCTCCAAGGAAACCTAAATTTTAAAAATTGATAAACAAAAACCTTCAAGACACTCTAAAGCAGTGCAATGAAAATGGTGAAGCTTTTTCTGTTAATAAGTGACAGTCTTCTGGCCTCCTTCCATCTGATCTGGCAAATGAAGTTCAGCTACTTAGAGAATGCCATTCCAGTGTCCTATTATTGTGACTGGTGGTTATATATGGTTCTTCCTTTACTTAAAGGAAGAAGAAAAAAATTCCCCAATTGTTTGAATTAAATTGTTTAAATTAAAACTATGACTGTCTTATCAAATGCATAGATGACAGTAAATAAAAAACTTGATAGATTTTAGAAATGGGCTAAAATACTGAATGAAATTAAACAGTCAGACAATTTGTTCCTTTTCAATCTTCTTTCAGTGCATTTTAGATACGCACTACACAAATAAAGAGCATCATATTGATTACTGTTCAACTGGATTCTTTGTTCCATTGGATTTCTAAATAGGTATGCACAAACTACAATCATAACTTGTCAAATATACGATTTGTCTAAACAAGTTAATATGTCCATAATATATGGTTTCTGTAAAAGTGCTGCATTCTTACCACATATCGAGGCAAGTGGAATATTCTGTTGAGCCTAAGAGAACATCTGGAGGTCGATACCAAAGGGTTACCACTTCATTAGAATATGTGTGACTAGGGACAGATTTAGCTCTTGCAAGACCTGAAGAATAATGCAAATACAACAATAGAAAGATAAGAAAAAATAACTGATGTGCCTTTAATAATCTTGCTCAAAACACTGCTTGAAAGACAAGTTTTGATAACTGTATGTTATTTTAATCAAAGAAAACTAATATTCATTTCTATCATTCAACCATTGTAAAACACAATGAAAACTCATCATCATAATAGAGATTGCAACAATAAGATTTGTCATCATTACCATCTTTTTAAAATATCTGGTGTCCATAATTAAACAGAAGATAGAAATTATAATTGATATCATTTAAAAACTACTAAAAATAACTACTAAATATAAACATGCAGATACAGTATATCCTTAAGCATCAGCACCTAAAATAAATAATATAATCAAAACAACAAGAAAATAACATCTTTATCTATTTTACACTAGAATCATTTCAAGCTTCAAGCATGTGCTATACTGGAGCATGCTAAAGAATGAAAAAATATTAATTTTCTCTACTATTTTAACATTTAATTCATATAATATATTATTCTTCAAAGTTCATACAATAGGTATCTAGATCTGTTGTGACAGATAAGGATATGTGGAACATCAAAAATTAAAATATTTATCACCAAGAGAAATTTCTTCTTAAATCTCACTGCAGGTTGATGCAAATAGGAACTCATGAATAAATGATAAAAAACTGTGGAAAGGTGAATGTTATGGGAAAAATGGCAACTATGGTATCCTTTTTAAATTTTTGTTTTCTAAAATAACCAGACTGAATAACTTTAATATATTATTAAGGTATGCTTGAATAGTCATTTTTTTTTTATAAATGACCATAATTAAATGAAAACATGACTTGGTAATTTGGCAAAAAACATAAAAATAAAGCTGCTAACTATGTCTGAATAGTAGTACTACCATTAGCAATTTCTTCCAAAAATTGTTCACAAAAACCAGTATAAACTTGAAGTTACTGCTGTTTTTAGAAGATCAATTGAAGAAATGCACAAATATCACATTTTTTATTGTGGCTGTAGCCTGCAAAAGCTACTGCATCAGACACAAAATGTATACTCAGAAGGAAGATACTCTGTCATATTCTGAGTTTTCAGAATCAGAATAATGGGAGTCTTCCCTTCCCTCTCTATTAGAGATGAAAAAAATATGTTGGGGGTTTTTTAGAAGAGAAGGAGGACTGGGAGTCAGAGGAAAGTAATACTGCTTGTACAGCCATTGAATTTTTAAGAAGTGGAAAAGTCCAGAGAAGTGAAGATTCCAGATAATTGCCACTATGAACATCTAGTATTTTATATACAGGGCTTCTATCTCCATTGGACAATCCTAAACCTTATTTTGCTAGTATGTTAAATTTAGGATATAATATGATAATTTGCACACACTGTTAAGTCTTTATTTTATTATTATTAGAATATAGGTTGATCTCTTCAAATTTGTTGGCCATTGTGTTATTCTCCAGATTTGCTGGCCTGATTAGAACTTTTACTTGTTTTTCTGTTGCTTGCCATGTTTCTATGAGTATTACATCAGTTCCTGTAGTCTTCTGACTAAGTAATGACTGGAATGCTGTTCTAACTTTAATATCAGAGATTCTTATAAATAGGAAATATATTGTAAGGTAGTGATAAGCTGTACAGTATTTCAATATATCATTTAATTTTTGCTTGATTTCTTTGAAATCAAACCGGTCTATTGGTATCCTTTAACATATAACTTATCAGTTGAAGCTTGGAATCTCATTATCAGTTCAGAAACTTTTTTGAAATATTTTTTTTCGCCAGGCTTATTTTTCTATCTTCTATGTCTTGACATATGCTATTGTAATGCTCCTTCTTGACTCTTCCAACATCTCTTTTAAATTCTTTTTAAAATTCCTTTCTGACATTTTTGTCCTTGGTTTTGGCTTCTTTAATTTCCTTGACAATTTCCATAGTTTGTTCTGTCATCTAATTGTTTTCTTGTTTGACAGACCCAGGAAAGTGAGCTCCAGTCTTGCTTTAGACATAAAAATTGGCTTTTTATGTCTAATCACACTCAGGCTAATCACACACTCAGGCTGAACTCACAGGGTTGTGGTTGTAGGAAAAATAGGAGAAAGGAGTATTAGGTATGTTCACCACATTGAGTTATAAAAATAATAAAGGCATCTTTAAAAAAATTGTTCTTGCTATACCCTGCCTAGCAATATAATATTTTTCTTAGCTTTTTATGTCCTAGGTAATAAATAGTGTGATTTTTCCATCTGAAATGTCCAATTCCAGGCCCATTCCCAATTTTATGATGGCTAAGATATCGATTTCTAAATTTCATTTCATTTATTCTTTTACTGTGTTGAGCTTCCCCATGGTCATGCTTCTTATGCTCCCCTGTGTTACAGCTTCAGATTTTTTTTTCCTTATATGGCAATACCACCAATTAAACTTTCAAAAACCTTAACTGAGTCATATCATTAGTACACTGAAAAATCCTCAGTTTTTCCTCAGTGGCATGTGGAGTGCCATCTGATCGGAGAGGTTCATCATCTGGCATTATATTGTAAATCATCTTGTATTTTCTTTCTATGTAATTTTCTCAGTATAAGCCCAGAAATAGGTTCTTCCTTGGTTTAGCTGGGCAGCTGGGAAGACCCTCACAGGCTGAATGACCCTGCTGGGGATGAATATTCTTGGCACGCAAATCCAAAGTTCTTCATTCATTCTTTCTTTCTAGGAACTCCCCATTACCATGAGGAGCGAGCACAGAAGGATTTGGAGACAGCAAATATCATTAAACTTTATAATGTAATTATTAAATACTAATTTGTAATATTTCACCATCATTTGTAGAAAACAGTAGCATTTTGAGGACTGCCTAAGTCACTGAATCTTCTTTTCAAATCTTCCTTTTAAGTTTTCAACAATAGCATTGTTGTTTGAATAAGAGCCTGGGTGGCACAGTGGACTAAGTGCTGTTAAAGTAGCACTTAGCTGCCAGCTGCCTGCAATTACTGCAAGTTCAAATCTCACCAGGCTCAAGGTTGACTCAGCCTTCCATCCTTTCGAGGTAGGTAAAATGAAGACCCGGATTGTGGGGGCAATAAGCTGACTTTTTATAAAAAAGAACACCGTTTAGGGGGGGCTGAAAACCCTACTAAGCAGGTATATACAAAAGTATGAAGGCTATTGCTTAAAGCATTGTAAGCCATCCTGAGTCCCCGGAGAAGGGCGGCATATAAATCGAACCAATAAATAAATAAATAAATAAATAAATAAATAAATAAATAAATAAATAAATAGTTCTACTATTTGTTTTTACCCGATTTACTTATATTTTATTATCTCAAATTTCAAATACAGATTTTAAAAAGTTAATTCTATTTATCTCTTGTGAGATTAGTCCAATGACAGGATCAAGAGTTATATTATCTAATTGTTTGCACCTATTCTACCTAGATGGGGTATTGAAATTATTACTTCTTTTTTCCCTGCATTTGAAATTTGGCAATGTAAATTGCAAGATCCCTCATCCTGTCCCATACAGATGTTGGGAAAGGATATTAGATGATGTGCCTGTATATCAGTGGTGGTATTCAGCTGGTTCTTTCCAGTTCGGGCAAACTGGTAGTGGCGGCTGCGGGAGGCTCTGCCCACCCGCCTGGATGTCATCACGTCCCGTTTTTGATGCTCTGCGCATGCAGAGGTGGCGCACATGCATGCTCCCATTTGCAAACCGGTAGCGAAGGTAAGTGAATACCACCCTTGCTTTATATGGTATCTACTGTTGGTAGGATCTGAGACTATACTCCAAAGCAGAAAATTAAGTTGGGGCTGAAGACCTATCAATCTTTTATCTTCAATCTACTTGTGAGCTCAGCTATTCCACTGCAGTTTTTAAATCATATTTTAAAATTATTCAATATCTTCACATCTTTTAATGAGCATGGAAAAAGATGGAACAATATCATAGTAGCAATTATAATCACTGAACTTAAATAATTTCAATATTAAAAGAATATATGCCTTAAGGTATATCTAATATGAAATTAGATCTAAAGCAATGTGGATTTTTAAATATAAGTGTTTTATTTTTCTCTAGTCTTAGTAAAGAGAGCCAGTTTGATGTAGGCTAGAAACCAGGACACTGTGAGTTATAGTCCTGTCCTAGGCATAAAGCCAGCTATGTGCCTTTGGGCCAATTATTCTACTCTCAGGCCTAGGAAGCAGGCAATCTAAGATCTTCTCAAGAAATCTTCAAAAACTTGTCCAGGCAATTGCCAGGAGTTAACACTGACTTGAAGACGCAAAACGAAAAACAAAACAAAACAAACATTCTTAGTAAAAACCTATAACTAGGTACCAGACAGCTGAAGGCACAAATTTCAAGACACACTGCAATATTTTGTCCTTTTGCTTT
Source organism: Arizona elegans (assembly GCA_022577455.1). Lineage (NCBI taxonomy): Eukaryota > Metazoa > Chordata > Lepidosauria > Squamata > Colubridae > Arizona > Arizona elegans. The sequence continues at coordinate 19,807,760 of JAKOOJ010000004.1, forward strand.
AAATGCAATATTTAAATATTTGCTACATTTAACATTGTATTTAAAAACAAAAGTAAATTATAGATGGTCAGAAAGAAGAACAAAGTAATTAAATATTCAAGAAATACACAACTACGATATTACAGGGCTAAATTATTTAAGTAATTACACTCTCATGACCAGCAATCTGAATTATCAAACAATAGTTCAGCATCGTAGAAACAATTGTATTGTTGTCATTATACTATAGTATTACCAAAAACCTAAAAGACTGCATTTACTTTAAGACTTTCAGGTTACAAATAAAAGTTCATTATATCATTTTTGGCTTTTCCAATAATGGCAACATATTTCATATTATTTGTGAATCCATACATGGATCCCCATCCAAAATTTATCTAACTGCTTCTTCCAGCTGAGAGAAAACTGTAGGACAGGATTAATTAGCACAGCATGTGCAATAATTTTGTTTAAGGATGTCTTGTCTATTTCCATGGTTACACCACAGGAAGCCACACACTCTCTTTTTATCGTGAGAGTTCATGATATTGGAGATATGGGAAATTTTTAAATTTTCAAGTGACAGTGAAAGCAAAAAACAAAAGGCAATTAGAAAAAATATATAGTGAACAGATATATTGACAATTTTGTCCTGGATTTATATGAATAACTTCATGACAATTCTGTGAAGGGCTTTAAAATTAATAAAAAGGTCACTAAGGAGGCATCCTGCTGCTACACCTCAATTCTTTACAGCAACAAGACGATTAATAGTTAGAACTCAGCATATCATCTAATTGTCAAGTTATATGCTCAATAAAAAAAAATCTCAAGAAAATAATAAGTGAAGGACATGTGTTATTTACGCTACACTTTATGTCAATGTCACTACTTATACAGCATATTGAAAAACATCTAACATCAATTAAATGACAGTGTACTAACATTTAAGACATTAAGAATGCAGTTAAATATGTTTCTACGTTATCAATACCAGTGAATAGTGTTAATATTTGGTCTAGTGGTTAAGACACCAGTCTCAAAAGCCTGAGACCGTGAATTCATGTCCCACCTTATCAGTGAAAGTCAGCTGGGTGACTTAGGGCTAGCCACTCTTTTTCAGCCCAACCCACCTCATAAGTTTATTATTGTGGAGACAATATGGGAAGAAGATGTGTTGGATATGGTTACCGTCTTGAGTTACTTGTAAACATAATAAAGGTGGAATACAAATAAATGAATAAAATAAGGATAAATACACCATACTAAGGATAGTTCATTAAACAAAATTAATTTTAAATCAACACCATCCACCTTTGTAAAGTTATTTTTCAACAGTAATAGTAAAAAAAAACCATTCTGGTTCTCAATAATCATTCTATGATCTTTGCAAAATCACAGAGGTCAGAAAAGAACAGAAAATACCTTCAAAAAGAGGGGGAAAAGAAGGCCTTGGGAACTACAGACTGGTCTGTTTGATGCTGATGAGAAAGACAGTGACAAAATGAGGAGTATCAGCTAGGGGTATTGGGATTTTAGCTTGGAGAAGAGAACACTGCAGAGAGACATGATAGTTCTCTTCTAGTATTTGAAAGGCTGTAATATAGAAGACGCAGAATTGTTCAGAAGATGTAACAAGAAACAATGGATTGAAATTACGAGGATGTAATTTAATTGGCTAGAAATCAGGAAAATTGCCCTACTATTCTATTATTAATGAGACCATAATATGCCACAAATAAATGAGAATGTCCTGAAATAACCCATACAGGACCAAATTTGTTCAGTTCTGCATTAAATAGCATCCTATTATAATTAGTATGAAACTCTGGAACAATAAGATATTATGCTTATACATATTATTTAGAAATCTCCTAAAATAGAACAAATCTGACTTGGAAAAATAGTTTGTAAAGAAAATGCTACACAGTTATCCTCATTTAGCAACTGCCCCAGAGAGCAATTGTTTGCAAATATGACTGTAATTAAACAGAAATTAAAGTCCATTTTCCAACCAATGTGGCATTTAGGGCAACGAACACCTCTGGTGTAAAAATGATTATGGTGTAGTCAGTTTTATTCAGCAATTGAAAGTGAGGTAGAGGTTCTTAACTATTTATTAAGGTCATATGGTTGAGCTTGTTAACCTTTAGTTAGAACATTTTAGAGAAACACTTTTTTAGCTGTTTGAAGAGAAAAACAGCTAAGGAAGAGATGGTTTGCTCAAACAATCTGTCCCGCAAGGGGGCAAAAAAATTGGCAAAAATGGGTCAGACACAGAATACTATATGAGAAAATTTTATCTGAATAAAATGGCAGCAACAAATGATCTTTGCAGTCTCTCTCATATCACTTAGCAACCATTTTGCTTAAGTAGCAAAATCAATAAAATTAAACATATTCACGCGCGCACGTACTGGATATATATATATTTGCATTTCTTTTCTATATAATATTACTGATATTGTTATGAGTGAGTCTTCTATGTAGCTGAATATTTATGGTTTGAAAACTGTATTTATATACTTTTTCCCTATTTGAAAAAATATTAATGTTTCTCTCCTGTAAAATATGTCTTTCATTTAAAATCCTGTGATAACTAAAACTTTGTAACTATGTATTCTAGGTTTTCAAACGATCTGTTTAATACTCAAATGGAAGAAGGAGATGACCAGCAACAAGACAGATGGATTCAATATCAGTGGCAAGGGGTGCACTGTTACAAGACCCGAAAGGCGAAGCTTGAGACAGAACAATCTTAAGGAAGTCTATGGGGCTACTAACAATACCAACTAGATGGCACACAATCAAATATGAAAGATGAAAGATATCTTGATTTTTTGTGGGAATAGGAAGCGGAAATGCTGTATGCTGCTTAAGTTGAAAAAATAAAGGCAGACTAAATTAAAGACATATGAACTTGCTGCATTACCTGTTTCCTTTTCTCTACTGGTATGATGGCCAAAATCAACTTGTATTGTAACTAAGAAGAGAAGTGCTCAAGCCATCTTTCAACATTGCTTACATCATTATCAAATAATCTTGTAATTAATGGCTTGCCTACCAAAATCTGCCAGTTTCAACTCCCCAGTGTCACTGATCAGAAGATTTTGGGGTTTCAGATCCCTGTGCAAAATGTAACGTTGGTGGATGTACGAAAGTCCTCGCAGCAATTGAAATAAAAATAACTGAAAAAGAGGGGGGAAAACATGTTCATTAATATTTGTATGTAGTGCATTGCCTTCCTACATAAAGATTAGAATGCAATAATGTGAAACGTTATTAATATAGATATTATTTAAAACCAGGATTTTTAACTGAACCAACAGGAATTAACACACACATACGTTTCACTACATCCAACTGCATAACCCTTCTTTAACAATTCTCGATAGTAATTCCATCAAAAAATAAATCGTATCAAATCAGTTATAGTCTATTTATTTGCATAGCTTTACAGATTAGATGACAGCCTAAAGACAGGTGTGTATGCTTGCTAATTATAGAGAATAACAGCACATGGAAAGTAGAGATGCACAAGAACACATTCCTTACAAGAAAAAAAAATAGGAATGAAAACGGATTATATTCAAAGATATTTTAGCTGCAGCAAGTCATTCAAATCTTTATTTTGAAAGCTCAAACTATGAAAAAAGTTATTTTATTTTTTCATTCATCTACAGTAGCTTTCAGAACTGACAATGAGATTAGCCATTTTCTCAATATGTCAACCAATGTACATTTTATATATTATTAAAAATTCAGATTTGTAGGAACAACATTTGTCAAAACATTACATCAAAAACTGTCTTGGATGCTGAAAAAATATTATTATTCCATGCAAATTTCACAGAAGTTTAAGGCAAAAATAAATCCTTTGAAAAATAATTGTTTTAACATTAATATTAATGATAAAAAAACAATCTGATAATAGAGACAAACAATACAAATTCAATGTTGTATAGCAGTGTATTTTTATAAGATTTATAAGTTATTATAAGTTTTTAGATTCAGTATGCTGAAGTGAAATAGTTCCTAATTACTTATCAGCTCAACACCTGTATGAACTTGAAATTATGATTATGAAAGAAGTTAATATAAAATATGGAAGTACAGAAATCTTTAATTTCTTTTCCTATTTACATACACACTACTTTAAAAAGAAGCTTTTGTTGAGGATAATATTTGCTAATAAATACAGGAATAATATTAGAACTTTCAAACAGAAAAGCTGCACTGCACTGCAATAAAAAAATGAAGCATTTTTTTTTTAAAAAAAATGCAACTGTATTATAAAACTTTATTTTGAAAAAATACAGAATTAGGATGGTTTGAACCAACTGCATGGAAGTTTATTTCTGACTCATCCACCCACCTCTTATTGATATTTTTTCCAGGAAGAAAAACACAGAGAATTAATTTAAGTTGTTGTGGCCTCTCAGCTGAATTCTTGCTATAGTAAAAGTTTCAAAAAATGTCACTGGAGTTAAAACAACATGTTTTCTTTTCATCTATATTCCATTAAAACGCACAACAACTTTAGGCTAGTCTCCCATTACTGTAAAAGTTATACACACAGAAGACTATGTAACTCAGGTGTTCTTCTACGTGCTTTTATTAACCCCTCTTAATTAACATTATATATACGGTAATCTATGTTTCTGGAGGGAAAATTATAGCAACATCCCAGTACCATATCGTCTCTGCCCAGTTCAGAAATATCAGTGAATTAATTTCTTATGTTCTGTTGCATTGTTCAATTTATTAATTAGAAACTATGCTTTATTAATGCACCCACTAATTAATTGCTTGGACTGGTTGGATGAGGATAATTTCTGCTACACAATCAAATGTGTAAATTATCTTTAAGGACCAAAGGTTCTGTTTCATCGGTATTTTTCCTATCGAGTTTTAAACTCAAAATTAAAAATCTATTTGGTTTGAAGAGAACACATTAGAGTATGGGATAAAAATATCTGAATGGTGTCTTAGCCAAAGCTTTAATGATTGGGAAAACAATCATTTACATGTAAATTACATAATTTACATATGAATAAATATATTAAAGTTTTAAATTTATAATTTAAACACATAGAGACATCATTTTATGATCATGCTATTTAGTCCTTATTCTCATCCTGAATAAAGGATGAGCTTATTTTAAAACTATCTAAATTATTTTAAAATGTCCATTTAATGATAGCGTAAAAAGAAATAATAATATTTTTGCTGTTCTGTCCTGACAACTGCACTTTAACTGAGGTATTGCTTTTCAGTAATGAGTCCAGGGACGTATGGGAGGAATGTTGCCATATGAAGGTCAAACCAATTTAGGGGTTTATGGAGTGTGGTATCAGTGTGTTAGCAATGATTAAACTGTAAGGGCAAACACATTAAAAACAACAATTTTTCTAATAAAGACACATCAACTGTTACATCAAAGAGATACATTTTTCCAACTCCCATTATAGATTAGAGTGAAACATTCTGCTAACAAGAAATACCATTCGTTGCACTTGAAACTGATGTGCTAAGAATAAAAGCATGAGGAAATAATATAGAAAGCTAAAAATTTAGCAATACAAATTTTTAATTTTTTTTAAAACTCTGTTTAAAAATGCTTGAGAAAATGTTAGTCTGAAGAATAACTGTGAGTGATTAGAGGTTCGTTTCTCTAGTAACTGGTGCTAGAGAAGTTCTTTATTTAATTAAGAGGGAAAATATTGCAACTGTGATTGTTCACCTGGTGAGGAACAGCTTTCTATTATTTTATTTTTCTTTTCAGAACTTCAAGACCAGCTTCTGGTAAAATGTTGTGAAGGGATAAGGAAATAAATGTTCTGTCCAAGCTTTTGCTTGTTTGTTTGTTTTCTTACTATAAGTGTATGGGGGAGAAAGGCAAGCAAGCAAGCAGTGCCTTTTCCAACAAGCATCATATCAAGCTTTTCAATCCAGTCAGTCCCGCTAATTCTGTCATGACCAGGGTTTTCTACATGTAGTAGATGAATGATAAAACATAGTGTATGAATGAAAATTAACTCATTTTATTCCCAATAATATGTAAAGAAACATAGTCTGCTGTAGGACAAAGAACCCTATAGTTATTTTTGAAAATATGACGGCCTCTGTGCATATTATTAAAGTGGCTCTTCTTTGTGTGTCAGAATAAGAGATGTTATCTGCATCCTGAAGGAAGGTAAAGAGAAGAGTTGCGATATTTGACAATTTACTGCTGAAACAAACATGGTGATTGAAATCAGTGACTTGTGAAGAGTGCGATCTGTCAGGAGCATGGATTAGGGATGTGACAGAACAATTTCCAGTGCTTATCAAATTCACTGACAGTGATCCCTTCTATTAATCTGTGTGGAGATAAACTGATAATGCCAAGAGCAGCTACATCTGTATCACCTTATAATATCTAAGCAAGAAGTTCAAGAATATGGGGCTCAGGTGGTATTCGTATCTGTGAGTTGCCTTCTACTTCAGAAGAAATAATTGGTTAAAAAAAGAATTTGGCTGAACCATGACAAGCTTGATCAAGAGGGCTTTGAAAGAATCCTAAGGAAGTTATGGCAATAAAACTGCATACAAAGATTTATGCACCATATAAAAAAGTAGAAGTGCTTTAATTGCCTTATTGAAACACAGCAGTAAAGAATATAATTTAAATAGAAAGAAAGCAGAGACAGGGGAAAGACTTGAATACTGAATTTACACACACAGAAACACACACAAAACACACACACGCAAAAGGGAGAAGGGAGAGAGAGCAAAAAAGAGATCCAAGACAATGGATTGTGGATTACTATTCCTACAGAAACATAAGCACTGAGGTGATCATAGTAGTCACAACAACATAAACTTAATTTGCAATGTAGAATTGATTTATTATTTTATACCTACTACTACTACTACTATTACTACTGATAATTTCTTCTTATAATTGTAGTGAAAGGGTTTTTCTGATGTTCATAATCAGTGGCTCTGTCAAAACTGGCATCATCGTCTTCCATAGAACATTTATATTTTTATAGGCAAAAGTGGTAAAGGTTTTTTTGAAGATGCAAATATAGGATAATATAATATAGATCCATCATATATATAATTTTATGGATGATATTCATGTTTATTGTAATTAATTCCTAAATGACAGACAAATATACAAAATAGAGCATTGATTATGTATTTAACTATTGAACAGCTTATTTAAAATCAATTTTCAATGCCCTCTGAAAAAGGCAGCTTTAATTTAGCATAATATTATCCTACCCTTTTCTGCACCTGCTTATCCTCTGAAGAGTAATGGGAAACAGCAACTTATCATTTACTTTAAATGAAAATAATTCTGTTCAGCATATCCACTATAATTAATGTCAAAATTTAGCCCTGTGACTTAATAATTTGATTTCTATGACACTAAAAACTTTTGATGTGTAACCATCTGACTTTTAAAATACCATAGCTTTTATCTATTGACATAAAGTTGACATATCATTGTATTTGAAAAGTTACAAATATAATATTTCCAAAATGGATCAAAAATTTTTTTCCAAATTTAATGAAGCAATTATAGAGATTAACCACCCACATACATTTAAATATTCATGTTTTAAAAGGGGTTTTATAGCTTGTAATGCTGAATCACATCTACAGATACAGAATTAAATCTAGGTATAGAATTGTATTTATATATTTACTGATTCATTAAAATTATTATTCAAAGTTTAAAAAAAGCAAAACATACTAACTTATTATATACTCAGTCTAATAGGTTCAAAATCATGAAACTTCATTAAAATGCTTTATGGTAGAGTTCTGAGAACAGGCAATATAAACATTATGTTAATAAAACCAATAAATATTCCAAATACTTCTTTATGCAAGATTCAGATTTTCCAATGGGTCATAAAATATTATCTTTTTGTTGATTGGAATTAAGTCTTGTTTCATTTATTGTCTTGCATAGTAGTACTTGAACATACATTAGAGTAATTTTGGAAAGTATTCCTTTTATTTACAATTTAAATATTTATCTTAACAGATATTAAGTAAGTAAGCATACACCCCCACACAGTCTATTAATGTATTATTTTAAGCAATTAGAAAAGAATATTTGGAAATATGCTTTATATGCATTTTCAGATGCATATTTAAAATGTTTACATCTTTATTTTTAAAGAGAAAATATTAATAATAATGGTTAATGAATTGCATACGTGTTCTGAGGACTTTTTAACACTATATTGTTTTGAGGCAATTTCAAACTTAATTACTTATGCTTTTAAAATATAAATATTTATAAGACGACAAAGACTTTGATTGTTAATATCTAATTTGGTCATTAAGAGCTACAATTATTCATTTTCAAGACCAGATATTCTTAGGCAATGTAACTGTTGTTAAGGAACAATGCTGGCAGAAATACATAGCCCAAACTAATTTTAGTTGCTACAAAATCTTTTAAAAAATCTTTTTATAAGTAGCACAACAATCAAAGTCTGTTTGTTCTGAAGGAAACTTAATACATACTGCTGAAAATTCAAATACATATCAGCTGGTTCCCTTATATCAGGCCACTTATCTTGTCTGCTTAGAGGTATTACAAGTTTATATTATTGCTGGTGACATGCCATATTGTGAAGGTATGTAAAAAGATGGAGAGCACATGCACCTAGAGCCACATACTACAGCCTGGCAGTTTTGATTGTATGAAATGCTAGTAGAATTCTGTCAAATATTATAGGTAGTTCTCAGTTAACTACTCACTCAGTGACTGTTCAAGGTTATGATGGGCCTGAAGGAGTAGTGGTTATGACCCATATTCAAAGTGCCAGTCATCCCAGCACCTCTGCAGTCACATAATTGCAATCTAGATAGTTGGCATCTAGCTATCAATGATGACAGTTGCAGCATCCCATGGTCACATGACTGCAATGTGTAACTCTCCTGCTGGTTTCACAAAAGGAACAAGCAGGGAACTGCCAGGGAAGGTTGCAAGTTGCTTGGGCAAGTCTCCTGCACCCATGTACCCTCTCTGTCTCACTGCACTCATATTGTGCCTCCCCCACCATTCATGCATCCTCCCTAGCAACTTGTGCATTCAGTCACCTAGCAATAGCCACCTCAAGCCCCATGACACACACACTCTGTGCCCTCTGCTAATTGCACAACTTCTGTCACTCAGCAGAACCCTGCTGTTCTTGTGCTGTGCCTCTCCCGCCACTCATAAATTCTTGCATACAGTCTTCCACTTGGTTAGCAGCCACCACAGGCCCTGTCACACTCATGCCCCCTGCAACCTGTATACACTTGTGTAACCATTCTCATCTGGCAGCAGTCATTGCAAGCCCTGCCGCATTTGTGCATCCTGCCACACGTGCCTTGCACATCCTCTTCCATCTGGTAGCAGACACCACAGATCCTGCCATGCTCATACTTCCCCTGCTACTCAAATACACTAGCATGCCTTCTCCCAACCAGTATCACCCATCCCAAACAAATATTTCTATATTTTTGAATTGTGACTGCATTTGCCAAGTTCTGCAGTTTTTAGATGGAATGAATGCATCTTGCAATCATTTATTCAGCTAATATTATACTCTATTATGTTCTGTTCTATATTGGTCATAATAGAAGAATAAATAAACAGCAATGGTTTTGTAGACACTTTACTGCCTCTCCTCCTCTCCTCCATGGATCACATAAAATACCAGAAGACTGCCTAGATGATTTGGCAGGCTTCTTTCTGATGAAGTCATTTAATTTTTTTAGGAGAAATTTAAATTGTAAACTCACATAAAAAAACAGCAGCATATGTCATATGGTACATAGCATTACTGAGATGTTTGTTGATAAAAAACCCTAAAGGAATTTTATATTTGTACAAATAGTACATTATGGTTTTTGAAACAAATACTGCTGTATGAGTAACTGACTCCATTTATGCTAAAATAAATTGGCTGATTTCCATGTAAGTAGACAGGGCAAACCTGTCTATTTACCTGGAAATCTTTGACTGAATAAAGAAGTAAATTTAGGTAGTTGTTATGGTCCCACTTTAAAAAAGCCCTCAATATAATTAAAAATCCAAATTACTTTTCTTTTTTGAAGAGATCTAATCATTAAAAGACCTGTTTATAATTACATTATTCATTGGCATCAAGTTAGCAGCTGGAGGGGATAGTAAATAACTTTGTATCATAATATCATAATGCAAAGGATGTGAATTACATTTCATGTTAATGATATTATGATGTAAATAACCTATAGTATATCATTTACATTTGCCCAATGACACCATAATATATACTACAGCATCTGTCCCAATCTTGCAACTAATGGTACTGGTTTCTGCAGGGTAGAATTAATCTACTTAAATTAACGATATATTATTGCTCACTGTAAGACAGTAATATAATATTTATTTGAAAAGTTGTATCCTACCTTCACATTGTCTGGATGAAGTCCTCCAGGATGTTTGTCCATGTACTGACATAAATCTGTATGCTTGAAAACAGAAAAGAAATAATATTTTTCAATGTCTTTTTTAATCAAATCTGTCTACTTCTGTTTGAAAGTTACTATAATACATTCCTCTGGATATAACAAATGGAAAATAAGGAAAACGTAAGTATAATTTAAATTGTGCCCTGTTTATACTACCATCAGGCTCTGTAATATATGATTAATATATTTGCATATCATTCTATTCTATCTATCTGTAATATAATAACACAAAGACTAGAATCTCAAACAATTTAAGGTATAATCCAAGATAGTTAAATAATAAATAAGCATTCTTACAATATATATAAATCATGACCAAACAAGTAATAAGCATTTTGATAGAATTTAGGAAGTTTAAACATCATTGTTTCAAAAATTCAAAGGTAATGAACTTGGGACTGCAACAAAAAAAGAGGGGATTAACCTATTCTCCAAAGTACTTGAAGGCAAGATAAGAAGCAATGGAGGGAAACTAATCAAGGAAAAAAGCAACTTAGAATTAAGGAGAAATTTCCTGACAGAACAATTAATCAGTGGAACAACTTGTCTCCAGAAGTTGTGGGCACTCCAACACTGGAAGTTTTAAAGAAGTGATTAGACAACTATTTATCTGAAATGGTATAGCGTTTCCTGCTTGAGCAGAGTTGGACTAGAAGACATCCAAGGTCTCTTCCAACTCTCTTATTTTGCTATTCTGTTATTATTAGAGATTCTAGAACTGAAGCAGGAATCAGACAAGCCATGTGACTATTAACGTTCATATAAAATGTTTTAACACTTTTAATATGCATTAAATAGTTTAATTTAGCAAATTTAAGAACAAGGAAAAAATGTTTCAAGAAACATAAATTTGTTTCACAATATTATTTATTTGTATACAAAGGATAATCTTAACCTACATTCTAAAAAAACAAAACTCTCCAGTTACGCTTGCTAAGTACATTGTTTATTTAATTTTTGTGAAAAACTGGAATATAGAAATATCTCTATATACCAAATACATTTATTCTCTTGAATATGTTTTAAGTAGTGTTCTTGTGCTACCAAACAAAACAAATGAACAGTTTAAGTATACCATTTAAACCCTTTTAGAGAATCAGCAGTGACTGTTACAGGAACTGACATCTAGTATTTAGCCACCCAGCTTTACCTTAGTAGCAGTTCCTTTTATAACACAAAATTTGTTTAAGGCAGACTTTATTAAGAATATAGTAGTTGGGATATATTCTCTCATGCAGAAATGACCATTAGGAACTACAAATAGCTACAAAGTCCCACAAATTATGAATATGAGAGTCAGCTGTGCTTCTGAAAAAGTTGGAAGTATATGCAATGTCTACTTCTATATTGGTAAAAGATTGGTGTCATTTGCCCAATGGATTCATGAGACTTCAGGCCGTATTACTGAATAAGAGTTTGCAATGTAAACTGGTTGAAACTGCAGCAAAACATAAGGGATGAAAAATGAAGACCTAAATTTATAAGCAATTTCCTTTCCATTCTTCTTCAGTCCTATATGAATACTATTATACTAGATGCTTACCCTGCAATGCTTTATTAGTTCCTTTTTACAGGAAATTCATTATACTATCATCAAATCATTACTGCCTTGTATGCTTGCTTTTTTCAGAGTGCAGAAAACTTATTCTTTTTTTCCCCTTTTTTTTAAAATTAAGACTAGGGCAATCTCCACAGATCGCCTTAGGATAGTCTTCCATCATGAAAGTCACAGTTCAGATATTTCTTTTAACATTTGAGAGATAGGGGAATTGTGTCTTTCATCAAATATTTATGTCCTGGTATTTCTCTCTATTTCTCTTTTGGCAGTTTCATCAGTAGCAGTTACAGTAATAATTTTAATTCACCAATAAAAAGTCTTTTATATATATATATATATATATATATATATATATATATATATATATATATATATATATATATATATATATATATATACTTGTGCAATGTCAAGAAATGAAAAAATATATGATAACTAATTTATAAATTGATTTAAAGTTGTTAATAAGTTTTTAAAGATTTTCCAATGTATATTTACTGTAACACCAAAGAATTAATATATTTTTGCCTACACTTTTTAAAAATAATAAATAAATAAATAAATGAAGAAAATATTTTAAAGATTAATGGCACGCCAGTGTACTATATAATGAGTCACATGTATTCCAGCAATCAGGAGTCTGGCAACATCTTTTCAGACTAACATATTTTATTAAAAGTATAAGATTTCATGAACTGCAGTTTACTTTGTGGGATCCCTGGAATGGTTAAACTGAATCTATGATTCAACTGGGTTAAAGCAAAGGGGGAAAAGATGGGAGAAATGAGGAAAAGGTTATTACACAGATACAGATTACATGCCTAGTAGTTGTGAAGATGCAAGTAAGATAGTTATATTTTATAAATTAACAAACATAATCTGTAAAAGGTACTGTTGAACTCACTCAAAAGGCCATATCCGAATATCTCAACAAAGATAACCAGTTTTAATACATTAAAGTTGCTTGATAGAAACTTGGAAGGTAGACTCTGGTATTTACAAAGTGTAATTGTATACATGTTCAGCCATGTGCTGAACATGGAATATTAAAATAAGCTACATTAGAAAACCAATGTTAACTTGGTGGGGGGGGGTAATGTGACTGGATGGGCGTGGTCAATTTTTTTTTCTTTTCAAAAAAAGAAATCCCGGGCTTCAGGCGCGGACACAGCACAGAAACGGCATTGGTCGCCCTGGTGAATGATCTCTGGCGGGCCCAGGATGGGGGTTATTCCTCCATCCTGGTGCTACTTGACTTCTCAGCAGCTTTCGATACCATCGACCATGGTATCCTACTGTGATGGCTCCGGGGGCTGGGGGTGGGAGGCGCTGTTTTACAGTGATTCTCCTCCTATCTCTCGGGCCATACGCAGGTTGTTTGGGCGGGGGGTCAGAGATCCTCCCCAAGGCCCTTCACTTGTGGGGTGCCACAGGGGTCGGTTCTCTCCACCCTGCTCTTTAACATCTATATGAAGCCGCTGGGTGAGATTATTCATAGTTTCGGATTGAGGTATCATCAGTATGCTGATGATACCCAGTTGTACATCTCCACCCTGGACCAACCCAGTGTTGCCCTTTCCGTGAGGTCCCAATGGATGGGTAGGAACAGGCTCAGACTTAACCCCTCCAAGACCGAGTGGCTGTGGATGCCTGATCTAGTACCCCCACACTTCAGATGGAAGGGAAGTTGTTGACTCCTTCTGAAAGGGTTCGTAATCTAGGCGTCCTCCTTGATCCTCGGCTGTCCCTGGTGGATCATCTGACGGCCGTGACAAGGGGGGCTTTTGCACAGGTTCACCTAGTGCACCAGTTGCACCCTTTCCTAGACAGGGATGCCCTTCATACACTCACTCACGCTCTCATTATTTCTCGGCTGGATTACTGCAATGCCCTCTACATAGGGCTGCCTGGAGGCTTCAACTGGTCCAGAATGCGGCTGCGTGGTTGTTACGGGAGCCTCCCATTACTCCCGTGTAACACCTCTCCTGAACAAGCTGCTCTGGTTACCGGTGGACCTTCGGATCCGCTTCAAGGTGCTGGTCTTGACCTATAAAGCCCTACATGGCATGGGCCCGGGGTACTTGCAGGACCACCTTCTACCAGCCTCCCACCGCCCACTGCGGTCACATAGGACTGCCCTCCTCTGGGTGCCATCGGCCAGACAATGTCGGCTGGTAGCCCCAGGATGAGAGCATTCTCGGTGGCTGCACCGACCCTCTGGAATGAATTACCCACTGGGCTTCGGATGGCCCCTGACCTCCGTGCTTTCCGTGCCGAACTGAAGACATGGCTTTTTCAGCAAATTCCCTGATCTGTTATGATATTTTAGCTGTTGGGGTTTTTTACATTTGGATGTTTTTAGTTCTATTTATTGTTATATGTTTTTTATTCTGTGAGCCGCCCCGAGTCCTACGGGAGAAGGGTGGCATAGACATCTAAGAAAATAAATAAATAAATAAATAAATAAATAAATAAATAAATAAATAAATAAATAAATAAATGAATGCATTTTTTCTACAACCTCTTCAGCTGAAGCGGTTGTAAAAAAATGCTTTTAAAAGGCTCTGACGATCCCAGCTGAGTTGCCTGATCATCAGAGGCTTTTGTTTTCTTTTAAAAGCATTTTTTATTTTTATTTTTATTTTTTTGCTTTTAAAAGGAAAAAAAAGCCTCTGACGATCAGGCAACTCAGCTGGGAACGTTAGCGTCTTTTAAAAGCACTTTTTCTACAACCTGTTCGGTTGAAGAGATTGTAGAAAAAAATGCTTTTAAAAGGCTCTGACAATCAGGCAACTCAGCTGGGATCGTCAAAGCCTTTTAAAAGTATTTTTTCTACAACCTCTTTGGCTTTTTTTTTTTTAATTTTTAAAAGCATTTGTAGACAAAATGCTTTTAAACGTTTTTTAAAAAGCCTCTGATGATTGCGCAGCTCAGCTGGGCATGGGAGGGGACAGGAATTTCTGCTACTGGTTCTCCGAACCATCCACCGCCATTGCTACCGGATCAGGCAATCCAGTCCGAACCGGGAGCATTTCACCCCTGCATGGGCCTAAGCAATTTCATACACAAAGTTAAATGTGATACATGGGCCTAATTCTACCAACACAATTTAGCATGAAACAGTTAAACTCACATTAAGAATTTTCAGGCAATCTTAGAAGTCCTATACAAATTCAATCACCCTTTTAAATACCTTAAAATTGTTAATTGGTAACATGATTGTAACCCTCATTTGAATTACTGCCTGTCTTCTTCCCTTTCCCTAACTCCAGATCATCCTATCTATTTTAATCCCACATCAATCAAGCCACTCCATGAATGTAATAATTTACTTTATTATCTTGCAAGATGGACAACCTTAAAATCTGTCTGTTCCCTCAGATTTTGGAATAGGATAGATGCAGCTGATGAATGTTATGAGCAAGTTTAATTTGAAATTTACAGAACATGCATGCAAAGATGTGCTTCTTAGATTAAAAACTAGAATGCCAAAGTTATAAACATGAAAGGAGAAAATGTACTTGGACTATATGGTTTAGTAAATCAAAAATAATCAGGAAACCAACTTCTCATTTTTTGTCATTTCAAAGATTTCTTCATAGCTGACAATGTCTTCAAACATTCAAAATGATGCCTCTATACACAGACATCAAAAGATCAAGTAGGTATATTGAAATGAAATTGACTGTGGGTGGAGCAGCTTTAGTATCAAAAGACATAGTCAGTTACTGACTGTGGAACAGATCACTGCAGGTTCCAAGTTAAGCGAAAGAAAAAAGCCAGTCTGCTTCCACAATACGGTCTTGAACATACGCCCACCATTTTCTACAACACAAGAAATCATTTTGAAGTCCTAACCCTCATTAAAGAGCCAGGGAGATTATGGAATAAAGTTAAATAAGTAATTAAGGATGTCTGTAAAAACAGATTACAAAGGGAAAAAAAAATAAAAGCAAGCATGGAAATTGCCAAGAAGTAAAAAGAAGCCAACACCCTGAAGGACAAACATTTCAAAAAGAAATTTAGCGAAGAGTTTCAGGAGAAAGATGCTGGACAAAAGAAGCAATAGGAGGTATCTTAAATAACTAAAGGACACCAATGGACAAATAGTAATCAATTCAAGGGAGATCAAATGAAAGTGGAAAGAATATACTGAAGTACTATACAGAGAGCCTTTAAAATATGTTAAATGATGTACTTACTTCATAATAGAAGGTAAGATGAATGGCTACTTCTTCAGCTCAAAAAAACTGAAAGCTATTATTTACCATCAGACAATACTAAGAGTTAGCATAATTTGTTCATAATAAAAAAAATAAGTAATAAGCTGCCCAGACTCACTAGGGACAAGCAGCATATAAGTTTAATATAAAAATAAGATAAGAAAAATAAATATTTTGAATTAAAACCCATCCGATTGCAAAGCGGCTAGGTGGGCATGGCTGGATTGATGTGACCAGAGTGGTGTGAAGAACTAGGTGCAGCTGGCACACTGTGGGGAAGACTCAGGGCTGCTGACTCGGGATGGCTGGATGAGCGTGCCAACTGCATGCAGCCATGTGGGTGTGACTAGATGGGTGCCACTGAGTAGGCGTGGCCATGCACAAAACAAGTCAACCCGGGCAACTAGATGTGGGACCAAATTGGCATCCCAACAAAATAAAAAACACCCACAAATGTGCCAGACAATGGGAAGTGACAAGGTGTGCAAGGAAAGGAAAGGGGAGGGTGGATTTCCACCACCTCGCTTGCAGAAAAGCTCAGCTTTCCATTCTCTAGCCCCATTTTCTGAGGAGAGGATTTTTTGAAAGTCTGCAAAGAAAATAAAGGGGAAGGGGTGTTGGTCCTACCTGAGATGCACCTTTTCGTTGGGTGGAGACAGCACCCAGGATGGGTTGTACTCGTCTGTCCATCCTTGTTGCTAGGACTTCCAGCTTTTGGCGAAGACTAAGAAACAGACTTGGCGTGTGAGAGACAAAGAGAAAGGTAAATGAAAAGAAGCAGGACCAGGCTAGAGAAGAGAGGGTCTGGCTGCTGTCTCCACCCAACGAGAAGGTGTGTCTCAGGTAGGACCAACGCCCTTCTCCATTGTGGGTGGAGACAGCAGCCAGGATGGGACATACCCAAGTTCACTGTCCCTAAGTATGGGGGGGACCAGACTGGTCTGAAGAACCCTCCCCTGGATAAACCCGTTGCAGCACTCTACGTCCAAAGGCGGCATCAGTCGACACAAACTTGTCCAGCTTGTAGTGCTGGATGAAGGGAGAAGGTGATGTCCATGTAGCCACTCTACAGATCTCGAGCAAAGAGGCTTGTGAAGCCCAAGCCACTAACGTCGCTGCACTTCGGTTGAATGGGCAGTCAAAAGAGGAGGTCTCGGTAAGGATCTTAGGTCGTATGCCATGGTGATTGTCTGCCTGATCCAGCATCCAATGGTTGATGACAACACCTTGCATCCCAGGGAAACCGGTAGGATGGACACAAACAAAGATTCCGTCTGTGGATGTCAGCAGTCTGCTTAATATACACATGAAGAGCCCTCAGAATGTCCAACGTATGCCACTGTTGTTCTAGATTGTGAACAGGATGAGGACAGAAGTTAGGAAGGATGAGTTCCTGCAAGCAGTGGAAGATAGTTTTGACCTTGGGCACAAAGATAGGATCAAGCCGAAGAACCACACAAACAGCGTGGAACACACAGAGGTCACTACGAGTAGAAAGTGCGGCAATCTCCGAGACGCGTCAAGCTGAGGTAATGGCTACCAGAAAGACAACCTTGCATGATAGTAGACGGAGGCTAGATGACTGCAAAGGCTCATAGGGAGGACCCGTAAGGGAATTCAAAACAATCAAGAGGTCCCAGGTCGGGTACCTATGTCCACCTTTCCTGCGCTACTTGTCCCTGACAGTGAGCCCCCCAGCCGTGAAGACTGGCATCCATCGTCACCACCACTCTCTTCGGCTCGAAAAACAGACAATCTCGGGAGTTGGCAGGGGACTGCCACCATCTGAAGGACCTGAGCACCCTCTTGGGGACGGGAATCTTTGCTGAAGAGGTGCCTCTTCCCACCTTCTGAAACAGCAAAAGAAACCATTGAAGGTCCCTAGAATGTAATTGTGCCCATGGGACAATCGAGATGGCAGAGATCATTTTGCCCAGGAGTTGCAAAAAGACAAAGGGAGACACTGATCTACTCCTCTCCACTCTGGAAATCAGAGCTCTTATACTATCCTGACACTCCTGTGACAGATAGACCTTCCCAGTCACTGAATCAATTAACGCTCCCAAATGGAGCAGGCGGGTAGTGGGGACAAGGTGGCTCTTCTCAATGTTAATGGAGAAGCCATGGAAAGCAAGGGCCAGAAGGGTAGACTGTACATCTGCCGCTGCCTGCTGTGGGGTAGAGGACAAAATCAGGATATCGTCCAGATAACACTGGAGATAAATGGATCTGGCCCTGAGGGATGCTGCTAAGGCTGCCAAGACCTTGGTAAAGGTACGCGGGGCAGAAGAGAGGCCAAAAGGCAAAGCCCTATACTGGTAATGAAACCCCCCCATAGCAGAACCTAAGGAACCTCCTGTGGGAGGGGAGGATGGGAATATGGAGATAGCCCTCAGTGAGGTCTATAGAAGAGAGGAGATCGCCCCTCCTAACACCGTCGAGAATAGATCGTAATGACTGCATCTTGAACTTGCGGTATACTACATACTGGTTCAAACGTCTAAGGTCCAGAATGGGTCTCCATCCCCCTGATGACTTTGGTACAAGAAACACACGGGAATAAAATTCCGTCCCCTTTTGATCATCTGGCAACTTTTGGATAGCCCTGATCGAAAGGAGATGCTGAACCAACGCGTCCATAAGGGATCTTCTCTCGATGTCATGAGAAAGCGGACAGAAGACAAAAGACATAGGGGGAGGGGAGAGGAATTCAATGGCCAACCCAGATCTTAATGTGGCCCAGACCCATTTATCAGAAGTGGTTCTCTCCCAAAGGTCGGCAAAAATATTCTGCCTATGGGAGGATCCGGGATGCAGTTAACAACGGCGCTGGAATGAACGACCCCCTCCCCCACGAAAGGGCCATTTACTTGAAGGAGGTCTACCTCTCGCAGATCTGTCCAGATAGCCGCGCTGTCTGGGGTAGAAAGTACCTTGCATCTTAGATGAGGAGGAAGAGCCCCCCTGGTTATATCCCCGATATTGCAGGCGATGGGAGTATGGCAGAAACCGGGACTCTCCCCTACAATAAGCGGTTGGCAAAATCTTCCGCTTATCTTTGTTTCGATGAGGAATGAGTTCAATGCGTCTCCAAACAATGCACCCTCTGAAAAGAGGACAGATGCTAAGCGCCATTTATGTCTTGCATCAGCTTGCCAAAGGCGAAGCCAAACCAAACAGCGTGCTGTTACAGATGAAGCAAGCGACTTTGCTGCAAAACAGGCTGCGTTGAGCATTGCGTCTGCTGAAAATTGTACAGCAGCGATGATCTTGTTAAGATCTTGCTTGATTCACGGATCCTCTGGAGCAAGCTTATCCTGCAGTTGTTGTAACCATAGCAATGTTGACCTGTTAAAGAACGAGGCGGTTGAGGCCAACCGAATCTCCCAGGCCACACCTTGATGTGCCCATTGCAGCACCAAGTCCGATCGGCATTCCTCAGGACGTAGACCTTCATCAGGGGTGCCGGGAATAGCTGCATTGGGAGTCAGGGCCATGATAGGCACGTCAACTGTTGGCACCTGCAGAAGAGAGACTAAATTGGAAGCTACATTAAAATTTCTACGGTCAGTAGAGGATGGAACTGGTGCTGAACCAGGGGATGCCCACTGTTTTTTGAGTACATCCAGAAAGAGAAGTGGTGTAGGAATATAAGTCATTGCTTTAGCGGGTTCGGCAAACAAAGAGTTCAGGTTCCCCTGAACAGGGGGTATAGGCTCAGAAGAAGAAGCTTGTTGTGCGGGATTAATTACCTTGAACAACAAGGACTTAAATAAAGCCTGAGGGAAAAGGCCAGTGAAGACTGGCTGTTCTGGAGGGAGACCCTTATCATTGGAGAGTTCTGGTTCACAAGAGTCAACTCCTCCCAGCAGAGAATGATGACTATAATGGGAAGCCACAGGTGAATCAGGGGCCATAAGAGACAAACAGTCTTCTTGGTCATCACTGTCCAAGGCCACCGATGAGCAGGTCACCACAGAAGGAACCCTACTAGGGGAGGGTAACCTCTCAGACAAGAACCTTTGGACCGCCACCGCAATCATCTGCTGCAACTGCTCAGGTCCAATCTGTTGACAAGCTAAGGCCTGGGAAGGAACTGGATCCACCCTAGGTTCATGTGCCACCGGGGCCGGCAATGGTGGTGCAAATGTTTTGGAGTTCACTGACTCCCATAAGCCTTCAGTTGGGATAGAAACAGGACAGTCCCGCAGACACAGTTGGTCTGGGGTAACTGGGGTCTGATGTTCCCCACACTTCCCAGAATCGGACCTTCTATGGCCGGTGCAGAAGCAGGTAAGAGGCTAGTGGCCTTGGCACAAATCTTTTTTAATTCCTTGTACCTGCGCCTCTCATCCTTTGAGGAAGAGAAAGTACTCTTATGGGCTTTATGCTGAGAACGAGCCGTGCCCGGCTTCTCTGAGCCTTGTTGAGAAACAGTAGGGCCGGAGGTTGCAACTTGGGCTGAAGATTGTTCGGCTATACTGGTCCTCCGCCCATATTTTGATTTGCATAAGGCTTTAGGCATAGTGATGCAGAAAAACAGCCCTCGTTTCAAGAAGAAGTGGTGCGGTGGTAGGGAATTGTTGTCTCTGATAAGGTCACAAGAGCCAATCACAAAAACCTTGGTCATTCTTCTAGATGTCCCAGTAATCAAGGGTCAAGAGTGATTATTTTGATAAATCAGAAGACCACTCCAAGCCTATGAGCAGAGATCAACGCTATCACATGAAGCAATTACAGCGGAAAACAAAATGATGGCCACCCCTTGCCGCCACCAAGGCACGCGAAACTCCTCCAATGGCTCACCGCTTGCCAACAGGATAGGGCAATAACAGTAACCAGACAAAATGGCGGCCGCAATAGTCGTCACCAAAGGGAGTACTAAACTCTTCAGCGAAGCCACTGGGTAGCAATAACAGCAGGGTTGGAGCGCGAAGCTTCCAAGTGTCTTCTGGTAATAGACACTATAGTCGAGGCAATTTAAATAAGAGCCAAGCCATCGAGACCGAGAGACCAGTCCGTCGGCACTTCAAATCGGGCGTCAGCTGTAATTCGGCTCTAAAATGGCTGCCAACCACAAGCAGGGGAGCACGAAACTCCACACAAGATAATTGCTGTATGTCTGGGAGCGCAAAGCGCCACCGGCGCTCAAAGGCAAAATGTGCCCAGGGAGTGCGGGACTCCACGATAGGTCAGCATTTGTTGTAATTAACTAAACAGCAGAAACGGCAAGCTCTGACAGCACTTAAAATTGGAATCAGCTGTAATTTGGCTTTAAATTGGCCGCTGGCAAGAAACAAGGTAGAGCAAAACTCCGCACAGGGCAATCGCCGTATCGTCGGGAGCACGAAACTCCACCAGCGGTCTAAGGCAAACAGCCTTTAAAGAACGCAACGTTCCACAACAGTGCTGTATCCCTTGTAAATTTTAGAATATGTAAAATAGCCAAATAGAGGGTGACAGCAAGTAGCTGAAGTCAGCTACTGAGGGAAACTAACCCACCGCAGTAGAGCCAGTGCTGCAAACTCACAAATCGATGTAAACCAAGTCCAATCTGATAGGCAAATTCCGAATCCAATATCCAAATCCAAAGTCCAAATAACCAAAGTCCAAATTCCAGAATAAGTCAAAGTTATCTAGAGACACAATCCCACAAGACTGTTCAGACAATGGGAACTGATAACTATGACAGACTCAATCCATCAATCTGAACAGACGAATACAACTCATCCTGGCTGCTGTCTCCAGCCACAATGGAGAAAGTAAATTTCCCCATCCTACTTGCAGAAACACTCTACATTTATTTAGTTATAAATCCTCACAAAGCACAAATCCTTTTGCAGCAATCTCACTGAATCAGGGAAAAGCTTTATCATTCTCTGTTTGGTCAAATCCACAGAAATGGGAAGGGGGAAACAGAGGAGAAGATAAACCGAAGGAGGGAAGGGTGGATAGTTTATATTTTCACTGCAGTTTTAGTTAGTTCTTGCTGTGACTCCCCCACCCAAAAAAACCCCCAATCCTAACAATGTGATTTTGGATGCCACCTTCTATCTCTAAGTTCTGATATTCTTTTTTTAAAGCAAGAGGAAAACTAGTTTTATAGTTCTATACCATGTGTTATGCTTTCTTTGTATTTAGACTCTAGGTACTATATTTTTAGAGTATACTGTTGTATAAGAGTAAAGCCAATATTTTTTCCCCTGCTTTCTCTTGCCCTGCTTCCACTTGTAGTGTTGGGAAACTCACAGCGTATAGCAGATGTACCAATTTGTTTTCTTTGGTTTCCTGACTATATCGGTCTATGTCTTCCTTGTGCGTTATGGTTTATAGGTCTCTACTGTCTCCACATCCATACATTTTTATATTCCGATTGTTTGCCATTTTTCTAAACTGAAGGCTTCCAAGTTGCTTCAGTTTCTTTATCATTTTTGCTGTCTTTTTTAAAAGCTTCAGTACATAGGCAATATTATTTATCAGGTATGGCCATTAGTACCTCAATATCAAATCTGATATTAACAATTATGGGTTTGGGTGGGGGGGTTTATCTCTTTCGTAAGTGTCCTAACATTCAGTACTAGGAATTTTGTAGAGGATTATAATGTATGTTTTCAGTGAGAAAGTGACAGATACCTGTGCCTGGAGATGGGCCATTTTCAAGGATGTAGACCTAATTTGCTGCATTGTTAGTTGCCCTGTATGTATTTTCTCTCTTCAGAAAGTAAGGATGGAGAATGGAAAACAGAGCATTTCTGCAAGTGGGATAGGGAAATCTACACTCCCCTTTCCTTTCTTTGCATACCTTGTCACTTCCCGTGGCACATCTACGAGTAATTTTCCTTCTGGTGGGGTGCCGAGTTGGCTCCATGTCCAGTTGCCTAAAGTGACTTATTCTGCACCCACCTGGCCATGACCATCCAACAGCAGCCATCCAGCCACACCCACAGTTGCACAGTGTGCAGCTACTATGAGTCTCTTTTGATGTCATATATCTTTACAGGTTAACACTCATACATACTCATACAAATACAAGTATCTATATTTATATAGTAACCACTTTGAATTTCAGGAAAAAATGTTTTAAAATTAATTTATATCTACCTTCGCCTTATTCAGCACTCTTTATCACTTACACATATTTCCAATGAAATATGTTCACTTCTCCCCCTTTCCTTAGCTATGATAAATCTGTATATGATTTAGCTTTCCCATAGTTCTACCTAATTGGTTTCAGCTGTCATATCTGAAATGAAATGGATGGAAAGCCTGAGGCCTGTGAATGAACAGGAAGCATTTGCAACTACATTCCCATCATGTCAAACCAGCAACATGAAAGACCTCTCCCATTAAAACAAAAACAGTACTATTTGGCTTCTGGCAATGACATCATGAGGCAGACAGATTGGATTGTTTCACTGAGGCTGCAAGATTGTTGCACACCATTCTTTTCTGCTAAATAGATTGCACATATATTTATCATGTTCTGGATATTCTACTGAGTACACTACTTCCCTATTGTTACATTCTTAAATATATGCAGCAATGGAAAAAAGAAAATATGAAAGGGAGCTAAATATGAAGTAAAAGACCTGCACACAAAATCCAAAGGCAAGATTTATTTATTTATTTTATTAACGTAAATAAAAATCGTTTTGACATAACAAAAAAATAAAAAAAGAAATATATAAAAAAAGAAAGTAAAAGGGAAAAAATATAGAAAATTCAAGAAAGAAAAATTCAAGAAAGAAAAAAAGGGAAAGAAATTACTTCTGTCCTTAGAGACTTTTGTCCTTACAGCAGTTACAAACAAATGTGTTGCAGGTCCTTGAGATACGACCATAATGGAGCCTGCCCATTATGATCGCAAGTCACAACAGTAGTTAGGTGAGTAATTTAACAACCACCGAAATCTGCTCTCCACAATTCATTGTTAAAGGAACATGTGAGTTGCTAAGCAGAGCAGGGGTACTTTGGGGCTGCAAATATGATTGTATATTATATGCCCTGTTTTATTGAATTATTCTATGCCACCCCAGAATTACCTTTAATGATATGGGCAGCCATATAAATTTGACTTTAAAAATATATTTGTTTCAATATTTTTTTTTGTCCAAGTCCTTCATACATGGTAAAATGTCCATATTTACACAATATTGACTAGAAGTACTTTTATACACTTTCCTTTCTACGGTGTCATATAACAGCACATCATCCTGTAAAAAATATCTCTCAAATTATAAGACAATGTGAATTTCAGACGCCATATTCATATTGTCTCCCACTATATTACAGCCGATTTCATCGTTCTCTTTAATTTGTTCCTTTTGCTTCAAATTTTAAAAAAGGTTTGTACATTCTATGCAATCAGATGTTCATCATTTGTATAGAGTTCATGACAGTGTCCTATGTTATCCTGACAAGAACTATTAGAGACCTTAACATAGCCATTCCTCCATTTGAACGTTAGAAGTCAGCTATTAATACCCTGGAGTTCCATGAAGGTTCTTTTTCTGCAGTGGGATAGAGCATCCTATTGTATTCCAATGTACTTTTTTCATATATCAGTGTCAGGTATTTTATAGTGGAACATATCAAAGCTTATGCTTTGGTATGATCCACTATAGGATGAAATCTTATGCCTGAATGAACCATGACCATATGGCAGCCGTACAAATCCTTTTCCCTGAGGGATTATTGCCATAATGGCTGCACCTACTGAAATGAGTTGTAATCCCTGTCTGGTAGATATAGCTTGAAACTTATAGGTAGTTTGATATAATTTAATCTACTTGGTATTTACAACTAAATATTCAGACTGGGACAGAGAAAGAAAAGCAACTTTTGTATCAAGTAATGGCTTTAATGCTGCTGTAAAAATAGTCAAGCCACATCATATGATTATTGTTGTGGGGAAATATAATAACAAGATCAATTCTATAAAACACAGACATTTATTGGCCTTCCTAACATCCTGGTGCTAATGCTTGAGGAGAAAGCCAAGTTTTAACAGTCTTGCATAGGGCCAGAAAGGTAGGGTCATCCAAGCCCCAGGAGGGAGGTTTTTTCATGGGGTAAGCACATCAGCAGAAAAGTTAATTCTTCCTTAGACACACAAGATGGCACTGTTTGATAGAAGGGATCTGAAAGATGCCCATCCTTTCAGATCTGGTGGAACAGACAGAAGCCCTCAGAGATAGAGTCCCAAAAGTAACCTGGGCATGTAAAGCTTTAAAAATATTAACCAGCACCTTCAATTCTACCTGAAATCATATTAGAAGTCAGCACAGTTTATGCAGAAATAGAACTGCATAAGGAAGCTTTGAAACATACAAAGCTGTGTCAGCTGCCACATTATACACTAGCTGAAGTTTACAACTCCTTGCACCGCCCCTTCTTGACCCTCTCAGTCATTAAAATAGTTAATGTTGTGGAAGTATGTTCTCATATCTACAATAACTTCATACCATAAAAGTAAATCTTTTAAATGTTGAATTCAGTTGATCACTTTTTTTTCCAGTCAGTAATTTATACAGTTAGCTATAGTTACTAATACATATTTTAGCTCAAAGTTTAGTAGTAATTAGTTTTTTAAGCAATGCATTTTAAATGAAAAAAAAATGGAAAAGAGAAGTCACTGTGACATATTAAACTCCTCACTTATTTACTAGTATTGTACTCCTTTTTCCTTCTTCTTGCCTCTGTTTATACTCTTGTAGAAAGAGATGTCTAATAAAAGAAATAAGAAAACTAATAAAATTTGTTTATCTTAAAAGTTACTTCCAGACTCTCTCTCATTCTTGGCAATCAGCTAAGACTGCTCTTTTCCTTCAATGTTTTAAGAAAGAAAAAATTATAATAAATATACATTTAGTGTTTTCTATCAATATAAGCCAAAATTTGATGACATCAATATATTTTTTAAAAAAATATTTCATGCAATTGCTGACAGTAAACAGAAAGCCATAAGAAAATTCATATACCAACAAAGATAATTTCCATTTTCTGGTTAAACCTACCAAGCTTTATAGTTTTATTTAAAAGGGGGGTGGGTAATCCATGAAACAGATTAAAGAATTGAGGTTTACAACAGCATGCAGGTTAAGTGCTGGAGGAGTAAAAAAAGAAAAGAAGTGAAATCACAAAACGCTAACTGTCATTATAGACAATTTAACTGATACTTGTTTTAATGCAATGAAATCATTACATAGAGTTAGCCTTTTGCAGAAATAGAACTCCAAAGTTTCCAACTGCATGAAAATGTTTGGAATTGCAGCATCAAAACATTGGAAAGGGGCAATCAATCTGCCATATTGGGGAAGACTGTACTGAAGTTTGAAAATTGTTTTCTTAATATCTTGAATAAGAACTGAAAAGATTCATCGTGCAATAAAAAGTTATAGAATGTCAGTTAAGGGGGTTTTTCCCAAAAAAATGAAGCTACAAAAGAAGTCATTAACAAAGTTTCCACTTAGTTTAAGTGTGTTTTAGGATATCATCTAGATCAGTGGTTCTCAACCTTCCTAATGCCACGACCCTTTAATACAGTTCCTCATATTGTGGTGACCCCCAACCAGGGGTGGGTTCTAAATTTTTTTACTACCAGTTCTGTGGGCGTGGCTTATTTTGTGGGCATGGCTTGGAGGTTATGTGACTGGGTGGGTGTGGCTAGCTGGTCATGTGACCGGGTGGCCATGGCTATGTGTATAGGGACTACTCAGAGGGCTGAAAAAAGTCATTTCTGACAGGTCCTCGCACTTTTGACTGGTCCTCACACTTATGACCATCCTCACATTTATGCCCGTGCAGCATTCTTAACAACCCTGTCACTCATTTCACAACTGCTTCTCTTCACCATGGTGACAAGATAGGGCAAAAACGTAAAATGTGAGGACAGTCGTAAGTTCGAGGACTGGTCAAAAGTGCGAGGACCAGTCAAAAATAACTTTTTCAGCCCTCTGAGTAGTCCATATGCAAAAAAGGACTACCTAGAGGGCTGAAAAAAGTGATTTCTGACAGGTCCTTGCACTTTTGACCGGTCTTCACACTTATGACTGGTCATCATTTATGCCCATTGTAGCATTCTTAACAATGTGTACTCATTTCACAACTGCTTCTCTTCACCATGGTGACAAGATAGGGCAAAAACGTAAAATGTGAGGACAGTCGTAAGTTCAAAGACTGGTCAAAAGTGCGAGGACCAGTCAGAAATAACTTTTTCAGCCCTCTGAGTAGTCCATATGCACAAAAGGATACAGCAATAGAGAGGGATGAAGGAAGGGAAGGGAAATTAGAGTAGGAGTGAGGGTAAGAGAGGGAGGAAGAGAGGAGGAGAAGGAGAAAGGAAGAGGAAGTAGGGAGGAGAAGAAGAGGGTGAGGAAGAGAAAGTAAGAAGGAAAGAAAAGAGAGAGGTGGTAGGTTTGAGGAGAAAGATTGCTGTACAATAAAAAAGATGAAAGGGAAGAAAGCCAACCCCAAACAAATATAAAGATATTAAGATAAAGAATGAATTGTTAAACTTTAAAGAATAAAAGAGAAGAAATATGAATAAATAACAATAATTAGAAACACACATACAAACATACAATGTATTTTCTTTGAACAGAGTATTTGGCCGGTTCATAAATTTAAACAGTGTTTAGTCATTTCAATTAAATTTACAATTTCTATATTTCCTTTTTGCCATATTTATTCCTCATCTATTTTTGTAAAAAAACCAGTATTACCCTTCATCCTCATCTCTAATCTTAATCAAATTCAATTTTTCCCTTCTATTCTATATTATACCCCTTCCCATTGTCATCTATTTTTATATCCATCCTCACATTGGTTAATTATGTAATATTACAGTTGTTTAATATGAATTCAACATTTTAATATAAATCAATTAGTTATATAACTACTTTTTTTGTATATTAATCAATATGAACATGAATATTCCAATTATTTCCATGCAATCCAATTTCTTACAAATCAATTAATTATATTTACCAATAATAATAAACCAAATAATTTCCCCCATATATTCCTCCAAACCACAACTTAACCATTTCTGCTTTCAACACAATATACAATTAATAGTATCTCAATTATTACAATTCCCTAGTTAAATAGAGCTTTTTTTCTTTTGTGTTTTAAAATCTCCTCTTTTTCCCTAAATTTCCCGTTGTTTGCACCTACCTTTTTTGGTGAGGAAAAAGAAAAGAAATCTGCCTGCCTAATTTTCCAACGTGCAAAGCCAACAGCCTGCTTTACTTTCTCTTTCGTTTTTCAGTATAGCTAGGGGGAAAAAAATCTGCACTCTTTCCAAGCCAGCAGCAGAGCCCTGAGCAAAACAGCTGAGAGAAAATCAACTGGGAGTCGGGAGCCATCTAAGCAAGGGCTAATTAGCCTATGCTGAAGCTCCGGGGGGCCAATAAAATTACAAAAAAACACCGAACCCTTTGTTAAATTGCTGGCTCCCCCGCCCCTCGCCTACCACTATTTATTGGCAATAAATAGTGATGCGGAGGGGCGGGGCAAGCCAGCAATTTAACAAACGGTTGGGCTGCACCACTGGCTCTAGGGCGGCCCTTTGAAGCCCCGCGGCAAGAATTTAAACAGTTTTTTTTCCTCTAGCCATCGGAGGCAGCAATAGATTGGGAGTGGGCGGAATAAACGAACGGCCGGCGATTCAACAGAGCAGAGAGTGAGGGTGAGTGAAGGCGGGGGGGGCGAGAGAGGGCTTTGGCAACCCCTGTGAAATGGCCGTTCGACCCCCAAAGGGGTCGCAATCCCCAGGTTGAGAACCGCTGATCTAGATGGAAAATATCATGCCTTTTATTGCGATGTTATACTATTTTTTCCTGGCTTAAATGTCAAGAAATTTTCAGGACGTTTATTACTGAAGTCTTGGTCTGACATGTAATAAAAAAAAACTTTCTGTCATTTCATATTTTATTCAGAACAAACAGATTTAACATGTTTTAAAATTAAGTGATTATGATAAGCAATAGAAGTTTGTTATCAGCTGCAGGAATAGGGAATACTAAGTTATTTCTTATATCTGCATTTCATCATGAAACTCAAAGTTACTTAGATAATTTATTTTATGATACATAGATAATTTACTTCTTAAGTGGTCCTACATTCAGACTTTGATCAAAGAAAAAATGTTTGTTTGGGTTTTTTAATGTTATTGGTACAATTTTATTTATATACAACATTGTTAAAAAGAAACACTTTTTTCCAAATTAATCATGGCTAAGGTTAGAGAATCAACAACTTTTTATTTGGAATACAACTTCTGATTCAGCCAGCACAAGTTGACTCACTCAATATCACTTCTGTTCTTAAAATGTGGAGCTCTTAAAATTGTTTGCCTAATAACATAAATTAAACCTGCAGATCCAGGATATGAAAGGTTATTTGTTTATTTTTTTTAATGTTTTCTGGTATATATGCTATAATGAAAGAATTAGAAACACTACAGCCCAAATAATATCCTATAATAAAGATATATTTCTACTTAAAGATCCTCATATTTCAGGGACCAAAAGATATCCATCTTGCTATAAACAGCCAGACAACAGAATCAAACTCAGACAAGGAGATCATTCTCTTATCTGAATCTTTGTCATTACATGGACAATAAGAGAATGGCATTCTCATCCATCAAAGAGTGACATTGATAAATGCATGAAAAGCAAGCCATCTGTTTGCATTATCCTCCTACCAAATCCTTCAGCTATACATAGCTGTCACATAAAATTGCTTGCTCTAATATAGCTACATAGCACCATCCAGTATGAAGCAAGTCTTCCTTAAACTAGTTTTATTATTGTTTACTTACTTCAGTTTCTAGACTATTCAATTCCTAACCCCTCTAAGTAACTCACAGTAAACCAATATACATAGGATCAAAATAGAAATAGGAAAAAAAAAACAAATTACACAAGCATCCTAAACACTACCATTGGTTAGAGTAACTTTTAATAGTAATGCTAAGTAGTAATGCCCCAATGCTAGAGCTATGTAAGAGGTTAAGGAGTGTCTGAATGTCAAGAGATAATCTGTTCTATATATAAATATGTACCTTACCCCAAAATGCTTTATAAAAGAAACTCATCAAAGCTTGCCATGCAAGTCCTGCTACAATCCTAAAGTGTACACATTTCTCAGTAATAGAGGTGACTACCCCATATTTAATGTGAAAATTATCAATACAATGCCACTGACTTGTATTGCTGAAGTTCTCTAGAAGTTCATAAAATTGGCACACAACAAAAAATTATGATCTTAATACAGTGATATTTGACTTTTGGAATTTAAATATTTCAGTCTTAGAGGATAGAAAGAATAGCAGCAGCATTCACAGGAAGATTAGGCCATCAATACATATTTCCTTCTCTTTCCTTCTTATTCTTACAAGACAGAAAGGAAAAATGAATAGACTATCATTAACCGGTCTTTATATCTGTTATCTCTGACTAGTATGCTTAACGAAGAGATATTAATTAAAACTATATTTAATTTCAACTAGTTGAATATTTATATTTCGCTACCTAAGAATATGATTCTCATTATACTAAATAAATATTTCTTTCGAAGAAAAGTTTTCAAGAAAAGTGCCTTGCTTTAGCATTCGAATTTTAACACGTAAATCTTTTTACACCTATTTCTGAAAATACTAATGTTGCACATGCACATTTCTACTTGATTTTAACATTTTTTTTCTAAGAACCAAAAAGTTCTCTACTCATTTCAATCCCAAATTAATGCAGTGAAACCCAACTTAATGAGCTAATTGTGTATTTTTGTTCTCTTGTTATATCCCAAGGACGGGGTATAAGAGTAGTGTCAGCTTGAGCTGCTTTCTCACATTTTCTTTATTTCCTATGCTTAAATTATGCCTTTGTTTTTGCAGCAGTTTCTGCATATTTCTTTTATGGCTCACTTTTCTGAATTTCTGCACATTCTGTAAGATCTGATAGAGCAGGTGTGCTCCAGGTTCTATCCCTAAAACAGTGTCATCTGAGGGATCTGATGGGACATTGCCTTTTATGTTCATGTACTTGTCCTTTGCAATTACATATTTCTAGAGCCGGAGTGTCAAACTGGCAGCCGGCAGGCCAGGTGCGTCACAGGCAGGCCATGTTCACGCCAGCTCTGCGAAGGGGAAAAACATCATGAAACGTCACATAACAGCAACATGACACCTGTGTTATAGAGGCTGGAGTTGTCCTGACTTCACCATAATTAAAATTAGCCTTAGCCCAAATATTAGATTAGGAGGAGTGTTCCTTTATTAATGTGTTTGGTGTTTTAATTTCTGGATTATTGTCTTCTTCTGTTTGTATTGGATGGCAATGTTTTTATCTTATATACTGCCCAGAATCACTATGAGTTGAGAGGCTTATACATTTCATTAATAAATACATTAATAAATATTCTAATATATTTAAGCAGAAGCAGCAAAACAGAAAGATTAAAAAAATAAAAAAGGATGAAGTAAAGAGGTGGAAGCAGAGAGAGAGAGAGAGAGAGAGGGAGGGAGGGAGGGAGAGGGAGAGGGAGATAAGGCATAGGGAATTGGGAGTTGGACAATGAATTGCAGAGACAGAGATGTTTAAAAAAGATTAAATATATAAGGCAAATAGCCTTTACAAGAAACACCTAATTTTTAGATTAAACTTCAAAAGCATCCTTGCAGACAAAAAATTATACAGTTGTTTGTATCACTTGCTCATTCCTCTGATTTTAGCAACTCATTCCCTATTTAATTACTGTGGAAGAGGGAATTTTTTAAAATGATAAAGCAAGCATTTTCTGCATTGCTTGATTTGGGAATCTTTTAAAAAAATATGATCAGATAAATTGTATTTTTTTCATGAAATACAGCAGGAAATATTGCAAACTAGTTTTCAATTTTTTTAAAAAAATTCAGCCTAGCTGACTAAGTTCTCTTTTTAATTTCTCATTAATATACACATAACATTCCCGTATCAATTGTTGAGATAATTGTCATCATTATTTTAGCCATTGTCTATCCACTGCCAGATAAAGGCCTCTTTTGCAAGTTTCCAACCAATACGGTCCTGAGCTTTTTTTTGCCAATTGGGCCCACAATACTTGCTGATCTCTTAGGGTGTCTTTCATGGATGATTTTTATCAAATGGGATCTATTCCATAACTGCCTTGGTCCACCTGCCATCAGTTCTTCTTCCTATGTGACCAGCCCATTTCCATTTCAATTCTTTTACTTTCTTGATATTGTATACTTTTGTTTGTTCTTTAATCCATGTGCATGACTTTCTATCTTGTCTTCTAATGCCAAGCATGTATCTTTCCATGATTCTTTGAGCCACTCATAGCTTTTGTATCGCTTGTGAGGTTATTAACCATGTTTCACCAACATTATGTTTGAGCAGATAGCAAAAAACTTTTGTCTTAGGCATAGGGAAGGTTCTTCTTGAACATTACACTTAACTTGCCAAATGCCTGCCAACCACATTTAACACGCCATTCAATTTTCCTTATTATATCACCTTCCATTGAGATCCATTGGCCAAGATATAGATAGTGGTCTACTACATCTAGTTCTTCTCCAGGTATATTTTTTCTCCTTTCTTTGGTGAATTTATTAAACATAACCTGGCTCTTTTTCAAGTTTATTTTAAGCCAAATTGTTCTCCGGCTTTGGGCAGCTCTTGTATGTGTCTTTGTAGCTCTTCTTGATCTTGTGATAGGAGAACAATATCATCTGCAAAACTTAAATGATTTAAATAGGTTCCACTGATTTTTATTCCATTTTTTGCCCAGTCTTGTGAAATACTTCTTCAAGTAAGGCTGATAAAAAGATAGGTGATATTGTATTGCCTTGTTGTATGCTTATGTTGATTTCCATTTTAAGATCATTAAGGCAAATTGTCGCCATTGTTTTTTCATATATTGATTGTAGTAAGTTTATGTAAGCAGTGTCTATGCCTTGGTTGAGCAATACCTTAATTACTGCTTGATGGGATACTGAGTCAGACGCCTTTTCGTAATGAATGAAAGCCATGCAGAGAGGCAAGGTGTACTTGTTTTACCTTTCAATGACTTGCTGAATAACTTGGATGTGATCTATTGTGCTGTAGGTACTTCTGAACCCTGCCTGTTCTTTTGGCTGTAGATCATTTAATGTCCTCAATATTCTTTTTGCTAATATTACTGAGGTAATGTTTACATTATTTGATTCAATATTAATTTATTAGCAAATATTATCCACCTTTTTAAACAATTTATTAGAATTTAGAGAATATTCTATTACAGATCTTTACTAATGGTTATTAATGATTAAATGAAGAAGGTATTCTTTGTCCATTTAGGTAGAATCACTCAAGTTAACTCAGTACAGGTTTATTACAATCAATGGATGTTATCTTGGTAACTGTTCAAGCAAACTGAACATTTTATACACAATCTCAGAAAGGCAAGTTATCCTACAGTGGATCTCTGAGAAAAGCAAGCCTTGTAAAAGATATAGTGAACTGGCTACTTTATCAAAAAAGAAAAAAGAAAGAAAGAAAGAAAGAAAGAAAGAAAGAAAGAAAGAAAGAAAGAAAGAAAGAAAGAAAGAAAGGCATAATTTTTTTCTAGTACAATTCTCTTTGTCCTTTTTGTCTATAGACTAGTAAGTCAAATGGAAAAGGATATCTTCCCATGCTGCAGGCAATACTTTTTAAAATGTTTCATATCTACATGTAGGTTATCTCTCCTTCATTTGTTCAACTGATTGCTTCTGCATGGTATGCTAAGCTATTCTGGATAAAATGAAACAATAAATAGTTTTATATTATGGATTGTTTGTTAGGTATTATTGCACTGATATATCTCTTGGTGACTTTTGATCAAATGCTTTTCTTCTCAATCTTATGTGGAAATAATACGCAGCTCTTCCAAGGAAATCCCAGTGATCTCCTTGATCCCATTTATGCTTCCTGCCCATTGATTTGCTATTTTCCTTAAATAATTCCTTGCCAAGTATAGCAATTTTTAATAATTCATATCTCATATTCTAAGTATGTGAGCTTCTGCTTGCTTATCATTGCTTTTTATTCTGAGATTGAACAATTGGTTCTAATCTTTCTCTATACTCTTTGTAAGATACATTCCTTTTCCCAAAACCTCTCAGCACCCATTGAAAAAATTGTTCTAATTATTTTGATCTTTGTTTTTGTAAAGTATTATTATTCCTACTGTTCTTATTAATTATCTTATCTTATTGTCAAGTTGCATGCTGATCCCAAGTCCAGATAAATGGGGAGGATTGAGCTAAAGTTTGTAAAAATATTCGCAAGAAAATATAATGGAAAGACTTTCAAATGAATCAGATATGGTGCCCAATGGAAGGACTTCAGGCAAGAAAGTCACTAAGAATCTACTTGGGAAGAGCAAAGCTTGCAGTGAGTAGTCAAGACATTAATATTGCATTTGGAACAAATCCAGCAGGAATTCCAGCTCGGGGAAACAGCAATTGGTAAAAGCAAAGGTCTGTGCAAGACACATTATTAGATAGCAACATGGAATGTACAAGGAATGAGCTAGGATATATTGGATATTATCAAACAGGAGATGGACAGGTTAAATTGACCTTCTTGGAGTCAGTGAGTCACACTAGTTAGACAACAATTATTTCCAACCTGAGGAACTCACTATCTATTCACTTGGGACATGACAACAAAAAAACATATGGAGTGGCATTTACCATCAGACAAGCAATGGAAAGCTTCTTGACAATTAATGGTCACATTATGACTATCCAAATCTGTGCCAAGCCCATCAAAATCATAGTTGCTCAAGTCTATGCCCCAACAACTGAAGCAACAGATCTTGAAACAGGATTTCAATATCAGCAATGTAAAAACATTGTTTACATACTGGGTGATTTTAATGCAAAAGTTGACAACCAAGCAGAAAAATACATGACTAGCAACTTTGGGCTTGGAGAAAGAAAGAAGCAAGCAATTGTTTGGTTAAATTTTGGCATGAAAATTTATTTTCCAATATGAATAGCAAACAGCACAAGTGGCCTTGTTACACTTGGATCTCATCAAATAAACTGCATTGTAATCCTATGCAGACATCAATGATCCAGTTAGGTCCCCACTGCTCAGACATATCCGAGTGCTGATTAAGGTTCTGATCATGAATTTTTGGTGGCTAAAATTAGAGTCAAACTATGCAACATCAAAAAGACAGTACCATCAAAGATGTTTATATTACTAAGTGTGCAATTGAGGTAAAAAATAGGTTTGAACTGCTGAATGCTGCCAAGATGCTTAGTCAACTGTGGCAAGAAATTCAATTGATTGTTGAATCAGCAGTTGTATGGTATGAATCAACATATAAGAAGTCACAGAAAGGCACAAGTGGCTCTTAGATGAAACCATTACAATAGCTGAGTGAAGAAAAGCAGTCAAAGCAGCAGGTAAGCAAGGAGACAATGCAGATTTCCAAAGAGCAGCAGAGAAAGACAATGAAGTTTACTGTGAGCAGCATTGCAAACAGCTAGAAGAAGACTGCATGAAGGGCTACACAGGGAATAAATTTGTACAGGTCGAAAGGATTTACTAATACTGTTCGTAAAAGCAAAAACAAAAAAGAGAAGGAACTGTCTGACTGCCAAAGCATCAAAATCATATAATAAGAATATCTGAAGAGTTGTAGGCCAGCAACAACAGGTTCAGCTTCCTCAGAATGATAAAGATGCAGAAATAGAACCGGCCATCCTTTAGGCTGGGCACTGAGCCAATGGCCAAACAAGGCCCCAGGTGTTGATACCATCCTAGAACTGATGAAACCAGTACCACTCATAATCATTACAGACGTGCCACAAAATTTGAACACGTCTATTGGATAGGAATTGGTCAGTGTTTATTTCATTGACAAAAAAGGTGACTCCAAGGATTGCTCCAAGGATTTATAGTACAACTGCTCTCAGCCAGCTAGATTTTCCTTATTACAATACAACAATGCACCAACATCTAAAGGGAATTATCAGATATTCAAGATGGCTTTCGAAGAGGTCAATCGTGAGAAGCTGTGGAAAGCCCTGGGATATCAACATATCCGATCAAATTGGTACAATCACTGCACACGAATCAGGAAGCTACTGTGTGAATACCATATAGAAACAATGATTGGTTCCAGGTAGAAAAAGCAGTGTAACTAGGTTGCATTCTTTCACCTTTTTTATCCAACTTGCATATTGAAATCGTCATGAGAACCTGGAACTTGAAGAATAAAAAATTAGAACACAGATTGAAGGAAAGACAACCAACAAACTTTTATTAGAAACCAAAAAAGATCTGATCAAAATAGTTAAAGAAGAAAGGGAGAAATTTGGTCTTTTCCTGAACATGAAAAACACTAAACTCGTGACCACTGCACTAATGAAATGTCAAAATAACAAGTGATGGTGAAAAGAACGAATGTGCGAGAATTCACTTTTCTGTTTGTAGATTGACCAAATAAATGAATCCAGTCCAGAAATAATGACCCATTGCTAGGTCACACTGCAATGATAAGCATGAATTGCATATGAAATAGCAAGGACATTAGCCTGGCAACTAAATACAGATTAGTCTGCACTATCATGTTTTCTGTATCTATTTATGATTTTGAAAATTGGATTATGAAAAAACCAGACATGATGAAACTCATTTGAACTGTAGAAGACTCCTTTGCATCCTTTGGACAGCAAAGATGACAAAACATGTCATCTTAAGGCTTTAGCCTTAAGTATTTTGTGGATAGGTAGACCTTTCCCCCTCACTTGGAACGGCCATTGTGGGGCTCAGTGTTTGTCTCGCTGTTGCGTATAGGTCTGTGCTGCCTTAGCTAGTGGTTTCTTAACATTTTCCCACAATGCTTTCAGTATCAACATCCAGTCAGTCAAACTTACTGAGGAGGGGAGTTCCCTTGGGTATTCTGGCATTGGAACGAAGTCCATACCACTTAATACCTTGAAAGGGGTTAACTCTGTGCTGCCGTGAACAGCATTATTGCAAGCAACCTCTGCGAATCACAGAAGGTCAGCCCAATTGGACTGCTGGTGGTTCATGTAGCATCTCAAGTACCGTTCAATTTCTCTGCCCGCCCTTGGTGCTCAGATGGAACTCTGAACTAAGGCCCTAGGATGATCCAATAGACCGCAATAAGTCCCTCCAGAACTTAGCCATGAATTGGACTCCTCTGTCTGAGATGATTCTGTGCGGTATTCCATGCAGGCAGTAGATGTGCTTCAGGAAAAGTTTGGCTATTTGGTGGGCTGAGGGTAGTCTGATGCAGGGTATGAAGTGTGCCTGTTTGGAGAATAAGTCAATCACAGTCCAGATCACTGTATTCTCTCCACTCTTTGGCAATTCAAGTATAAAGTCCATTGCAATCTTCTCCCATGGTCTCATTGATTCTGCCGGGGGGTGGGGGGGGGAGGTGACTTCCAGGTGTCCTTTTCATGGTGGCGCAGATGGTGCAGCTTTTTACATAGCCCTCTACATCTTTCTTCATGCCGGACCACCAGAATTGTCTCCTCATCAAGTGTAAAGTTTTTAGGAACCCAAAGTGGCCAGCCGATTTGACATCATGGCTTCTGCGGAGGATTAAGGTGCGTAGGGACTTGGGGATGTAGAGTTTTGCCCCCTTCCATGCTAGGTCCTCTCTTTTTGTCAGGATGTGCTGGTTGTCATGGAACCAGGGGTCTGTTTCCAGTTTGGTTTTACGTTTTGTGATTAAATTACTTGCAGGTGGGTCCTACCAGTCTTGGCGCTGGGCTACGGTTTGGGGAAGTGGAATGATTGCATCTACTACCTCTCCTGCTTGCATTTATTTTGGGGTATGCGGGAGAGCATCAGCTAAGAAATTCTTCCTCCCTGGGATGTGTTTTAGCACAAGGTTGAATCGACTGAAGTATTGAGCCTAGTGGACCTGTTTGGGCGATAGTTTCCATTGGGTCATGAGAGCCTCCAGATTCTTATGGTTAGTCCAGACTTCAAACAGTTTCTTCCCCCCTTCCAGAAGGTGGCACCAGTTTAGTACCACCTTACCACAAAAGCCTTCTTTTCCCACACTGCCCACCATCTCTCCGTGTCAGTGAGTTTACGGGATGTATAGGAACAGGGCTGTAGGATCCCCTGGGAATAGGGAAGCAACCGCCCTGCCCAGAGGAGCTACTAATCCATTTTTTCAGAGAGTCTGGATAAGTAGATCAGTGAAATCACCATCTATTGCGACATTCCTGATCAGCTCTCTGACTGGTTTTGAGTGGTAATTAAGGTTGACAGCGGCTTGTGTGCAAATGGCATGTGGAGGCAGCCAGGTCCTAAGGAGAGAAGACAACCAGACCAGCAACCACAACCCGTCTGGGCAACGGGAAGCTGTGGCAGCCCAGCCAGCCACAAGATCAACCCTCCCCCAAGGCCAGTTAAAATGCTACAGATGCAGAGGGGTAGGCTCCCTCCACTTTCCATCGGCCTGGCAACCCCAGCCCCAAAGCCCAAGCCAGAACTACTACCCAGGGCGTGATTGGAACGTGGCTCCAGGTGTGCAGCCCACAAGTCTCGAAAAGCCCTGTAGAGGTCCCTCCCTACATAGCCAAAGGGGAGGGACCCACAGCCGACTACAACCAATCCCCAGAACCCTTTGACAGTGAGGACGAGGAGGAAAAGGACCCAATGGTGAGTGAACCTATCCACCCTTTCACCTTCCCAATATATCTCACTGCCCCCAAAACAGGGACCCAGGGCATATTTGAAGCCCTAATAGACTCAGGCTGCACCAAATATCTGATTAACTTGCCCATGATCCTGAAGCAAGGGATCAGAGCAAAGAAATTGACCCACCCAATTAAGTTTGAACAAGTTGATGCATCCCTAAGGGGGAGCCTACGGCACCCACTTAACTGAAACAGCGAGGCCAGAGTTGCGAGGCATGATTTCCCATCCCCCTGCCTATGGCAACCCGGGAGCAGATCAGGAAAGCTTCAACGAGTTGACAGTAATGATGCAGTAATTTGCATACCCTCTTCCATTTCACTGCTTTGACATCTGTACATCTGTAGATAGATTAATATTTCCCATCTCTAGACCATACAATATTCTTTTGCATTAACTATCATAGAGATATATTGTCCTTCTGACAATCTGAGTAGATTATAATAAAGTAGGAGAGCATCCTGTATAAAAATAGTATGTAAAATCATGTGTGTGTGTATATGTAATTAGTCACTGAAATATTAACTATACGGATTTATTGACTATAAAAATAATGTTATTCAAGAGTTAAATCTAGTTGAAATTAAATTCTTTCTTATAAATTATGTATTATTTTTCCATTGGTGGAATTCTGAGAATTAATTATAATTATTCATTATTCAATACTGCAGCTAAATACTGAAATCATGTTATATAAATTCCATATGTTGGTCTTTGGAAAATGTAGGATGATCAATTGGGATTTAAATCCAACCTCATATAATGATTCTCTGAATAGAATTACATCATTAAATTGTGTACTGTGAAAACTGAAATTTTAATTAATAGCTGAGAGTTGAAATTCAATGGAGGGAAAAGAAGCTATGGAGTATAAATTATCCTCACTATAGTTTTCTGATATTAATTATTAAAACAGACTCAGGCTCAACCCATCTAAGACCGAATGGCTGTGGTTTCCGACGTCCCGATATAGTCAATTGGTGCCATCACTGACTATTGGGGATGAGTCTTTGCCCCCCACGGAGAGGGTTCGCAACTTAGGCGTCCTCTTGGACTCATGGCTGTCTTTAGAAGAACACTTGACGGCTGTGGCCGGGAGGTCTTTTTATCAGGTTCACCTGATTCGCCAGTTGCGCCCCTTTCTGGATCGGGACTCGTTAAATACGGTCACTCATGCCCTCGTCACTTCACGCCTGGACTACCATAATGCTCTCTACATGGGGCTCCCCTTGAGGAGCACCCGGAGGCTCCAGCTGGTCCAGAATGCGGCCGCG
This sequence comes from Arizona elegans, assembly GCA_022577455.1. Lineage (NCBI taxonomy): Eukaryota > Metazoa > Chordata > Lepidosauria > Squamata > Colubridae > Arizona > Arizona elegans. The sequence continues at coordinate 19,848,033 of JAKOOJ010000004.1, forward strand.
CGGGTAGTTATGGGAGCAGCATGGCGCTCCCATGTGGCTCCCCTCCTGCGCGAGCTGCACTGGCTCCCTGTGGTCTTCCGGGTGCGCTTCAAGGTCTTAGTTACCACCTTTAGAGCGCTCCATGGCTTAGGACCGGGGTACTTACGAGACCGCCTTCTGCCACCAATAGCCTCTCACTGCCCAGTACGCTCCCATAGAGAGAGGCTTCTCAGGGTGCCGTCAGCCAAACAATGTCGACTGGCGGCCCCCAGGGGGAGAGCCTTTTCTGTGAGGGCACCCACCATCTGGAACGAGCTCCCCCCAGAGATACAGAAGATTCCGGATCTGCGCCCTTTCCACCGTGCCCTCAAAACATTCCTGTTTCAGCAGGCTGGCCTGGCCTAACTTTCCCTTTATATTGCTTTTTTGATTTTATTTTAAACTGGGATGTATTAAATGTATTTTTATCGTTCGCTGTTCACTGCCCTGAGTCCCTTAGGAATAGGGCAGTATATAAATTTAATAAATTTAATAAATAAATAAATAAATAAATAAATAAATAAATAAATAAATAAAACAGAATTTCCAGATACAATAAAAAAACACAGTTTTGAACTCATGTAAACTCCTTTTCAAGTCTTACAATATTTTCCTGAATCTACAATCATATTCATCAATACATTCATCAAAATTACCAAACAGCCCACTTAAAAATATTTCAATTACTGCAGGGTTATATAACAGAGTCCTTGTAAATAAATGAATACATTAGCTTATTAATGCGTGGCTAAAGAAAGGCGAACTCTCAACTTTTCCTTGAAAAATCTTGTGTATATTTATATTAGTTTCATATTGGAGAGATTATGTTATTTTTTATTTTCTCCTTTCATGCAAAATACAAGTTCTTGTTCTTTTATCTCTACCAAGTGAGCGGTTAAAAGCAAAGTTGTAGTTTGTTTAAATTCTTTATGTATTTCTGCACCTCATGGAGCCCCCTTAAGTCAGCTTTCAAAATATAATAAACTAAATTTTATACAGATAAGGAATGAGTGAATTTTAGTGAATTATAGTGAATTTTATGCACTATAAAAATGAGTACAATTATAGGAATTATACATCTCTAAATAGTAGAATGGGGGAGAAGAAAAATAATCAAGATAGTTGTAACGGGTTTGTCTTATGTATCTGAAAAAGAAATTAAAACAATATTTGATATGATTATTACAGTATTTTAAGTTTTGAATACTTTTTATATTATACTCCGAACAACATCAGCAGCAAGAGACTATTATGCAAGTTATCCAGGTTTCTTTTATCCAATGGCAGCCATTCTGTTTTTAACTTTTTATCTTAGGTTATAGAATGCAAAAAAAAATTGTATAAACTTACCACAAACTCAAATACCAGGGTCAATGTCTCCTTTGTATGGATGATATCATGAAGCAGCACAATATTAGCATGTTTTAGACCTTTCAGGAGAGACGCTGAAAGACAAAAGCAAAACCTATGAAAAAAGTATTCAATATTTTTCTCCAAAAAGTAACATTTTGTATATCTTCTAAAAATTGGAATGGCCCAGCATCACTGGCAGAAATTAGTGTGATTTTTCCCCAATTGTAAGAAACAAGAGAAAATGTTCTTCCTAGGTTATGTCTTCCAGAAAAAATCATATCAAAACAATAAATGTGGCTATAGAACCAATTGGCTACAGTAAACTATTTACTCAATATTTTAATACTGCAGTAGCCAAACTAATAATTTCATGTTGAAACTATTTTAAGGCTATTAAACAGTAACAACAAAATCATAAAAATATGACAATTATATTAAAAATTATAATTATGAAAATAGAAATTAATACAAATTAAAACAAGAGAAAATACAATATAGTAAATATATATAAATGTGAATTCCCATCTTCATGACAAGTATAAACAATTTTAGTAACATATCATCTCCTTTTAAAATACAACAAATGATTCTTTCTTCCCATATCCCTTTTACTTATAAACAAATCCATAAATCATCATTTAGGTGATATCATAAAAATTACATTAAGAGTCACAAGAAATAACAACATATCTACTTTAACCTTGATCAAATAAATCAACTTTATATTCCTTCCTTTTAATTCTAACAATTTTAACCTTTAATCTATTCAGAACTTGATTTCCTCTCATTTTTGCTTTATCCTCTCTCACAAGATTCTTCAAAAATTTAACAAGATTCTTTTCTAAATCCGAATATAGGAAAATTATCCAGGACACTCTCTTGGTTTATTGTTTTATATCTCTTCTAATTATTAAAACATCATCAGTTTCTTCTATGTTTGCAGCATAATATATTTTTTGCAGGTCATCCACTTTCAACTCAATCTTGATGTTATCAAGTAGAATTTGTTCTTTTTCCATAACATCTTTTAGACATAGTCTCTCAATAGAGCAAGATGTCTTTGTTGGCACAAAGACATCTTGTTTATTAAAATTAACTTCTGAGTCCATTGTTCAAAAATAATTGTAAGTCCAGTGTATGCATACACCCTTAATTGTAATCCTTAATTCCATCTAGCATCTAAATATGATTCTTTTATTCAAAACAAAGACATTTTTGTATTAGAAGGATCCTTTATAATTAATTCCAAAATATTTTGGAGAAGGCTGCCAGTTGATTTAATCTATTTAATCTTTAAAGCATTGTTAATAAGAACATTTCTTCAATAAAGAAATAAATAATATTTTTATTCATATGTTTATTTTTTTATATAAACAAATATTTTTTTAGTTATAGGACTTTTGTGGAAAACAAATCATGCTTTAGGTTACATATATGCATACATATTGAAAATTCAAAAAATTTCACAAACTAAACATCATTGTAAATAGTAAAATTATATCACATAAATATATTTGCGCACCTTGGTAGAAAAATTATTAAATATGAGGAATTGGATGCAAAAATGCCATGAAAGCATTTATGTGATAACAATGATCAAATGGTAACAGTCTGAATGGATTTAGTTGAAATATATGAATATCTGTTAAAAGAAGTATAATGATTGTATATAAAATGCCCATTTTACAGAAATCAGAATTAGGTAAATGAAGAAAAACATAAAAAATAAATTTTATGCAACAAGAAGGGTTTACAAGAAAATATATGATGTCAAACAAGAAGTAAAAGAATCAGGAATTAAATGGGTACTGAATTAATGTGGATTGAATACAAATATATGTTCAGTCCTACAGAGCAAATGAATGAAGATCAAATCACTAATCAAATATAAGTATAAGTATAAGTGTAAATAAAAGAAGAGAAAGATCAAGAAAGTTGTGATGAAATGGAACTCAGATTCTCAGAAATCAGAAATTAAAAAACAGACAAGTAAACAAAATATAAATTGAATTTATGTAGAGATCTGGTTATGGTTGATTTGCAAGGAAATACGAATTTGAAAGGATGGTATCGGTATAAACTAGATTTACCTAGCTTTCCTTTTTCTTAACCTCCTAGCTTTAATTTAATTACTTATTACCAATTACTCTTATTTGTAACGTTATTTATTTCAAAGGTATCAGAGTGACAGGAATATAAGTGTAGACAATCTGACAACAATTAAATAATTAGAGCGTCGTGGCGCAGCAGACTAAAGCACTGTTATTAACATCAGTGCCTGCAATTACTGCAAGTTCAAATCTCACCAGGCTCAAGGTTGACTCAGCCTTCCATCCTTTCTAAGGTAGATAAAATGAGGATCCGGATTGGGAGGGCAATAAGCTGACTTTATACATATATTTTGTATATTTATACAAATATACAAAAGTATGAAGGCTATTGTTTAACGCATTGTAAGCCGCCTTAAGTCTCTGGAGAAGGGCGGCATGTAAATCAAAATAAATAAATAAATAAACAAATAAATAAATAAATAAATAAATAAATAAATAAATAAAATTTAAAAAAAATAAAAACAAAGATATCTGAATAATCTTAAACGAGTCGTCTGTCAACTAATTAATAGATTGGACATTTAATCTAATTGCTGAAATGACCTTGAGCCTTTGCCTTTGAACATCAATCTACAATACATAAAATGCATTGGTATAAGAACAACTAATATAAAATAAATTATGAAGAAAAACTATTTTTTACTAATGTATGTAAAAAACACAACATCCTATGGGTTAAAATAGAAATAAATAACTCTGCAATTCATGATAGATAATCCTTGCTTATCAAGCAATTTGCAATTTTGGAAAGCATGGATATCTAAATAGCTCACTAACAATCCTCTGTAATGCTAGTGCCAGACTACCCTTATTTAGACATTCTTCCTACAAATAGCAATTTAAGGAATTTAGAGAATGGAAAGCCTAAAAGAATATGAATGAGACATTTATTTATAGGCAAGAAAGCCATTTGTCTTAAAGAAATAGCCAATTAGGAGATACATGTATAGATATGTATCTATAAAAGCATTTTAGTAAGGAAATAATTTCTCCCTTTAAAATTTTAAAAAGCTAAGTATTCTTTCATTAATTAGCTCAAAATGTATGTTACTAAAAATTTATTCCACACATTTTTAAACAGCCATTAAAAATAATGATGAATAAAATATGTTTACAAGTGGCACTAGAAATCAATACTTTATTTCTGCAGAAATAAAGTATTTAGTAATTTAGTTAAGCTTTTTGAAATTGCCAATGGGCTATAATTTTAGTTGTATAAGTATCACTCTTACTGACTGCATGTCTCTATCTACATCTAAAAATCTCAGCAATTTAATAATGTAAGGTAGAAATAAACCAGGAGATACGATTAGGTTATAAACTAAATATAACCAGCACATCAGTGTTATTGAAAACCAGCAGTTATGGGTTAATGTGAAATAAGAACTCATACTAAGAAGTTTATTAGCAAGCTTGTTATGTAATGCTAATTTAACATGGGTTTTTTTTTTTTACTTGCAGCAAATGTAAAGATAAACAGATGGCTCTGTTTTAATTTAATTCCCCAATGAGTTTTGAGCAAGCATCCTAGCATATGATGCAATAGTCTAAAATTAAAATAAATGCTTTTCTGGTTTGCTTATATTCAAGTTTGTTACATTTGATATACTGCTTATACCAGTTTCAGCAGTTGAAATCTAATGTTTGAGGAACGGAAGGAAATACATACAAGTTTCATTTTTCCTACTGAGCATCAGTAATGCTCTTTTTAACAATTCTGCACACAGGTTTAATTCCAAATCTTTGCTTAATTGGATGTTATACAGAAACCCAAATCAGTTGAAGATTTTTGGGTCATATTACAGATCTATATATTGTATTATATTTTATGGTAGTGACCCGCTATCATGTGACCACATTTTACAATGATTTTGCATTCTAGTTTTTGGCAAAACTGCACCATATTGAACCATTGGTTCACTTCAAGATCATGGCATTTGCTTAGTGACCACCAAATTCACTTAACGACTGTCATTAAAAAATTGTGAAATTGGATTGTCACATAACCAATCTATTTTACAATGGGTACAACATACGACTGTAAAGGTCAGGTTCATAATGGTCATATGTTGAGAACTATGAATATATTATATACGATCTGATATATGATAATGAAATCTAATACAATATAAGATATATATAGTTTTCAATTAAATTATAATTATGTTCATCTTTAACTAATATATTTAAGGTATACAGAGTTTACTATATTGTATAGCATTATAGTTAAAACCAAAGAAGAAAATCCTATGAATGGATTTATTTTACTATATTTAAATACTTCTCCTTCATTGTCAGACGCCTATTTATGGAAATTCATGTAAGATAAAGGCATATAAGCAACCCTGAGAACCATTTAATGTTTTGCAATCACACTTCTTCCTATTATCTACCTATTGTAGAGCTCTTTTAATCAGTACAACACAGAATGTAGAGATTCACAGGGAAGCCCGTACAATTAAAAAATGAAATCCTATTAAATCTAACATATGCGTATGTTTTTAAATGCTGTTGAATTTTTATTTCTGTTTTCATTTACATTCATTCATTCATACATACACACACACACATACACATACACGCACACAGAGAGAGAGTACACATTCAGCTTCTACTTCTAGGGTTGCCAGCTTAGGTGAAACTGATCCTGGAAAATCCTTCCCTAACAATGAAAATGTGCATGTCACAAATCTATACATACACAAAGAGAAAGATCTGAAAATTAATTGCCTTTAACATAAGAGGCCCAATTTATAAATAAAGTTCCAATATAGACATATATCAATCTTTATGACATAGAAATATAGCAACACGCTTCTCTTTTCTTCTTTCATAGGAAAAAGCAGGAGAAAAAATGAATTAAGATGAAGGGGGGGGAGTGAAAATTAAGTAAAGCCCTAAAAAATAGATTTAACAAAGCAAAGTTAATCAACTTTTCCTCTTTCCTTTATTGAACTCTAAAGAAATTGTTTGAAATCTAACAAGTGTTTGTTTTTTAATATTATATACTATTGTTATAATTTATTGGAAGCAAAAAGAAATTGTATTTAATCAAGGGGACTGAGATGTACCTCATCAGCTGAAAGACAAATTGGGAGACAAGAATTTAACTCTAGTCTAGACACAAAACTTATTGTCAGAACTTTATAGTACCAAATTGAACTTAAAATAATCATCCCTGGTTATAAACTTTGAATAGTTAGATAGTATTAATAATGAATAGTATTAAGGAAAAAAGTTATGGCTACAGGAACAGCACAAGAATTTCAGACATCATTTTTGTTTTGAAATGTATCTGTATATACTCAAAATACTAAATGTCTCTCTTCCATCTTTTTTGTGGATAGAGCATATAACAGATCACAACTTACACCTGGACATGTTTACATAATACTTACCAGTCTACCTATCAGTATGAGAATTGATTCTCACAGTAGGAAAAATCATGAAAACTTTCGTTTTCATTGTGTTTGGGGGTTTTGAATTTAATCGTGAATCTGAAAGGCAAAGAATGTACTTGCATAGCAAAGCTGCAGATTCCTGAAGATATTAGATCTGTCTAGTGTGAAAAATTGTTTATATTATTGCAATGTGTACCTTTGTATACCTATAAACCATTGACTATCAGAAAATAAATAGGTGTTTTCTATGAGTACATATGAAATCCTTCCCCATGTCCTCCTTCCCAGAGCATAACTATCTCTTTAATTGCCAAGCTTGTAATTTTTAAAACTGATACCTGCAAGATACTACACTTCTGATGAAAAGAAAATAGCAGTAGTTTGAATATCCAATATGTCATTTTAGGAATGAAAATTAGACTAGCTAATTTTTAATTTATTGAAATTAATAATTTACTTTAGTGAAAACCTAGTCTGGCCAGATTTGAAAATTCTCTTGAATTATAATTTTATTTGTAAATGTATTTAATAGACTAATCCATATTACCTAGCATGGATCTACAAAACAATCCAGCTTTCCCCCAGTTTGATACTCTTCAATGTATTGGACATCAGCTCAGAAAATTCAGGGTGAGATAGACAACATTAAATGGCTAATTAATCTTAGCTGGAGCCAGGCACTTCTTCTTATATCCTCCCTCACACATTATTTTAAAGCTTAGCTCCTCTTTTAATGCAAGCCACATTTCTTTCCTTATGTCCAGTAGCATCAATGGATCATGCTGATCACTTTGTTTATTTTTTTAAAAAAGTCAAATACTTATTATTTCACATTATCTTTTAAAATCTTCTCTTCAGAACACTTTTTAGTGACTAATTAATAAACTATCATCCTTGGAACTCTTCCAATTTAAAATTATTCTGCATTTGGATTCTACTTCTCAGCAGCAGTTCCGTGAACAGAATATTCTTAATGTGAAGTCCCACTGGCATTTCTACACCTCCACAATTGCAAACATGCTGTCGTGTATACCTGATACCAGTTCCTGTACAAGTCATCCACCGAAAACAGATTTTTTTATTTTATAATAACTCCCACACATTAGAGTGGTTTTGATTTTTAAGTAGCAATCCAACTTTTCCAATGACTACAACCATATAATTTGAGAAACATGAAGGCTCTTCAGAGTCAACAAGAAGTTGAAAAGAAGATGTCTACTGTAATTACAAAAAGAAGGGAGATAAAATTAAAAGCCAAATAAAAAGCATACCTTCTCTGATAGCTGTAAATGGAGTACCTTCTTCTTCCTGAAGTCTTATTACTTTCAGTGCTACTAACTTTCCATTTACTCTGTAATAAACAGACCAAAATACAATTATCTCAGCACTTTAGTAGACTTTTCTATTTGCAACACACAGAGCTTCTTATGATTAAGACTCTAACTATTACCTTTCACAAAAACAGCACATTATCATTTTTAAACCATTTTTTAAAACACAATTTTGGGTATTTATTCCAATTATATTGTGACATTTTATTTGATGGTTTAAACTTAAATGGACATTTATCACTTATTCCCAACCAAAATAGAAATAATGTCTGCATAGGCTTTTACTGGCCTCAATAAGCCTGTTCTCCAAACTACTGAATTAAGAAAAAACAGATGTAGGAATTATAGTTGCTTTGTTGATGCAATTAAACTAAGGCTCATGGTTCATCCTGACCGAATTTAAAATGGCAACATCCATCAAAGTCCATTATTTATAATTTTTGTCATTTGCTGGAAACAGAACAAATCTGCTTACTTCTTTTATACTTGGTAATGTTTCAGAACATATTATTTTACTGTGGATTCTTTTTCTGATTTGTTTTTGTACCTTGCACTTAATGTTACACTGTTTTCAAAAAGTGCCAGGTATGGCTATTATGTTGCTTTTGTACTTTTTGTACTTTTAGATTATTAATTGGTAAATAAGGCAAAACCAAAAGGATATTTTTATTTGTATTCATAATAATTTGTATTTTAAATAATTTTAGATTGCTTCATGGCATATGCCTATGCTGTGTGCCTATGCTGTTATTTCCTATCTATATACCAGCCAGAAAGAGAAAATTGGGACCTAAGAGTTTAAAAGTCATGGATAACCCAGAGCATCAAGAAGTACATCAGTAAAACGGTACCCAAATTAGAATTGCTGGGAGAATGTCTGTGGAAGCAACAGACATGGGAAGACGATCAAGAAGAGGCAGTGGCATGGCAAGATGCGATGTACCATCAACAGATAGCTGAGGTACCAGACATTGGGAAATCGTATCAATGGCTGGAAAGGGCTGGACTGAAATAGGCAATGATGATAGGAAGCCAAGAACAAGCACTAAGCACCAGATCCATAGAAGTAGGGGTTCATACTAACAGGACCCAAGGTACAGACTGCATAGAGAGGCCTCAGAGACAGTTCAAGAAGAATCAGGAACAGCATACAATGAAAGGCACAACCAAGTCGCTGGCACTCTACACAGGAACTTCACTTTAGCTTACTAAAAACAAACAACTTTTAAACATTTTTCAATCTAAGAAGCATCTCCAAGTTATTAGATACATTAAAATTATAATTTCAACCAAATATGTATTTTTAGAATGTATATATGTAAGATTTTTATATCAGGTTGTTCTGAGCCTAGAAACATACACAATAATATATTTAATTGAAGCAAACCATTTTTGTCCATTTAGTGATGATTTCCCAACTTCAAATTGTCAACAAAATCAATTTGCTTAATTAGTTAAATTAACACCTTCTGCAGATAGAAAAATAAAATTTAGCAGAACATAATAGACTCTGTACTACAAGAAACATTTTCATTGAAACATTGAAACCTACTGACTAAAAAAGCATATGGATACATACAGTCTATGGCCAAAGAAGACAGAACAGGAGAATTTGGAGGCATATATGCAAAATATTGAAAATAATTGTGCCAACTATCACTGAGACCCTAGATTTAAGCCCATTCAGACTACCTGATTTGCAATATGAAAATTTACTTTAATACTGTTCTGCCTCTGAGTCACACAATTATTAATATTTTATTAAAATGTTACTTTAATATCTACATTAAAATTATTTTTTTTAAAAAAGTGACAAAAACTTAAACATGTGAATGTTAGAAATATACTTACTTGCTTTTCCCTTTGTATACTGTAGCATATGAACCTTCACCCAGTTTTTCCAGTTTTTCATAAGAATCGGCTTTTCCAAATTTGGGACTTGTTGGCTGCAAGACATTAAAAAAGAAAAAGTATATCACTGTTTATGCACACATAACTGTAACCTCTAGCAAGTATCCAACCAACCATGAAGGCCAAATATTATTACTGAATCTAATAAGATTATACCAGAGATATTTAATGCTTGATCATTCAACACTCCGGATGGTAAATTATTTGATCAGTAACCCTGTATCAGCTGAAGTTGGAATTCTAAAAGGCAGAACAACTAAATCTTTTGCGTATTAGCCAATGCCACCAAAATAAAGGAAATCCAGAAATCAGAAAATCCAAAATTTTAAGGAGTCCCTATAAGGAAAGCAACTGAATTATCTTTTTACTTATTTTCATTTTATACTCACCATACCTATATATATAATTGTAAAATTAGTAGTTGAATAAAATCTCACTGATATAAGCATACTTCCTTATTTAATGTGGTTGCCTATAGCTCAACAAATGTACTTAAATGTAACTCAACATATAACATCATACTATAGATACTCCTGTTATCATTTATCATTAAATATTCATCCCAGGTAAAAATATGTATGCAATGTATAACAAAAAAAGTAAAGAGTTTAATGTCTATGATATTCTTCTTTTCTCCAGAGTAAAATAAAAATATGATGAATTGGACTTCTAAACATTTCTATTGTTAATCTTAAATTAAATAAAACCTAAATACTGATATTTTAAGATTAACAGCTAGATAAGCTTTTGATTTTATTACTAATTTCTTGCAAGTTTAGTAACTAAACAAGAAATGTTTATAAGGCTGTTGTGTTTAAGTTCCACAATTTTAATGGCCTATTCATCGTATTATAATTTGCTAATTATACAAATCATATGCTAGATGAAAAATTCACAATTTTGTATTAATTGCAAATTAATTTCCTTTTAATTATTTCTTTCCAAGATAGTTTGGAGGAATTAAGATATAGGTGGAATTTCTTAGATAATAGGTTATCTAACTTGCAACTGAACCTCAAATATGAAATAAAATTAATTAGACATAAGAAATTTAGTAAACTTTAACGATTTGCAAAATTGTTATCCTTAATCTGTCCCTCATTATAATATGTCTCTTGTTATTAAAATGCCTATATATATTCTTGTAATCCCTGACTGTGGACCAAATTGCCAATACCTCTGGGTCCAGAATCAGAACCAAGTTGTTATCCTTAACTTAGAGCAGCAAGTGGGGCTGTATCTCCCTATAGAGAAATACAAAGGTATTTATGAAGAACATACACAGCAACTACATGAATTCAGTCCAAAAAGAAAAGAAGGGATGAGGAAGAATTCAAGGTCTGGTTTTATTTGGTATAAGAGGATGAGAAAAGAAATACTATCATGCTTTCAAGATTGTTGTCAGCCCTATAATGTAAAACAGGTGAGAAAAGAGACACTACAATATGTGGTAGAATTCTACTTTATTGATATAGGCTATAAAGTACTTGCAAAAAGATACTTAAGATATTAGAGAAAGTCTAGGCCTCTATGAATTGAGCAAACAATGACTTTCCTCTTGACATTCAACTGAAGCAAAAGTTGAACTTTGAAGAAGGGATAAAAAGAGTACAGGTAGTCCTCAACTTACAACAGTTCCTTTAGTGAATGTTCACAGTTACAACAGCAGTGAAAAAACTGACTTATGACCATTTTTCACAGTTAAGACCTTTGCAGCATTCCCATGGTCATGTGATCAAAATTCAGATGCTTGGTAACTGGTTTAGGTTTATGACGGTTGCAGTGTCCTGGCGTCATGTGATTAGCTTTTGTAACCTTCTAACAAAGAAAGTAAATGGGGAAGGCAGGTTCACTTAACAAACCATATTACTAACTTAACAACTGCAATGATTCACTTAACAATTGTGGCAAGAAAAGTCATAAAATGAGACACTTAACGTTTCACTTAGCAACATAAATTTTGGGCTCAATTATGATAATAAGTTGAGGACTACTTGTATAGAGGTTTAAGTATTGGAAATAATTCATGAGAATATCATGGGTAACAAGAAAAAAACCCAAAGGGATTATTATTAATTCAACCCAGGATTTTCTTTTCAGACACAAATGACCAGATTTAAATTATCCTACTTGGGAAAAATAATGCAAAGACCTATTTCCTAGACCAACGGCCCGCAACTTTTTGTGCACCAGGAACCAATTTTCTGGAGAAAGTGTTTCCAGAGACCTGAGAGGGAGTGCTGTCTGCATCCCATGAATGGGGCTTCGCTTGTTTGTGTGGCCTGATTGCTAGCATGCTGTAGACTGGTGCCAGTACACAGATTAGGGATTGTGGACCTCTGTCCTAGACCTATAGTGATAGGAAATGTAGAAGCAAAGGGAAGAGGAGGATACTGGCAACAAAGTGAATGGATTTAATTATAGTAGACATAGATGCACAGTTAGAAAATCTAAAGAATTAAAGTTGGAGATAAGTGGACATGGAGAAAATCTATGTAGTCACTAAATTGATTCTTACTTGATAGCACATAATGGTAACAGAATTTAATTCCTATTCAAATCCATTTCAATTTGTTGATACCTAAGCAACCTTGTGTAGTTGATTTCCTTCAATTTTCACTATGTGGAGCTTTCCCTATGTTCATGCTATTAACATTCCCTATTACCAATATAATTCTGTCTTTGCTTCAGATTACCTTTTCCTTCATGGCAATATCAGCAACCAGATATCCTTAAAGCTTTAATTTAGTCATGCCATAGACAATATCTGTAATGTGAAAGAGCGAAGGATCTTCCTCAGCAACATATTAAATGTCATCCAGCCTCCTATCATAATCAATTGCTTTACTGTGCCTATCAGTGAAGAGGTTTGTTTGTTTTGTAAAATACAGAAATGGTTTACTATTGTCCTTTCCCATAACAGAATATCTTTCCTGACGTTACTAAACTGATCACCCATTTCAAGCACCTTTCTATATCACTGCTGCCCAATATACGTTTTGCTTTAGCTGGATAGCTGGGATGATCATCATATTTTGACTACATACATACATGGAATCACCTAATGTTCATCTCAGAACAAGATAGACACGGCAGACTAGCATATCAAGACATACACATTCCATGTCTCTGCTCTATAGGCACCATGTTTCACCAGTATAAAATAAAATAATTCCTATATCCTAAAATAGACATTGCCTAAGTTATAGAAAAAAGAAATAATTTCTCCAATATTCCTAACTAAAGAAAAACAATTAAATATAAAACCAGATTAAGCAGTATAAAATTAGAACCAAATAACCTAATTGTTAAGTCCTCACGGTTATGACCTCCTCTGGAGCATCCCCTGTTGCTGCCCTGCTCTGATTGGGTTAGACATGAGCAGGCATTTAGCGGGAAAACGCAGCGTTCCTATTTGGTTTCATCCATCTGACAGCCCTCTATTTAAGCAGCTGTCAGAAGGCAACAAGTTGTCAATGTTCGCACACGCGCTGTGTTGCCTTGTTATCTGAGTTAGCGTTGTTAGAAATAAAGCGTTGTGTTACAATAGCCAAGCCTCCGTTGTTCCTGCCTTCTTCTCCAGTTAGAACACTAATTACATGGGAAAATGTTTTTATAATATACTTTTTTAGACAAATCTTGAAAGATTTCAAAAAATCCAAAAAGAATCACACACAAAATAATAATGTATACCATTGAATTCCTGATCGAATAAACTAATGTTACAATCTTTTTTTCTTCTCAATAAAACAATCTTTCTCTGCAATCCATTTAGATCAGGAGTGCCAAATTCGCGTCGTCACGGTGTAGTCACGTGACATATTGGGACCATTTTCCCCTTTGCTAAACTGGGTGGGGGCGGGGCCAGCACATGACGCATCTGGCCCACAGGCCACAAGTTTGACACTCCAGATTTAGATGATTAATAAACCTTATTACAAATTTCTTAGCATCTTAAATCTAATAAAATCATTTCAATTATTCTCTGGGATTCTTATTTTTATTCTTTGATTTTTAAAATCTCATCCAATGTACCTAGCAACAGATTTTTATTCAAAATGTTTATATTCTCCTTATGTAAATTTTCCTGGATATCTTGTTTTGATACCTTCATTTGGTAACAGACTGTTCTTTAGATGAAACAAAAAAAAATCATTTCTTGAAGCAGATATCAACACAATTCTTCAAAGATGTCTTAAAACACCAATTATTTGATTGAAAACTAAATTTTGTTTTCCACAAGTTTACATTTATTTTTATTGAAAAGTAGTTTCAAAATCTTAATATTCAAAGTCCAAAACTCCATTTTTTAACCCCTAGAACATTTTGTAGCCAAAACCTTTTCTTACTTTTTGCTATTTATTTTAAGTGCTTAGAAGTTGTAAAAGTAAATTTTCATATTCTTATATTGAAGATTAAAAATATTCACTCAGGATTTCCAATCTTGTCATTCTGAAGATGTCTAACTTTCTTAAATCCATTAATATGCAACTTCCAAAAATAGTTAGTAAGGAAACACACAACTTAGTGGCTACAAAGAGATACAATATGCAGTTAGAGCAAAATGGTGAATTCCTCCGTCTTCCTGATTCCTACCCATCATCCAAAATTGCTGCCTTAAAATCTCTTTGTCAGGTAAAGGAGAAACTTGAACAATCTCCAGTAATTCTCTAATTCAGAGAAAATATAGGCTATTTGCTTTTTTTAGCTCCTGGTACAAAGCTGTCAATTGTCAGCTCCACTTAGAACTATCTTCAGTGAGCCATTTTCTCCTGGAAGCATAATTAGTATTTACGACTTCAGTTGATAACCCAGAGAACAGAAGTTTTATCAAGCTGGCAATCCAAGGATGATCTTATCTAGCTTCTCTACTAAACTCACACAGATTTCTGTGCTGCATTTTTCAATTATCTGATTCAAATGGCTAGATGGCCAATCTGTTACAGAGCAGAAAATGGAGGTTGACAATTCTGGATTTGAATTAGAAGGGTCAACTGCTTTTCCTGAAGATGAAAGGTGGCTCCCATATTGTAAGGATTAACAGTATCTCCCATTTTAAAAATGCTATTGTGATGCACTTCTCATCTCAGAAAGTCTATGGGATAATTTTTAGTGTTTCAGAGACAAGTATAGATGAATATGCTCAGCAAACAAGACATTCAAGAACGCTTTTCAATGGGAGACAAGGAATTCTGAAAATATACAATAGAAAAATTTAGAAGTACAACATGAGAATTCTAAATAGTTCTTTACTTTTTTCAATTATTTAGATTGATTATATCCCAATTTTAACATTAAATGGTTCTTTTACTGACAACATTTTCAATGTTTAAAAGAGGGGGAGGGGAAAGAAAGACCCATCCATTTTGTTTCGGTATGAGGTGACACAAGATATATTTATTTCAAACACCACTGAGTGGGTACAGTGTAACTTAGCATCATTGAAAAGTGGGCCTTGAAGCAACATTCTGAGGTAAAAACTACCTATATCCTGCTCACTTTAGAAAATGGGCTATTAGCTCAGAAAAAAGACTTAGTACTAGCAAAGGGTTGGTTAATGAGGAGGAGTGAGAGTATAGGAAATTCTAATTTGAAGAAATAAGAGCTTCATAAAAGGCTATTTCCTGATGAAAGACAAGAGCTTTCTGGAAAATAATGGGGCACTCTGCTTCCTCCATTATGTGGTGTATTTCAGGAGGTTCAGAGAGAGAAAATTTCTCCTCTTTGGATCCAAGAGTGACAGGATTCATTTCTCTCAGAGCTATTTTGCCTTACATATTTTTCTATCAGACTAAGAAATAATTTCGTTTCCATCATCCACCATGGTACACAATCAGCAACTGAAATTTGAAAGAACCAAAATATCTAAATCTAAGAAAAGCAGCTCATTTACATATAGCTATTAAATAAGGCTTCCAACTAATTTTCTTGGCAAACTTACGCATCCATAAGAGTATTCAATCAAGCAATAAAGGTAATTACAAATCCCATACCCTGCACAGCAAGAACCAAATCATTAAAGCCAGAGAGGGTATTCTTAGTTTAATCTGTGAAATTACCTACTATTGCATACATATACATCACTGAAGACATGTTGTGAATGAAAAAAAATGTGGTTTTTTAATTTGCTTTGTACAAACGTATATCCAATCCATTTTTTTCCTGACAACAGTAAATATAAGTAAAATTAATTACTGCTGCACCAAATTCAGATTTAATTATGCTTAGACGTGATCCAAATCATAAAGTTTTGCATATATAGTTATAAACCTGGAAACAAGAAAGAAAGACAGTTTTTTAATGTTTCTTTTAAAAAGATAGAGCAATTCTGTTTTTTCCACATGGATGATAAAAGTGATCACATTTTGAATTAAAAGATCATCATCTAATAATCAGTGATGAAATAGCATAAACCAGGACCTCTCATGTGGCCTTTCCCAATGCACTGGGGAAAAAACCACTGGCTAACAGCTAATCATAACTAAACCCCCATATTTCTCATTTCAAAGTAGAGTACAAATTTCAAAGAAAGATGCATTGTTAAAAAATTTCAAACTTATATCCAGAAATCTAAAAGTCCTGGCTGGGACCGTTGCGAGAAGGGGGATCCACATGCGAGGCCAGGAAGGAAGGAAGCATGGCCAACTGGGCTGCAAGGAAAGCAAATCTTTTCCTGCATTCATCTCTTGGGAAGCCGAGTCTGAGCAAGGAATAGAGGAGTCTTTTTCCTTTTGAGCACCAGATCCAGAAGGCCTGATCTTTTTTTGGATGCTAACCCGCCTGGAGGTAAAGGGGGGAAACCCTTCCAGGAACTGTTGTTTCAGGGAATTGCTCAGGATAAGCCACATCAGGAGAGAGTATCAGACACTCTAATGGCCTTGTCTTCATCTCTTGGAACCTCAGTTCTTTGTAACAGAGATTTACAGTGGTTGAGTTTCAAACTCAGGTTGGAGGGTTCTCCCCTCCCTTAAAGTGACAGTCTGATCTATTGGATAAGCCCCCAATAACAGAAGGGAAGACAAGAAAAGAATGGATAAAAAATAACCAAGTAGAGAAGCAACCTAGAACTAAGGAAAAATGTTGTAATAGTGAGAACAATTAACCAATAGAATGGTTTGCCTTAGAAAGTTTTGAGCGTTCCATCACTGGAAGCTTTTAAGAAGAGACTGGACAGCCATTTGTCTGGAATGGTATAGGGCCATAATGCCGAACCTATGGCACGTGTGGCACAGGTGGCACACATAGCCATATCAGTGGGCACACATAGCCATATCAATGGCACACCAACTTAGCTCCGGCGTGCATGCGCTCACCGGCCAGCTGATTTTCAGGCCTTCTGGGCCCACCAGAAGTAGGGAAACAGGTTGTTTCCTGCCTCCGGAGGGCCTGGGTGGGGAGGCCCATTTTTCTTTCTTACCTGGCTCCAGATCCTCTCTATGCATCTGCGGAGGGCGAAAACAGCCTTTCCCACTCCCTCAGAGGCCCTCCGGAGGCCTGAAAGGGCCCATTTCCCAGCTCCCGGTGGGACAGGAAGTGACTTTTTTTGCTGTCCCCAGCCTCCAGAGACTCCTAGAGAGGCGTGCCAGGAGCAGGGGGCAGGGGTTTGCATGCACAGGAAGGGCACACAGAATTATGGGTGCGAACCTTCCCCACCCACCCTTCTCCTGGCACGCGATGGCAAAAAGATTAGCCATCACTGGTATAGGGCCTTCTGCTTGAGCAGGGGGTTGGGCTAGAAGACCTCCAAGGTCCTTTCCAGCTCTGTTATTCTGTTATCTAAATTTGCATTTAGAGAACATACAACTGTACTATTTTAGTACTCAGCACTATCTGTTTTGCTACTTTTGCACCAGTTATGCAAATCTATTCAAAATTGATCCATATAAGAAGATCCTTTGATATAACAAGACAGTTAACCAAGCAAGCAAAAACTACATTCAAATACATAATTTCCATTTTCCTCAAAATAATGCCCACCTTCCACAGCCTCCAATGAAGGCATTGCCTATTTAGACATAACCTGATGGTTACAGATTGATGTAATACTCATAACATATTGGTTCATTCCCATTTTTTTGCTTTCATATACATATCCCTTAGCTTAATGATTGTTGTGATAGTGATAGTGAAGTAGAATTTATCAAAATAAATATTCATGACTTATCAAAACTAAATCTATATTCCCATATGGCTCAAAGATTAATCATCATTTTACTTTTATAGCTTTAATTAATATTAATATTAATATAAGATGCAAAAAACTCTGTAATAGTCTTAATTGACCTTAAACTATTAATTTAAAAAATTAAAACTATTTTATTTTAATACTGATATTTAATCTGAGAAAACACTGACTTTTAAAAATAGACATACTTTCACAGGATCATTTGTATTAAGCAACACTGCTATTAAAATACCAAATATCTAAAACTTGTTTGAAGAATTTAAAAAAGATAAATACAGCGTGTCTGGACTCACAGAACTAGGACTGGAATGCCGTCTGATTTTAGGAGATTCCTTCTCAGCTGATGAAGATTTGAAGTTAATGCAAGCGTTGTTCTCTGAATGCACCCTTTTTACTTGATTATTTGGCTTCTCAAATGGGTCAAAAGTGCTTTGTGTCCTCTGAACTCTGACTTTTTTGTCTTCTGGAATTGTGTCCAAGGGTTTGATCACAGAATCCATTCCTTGGCAATTCCGTGTGGACATCTTTGTGACGCATATCTAAGAAAGGAGACAAAATGTTTTTTAATGCTTATTTAATTTCCTAAAATACTTTTATTGCAGGCAAGAAAGTATACTCCTACATTCCATAATTCTTTATAGATAGTCCCCAATTTAAGACCATTATTGAGCTCCAAATTTCTGTTGCTAAATGAGATATTTGTTAAGTGAGTTTTGCCCCATTTTACATCCTTTGTCGCCTAGTTGTAATTGCAGCTGTTAAATTAGTAACATGGTTGTTAAGTGAATCTACCTTCCTCAATGACTTTGAGGCTTGTCAGAAGGTTATAAATGGTAATCAAATGACCTGAATACTGAAACCATCATAAATATGAAACAATTGCAGAGCAATTTTGATCACGAGGACCATGTGGAAGTTGCAATGGTCGTAAGTGTGAAAAGGAGTCATGTAACCTTTTTTAGTGCCATTGTGACTTTGAATGGTCACTAAATTAATTGTTGTAAATCAAGAATATTGTATATAAAATAATCCTGAATTAAAGTATGTATGCATTAATGACAGCAAGGTTACTTAGAATGAAAAAAATGGTTTCCAAAAAAGTAAACATTGGAAAACTGATAACCTCATGTCTAATAAACCATTCTGACTTTTATACGCAAATTTATATATTTTTCTTCTCCCCAATTTTTCATTATATTAAATGAAACCACAAGCCTAGGAAACATCAGGATTAATCCTTTAGTTTTCTATAATTAAAAGTTAATAAAATACTATTATCTGAAAACTTCTAACTTCTAATTGTAGCACATATCACATAAGTGCGAAAAAATTCATGTATTATTACTCACAAAATCAGATACTCAGTCCAATATTAGAAAGTCAATAACACACTTTAAATCATTCATCTAATTGTTTAAGTGGACATAAATAGAATTGGACCATGTTTCAATGGGAAGCAAGTATTTGTGAATATGTCATACAAAACTACAATGAGCTGAAGACCATTTTTAATGTTAAACTCCTCCAACCCCATCCTGAGGTATTTTTTAATAAAAAGCTTTCCTGTATAAGCAGAAGATTTCTAAAATTACTTTCTATCACTCCATTCCTTACATTTTTTTAAAATGATTTTGTCACTTTACTCAATTTACAGTACTTAGATGATTTTCTGAGAGCATCATTTTTAATACTGAACAGGAATGGAGTGGTCTAGTCAGACAATAATCTAGAAGAAATACTGATATGATCTTTCCAATACCATATTTTTCGGACTATAAAATGCACTGGACTATAAGACACACCTTAATTTTTGGGGAGGAAAGCAAGAAAAAAAGAATTCTGCCTCTGCCTACCAGCATCAGGATCAGCTGCATCTTCACTTCCACTCAGATTTTGATAACGAGTAGCACAGATCTTTTTATCCATTTAAAACAAATCCTACACGCAGTGGGTAGGGTAGGGTGGGGGATGATTTTCATGAGGGCAGAAGAGGGACTTGGCACTGAAGGCTCCAGTCCCGAGACACCCCCATTTCCTGTCTATAGCTGTAGGAGTGAAAGCCTGGCTTTCTTGCAGCAAGGCCCCATAGAGATGCAGCACTTCAGTCATCCTGGATGATGCCATCTCATAAACACGGTCCCGGGCTTCCCAGAAAGCCCCCTGCACCTTTGTTGCCTCAGTCAGAGCCTGATTCCAGAAGCAGCCCAGAGAAGTGCAGAGGTCGGGACTTGGTTAGCAAAGTGGGCCTTGCACAGGGGGCAGGCAAGGTGCTATCACCCAAAAACACTGTTGCCCCAATCTGCGCTGAGATCTCTGCTGCCTCCCCAATTCCAAAAACAGGGTGTGCAGAGGCAAAAAAAAGAGCATCATGTTTTCGGGCGGTTCCAGGCAGCGGAGATCGCAGCAACAGTGTTTTTTGCCTTACACCTCCTGCACAGTGCCCAGCAAGCCACCAGTTCCTTGAAGATGCAAGCCCACTCAGCACACCTAAAGCCTTTATGTGATCTGCATGGACCACCACTGTCACCCTAGGCTGCTCAGCAGCCATGGACGCAGAAATCTTGGGAGGTTAAGGAGAAGTCTGCTGATGTAAGGAGTGGGAATCTCCAGACCTTGCACAAGTTGTGAGGCAGCCATCAGGACTGCTGGAGCCACTTCCAGACAGACCCTGGGAGGACTCAGAACTCTCGGTGGCTAAAGGGAAGAAGAAAACTCTGGGCACATTGAGAAGACACACACTCCTGTTGCTGGAAGAAGGGGAGAAGGGCTGCTTCTCCAGCAGTCCCCCTGCCCCATCCTTGTGCCTTCCCTTGCACCTGTACTCCTCCCTCCTCAGCCACCTTCTCCTCCAAAACGGTCTTCGTTCTCAGAGGGGCTCCATCCAGTGTTGAGGTTGGTTCCCGCCCTTGCTCTCTTAAACCAAACTGCACTGAGCAGCTGGGGGGACAGTGTGAAGGAGAAATGTCTCAGTTCCCCACAGCTGCTTGGCCTTTTGATCACCAGAAATGGATCAGCGCCACTTTCTCCCAGGAGAAGGTGGCTGAGGAAGGAGGAGTGTAGGCGCAAGGGAAGGCACAAGGATGTGGGGGGAACTGCAGGAGAAGCAGCCCTTCTCCCTTTCTTCCAGCAACAGGAGTGTGTGTCTTCTCAATGTGTCCAGAGTTTTTTTCCCTCCCTCACATTGCTGGGGAATGAAGTCATTGTGGCCATTGTCTCCCCTGAGCTGCCTGATAGGCGGACAGAGGGGGGACCAGCCATAAACCATGGGGCCCACCTCATTCATCAAAGCTGCCAGGCAGATTCCCCCCCAGACCATCCCGAAGAGGTTCGTTCCTCAGGTTGTGCCCTGACCCTCCCCACAGAGCATGCAAGGGATCTCTTCAGGGAAAGCAAGTAGTCCCTACAGATCATAGGAGCACCCCGTTACATTTTCTGGAAAAGAACTTCTCAATAATCGACACCCTCTTTCCCAGCCAAGTCTCTGAGGCACCTCTCGCTTGCAGGAGAAGAAAGAGGAGGGTGGTGTAAAGTAGCGCCACCTTAAACCAAAGCCTCTGAGTAATTGGGAAAGAAAGCCAGGCTTCCTACAAAATAGAAAGGCAATCCAGGGTGAAGAAGGAAAACTTTCCTTCCAAAGAAGGAAAAAGAGCATCGCCTCCATGCATTGCATTTTCGGGCGTTTTCCTCCTTGATGCATTTTGCAGATCCACACACCCTCATGAAAACATGGGAATGGTGGTTTTTGGCCGGTTCCAAGTGGCACCCTATCTCCCAACGCCACCCATCTCCCAGTGTGCGGAGACCGAAAATGTGATGCTCATTTTGGCAATCCCCATCGCCTGGAACGGCAGTTTTTGGCCGGTTCCATTCTGCTTGCGGAATCAGGCTCCGACTGAGGCAACAAAGGCGCAGGGACTTTCCTGGAAGCCCGGCACTGTGTTTACGAGATAGCAGTGTGCAGGATGACTGAAGTGCTGCGTCTCTATGGGGCCTTGCTGTGAGAAAGCCAGGCTTTCAACACCTTTGGTTAAAGGTAGGAAGACAGGGGCGTCTGAGGAGTGGAACATTTGGTGCCAAGTCCCTCTTCTGCCCCCGTGAAAAACATCCCCCACCTCACTCACTCCAGTTAAATGCGCGTAGGGTGATAGGATTTGTTTTAAATGGATAAAAAGATATGTGCTACTCATTATCAAAATCTGAGTGGAAGTGAGGACGCCGCTGATCCTGATGCTGGTAGACAGAGGAAGAATTCTTTTTTTCTTGTTTTCCTCCCCAGGTGCAAATTGGCAATTGCACCTGGGCCATAGAATCACCAAGAGTTGGACATGACTGAATGCATAACCTCAACATCATTTAAAGGTAATACAATATAAAAATTCCATCAAACAATTGTAAGAAGCATTAGCAGCAGCAAATACATCAAATTTTCATTTTAATAAATGAAATTAATCCAGTAACTACAGAAACTGGGCAAGCAACAGAAGAATAATCTGTCATGTAATTTTGATTTTTTGACTTTTTGTTAAGTTTCTGTTTGATTTTGGTGACCTAACTGATTTTTTTTTTTTTAAATAGACGAAATTATTCCCATGGTTAACAAAGGAGTTAATATATTGTAAGCTACATCATCCAAGATTTGTTCTGTCAACTGGCCTTCAACAAAAAGAGCTTTTTAAAGCAGGCATCTGTTATCTAGGAGTCTTGGAATCTACTGACATTACCTGAGTCACTGTTGCTATACTTTAGTCAAACACAGGCAGTGAGTAATATGAGCATTTACACTGAAGCACAAGGAGGGAAAACTTTCTGTGTACTATCAATTTTCTGATCTGCAGGAAGTCTAAAAAGCATTACATTCTCATTGTAGAGAACACACAAGGAGCAAACTGTACAATCTGCTTTCCAACACAATTTTAGCTGAATTTCAACTGCATGAATGAACATTCCATCCTCATAGACACAGATGGAACCATTGGCTGAAAGCCTATACACACTTACACACAAAATAGAAGTACTTCTTGTTGACAATGTTTCTGTAAAGGAAATTTATTTCTGAAAGGCCTCATTTCCAAATGTCAAGAAAGATGAAAGTACTCGTTTTATAATTTCAAGAGCCTTATGTTAAAAGTTGAGATTTCATTAACTTTATATTATCTAGCTTTCTTATAACATGTGAGGGCACACCCTTCCCAAGTTATTTCCAGTACATTAAGCAAGTCTGTTTCCTATTTTCTAAAAGAAATAATATTAATAAGTTTAGCCTTGCCTCAAGAGACTTCATTTCTCATAACCAATTTTGAAAGATGATCCAAAACTGAAATGAGGAAAAGGTCCTGAAAACTGACTTGTTTAAAATTACATCACATTTTGGAAAACATAGCCAGATGAGGTAAATCTTTTTTGTATCTAATATAACCCATGACAACTGGAATAAACATTTGAATATATTTTGATTACCATATTTTCCGGCATATAAGACGACTTTTTAAGACATGAAAATCTTCTCAAAAGTCGGGGGTCGTCTTATACGCCGGGTGTCGTTCTCCTGTAACCAGGCAGACCAGCCCGAAAAGCTCTGAGGAGCCTTAAATGGCTCTGACGATCCAAGCCCTGACGATCTGCTTATCAGGCAATTCAGTTGGGATCGCCACAGCCATGGAGAAGGAAAAAACTTTTCTCCTTTCACATAGCTCTGATGATCCAAGCTCTGACGATCTGCTAATCAGGCAACTCAGCTGGGATCGCCAGAGCCATGGAGAAGGAAAAAACTTTTTGTCAGCGTTCCAAATTAGGCTCTCTTCCAGCGCTGACATAAAAAGAACAGTAGCTTGATTTATTGCTGAGATGAACTTTTACCTAGTCTTTGTGTGTTACAGATAGGGTTTCCTGGGAGACGAGGAGGGGGCCACATTCCTGTGAAAAGAATGTGCTGGGATGTAGAGATGGATTTGCATGATGGCCAATGAGACATTGGGGTTGGAGTGCGGAAGAGGAGGGGGTTGGAAGGAGGGGCCAGTTTGGCTGCAAATGAATCAGAAATGTCGGACTCTGCTATTCTTAAAATAAAAGTGATTCATTAGAGAGCTTGCGCTTGAGAATGAAGTTTTTTTCAAGATAGCACGAAACCTGACAGACAGCCAAACTCTCCCCCAAATCCAGGCTGGCTGAGTTTAAATCATCCCGTTCCCTCCCAGACATCTGGTCGGACGGACTATGGCTGAAGCCAAGCTCTCGGAGGAAAGCCTGCTTCAAGAGACGGGAGGAGCAGAAGCGGTCGTGATTCCAGCCAACTTGGAAAATACAAAGGTTCAACTTTCTCCGCCTTCCCTCCCCGCAGAACTTCAAGCAAAGAAACGTGAGGCAGGTAAGTACCCGGGGACTGTGCCAAAAGCCTTAGAGGCGGAATTTTCTTTTGCAAATGTAAAAGATAAGGAAAAACCCCTAAGTGAATTGAGAAGGGCGAGCTGGGGATGGGAATGGCAGCGAAGCCCAGACAAGGCAGCACCTCCCCACCCCAGGATGAGAGACGAGGCAGAGGACTATCAACACCAAGGCTGGCCCTCCAGAGCTCAGCACAGAGAGGAGAGGGCAGAGAGGGAGGAGCCACCCCAGTTCAGAGGGAAGTTCGATGGTGACCCAGACAACCTCGCCCAATTCCTCGATTCAGCTGAGATATACATAGAGCGGTTCGGACACCTCTACCCTTTCCCCAGAGCCCTAGTGAATGCTATCTCAGAAGGGCTGGAGGGAGAAGCAAAGAGGTGGTCAGCATCACTCTACAAATACAGGGCCCCCCAGCTACGAGATGCAGATGGGTTCTTGCAACTATTGAGAGCCCGTTATGAGGAGGAGGAGGAGGACCCCTATGTGGAAGACGAGCTCAGAAACCTAATGCAGAGGGGGAAGCCTATCAGAGAGCATATCCGTGAATTCAGGAGAGTCATTGGGACACTGCCTCCCCTACCAGAGCGATTGCTGGTGTATTTTTTTAGAACAAGCCTAGATAGAAGAATTTCCCAAGTGACTGCCTATCTTGACATCCCAAACCGACTCGCTGAATGGTTCCAGGTAGCGATAAAAGTCGACAGAGGGCTGCGGGCGAGTGACACGTCAAAACCACCAGAGGGAAAGGAGAGAAGCCGACCAGACCAGGGGCCACTCAACAGACGAGAAACCCCAACATCACAGCCCTCCTACAGACCAACTGCCCCACGGAGCCCACTGAAATGCTACAGATGTGGAGGAAGCGGCCACATAGCAGCAAGATGTGGAAAGCCTAGACCGGGACCAGCTCCACCACCCAAAGCACGACCGGAACGAGGGCCCAAGCGCGTCACCCACGTACCGCGGGA
Source organism: Arizona elegans (assembly GCA_022577455.1). NCBI lineage: Eukaryota > Metazoa > Chordata > Lepidosauria > Squamata > Colubridae > Arizona > Arizona elegans. The sequence continues at coordinate 19,873,695 of JAKOOJ010000004.1, forward strand.
AGCTCCCCAAATCCCGGAGTTTTTCGCTCATCTGACCGAAACCAGAGGAATCCCAGATGAGGGAGATCAGTCCCCCGAACCCTATGACACAGAGGACGAAGGCGAGGATGACCCGATGGTGAGTGGACCCATCCATCCTTTTCTTTTCCCCATACGCCTAACAGCCCCCAAAACAGGGGCCCAAGAGACTTTCCAAGCCCTAATAGACTCGGGTAGCACACGGTGCCTAATCAACCTACCCACAGTTCTAAAATTGGGAATCCGAGCTAAACAGCTCAAACAACCAATTCGCTTTGAGCAAGTTGATGGTTCCCTAGTGGGAGGAGCGTACGCCACACACTTGACTGAACCCGTGAGACTAGAACTCGCAGATCACTGGGAGACGATCTACTTCATAATAGCCCCCAAGATGACAGAACCAGTCATATTGGGGCTCTCATGGCTCGACAAATGGGGCCCAATCATTTGGTGGCAAGAGGGAACCCGTAGGCTGAGAATAGCAAAGGGGCCCCAACCCCTGCCGCCCCGACCAGAAGAATTCCCTCCCACGCTGAAACCCCAAAGCAGCCCTCCACTACAGAAGAAAACACCACGAACACAAGGTTTCCTCCCAGAAGGTGCAGCAAAGCAATTGGCAGCCGTACCCACCACCGCTTGTAACGCAAACCAGATCCCAAGGGAGTACCAAGACCTGGCAGGGGTATTCAGCGAGGCCGAGTGTGACACTTTTCTCCTTTCACATGGCTCTGACGATCCAAGCCCTGACGATCTGCTAATCAGGCAACTCAGTTGGGATCGCCAGAGCCATGGAGAAGGAAAAAACTTTTCTCCTTTCACATGGCTCTGACGATCCAAGCCCTGATGATCTGCTAATCAGGCAACTCAGTTGGGATCGCCAGAGCATGGAGAAGGAAAAAGTTTTTCCCCTCCAGCTTGCTTACATTAGCTGCTTGCCTTGCTTCGCTTGCCTGAATCCATTCCATCAGCAAGCAACTCCCTGCCTGCAATCAAGCAGGCAGGGAGTTGTGGACTTCAACTCCCAGAATTCCTCAGCCAGCAAAACAAAGCTGGCTGAGGAATTCTGGGAGTTGAAGTCTACAAGTCTTAAAGTTGCCAAGGTTGGAGACACCTGTTCTATTGGGTAAGTTTTTTTCCCCTTTGGGGTTTTTTTTAGTTGTTCTTTTTTAGACCTAGCCATTTAAAGTTTAGGAAGTTTTAAATTTAGCTTTCATATAAAAATAAAAATAAAATAAAATAATATTTGTGCAGCTTTCAAGATTTAGTATGTTTTTGTAGTGTTTCACTCTAACTACACAAACACACAAAATCTCACAAAGCTGTATGTGGAATTTTGTGTGTGTAAAGTGTGAAAGTTGGGTTTTTGGGCTTTTTGTGGCTGTGTGAGATTCCTGCTTGTTGCAGGAGCCATTTTGGGTCTAGCACAGCTGCTTTTACATTGTGGGTGAGCCAGTTGTGTTGTGTTGTGTTGTGTTGTGTGTGTGTAAAGTGTGAAAGTTGTTTTTTTGGGCTTTTTGGGGCTGTATGAGATTCCTGCTTGTTGCAGGGGCTATTTTGGGTCTAGCACAGCTGCTTTTACATTGTGGGTGAGTCAGTTGATGTTTTTTAATTTTTATTTGGTGTGCATTGGAAGACGGGTAGTCTTATATGGCGCTTATATAGCCCAAACCCTATATTTTAACAGGAAAATTCGGGGGTCGTCTTATATGCCCAGTCTTCTTATACGCCAGAAAATACGGTACTCCAAAATATTATTTGTTTCTACTCTGTGATATTTCAAATATTAATTTTAATCACATTACCATATCGGTTGAATGTGCAGCCCTGATATAAACAAAAAAATTGTTTGCGATTCAGGACCTAATTTTTTTACTAATGCAAGTAGAACAAGAGATTGCTCTTCTGAGTGTAGGCTATTTTTCTTAGGCTTCATCTTGTGTGGTATGGCAATTAATATGCTGGATTAAAAACAGATTTAGTCAGGTAGAAGTTCATCTCAGTGAGTAAAACTGGACCAGCCTCTCTCTCAGCCCAACCAATCTCATAGGGTTGTTGTTAGGTAAATCTGGAAGAGAGGGGCATTATAGATACTATCTTGTGGGTCTGTAGGAAAATAATAGGATATAAATATTACAAATAAATATAAAAATATTTTTAAGAAATTAATCTGAGATGAAAATATTCATAATCCACTCTTTTAGTTAAAATGTGTTCAGTCTCAGCCTTTATAGTAACTCTTTCCCTATGAAATAAACAGACAGATCAATATCACTCTAGGAGGTTTAATGAGTTCTGAGTCACTTTAATATAGCATTTCATATCATTTTTGGCTTATTATTGTTGTTTGTTTTATTTTTTTTCATACTAACAGTCATGTGAAAAAGGAAGAAAATCAAATTAGAAGATTCCACAAGATCAACAATCCTTAAAACAGCCTACATACATATAGCCTATATAATCTACTGTATGATTAAAATTATTTTTAAATTGTTACAAAAGAATGGTAGCTGTTGACTTTCTATGACAGATATCCAAATTCATATTTCAGCTTTGCCCCCAAAGCTGCTCATATACGGATAAGTTACATCAAAAATTACTTTTAAAAGAGGAAAAGACTTCAATAAAAGATAACTCTACAGTGAAAAAGAAAGTTTACCCTCTTGAGTTCTGTGGTTTTACATATCAGGACATAGTAAAAATCATCTGGTCCTTTGCAGTTCTTAAAAGTAGGTAAATACAGCTTCAGAATAAACAACACATGGCATGTCATCATTTGTTTTACAAAAAGAAATCCAAAATGAGAAGCCATGTGTGAAAAATTAAGTACAGTAGAACCTCTGGTCATGACCATAATTCATTCCATAACTGATCGAAACCAATTTGGTCGTAACCTGAACCTAATTTTGGAAATTTGGCACTTACAAAAAAATGGCGCAGAAGTGGAAATCAGCTATGGGAAAAAAATTGTGTATTTTTTTGTCAGAACCCGATTTTGTCGTGACCAGAAGCGTTCATGACCAGAGGTTCTACTGTACATCTCATGATTCAATAGCTTGTCTTTACCAGCACTAACTTGAAGTAATTGTTTTCTGTACGAACTTTATCGGTTTCTCACATTCTTGTGGAGGAACTTTAGCCCACTCTTCTTTATAACATTGCTTCAATTTTTTGAGGTTTATGGGCATTTGTTTATGCACAACTCTCTTGAGGCCCCACTACAACATTTCTATTGGGATGAGGTGCCATTGCAGCACCTTGTTTTCCTTTTCAGCCATTCTGTTGCAGATTTGCTGGTGTGCTTCTGACAATTATTCTGTTGCATGCCCCAATGTTGGCCAAGCTTCAGCTGTCTAACAGATGGCCTCACATTTGATTCTAGAATATTTTTGAACTGCTAAGAACCAGATGATTTTTGTTATATTCTGATACGTAAAACCACAGAACTCAAGAGGGTAAACTTTCTTTTTCACTGTAGTGTTGTCTTTTATTGAAGTCTTTTCCTCTTTTAAAAGTAATTTTTGACATACGTAAGTTATCCATATATGAGCAGCTTTGGGCGCAAAGCTGAAATCTGGCCTTGGATATCTGCCATAGAAAGTCAACAGCTATCATTCTTTTGTAACAATTTAAAAATCATTTTAATCATACAGCACGTTATATAGGCTATATGTATAGGCTGTTTTAAGGATTGTTGATCTTACAGGATCTTCTAATTTAATATGAATATGTTTCTATCAAATATTTAGAATCAAACATGGTATATGCAAAATAAAGAAAATGATGTATCAGGGTAATTGTACAATTTTATAACATGGATATATGAGACGAGTGTGCTACACCAGTGGTTTTTTTCCAGCTTTGCAGACCAATGGCAAGGGGGGGGGGTTGTTTCAATGTGAATGGCAGGCAAGCACACAGCTGCATTTGTGTAAGCAACTGGCATGCGCTCTAACTGCTCACACTTGATTGCTAATCATACATGGAGCTGCACATGCGCTCGCATGCCATTTCTGCAGCCCAGTTCTGAATGGGCTATGGCCCAGTATTGGGCTCTGGCCTGGGGATTGGAGACCTTTGTACTATACCATGCAACAAATATTTAGAAGGAATACAATTCAAAAAGCAGAATAAAATTTCAAGGTCTTTTTAAAAGGTTTTTAAGTGAAGAAGGGACTATCACAACTCTGGTGCTAGCAAATAGAAGGATTCGTCTCTCATATCCATTAATGATCTCTCCATACATCATCCTTAGTGAAGCATGCAAACCAATGTCTATATTTCCTGCGTCAGATGAAGAGAGCACATCTTTCTCCTTCTATCCTGGTCACTTTTTACAGAAGCACAACTGAGAGCGTTTTAACAAAACTGCATCACTATTTGGTTTGATGGCAGCAGTGCCTCAAATAGAAAGTCCATTCAGAGAGTGGTAAGGATAGCCAAGAAGATTATAGGAAATTCGCTTCCTGTCATTCAGGATACTGCTTATAAACACTATGTGCTTAAGAGCCCAAAACATTGTTAGAGACCCCACAAACCCACATCACGGTTTGTTTCTGTTGCTCCCCTCTGGGAGGAGGTTTCGAAGAATTTCTAGCAGGACTTCCAGATTCTGTAACAGCTTTGTTCCCTAAACTTGCAAGATTTGTGTCTCTCGCATTATACAGGTATGCATCCAAACTAGACTGTGTTATTCTCCGTGTCATATAATATATGTGGTACATGCATAATTTTGTATGTATTTATTTATCTTGTCATGTTTATGTTTATATTAGATGGAAAACCTTTGAGAGCTGTATGCAACATAATTTTATTTTAATGTATGCCAATTAGTGTACATTCAAAGTGACAATAAAGTTATTCTAAGTCTACCAAAAATACTCTTAACAGCAAATACATAGATACAAATCTTAGTTCAGCCTTTCAGTTATTATAAATATAATGACTGATCAATCATTAAAATTGCTTTTAAATTCTTAAATCTCCTAAACTTTTGTGAGTATGCTAACATCAATATTTAGTAATATTTTATAAAATATTGTGGCAGACCATGTAATGGAAATTGAGTGCTGATGAATATTCAGACTTTTGGCCCCTATTAGCATCAAGAATGCTGCATTTTGGACCAAATAAACTTTACAAATTGTCTTCAAAGTCAATACCATTAAAAGACCCACTGTAGCAATCTAATTTATAGATCATGTATAAGTTTCTATAATTCATAATTAATAATCATAGGAATGTAATATTTATGCAACACAATTTTGGTGGGCTTTTTTCCTAGATATTAATATTAATAAAATAATTGCACAATCATAAAGCCTACAAATAACTAGAGGCTCATGTAGCTTAATTAAGCACAAGGAAATAGTCATCATCATTTACATTCTATCATTAAATTTAAAAAGTAATGCAAATAACTATTATGTCATATTGACATCTTATTTCATAAAACAATAAAATATCACTTAGAACTTATACATAGCAAAAGTAATTATTCCACTACAAATTAATGTGATTAATTTTCCATATAGAAAACTAATTTTTGTTTCAATGAAATAAAATTTTGGTCAGCTAGGAGAAAAGGCTGCTTTTGTCATTCTCATTTAAGAAAATATGAGCAATTTTAATAATATGTTTTAATTATTGATATTATTGCATGCTGCCCAGAATCACCTATATGGGAGGCTATATATATTTTTTAACTAGGTAGCTAGTAGGTAGGAGGCAGGCAGGCAGGCAGGCAGACAGGCAGACAAACAAACAGATAGGATTAGTCAGTCAGTCAGTCAGTCAGTCAGAGAGAGAGAGAGAGAGAGAGAGAGACAGACAGACAGACAGACAGACAGACACACACACACACACACACATAATAAATGTCATAAGGACCTAACTGCTTTTCTGTAAGCATAGCTTTTATGCTTATATATATGCATATGGTGAGAGTTGATATACCATAGGAGACTCTAGTTTCAATACGATTTGTCACATAATGTGCTTAGGATAAAGAAAGGAACAATTTATTATCTGCCATTTGAAACAGACAATACATTATTATATAATTAAACTTAAATATAAATCTGTCACACTATTTCCACTGGAAGTATTATCCACTGACTTCAGAAATCCCTCAGATTCAAACTTTCTCCATTACTTAACATTCTAAATTTGAACTTTCAAAGAAAAATAATTAAAATATTGATAGATGTTTCTTAATACATCTAAGTGCTGCTCTTATGAGCTCAATGGAAACAATTGCAGATATCTAGATAACAGGTAACATTTAATTAAAATGAATTCCGTGACTTCTTTTTGCTACAATCCACTTATCATTCTATTCATAAGCAATATGAAATTTATATAATACACATTCCAAATAATGAGATTTAATCTTAATTTTAAACATAGGTGACTTGACATTTTTGAATATTGAATATTCAACATATTTAATATTCCTTAAATATTCCACTAATATCTAATATGCTGCTAATATTTCCATGCATCCATTTCAAATATTTTAGAACATCAATATAAAGCTTACGCACAGGTAATGAACCAAACATTTCTGCTGACCTCACATCATTTGGCATTTCCTTCAAGGCTCATTTCAGTGTAGTACTGAAATTCACATTAAGGAAAGCCTCTAATTTACTGAAGCTATTTATTCCATCTAGATCCAGCATGACACAGACTTGTTTGCAGTGATGAAAAAGTGATTGGTCATATCTTTCATCCATTTGTCCCAGAGGACACTCAACCAAGCATGTATGAACAAAATTATCTATAGCACTCTTTCTCCACTCCAATAAAACAGACTCTGGAAGTAAGATGCCCAGTTCTTTAAACGTTCCTATCATTTTCACAAAAAAAGAGAGATTTCTTCCTTTAATCCTCAAGGAATCTCAAAACAGAATACAATCTCTTGGGTCATTTTGAACCAGCTACGATGTTCATCTCACTTGATTTTAAGAATATAAAAGAAAACAGAAAGAAAACCAGGCATGCACACAGAATGAAATAGCACTTATATAGCAAATGATTGCCAGGGATCGGTTTTGCTAAGATAACTCAAATTCAATTTATCCTGCTTTATAAACAAGCATACAGCCTTACCGTTTTGGTAGTAGAATGGTTCTTGTTAGATTCATCTGTAACTCCTTAACATTCCTCTAAGAACATTTCTGATTGCAATCAGGCCAGACTCATTCATAGCAACTGAATTCACATCTTTCTGCACTAGCAAGCTGAAATGGTACGGCTGAACTACGACTAAGAGAGGGGGAAATTATAAGCAGAAAAACAAAGAAATCCCTGAAGACAGAATATTCTCACCAGAACTGCAATGTAGAAGGTGTCAACAATCATCAGAGAAATAAATGCATCTGTCTAAATTTCATTCCCAGCTCATGGATATAGGAAGGAAGGTTTTGGGTTGTCCTTTTTCACATAAATTGTGATGGACTTGCCTATGGAGTTCCCAGGAAGACATTCTATTCAGGCTCTGCAGCAGCACTGCAGCCAATACATATGCTGTTGATGGGGTAAAGCTCTGTGAATATTTTTGACTTAAGAATATTTAATTGACTCCACAGACATCTTTTAATGGAAGAATAAGCTGCAAATGAAGTACGTACTAGCATCACTCTCATAAAATGCCGGAGCAATAAATTAAGATTATAACTAATTATAGTCAATTTGACTGTTTTCCTTGTATCAAACAGAATGAAAGCCTGTAAGTCACAGAGCAAAGAAAAAGCATGGCATTTTAGCATACAATTATGTTTAAAAAACAGAAAATTATCAACTGGCACAAAACCAGTAAATAAAGAAAATGTTTAAAGTTCATTCCTCACTAGCCAAAGGGGCCACACAAGTGATCATATAATAAATGTAATATAATAGTCCTCTTAGGACTATTATTTAAAATTCAGGACACGTATAAATTTTATTATATATAGTAGCAATTTCCTAAAAGTAAAACATATGTTTTCTGGTTTCAAATTGTCACCAGGAATGAACACCATATTAATTATACTTGAATTTAATTTCCTTTTATGATGCATTTAACTCATTCTATTATTGGTAGCTTAGATGCACAGACGTTTCTCTTTTATTTGTTATAGATTTCTAAGCAGCACTGCTTTTGGTCGAATAGCAAAGATTCTAAAAAGGTTAATAAGATCCAAAAACTGCTCAAAGTCATGTGCATTGAAAAGAATTCACTTAGTAAAATATGGGTATATTGATTAAATGTACCCAAATACACATTTTTACTTGAAATACTAGACTTCTAATCTGGCAAGAACAATTTTAGTGCACTTCAATATAATTCTCTTGGTGTGGTTTGGTCTAAAAAAGAATGCACTGAGGTATCTATGGAGATTTTCAATCATCCAGGTTATGGTTTTCACAAAGGTGCTTTTTCAAGAGGCAACTGGATATTCTTCAAGACATTTCACTTCTCATCCAAGAGGCTTCTTCAGTTCTGACTGGATGGTGGGGAATGGAAAGGTTTATACTCCTTGCAGGCAGCTGGTCATTTGCATTCTTTTAGAGAGTCGTTGAGGCCACTTGGAGGTTTATCTGTGTCCTCAGGATCACCTGAGTAGGGTAAATGGGTATGGAACCTTCTTGGAACTGCTGAAAGGACTGTGTTGTATAATGGAGATAAATGATGATGATGTATCCTCAACGACTCTCTAAAAGAATGCAAATGACCAGCTGTCTGCAAGAAATATAAATCCTTCCATTCCCCATGATCCAGAGCTGAAGAAGCTTCTTGGACGAGAAGCAAAACATCTTCAAAAAAAAACAAAGTCCAGCTGCTCTTGAAAAAGCACCTTTGGGACAATGCACGGGGGTAAGTTAGTTGACAATATTGCTAAGGGGCCTTGCTAGAACTGAAAACTGATCAACAGATAGAAAGCATAAATTCAAACAATGAAAGAAATCAAGAATCCTGAATACGTCTACAAGTTTGATTTGAATTTAGCACAAAATATGCAAAAATCCAGTCACATGATTATGCTTATGGTTGTCTTAACATATCGACTAGAATCTCAATCTATTGAATTTCTTAATAAAATGGCTAGGGAGTGTTACCTAGGATTACAAACTCTCATTGTACTAATGTCACATCTATATTATAACGTCTAACATTACTGCTACTGTTTGGGAAGGTTTGATGCAAATTTGGGAATTTGCAAACCTTCTGGAAAGCAACAATTTGAAGACAATTGAGAAGCACTCACATACAGTATCAGTAGCCATCTTACAGAACCAATGATCACGTTTTGTAATCATTTTGGCTTAGTAAATAAACACATGAAATTGTTATCCTAGCTACTGTTAATTTATTCATGGCAGTCTCTGAAACACAGTGTTGGATACTCGTACTGTTCAGTTTTCTTGAGAAGAAATCAAGAAAACCAGCTGTTGCAAGCAGCCATGTGAAGCCATAAATGGACTGGTCCAGCAAGGATCATAAACAATAAAGAAGCAATAGTAAATACAGGTATTTTATAAGACAAATTAATTCTAAGCCTTAAAAACATATTTTATGTGTGCATAAAAGTGTGTTCTTCATTTTATACATACTATACTTTATATATGACCCAAACCACAGAAACTTATTTTACATATACTCTGAGATCTGGCTCTTTTTTGGCAACTGGCAAATTACTCTACAAATGAATGTACACATTGCTTGCATAGTTAAAATCATTGTTTTAAAAAAATATTGTCATAAAAAAGATAGTAGTTTATACAGTGGTTCTAAACCTGTGGTCCATGAAGCCTTGGCGGGGGGGGCTCAATGTTACAGGGGGTCCACGAAGGCTTGAAGAAATGTTATGATTTAAATCTTGCGTTTAGTCTTGTGGGTCAGTGGCCATAATCTGTGTCCACGAAAGATATTTAAATGGGGTTTATAGTGAAGAAAAAGTTGACAATCACTAGTTTATACTATAAAATTCCCATCTTTAAATGTATAAATATATTTGCTACATTCAAATCTCATGTTGCTGATCTTTATTTTTCAAGCTGTATCTAATTTTCTGCTGATTTCATACAGAATCTAAATCTAAAGCCTTCCAACTTCACCATTTTAGCTGTTGAAATAATAAAAGCTAAATACAAATGAATAGAAACCTGACATAATAAAAAAAGGATTTATACCATAAGTCTCCAATATAGGCTGAATTCATTAATGACATTTCTCAATTTCACTTTTTTCCTAAAACAAACATCAAAGTTTTAGTTTAAACACCAGCCACTGCCTAACCGTTTTAAAATTGATCAAACAGATCAAAATTTTTGATGCATCACTGCAAAGACTTCTAGTTCCAAAGTTAGGATTATTCTTCTGATAAATAGAGCATTTTCACAGAGCATTTATAAATAGAGCATTTTCACTGCAAAATGTCATTTGTGTTTTGGGCTAAAAATGTTCAAGAGTTTAAAGTCAGATTAATATCAAGGTGCAAAATGGCAGGTATAATTCATTTAAGGCATTAGCTTCTATGCAAACTAATTGTAATATTATATTTAAAAGTCATTTATATATATAAACTAAGCAATACTAACAACCCTACAAAGTAGGTCACTACCTTCTACCCCAAAAGCAAGTGCCTAAGAAATTAGAAATAGAATTTATTGGTTCACACAATCCCTTCGATCATTTCTATTTCACTTTGGCATACAAATCAAAAGTAATAGTAAAATATTAAATGCAATCTGTGCAAGCATGCAGGGAAGGCTAGCTTAGAATCTCCTTCACCGTGTCATTGTTATTATTATGGTTTGTCACACATCCAGATGTTCATCTGGCATTTTTGTCTGCCTATTAAGTGCTTCAAGGACCTGGAATAGGTAGATGTTGATATTTGATAGTGTTACAGATACTGTTGCAAAATGAAGCTGTTTCAAATAAAACTGTCTTTTGCAACTGATTGATGGTGAATTTGTCAATACCGATGGTGTTAAAGTTCAATTTTTTTGGGATTGCCCCTAGTGTCTAACAATTGGTATCACCTTTACTTACTTTGACAGTCATTCTATTTCCATTTGAAGTTCTTTGTATTTTGGTATCCTCTACAATTCTTTTTAGTCTCTTGTGTTGTCTCCAGGTACTGCCACATCCACTATACAGACTTTTTTGTCTTTCTTATTGACAATTGTTAAGTTGGTGTGTTATGTGACAGGTCCCTGTCTTTCTCTTTAATTCTGCTGTCTCTTTTGTCTTTTTCTTGTATTCTGCTGTCTTCAGGTACTTCCACATCTACTATCCAGACTTTTTTGTCTTAGTTTTATCAGTTATAACTTCAGCTGTGCTATACATTAGCTGGTTTGTTTCATATAGTGAGCTTATATTTGATATAACAGTATTGGCATCTTTTAATGCTTACAATTACTGTTTCTTTGGAACAAGCTTCAACTTATTTTGTTGTTTTTGTATTGTTTTAAATATTCAGTTATTATGATTCATTGCACAATCAATCAGATGTTCAGACTGGATTTGACATTTTTGTCCACCTATCAAGTCCTTCCCAAAGATCTGGGATAGGCAGATCTATAAATTATTGGTGTTACAATATCATTGCAGGATGTAAGCTGTTACAAGCTATTATGTTTTGTAATTGATTGGTTGTTATTTGAACAATGCTGATGGTATTCAAGTGGTGCTCCTGTTATTTTGGCACTGCACCCAAGGCGCCTATTAATATTGGGACTATCTTTGCTTTCTTTTGCCACAATTGCTCTATTTCTATTTCTAAGTCTGTCAACTGTCCAACTAGTGAACCCCCAAAAAGGAAACACTCTTCAGAGTTTTGAATTCCTAAAAGTAAAACTTCATTGGATACACCATTTTGGTACTGAAGAATCAAAACTAGCTCTGGTTTTCCCATGCAATTGTTTACTTAGTTAAACAATGGCTTTTCTTCCTTCCCACCCCTGAGGGATCACATTGTCCAATTATGAACATCATTTTGTTATAGGAACAGTCCATCTCCTTCTCAAGCACCTGAAGTGGTGACCTTGATGATTGCCAGGCTCTCACAGTCCACGCGCACATTCTCAGCATTCTGTTTACCCCTTCACTCATCCAGTTCATTGGCAAGTTGGGAAATGTTAGCTTTGAAAGAAGCAAAGTGGTTCAATCTTGACAAACTCTTTGAATTTTGTTAGCTTCTTCAGTTGTTGTCGCCAAGCACTGCCACATCCATTATAAGACTTTTTTGTCTTTCTTATCAACAATTGTTAAGTTGGGGTGTTATATGACAGGTGCCTCTGTGTTTGAAAGTCCCAGAGCAATTTAGCTTCTTTATTTTCTATGACTTTCTCTATTTTATGGTCCATCAGTTCTTGCTTACAGGGAAATGATGTTTGTTGCAGATCTTTCAAGATGCCATTGTTGCTAATTTGTCATGTTGTTGCTTGTGTTCAGTCTGTGCAACTTCTTGCAGCAGTTAACAAAGTGGTCCACTGTTTCTTCAACTTCTTTACATAGACAGTACTTACTGTCTATGGTGGCTTCACAATTCTAGCTTTGTATGTATTTGTTCTTAAAACTTGGACTTGTGCAGCCAGAATTAGCCTCTGTGTGTGACTTTCTTTAACTATCTTGCTCTTAGCCATGCCATCTTCTGCTATTATCTGCTTTCTCTGCTATTTGTTTAATATACTGGCCATGTAATCCTTTCCATGCCTCCTTTCTCTTCTTCATGTGATCTTTCTTGTAGGCCAGTTATTCAGTATTGCTGACAGAGGAATCAATGCAATGCAATGACAAACAGTAGTGTGATAATGAGTCTCCTTGGAAGGTTCTTCTCTTTGATGTTAACCATTCTATCAGCATTGACCAGCAACCATGTCTTCCATTTTGCCATCAATCTTTGCACAAAGCTTCTGATGTTTCTACTGACTCATGTTATTTTTAGGCATTTGAGCTAATCAGGTGACAGGGAGTTAAATGTCTTTCTGTAATCAATCTATTCTACATTCAAGTTGGTCTTCCTTCTCTTGTCATTCCCAGAATTATCATGTCAATTAGAAGTTTATCTTTTGTTTCTCTGCTGTTTGGACAGTTCGGAGGGAAAGAACGTATTTTCAAATAGATGCTGTTGCGCTGCATCAGTTATCATACCAGTTCATAATTTAAAAATTGCTGGTAAACAATTAACTGGCCGGTAGTTGCTGAGTGTTGTCCCTTTTTCTGGATCTTTCATTATCACATAGGTTTTGCCAGATGTTAGCCATTCTTCAATTTCACCTCCTTGCAGTATGTTGTTAAACTGCTTGGCAACATGTTAGGTGTAGACTAGTCAGATGTTTCAACCAAAATCCAGGCAATTCATTTTCACCTGGTGCTGATCAATTCTTAATCTTCCTTGCCCTTTTTCCACCATTTCTGCTATTATTCTTTCTTTCATATTAGTTCTTTCATTTCATCTTTTTTTCTCGTGTTATCGATTATCTTTAACCAAACTGTGTTCTTGTATTTTGGGGGGTTATACTATATCTGCACTAGGGGTGGGTTCTACTTACCTTTACTACTGGTTCGCAATGGGGCCACACACGTGCTCTTCTGTGCATATGCAAACATTCTGATGATGTCGGGGTCGGTGGGCGGAGTCTCCCTCCAGTTTTACTACCAGTTCTATAGAATCAGTCTGAACTGGGGCAACCCACCACTGATCTGCACCTAGAACTGTACTGTTTCTTTCTTGTCAGGTACTGACTGATTCACTGCAGTCTCTCCATTGATGGATTGTATTTTATGATTAGATATTCTTTGGTCTTCTTGATCTTCAGCTTCTTTTCTTTAATCTGTTCTAGCTTGCTTGCCTCTGATCCCAGCTTGCTGATCTTATTTTTCAGTCTGATCTTCCATTTTGTTGGCAAGCTTTTTGCTTCTTCATTGATTTTGCATTGCAAGTATTCAGTTATAACTGCATCTATGCTGCATATTAGCTGCTTTTTTTTTTTTTTGAAATGAGCTGGTGCTTTTATCTGATATTGCAATATTGATATCTTTTAATGCTTGTGCTAGTTGTTTCTTTGGAACAAGCTTCACCACAGGCAACCTTATTTTGATAGTTTTGTGCTGTTCTAGATGCTCAGTTATTCTTTGTTTCAATTTTTCAATTTTTTTACTTAAGAGATCTTTATTCTTTCTGAGGTAGAGGAAAGGATGCTTGGTTTCCAAATGAAAATAATTGTAGTTCAATATCTCTGCTGGGTTCCTCTAATACCTCTAAACCTAGCTCTCCCTTGTTTGCCTCTACAGTCTGAGTTACTTCTGGCAAGGCTTTGATTTCTCTGCCCTGGGTAGACCTTTGCAGTTCTTCCAATCCTGCTTCTGTGAATATTTTATTTTGTATTATAAATTAACATTGATCTGTTAGCCTCTGTTGTTATTTCAGATTCTGATGCTATTCTTTCCAGAACTGGTGCATTTGTTTCAAATATTCTCTTCTTGTTGGACTTGATCTGTAACAACAGATCATTATTTATTTGTTTTCAATCACTATATATTTGTGACTAATAAAAACCTTTCATTCCAGCAGTTTTACAGCTGCTGGCCCTGGTTGCTCAGACAACAGTCCTAAGTCCTATAGTCCATTTTTCACCAGATGTCCAGGAACTCCAACAACTAGTGAGATCTTTGTTAACTTCTGTGACTGTCTCGCCATATTTTTTAAGGGAGAGACACTCTTTGTCTGATTCGTCCTAGCATGGAAACATCCCTTTTCCGACAGCCACCACCCCTGCCACTGCCAATTCTCAAAACCGGAAAGGTTGGGGACTGCTGTATTAAAGGTAATTAATAATAAATGCATACAAAGCCAGAATATAGAAGACAGCAACAGAAAGCAAATTCCACCTTTAAAAAGAGGCTGAAAAAACTGGATCATCTATATCTGACAAACATACAGTAGATGCCTTTCCAACTTTGTATTGTTATTATTTGCTGTCAACTGAAACATATGTTTATTTTTATAATAGTCTTGCTAATTTTATATAATTCAAACTATAAATAATTCTGGAATACATCACTACTGATGTGAGTCTTGTCATATAAAAATTGATGTAAAATTTCTTCAAAAGTTCAAAAGGGAATCACCATAACACAAGATTATATCATGTGAATTAGTATTGTCCTTTGAGTATCTCATCTCCAACAATGAGCTAAACTTAATTATTTACAGACACAAAATAATGTTTATTAAATTAAAATTTTCAATTCAAGATAAGTTATGACCACTAGAACCCATGAAAATTGACAAAAGAGAACAGATTTTGATAGTTTAGAAATCCTGACTTGCCTCGGCTCAGATTTAAATCAACTAATATTATATCGAGAAAAGGTTCCAAAATCCTAAGAGTCTCATTTATCAATAATTATATACACTGAGAGCATACGTACCAAGACAAATTCCTTGTGTGTCCAATCAGACTTGGCCAATATAAAATTCTGTTCTGTTCTGTTCTATTACCAACATGTCACAAGACTAAATTTCTCACCCATCACATCAAATCATAAATTCACAACTCCACCTAATTAATGTGCTAAATATTCAACACATCAGCCATGTAGGCCATATATTTAATGAGAGACAGATTATAAATTTGCCTGCTGGGCAAATTTAAGTGCTGTACACTTCTGACATGCAACATAGATAGAATAATTTACCTAGTAAGAGGGTGATATTAAAAATTGGAAAAATAAATAAGTAACAAATAAGTAATCTTATGATCATAATTCAAAATACAAAGGGCAAATGCATTATGAGTGCCCATGGTCATATAGTGGCTGTTAAGCAGGGATTCTTATGCAAGGAGCTAAGCTCTACTCTATTCAACAGAATAATGACTTGCTTGTATATACTATTATTCCTAAACCTAAACAGCTCATTACAGTTTACCATCAGAATACAACTTTTCTTGTCTTTACAGTACTAGAAATGCCACCAACAGATTAAAAATGACAGCTTTGGTTTTTACATAAAGTTGCTTTGCTTTTAAGGATTAATTTAAAACTGGGTTTTCAAGATGCATTATTTAATATTCTGGCAACTATAAATTCAAACAGATATTAAATCTAATAGTTCCCATCTAACATATTGGGATGCTGCAATCACATGAGTAAACTTTTTAAAAGTCAAAATATAGGGTCACTGAACTTAGTGGTTTTGCATGCCAATTGATTTTTAACAAAATGTGCAAAAAGGAATACAATTTTTGTGATTAATATGAATTTTTTAAAGTCTGAGAGATATTCTGCATACAGTGCTGTTTACACTCACTGTATGGTAGTCTTCTAGCATTCAAATTAGATGATTCTTTATTTTTCAAGGCCAGCAGGCTATTCATGTTAACCTACTCAATTTCCTATTTTTTTATCTTTTGCTTCCAAACCAGGCCAGAAACTTCTCTTCAAATAAATAAAAAGTATAGGGATGGATGAATATTGCAAACAGAATATTACAAATTTAATCTAAGTGTAGATTACTGTACTGTATGTTATTTGTTAGATAAACATCAACAAATTGTATATTGTCCAACATTATTTATATATTGGATATTTTTCTCTAAGTCGCATTCTTAAAAAATTATTTATACTTTCTTAATGTCTAATCAGCAGATTGATGATTAATGCAGATACTAAGGAACAACATGAAAAGAATAGAAAAGAAAGTTGAGCATCTGATTTAAAAGGTATGGATAACTGAAAGCAACCAATGGGCTGAACTGTTATTGCCAACAAAAAAAGTAGCTTGAAGTAAGCTTTATACAATACTAACTGTATACCCGTGCTTCGTTACAAAACTATGTGATTGGGCTTGATAAATCGACACCTACAGCTTGAAAATTAATGAGTAGTTACGATCGGCCTCTCCTCTCCCCTTCTCTCCCTCAGCCTTGCCCCACAGAACCAGGGGTGAAATCCAGCAGGTTTTGACAGGTTCTGGAGAACCGGTAGTGGAAATTTTGAGTAGTTCAGAGAACCGGCAAATACCACTGGCTGGCCCCAGAGTGGTGTGGGAATGGAGATTTTGCAATATCCTTCCCCAGGAGTGGGGAGGGAAAGGGGGTTTTGCAGTATGCTTCCCCTGCCATGCCCACCAAGCCACGCCCACAGAACCGGTAGTAAAAAAAATTGGGATTTCACCACTGCCCAGAACCCTATCCTATCCCCTTTCTCTCCCTCAGCCTTTTCCCACAGAAACGTCTCCTATCCTATCCCCTTCTCTCCCTCAGCCTTGCCCCACAGAACCCTATCCTATCCCCTTTCTCTCCCTCAGCCTTGCCCCACAGAAGCCTCCCCTATCCTATCCTCTTCTCTCCCTCAGCCTTGCCCCACAGAAGCCTATCCTATCCCCTTCTCTCCCTCAGACTTGCCACACAGAGCCTCCCCTATCTTATCCTTTGGCTGCTGCTGTGAAAGTAAAACTGAAACTGAAACTTCTCTCCTTTGCTTGTGTTTTACATTTGGAACAGATTTCTTTTCAGATGGAGAGAGGCAGTTGAACTCCTTAGCATCAGAGGGCTGTTTGGAAAGTGAAAAAGTATTTGCTGTGTGAGCAAGAAGGAGACAGGAAGAAGCCTGGCCATGGCTTAGCTCAAGTGTTCTATATTAAAGCTGCTTCCTGCTGTGAAAGTAAAATTGAAAGTGAAACTCCTCTCCTCTGCTTGTGTTTTGCATTTAGAACAGGTTTCTTTTCAGGTACGGAGGGGGAGTAGAACTCCTTAGCATCAGAGCATGTTAATAATAATATAGGAAATACTAATGCTCTGATGGTCATTTCAAAAAATCCTTTCTTGGTGAGCACCTAGAAGCCAAGAGAAACATACGTGGCAAATTTCAAGTTTGTAGGCTTTACAATTCTGGAGATTTCGTGATTATAGCGTGAGTGGTTTTCGCTTTTATATATACATAGATTTCATATAACATTTTCACCTTGATTGTGCATGAAAAGTAATGAATTAAAAGAAACAACTAAAATTAATAGAAATAATCTTGCAAATTATAGAATTATTTGCCATAACCATATAGAATGATATGCCATTCACTCTTTTGTGGATCTGTAAAATATTGTAATATCTTGTTCATGTGCACTAACCCAAATGCTATTAACAGTAAAATAATCTGAATGCATATTTTTGTTTTGTAATAATCAGTACTGAAATGTTCAAGCAATGGAAAATAGAGAATGTACATAATTCAGGAAAAATTTAAACATAGACTACAGGAATAGACAGTAATTATTTACCTTATTTTAATAAATTAACAAACCAATAAAATCATGAGCCTTTGGAGACCAATGATATGTGACTAAGTACACTATGCTGCCATTAGCATTTTATCCACACTGTATAATAGTATATCAGCATTATGCAGTAATTATATTACTCTAAAAATGGTTCAAGTGTGTAGGAGGAGTTAAAACCTACATTGCTATTAAATCTTTAGAGAAAAGAATTCTTGTCCACAGAAAACAAAACCACCTACAATAGAAACCATATTGGGGAAAAAACGATAATCATTCATTGACTATAGAGTACAAACACATCAGCCCACAAACTCAGCTGAAATCACCATATCTTCCAGCAGATTTAAAAATACAATGTTCAAGGTGCGAAACATGAAACTGGTTTTGATGCCAATAAAATTCAATTATTTTGAAAGCAACATCAAACAACACACAAAGCCAAACTCAAATAGGAAAGAAGCATTTATACTTATTCTTTTGAGATTTTATCCTCACAGAGCACACTGATTTTGTCAAAGAAAATTTAAAATTATATGACATTTATAGCTATAAAGGGACAAGGAATGATGTTCAATGGCAGTGTAAATTATATATAAAAATTCAGTGGTTCCTGCCATGAACATAGGGAATATAATACAGAGCACTGTAATCAGATTTTATATATGTGTCCAATTGATATTGCTGCACTTGCATTAAAGAAACCTGAAATAGAAAACAAATAAAAACAGAAATTCATTAGAGCAAAAAAATGTATACATTTGTACAGAAACTCACTAAAACCATAAAACCACTAATCACATGCACCATGCCAGGACCCCATGCTTAGATTCCCGTCCCAATTCTTGGAAAAAGATCAAGTTTCACAGCCTTCTAAAAGGATAACAACATAGAGGCCGTTGTTTTTTTTCAGGAGAGAGGTTGTTATATATTTTAAGGAAAGGTGCTATAACAGAGTTATCAAATAATAAGGCACTAAATATCCATGAGGGCTCTATATGTGAAGCTCACTGTGTTCATACGAGCACAAACTAATTGCCCCTGATTAATGTATATCTAGCACATCATTTGTAAAAATCAAAAATACAGGCTGATGAAAATTAAAAATAAACATGTAAACAATTTGATTACTGATCATATGAAATAATCTGAAATCCATCAAGGCAACAAATTTACAGAAAGACAAAAAAGAAAACAAACCTGAATTTAAAATAATCTTGCCCCCCAGAAGATTAGCCAGAACAATAAAGTACTGCACATAAATCTTGACTGCTTTTCTACTTAATAGCTGAAGTTTTCAATCCCCATTGAAACTAATCCTGGAACTTTTCTTCCCTAATAATACATGTGATACTATGATAAAGGATTAATATGGCTAGAAGCCACACTCCAAAATAAGAGCTGGTACCAAAATAAATTCTAAATTAATAGAATTCATGCTATTTATTGCTAGTAAAAACAGGGTATTTCATTTGTAAAATTAATTAGTTTTCATTTGCATATACACATAAATTATATTTGTTGAAATCTAAGCTAAGCACGCACAGTATAAACATGTGCATCAATGGTCTTTAGCAACTTCTACTGAGTTCATATGTTTTTTCTCAGTTTAATATGTACAAATTTGCTTACCAGATGTAATTTTAGATGAACGTTTTCTAAAGCAGATCCCAACATTTGTGGCTTGGGGTCCGGCTGGTGTGGGGGGGGGAGGAACTAGATCACGTGAGCATGGCTGGCATGCAGGCGCAGTTCCACTCATGAACGAGAGAAGCCTTTGGAGTGCTGTTTCACACTCCATCAGGCTTCTCCATGCCAAAAGCTTTTGCAAAAGGACAGAAAGCCTGAAGCAGCACAAGATTGCACTCCCAAAGCTTTTCATCCATTTGGGGGCGCAGTCTCATTCTCCTTCAGACTCACCGAGGCTGCGTGACATTCCAAAAGCAGATTGGGTGTCCTTCGTAGGCAGTCTTGGGGAGTCAGCGAAGCTGAGCCAGCTACACTCATTCTACTCAGGTTCTGCTGTCACCACTCTGCTTTTGGAGCATTGGGAACAGGTGGCTTGGCGGCCCGGCTGGGAAAAGAGGGAAACCAAGCCCCGTGAGCATTGGGCCACTGTGCACGCATGCATGCACAGGTCCATTCATGCAAGAGACAAGAGAAGCCTTTGGGGCGCCATTTGCATGAATGGAGATGCACATTCGCATGCACTGGCCGCCTTTCATGTAGCCCACTTCCAAATACGCCATAGGCTATAAGGGGGTTGGGCCCGGGATTGGGGACCACTGACCTAGAGTAAACTAGACAAATAACTTTGGATTATTGATCCGTTCTTTCCCCCTTCTGTTTACAAAAAGAAATTGTTCCTTAATTTTTCCTGAATTCTAAATATAAATAATCTGTACAGATAAATAATATGGAGAGAGGAAAAGTTACACTTGAAATATTGTGTCCATGTTGAAAATGACAAGCAGGTTCATCTGCCTTGAAACATTTATGAACTTTTCCTATTCTACCATTTGCCTTCTAGGCACTTTGAACTTCCCACTTTTTCCCTTATTTGGAATAGTGCTTAATACTATTACCATATTAGCACTGAATGTAAAAAAATCCTTAATACAGAACAAATTATTTGGACAAAAAAAAACCTTATAGATTAAGTCTTTGAAATTCACCATATAATGTACTGCACAAGAGTCTGACCAAAATGTGCCAAGGAAAAACCTCACGCACAAATGTGCTGGAAAAGAATTTAGACTCGATCTAATCAGGCACAGCATGAAGTTCATTTGCGGGTCTGTGCAGTGGTGACAGAAGCAGCAAATCAACAGTTTTCCATTTGACACAGACTGCATCCAAAGCCCACAGCTGCTGAGTTGTTTGCAGTTGTGCAAGGGCTAACCACATACTCATTGTCTCCTCTGAAAATTTAATTACAAAATGTTGTTATTTAAATTTTCACATTCAGGCCAATTTCAGGATTGCCACTGATGTAGAGCGAATTAAAGAGAGATCTGGCAACTCTTCTTAAGTGGTTATTCTGATCAGTTTATGACAACTATGGATGGGAATAGGTTATTAAGAGCATTGTGTGCTCCAAATTGTCCAGTTAATCATTACCCGCATAGCAGTGTTGAGTCTCTACGGGCACTGCAGTAGTTCCAGTTCATACTAAGATATTTACAGAAGACAGTGTGGGGAGATTTCTGTTTGGTACAATATTGGGATATGGGGTCACAATTGTTTTGGTTTTTGTGCTTATTCAATAATTTCTGGAAAAAAAACATCACCAATGTGCAGATATGGTTGACACCTGCCATGCCCAGAGAATGTTCTCTCCCTAGACTGTCATTTTTCCAACTTAACTACAGAAATAACAGGCTTCCTTTTCGTTTATCTGACTTTCCTGGGTTAGGGAAGAGTCCTAGAATCATTCCTCAAGATCCTCCGAAAACAGTAATAGTCTGCAAGAAGTTTCAAAAACTGTGCTTCGAAGCTGCTCGTGAGTCGAAGCTGGGGCGGGCTGCAATCATTTCATTATTAGATAAAACATTGTTTTGGAATTTATTTTTCAAACCAACAATATTTCATGCCCTTCGTTTCTTAACCAATTTATGATACTATTATCTTTATTAGCTAAAAGAGGCTCTCTTTAGTCACCGATTACTCCTTTTTGAAGCTCTGCACCATTTCTGAGACTTTTTTATTGTTAAATGACAAGGAAGAGAGCTTCTGGAGACAGCTAAACTAAGGAAGTGTGGAGTATTTTTTCTTTGGAAACCAATGTACACATTTTCAAGGTATTGCTTATAAACCCTATATAGCAGTGATGGCTAACCTTTTTGCCATCACATGCCAGGAGAGGGGGGGAGGGAGTCATGCGTCCCACCCCCCATGCATGTGCATGCGACCCCCACTCCCCGCCCTTCGTTCCTGGCTTGGTGGGCCATGTAGGCTCATTTTTTGCTCTTCCTCAGGCTCTAGAGCCTTTCTAGGAGCCTGGAGAGGGCAAAAAAGGCCTTCCCTACCCCCCACCCCCGAGGGCCTCCGGAAGCAGGAAACAGCCTGTTTCCCTACTTCCGGTGGGCCCTGTTCTGGTCCGCCAGCAGCCTTAGAGCCGGCAATGGAGTCAGACAGTGAGGAAGCTGGGGAGGAACATGGGCCAGTCCTGGAGTCTGGGGAAGACCCGGACAAGGGCTCTGCGTCAGAATCAGAGATGAGGCCAGGGCCATCTGGGAGTGCTGTGCAGACTCCGGAGCTTCCAGAGTTGGACAGTAGAGAGGCAGAGGAACAGGAGAAGCCTGTTCCTAGCGCACTCATGCACACAGCTGCCAGAAGGCACGGACAGTTAAAACAAAATGGACGACTCGGGAGTAAGGCCTGGAGATGATTGGCCCCTCCCATAAGGCTTAAAAGAGGAGCAAAGGGACATGGGCACTTTTCAGGAAAGCAACATTGTTAATTCTGTTCCCAGTCGGCATCTCTGTTTGATTCTGGAATCCATGTGGCTTTGCTAAGTAGATCTTTGGCAGAGTGTCAAGGGAGATAAAAGTTGGTGATTATCCTGAAGGACTTCTCCCGAAAGACTTCTCTTTAAGGAATTTTTGCAACTGGGACTCAGCTATGAATGAACGTAATTCACAGCTGTTGCAATAAAAGAGGTTTTTGGGACTACACGTGTGTTTTAATGACTCAGGAAGTCTAGGTCACAACAGGCCCAGAAGGCCTAAAAATCAGCTGGCAGGTGCATGCAAGTGCACCAGAGCTGAGCTCATGTGCCCACCGATATGGCTACACATGCCACCTGTGGCACATGTGCCATACATTCACCATCACGGCTATATAGTATAGGACCAGGCTATTTGCAGGACCCTCTATCACCACTATTTACCAGAATCAATAAGGTGACCATTCTGTGTGTCCCTTCTAACTAATAGCATCATCTTACTAAACCACTCATGGTTTCTCTGTCACTATGCCTACTACATGGCAAGCATTTCCCTAGATGGCCTGATGCCACTGACCTTTCATTAGGCACTAATAATTTTGTTGTATCCTTAGGATGTTCAAATTATTTTTTGTTATTATTTATGAATTAGAATGATTTTTAGGCCGTGAAGATGTCATGTTGATTGTTTTGATTTCATTTCATTTTCATTTTACTGAATTTGTATACCGCCCTACTCCCGAAGGACTCAGGGCGGTGAACAGCCATAGAATAAAACATATAAATACAAAATGTAAAATAGAATAAATCAAATTAAATAATTTGGCTGAACAAATTTAAAACTCCAATAATTTAAAACCAAATTTAAAATTTCCATTTAAAAAGGGGAAAAAACTTAGGTCAGGCCAGCTTGATGAAATAAGAACGTCTTGAGCGCGCGACGGAAGGTACGCAGATCCGGGATCCTCCGTATCTCCAGGGGGAGCTCATTCCAGATAGTAGATGCCCCTACAGAGAAGGCTCTCCCCCTGGGGGCCGCCACTCAACGTTGTTTGGCCGACGGCACCCAGAGGAGCCCCTCTCTATGGAAGCATACTAGTCGGTGGGAGGCTATTTGTGGTAGCAGGCGGTCCCGTAAATAACCAGGTACTAAGCCATGGAGCACTCTAAACATGATAACCAAAAGCTTGAAGCGCACTCGGAAGACCATCGGGAACCAGCTCGCGCAGTAGAGGCGTTACATGGGAGCGCCATGTCGCTCCCATCACCACCCCATGCGGCCGCACTCTGCGCCAGTTGGAGCCTCCGAGTGCTCCTCAAGGGGAGCCCCATGTAGAGAGCGTTACAATAGTCCAGATGGGAGGTGACGAGGGCATGAGTGACCGTGCGTAAGGAGTCCCGATCTAGAAAGGGACGCAACTGGTGGATCAGGCGAACCTGATGAAAAATCCTCCTGGTCACAGCCGTCAAGTGCTCTTCTAAAGACAGCCGTGAATCCAGGAGGACACCCAAGTTGCGAGCCCTTTCTGTGGGGGCCAATGATTTGCTCCCAATAGTCATCGATGGCACCAGCTGACTATATCGGGACGTCGGAAACCACTCGGTCTTGGATGGATTGAGCCTGAGCCTGTTTCTCCCCATCCAGATCCGTACGGCCTCCAGGCACCGAGACATCACTTCAAGTGCATCGTTGGGGTGGTCTGGGGTGGAGATGTACAGCTGGGTGTCATCAGCGTACTGGTGGTACCCCACCCCGAAACCACGGATGATCTCGCCCAGCGGCTTTACATAAATGTTGAACAAAAGGGGCGAGAGGATCGATCCTTGTGGCACCCCACATATAAGGGGCTTCAGGGTCGACCTCTGCCCCACTGTCAACACAGACGGCGACCGGTCGGAGAGAAAGGAGGAGAACCACCGTAGTACCGTGCCTCCCACCCCCAACTCTTCCAACCGGTGCAGCATGATACCATGGTCAATGGTATCAAAAGCCGCTGAGAGATCTAACAGGACCAGGATAGAGGAGCACCCCCTGTCCCGAGCCCTCCAGAGATCATCCACCAACGCGACCAATGCCGTTTCCATGCTGTACCCAGGCCTGAAGCCCGATTGGAATGGATCTAGATACGTCATTTCATCCAGATACTGGGGGAGCTGTCTCGCAACTACACTCTCAACAACCTTCACCACAAAGCAAAGGTTGGAGACTGGACGATAGTTAGCCAATACTGCCGGGTCCAGGGAAGGCTTCTTGAGGAGAGGTCTCACCACTGCCTCTTTCAAGGTGGAGGGAAAGACACCCTCACCCAATGAAGCATTTATAATCCCCTGGAGCCAGCCTCGCGTCACCTCCCGGGAAGCCAGCACTAACCAGCAGGGGCACGGATCCAACAAACATGTGGTCGCATTCAGTCTACCAAGAATCCTGTCCATGTCCTCAGGGTCACAGGATCAAACTCATCCCAGATAACATTCTCAGGACCTGCCTCCGTCATCCCCGCTGGATCTAACCAGTCAGAGTCCAGATCTTCCTGAATCTGAGTGATTTTGTCATACAGATACTGAACAAAATCCTTGGCTCTTCCCTCCAAGGGGTCCTCCCTCGCTTCCTGGTGGAGCAGGGAGCGGGTCACCCTAAACAGGGCGGCCGGGCGATTATCTGATGACGCAATAAGAGCAGTGAAATGGGTACATTTTGCTGCTTTTATCGCCACTAGGTAATTCTTAATATGAGATCTTACCAGTGTCCAGTCAGATTCAGCACGACTGGCCCTCCAACTACTCTCTAGGCATCTTTTCCGGCGCTTCATCTCTCTCAGCTCCTCGGTGAACCAAGGAGCCAGGTGAGATCGGCGCCAGGTCAGAGGCCGCAAAGGCACAACTTGATCCAGAGCTCCAGCGGCTGCCCTATCCCAGGCGGCCACTAGGTCTCCAGTCGAGGCGTGAGCCAGAACCTCGGGGATTGGCCCAAGCTCCATCTGGAACCTATCATGTTCCATCAGTTGCCTGGGCGGTACCATCTCATTGGTTCCGCCTCCCTGCGACAGGGTGCAGCGGTTCAAAGGTCAAGGCGAAGGAGAGAGTGATCCGACCATGACAAGGGCTCGATGACTATATCCTCTATCTTGAGATCACTCAGCCACTGTCCAGAGACAAAAACCAAGTCCAGTGTGTTTCCCCCCATGTGCGTAGGGCCATGAATTAGCTGGGTCAGGTCCATAGCCGTCATGGAAGCCATGAACTCCCGAGCCACCTCAGACACCTCACCCACGGACGGCAGGTTAAAATCCCCCATGACCATAAGTCTGGGGGCATCAACCGCCACCGCGGCGATAACATTGAGTAGTTCGGGCAGGGCTGCTGCCACGTGGCAGGGAGCCAGGTACGTGATCAGCAAACCCATCTGAACCCCATGACCCCACTTCACAAGGAGGGTTCACAATTTGACTTTTCTTTGGTTTTAGTCCTACTAGGATACTGAGAATCATTATTATGGGTAAATTATTCATATAATTTGTTAAATAAACAGAATAAAGTCCATATTCATCTTTTGAATGGCTGTTCCAAAGATTGTTTCATTCTTGGTCACTCAGATGACTATATAAGGGCTGTCCTTATAACTGCAAAACCCAATTCAGACATCACATGTGTTGTCATTCAGTGCCAGGCAAAGATCTTTTTATTCACCAGATTTCTATGGCAATATATTAATTAATATATTAATTAAATTGATGTTTGTATTAATCACTGCTACTTTACTAGCTAACATTATTAGTTCAAATGTACATTTCATTGTTTTGGATATCCATTTTTATTAAAGTGTTACCATAAATCATCCTGGGAGTTGATTAACAAAAAAAAGTTGACATATATTTTGTAAATAAATATAATACTTTTCTGCTTTATCACTCAAATTAATACATAATTAAAAGAACATTTTCAAGATGATATTTAAAATGATAATCAGAGTTTGTGGTTTTTTTAAAAAATAGAAATAATCTATGTGAACAAACAGACTAAATCTTCATAATATAGAACATTTTTCTGAATCTTATAAAAAGGAGAGAAGGAAAGAGAGATCAGCATACTTGAACTTTAATACAAAATTAGCTGTTAGAATCTTATTCTAAAAACCCCCAGTATTTCACAAGATGAAAAATATGATTGGGGTATATGCAGGGTGAAATCCAAATTTTTTCCCTACCGGTTCTGTGGGAGTGGCTTGCTGGGCATGGCAGCAGAAGGATATTGCAAAATCTCCATTCTCACCCTACTCCAGGGGAAGGATATTGCAAAATCTCCATTCCCACCCCACTCTGAGGCCAGCCAGAAGTGGTATTTGCTGGTCTCTGAATGACTCAAAATTTCTGCTACTGGTTGCCCAGAACCTGTTTGAACCTGCTGGATTTCACCCCGGGTGTATGTATGTGTAGAGAATGAGAGAAAGAGATTATTATTAGAGAACCAATTTGGTCTAATGATTAAGGTATCACACTAAAAACTGGGAGGCTGTGAGTTCTAGCCCTGCTTTAGCTATGAAACTCAGCAGAAAGTCATTCTTTCTCAGCTCAACTTGCCTCACAGAGTTGTGAGAAAACAGGAGGAGGAAGACGTGTTGGATATGTCTGCTGCCTTGAGTTATTTGCACAAATAATAAAAGCAGGATACAAATAAAAATAAATAGAATGTTAAACAAACAAACAAACCAATGCCTATCAGAGCCCTTTATAGAAGAGGATATTCTTTTTTTAAAAAAAACTAGTATCCCAAACAAAGCACTGTTGTTAGATAGCACAGCTTCACCAACCTCTTATTGGTTAGAATTATAATTAGTAAAGATGCTGATTAAGTAAGTTAGTGAGTCTGAGAATGCAGATCAGCATATTTAGGGGCCACATGGTAGAGGAAGGCAACATTTTGCAGCAAAGGCTCTCATTTCTTTAGTCCAATTCTTGCCCTGGACAAAAGCAAGTTAAATGCAGAGTAATAATACAGTGTTTTCCCAAAAATAAAACCCTGTCTTATATTTTTTGAACCCCAAAATAATGCTTGGCCTTATTTTCAGGGAGGTCTTATTATTTTAGAGCACGTGAAGCAAGATGGGGCTCCTCTTGCCGTTTTACCTGATTTCCAGCTCTGCATTTAAATATTTTTGGGGAGGGCTTATTTTCCGGGGGAGGCTTATTTTAGCACATGTGCTCAAAAGCCTGATTGGTCTTATTATCAGGGGATGTCTTATTTTCGGAGAAACAGAGTAGTAAGAAACAAGTCATAATTCCCCATCTCAAAAGTTAGAGAACATGGAAGTGTACAGATAAATATTCATAAATAATAATAATAATAATAATAATAATAATAATAATAATAATAATAATTTTATTTCTATACCGCCCTTCTCCCGAAGGACTCAGGGCGGTGTACAGCCTATTTAAAAACACAGACAAAACAACAGTATAAAATTTAAAATAATTAAATAAGTGGCTCAAATTTAAAACCCCAATAAATTTAAATACCCAATTTAAAACTATTGTGTTGATAGTCCGGCTTGGCGGAACAACAGGGTCTTCAATGCGCAGCGAAACGCCCGGAGGTCGGAGATCTTACGAATTTCCGGGGGCAGTTCATTCCATAGGGCTGGGGCTCCCACAGAGAAGGCCCTCCCCCTGGGTGTCGCCAGCCGACATAACTTGGCTGATGGCACCCTGAGGAGACCCTCTCTGTGGGAACGGACTGGTCGGTGGGAGGCTGTTGGTGGCAGAAGACAGTCTCGGAGGTACCCGGGTCCTATGCCATGGAGCGCTTTAAAGGTGGTAACCAACACCTTGAATCGCACCCGGAAGACCACTGGGAGCCAGTGCAGCTCGCGCAGGAGGGGTGTCACATGGGCACAACGGGACGCGCCCATAACCACCCGCGCGGCCGCATTCTGGACCAGTTGGAGCCTCCGAGTGCTCTTCAAGGGGAGCCCCATGTAGAGAGCATTGCAATAGTCCAACCGGGAGGTGACAAGGGCGTGAGTGACCGTGCGCAAGGCGTCCCGATCCAGAAAGGGCTGCAACTGGCGGATCAGGCGGACCTGATAAAAGGCCCCCCTGGCCACGGCCGTCATGTGCTCTTCTAAAGACAGCCGTGTGTCCAGGAGGACACCCAGATTGCGAGCCCTCTCTGTGGGGGGCAAGGATTCACCCCCAATAGTCAGCGATGGCACCTGCTGACTATATCGGGGCGCCGGAAGCCACAGCCACTCGGTCTTGGAGGGGTTGAGTCTGAGCCTGTTCCTCCCCATCCAGGCCCGCACGGCCTCCAGGCAGCGGGACATCACATCAAGGGCATCGTTGGGGTGGTCTGGGGTGGAGATGTACAGCTGAGTATCATCAGCGTACAGATGGCACTTCACCCCAAAACCACGGATGATCTCACCCAGCGGCTTCACATAAATGTTGAACAGGAGAGGCGAGAGGACCGACCCTTGCGGCACTCCCCATGCGAGATGCCTCGAGGTCGACCTCTGCCCCCCTGCCAACACAAACTGCGAGCGGTCGGAGAGGAAGGAAGAGAACCACCGCAGAACGGTGCCCCCTATTCCTAACCCCCTCAACCGCTGCAGCATGATACCATGGTCGATGGTATCAAAAGCCGCTGAGAGGTCTAATAGGACTAGGACAGAGGAACAACCCCTGTCCCGAGCCCTCCAGAGATCATCCACCAACGCGACCAATGCCG
Organism: Arizona elegans; assembly: GCA_022577455.1. Taxonomy (NCBI): domain Eukaryota; kingdom Metazoa; phylum Chordata; class Lepidosauria; order Squamata; family Colubridae; genus Arizona; species Arizona elegans. The sequence continues at coordinate 19,903,152 of JAKOOJ010000004.1, forward strand.
TTTCTGTGCTGTACCCCTGCCTGAAGCCCGACTGGTACGGGTCTAGATAGATAGCTTCATCCAGGTGCCGGGGAAGTTGTCGTGCCACCACGCTCTCAACAACCTTCGCCACAAAACGAAGGTTGGAGACTGGACGATAGTTGGCTAATTCAGCCGGGTCCAGGGAAGGCTTCTTGAGGAGGGGCCTCACTACCGCCTCTTTCAAGGCGGCAGGAAAGGCACCCTCACTCAAAGAAGCACCTATAATCCCCTGGAGCCAGCCTCGTGTAACCTCCCGGGAGGCCAGTACCAACCAGGAGGGACACGGGTCCAATAAACACGTGGCGGCACTAATCTTACCCAGAACCCTGTCCACATCCTCGGGAGCCACAGGATCAAACTCCTCCCAGATAACATTCTCAAGACCTGCCCCGGTCTCCTCCCGTGGACTCATCCAATCGGAGTCCAAGCCATCCCGAATCCGAGCGACTTTATCGTGCAGGAATTGCACAAAGTCCTCAGCACGACCCTGCAAGGGATCTTCCCGCACTCCCCCCCGAAGAAGGGAGTGGGTCACCCTAAACAGGGCGGCTGGGCGGTTCTCTGCAGACGCGATAAGAGCGGAAAAATGGTTAGACTTTGCCGCTTTTATCGCCACTAGGTAGGTCTTGATATAAGACCTCACCTGTGTCCGGTCGGAGTTGGATTGGCTAGTCCTCCAAATGCTCTCTAGGCGTCTTTTCCGACGCTTCATCTCTCTCAGCTCCTCAGAGAACCAAGGAGCTAATTGAGATCGGCATCGGGTCAGAGGCCGCAAAGGCACGACACGGTCCAAAGCTCCAGCGGCCGCCCTTTCCCAGGCGGCCACCAGCTCTTCAGTCGAGTCGTGTGTTAGAGTCTCAGGAAACGGCCCAAGCTCCGTCAGGAACCTTTCAGGATCCATCAGGCGCCTGGGACGGAACCATCTAGTCGGTTCCGTCTCCCTGCGGTGGGGGCAGGCGGTAGGAAAGTCTAGTTGAAGGAGTGAATGATCTGTCCATGACAAGGGTTTAATATCTAGGTCCCCTCTACCAAGATCATTCAACCACTGACCAGAGATAAAAATCAGGTCTAGAGTGTGACCCCCTATGTGAGTGGGGCCTTGAACTAACTGGGTCAGGTCCAAGGCCGTCATGGAAGCCATGAACTCCCGAGCCACTTCTGACGCCTCACCTGCGGATGGAAGGTTGAAATCCCCCATGACAATAAGTCTGGGGGTATCGACCGCCACCCCGGCAATGACGTCGAGTAGCTCAGGCAGGGTCGCTGCCACGTGGCAGGGAGCCAGGTACGTAGTCAGCAAACCCATCTGCACCCCACGGCCCCACTTCACACAAAGGGACTCACATCCGGCTATCTGAGGAACAGTGGTCTCCCTCGGACAAAGACTCTCCCTAATGATCACCGCCACACCCCACCCCTCCCCTGGGCCCTTGGCTGATGAAATGCACGGAAACCTGGCGGGCACAAATGATACAACTTATTCATATGAATTACTTGCTTTAAATAAAAAGCCACACTAAATCATGATTTGCCTTGGAAGAAAAAGTCTCTTTTACTAAGGGTATGATACAATTGAATCAAACTATAGTAGTGGCCAAAATTGTGGAAACCTTTTGGGAAAAGTGTATTTTTGAGGTTTGATAGCATTTTTTGATAACACCACTTTTTTTGGAGTAGTACCATAAAATTATATATCATGGAAATGGAAAGATAATTTAATCAAGAATGTAATGCTTTTCAAGCTTTCTTTGAGAGATAAAAGTGGCTTTTCATGGAATTCTAGATTTTAGGCCAAATTCTTGCAGTCTGCGCCAAACAGTCCTTGCACTCAACTTCACATTGCATTGCGCCTTTTCATCTTGGATACACCCAAATGATTTTCTTCTGTCATGTAAGCACAGTCTCTTAATTCTTCTATCATCACTTGCTGTTGTGCACCTTTTCCTGCCTTTATCAGTGTGGTGGTAGTGACTGTAGTGACTGAGTCTCCTTATACCTCTTCAAAAACTTAGAAATGCCACCTATGGTTAAGTTTCCAACAATTTTTCTTCTAATTTCTTTATAACTGTAGCTTTGTTCACTTAATAATACTATTTTACATTGCTTTCTGGGTGACCAGTCAACTCTTTGTACCATTACTTTAATTTTATTACGTTTTACATGACATCAGTAACGGAATCCTACTGTGATCTGATTGGCTCTCTAAACACTCATGCTCATTGGCTACAATCAAATGAAGGAAAGGTACCTGATATCAACCTAAGCAAGCTGTGCTTCCTTTTTCTTGTTATCTGGCTATACCTTTTCATAGAATACAGATAATTGAACAAACTTCAATTGATTAGATTATCTGTCCATTTATATATAATTTTATGGTACTACTCTCAAAAGAAGTGGTGTTATTAGCCATCAAACCTCAAAAATACACTTTTCCCAAAAGGTTTGCATAATTTTGGCTACTACTGGATAGGCATTAACAGCAGCATTATTTGTTCATCCACTCATTACTTGTATTAATATATTAAGTTCAAAGGTCACAACATTTAAAATCTTTGTTGAACCCTTCTTAAAACAAGGAAAGCACAACTAGAAACAAGGAAAACACAACAGTTTTTTCCTGAATGCCATCACTCTGCTAAACAAATAATCCCCTCAACACTGTCAAATTATTTACTAAGTCTGCACTACTATTAATCTTCTCATCGTTCCCACCACCCATCTCCTTCCACTTATGACTGTATGACTATAATTTTGTTGCTTGTATACTTAAGATTTATATTGATATTTTTTCCTGATTGCTTATTTGTATCCTATGACTATCATTAAGTGTTGTACCTTACGATTCTTGTTGAACGTATCTTTTCTTTTATGTACACTGTGAGCATATGCACCAAGACAAATTCCTTGTGTGTCTAATCACACTTGGCCAATAAAAAAATCTATTCTATTCTATTCTTCATATTATAAACACTTGCCACTAAGCCATATATTGCTTCCAACTCCTTCCACACACAGATGTTTCTAGCAGGTACAAATGCTAAACCTGAAAAAAGTAGAATACCATCAAAAGATCATTCTAGAAGATTCTGAAGATCAATTAGGGACAAAAAAGTTTTTAGTAACGGAGATTGGTTCATTTTTCCATCTCTTTCAGCATCTTTCAGAGAGAAAGCTGAACTCTCCTTTTGCTCTATTTTAATTTGTTGGAATTAAATAAGCAAAATGAATTATTAGATTTGTTCTCATGAAATCAAGTAAAAGGAACATCAAAATTCAAAATTTCATCTGTACCATCATCTTTAATATTATAAAATTGCTGATAGCATTTGTCAAAAGAAGAACACACATAAAGTATCAAACCATGGTCGCAGAATATCTTAAGAAGGGATAAATTGTAATGGCAACAATTTTATAAATGGCACTTTTATCAAAACTAAAAATCTCAAAAAAATGAGATGTAAATACCTTCCAATTAGCTTTCTAGAGAGGGCACGAATTCTCTTTCAGTGTGAAAAGGTCAGCCTAACACAAAAAGACAGAGCCACAGACGCCCCAAGATAATTCTGCACTTCCTGGGCAAAAGAGAGTTGAACTTATGTTTCTCCAGCAGCCTCAGGCTACATGGCAAAACACTTTTGAAAGTGGAAAAAGCTTTAAAAGCAAATTTGTGACAGAACATGGTACCTTGCAGCTTAGAGAAAAAGGTTTAAATGTACAATTCCTCTGAGTAGATGGAAGCCTTCAGGCATATCAAAAGTAGCATGCTAAATGGATTTCCAAATAAATGTTTATTTCTAAGTGATACTATTCCTTGTTTTCCTTGATTCTAGATTCTAAGATTAAACAAGTTATCTAAATCCAGAATACTTAATACTTATTGAAATGAATCTGTTTTTCCCATTCTATTTAAAAAAAACTTGTGAAGCACAAAGGCTTGCATGCTACATTATCAATAAACAGCAAATTAAAATGTGTTTTATTTTTCCCTTTAAAAAAATATAATCTTCCGGGGGGTTAAAAAGATGTCTTATAGCAGGCAAACTAGAGTTTCTTCAGTGCAGTGGCCAATATAATCAATGTGTCACAAAGAAGACATTCAACAAACTACCTTCAACTGCAATCTACCAGCAATAGAGTAAGCAATAAAATATGTATTAACAGAGTGCAATAGCATCTCTGAGTCACAATAGGACAGAAACCCATCTTTAATTACCCCAGGAACTCATCTCATAACATGAAGACGATTATGCTTCTCCTTTCTGTTCTATTGGTGATCAATATAATTCACTAGGGCAAATTCCATGTTTTATGTGTATTAATCTGTTTATATATTGATCTCACTGGGATAGGCTAAAGTGATTATTTGTAAGTAGGACACAGCAGAACATAAAAGTCCATTAAAATGAATTTCTCTTCTTGTGTTAAATGATTTTATAACGATCATTTTCAGCTGAGTGGAATGAGACATTTCTCAATGACTTTATGGCAGGGCAACCCGACCCTACAGTAACTTGTTTGTTTTGTTACAGTTCAACTCAATGGAATTGAAAACAGTAATCAAATCCAAATGATCCTCAAACCTGACTTTCCCTTTCTAAGGAATATTTTACCTTATTTTAAAAAAGGCTTCTTCAATCATTAATCATTAAATACAGTAAAATATAACTACCATAGTTTATTAAAGTATTTTGGTCATTAATTTTTTTGAAAGTATTCAGAGTTTACCCAGTTTATTAGGAATATTTGGAGAGATTACAATCCATAAAACGTGTTAATGTAAAACAAAGAATTGAAATAAATAGATGAATAAAATTCACAACCCTAACTTAATAATAAGAGATTTATGCCACTAAGAATATAATATAGCTAGACAATAGGTAATCTAAAGAAGGAGTAAAAGGTGAAATCCAAGTCTTTAGAACCAAAAATCAGAAAGTGTAGATTTATTTTATTTTATTTCAAATTTATATACCGCACCTTCTCCCAAGGGACTCAGGGCGGTGTACAGCCAGATAAAAACATACAATACAAACATTAAGAACAATTAAAAGAATATATATTAATTTGGCCCCAGTTTAAAATGACAAACCAATTAAAAATTTAAAATTTAAAAATATGTTAAGCCAGCCCAGCTTGATGAAAAAAGAAAGTTTTAAGGGCACAGCGGAAGGCATTCTCCTTATCTCAGGGGGTAGCTGATTCCATAGGGTAGGTGCCCCCACAGAGAAGGCCCTCCCCCTGGGGGTCACCAGCCTACATTGTTTGGCTGATGGCATCCCGAGGAGGCCTCTCTGTGGGAGCACATGGGTCAATGGGAGGTTGTCGGTAGCAGCAGGCGGTCTCGAAGATAACTAGGTCCTATGCTATGGAGCGCTTTAAAGGTGGTAACCAACACCTTGAAGCACACCCGGAAGACCACTGGGAGCCAGTGCAGCTCGTGCAGGAGCGGTGTTATGTGGGAGCACCATGCAGCTCCCATAATTACCCGCGCGGTCGCATTCTGGACCAGTTGGAGCCTCCAGGTGCTCTTCAAGGGGAGCCCCATGTAGAAAGTGTTGCAGTAGTCCAAGCGAGAGGTGACGAGGGCATGAGTGACTGTGCACATGGAATCCCGATCAAGAAAGGGTCGCAACTGGTGAATCAGGCGAACCTGACAAAAGGTCCCCCTGGCTACAGCCGTCAGATGTTCCTCCAAGGACAGCTTTGTATCCAGGAGGACTCCCAGATTGTGCGTCCTCTCCGAGGGGGTCAAAGACTCACCCCCAATAGTCAGCGATGGAGTCAGCTGACTATATGGGGATGCCGGGAACCACAGCCACTCAGTTTTGGAAGGGATGAGCTTGAGCCTGTTCCTCCCCATCCAGATCCGCACAGCCTCCAGGCACTGAGACATCACTTCAAGGGCATCATTGGGGTGGCCTGGGGTGGAGATGTACAGCTGGGTGTCATCAGCGTACTGGTGGTACTTCACCCCAAAGCCACGGATGATCTCACGCAGCGGCTTCACATAAATGTTGAACAAAAGGGGCGAGAGGACCGACCCCTAAGGCACTCCACAGATGAGAGGCCTCGAGGTCGACCTCTGCCCCCCTGCCAACACAAACTGCGACCGGTCAGAGAGAAAGGAGGAGAACCACCGTAACACAGTGCCCTCCATCCCCAACTCTTCCAACTGGTGCAGCATGATTCCATGGTCGATGGTATCAAAAGCCGCTGAGAAATCTAACAGGGCTAGAACAGAGGAGCAACCCCTGTCCCGAGCCCTCCAGAGATCATCTACCAACACGACCAATGCCGTTTCCGTGCTGTGCCCAGGCCTGAAACCCAACTGGAATGGATCTAGATAAGACGTTCCTCCAGGAATTGTGGAAATTGTCAGGTGACCACACTCTCAACAACCTTCGCCAGGAAGCAAAGTTTGGAAATAGGACGGTAGTTGGCCAATACTGCCGGGTCCAGGCAGTATTGGATAATGCCTCTTAAACGTAAGTGCTTTAAGTATTCATAATATTTAGCCAGGGAGATTCACTATCTCAAAAATCAAGGACATAAACATTTAGGGCCTTAAATATAATTATTAAAATCTTGTCATTTTGTACAAAAACTAGTTGCAGCCAACATAGCTCCTTTAGGACTTATATTATCTCTAAAATAATGGAAAAAAAGGATTGCAACTGTCAACATTAACTGTACAGTATTAGTAGAAATGACATAACTTGTTAATCAATACATCTGGAGGATAGGAAAAATCACTCCCTGCTGCCCATTGGGAGACTAAGCTTGCTGGCTGCTGGAAAAAAAGCCTAGAAACTAGTGGATTGGGATTTCACTGAACTAGGGCTGCATAAAAATCTTGGTTTACGTAGGAAGAACCTGGCTAAAGAGAAATACACATAAAGGCCTACGAAAAGAAAAGAAAACAAATATTATATATATATATATATATATATATATATATATATATATATATATATATATATATATATAATATATTTATATATAATAAATTTTGTACTACACAACCAATTGAGAAAATTGTAGCAATATAGCATTGAAATGGCTATGGGTCCTCACGAAATAAGCAAGTTTAAACTAGCGGATGTTTAAACTTAAGAAAAGAACATTTCCTACAAAGCCAGATCATTCAGCACCAGCATGTGATTTTGTGTCTCACTCAAAGGTAGTGTCAGCTTTTGTCCAGCTCTGCTGGACAAAACACATAATGTTAATAGATAAAAGTTAACATTGTTATACACACACACGCAGAGAAGAAAATTATTAGATGGAGAGGATCTGTGAGTACTGGTACAAGACTCTCATGATAACCAACTGCTTTCATTTCCATAATTAAGAACCCCCGCAGTTACACTAGGTGAAGCTTCCAATTTCTTTGAATGGAAACTCAGACAGAAGCAGTTTTTAATCTTCAGTTTTCCATCAACTATACAGAATACCAGATACCATGGCTACCTTCACACATTGTGTGCCTGAATGACTTGAGACGTTATCGGTGCAATTGCCACAATTTAACACAGATGTTCCATATTTCAGTGAGTTTCCATCATCCTGCCTTCTCAGCTGTCAAATGCTATATAAATTGTTAGAAGAAAAGTTATACGGCCTAATTTTATATTATGCCTATATAGGGAGAGACATTTATTATTGTGCATTCAGCACTATTAGGTGTACCATAAAAACATCCAATACCTGACTATCTGAATATGACCTGAATATGGAAAACAAGAGATTAATTTATTTATTACCTTTATTTGGCATTGAATAGCAATGAATCTCATTTTATATTCATATCATAATATCTACCAACATATACATCTTATAATACTATTCACAGAACACTGTAATAGTCTTACGTAGTTAAAGGGCAGACATGTTGTGGAGTGAAAAAAACACAAGAATTTGGAGAGAGGTTCCAGCATAAAATTTAAGAATGGGATCACTGAATAATCCTGCAAAAAATGAGTAAGAAAAAAATTTCTTCCCCCAACCCAATATACACAAAATAAATGCCTGCACATCATACACATACCTTTTTGACGCTCAAAGCAGCAAATATCTTTTCAACAGAATTATAAAACAAAAAAGTGTTTCGATGATGCATTCCAGTTTCTTTGTACTTGTTTGCAAGCCTGAACTTCCTAATGCATAACTTGGTGAGCTCACTTGCTCAGAAGCAGTCAGCCATTACTGTTTAATTTTCACACCCTGTGGTTCCTGAGGACTCCCTCACAGTAGCCACAGTCAGTGCCCACCCTAACACTGAAGCCATCCAGAACAACAAGTTTGTCACTGGTTTGGTCCTCATAGAAACCTTCCTTGTTCTACAGATATTCCTACATAATATTTCATCTCATATCATTAGCAATAACTATATAACTTTTCATAGGTAGCACTGTAGCTTGACATTTTGTTGCAATGTGCTTCCAAAATGGCTCCACACATATAACTGATACTGAGTGCTCATAATCAGACTGGCAATTACAGAATTAAATTGTATACTTCATATGTGCTATGCAATGGTGGGTTGCTACTGGTTCGCACCAGTTTGGGTAAAGTGGTAGCAGCAGCGGTGGGGGGATCTACCCACCCGCCTGCATGTCATCAAATATGATCTGTGCATGCACAGAAGCTTCTGCACATGTGCAGATGGGGGAGCGTGCACGAGTGAAATAAGCGTGTGTGCGCAAGCGAACTGGTAGCAAAAGTAAGTGAAACCCACCCCTGGTGCTACGGTCAAACATATGTATTCTTCTCAGTCCAGATAACTATGCAAAGTTATAATAACTATAATAATAATAATAATAATAATAATAAATGCACATTACCCCCCAAAAAAGCCCTACCTAAGAGCCTGAGCAGCCAGCCAGCCACCCATTCCATCTGGTTATTCACAGTGCTGCAGCCACGAGGCAAAGTGGGGGGGTGGTGGAGCTGCCCCACGCAGCAGCTTACCTCAGGGCCCCGCAGCCAGACCATCCATGCCATGACACCTGCCACGCGGCAGCAACACCAGAACCCATGTATAGCAGGATACCATGTGGCCAGTGGCACACTTCTGTTTGCTCACAGCTGCAATGGAGCAGGAGGCTGAGCAGTGCGCTGGTGCCATGACCGTGAGGCAAGGCAGGTATTGCGGCATGGGTGGTCTGGCTGCAGGGGCCCTGAGGTAAGCCAGTGCAGGCGCATGGGGCAGCTCTATCATTACCCTGCCTTGCAGCAGCAGCACTGGAACACCACACAGCCTCCTGCCCCACCGCGACCAAGCAGAAGTGGGCCTCACATACAAGGAAAAAAAAGACACCCCAAAAGATAAGCCCTAGTGCTTATTTTGGGGCCCAAAAGAAAATAAGACCCGGTCTTATTTTGAGAAACATGGGTAAGTGCTAGAGCAGTGATGGCTAACCTTTTTGTCATTGCCTGCCAAAAGGGGGAGGAGCAGGGGGAGCGGGCGCACACATGCCCATGCCCATAATTCTATGCGCCCCGCCCCCATGCATGTGTGCAACCACCACCCCCTGCTTCCCCCACTTTTGGCATGTGATGGCACAGTGGGCCTGGTAGGCCCGTTTTTCACCCTCCCCAGGCTCCAGAGTCTTTCTAGAAGCCTGGGGAGGGTGAAAACTGCTTCCCCCCCCAGAGGTCCTCCAGAGGCCGGAAATGGCCTGTTTGCCAACTTCCAGTGGGCCCAGAAGACCCAAAAATCAGCTGACTGGCATGCACATGTGCACCAGAGCTGAGCTCGCGTGCCCACCAATATGGCTCTGCGTGCCACCTGTGGCATGCATGCCATAGGTTCGCCATCACGGTGCTAGAGTAACAGAGTAAGTGCTCAGTCACAATAGCATTTAGACGTATATAGGGTTCCATAGTGCTTTATAGCACTCTCTGGACAGTTTACAAAGTCAGCATATTGCCCGCAGCAAACTGGGTTCTCATTTTACTGACCTTGCGAGAATGGATGGCTGAGTCAACTTTATGCCAATCAGGATCAAACTCCGTAATATAGGCAGAATTAACCTACAACACTGTATTCTAACCACTATGCCACCACAGCTCCTATCCCAATCATTCAATGAACTCTCATCATAAAATCTGGTACCGATGAGTATATGACAGGATTAATATATTGTTTAAATTTGTGTATTACAGTATCCTTTACGATTTTTAAAGAAATATCTGCAACGTTCTCTAAGCACATTTTTAAAGCAGAATAAATAATAAATTGCTACATTATTCTACATCAGATTATATAATTTAATCCATGATTATTCAATAAAAAGAAAACCTGTAAAATTTATTGGAATTGGAGATTACAATATTTAATTGCCATGTTTTTACAAACAATTCTACTCATATTAGCTAAATGTTAAGATAATTGTCTATAAATAATGCACTCAGATTTATTTTAATTCCTTAATAATTCAGTATCAAACATAAATTATACAAAAATAATAGGCATGGAATATATACAGTATGTTGTATATTCAAATACATATATTTTGAAATATTATTAAATGCTTTATAATTCTCTTGAGTCTAAAAGCAAATGTTACAATTACATCTTCACCAATTCAGGTTAGGTCATTCTTAAGCCTGGACTTAGATACACAGTAAAACAGACAGAGGCCTTGACTTTTCTATTTTTTTTAAAAAAAAAAACTTCCCTTTTTAGTACTGTATAATGTAAATACTTGAGTGGACTAAATTGCAATTAATCTATGTTACAGCTCTCAAACTCCCGGCCAGATGCGTCATGTGCTAGCCATACCCATGCCCCGTTTAGCAAAGGGGGAAGAAGTCCCGATATGTCACGTGATGCCACCGAGACAATTTGAGTTTGACACCCCTGATCTATGTTATAAGTTCTCTGTAGTATGAAGGAACTGATTTGATAAACATTAATAAGTTCTTTGCAACTCTGGGATATTTATGATTCAATGAGATTCTTGTTTTCACAATAAGTATTGTAACAACAACCTGTGCACAATAAGTCACACATGAAGAATTTATGTATAAACATAACACTACAAACATTAGTAATAAATTATAAATAATTTACAAAAATCATTATTAACACAGATCAGCACTGCCATATAGTATAGTATGTGAAAAATATTTGAATATAATTGGAAAGATCAAAAACATTTATTGTAAAATAATGTGTATAAATCACATTGTATCTATATTTAATCTTTACAAAAGATCATCAAATTTCAGTTTCTCAATGCTTCCAATGTTTACATAAAATACAAATTACAATAAAGTAAAAATGTAGTTTACATAAAAGCATCAACGAGACACCAAGATTATTTACTAGTAAGACTTTTTTTCAGGAATGAGCCAGTCTAAAACTAACCATCACTGACCATCTGTTTTAAAATCAAATAATTATTCAGGTGTTTCTTTACTGAAACTACTGTGATTAAAAATAATGTATTTTACCTGCAACCTAATAAGATGCTTACTTGTGAACTAATCTATTATCACTATATCTTATGTAAAAATAGTATTATATGACATCAACATCCAAAATTACTTAAAAATCAAGGGTAAGATATATAGAAAGGATGTTATTAAAGGCTGATAATTTATCACAGTATTCATCCATTATCACTTGGCTGCTGCAAAAGCACTGCAAGACTTTTTAGAAAATTATTACTATGCCATCTGATTACATTAAACTCAGAAAGCAAATTAAATAGTGAATCTGAAAGCAGCAAACATGGATAATTCTATCAGCCTGGCTTCAGAAGCTACAGAAAATCACACCATAAAGCAAGATGCTTATTTCCCCAGCGGAAAATACAATATAGAGAAAAACAACCTCTCCCAAATAGGTGCTTTTAGGAATGGGGAGTAACATTTCACACCAAATATGAACTAAATTTAGACAACCCAAGAACTTGTTTTAAGAGTTTCCACTCAAGGACTCTAACTGAACCACACTCTATCTGGTTGGGAGAGTATTTCTAAATCTACCCCTACCCTAAGTTATGAAGTCTGACGTGAGCATAAATAATATTAAGCTTCCAAATGAAACCCAATGATTGGGCCAAAGAGCAAATTTAGAATTATATTGTGCCATTATAATTGCAATTATAATTTTTATTAAATTTATTATTAATAGTAACAGTATTATTATCCTAAGTTTGAAATAAATACAATTTTGACATAAAGTATGATAAATATTTGACAAATATACATATTTCTATGATGTCTTTCCTATTATAATTGTTTCACAATAAACTCTTTAATAGTAACAAGCAAACGTGTACCTGTTCACACATACATGGTCTTCCGGGTGCGCTTCAAGGTTTTGGTTACCACCTTTAAAGCGCTCCATGGCTTAGGACCTGGGTGCTTGCGGGACCGCCTACTACCACCAATAGCCTCCCACCGGCCGGTACGCTCCCATAGAGAGGGGCTCCTCCGGGTGCCGTCGGCCAAACAATGCCGACTGGCAGCCCCCCGGGGAGAGCCTTCTCTGTGGGGGCACCTACTATCTGGAACGAGCTCTCCCCGGAGATACGGAGGATCCCGGATCTGCGCACCTTCCGCTGAGCTTTAAAGACCTTATTATTTCACCAGGCGGGCCTGGCCTGATCTTTTCCCTCTTTTATAAAAGATTTTTAATTTTTAAATATCTTTTAGTATTTTATATATTCAATTTTAAAATTGGTTTTAAATAGTTTGGGGTTTTAATTTGTCTGGGCCAAAATTATTTAATTTGATTTTAATTTTACTTTTAAATTTTGTATGTATGTGTTTAACATTTAATGAAGTAAACATTCTTATGAACAAGCACTTGTGCATGTCTAAACATCAATGAAGTATTAAAAGTATCTCCAACCCCAAAATATATAATTTTATTAGCTTCAGTTTTTGGCAGGAACAATTATTTCTTTCTATTTATGACACACTATATAAATTATATGATACAATATGTACAGATTGTTAACATTAAGCAAAATAACTATTAAGAGTCAAAACAAATTTTCAAAGAACAGTCCCTGTAAAACAACATTAAACTTTCTGGAGTTTTCTCTCATTTAGCATCAACTTCCTATAGTGGTACATATCCAACCAAGGCAGAAGAGAACATAAACAGAAGCTTACTGAACCATGCTTTTATGGAAAGAAAAGGATGGATGATGGGAGTGCTGACTGAAGCATAACATTTTTTTATTGGCTTTCTCCATCACTCAATAGAGACCTATAAGAATCACGACAGGAACAATCATACTGGAAAGTACTTCTGTATGAGACATACTTTACTTTTTCTATTTATGCAATACTATAGAAAGGGTATGGGGTGGGTGTGGGTGGGCGTCCATGTGTATTTTCCATTGTCCTATCCCAACAATCTACCAAAGTGCTTCCACAGTCACTTTCATGATATCTACCAAAGGAGTTTTTCCAAATAATGTTATATTAAGGGAAGCAATAGCTCCAGCTGCCTCTATGGAGTTGATCCTGAAAAAACCTTGGATATATTGTCCTAATACACCTATTCTAATAGAAGAGATTTGACAACATTGTTCTTCAAATGATTTTTGTGGAGGAGGCAGATACAGGAAAGCTAAATAGGCTGAATACTTCAAGCTAGCAAGAGTTTTCCAAAAACTGCACACTATGCTCTATCCAAATTGTGTATATTTTGGAAGAATAGTTAAGAGTACTGAAAACTTTTCCAGAATTCTTGTGGTAATGCAAGTTTCTCCATAACTTCTTCCTCCAAAATTTTACATCTTTGCTGCTCTATCCACAAAAGTCTCAAAGGTAGAGAAGTATACATTATTTGGATGAGAGAAATGAGATTTATTGCTCTTTTTCAGGGGATCTAATCTAACAGAATTAAGCTTGTGTAAGTACACTAATAAGAACAGTGACTTCCAGTGATCCTAATGGAAAAGTTCCTCTAAAGAAGGGAACACATTGTGGTTGGAAACACATTGGACTGAAGGAAATGAACCATTGAAATCTCTCCAGAGTTAAAGAAAGATTAGTTTTCCATATGTGTGTCAAATAGCTGCTTTACAACTGTGATTTTATGGTCAGTTTGCAATCAGTTAGGTATCATAGGCTTCCATGCTTATAATGTCACTTATATGGACCCTAAATTCAACTAATTCTTTTTAATCTCTTTGAACTTTTTAAAAAATTCTTTGGCTTTGCTTAAAGATCAAGAACCCTCAGAGAGGCCCATTTTATGGAAATCATTGGGTGAATGTCCTTCAATCCCTTTAAAAAAAACCAAAAGTTTAACTATATTTCTAATTTTTGGAATATGCAGCAAAAGGATTATTATTGTTGGCTTTGGAAAATAGGAGTTCACTATTAGAGGGAACCAGATGGCTACTTTAAAATAAAGGTTTGACCCATAGTTACAGATTTTTGAACTATTTAATTCTTTATTAGCATTGGCTAGGTACAACTGCAGAAGATCAAGCCTCATTGAATAAAATGACATTGATTTACATGTGTAATTAAAATTACAATTTACAATAAGAAAGTAATGGATTTAGAAACAAAAGTTATTTCAAAAAATTGAAATAGGATAGTATAGAATAGAACAGTAAACTTGATAAGTGATTTACACCGATTTTGCAAGAGGGATTTGCTAGTGTTGCTAAAATGGAAGTACAAAGTTAAAAAAAAGAACTTTGAGAAGAGTATAAGAAGGCAGGTGCTAGAACTTTGAAGATTTCAAAGACTGCAGAAAGAAAAAAGAATAAAAAAAACAATCTATTTGATCAAAATTAAAATAATGGGCTGTTATTTAAAGGGTGCTTAATGGGTTCTTTGTTAGGATTGGGTGAATGGTTGTTTCTGGTAATGTTTAATTATTTTTTAGAGTGGGACTAAATTTTTATTATTTGAAGAGAAGAAATGAGGGAAGGAATTTGTTTAAAGGAAAAGTTTGGATTCAGATTGTAATAGATACAAGAGTAAGATTTACATTGATATTTCTGAAAGCCCTTACTGAACTTTTGCCATTTAATAGGAGAAATGAGGTTTTAGAGATGATAGGTTTACAGAAATTTGGTTACAGAAATGTTTGGTTTGTTTGGGTTTTTTTTAAAGAAATAACACTTTTTTTAAAAGGCTGATTATACTTGCTGGGAATAAAGGGGTTTCTTTTTTTTCTCCTTTCCTCCTTTTTCTTTTTGTGCCCCCCCTTTTAATGTATCTTTTTATTTTGTAATTGCATTAGTTTTCCTTGTATAATATAATCCCTAATAACATTACTGAACAAAAGCATTGATCCTCTTCCTCCAAAAGCAACTCTCCTCCCATTGATAACTGTATGACTGTAACCTTGTTGCTGGTATCCTTAAGATTTATATTGACTGTTTCCTAATATGATTTGATTGCTTATTTGTTCCCTATGACTATCATTAAGTGTTGTACCTTATGATTCTTGACGGATGTATTTCTTCTTTTATGTACACCGAGAGTGTATGCACCAAGAAAAATTCCTTGTATGTCCAATCACACTTGGCCAATAAAGAATTCTATTCTATTCTATTCTATTCTATTCTATTCTATTCTATTCTATTCTATTCTTTTTATCACTCAAACTTATCTCCCATAAACCATAGAAAGTCATGGAATCTTTCCTAGAGTAGGACAACAGAGAGAGCTTTCCCGTCCTCCTTCTTTGAATATTGCTCTTCTCATGGAAGTCTTATAAAAGATGGGTGGGGTGACATGATAGCAGTCTTCCACTACTTGAGGGGCTGTCACAGAGAAGGAGGGATCAACTTATTCACCAAAGCACCTGATAGAAGGACAAGAAGCAATGTGTGGAAGATCATTAAACAAAGATCCAACTTAGAAAGGAGAAATTTCTTTCAAGAGACTGGACAGCCATTTGTCCAGAATGGTATAGGATCTCCTGCCATGGACTAGAAGAACCCCAAGGTCCCTCCCAACCTTACTACTTTATGTCTATGTCTAATTTCCAAAGGCTTCCAGTTCAATATTTATGGGTCAATGAGCAGGCCCAGAGTCAACCATTGAGAAGAGGGTGAGAGATTTTTTAAAAATATAAAATGATTTATCTGATCTTTTTAAGACAACTTAACATCTGGAAAATGGCTTGGTAAAATGTAATCAGCTCTTATTAACTCCTCCTTCCACTATATGCCTGGAGTAGTAGTAATTCAAGACTGATTACAGCAGGGAAAAGAAACATTTCACTTTCTCAGTCACTGTTCTCTCCCAATAATGCAGAATCCAAAGCCAAAATTAGCAGGGCCAAGTTCTCACATACATAATTTATTCTAAATTATGTACCTCAGTCTTCTCAATCTTACAGTTTAAAATTAATTAAGACAACCATTCCCAGAATTCTGCTGGGAATTCTCTTTGATAATTCTGGGAACTGTAGTCTCAACGCATCTGGAACACATAAGTTTAGGGGAAATTGACCTACTTTGTAAACACTATTTTCAACAATGTTGTCATAGATTTTTTTTATTCATAAACTCATACAGTCATTAAAGCTATTCTCACAATCATCTAGATTCCAAAATATTGTTCCTTACTTTGCAAGTTTCCTAAAGCTATAAGAACTAATAAAAGGGTTTTCCATGGACATAAATCACAGTAGTACATAAAGTAAGATGACTGTAACTTGTACGCTACAGAACTTTTGCTCTTCACTTCCTATCACACAATTAGAATGAGGAGAGTTATAATCCATAATCTGAAAGAATAGAAATTCAAAATCCCAATTATATAGTCTCTTTTTGTGGTATGAAACCTAAAAAATAGATGCGAGTAGTGATGCAGAGAATAACTAAGCATGGAGAAGGCATTTTGGCACGGGGTGCATCAGCTACCACTGATTAGAGGGCCCTAGTCTCTTCCTATGAACAATATATTTCACGTGGAATATGGAAAAGGAACCATAGTCCAGGCATAGGAAATAATGCAGTGTTCCTTATGTATTCCATCCTTTTAGTTTGCTAAAAATGTGGATTCCATGGGAAACAAAGTTATGGTCTTGTCATTCGCTTCTAAACAAGAAAATAAAAGTTGAGATTCCATAAGCAAGAGCTATTTGAGGTCAATAAATCACTGGAATAATTTTAGGTAAAAATAAGTAAGACAGTCCAGCTGACCGAACAGGAAAAACTTTGTCCCAATGTGAGTATGTTGTCCACTTAGCACAGTTCATAAAAGCATGTATACACATAAACACTCATTCCTTATGACTTTCCACTATCTTATTATTCCTACCTTAGGAGCCATTCAACATCTGCCTTGCATTTTCCCACAATATATTGGCTTTTATGTCTTAGATTGCATTTTTGTGCAGTTCTTCACTTTGAGGAACAAAAATTGATATGACTAGCTTAAACTAGTTATTATTCTGATACATTTTTTCTCAGGAAAAAGGCCATCCAATTTAGCAAAGTTGGTATTTCAGAAAGAGCTTGTTGCATCCTTCTGCTACTCCAGAAGTAGGTTAAGAGTTCTGCCAGAAACACCTAGTTTAGCATTTGATTTTCACAATAGGGAACAGAAAGTCTCTGGGAAATTCTAAGATAGTTAATTACCTTAAGGGCTATATGGCAAATGGAAGAGAGTCACTTCTTTATAAATCAAACTTTTTTTCAATTTTCTTATTAAATTGTATTTTGTTGTTCTTGTTATCATCAACAAGTAGGTAATCTCAGTAAAATGTCCCTCAAACTGAGTTTATGTAATCCTGATGATAACATAAGACTTTTTACTAACAATAAATAAAGAATTTACCATAGTCATCTTGTCAGTCTGTTTTTCTACTTCGTCTAAGTTAAAGGTTTGTCAAGTATGCCTCCTTTCAGTACTCAAGAAAGAAAAACCCCGCCTCTATTTTTGTAGAGAAAGGTACTTTTACTGAGTATGAACTGAATGCAACCAAAGAAAAGCAAGGTCTGAGGCAATAGGCATGAAAATCACATATAGAAAGCAACCCTAAAACCCTCCCCCCGAAGGGTCCAGTCAGAATTATCCAATCCACATCCCCCCAAGGAGTCATGTGGGGTGCAGCTTCCAATGTCTCCATCCTTCTGGTATGCCAGGACTGTTGACCTTGACTGGTTATCAGCACACCTCCCAGCTGCAGAGAAAGCGCTGAGGAAAACTTTCTCCAATTCACTCTCTGTTACAAGACATCTCCACCAGCTCACTTCCCCCCTCTCAACTACCCAGACAGTTCCCCCTTCACCCCATTACAATGGCAGCCGTAGCAAGCAATCAATCAATATAAAAGCGGAGGCTGACAAGGTCCCTGAATCAAAGGACCCTCCTCAGTCAGTCATGCTCTGATTACCTTCCGGTGGACTATTGCAATGTGGTCTATAAGAGGCTGTATGGTACAAAAATGCAGCAGCGAAAGCATGTGTGTTACTGGTAGAATACATGTTGCAACTCTTCTGCATGAACTGTATTGAGTTCCAGTTTGTTTCTGGGTCCAATTCAGACTGCTGATGTTAACCTTTAAAGCTCTACATGGCATTGAACATCGTTATCTGAGGGACTGCCTCTCACCAATTTCATCCTGATGCCCCACCCGATCTCACAATGGATATTTTATGGGTGCCATTATCTAGAGAACTACATTTGCAGGTCCTGGGCAGTGGACCTTTTCTGCCCTGATGTACATATTGTGGAATCCGCTATCCTTGGAGATAAGTTGACCTCATTATTCCTTAACTTCTGAAGGTCCCTCAAGACCTGGTTATGACAGCAAGCCTGGGGTCCCAGGACATGGAAAACAGAAGAGATGGCTTACCTATCACTAACATTCGTCTGTCTACTGATGTAGAAGGAGTGGCAGAGCCATGAGGAGGGTGAAAAGAGGGATAATCCTAGCAACAGGGTATCTACTAATACTTAGAGATTGAAGGTATTTTTCCAGTGCTTTTTTGTGGCTCCAAGGTATAAATGTCAGCAGAGGCAAAACATGTATAGGTGTAGATTACCCTATTCCTATCATTAAAATCAAAGCTTCAGGGAATTACCCTCTTTTCTGTTTCTCTTCTGACCAAAATATTGGGAACAGCTCACATTATGCATTGTATTACAATATAAATGTATAATGAAAAAATAATACTGAAGGAAATCAGCTATTCTGAAAATCAGTTCTGTTCTGAAAAATCACATTACACATCAAAAATATTCTTTCATCTTAATGTTAACACACACATAACCATTAAGCTATCTGCTATTACTTTTCAGAAAAAGGGAACAGCGTATAATAATATCTATTATACTATGTAAAAGTTTAAAAATTATATAAAAATGCAATTAAACTTGAAAAAATGGTTTACTGTCCACTCTAAGTTGTTACAGAAAAATGCAATGGTGGCCACTAATTATAGCATATTTGCAACATAAAATGGGGCAATGAAGTGTTTTTAAATGAATTGCAAATTATGAAATTGGAATTGAGAAGCAAATTTATCTGCCCTCTCTTTGTAGAGCAATGGAATATGGTCCAGGATTCTGTGGCCTAAAAGAAAATTAAAAAACTATTTGAAACCATATATCCTGAAAATGCTTTGTACTGGAACTTAACCTCATTTCTACTAGTGGCACAAAGGTCATATTTATACAATCAAGACTTTCCGCTTCCCCCTTTTTCTGCTGCCACCAGTGAAAATCTATACCAGAGCTACAGAGCTGATAAACAAATTGATGTCCTCCAGATGTTTTGGACTTTAATTCCCATTTGCCCAACCAATCTGGTCAATGGGAATTGATGTTCAAAATATTTAAAGGGCAAAGGTTAACACTGGTCTCCAAACTAATTTATTGGAACTAGGGAAGTCTTGGTTTAAATGCTAACTTGGCTCTGAAGAGAATTGATACATTTTAAATATGTACATTTACAATTGTAACAAGAAAGGGAAAAAGAGAATTATAAGGTCAATGAATTCTTTGAAGGATTGCATCCCATCAATACATTTATGCTAATAGATATGTTAGGGCTGTGAAAATGTCTACAGACCCCTCACATTCTGGACATAAATTGTTTCAACTTCTACCCTCAAAACGATGCTATAGGGCACTGCAGTGGTGAAATCCAATTTTTTTTACTACCAGTTCTGTGGGTGTGGCTTGGTGGGCAGGGTGTGGCTTGGTGGGCATGGCAGGGGAAGGATACTACAAAATCTCCATTCCCATCCCACGCCAGAGGAAGGATATTGCAAAATGCCCATTCCCTCCCCACTCCTGGGGGAAGGACATTGCAAAATCACCATTCCCACCCCACTCTGGGGCCAGCCAGATGTGGTATTTGCCAATTTTCCGAACTACTCAAAATTTCCGCTACCGGTTCTCCAGAATCTGTCAGAACCTGCTGGATTTTACCCCTGGGGCACTGCACACCAGAACTAGATACAAGGACAGTTTTTTCTCGAATGCCATCACTCTGCTTAACAACTAATTCCCACTACCCTGTCAAATAATTCACTAAGACTGTATTACTATTATTCTTCTCTTCCTTACTAGTATCTATCTCTTCCCACTTATTACTATAACTATCTTGCTTGTATCTTTCAATTTATATTGTTTTTATTTGTTTCCTAGTACAATTTGATAGCTTATTAGTAACCTTGACTATCACTAAGTGTTGTATCTTTTTATTCTTGATGAATGTATTTTATTTTCCTTATGTACACTGAGAGCATATACACCAAAGACAAATTCCTTGTGAGTCCAATCACACTTGGCCAATAAAGAATTATATAGTGAACTATATTCACAAATATCTACTTACATGCCCCTTTAAAAATACGAAGGAACTGTAATTCATACGATTGCTTCCTTCATAGCAGGACTGTATTAATAAACCATTCCTCTTTTAACTCAAGGCAAATACACACAGAAAGGAAAATCTATCAATTAGGGAAAAATCGTTTCCATATAATTTAGACTAAGAATACAATACTTGATATACTACCACAATCTGTTCCCATTGTCATGCTGGGTAGGCCTGAAGTCCAAATGGAGAGCATAAGGTTAAGTTCAAACAGTTCTTTATATTCAGTGCTTAAATTTCCTCTGGGATTTTCACTTCATACTGCAGTACAGTATTTCCTCTCATTTTGAATTTTCTATTACTTTCCCCACTTTAAAAATGTCTCTCATTTGTTCTTTGTAGATCCTTTTATATGTTGGCAGTCCCTCTCTTAACCTCCTTTTAGTTTCCTGGTTCAATCCAAACCATCATCTTGGTACAGAAAAAACCAGAAGATTGATCTCTTTTTTTTCTTTTCCTTTTTTTTTTACATTGAAGTACTGCTCATGTGTAAAAATCAATAGCTTGTTATATAAAGCACAGAAATGGTGAAAGAAGTTGATTGATGCCCATCTTGTTTTTTACTGAAAAGATCAGAGACCAACTATTTTCTCTGTTGCACTATCCAGCCAGCCTTTGGCAATAAGATCCCCTAGCATTAACTTTAAAAACAAAGCAAAATAAACTTGAATTGTAAATAAAGCACCGGGAGGAAAAATAATTTATATTCACCCATCGATTGATGATTTCTAACATTCTAGGACAATTCATGAATCTCTGTGCCCTTGTTTGGGAAAAAAAAAATCCTGCTTGCTTTGTCAACTATGAGACAGAATAGAAGAATTAAAGATCTCCAGAAATATATTATGCCCTCCCTTATTTTACAGTACACAATATCTATAAAATCCCATTAAATTAACAAGAAGTGTTTTGAGAACATAGAATCATTAAATTCTATGCATTGTCCAATCTACCTTTTGCATGTCAGCAAAATAATCTGTCAGGGTTCAAATTTACACTTGAAAGTTTTAGCAGATACATAAAATTGACAGAAAGTTAGAAGTCATCTGCAAAAGGAACCATTCCGCAGGTGTTCACTGCTTTCATGGGGCATATGAGAGCACACATTAAATACAGCAAGTGCCCTAAATCCATTTCATTTTTAAAAAGGATGGGGTAACACTGATTAAATAACATTAATGAAAGTTACATATTGTGGTGACTAAGTACAAACTCCTTGCAGAATGAATTTCCTAATGGCACCTCTGCACAAACTACTGTTGTTTTTGACATTTTCACCACACACTTTGCAAAATGGGCAAGATAGAAAGTTTCATGGATTCTTCAGTGGAATATTGAATATTTTTAATTTGAATATATTCATATGAATTTTACCCCAAAGTAAATGACATATAAAAAGCATTTTGGCCATACAGAGAAATAGGATGAATATGAAATTGCAAAAGAAATATAGGAAGGAAGAGTGAACAGTAGGGAGGAAAACTAATAAAATTATATTGGAATGGAGATGATAAAATCCTCAAGAAGAGGAAGCTGAGAAGCTTAGATGAGAAAAACAATGTATGGATCAGTGTATGTTTTCCTCTCTTACTTGTTATTTTTGTTTACTTTTTTCTGGGGTCATACAATATTGCCCAGCCAAAAAAAGGACTAGTAAGATGGCTATACATGTAGCTTTCCACTTATGACCATTCATTTAGTGACTGTTCGAAGTTACATGACATTGAAAAAAGCGACTTACAATTGGGTTTCACACTCACAACAGTTGCTGCATCCCATGATCATGTAAAATTCAGGCATTACACATCTGACATTTATTTATGATAGTTGCATTATCCCATGGTCATGCAATCACCATATGTAACCTTCCCATCTGGCTTCCAACCAGCAAAACCAATGAGCGAAATCAGATTCACTTAATAGCCACAGGATTCGCTTAACAACTGCAATATTCACTTAACAGCTGTGCCAAAAATATCATAAAATGGGGCACAACTCACTTAAAAACTTAGCAACAGAAATTTTGTGCTCCTCTGAAGTCATAAGTTACTTGTATATGAAGTCATAAGGACTACTTGTATATGTATTTTGCCTTATGATTAGAGTACATACAGGATATCACAGAAGTGCGTACACCCCCTCACATTTTGTAAATATTTAAGTATATCTTTTCAGGTGACAACACTGAAGAAATGACACTTGGCTACAATGTAAAGTAGTGAGTGTACAGCTCAGTGGTGGGTTCCTCCCAGTTCTGCCCAGTTCCGAGACAGTAGCAGTGATGATATGACATCACTGAACCAGTTCTGTGCCCCCGACCCCCCCGCACCCACCCCCCGCGTTATTCTTACCTTTTATTTGGCCCCACTCCCAATCTATTGCTGCCTCCTGAGTCCCAGCTGATGGTTAGAGGGAAAAAAACTGTTTAAACTCTTGCCCCGGGGCTTCAAAGGGCCGCCCTACAGCTGATCAGTGTTAAAAGAAAACAAATGAGTAGATCAGTGCCTGCAAAAATAAATGGGTATATCAGTACAGCCTGGTAGACCAGTACCTCTGCTAAATCCTAAATAATTGTCACATGACCAGCAAGCCATGCCCACAAAATAAGCCATGCCCACAAAATAAGCCACGCCCACAAAAAAAGCCAGGTCCACAGAACCGGTAGTAAAAAAATTTAGAACCCATCCCTGGTACAGCTTGTTTAACAGTGTAAATGTGCTGTCTCCTCAAAATAACGCAACACCCAGCCATTAATATCTTAAATGGTGGCAACTAAAGTGAGCACAACCCTAAATGACAATGTCCAAATGGAGCCCAAAGTGTCAATATTTTTTTTCATATTATTTTTATTATTAAAAAAATTAACATACATAACATACATGAATCATAATATATAATATATAACAATATACACAATACAAACAATCAACGAGTGCTCCCCCACCCCTCGGGATCATTCCTGCTTCCAAAATCTTAATGCTTCTTCTGGTGGTGGTATCCCCCTTCCTCCAGAAAACACATATATTAGGAACTGTTTCCAGATTCCATTGAATTCATTTACTTTCATTATGCCCCTCCTTACTTTAATATTATAAGTCAATTTATCATTTATGGCAATATCCCATACTTCCTTATACCATTCTTCCAAACAATAATCACTTCGTGTCAATATTTTGTGTGGCCACCATTATTTTCCAGCACTGCCTTAACCCTCTTGCGCATAGAGTTCACCAGAGCTTCACAGGTTGCCACTGGAGTCCTCTTTCACTTCCACTACACTGTTATACAAGCTGTATACTGACTACTTACATTGTAGCCAAGTGTCATTTCTTCAATGTTGTCACATGAAAAGATATACTTAAATATTTACAAAATGTGAGGGATGTACTCACTTCTGTGATATACTGTATATCTTTTATTGCAGATATGCAGAACATAAGCAAACTCATCTAAATATCACATAAATCATTTTCTTTTTCTAGCTATAGCCACTTTAGTAGATAAATTAGAAAGTTACCAGATTCTTACACTGCAAAAAAAACAAAACAAAACAACCTATGTTTATACAATTGATAATAGTATATGCTTTGCAGAAGGCAAGACTAAGGAAGCATTCATTAATCCATTCCAAGCACGAAAAAAAGTCTTATCTTACTAGAGATTTAATTTGGGACAAGCACTTGAAGTACACTTTAATATTTTCTTCCTATATCATAGAATTCTAAGGAACTCTTAACATCCTGTAAATTTTTATAAACAGACTAGTCACTTCCAGAGAGAAGAAACAAAGCATTAGAAGCATGCCAGATTTATAATACAATTAAAAGAACAGCCTGATATAGGTCTGGTTGCAGAATTTATGACTCAGACTTTTAATGAAACAATTATAGAGCTTATACTTTGACGTAATTTCTGTACTTTTACAAATTCAGTATAAAGACAAACTCATTGAATTCATCATTCCAGACAACCTGATTTCCGGAGTGCCATATTCCATTTCCTTTTAAGTTCCAATTCACATTAACCGTACCCATTTGCTTCTCAGTTTTCAGTGAACAGAAGATCAAAACATAGTCTTAAAGCAGATGGAATTAAAGTTGCTGCCTAAGGCAACAGCCTATCTAAACGATAGGACTGGGTCTTCATTTGGAATCCAGTAATAAATTAAGGCAAAGAAGTAAATGACTTATAATTTTAGGCATTATAAAATAGATTCTCACTAGATATTACAGTGTTTATTAGTTGAAAAACATAATCTGTTTTTATCTTCTTCACCAATGCAGATGCTTTATAAATTTTATTTATTTTGTTTCAACTTCTTTATAGATATGGGATTATAAAAAAAAAATCAGGACCAGAAAAATTATATAAATAGAACAACTACCATTGAGATTTGTTGTGGCTATGATAATTTTCAGTAAGAATATGCAAAACTGGAAAATATTCAGTACCGTATTTCCCCAAAAATAAGACATGGTCTTATTCTCTTTTGACTCCCAAAATATGGTCTTGGCCTTATTATTGGGGGTCTTAACCCTAAACCTTGGTCCTGGAGCACCGACTGGCTGCTTCGCCAGTGCCGCTCAGGCCACAGCCTCCAGCAATTGTGGCAGCTTTTTCGTTACTTTCTGTGCAAACAGTATGAGGTGAGGAGGCGAGGCAGGGGGACGAATGGGGGAAACATGCCCACACACCCCTACCATCCACGTGGAAGGGCCTCGTGATGGCCGTTCCTGCAAACCCTAGCTCGTGCACCCCTTCTCTTAGTGGCAAACCGGATACACCACTGCCACTCGGGAGAAGAAGAGAGAGAGGAGGCTCTGTGAGAGAGCCATTTCTGATATTCTTCTCCTTCCAGGTGTCAGCAGCATGTTCAGCTTCCCAAATCTCAGATCCCCTTGCCATCCCCTCGCCCAGCATGGCAGGAGCTGGAAGTCAGGTAAGACATGGCGGAGAAGATAGGCAGAGAAACAGACAGGGAGAGAACAGGAGTGAATATACTCCTGTCCACTTTTATTTGGTAATGGTGCGCTGACCATTTAGCCAGATCTATTTCCCCCCCTCGCTTTTCTATCCCCCACAACAACTTCATTCTTTAACCAGAAGGGGAGGGCATGGGATGAGGCGTTTTTTGCTGCCCACTCCCTTCAGCCCCGAACCTGGCAGCAGTGTGAAACGTTCAATGTCGAGGTTACGTGAACTGAACTCAAGATATAGGGGGGAGGCTTCATTCTGCTGTTGGGTTTGGGGCTGAGGGGGAGGTGGGCAGCACTTTAAGGCCACTTATGCAGCTGAAGCAAGAAATGCCTCATCCCACACCCTCCCCTCCTGGTTTAAGAATGAAGTTGAGGGGAGAGAAAAGCGAGGGGAAATAGTTTCCTCCCAAATCTCCAAAGGATGTGGAGTTGAGATCAGGCTAAACGGTCAGCGTGCCGTTACCAAATAAAAGTGGATGGGAGGATATTCACTCTTGTTGCTTCTCTCCCTGTCTGTCTCTCTGTCTGTCTTCTCTGCAGTGTCTTACCTGACTTCCAGTTCCTGCCATGTTGGGGGAGGAGATAACAAGGGGAGTCCCATCTCACTCCATGTGTCTCGCTTCTTGACCGCCTCACCCCTTCCCACCTGCCACACCCCTCACCGGCCAAGTTCAGCAACCCAGATTCGGGAAGCTGAACATGCTGCCGCCCAGGAACAGAAGAACTTCAGAAATGGGCTCTCTCACAGCGCCTCCTCTTTCACTTCTTCTCCCAAGTGGCAGCAGTGCATCCAGCTCGCAACTAAGAAAAGGGGCACGCAAGCTAGGGTTTGTGGGAGCGGCCTCCATGAGGCTGTTCCGCATGGATGGCACGGGGGTGTGGGGCATGTTCCCCCTCCCTTCCCCCCCTCTCTGGCCTTGCTTCCTCACATCATGTTGTTTGCACGGCAGCTGCACATGCGTCTAAGTATTTCGGGGAGTATTTTTGGCGGGTGGCTTATTTTAGCGCATGCGCTCAAAAGCCCAATTGGGCTTATTATCAGGACATGTCTTCGTTTTGGGAAACCATGGTAGGAATATGTAAAAACAAAAGTCAATTCATCTTTCATCGAGAATAGTGGTGTCAAACTCAAGACCTGGGGGTTAGATCCGGCCTGCAGGGTGCTTAGATCTGGCCTGTAGGGCCATCCTGGAAACTGCAAAGGAATGGCCCATGGTACCTCTGCCAGCTAGAACGTAGCTCGGGGGGTGGGGGACACCAAGCACAGCCCTTGCCAATTCCATTTTTGCTGGCAGAGGGTTGCAGGAGGCTGTTGCAGCTGAAAATGCAGCTCGGAAACCCATTTTCACTGGCAGAGTGCTTGGGCCACCACAGATACCTCCCACACAAGTGACGTCGAGATGGCTACACCCACCCAAGCCCTCTGAGGTCAAACACAACCCTGATGCATCCCTCAATGGAATCGAGTTTGACATCCCTGATCTAGAACAAGAAACATTTTGGTTCAGAAAACTAACTTCCAGAAAATTTAAAAATTATTTCTGGAATAGCTGGGTCAGAAAGGAGCCAATAAGGAATGGTGCATTCTAGAATCCTTCAGAACATTCCATTTCAGAACTATAAATTATGCAGTTGCCTACTTTTAAGTTAAAACAACTCACATTAATTAACTCAAGGCGCACAATGTTTTAGGACAATACTTTAATTTTCTGAAATAAATTAATATCCTCTATCATAAATTCATACGTTAAAGTTACTTTAAAATTTTGTAGAAACTCTCCGAAACTTATTTTATTCATAGGCCACTTAAATTTTAAACACATTGAAAAATATGATTCCTGTAGAAAAGAGGAAGCAGAGGTGGGAAATTAAGTGCACTATCCATTTAGAGCCACTGAGTTTCCATTAGCGCTCCAGGTCCAATCCATCCTGAATTCAGTTGACCATTTTTTTGGCACCAATTTAGTGTTAAACTTTAGTTGATCAGATTCTTGTGTATAGGCTCGAATAGCAATAGGAATAGCACTTAGATATACCGCTTTATAGTGCTTTACAGCCCTCTCTAAGTGATTTACAGAGTCAGCATATTGCCCCCAACAATTTGGGTCCTCGTTTTACCCACTTCGGAAGGATGGAAGGATGAGTCAACCTTGAGCCTGGTAAGAAATGAACTGCCAATGGCAGGCAGCTGGCAGGCAGCCTGCAGTACTGCACTCTAATCACTGCACCACCGGGGCTCATAACAATAAATAAATCTTCTATGCTGAAGCCTAACCGGGGGTCCTAATTATTCATGCCTGTCAATCCCTTTTTAAAAGAGGTATTAACAATGTATGAAGTATAGTGGATTTCTTCAACACTCTAAATCTGAATAATCTCATCACACTTTAGAAATTGTTATATTAAATAGAACAAACTTTCTTGAAAATATTTAAAAGAACAGGAAATGATTTAGGATTTGAAATTTGATGAGTCAATGCAAAATATTTGGTAATATAAAAATATTATTTAAATCTACTTTAGAAACCATCCCCTATAAAAATAGAAAATCATGTTATATCTCCTTAAAAGACCCTTTATTTCATATTCCAATTGAAAAGTGTCATTAATCCCTTTGTTACTCATTTTGGCTAGGGGTTTTTGAAGACATTGGTAGTTTTACCAATCTACTGTTTTACCAATAGTGTTTAATAAATAATTCTAATGCAGCTATATTCTTGAAAAAGAAAAACATAAAATAGTGCAATGTAAAAATTATTCAGTTTCCTTCCTATAAATTTACTATAACAATAAACTGGAAGAAGTAATCTTTCTTCATATCAGTGATATTTAAAAGTGTGAAAAAGAAATGGCTAAAAAAACTAAAACAGCAACAAATACTTTTTATTTCTTTATTTGGTACCCTTTTATAAATTAAATCAGCATAATAATTTACATTACTCCATCTATACATATACCTTTTGAACTAGAAGTGTTCCATATGGGTGTATAAAATGAGACTCTCTCCTTACAATTAGAAATATAATTATATCAAATTACATTACATTTGTTTCATGTAGTTTTATTCATGGTGTGTGTATGTGTTGTATAATTTATTCTTTTTAGTCACTATTAATCTTTTTAATTTGTAATATTTTGCCCAATATATATTTAAATAAAATTTGAAAATAGAAAATACAACTTACCTCATCAAAGCCGTTATCATCTTTCTTCAATGCTAGAAAAAAAGATATAATTTGTTATCTAATTAATTTATATTATTAGTACAAAATGCTAAAAAGCAAACAAATATTTCTTTGTAGTTATTTAACTTAACTTGAATAAAATTACTTCTCTTAGAAAAATATGTGGGATGTGGTCTCTTCAAGTTTACATTTATTGGTTCAAGATGTGAAACAATAAATATGTTTAGGGTATATAAGTTATAATTTATGCTATTTTTAAGAATGAATGTTATGAGATAGAGAAAAGGAAGAGGTGCTACATATGCTGCTTGAAACTGCTGAATAAATGGAGAGGTACTGAGGCAGCACTGGAAAACAACAACATACAGTACAAACAATAAATTGTTCTCTGCAGCTTTTTTCAAGCAAGGAGTGTTACATGTGGACTTGAAATCTGACAGATTTGTGCTTTTCTGTGTGATAGTATATACTGGACAGGATAACACACCGTAATAATCAAGTTGCAAGGACAGAAAATAAAACCAGAGCCTTGTTTATTAACAAAAAGATCCTGTCAGTGAGAGCAAGTGCACTTTTGAAAGTACATTCCGAGTTCTCCTACCAGATGGCTGCCACATAAGGCATTAATAGAAGGGAAACTCACTCTTCTCTTTAGCCTCATAGCTTTTTAGCACTACATCTTATTCTTACCATTACCTGAGTAAAGGTCACCTGTTCAAACAAAGCATTGAAGACACCACCTTCATGTGGGGCTGAGAATTACTATTTTGAAGAAAGATGCTAAGGAACGGTGATTGTTTTGTAACAAATCAGTTTTCCATTTTCCACTGATAAATTTCTTTCAAATAAATATATGGGCATAGCTACAGCAAGAGGTGTGTGTATAAAAGGACTGTGAGCCACATAAACAAGCTTCCTACCTATTGCTCCTTGTATGTGCTCAGAATCAAGTTTCATCTGAAGAATGAAGAGGAATCCTCAAAGGAAAAACAGGACTTTTAATGAAGAGCTGACAAATTGTTATAATTCAAGGACTGCCTGTAATTTTGTCCAACTACCATAGGGGAATATAGACACCCATACTAGGATATAAAAACTTGTTCTGTACCTGGAATCTAGCTTTGTGCCAAGAAGATAAATCATTTATAACTAATTTCCAGTCCAAAATATTGGTTAATATTATTTTTTGTCCCTATCTTTATAGCCCTTGCTGCTTCATGTTATTATTATCAGGCATCCAGTGCTGTGAGATTCCTGGCTCTAAAATACTAGCTAACCTAAATCCTAAAGTTTTAAAATTACTAAAATCTAATTCAAGACTGAGATTACTAAATGAGTTTGAATTAAATCATTAAATAAGTTGCTTTAGCTTTAAATAAAAGAAAAGCTTGTATAAAAAATTAAGAACTCACCGATTTGCTGTCACTCGAGTAATATTATTAAAGTTTGCAAAACTGTAATTTTAAGTTATAAAATTCCATAGTACTGTAATTCACGACATATCTGAAATGGTATGTGACAATGACCTTGAGACACCAAGAACAGAGGCTTGGTTAGGGAACAGTCAGATAAGGGGAACATAGCCCACAGCTGCAGAGTCATCAGAGCTAAAGTCTCAGGAGGGACCCTCCCTAAATTATTGGGCTGTATCAGAATAAATGTACTTCGAGGCTTGTAAGATGCTCTTGATAGAGCTTTACAATAAAGCAGAATTAATTTATCTCGCCATGTTTCCTATCTAGTCTACCTTCTAAGGCTGACATTATCAAAGTCAGAATATATGTCTGTCCGTCACTCCAATCAGAAACAGAATAAAAGAATTGGAAGGGACTTGGAGATCTTCTGGTCCAATCTCCTGCTTAGGCAGGAAACCCTATACCATTTTAGACAAATTGTTGTCCAATCTCTTTTCAAAATTTCTATTGTTGGAGCATTCACAACTTCTGGAGGCAAGTTGTTCCACTGATTAATTGTTCTAACTGTCAGAAAACTTCTCCTTATTCTATCTCCTTGATTAGTTTTCATCCATTGCTTCTTGTCCTGCATTCAGGTGCTTTTCAGATTAGCTTGACTACCTCTTTTTTGTAGCAACTCCTAAGATATTGGAATACTGATATCATATCATGAGGGGTGGGTTCTACATACCTTTACTACCGGTTTGCAGTGGGGCCATGCGCATGCGGAGAAGCATTTTGGTGATGTTGGGGTCAGTGGGTGGAGCCTCCCACCGGTTTTACTACCGGTTCTATAGAATCTGTGCGAACCGGGGCTACCCACCACTGATGTCACTCCTATGTCATTAAACTAGACATACCCAATTCCAGCAACCGTTCTTTATATGTTTTAGCCTCCAGTCCCTAATCATCTTTGTTGTTCTTCTCTGCACTCTTTTTAGAGTCTTTTTTACATCATGGCGATTAAAACTGGAAGCAGTATTCCAAGTGTGTCTTACTGAGACATTATAAAGTGATATAAACACTCCATGTGATCTTGATTCTATCCCTCTGTTAATGCAGCCTAGAACTGTCTTGGCTTTTTTGTAAGCTGCAGCACATGGCTGGCTCATATTTAAATGGTTGTCCACTACAACTCCAAGATCCCTCTCACAATTACTACTATTGAGCTAGGTGCTACCTATATTATACCGTACATTTGGTTTTTCTTGCCTAAATGTAGAACCTTACTTTTTTCACCAATGAATTACATTTTGTTAGATAGCATTCAATGTTCACGTCTGTCAAGATCTTTCCACATCTTAAGTCTATCTTCTGCAGTGTTGGCTATTCCTGCTAGCTTGGTGCAAATTTTATGTTCCCCACATATCGCCTCATCCAAATCATTGATGAAGATGTCAAAGGGTACTGGGCCTAAAACAGAGCCTTGGGGTACCTCCTGCATACTTCCCTCAGTGTAAATGCAGTAGATACTACCAATAGAAGGAGTATAGAAAAGTATGATTACAATAAATGCAAAGCCCTTTTCTGACTCACAAAAATCAACTACTTAAAGTAAAAGACACAGAGCAAAAGACACATGTGTCAGATACTTAAAAGTTTAATTATATAATATATTGTTTTAATAAAAGCATTTAAGTTTTTCATAATGCTGAAATTCAAATGACATTCAATAAAGTTGTCTATCAACAGGCTTTATTACAAACAAAACAGAAGAACTTCACAACATTCGTAATATGATTGGACTTTAATGCCTGATGCACAGAGGGCTTGTTAGATTTGAAAACAATGTTACTTTATGATTTTTTTTTAAAAAAAATAGAATTATGCACAATAGATTTTGCCTCCTAATAATGTATTACACATTAAATGAAAGTGACCAGACAGAAGAAAGTACTTCACATTATGCATAATTCAGTTATAGAAATAATTGCAATATGATATGGTCGTACCCACTAGCTTCAATAGCAAATTAACAGATTCAGGGAGGAAGTCTATCAATGGCTATTAAGTATGAGTCAAAAACAGACCACCCAGCGTTTAAGGCAGAATGCCAACAAACAGCAGCTGCTGGGTGGCAACAGCTAGAGAAGGCCACCATTAGTGGATTCTTTTAGGGCTAGCTAGCCAGTGTGTGAAATAAAATACAGATCCACAAGGTTTGGCCAAGGGAGCTCAAGTTCTTATAATTAATGAATGAAAAGAATTCCTACAGCAATCTGCAATGTCTACAACAAACTGCTTGAAGCAAAACACTTTGTTCAAGCATTAAAATAATTAAACATTATAAACGGGAGTAACAGGTCATGACTAATGGGTCCTTTTTTATTTATCTGAATGGTTTGCTGGTTTTCAGCCCTTTAGCAAGGACACCATTACTGTACTATCAGGTACTTAGTATCAATCAGAGACATATCCCAGATAAAATGCTATTCAGAAATCATCCCCAGGGTTGGCATTATTGGCATCAGATATCATGCCTTTATTTTGCATTTGAGCCACCTAATATCCATACTAAAGATTCAGTTCTATATCTGGGTCAGACAAATAGTAGGAGAAGCCCCAAAGTGAAAAAGAAGTCTTTAGACTTGAGGCACAAGCAATTTTGTATAAAGGAAAGAAACTTCTGATATTCTTCAGCCATTTTAATTCAAGCAAAAATGGCTTTGTACATCTTCAAGCAACCCAAAAATTAAATTAGGAATAATTATGAGTAATGTGGTTGGTGGTAACACTATACAGTAAGGGCATTCACTCATTTCCTTTTCAGTAGTTGATCTGAAACAGACTTCCTCAATTGCCCCCAAAATGTTGGCCTACAGAGATCCCAAAGGTCATGTTTACCCGAATTTTGAAAGAGGCAGTCTAATAGATCCATCTAAAGGCAGCAATTTAGGAAGAGCTGACCTGAAATGTTCAAATTCACTGTGATTCCCCAGATCTTCATATCATCACAACTGAGCATTTATTATTTGTTTTAAGGAAACCTCATAAAACTAGCATATAATTTTGCATATAATTTACGTTAATCAGAAAGAACTATACAGAGACTAGTTTAGTTCAATAGAACCAACTAGAATTTTTCCAAATTTCAATATCCCTTTCTATAATCTACCTAAAATGCACATCTCTTATTCTCACCAGAAAATAGCTTAACATATACTTCAAAGGCAGATTTTACACTGTATTTGCCAACCTGTAAAGGAAGTGGAAAAATGATACCTGCCTTGAGCTGCTTGAAGAAAAGCAGGGTACAAATATAATAAACAACATGAAATCAACTTGCATCCTAGTGAAATTTGCTTCAAGTATACATTCCTATGTAAACTCTGATATCTTATTCAGATGAATAAAGAGAAATCTATGAATAATTTATGAGATGGCTGTAAAACATCCAATGTAAATATGACATCTTATATAGCTCTGTATTGATGACACAGCATCATATTGTGTCATCCAAAAGGTGTTTCTATATTTACAAAGCAAGAAGTGCCAAAAGATGACAGGAACATTGGGCCAGCAGAGGTAAGAGAATTTCTGAGAAACGTCTGGTGGCTAAATTAGCCACCAGAATAAAATGTACAAGGAATAAAAAGTACAATGCACACAGTGAGCTTTTTCTCATATTGTGGACAACTTGCAATACCTTTGGTGAAGTACCAAATCAGCAGATTCCAAACAACTTAAATCACAAATTAATGGGCAAGTGAAGACTTCTATAGTTGGAAATTAGTTTGACTTCCAAATGTTGTCTTACCACTAAGCCATATGGAAGCATTTTTATTTTCATACTATGATTATTGAACAAGCTATCCATTTCCTAAAGGCCAAGCAGACCCCTTTTGTTATAGAAACCATTATTATTGATGATGGTGCAGGAATTAAATGCCATTTTCAAATGCAGTTCACACTGCATTTGCTCCCTTTAGATTATTTTTTCTGAAACACAATCAGTTTACATGTGTAACTTGTTTCATCTCACAACTGGGAGAACTAATTCTAGAAAATACATTCTGGCCCGAAAGAATACTGAGCAATTTCAAGTATACAAGCAATGGGAACGTTCTTTCTCTCAAATATTCATAAATGATACTTTAGAAGAGAATCACTCTGATTCCATTAAAGAAATAGAGCACTTTTTTCTAATTAGTTTACAACTATCCACCTCTATTATTGATGTGGTATAATAATTTTATTACAATATTCTTCGTTTATTTTTGATACATTTAATTTTTTATTTCCATACCCTTCGATAAGTTTAATTTTTTTCATTTCCATACCCTTTGTAGGGAATCCTTTGACTTCAACCTTGCATTACAAAAGAATGAAACAAATTATAATTGGGTCATTTGAAACATGTGACAGGAAAGCCACTAAAGGTACATTAGAAAGCTGCAGTCAATCCTAAAGTTCATACACTTTTTTATATGCCTTCTATTTTCTTACATTCATCCATAGGAGGGGGGAAAAAACCACCTTTTTTTCAAAAGCATAGTTTGAAGGGATTTGAATCCATTTTTAAAAAATAAGTTTCAATTAATTCAAAGTACTTTCTACTCCTGTATAGTATTTTCAATTGTTCATAACAAATTAATAGCAATATTTTTTATAAGGAGAGAGTATGGTGCCATTCAATTACCTATTTGGAGATGTTCCATGTCAAACTACATCAGCAATTTAAGCAGATTACAGACAGTTTATATTATGCTAATTATGATCAACACCCAGTAGCAGCTAAAAGTTTTTTTAAGGGTAAGTCAGAGTGAAATGAACATATTTATACCTCAATGTCGGGACATAACAGCTGTTAATCGCTTCAATTTAATCAGCAAGATGACTTCTGGATAAAACGGTTTGAACTGGGTACACTTTTATTTTTAAAAAAATCAATTTTTCAAAATACTATTGTAACGCACAAAAAGGCGGCTGGGAAATTGGGGCAGCGAGCCACTGGACTGCTATGATGGGAAGATCTTCAGCCAAGCCTGGCGGCCTCCAGAGGATGCAGGACTACAACTCCCATCACTCTCTCCAGCACAGGTTTGAACTTCTTTGGCAGCAGACAAAATTTCAAGAAGGAGTAAGACCAAGGCAATTCAGCTTGCAAACTGACCCACTGAATCGCGAGGCAATAGTTGGAACGGGGCTCGGGGCTAAGGAATGCCAGCTCGCCCCCTCCCTCCTCCCCCCCACCCCCGCTTTACCTAGTCTGCCGAAACTCTCCGACAAAGTTCGCCGTAACTTTTTCATTCTGCTAAGTTTCTCGGGCGGCTGCTGCGAGTCGAGCAAGTCGCACATCAGGCTCGACGGGCCGAGCGCCCCAAGACAACGCGACGCCTGGCGGATCACCAGAGGGACGGACACCGCCGCCGCCGCTGCTGCTGCTGCAAGTAGAGGTTGCCGCCGTAGACCTCACCCTCCCTGGCCGAACCCGAAAAGCCCCGCTTCTTCTAGCTAGTGCTGGAAAGGAGCCGGAGAGCCGCCAGGACTGCCTTGTCCTCGCCCATAGCGGGTTTTCCCCAGCTTTGGAAATTGGGCAATAGGCTGCAGAAGACAATGAGGGGCGGAGGAGAAAAGGCAAGGCGGTGGGAGCGGAGTCTCTCTAGTAGGGGGAGAAAAGTATGGGGAGGGGTGGATGTCGGGGAAAGGGGATTAAAAAACCTGGGATGGAGGGAGGAAAAAGGGGGGGAAAGAGGAAGAAGAGGACAGTAGAGGGCTGCCAGGAGGGACGACCCGGAGAGCAGGAGGAGGAGGAGGAGGAGGAGGAGAGGGAGGGACGGAGAAGAGAAGGCTGCAGCTCGGAAAGGCACGGGAAGGGAAGCTGCCTGCCTGTCCCGGGAGCAGCAGGAGCCGCGCGTGCAGCCGCGAGCCAAAGGGCAGCCCCCCAGCTCCCCAACCCCGAAGCGCCTATGCGCCCCCGCCCGGCCCGCGCTCTCCCCTAAAGGCGGAGGCCGCCCATCCACCCTCGCCCCGCCTCCCTCTCCCCTCTCCGCCGCCTCATTGGCCGCAGCGGCGAACGCCGGCTCGCCGGAGAGTTTCTCTCGCACGCGCTCTGGCGCGTTTCTTGTTTCCCCTCTTGGTGCCCTTTTCCTTTTCCGAAGTGCTGGGTGATGTGGGGCGGCGGGGGTGGGGGTGGGGGTCAAACTGAGCACCAGTTGCCGAGTGAGAAACAATTGCCCCGTTTTTGGAGCAATCATAAAACTGATTGTTGAGAAACTCATCTTTCCAAACTACCAGTTTTAGGTCTTGTGTGTGTGTGTGTGTGTGTGTGAATCTAACCCACAACAGTTTTCCCTGCCTTAATAAGAGAGCGACCCCCAATATAAATTAGGTCCCGTTGCCTTCCTTTGGGTTTTGCTTTGTGAGAAATATGAGTTAAAGGCTCGGTTTATGCATTTAGAATATTTAGAATAAAGTCTCCCTGGAGTTAGTTGAGTTCAACCCAGAGGATTACAGGGACCTGTTGTTTCCCAGCAACGACACTTCGCGTTGGGAAGTTAATCGACTCTTGGCTGCCTCGGCGATGCTTTCTGGACTTCTTGACTTCCCATTTCAGTCCTCAGCCCTGACATTTCTTCCATTTATAGTGGCAATGCAGAAGGCCGTTGTTTTTTCGAGGAGCTTAGTGACATGTTTTAATTTCACCTTCATATTAAGAAAAGTCTGGAAATTTAGAGTTCATTCTGAGCTAATCTACCTGTTTTTCATTCTTGTTTATTGAAGGGGGAAGGGCAGAATTACCATGTAGTTTCAAAGCTTCTGTTGCTGTGAAAGGCTCATACTCTGGATTTCCATGCCAGGGTCATGTGCCAGTCAGTTTATTTGATTTGTAGTTTATTTGATTTGTTAAGATCAGGCCTTAGACTATCAATTTTTGATAAAAACTGTGGGGTTGTTATTATTTGTGGGGACTCAGGAGCTCCGAGCTTCTGCAACTGAACCTAGCTTTGGGTACTGTTGAAAATTTGGCTACCCTGGGGTACCTCTGCTGTTATTGAGGAGCTCCTAATATCCTGTGAGAAATATGGCTATTATCTTGCTTGGCATGTATGCTTTTAATATTTTTCTTTTTAACTCTGTTTGCTGGAGTTAGTAATAAAACTTAAAATCTATTTAGTGGAGTACTCATTGTCTCTAGATACAAAAGAATCAATTGCCTGGGCATCTGATCACTTCCCTGACACTTGGCAAAATACCATCTGAGTATTGACCAGCTGTGATTATACCTAGCCAAGATGGAACAGAGCCTTGCAAAATAGAAAGAAGCACATGAATCTACTGCTTTAAATTCTCCCTCTTTCTTAAATAAAGATTTTTGGGGGGATAGGACACCTAGCTGGTTCAAACTTGCAGTTTTCTTGCCAACATTTCACAATTGGTGTGTCATTGCTTTCTTCCTAGGGCTGACAGACAATGACTGGCTTTGTGCCTAAGACCTTATTATAACTCATCCTGTTCAGTTGTAGCCTGATGCTTTAACCACTACTTTAAACTGGCTCTCTAAAATGGATTTGCTGAATATTTAAATAATGCTGGGTGCAACACAAAGTCTGAATTCATCCCAATATGCTGAGCTAAAATTTGGTTTATTTATGGTTTAATGTATTGTGTAAACCCAGCCAAATTATGGTTTACTCTATAAAATATGTTTAAGCAAAGACTGATTGAACTCTAGTAGCCCTTTTGCTAGCACTAATTGAAAACATTTTGTTAATTGCACACAATCCAACTCCTCAAGTTGGGGGTGGGATTTATGTGTCATGCTAAACAATATTGTATGTAATCTCAAAAGGTTGAGCTGAAAGCCGCAAACATTGATTTACAAACTGTGTATCATGCTAGACCACAAACAAGCAAACCACATTATGGATTAGCATGATGTGTGAGCTCAGGCAGTTTGATTCTATTTTAGTGTACTATATAAACCTACCTAATTCTGACTTATTCAACAAAACGTAGTTAATCATATTGACTTAGAAAAAAATGTAAACTAGCAAATGTGTTTCAAAGTTGTTTGATGTTAAAAATGTGAAATAAAGTGTGCCAACCAACAATGTAGGATTTGGAAATAGGTTCTTCCTTTTGCTGATGCTATTGTGTTCTTACTCAATTTTAAAGAAATGGATCAGCCCACAGATATACATTTAACAACCCGTTTTAAAATGTGTGCTTGAGAATAATTTGTTAGCCCCCATAACAATATGAAGTACAAACTAGCAAAGTATATAGATTATGTATTAATTGACTAAGTGGATGATAAATTTTAAAGTTTTATTAATATAGTGTACAGAATTCCACTGGTTCATTCTTGCCCAAAACCTATAGTTTCAGTGGTCTTCTTGCAATAAATATAACTTTATGGTAAATTCTAGAGTCACATAATCATAAGATTTATGATTTATTTAATGATATTATGGTTTGGCTGAATTCACACAATTATAAAGTGTAGCTTATAAACCCTACGTAGGATAAATTCACATTGAGATATACACTAGGGCAGTGGTCTCCAATCTGTTTGGCACCAAGGATCAGTTTCGTGAAAGACAATTTTTCCACAGATGGGGAGTGTGTGTGTGTGTGTGTGTGGATGGTTTCATGTGCAATCTAGATCCCACTAACGGGAAGATGTAGTTTTGTTTGCTTACCCACCATTCACCTCCAACTGTGTGGCCCGATTCCTAACAGGCCATGGACCGGTACCAGTCCATGGCCTGGAATTTGGGGACCCCTGCACTAGACAAACACATTTGAATTAGGTCTATTAAGACAGTCCCCAGTAAAGAACAACTGACTTATGGATAACTCATACTTACACAAATGGGATGTCTCCTGGAGATGTAATCATTTTTTAATAAAAGCCTATTTTCAGTGGTTTTCAGCAATTCACTGGTTCAATAAAGGATATTGCGATCTCCCATTTTTAGTAATATGCAGCCCATTCATAAGTACAAGTGTCAATTAACAAATCTCAATCAAAGGCAGATTTAAGAATGAGACTCTTTCTTAACCCAGGGACTGCTTATATATAAATCCAGATTTCATGGATATGATATTGTTCACTGAGTCATTTGAATTAATGAGTAAATCATAGCTGAGTTAACTATCATTAAATTTGTCACGCAAGACCCAGTCAAAGCTGGGTGAACCGTATAGCTAAATGTAATATGTAAAGCCAGCCAAAGACTTGGGTATATGCAGAAGGAAAAGGGAGAGTGATGTCGTATATAAGGAAGGGTGGGAGTGATGCTGCATGTATATATCAGGTGTGATGTTATTGTGGCCTCTGTCCACCTGTGGAGAAGGGGACATGCCTTTATATATACCCACAGAGAGAGCAAGATAGAGAAAATGAACAATATCTGGAACAATAGATGTCAAGATCCCTTACTATTGTCCATATTGTATGAAGTTGCTAGAACAACATTATATAGGCACTTGTGTTACTCAGTCCCTAGTTTATCAGGTTTAATTATCTCGATACTTACAATGGTCCTTTAAAATAAAGCTGAATTTGCACAACCTCTATATACTATATACTAATATTCATCCATACAGCCAATTTGATAGCATGTTTAATCCTGGCATTAGAAATGGGTGGGGGTGGGAGATATGTAAATATCCCAGCAGGGAAAAATGCTGGTGTGGAACTCCTTAGTCCTGGCCTAAGATTAAGAACATCATAATTTACCTCAGTCAACTCTGTAGTTGGTTATTTGTTTTTTTCATGCCATCCTGAGGAGCCCAGAACATTGTCACTGGTTAATTCTTTTCAGTTCTTTTTATCTTCACAACACATCTAACACAGGATCAGCTTTAAATTTATTTAACCATCCAAAGCAATTTAGAGCAATTTTCATTTAAAGCACAAAATATAACAGCAACGAATTTTCTAAAACATATCAAATTGCAGGGTGGACAAATGGTAAAATTACACACACAATCATATAGAGAGAGAGATGAACTAATTCCCTAGAATATATTTTTAATTTAATATTGGTATGTATTCCCAAAGCAGAACCTGCCAAGTCATCAACTGGTATTATAGGTTGCCCATTTTTACCACTTCTGCACAAATCCTGTAGAGTTTTAGTTGCCAGATAGAGAGACAAAGAAGACTAGAATAGAATGTTAAGCCATAGTTCATTTAACTATATTTTATTGAAGACATTGTAGTGTCTGGAATCATAACAAACAAAATAAAACAAAGAAAATTATGGTTCCTGTTTTACATGAATCTAGTCTTGCGTGCCTCCCTTATCCTTTGTTCTTCTCTATTGTTGACTGTGGCTCTCACTAAAGTAATACCAAACAAAGTATATAGCATAAAGAGATTATGATTTTAAAAATAGATTTTCACATTAAATGGTTGCTCCATAATGTTGCGCTATATTTTACCCACTCACTCTATACGGAAGAACTGCATTCTTAGTTCATTGCTGTGGAATGCTACATTTGGTCTCTTCTGAGTACAATAATTGAAAACATATTTTTCAAGAATGAATAGAAGTGGATTGGAGATACATAGTTTTGACAGATCTTTCAGGTATCTTAA
This sequence comes from Arizona elegans, assembly GCA_022577455.1. Classification (NCBI taxonomy): domain Eukaryota; kingdom Metazoa; phylum Chordata; class Lepidosauria; order Squamata; family Colubridae; genus Arizona; species Arizona elegans. The sequence continues at coordinate 19,944,176 of JAKOOJ010000004.1, forward strand.
GTGATCATATAATGGCATTGTTTGGGGATTTGTTGCAAACTGAACAAGGAAGGAAAGATTTGTACTAAGTGGTACATTCCCAACTGTACTTCCAATGTAATTCATAATGGATAAATGTTATAACTAATATTCTACAAGTGCATCACATCAACTTTTTATTCTGCCCAGTGAACAAATGCTGAATAAATAAAATAAACAGAAATGTTCTAGAGATGTCAAGCTGTGAACAAGATTTGTTTGAAAAGTTCAGTGTGGCATTCAAATAAACCTAGCTCTCTAAGGGTTTTGGTTTTTTTTCCAAATCAATTTTAGGTGACTATCACTGAACAAAAACTATATTGGGAACAGATACAGTGAACAGAACTGGTTTTACTGCCTCTGTTATCTGGCATTCAGCCACTGCCACTGTAAATGTCAGGAGTGCCTTTATAATGAAGATTGAAAGTCCTGGACCAGGTCATAAAGAGGACATGGTAGCAGTATTTTGTTCCATAATGTGGTCTGCAGCACATTTCTGCTAGCTAGAAGAGAGCTGTGAAAAAAAAAAGCTGGCTATGCAGTATATCCTTTTAGGGATTGCATACTTTCCATGCTCAGCATATTGTTCTTGTTCCTCAGCCTGCTGTATCCTCAAATCTTCCAGAGGCCGAGTGAGTGCAATATTATTCTTGTAATTCATATTGGTCAAATGCTACTCAAACAGAAATATCTTTGGGGATGCTAATAATATCATTTAGTGCAGGAGTCTCAAACTTGATTTCATTGAGGGCCACATCAGGGTTGTGTTTTATCTCATGGGGACTGGTGGCGTGGCCAGGGTGGGCGTGGCCAGCTCAACATCACTCGTGTCGGGGGCGCCTGTGGTGGCTCGAGTATTCTGCCAGTGAAAACAGACCTCTGCTTTCGCTGTCAGAGGCACACGGGCTGGTCCTTTACTGTTTCCAGGGCAACCTCGTGGGCCAGATCTAAGCATCCCATGGGCCAGATCTGGCCTGCGGGACTTGAGTTTGACACTCCTACTTTAGTGAATTTAGCTTTTGGGGTCTTTAGTGAAGAGCCAGTTTGGTGTAGATTTTAAAGTGCTGATCTAACAACCAGGTGACTCCAAGTTCTATTTCCCCCTTAACAATAAAAGCTGATTGGATGACATTCATTCTCTCAGCCCAATTTACCTCACAGGCTTGTGCTGGGAAAAATATGAAGAGGAAGACCTATTATGTTTATCACCTTGAGTTACTTGTAAAGTAATAGAGGCAGGGAAAAAAAATCAAATAAATAAAACTGCATAGGAAAATAATTCTATATCTACTGTGAATCATTTCACTTATAGGAAGATAAGTGGCTTGGTAATAGTAACAAAATGATGTGTAGGCTTGATTTTTGTAAAATTAACACAGTTCAAATTACTAGAAAGCAAATTTTCAATAGCTTTGAAAAATATAGGGGTTCAAAGTAAAAAAAAAAGCTCTGAAGAAATACAATGTTTAGGCTGACACTAATTATTGCTTAGACTCAAAAGACTGAGTTCTGCATGCATTTCTTCACTTTTCTAGATATACATTAGCAGTAATAGGCATTGGGTAAACTGTCTCAATTGAAGGATTCAGTTTGAAGAACTTTGCAGGCAGGTGTCCAAATCCACCATAAAACATGAAAAGCCTGATAGAGCTCACTGTTATGCCAGGCTCAGAGCCAACAGAATCAATCCAAAAAGTATCAGAGCAAAGAGACTGAACGTTTTAAGAAGAGCCACAAGAGGGAATCCAGGAAAGCAATAAAAAAATTATAACGCAAAAAGTCCTTTTACTTGTTGGCAATATCATCTATTAGCAGAAGTCTGGATGCACTTAGCTACTTAAGATATTTGAGGAACTATCAAATCAGCTTCATGGGTGGGTATAGATTACAGAAAGAGCTCATATCTTTAGCAAGAACTGATTCACATTGCATTTTGAAATCCTTAACTAGAAATATGTAGAAATTACAGGGGGGAAAAATGAGCCGATAACACAAACCTAAGTTCTTGACTGGTACTGTTGAGTATAATTTATCTGTACACCCTACTTGAAAGATACTGCGAGTTATAGTAATCAAGAATTTATTGAGTCACTTGACGTAGCTTGAATGCTGTCTTTGCCAGCTGCCCCAGGAGGGTGTTAAAGTTATGATTCAGTGCTTTGTTTACATCAAACATGACTTACATTGTGTATAGTACACATTGAAAGGTTTATTTAGGAAGAAGAAATCATACCCAAAAGAAGTTGCCATTCTATCTTGCACTGTGGTAGCTTGAGTTAGTTAATAAGATTTTATTTATCTTATTCTTATTCTATGAATCTGGTTCATAGAATTAGTCAGGCTTGCATTTCTACAAACTGTATATTCCATTATGCATTTACAGCCTCAATATGGAAGTAATATTCCTATATGTGATGCCTGATGGGAGCATGAATGGTGTATAAGGATTCTAACAGTGCCCCCCAAAACATGGTTTTGAAGCTATAGAAAGATCTTGAACACCCTGGAAGCCCAGAAAGTGGGGGGTGAAAGTAGGGGAGATGGAAAAGAAGTCTGATAGCAGTGAGTAATGCTACCTGGGCGTGTCATCTTCTTTTGGTTTGACACAGCTTTTTGTGTCTTTAATTATAATCCAGAAGCAGCCAGCCAAGCACATAGTACACAGAATTACAGATACTTCTTTTCTTATTGTCACATTTAAAATAGTACCCTTTTGCACAATAAAAGAGACACAAAAGATCAGTATAATAGGAATAAATTCCATCTTATTATTTCTATAATCATCCTTGAACTTCGAAGTTTAAATGTGGCATACTATATCTTGTCTAGTAAACAGTTGTTCTTGGCTTGATTATATTAGAAATAGTGTACGTCCCATGTATGGGGGGGGAGAGGGGAGGAAGGGGTTCTAGTTACAGTGACCATCAGGAGACACAGTTTCAACCTTATTGAAAATTCTCATATAAGGGTATCAGATATATATTGATGGTCGTGCTCATTTGGTTCTATGAGGAAGTTATTTGGTCAATTCAGCTTCAGGTTCAAAAGGTTTTTTTTATTATTTACAAATATATACATGCATACAATAATGAACATGGTGTCCTGTTGTATTTTTACCCTAACTATATGACTCAGATGTTGAGAGGACAGAGAAGTTCACGTGTTGTCTCGCTGAGAGATAGATGAGAGAAAGGGGGAAAAAGGGGGGAAGATATCCAAGTGGTTTCAAGGTAAGAGTCCAATAAGAGAGTTCATTGGCTGATATAGTCACATCTGATGTCTGTAAAGACTTAACTCCTTATAGTCTCTGGTACATCATATGCAGGCAATATCTGACAAAGGGTACCAGATGTTATTTTACAGGGTTCAAGCCCTCTCCTATGAATTTAACTCATGGACCCTAGGTGAATGTATACAGTGCATTAGTTTTAGGAGCAGGGTGATGCTAATATTATATTATTATAACATAGCTTCTCTTCCCTTTACTCTAAGAGTTTAAAAGATGATGAACTGAATATACCATTCTAATAGCATTATTAAACACAGAGAAGCATGTGCCAAATTTAAAATACTTAATAGTGGCCAGGAGAGAGATACTAGTAAAAGTCACAACTGAATTAATGCAGTCTAGCCCTCTAAAAGAAGCCCTTCTAAAACCTAATATTATCTAGTTGTAATAGACCTATGGTGGCAGTGCTGTGCCTTTAAGGTCACATTCATGTTATGTTAATGTATTTTATGAACCAGATGTTTCCATTGTTACAGTGTGATTTCATAGTTAGTTCATTTTAAAAAGTCATATTTGTGCAAAAAATATTTCATTCTCAGTAGATTTAATCATGACAGCATGTTATTATGAAATATAATAGATTTTATAAAGAAACTGATTTTTATATTAATATTACAAGTCCTGGAACTGAAACTTTCTTCTTTTGTGATTCATCAGTCTGTATATAGATGTAGAGATATTGATATAAATACAAAAAGCAGGCTAGTTAGAGCAATAGCCTTCCCTACAGTGATGTATGGGTTTGAGAATGGACACTAAGAATGGCTGATTGAAAAAGAATTGACACCTTTGAACTGTGGTGCTAGTGTAAATTATTGCATATACCACGGACAGCCAGAGTAACTAACAGAGAGGTATTAAATCATATAAAACCAAACACATTATTGGAAGCTAACATCATAAGACGTCTGATTAACTTTGGCTGTGTCATGCATGCACATTCATTTGAGAAGGCAATAATGCTAGGAATGGTTAGTGGAACAAGAAGAAGTCAAGAAGTCAAGTCAAGAATACGCTGGCTTGATAACATAGGAAATTATCATGAACATCCAACAACTGAAAGAAGTTATTTGTGATGGGAGAGTACTTGTCTATAAAAGTTGCCAAAGAGTTAGACACAATTTAATGATTAAAACAACAACATATAGAATAGAATAGAATTCTTTATTGGCCAAGTGTGATTGGACACACAAGGAATTTGTCTTGGTGCATACGCTCTCGGAGTATATAAAAGAATATATAGATAGATAGATAGATGTAATGGGATGCAACTGTCATTAATGTTGCAGATTACATTATAGATTGGGTAAAATCTATTAAGTTACATACCTTTTTCTTACAGTTTATGAGAACAGATGCCTCTTTGAAAGACAAAACATTAACTCCAAGCACTTTGCAAGATGAAAAAAGAGAAACAGAAAGAATTTTCTTCTCTATTCCACAAACTTTCTCTCTGCATGACTTGAGGTTCTTGTATCAGGTAGGGTCATTCAGGCCGAAAATCAAAAGCCTATCAAATATAGTATTTATTTATTTATTTATTTATTTATTTATTTATTTGAGTACATATTAGATAATATATATAAGTATAAGCATGAGTTGAATACATAAAATGAATACAATTAAAGGGAACATTAGGACAGGGACAGGTAGGCACGCTGGTGCTCTTATGCACACCCCTTACAGACCTCTTAGGAATGGTGTGAGGTCAACAATAGACAGTTTTAGGTTAAAGTTTTGGAGGTTTTGGGATGAGACCACAGAGTCTGCTAGTACATTCCAGGCATTAACAACTCTGTTACTGAAGTCATATTTTCTGCAATCAACTTTGGATTCACTTTAAGTTTGTATCTATTGTGTGCTCGTTTATTGTTGAGATTGAAGCTGAAGTAGTCATTGACAGGTAGGACATCGTAGCAGATGATTTTATAAACTATGCTGTATGCTAGGTCATACAGAAGGCGGCGTAGTTCTAAATTTTCTAAACCCAAAATTTCAAGTCTGGTGGCATAGGGTATTTTGTTACGAGCAGAGGAGAGGAGGACTCTTCTTGTGAAATATTTCTGGATGCACTCAATTGTATTAATGTCCAATATGCAGTGCAGGTTCCAGATAGATGTAATATTTTTTATAAGAGTATATCAGGGCTCCCAGGAGATGCCAAATGTAGGAATATGACAGGCCAGATATAGGGACACTATGGTACCTTCTGCTGAAGAACAATTCAACTTCAAACAATGAAGTATAAAGAAGAATGGAATAGTGGCAGAACTCCATGATTTCCATACTGAAGATCACATATTCAGTCTTTGTCACCTTCAGGCAAAGTTATAAAAAGCTGCATTGCCAGGCGGCAGCTGGTTCATATATTGTGCAAAGCAAAGATGCATTTTTGCTATGGCTTGTTGAACAAATTACAGTAGCTTGAGTTATCCACTTATGGGCTTACAAAATATATTGTTTAGTTTCATGTATTACCAATCTGTGGCTACTTCATGTATTGTGCAAAGCAAAGCTTTCACTTGTTTTTTTCTGAATAAATTGCAGTGGCCTAATTTACACTCATCATATGGGCAAATGACCAAGTGATATACCTATTCCTATCAGGGATTTTCTGTGATTTTAAAACACACTACTTTATTAATGATTTATAAACAGGCCACCTGATTTAATATCATTCTTTCAACCAAGAGATCACTCTGTAGTACCCATACATAAATATAATACCGTGTTTCCCTGAAAATAAGACCCTGTCTTATATTTTTTTTTGAACCCCGAAATAAGCACTTGGCCTTATTTTGGGGAGATCTTATTATTTTGGGGCACATGGAGGAAACCAGAGGAAATGGCGGGGACCGGCTGTGCATGCGTTTAAATATTTTCAGGGAGGGGCTTACTTTAGTGCATGCGCTCAAAAGCCCAATTGGGCTTATTATCAGGGGATGTCTTATTTTAGGGGAAACAGGGTACATAATTTTTTTGTGAAGCAATACTAGGCAAACAGAACTAAAATGTTCTGTTTTAAGAACAACTTAGAATCCTATATCCAAAAAAGAATTAAGACACTCTTGGAAACATATTGTTAAGGCCTAGATGGGAATTCCAAGATTAGAAAACATGTGCTTTGCTAATCTGTTTTACTATGGATACACAAGCAGAACATTGGAACTCCTGTACCAAATGTCCTTATTGCTATAAAATATCAGAACTTCTCAAGTTTTTGTTTTTTTAAATGCTTTTAAAATATTATCATTTGTAAATGTTAGCAAGCCATATTTATGTCATGGGCATTTGGAATGAAATGAGAGAAAAATCAAGGAAGGATAAATTTTAAAACTTTAAAATCCAATTCCCTATTTTAAAAAATTACATTTGGGCTTAAAATTTCAGAAGAACATGCATGGCATATTTATAACATCTTTGTAATTTGTGCATTATCAGAAAAATCCTAGCTACTGGCAAACTGGTTTCTCAGATAAATTAAAAACAAAACTCTTGATTCAAGCCAGGGGCTCTATGGATGTACCCATGTCATTTTTTAAAGCAATGATATATACATTTTGCTGTTACTGCCTCATGGAATGCTCCTACTTTTCAGTTTAGCCTACAGCTCTGGTATTCTGTCCTCCAAGTACTGCTTAGGAACCCCAAGCAAGGTCAACCAGATGCTACTAAGAGTTTTGGTTTCATTTAACTTTAGTTAAAAAGCAGGTCTGTACAAGCTACCATTTGCTGCTAACAACCCTAATTTCTGATTAAATTAAAAAAAACTTGTCCCTTTTCTCTAAGACTTTTTTCAAAACTACATTTTCATTTTATTATACTATGTTTTTTCCCTCTTGGTCAGAGTGGTAAGAATAAGATTAAATATTTATTCATCATATTCAAGTGCTTTCTATCTAAGATGCAAAGAGATTGACCAGGAATGTTACAATATTCAGACTGATGGACTTTAACAAAAATAAAGATTTTCTGAGCAGGTTCCTTTCAATATGGGTAAAAGATTATTTGCATAGGGTTGAGTTGCCAGTAAGAGCACCTGATGAGGAATGTAAAATCTTGTCAAAGCTCCACTTGACAGCTCAGTATAAACAATTCATAAATATCATAGCCAAGGAAAATATATGCTTATGACTGTTTGCTCTTCTTGCAAAGATTAAATTGTTGGATAGCAAAGATCAGTGGATTTATGCCGCTGACTTACAATGATTCATCAGTACATATACATTTAAAATTAAGTTACTAGACCCTATAAGGCTTTTCTCGCCAATCTCATATCTAGAGAGAAATTACTCATTGAAAAATTATCCAAATCAACTGCATATTTACAACCACATGTCAACTGCACAATCACCTCAAGCAAGCCATTTTTGTCATTATTCTTCATCTGCTATGCCAAATATAATACTAATTTCTCTAATAGGGTTGGAGTAGGAGATGAAGAAATGTTTGAGCTAGTATCAGAGAAGTATCTTCAATGCCTAAAATATAATGTTTTCTGAACCTTTTGATCTCATTTATCGATTAATGCATGAATGTTCAATGGGAAATTGCACATAGATGTTGATGGTAGTTTTGTTTTTGAGTTTTGGGGAGGCTTTTTTTGCAATTTTTTGTTGTTTTTTTGAAAATTCATATATCTTATGAAGTGGGCTGAGCATGAAATCCAGCTGCTTTTATCAAACCCATCTTCTCGATCTACATTTAACAACTACACAACCTCTCTTTTTCTACCTCTGTGGCTGGACTATATACTTTAAGGCAGGGGTCCCCAACGCCCTGACCGGGGCCTACTACCATACTGAGCCTATTTGGAACCAGGCTGTATGAGCGGCAGGCTGGCGCATATGCATGTGTGCACAGCTCAACGTGTGAGCGGCAACCCACAGTGTGCACATACATCCATACAACTCAACCTGCTCACAATGGCCTGGTTCCCCTTCCCCTCCTCCTGCTAGCCCACCAAGCTGCAAAGGTTGGGCGCCACTGCTTTAAGGAAACTCAGAGAAATACTAATTATTCTAGATAGGTCATTTCATGCTGGTTGTTCCTTAGCATGACCTCTAGGAATGGCAAATGAATCCGCCATGACCACTAGTGGCTAATATGAAAAGATACAAAATTTAATGTTTTTTAAGAAGTTCTCTATTAACTTCTACATTTATTTCAGAAGTGGAAATAAAGCATTACTGCCTTTTAGAAATTTTAGCCATTAGTCATACTTAACTATGATTATTAAAAATGGAAGTGCAACAATATCTAGAGCAGTGATGGCTAACCTTTTCTGGACGGAGTGCCCAAAGCGCGCGCATGCCCGAACCCCCAAAATGCAATGTGCTCATGGCCCTGCACATGCGCCCCTTGCCATGCATTTGTGTGTGTCCCCCTGCATGTGCCGCATCCCCATGCATGCACGTATGGCCCCTGCATGTGCCCTGCCCCCATGCCCTACCCCTGTGCATACGCACATGGGCCCACCGCACATACCACACCCCCTGTGCATGCACGACAGAGACCTGGCAACCAGCTGGCTGGTGGGAGGCACACACGCATGCGCAGCAGAGCTAAACTGGGGCAACGGCTTGCATGCCCACAGAGAGGGCGCTGCGGCCACCTGTGGCACATGTGCCATAGGTTCGCCATCACGGATCTAGAGGAACTTGAGTTTCCGTATCAGTCAAAGATTGTTACATTAGTTTATGAATCCATTCAATCTTACTTTCTTTTAGTAAGATTGAAATTGGGAAAAGGAATATAGGATCTAAATAAGAAAAAAGGCACCATAATTTTTACATTTATATTTCTTGCATTTTTTAAAATGTAGATTTCACTTTGGGCACATCCATTGTGAAAAATTTAGTGTGTGATTTCTGTTGAAATACTAGAGACATGCATGAAAACCAGGATATTGTCCAGCTTCTTATGAATTTCAATGAGATTTAGGCAGGAAATTTTCTTTATAGATGGTGTCCTTTAATCCAATCATGTATTCGCATTAGGTTTTTCTGCAAAAAAAATTTTCTGCAGAGTCCCCACGGCTGAAGTCTAATAAATAAGCCTAGTAGTATATACATATGTGTAATTCAACTTAAATTAAATTTCAGTTTGATCTAATATGTCTGCTAAAAAACATTAAGATACAGCATGAGCATGTTTGCAGAATTTCCATATCATTCATATGCCAGAAAAAGAAGACATCACATTTGTTTGATTAACCATTCCATTCTGAGAGCTGAGAATGGATAAAAGCACTTACGAAACATTCAATAAAATGAGGGAAACAAAATTATTCTGCTTAAAACATGGTCTACTAAACAAATTAAACATTGCAGATTTAAATATTAACTCCTAAATTGTCTTTTCATTTTATCCTAACATAAAATCAACACATTAAAAATGGTATAAATCTTTATAGAAATTAAATTCCTCCAAAAACGGCTAATACCTCAGAATACTTTTGTGTCCTAGATAACTTTTGCCCCTTAAATTTCTGTTAATTGTTTGTTTTGATCTGTATGTTTTTAACAGTATGAAGAGCCTTGGTGACACAGCAGTCTAAAGCACTGTTAAGTAACACCAGCTGCCTGCAATTACTGCAAGTTCAAATCTCACCAGGCTCAAGGTTGACTCAGCCTTCCATCCTTTCGAGGTAGGTAAAATAAGGACCCAGTTTGTGGGGGCAATAAGGTGACTTTGTATAAAAAAAAGAACACCGCTGGGGGGGCGCGAAAGCCCTACTAAGCAGGTATATATAAAAGTATGAAGGCTATTGCTTAACGCATTGTAAGCCGCCCTGAGTCTCCGGAAAAGGGCGGTATATAAATCGAACCAGTAAATAAATAAATCAATAATTCATCATTTATTTTTATTTGGTTTTATTATGGAATCTGCCATGAGCTCCTCTGAATTATGGCAGGCAACAGGTGAAATAAATAACCTGCACTTTGAATTCTCCAGCTCTTTTCTGCTACCTCTTACATTTCTTGTGGAGCACCTGATTTTCTGTGGCCAGTGCAGTGTATCATTATATTTTGCTTTACTACCACATCATTCAGCTGTCACCACATTAAGAATAATTTACCTGTAGTCTCCAGCGGTCTCAGCATTGGTTCTTGAAGCAATAGTGTCATTCTACAAAACATTAGCACTTGTCCTGACTAAATCCTTGCAGAATAATGGATCTAAGAGCTCTCTGGAGCTAGAGGCAGCAGATCTGCCTTTCTCTAAAGAGGCAACTCTTAACAGTTTCTTGCTGGTCACTACATTTCCATGTCATTCTTACAATATTCAGGCAGATAACACTTTGCTTTCTGGCAAAATGTCATCTTCTGCTTAAAAGATTGAAGAGTTTTTAGTTGTGTGGCACTACATCATTGGAAAAACAAATCAATACAGAGAAAGAAAGACATCTATTTTGGTATTAACTAAAACACATGATTTGGGAAACAGAACATAGTTCTCTACAAAAAGAAAATACATTTATCTCAATAGAAGTACAGTTGCATCTTTCTTAAAGCTTAATTTACATTCACAAGGAAAATCCTGAAAATGGTCATGATTATGCAAAATATAGAAATGTATCTTTCATATCCAATTCCCCCATTGATTTGGAAGGCTACAGTAGGTATTGCGTGATTGCTGCAGTCAATCGGTTTCAGGGAAGAGATATTTATTCTTCTGTAAACAACTGAGCAGACTTTGTTTAATCCTATATGACTAGGTCAATCATTTATATCCACAATGAAGTGCCCCCTTCTTCATAACCAATTGTGTATATCTGTGGGAAAGGACCAGTGTCTGCCACGCCAGTGGAGCCATAGCCAATGAAGTACTGAAGTTTTCTCCATATATTCCTGGTGTAAGATGAACTAGAGACAGCGGGTGAGGATTTGGTATTCCCTAAAATGGCATTTCTTGACCTATTAATGTAATTGGGTTCTGCCTGAACAATCAGTGTTAAACTAGGTTAGTAGCTCACTATTATATAAGTTATATATAAACAAGGCCATTGCTACAATATTTTGCTGATAGCGAGATATGGAGATCTCAAAACATTTCACACTTTTGTAGTCCTTTGTGTTACCCTTATGGTTCATGATCTCATGAAAGCCATCAGGAAATTCCTTCTCCAATAATTTCAAACTGGTGACCTATGATCCAGTTAGCGTGATGGTGTGCTGCTGAAAGAAAACAAAAGTTTATGAGTTAAGTGGCTGATCGGGTCAAGCAGGGCCATCAAATGATTTGTCCAAAGAAAAGAGCAAGTTACCTTTCAGTTTTCAGTTAAATTCATTAAAATTCTTAGCTCATCTAGACGGTGTCACACTAAAAATGTAACATCAATATATTATCACTACATATCTTAGTGATTATTATCCTAAAGAGAAGGCCTTCAGAGTGGTATCAGAAGCGTGAAACAACAAGACAGGAGTGCAAAAGAGCTGTATAATAAACAATGCTTGCTTTTATGTTTTATAGAATACCAGTATGCAAAGGTGAACTTATCCTTATTAGATCATGGGCATAATGATCTCACATTATAGCATTGATGGATTCTCTACAACAGAGATAAAGTTTAAATCTGCAAAAGCTGAGCTAAGCACCGAATGAGCTGCAGATTTCTTTGAATGCATTAGGTATCTACCCTGTTTTCCCGAAAATAAGACATCCCCTGATAATAAGCCCAATCGGGCTTTTGAGCGCATGCCTCCCCCCGAAAATAACCTCTCTCCAAAAATATTTAAATGTAGAGCTGGAAATCAGGTAAGACGGCAAGAGGAGCCCCATCTTGCTCCATGCACCCCAAAATAATAAGACCTCCCTGAAAATAAGGCCAAGGGCTTTTTTCAGGGTTCAAAAAAATATGAGACAGGCTCTTATTTTTGGGGAAACACGGTACAAATTTGTCAAAATTTGGACAAAAGGTATCAGGTATGTGTAGCAGATGGAGAAGAGACACTGCCTATCATTTTGATTAGAATCAGAAGCTGTGATCACAGAAGAGAACGTGGTCACTGTTTATAAACATGCTCCCCAAATTTGGTTAGAAATGAAGACTGGTATAATTTTGGGAAAGCAAATATAATGGCCATATTAAAAAGGGACATAACAAGAAAGATAAAAATACTAAATTGAATACTAAAATGAGAAAATAGTTAGAACTCTGGAAAAATACTAAGTTGTTTTGGAAATCTTGAGACATTTAACTCTAAGCCTGCCTCTTTCTCTTTGTTCTAGTTGTTGCTATCAAGCAAACTGCAGATTTATCCAGGCAGTCACCAGGAATGGAGTGATCAAGAAAGAAAGCATCTTCTTAGAAAACCGACTTGGAAAAGGCTCCTCAAAAGGCTGTTTATACATTGGCACAAGCTACAGGAAATGGCTGCCTTTGGTCATTAGTGCTCTTAAGCTTCCTGTCTAATTCTAGGGAGCCTGGCACAGGCAACTCTGATTTGAAAAATATGACCCTTTTTTTTTTAAAAAAAAAAAAACAAATTTTGGAAAAGAATTCAAACATCACATTGCAACTATGTATACAGGTTTAAGATACAATGCTAATTCTTATAAATCACCAGTTTGCTCATGTTCAGAAGGGAATACTTAGAAGATAGTACTAAACAATTTTTAGTGTCCCCAAGAGTAGCTGTGACTATTTCCCCGTGCTGTTCATGTACTGCTTAGCAAGGATCAGATATAAAGACAATATTACATAGCTAATTGCTAGTTTGTCTTATACATGTAGACTGTGAAACAAATGCAAGAAAATCTAAGCCATTTCCCCATCTTTGCAATGTATTAATCTTAGTTGCTGTAACCCAGTTGATAAATTAGAGACAAAACTATGCTGTTAACCAAATCACACATGCTATTTTTGTCTGACTTGGAAACTCAACATTTCCATCTTCCCCAGGCAACATTAGCTTATGTAACAATTTGAAACACATAGTATTCTCATTGCTTGATAATATATAAGCTGTTTTTCCTCTGTGAATCCAGGCCTTAAACAAATGCCAGTCGTTAGTGTGGACTCATTGTTCCAAATGGGTGTTGCCAAAACTGGCAAAAATGTGGCAAATCATGGGATGCGACAACCCATAAAGGCAAGCCACTTGCCAATCCAGTCATGTGACCATGGGAGGATTGTTGCAACGTTTTACAATGACCAGAAATGTTTTGAGGGCTGTAAAACACCCATTTTGTCATAATTTGAAATGGTCATTAACTGACCAGTTGTAAATCAAGGATTACCTGTATATTTGTATTCTTTTCCCAAATAGCCCATTTTCTTCATCTAGGCATTTTCTGAAAGTGTTCTACATTCTTTCATATGCGCTGTCTCCAACAAATTCTTGGCATCACCTGGCAGGACAAAGTTCCAAATAGCGCAGTCTTGGAACATGCTGGAATTTCTAGTATTAATACACTATTGAAATAGTGACGTATACGCTGGCTGGGGCATGTCGTGAGAATGGCTGATGGTCGGATTCCGAAAGATCTCCTGTATGGAGAATAAGTGCAGGGAAAGTGCCTCAGAGGGAGACCACAGCTGCAATATAAGAATATTGCAAGAGGGACCTAAAGGCCCTGGGAATGGACATTAACAACTGGGAAACCTTGACCCCTGATCATTCAGCTTGGAGGCTAAAAACGCAGCATAGCCTTCTTCAATTCAAAGAGACACTTGTTCGGCAGGCTGAGGCAAAGAGGCAGTCCCGGAACCAGCGAAATCTGGGGGCTGGGCAGGGGACAGAATGTATCTGCCCTCAGTGTGGAAGTTTTTGCCACTCTTGAATTGGCTTTTTTAGTCACACTAGATGCTGTTTTAGGACCTCTTTCCAGAGCATGATACCATAATCCCTTGAGACTGAAGGATGCCAGTGATCTACATTCTACACTGAATGTAATTACTATAATAATAAATAATAAATAATAATAATTTTATTTCTATACCGCCCTTCTCCCGAAGGACTCAGGGCGGTGTACAGCCAATTTAAAAACACAAGACACAACAATGATTAAAAATTAAAATAATTAAATAGATTTGGCCGGTTTAAAACCCCAAAAATTTAAAATACCCCAATTTAAAATTATGTTGATAGCCCGGCCTGGCGGAACAACAGGGTCTTCAATGCGCAGTGAAACACCTGGAGGTCGGAGATCTTACGTATTTCCGGGGACAGTTCATTCCACAGGGCTGGGGCTCCCACAGAGAAGGCCTTCCCCCTGGGTGTCGCCAGCCGATATAACTTGGCTGATGGCACCCTGAGGAGACCCTCTCTGTGGGAGTGGACTGGTCGGTGGGAGGCTATTGGTGGCAGAAGACGGTCTCGAAGATACCCGGGTCCTATGCCATGGAGCGCTTTAAAGATGGTAACCAACACCTTGAATAGCACCCGGAAGACCACTGGGAGCCAGTGCAGGTCGCGCAGGAGGGGGGTCACGCGGGCACGAGTTGCGCCCATAACCACCCGCGCGGCCGCATTCTGGACCAGTTGGAGCCTCCGAGTGCTCTTCAAGGGGAGCCCCATGTAGAGAGCATTACAATAGTCCAGCCGGGAGGTGACAAGGGCATGAGTGACCGTGCGCAAGGTGTCCCGGTCCAGAAAGGGCTGCAACTGGCAGATCAGGCGAACCTGATAAAAGGCCCCCCTGGCCACGGCCGTCATATGCTCTTCTAAAGACAGCCGTGCATCCAGGAGGACATCCAGACACAATGACACAAAATGACACTATGACACAAAATACATTAACATCAAAGAAATTGCAAACTGATGCAAGGGTGATGTGTTCCAAAGGATTGGAGACACTTCGCTATGAGGGGAGAGATAGTACTGAAGGTGGTAGTACTGAAAGTTTCTGAAGGTGGAACCAGTCACTTCTGCATTTCTTTCTGTTAACAGAATTCTCTTTAGCTGTGAGTTGTTTTGGTTTTCCTTCCCTCATGGGTAAAATACAATTCAAGATTCAATTAATTAATTTCACATAAACATAGGCAGAACCATATCCTTAATTTGTTTATTATAGTGATAATCCACATTTGCAAACATAACAAAATACAAAATTAAACAAAGTAAAATATGAAAATAAACAATTAAATAAAGTACAATATACAAAGTGATTTTTTTTTATTAATGCAATTTTCATCTGAATTAGAAAACACTAAAACATATCCTCCAGTTGTACACATACCATAGCTAGGTACAAAACTTTACACATCTTGAAACCTTCTAAAGGTTTATTGAGGCAAAATTTCCTGATCTGTCATCCTTGGCAAATTATTATTCTGAGATAATCTATATAGATGGTTGTCCAGAGAAAAGAGGAATACTAAACAGCAAGGCTAATATAGCAATCAAAAGCAGAAGGTGCAATTACATTTTCACATTAATCATTCACAAAATAAGCTCAAATAAATGTTTATCCATCAGATAGCTAAGAGAAGTTGCTAGCAGTCCAATTAACTATTCAGATCAAATAAAAAATATATTTCCATATCACATGCAGCTTCCACCTTCACAAGATATCTCCAGTGAGAACTCACTACAGAAATAGTATCCAAAGCTGTAAGTTCTCAAAAATCACGAATCTGGTTTAAATAAGGTGAAAGATAAACCGGCCACATGATTTCAAATAGCTTTACAAACAATTTGAATAGATATGTTTCTACTTAAATTTTTTCAAAAAAAAAGTTTTTAAAGTAGTAAATGTCTATTGCTCCCGTTTAAGATGGAAATATACAATTGATCTGTTAAGTCTCACTGGTGGCCTCACATTGTATTTGATTAGGTGAAAGTTTCAATTAACAGAACAAGACTGTTCTTCCTTTGGCTCAACATGTCCCTTTTCACACTATTTCTGAAAGACCATCAACTACACAAAGCAAATTTGATACGGGAAAACTGTGGTGAGTTATTCCTGAAAATCACATCTTCATAATGAATATAAGATTAATGAGTCCTAGTTTTCAGTTTTGTTTAAGAAACTTCAGATGTATAATGACATGATAAAGCATGTAGGTTTGTTAAATACAGAGGAGGAATGTTACCCACAATAAAATGTTACAGCATGTTCTTTTGGAAAAGAAAGTATTCTACTGAAGCCACCCTGTTTCCCACCATTTTCAAATTGTTATGCAATGTTCACTATGAAGCAATTTCAGTCTTTATTAGATCATTTTTCTTCCCTGCTTAAGAAGAAAAACAGCTTTAACTATGAATATCTAAATAAAGCAGCTATGCTGTGCTTCAGATGTAAAAAGAAAAATGTACTTTTGAGTGTACATGGATGCATATGTCCATACCAACTTAACTGTTGCTAAATCGAACAGTCTGGGATCCTGGTACAGCTGTGAAGGTTATCTACGTGATCCACACAAAATACATAGTTGGCCTGAAGGAGGAGGAACATCCACTGAGCTTCAAAGCATTTTCTTCTCTTCAAGTCTGAAGCACAGTGCCGTGAACCATTTAGTGATTCTATTTTAATTATACAGTAGCAATATATTGGAAATATCTGCTTTGATAGATGTTAGGAATGATTATATACAGACAGAAATATATACAAAAAATTTGTACATTAGAAAAAAGTAAACAGATAGTTCTTGTACATTATTAGAAAAAGTAGATAATTGCTTGAGGAATGAATCAAGAACAAGACTTTTCAACACAATCTACGAATGTACAGAGATCAAAATGGAAAGCTGTTAACTCAGATTTTTGATATAATACTACAGATTTTTACTATCTTCTTAAATTTTCTTTTTTAAAGTCAAGTGTTCATTTAGGTGGTTTTTCCTTAAGTACAAAGGATCAGGGATGATATAATCCATTGCAATCAGGACGTTTAAATACTGGAAAAAGCCAATTTCAAGAACTTGAGCTGAGAGACTATGGCAGGCTGCAGTGATTAAAAGGCCATATTCAAGAATCTGATGGTGCTGAAGGTATCGGCTAGCCAGCAAGATTCTTTCACTTACACCCTTTGTATTCTATTAACATAAAGGTGGTGTAAGCTATGATTATGTGATACCTCACCTCTGCAGTGTCAAATACTTGCCAACACCTACTTGACGCAGATTTAAAGAGCCTCTTTATTTAGCAGCATGGAAAAGATGACAGTATTGTTCCCCTCACTCCCCAAACATCTGTGATGTTTAAGAAAAAGTAAACTGTTTCTCTACCTCAAATTGCATTCCTCTAGTTTTTTTTTTTTTTTCTATAGGGGAAAAAGAAACCTCTGAGGCATTTTATACTAGAATTATTAGATGCAAATATAATACTGTTGTTTCCAAAAGGAGGAAAGGAGAAAAAAAAAAAGTAAAATAAACATTAAGTTCAACTGAATATTTATGTACAAATTTCGTGCAATGAAAACATCAACATTTCGTTTTAAGGCAGTAGTACTATTTTTTCATTCGTTTTCATATCTACTATAGGGATGGTCGGAATCCTGGAGCAGACCTAAAAAATAAAATTACAAGAAAGTATTAAGGTAGAGATTAAGAATTATCCTTTGCTGAACACGGTGGCTAATAACTATTAAGAATGGAGCATCCCAATTTCTGTATGAATACAAAACAAGGGGGATTTTTAGTCATAACTGCAAACAGAAAATGCTTGTTGACACCCCTCTTAGCACTGAGATAAAAGGAGTTTAACTCTCCAAGTCTTGGTTGATTTGTGTGTGACCTTTGATAATGTGGAATTCTTCTGGCTCAATAATTGAATGTGGCAATACTGTCTTGCTGTGGATCTCCTCCTTTCTCCAGGTCATTTCCAGATGGTGGAGGAAAAAACCAATCCCAAGACCCTTTGTATGGCTTCTTGTAGCTTGATGCTCTCCTCATATATTATTTCTACAACTGCAAGCACTGAGTCAGGTTTCATCCATATGCAGAGAATATCTCATCATCTTGAAGCCAGGATAACCATGAGATACTATGAAAGTCCTGCCTCAGTGCATTCTCGTTAATGACTGAAAGGAGAAAAATAAGCTTGGCTAGACTCTAGCTAGACTACGTGACTGAAAATTCAAGGGTCCTCCATTTCCAGAAACTATCCAAGTTTCTGGGAATTGCAGTTCCTCAGATAGAACTGCTGCTGCTGCTGTATAGTTGTGTCTTCTCCAAGACTTGACTCTTGCTCAAGGAACAGTTAGCAGTTCTAGTCAGAGGGTTTTTCTAAAGATCCATTTTGTGCATCAAATGTGCATCTTCTTCAGATTGGAAGGTTTCTTCCTGGTCACTTACGCTTTATGGTTGAACTTTTGCAATGCACTATGTGTAGGGCTGCTTTTGAAAACCATTCATAAGCTACGCTTGGTCCAGAATGCATCAGAATAAGTAGTTCTGAGTGCACTTTGATTCAGCTACTCTAATTGTCAATAGCCTTCTGGGCAAAAATTCAAGGTGCTGATCACCATCTATGAAGCCTTTTACAACTTAGGGCCTGCTTATCTCTGGGGGCTACTTCTCGTGTTATAATCTGCCCGCTCTACTGTATTAGATCTAATAACGTGGGCCTGCTCCATGCCATCATTAAACACTAATCTCATGGGGGTTTGGAGATATGCTTTTCGTGACCATACTTGCTCTATTGGATAGTATCCTATCTCCTGAAGTCTACACTACAGTATCCTAACCTGATACTGTTGTTTAGGAAAGTCCTTCATTGAGATTCTTTCCATTGGTTCTTAAACAAGTGATTTGGAATCCTGAGCTAAAATCAGGATTTTATTCCTTAGCTGTTCCCATCTCTATCCCCAATATAATACTATAGTTTTTGACTTTTATGTTTATTCCCTTGTTTTATTTCATGATGTTGTATGTTACATTACTTATGAGGCTTATAAATTAAATACAAAAATAAATGAAATAGAAATGAGCTTACCATAATTAACTAATGCCCAGTAACAGAGACATACTGATTTGTACAGCACAAATTTATCTCACTTAAAGGATATTGTCATAATACATAAAACTAATTTGACTAGAAAAATTGACTACTAGAAATATGCTTAGCACCTCAGAGGATATTTTCATAGACAGATTTTTAGTTCCTAAGTGTAGTTTAGCTCAAGATCCCTGGAAAAAAATGGACATCTGTGCATTAAACTGTAAAAAATGCTAAATCCTAATAGCCAATTAAAGTCTAGAAGCCTTCAAACCATCCTTCAAGTTAATCCAAAGCGTAAGTCATTCATCATCCATCAAAAATTTTAATCAAGGCAGAGTGCTCCCCAGACAGAAAGAAGTCTCCCTGTGTATATACTAACTAGATTGCTCACCAGTTAAATGAGCAATTGAGATTGGCATATGGTGCTTACATAACAATTTATGGCATTGAAGGATAAGCGGAACAATGGCAGTATCAATACAGTTTAAAGGGCAATCATAACACAATCCAGGAAGGGCATTTATGGAGCGCTTCTCTTGCACTAGAAAGTCCTATCTTTAATGTCAAGGACGAACAAGATTTACAGAACACAATATATAGGGAGCCAAGATGGGGTGATTAGAGTAGCCAGATTTTAATCAGTAAGTTACAGAGATAATTGTAGTGAATATCCATGCAGTAAACTTCATTCTAATGTTTACATATGCCAGTGCAAACACACATGTATAATACCGAATATGATACCCTATTCATATGCCTCATTATAAAGGCAGAATTAAAAAAAATTAAAATACAACACTATTGTAAATATTACAGTCATGATACAATGCATACAACTATAAGCAACCCTAGAAAGGAAAAACTTTCACAGAAGAGGCAGCATTAATGATTAAGGGGAATCTCTACAAGTATGAGGTTGCTATTAAAAACAACAAACTCATGTCAATTTTATCTGGCTCGTTATAATAATGTCCCCTTCAACTTGTGTTATGTCATTACAGTGTGTGTTTCCAAACCATTTCCAGGAGAGATAGTAATAGGAAATGGGAAATACCTAATGCACTGGTAGTTACTTGGTTAACAATCCCCTTGTTCATGACTGCTTGAAGTTATAATTATGCTGGATTACTGGTGTTTACCAATGTTCTTTGAAGTTCTGGCCATCCTAGCACCCCATAGTCAAATGATCACAATCTATGCAACAGGCTTGCGTTTACAATGGTTGCAGTATCCTGTAATGCTTTGACTGTGATTTGCAATCTTTTTTGCTGGCTTCCCATAAGTAAAATCAATGGGGAAGCTGGCAGAGAAGGACACAGTTTATTTGGGTAAGTTTCTCCCGCCCATGTGCCCCCTTCAAAGCCCTCTGCACGCCATGTGCCACCTGTACACCTTTGTGCACCCTCCTGAACCTCACACCGTGCCTCCGCAGCTACTTGTGCAACCTCTCCAACCACTTACAGACTGTTGCCAAGCCTTGTTGAGACTGTGCCACTCCGTCCTCACCATTTGTGCACCCTCAACAGCAACCACTTACCTGCCTCCCAGCCTACTTCAAAGTCACCTGGGATTTCCTTCCGGCTTTCCCATTGCCTTTGGTTGTTGAAATCTGGCAGGAAGGAAATGCTCATCCAATGACCCATGAGCCTCACTTAGCAATGGCAGTGGGTGCAGGGATTGCTACCATTAAGCAGTGTGGCTGCATATTATTGCGCTTTATGACCACATTGTTTAGTGATGGAAATTCAAATCCCAGTTGCCATCGTAATACAAGGACCAACTGTACTAGTGTTTTCTTTGAATCTATTCCCAGTCTAGTTCATCACAAATGTTTTGGGATTGTTGACTCCAGTAGTGGGTTTCAATTTAGTTTGCTACCGGTTCGCTCGTGTGCGCGTCTGAGCGGAGCCTCCCGCCATCGCTGCTACCAGCAACCCACCACTGGTTGATTCCTACAATACTGAAAAAATTGTAGCTTTTGAGAGTAAAAACAGAACTGTAGTACATCAATAACATATGGGACCTTTGTACTTTTCGACCTTGGTTGTTGCACTGATATTATTACTTAGTTTGGTAATGAAATATCTGCAAGAAAACTCACAGACCAACCCTGAGCCACTAATATTTAATTCCCTTCTATCAATGCTTACTCTATTCTGTAACAAGTTTTTAAGTCTAAAGACAATTATAGAAAGCATTGAGTTTTTCTTCTAGAATGTACAAGAATACAAATATATTTCTAAAAAAAATAATTCTTTTCATTTAGCAATGAAAGATGGATTTGGGCAATGTATATTCATTCAAGAATATATGGGGGGAAAAGGACAAATCCTTGCACAAAGAAACCACTCATGTGGAGCAGTCCACTTTCGAAGTGCCGCTGCATTCTTCTCCCCCCCCCCCCCCAAAAGGACCATAGCTAGAGTGAGGGACACATGGAATGCATTATCAATGTATAATTACCATTTAAATGGAGGAAGAAAAGTTAAAGGGGGGAGAAGGGGAGGATGATTTTTTCCCTCCTAACAAAACAAGTCTGCAGTCATCTTAATTTAGAAATGTGTTAGCAAATTATTTCCCCTCTATTATGCATTCATGCATAAATATGAGAGAGAATTCCTTTTTCAAAATAGAGAATAGAGTAAGCAACTAAATCTACTGCTTATTTTATTCCTCTGTATCCAGGTGAAACACAAGTCGCTTATTTTAATTTTATGGTAAACTGTTCCTTATGCTTATAACTGAGTCGTATATGGCACTGATGGCTCAATAATATTTATTTCTTTATTTCTATTTTCTTTTTTTCCATATCAAGCAATGACACAGTCACAATTCAATAGGTCTGAAGGATTAAAATAGCTAACTAACCTTTTGGTGTTAAAAATGCCATATATAGGTCAAGATTGTAGTCAAAGCTCCCACAAAGTTGCACTTCGTTTTTTAAAAAATTAACTGAACAAGACAGAATTGGAATTTTTGAACGCTAAGCATGGCTTTATATTAATCCCTGGTATAGTGTTTACTAGTGAAAACATACAAATACACCAATCTATTTTTTTTTCAAATTGTGTTTCATTGCTCTAAAACAAAATACACATTAACTCTGATTATATATCATATTAATTATGTGTGATATGTGAATGCGGCCAACATTTTGAATGTACTATATTGGATTAATGTTATGCCAAAGGCAAACATTTAACCCTAATACTTACATGGACTAGAAAACTGTATTCAGGTATTGAATAACATGTATGAAGAATATTGGTTAAACCTGCCCATCACTTTAGAAGCAGAATGGCTAATGATGCAGGAAAACTGCTTAACCTCACAATTTCACAAATTGTGCTGCAAAACACTTAATGATATAGGAACAAATTGAATAAGAGGTTTCAGTAATCAGCCATTTTCCTTTGCTAAACAGAATTTACACATCATGCTTACAAACACTGTTGAGATAAAAAGCTTCGGATGGAAATAATGTTATACATACCATATTTTCTGCGTAGCTCATCATATTTCACTCTTCTTTCATGTCTCCTGCAAAGGTTATTAACATTAGAGAATATAACAAATATTTAAGATGATGATGATTATAAAATAAAAATGACAAACCAGCACTAACTAATAATATTCTGTATTAAGCTATTAAAATAATGGAAAATGGATTACATCTACATAGTTATTTCTATCCATAAACTAGCTGAATACCCGTATTCCACTACAAAACTATGTGATCAGGCTTGATAAATTGACACTTAAGAGTTTGAAAATTAATGAGTAGCTACGATCGACCTCTCCTCTCCCCTTCTCTCCCTCAGGCTAGCCCCACAAAAGCCTCTCCTCCCTTCTCCCTCAGGCTGGCTCCACAGAAGCCTCTCTTATCCTAGCCCCTTCTCTACCTCAGGCTGGCCTATAGACCCTTTCCTATCCCCTTGTCTTCCTCAGGCTGGCCCCATAGATCCTCTCCTATCCCTTCACTTCCTCAGGCTATGCCCTATAGATCCTCTCCTCTCCCCTTCTCTCCGTCAGGCTAGCCCCACAGAAGCCTCTCCTATGCTATCACATTCTCTCCTGAGTTATTTTCAAGTTGAGTAGAACGTCTAACTAACTGTAGCATCAGAGCATGTTATAATAATATAGGAAATACTAATGCTCCAATGGTCATTTTGAAAAATCCTTTCTTAGTGAGCACCTAGAAGCCAAGAGGCACATATGTGACAAATTTCCAGTTTGTAGGCTTTACGGTTCTGGAGATTTTGTGATTAATGCGTGGGTGGTTTTCACTTTTATATATGTAGGTTCAATATCAATTACTATATCAACAGAAGTTACAATATATCTGATATTGCAGTGTGATTTTCATGTCTGTAAATACTTCTGTAGCATCTAAACCAATCCTCAGTTCAAAGTTGTTTTTCCCTCCACCAAATTTTATCTGTATTGATTTCCAATGACTGAGCACACACGAATGTGGTATGAGTACCAACCAACCTTTTCAAATTTTAGCATATCTAATGGCTTCTAAAATGAAAGTTTTGCTTAACAACTGTGACAAGAAAGGTCGTTAATCGAGAAAAACAGAAATTTTGGATTGAATTGTAGTCATAAATCAAGGACTGCCTGTAACCTAATTTACCTCTTGCCTAGATTACTGCAACACAGTCTACATGTGGCTGCTCTTGAAGCCCATTTGGAAGCTTACAGATTATCCAGATCGCAGCAGCGATCATAAGTCATAAGCATTTCTTGGTACACTTATGTGACATCATTGCTATGTTAGCTGTTTGGCTACGAATGGGCATTCATATAAAATTTAAAGTATTGGTTATCAAACAATTTCAAAATAAAGGAAGTAAAAGTTTAATTTATACACACACACACACACACACACACACACTTCTTGGATCTCTCTTCTCCATCTATTGCAGCAGTAAAGTTTAAAAAAAAGGTAAGAAGCTGAATTAAGGGAGCAATTAATTAGGGCTTCACCTCAGAAATATGTCACAGGATACCCAATACATGATTAGTAGTGGAAATATATAGTAAGAAACAACAAGGCATTATTGCCTCTGGAGATTTTTTTCATTTTTAGCTCCAAAAATACATAGTTTCTCAATTTTTTCTTCTTTCCATTTACATCCTGATGGGCCTCTCTTGATCTGGAATAACCCTAAACTTGTCCCTTCTTTGATTAGGTGCAGTAAGCTTTTTTAATGCCTTCATAAGTAGGCATTTTATATGTTGTTTTAACAGTCTCTTGGAAAAATGAAATAAATAAGAGTTCCCATCTAGTCTTCAGGTGAAGGTCTCTATCATTTTAGATATTTATTAAGAAGACAAAATGCTTATCCAGCTGGCTCTTGCTCTGTAAAGCCACAGAACATTTCTGCAACTTTGCCTAAAAAAGAATTATATTTCACTAGACTTTATGTATATTTGCCTGTGATTCTTAACATACATGAGTTTTTAAAAACTGTACATTATGGAAGCCTCTAGACAAGACATGTATTTTAAGAATATATTAATTTGATTTATATATTGGATTTCTATTTTCAGTGGCTACCAAAATTTAAAAAAAACATTTACAGTAGTTAAAAACTAAAATTGTTAACACAGTCAATCAATAATTAATAGCTTAATGAAAGAGCTATGCCTTTAAGATTTTTCTATATGTAGAAAGAAGGAAGCAATATTTAACTTCCAAGGGAGTTTGTTCCATAGCCCACAAGCAATACAACAGGTTTTTTCCTTCATTCCAGACTAACAATTGGGCATCTTCAAAAAGGCCCCTCTTGCAGATTAGGAATGGCTGCAAAGGTTTGCAACAGAAAAGATACCCTGTAAACAGCCAGACACTGACTATTTGAGAGGGAGATAGATGGCAAAAAACATGAAAAGTAGTAAATAAACAAACAAACTAGAGTTTTTGTTGTGCACTTGATTAATCCTAGTCAACCAGTGCAGATCTCTGCAATCATGCTCTTTTAACAACCCCATAATCCCTTGCTGGGTGGAGTCTGGGCAATTGAATGGAGCTGAATGTTTACTGGCCCTTTTTGTCGTCAATGCGGAGTTTCTTTTCAGCAGATATATTCTCAGTGTGCCCAGAGAGAGAAATATCTGCCTCTGCCTAGGTTCAAACTCACAGACTCCTGATTGTGAGGCGAGAGCTACACTTCTAGGCCACTGCCAACTCAGTGCAGATCTCTGCAGTGCATACACATTTCCTTACTTTGCTGGGCAGAACTGAATTCCAGCAGAATACAGTTAGTAGTTCTTGACTTATGACCACAATTGGGACCAGAACTTCTGTTGCTAAGCAATACGCTCATTTAGCAAATCACTGCAATGGTTAAGCAAATCATGTAGTCATTAAGCAAAATCTGGCTTTCTCTATTGACTTTGCTGCTTGAAAACCTTTGCTGGTTGAAAATAGTGATCATGTGACATGCAGCAGCCATCATAAATACATGCTGGTTGCCAAGGGCCCAAATTTTGATACTGCAGTGATTCTGTAACAAGTGTCAAAGTAACTTTTTTCATGGTCACTTTAAAAACTTGTTAAATAATTGGTTCTAACTCAAGGACTACCTATAAAAAGAAGCAGCACTATGGCAAGGATAGTGGCAGAATTTCAATGAATAGTCCAGATTGTTGCAATTTATTTCCTGCCACGCTTCCACTTGTGACCAGCAATAAACTTGGATCCTTGCAACAAGCCAACAAACTATTTTGAAGCTCAAAGTATTTCACTAAGGACAGGCTGAAAGGCATCAGGAATCCTTTTCTGTTTCTGCAACCTAATAATATTTCAGTAGCCAATACTTAAGATTTGCTAAGAGAGTGGTATTACAGTTAAAATTTTCCAAACTTACCGTTGAGCGTATTGCAGTCGTCTTTCTTCCCGATCACCAATAAACGTTTCTTCTTCATCGGTTACTCTCCTGAAAATGAGAAAATTTTCATGAACATTTCAGAACATCTATATGTTCAGGTGGCATTAAATTATTAAATTACCAAACTTATAACAGGGAATTATCCTATTTTTAATTTTATAGCATCAAAACATGTCCCTTTACAAACTGTACATTAATCAATAGTAATATCTTTACTGATTTATGATCAGGATGTATCTCGATCCCACATTATCAAATACTACTAAATTCACACTTCATCCTAAAATTTTAATTCAATTCTTAAATTAAATTTATCATTCAAATTTAATGTACTCTAGATATAGTAAAGAGATTTGTTTTATATAAAAATGAACCTCATCTAATATATTCTCATGCATTCAAAGTGGTCGATTTATCATGATACTTGACAACATGACAAACAGAATAAAAAATCATGCAAGTATTACCAAATTTATTTTTCTGTTAGGTAGAATAGTGGCCATTCTCTACTTTTAATTCACATGGAAAAACAAGTATGAAAAAGGATCAATAGAAAAATAAATATTTCTTAGCTATTAACTTTTGATTTGTTAGACAATAGGAAATTTCATGTACTTTGACCATTTTAAGAATAGAACACTGACATCCAGTGGACATGTCATGTAATAGATTAAAGAATTATTCAAAAAATACCATGAATGTATATATTTAATAAAAATGATCTACGGGACATTTGTCTTGATTTATTGGTATGTAAGTGTAGTTTAAAGACTAGTTTTCTCAACAGGTTTATATCTAACATTGTATATAGTTTACAATATCAATAGGGGTTGGAATTTCCATCATTAAGCAATACAGTCATAAAGTGCCATGGCATGTGACTGCATTGCTTAGTGACATTAATCACTGCCTACCTCTTGTTGTTGTTAAGCGAGGATCATGGATAATTAAGCTAGAATTCACATGAATGACTTGCAACTTCTGCTACCTTCCCAGAAAGTGAATGGGAAGCCAGCAGGAAGTCACAAGGCTTTGGGGGTTTACAAACAGGCAGGCAAATGAGTACTATAGAGTTAAGCAAGGTGGGAGGTTTGTGGCGAGTGTATGCAGGATATGGACGGGAGGGCCCTGCTGTGCTGTGTAAGTGCATGTTAGAAAGAGAGTACTGCGACCTTCCTTTATGATCTCTTCCCAACTAGCTGCCCCATTGATTCTGACTGTCGGGAGCTAGAAGAGGAGATTGCAAATGGCAATTGCATGGCTGCAGGATGCAGCAACTATTTTAATATTAATCAGTTGCCAATTGCCCAGATTGTGATCATACTGGGATGGTGAGATGGCCAAAACTTTGAGACCTGGTCATAAACAGTTTGTTCAGCACCAAACAGTGGCTAAACAAGTAGTTGTCAATCAACAACTGCCTGTATATTACATGTTTTTTCTTTAGGACCAACTTCCATATAAGGACAATTGAATGAGTACAGGCAGTCCTCGACCTATAACCCCAATTGAGTCCAAAATTTCTGTTGCTAAGTGAGACATTTGTTAAATGAGTTTTACCCCATTTTACAATCTTCCTTGCCACAGTTGTTAAGTGAATCACTGCAGTTGTTAAGTTAGTAATATCGTTGTTAAGTGAATTTGACTTTCCCATTGAGTTTGCTTTTCAGAGGTAGCAAAAGGTGATAACATGATCCAGGGCACTGCAATAGTTATAAATATGAGTCAGTTGCCAACCACGTGGATTTTGATCACATGACTATCAGGATGCTGAAATGGTCATATCACTTTTTTCAGTGCCATTGTAACTTCTAACAGTCACTAAATCAACTTTTGTAAATCAAGGACTACCTGTAATCAAAGTGCTACCACAGAGTCCATCTTGAGAGATCCATTCAGGAAGCTTTTAAAAAGATGATTAATGCATAAGGTGTTTTCACAGCTTAACTGAAAGGAAGAGGGGATAACTACATTCTATCTCCTATAGCCCCAAAATTCAAGGCGATATCAAATTCAGTCTATTTAGTCTAAACCGACAAGCCCTGAAAAACAATATCTGTATCACGTTATGGGGTTTAATATCGTTACTAAAAGATTACACACTTGTGGATTTATTAGACAAAAATAATATTTTTATTAGACAAAAATAATATTTTGTAAAAATAATATTCAGTTCTGAAAAATGATAATAGATTTTTTTTAATGGAAAAAATTACATTTATCTTCTCTAGGATAATTATGGCCATCAATATTCTACTAAGGCTTAATTTCCCATGCTATGATCAGTTTTAATTTTCTTGCACAGTGTTATTGTTGTGTTTTTTTAATCTTGTTGTAAACCACCCAGTGTCATGTAATAACATATTTACTTTATAAATATGCATTATCTTGCATGCATTTGGAACAAAGAAAAAAAATGCTCCAAACAATATCTAGCCTCTGCCAAATATAAAATTACTCACAGCTTTAAAATGTGTCATAGATAAATCAAATGTGGTAAATTTCTGCAATTGTAAGTCCTATTTTTACATTTTAAAGATTTTTTTTGTTGGACAGATACAATCACACATTATTTTATTTTCTAAAATTCCTGTGAGGTCCAGAAAGGCTCCAGGTATATCCTTAGAAATAAAAATCATGTTACCTAAAAGTTTTATAATTTTTCACTTAATTGGGAGTGAGGTGTGCATTATATATAAAGACTCTCTAAAAATTATTCAGGTAGGGAAATTGGAACATGCCAAGAGAGACCTCTATGTGTGTAATATAATCCATCATGCTTAGAGTTCAGGTCTAATATTATTTCATTATACTTGTTGCATTTTCTCTAGGAATTCAAGATGATAATTATTCAAGGTGCTATTCCCTTATTCAAGTAGTCCCTAATTATGTTTTTCATTTTTTCATTTCATTTTTTTCTTTCCAGCATGTAAATAGGGTCATTATTGGTAGTCCTCGATTTACAACCACAATTGAGCCCAAAATTTCTGTTGCTAAGCAAGGCAGATGGTTAAGTGAGTTTGGCCCCAATTTTATGACCTCTTGTTAAGTTTATGACCTCTTGTTAACACTTAAGGTGTTAAGTGAATTAAGTTAAGTTGTTAAGTGAATCTGGCTTCCCCCATGGAATTTGCTTGTTGGAATCAAGAAAATCTATTTAGAAAGTATGGGTACCTTTCGGAACGCCGGCGACATCTGCGGCAGCAATAACAGCAGCAACAAATTATGAACAGCAGAATTATGCCGACTACAACACCTATAGTGATGATGATTGCTTCCAAACTTGCTGGAAATCAGAAGTAAAAAAATGTTAGAAAAGGTAGAAAATGTAGCCATTAGAAGAGTTTGTCATGGAAAAAAGTGTTTTATGTCCATTATGCTTACAGTCACACTCTTATTAAAGCACTGTTATGTACCTGTCTGGTAAAAAGGCAGATCTATCACTACAATATCTATTTGCTAAATTTAGATAGTTTAATTTTTTATGACTGCGCAGTTGCCCACTTTTCATAATTCATATATCAAGACAGTATGTGTTCATTTATCACCTACTACACATTAATAGGAAGATGTCATGAGATGCAAAAATGAAAACGACTACATAATCAATGGAACTGTAGTTAATACTTAATGCTGTGCCATAATATGATTTGTTTGTCTTTAGCTTATCACAGAACATCCCCCTCAAAAAATACGAAGTTTATAAAAACCAGTGGAACAATCTGCATATCACACCAAGCTGAAAACAAACCACCCTATGGGGAATGTAGTTCACAAACCAGACGAATATCATGTAGTTCCAATATGCATTATAAAACAGTCATTTATAGATGTAACAATATTTGTCTTTTGTAAGATTCAATTTACAGCCAATATTTCTGTTATGAAGAGCCTTCAAGGTGGTTAACAAAACTAGACACATGCTGAATATAAAATTGAAAAAATATAATTTAAAATTATTAACGAATCATATTAACATTTGAAAGCCAAATAAAAGCAATGCATCCTTACAAATTTTCTAAAAATCTAAAGTATGGTCAAAAATGTTAGAGGGCATGCTCCATAGCTGGGATGAATACAGGACAAGGTTCTTTCCTCAGTGTCGAAAAAAAAAAGGGGGGCGCAGACTATGAGGGCATCCTGCTAAATCTAAGAATTGCATCAAATATCAGACAGATTTTCCACATTTACTCATTACAAAACTATTTTCCTGCACTGAATACATTCTCTCTTCATGTTTCACATTTATGCCAAAAAAACCTTATTAGCTGTATTTTGATATCACAATAAATATTACATAGAATTCATTGTGATGGAAATACTCCGGAGAACCCAGGCTGCATGATCATTCTTCATCTTTTCACCTCCGGTGCAGCCTTTACATCCTTTCTAAATTAATGGAAAGTTGGAAGGAAATTATTTAAGGGGGGTTGGGAGTCTGTCTGTGTCTGTTCATCTGTTAGCAGGGTAATTGGAAAAGAGAACAGAACTAGATCAGATCTGGTATGGGAAGAAGTTGGCAAAAGAATGACTGAGTTTGGAAACAAGCTGGATCAGGCCAGAGGTCACAGAGATAAATAAACCTCAGTGCATCCCAATGCTGACTGTTCCATTTTAAACTTGTCACATTCCTGATCACATGGTCCAGCGCAGAGCATATGGTACAACTCACTCTGTACTTCAAGTTCATATATATATATACACAAAGAGAGAGATACAATCCACGAGAACTGAAACATATAAAATATAGAATTCCATGACACACAGAGATATGAAATTATATAGGCATCTCTTGAGCAGCCCTGAAGAAAAACAGAGCTAAATGCAGGTGAAAATCTATCAGAATTTTCCTTGTTGTGATTAGAACAGTGAAGAGAGTGTACTTCTCCACTTTTGCTACAGCCAACAGCTGTTTTGGATGACAGATATTTCCTTGACAAGAACGATTAGGGGAACTCTTGCAGGGCTGCTGTGAAGATTTTTCTAGGCATCTATTGGGTAAAGTCTCTTCGATTTGCTCTAGGTTGAACTCCAGTTGTGCAGGTCCTATTAAGTGACTGGGAAAATAGTTTTGCTACATTACCTGGGTTGATACCAAATTTACAGATGATACTAAGCTGGTAGGAAGAGCTAACACCCTTGAAGATAGGCTTGAACACTGGGCCCTAACAAAATGAAATTCAATGTAGAAAAAAGTAAAGTCCGACACTTAACCAAGAAAAACCAAAAGTACACATAGACTGGGTGAAACCAGGCTTAATAGCAGTAACTGTGAGAGGGGTCTTGGCGTCTTAGTGGACAACCAGCTAAATATGAGCTGGCAGCAGTGTGCAGCGGCTGTGAAAAAAGCCAATGCAATCCTAAACTGCATTAACAGAGGAATACAATCAAGATCAAGTAAGGTACTAATACCACTCTATAAAGCTTTAGTAAGACCACACCTAGAGTACTGCATCTGGTTTTGGTCACACTATAAAAAAGATGTTGAGACTCTAGAAAAGAAGAGCAACCAGGATGATTAGAAACATATGAAGAACAATTACAGGAACTGGGCATGGCTAGTCTAGTGAGGAGAAAGACCAGGGGAGACATGATAGCAGTCTTCCAATATTTGAAGGCCTGTCAGAAAGAAGAAGGGGTCAAGCTATTTTCCAAGGCACCTGAAGGCCAGACAAGGAATAATGGATGAAAACTGAATAAGGAGCGATTCAACCTAGAAATAAGGAGAAATTTTCTGACAGTGAGAACAACCAACCAATGGAACAGAAGTTGCCTTCAGAAGTTGTGGGAGCTTCATCACTTGAGACTTTCAAGAAGAGACTGGACTGCCGTTTGTTAGAAATAGTGTAGGGTCTCCTGCTTGGATAAGGGTTGGACTAGATGACCTACAAGGTCCCTACCACTCTGTTAATCTGTAATCTGTAAATGTGGCCTTTTAGCTAATTGGTGCTGAAGAAGTGGACAGAGCCCCTGTAGTTGTGTGAGATCTGCCACCTTTGTTCTGAACCCATGACTCTCCTGCACATGATGAGGTCCAAGAGGTTAATGCATGTCTGTGGGAAAGGAGGTGGTAATTCAGTTCTTTTTAAGAGGCCTTCTTTGGACCCTACTTGGTTGGGCAACAATCATCCATCAACAATATTTCCTTTTTAGAAAAGTTGTTGAGGATGATAAGCATCTTTCTGGAAAATTATCTTTCACTCCTGATAGGGTACCACTTACTCAGTCAAAGGTAGTGTACAATATGGGAATCCTCCTGGAGTTGTAGCTCCTGCTCGAAGAATAGCGGCAGCTGTAACTAAG
The DNA here is from genome assembly GCA_022577455.1 of Arizona elegans. Lineage (NCBI taxonomy): Eukaryota > Metazoa > Chordata > Lepidosauria > Squamata > Colubridae > Arizona > Arizona elegans. The sequence continues at coordinate 19,976,578 of JAKOOJ010000004.1, forward strand.
AGGACCTTTGCACAAATTCATCTTGTATGCCAATTGGGCTTATTTCTGGATCATGAGACCCTATTTCATGGTCACTGATTTTTGTTTGGATTACTGTAATGAGCTCTACATACTGCTGGTATTGAAGACTACATGGAATTTTTCAGAATGCAGCAATGCATGCCTTTTGGGACACCTATAATTTGCCCACATTACATCTCTATTGTGTGAGTTGCTATGGTTTCCAGTTTTCTATTGTGTGAAATTTAAAGTGCTGTTATTAGTTGTAAAGTCCCATATGGCATGGGACCAGATTATTTGAGGGGCAGTCTCTTCATGAGGACAGCTACTCATTCCATTAGTTTGCTTAAGAGTGAATTTGCTCCAGGTCCCCACTATTAAATAGGGTCACCTGCCAGGTCTTAGGAAGCAAAATTTTTGTATAGCTGCATCTACCCTATGGAACAGCCTCTCCCCTGAAATATGGAAGACCTTTACCCTTCTTGCCTCCCGAAAGGCCATTAAGATCTGGCTGTTCCATCAGATGCAGATAGGAGACTTCTGTAGTATTTTTTAAGAAGATGCTGATAAGGCACTGATGTGTTAAGTGTTATAATCTTTTGGTTTTTTTTAACTGTGTGTTTGTTAACCCTCTATGGTGTTTTACACAATACTGATAGCCATATTTTTTTCCCAAATAAATAAACAGCGATCCCATCTCACAGGAGACAGTGAACTGAATGTTCTTCCATAAAGTCATTGTAATTATGTTCTGGCCTGTGCTAATTTAACATGTATACAAGATTACATACCCCAACATATTGCCCAGTAAGACTTTGTAAGTGAACACAACGATGATGGTGGCATGATTTTGTTTACAGGATAATCCAAACAAGTAGAATTTTCACTGCACCAAAGACACTGTGAGGAAAAAGAATGAAAATAAAAACAAGTTTATCAGGAAGTATGAACCAAGCTTATTATTAAATCAGCAGTTTTATCAAGATTATCACCAATGCTTTTACAACATTATCAGTACCAGCAAAAGCCACTGAAACGGCAATTTGATTTGTATAAATCCTTAAAGCTTAATTTTTTCTTCATTACGTATTAATATTTACACCCCATCTTTACTGCACTATTCCAGGTAGTTTACATAATACTCTTGCCTATTTTCCCAACCTCCCTCTGACACAGATTGGGCTGAGAGTGGCTGACTCAATCAACCCAACCAGTGTTCATACCTTAGAGATGAGTAAAATTTGGAATTTCTTGATATAAAGTCCAGGACCGTAAAACTATAACAAAGTATCAGTTATGGCAGGAAATGTTTTGTCCCATGAATGTTTTGTACAGATTGAATGAAATTATGCCATATTTCATCTTGAGTTACCAAGATACCATTTTTAAAGGTTAGCAAGCTATAACAGCTAGCACATTTACCTTACAGGTAGTCCTTGACTCATCACAGGTGAGATGAGAACTCCTTCACTAAGCAAAGTAGTCATTAAATTGCACAGAGTTTTATAATCTTGTTTTCTGGAGCCATTAAGTGAATCACCATAATTATTAAGTAAATCCCTCTGGTCATTAAATGAATTCAGTTTCCCCCAGTGACTTTGCTTGTTGGAAACCCTCTGGGAAAGTGATCACATGATCCCAGGACCTGGCAATTATTGTAAATACATGCTGGTTGCCAAGCACCCAAATTTTGATCATGTGACAGGAACTGGGACATTGCAACACACGAGTGAAAACTGGTCATAAGTCACTTTTTTCCAGTCACAATTTAAAATTGTTCTTAAAACAATTGTAAATCAAGGACTACTTGTATTTGATTTATTTCAGGCCAACTTCCAACTGCCAGATTATGACTAGCAAATGTTCAAAGTTACAATGGATTCCTAAAAGTTACAAGTTGCAAAGTTCAGACAGGCAGGCCCCCTTCCCTATGATCACATTACTACATTTTGGGTTTCAGCAACTAGTTCCCATTTACCGCTATTTGCAGTATCTGTAATTTACACTTTTGCCAAAAATCAGCATTTACTTCCAGTTTTTGGCAAAATCACCCCACAGCAAATAATGGGTTTACTTAACAATTGTGGCATTCACTGAATGACTGCTGTGTTTGCTTAATATTCATGGCAATGCACCTAAGAATTTCCATTAAAAAAGTTGTAAAATCTGGTTAACCAAATTATTATCACTTTACAACTGTCATGACTTATGCTCATAATGGCAAGCTCCATTTCTGTTGTAAATTGACAACATATTATTTCTCATTCTTTATTTTGGTAGCTGAAAATACATTTTATATTAATCTGAGCAAGAAATAAAAATGTAATTTGCCAGGAATTCAGAATCTTTATACTGGCTTTACTTATAAAATTATTCCGTTGAACGATTTTATTTATGAACACTGCTATGATAAAATCCAGATGTATTTTTCCTAAGAACAATGCTGGCAGGGCTGTAGTAATTTCCCTGCTGCATTTATCATCCAATTATCAACACAACTCAACATCCCCGGAATTCAGGACTTAGTGATTCTAAAACATTTATGTTGCTTTAACAATTTCAATATGGCTTAGAAGGTACGTGTTCTGAAAAAATTCAGGGTACATAGATACCATTTTTATTTGAAAATTGGGGCTGGAAGTATCAGAAAACTTTATCAGTCTTCTTTCCTTTTTCTATACTCTTTTATGAATTTATATCTATAAAATAATTAACTTGGGCTGAGCAAGAAAGGGGAGCATTTTAAAACATTACTAACAAAGTAATGGCTGTTTACTTGGCTGTTGCAATGCCAGGCTTTTCTGCAAAGAGAGCAATTAGCTGTTCTGTTCTGCTTCCTGAAAAAAACGGGTCAAACAACTCAAGGACCCTGCCTTAATGAAGCCACTCATGAATGAGGAGAATTTGGCATTACTGAGTTTCCACAATTTCATATCCTAATTTCTTATTCCTTCACACACAATCAAATTAATGAAACATGATGTGACTCTTGCTTCGCTGGCTGTATTCTGTCTTCCCACCCTCTTTTATCAAAGATGTTCTCGTCTGCTTTGTCACTATCTCTCTCTTCTAATATATTTGGGTTTCAGCCTCACTTTTGTTCTTTTCTTGCTGAATCTAAAGTTCTCACTATAGCAAAAGAACCGAAGAATCTTTAATTAAATGGCTATCATACAACAAGAGAAAACTATTGGGATAAATGTTATAGACAAATTATAAGGTCACTGTTACAAATTAAGCCATTCTGTGTAAAAGTTTATTATTCCTCTGAAATAATTTTTTTTTAAAAAAAAACTAAATATGATCTCAACTAAACAAGTGTTTATGCATGAACAGTTCACAATCCAAATTCAGGAAAGTGAAACAAAAATCAATATTGATTTTAAGCCATTATCAGAATTCACCTGGGCATGAAATCCCCAGTATATGAATTCATGCCAAGAGATTAATTTTTAATTTAAAAATACACAATATTGGTAGTCCTCAAGTTATGACTATAATTGTTCACAGAATTCACAGTCATTACAATTGTTGACCCGATTATCACACGGCTGGATCCAATTTTACAACTTTTGTTGCAGTTGTTAAGCAAACATTGTGCTCATTAAACAAAGAGATAGTTGTTAAGGTTGGACACTAACAAAATGTTAGGTTGGGCGCTATCTAACAAAATGAAATTAAATGGTTGAAAAAGTAAGGTTCTATTTTTAAGCAAGAAAAACAAAATGCACAGGTACAGTATATGTGGTACCTTGCTCAATAGTAGTAACTGTGAGAGGGATCTTGGAGTCCTAGTGGACAACCATTTAATATGAGCCGCAGTGTGCAGCAGCTGCCAAAACAGCCAACACAGTTCTAGGTTGTATAAACAGAGGGATAGAATCAAGATCACATGAAGTGTTAATACCACTTTATAATGCCTTGGAAGTAAGGCCACACTTGGAATACTGTATCCAGTTTTGTTCACCACGATGTAAAAAAGATGTTGAGACTCTAGAGATAGTGCAGAGAAGAACAACAAAGATGATTAGGGGACTAAAACATATGAGGAACGACTGCAGGAACTGGGTATGTATAGTTTAATGAAAAGGACTAGGGGAAACATGATAGCAGTGTTCCAATATTTCAGGGGCTGCCACAAAGAAGAGGGAGGCAAGCTATTCTCCAAAGCACCAGAGGACAAAAATCAATGGGTGGAAACTAATCAAGGAGATAAGCAACCTAGAAGTAAGGAGAAATTTCCCCACATTGAGAACAATTAATCAGTGGAAGAACTTGCCTCCAGAAGTTGTGAATGCTCCAACACTGGAAGTTTTTAAGAAGATATTGGATAACCATTTGTCTAAAGTGGTGTAGGATTTCCTGTCTAAGCAGGGGGTTGGACTAGAAGTCCTCCAAAGTCCCTTTCAACTCTGTTATTCTGTTTTCCCAAAGGTAACACTGTGATTAGGCGAATCCAGTCTATCTAATGGGTATTTTTTGTTGAAAGTAAAAACCAAAAACTAACAAAGACCACTGACAATCATGGTCACGTGACTGTGGGATGTTGTAAATGGCTGTAAAGGTAAGCCAACTGCCAGGCACCCAAAATGTGAGCATGTGACTGTGGGGGGGTTGCAGCTACTGTAATTTCAAAATCAGGTCAAAAGTAACCAGCTGTAAGTCAAGGATTACCTGTAGTTACATTTATTTCAGTTGTAAAATGTGTTGCACATTAAACACATTCGTTTATAGAATTGAGAGACAATTTTTTTCTTTCATGTTATGACAAACCATGTTTAGTAAATCATTTACAAACTCATATTTATCTCAGTCCTTGATTCCGCCCCTTCTTCCTTTCAGACTTTTTACAGTTTGCCTTCATGTATAATTAAATATATTAAGATTTGGTAACAAATCACAGCTTGCACAACCAACTAGGTTAAACTGAAATTGTGATTTAACACAATTTCAAAAGAGGGATTAGAAGCCCACACAGGAAGAATAAACTTGAAGTTTCAGTTACCAAACAATGGCTTATTCCCATCTATGAAATAGCTTTCTTTTTCCAAATATTTATGACATCTTTCTTACATTTGAAAACTCAGCAGGAAGCTGTCAACTACCAGAGATAAAAAGAAACGTAACTCAAAACTGCATCTTTACTGTATTCTAGGGAATGGTAACCATAACAGAGAGCTGACAACTGCTGAGTGGGGCAGAAATACAAATTCATAATTTATAGCCAGCCAGATCTCAAACCTTTTGTGCTCTCCTTGCAGCTGCACCCTCTTTGAAAATTTGGATTTCTTATCTATATCCCTCAGTGTCGAAATATGGCACAGTCTTCTTTATATTCTCTGCAGTCTGACTCTTTTGTTCACATAAGCCCACCACTGTAGGCTGAAAATTTTTAAGTCACTGACTTAAATGTTGTTGTATTATATTTGCCAGTGACCTATTGTTTACCGATATCAAACAAAAAATGTTTGCATTAAAAAAAATTATGTCCCTGCCCATAAAATACAGTAAAAATATTTAAATTTTTCCCTTGGTTAAATAAAAATGAAAATACTTACTGCAGTATTTTTTATACATGCTTCACATTTCATTCCAGTAAAAACAGAACATGCTGGAAAAAAAAATTGCATGGTAAATTTTAAATCGGAAGGTTGTCAATTTTCTGACAAAAATGTATAGATACAGAAGCAAAGAATCCTAGACCTAGAAAGTCAAAATTTCAGAATGAATCAAATATGTATAAATACTTCAAAAGTGAATGCTTTTCGGGATGCTAGGCTTTAGAAAGCTTTTGTTATATAAATTCCAAGTACACCTAAATAAAGCACTGTGATTGAATAGCAAAGTACACTTTATAATAAATTCCAATATTGTAATATAATAAATATGCTCAAAGCTAAGTTGCAAAGCATATTCAATGTATATCTGTAGTATTATATAAAACCAATAACTAGAATAAAATTAAAATAGTATTTACAAACATTTATCTTGTAAGCAGCATTTTCTTGTGGTTTTTTTAGCTATAGAATAGTCTTAAGAACTGCAACCATTTCAGGAAAATTTCCTTGTAAAATCATTAAAGACTAATTTACATTTACACATTTTACAACATTTTGCTTGGGTGTTTTAAATAGTTGAGATATATTTATTTTAAATAGAAACTTCTGCAGAAACGCACTGTGACCCAAAAACTAGAATAACATAAAAGTGGACTGCATCTGCCACATGTCATAGACAGATTAACATGCCTTTTTTCATTCTGAAATTCCTCCCTCTCCTGACCAACACACACTTTTAACTATAAAAAACTCAAGCCACTTTAAATGACCTCTACATCAGGTTTCACTGACACCCATATTAACTAACTAAGGACTGATGTACAGCCAAAGTGGTTGCAGAGAAGCAGAGATTTGAATCTGCTTGCCACCTTCCCAGAGCATCCTTCCACTGGTGCCACACTGGGAACAAAAGGGCAGGATGAGGCAGACAGAGACAAAGCCATTTAGATCACCTTTGCACTCTACAGTCATTAATTGGAATACTAAAGCAAGACTGCTTTGGGAAAAGAGCACAAGCTGAAAGGATTTTTTTGTGTGTGTGGTATCTACTAGGAAATCCTGGCAAAGTGGAACATGTTTCTCTATGCAAGGGAGAGTAGAATACCATCTTACCCAAGCAATAAAAGATGGTTACACTCTGTATGCAGCCCCTACCAGCTCCACTCCCCTTGTATCCTGCTGCTTCGTTCTCCTCAGAGCCGTCTCTCCAGAATCCCTAGGTGCTTTTTCCAAAAAAACTGGACTTTTTTTTTCTTTTTGAAAACATTTCATTTACAATCCAAGCAGCTTCCAGAACTAAAGAGGTTTCTTGGATGAGAAACAAAACATTTTCAAAAGAAAAAAAAAACACGTTTAAATTGCCTTAATTGCTAGTAACACTTTTATTTATTGATAATTATAGAAAAAATCATAATTTAAGAGATGTTAAAATATAACTTTTTTCTTATAACTGCTGTGAAGAGTATCAGAAGTCATTCTGTGTATATTTTTTATTTTTCCTGTTGTGCTTTTAGCTTACTTTTTCACTTTTATTCTGTATTAACTTTTAATATTTTGTTGTTCAATTGCAACCAAACTAAATATTGTTGTGATTAATATAAAATCTTGCAAGATAAGTAACCGAAGTGAAACAGCAAATGGTGTTCTTCAATAAACTGTTTAATACATTTAGTTCAATGACATACTGTGAAACTATTCATTGACCTTGGAGACTTTTGTACCAATGTATGAAAAGGCTTCAGTGTTATAGACCTTTTAGGCAAATGAATCACATGACTGTGACAATTAGTGTTCTTTGTCCTAATCCATCATCTCAAAAGAAAAATGTTCGAAATTCACATTTTATTCAACCCTAAAATCTATTAGGGTTGAATAAACTACAAATTACTAGAAAATAAAAATCAGCTCTTTAATAAATTAGAACTTAAAATGGTTAACTCTCTCATACTATGACTAGCACCTTCAGAGATATTTTAATTTAGAAATGTTATTGAGAGGTAAATAAAATCCCTCCAACTAGTCCTAAGGTGTCTCATATGCTTGATCTTACATTTTAAAATACCTACAATAAATTCCACTTCAAATCCATAATACCTTGTCTAATTCAGTTGTAAGGCATTTTGTGGAAAATATAGGAAGTGCTACCTGCAATAAAATCAGGTAGCTCCTGTAGGAGTTTCAGCTAAAGAGGAATGTCATTTCTACAACCTCTTAAAAAAAAAAAAACAAAAGGCACCGAACCTTGAAGGCCCAGGTTATTCTAAGTGTTAATTATAACCATCTGATGCTCAATGAAATTAAGATTGATTAATTAAGTTTGAGAGTACTGCAGGTTCATGGAGGTTGTGGAGTAAACAGAGGAAGCCACAGAAGTCTGAGGGGTGGTGGTGGTGGAAAACAATACAAGAGCTGGAACTGCATCCAAGGAAATGTTTTAGGTCAAAAAGCAAATGATAAAACCAGGTTACTGGAAAAGATGTTCTTCTGTAAAAGACAGAAGGGGATTTAGTACGATTATAGAAGATTATTTTTTTTAAAGACGCCCAACAAGACACCCAGGGGCGGGGCGACTCTGCTAAGGTACGAAAAGACTTTGCACCCCGAGGCAGAGTTCCTGACCCTTGTCACCTCCAGGGCTATCAGCTTTGCCACTCCCAAAATGCCCAGCCATTAGGACGGGGCTTGACTTTCTCCCCACGTCTGCAAAAGACGCTTCTCTTGCAGAAGGAGGAAAGAGAGATGCGCCGGTCTCCTGAAAGGACCCTGGAAATATGGACGCCGAGAGAAGGGGGACGGGAAAAAGCGTCTCTCCCCACCGATGAAAAGCTGCACGTGAGGCGGGAAAGGAAGCCGAGCCTGAGCGGCGGGACCCGCTCCCTCCCGCAATACACCCCCTACACCCCGCGCCCGGCTCGAACAGGGAGACAGAACCGCTCCTTGCTTACATGGAGCAGGAGTCAGCGGAGGCGAAATAGAGGGCACCGTGTCCAGTCCCATCGTCGGGCAGCATAGCAAGACGCACAGTACGGCCAGAGTCCAGAGACGCTGCCAGCAGGCCATGGTCACCGCCATCAATTCGCCCAACGCAAAGCAGACAAGCCACGCACTACTCCGCCCACCTGCTCCCATAGAATTCAGGGAGAACTTATTTTCCCGATTCGCGCAAGCGCACTTCTTAACCGCGTTGGGCAACGCCCAGGACTCTCGGCGAATAAGAACGCTCGGCACCTCCCACGTGGTCTTGATGCATTGTGTTTTTTTTCCCCCCCTTCCCTTCTCCTCTCGCGCGCGTTCGGGTCGCCGCGCCGTTTCTAGAAATGAAGAGGAGGGAGGGGTGTTGTATGAAGTATTTCTATAGGGCAGTGCTTCTCACCTTCAGTAACTTTAAGAAGGATGAACTTCAACTCCCAGAATTCCTCAGCCAGTATGGTGGGTCCGGGAATTGAAGTGCATTCCTCTTAAAGTCGTAGCAGTGTTTGAGAAACACTTCGTGCTGGCTGGGGAACTCTAGGAGTTGAGATCCACGTATTTTAAAGCTGCCGACGTTGAGGGACGCACCTACATCACGTATTTTACGGAGACAGATTGGAGCATCGTTTTCTTTGGTGGAAGGTCGCTGACACCACTGTTACCTAATGCCAGAGGTCTTCAAACTTAGCAGCTTTAAGACTTGTGGACTTCAACTCCCAGAGTTCTCCAGCCAGCTATGCTACCTGGAGAATTCTGGGAGTTGAAGTCCACAAGTCTTAAAGCTGCCGAGTTTGAAGACCTCTGCCTAATGCAATGCTTTCAGCACTTGATCTCTGAGATTGATGTGAGTAAACTTCAAACCTCACGCAAGGTCTCATCTCATTTAACAGCTTACTAGACCAAAAAAGCTTAAAAGAATTCTTAGGTTATCTAATTCTTTTCAAACTCTTTGCTAGCGCCTTATAAAGAAATTCAATTCTTGATTCTCAACCTATATGGCTATAATCTGTTTTGTGCCTTTTCCGAATCACTGGAGTTACTTTGAAGGAAATATGAACAAGGTTGCTAACTGTCGATTAGCGCAAGCTCTTTAGGTTACCACTAAAATACCACCTTACCTTTCCAATTTTTAAGGAAATGCTGGAGAATACAGCACAGATAAGTCTTGAACTTACAACTGTTAATTCAGCAATGATTTGGAATTATGATGGTACTGAATAAAGGGACTTGTGACCTGTGCCCAAAGTTATGGCATCCCTGTGGACCAGTAGTGGCTTTCTACTGGTTTGCCATGGTTCGGGAGAATGGTAGCGGCAGCAGCAGGAGGCTCCACCCACTCGCCTGGATGTCATCACTGATGCTCTGTGCATGCGGAGAAGGTTCTGCGCATGCACAAATGCCGTGCACCAGCTCCTAGTTCCGAACCAGTAGCGAAGATAAAAGGAACCCACTACTGCTGTGGACATATGAACAAATTTTGGGTGTTAGGCAGCAAACAAGAGTCCTGCAACTTCCTGCACCAACCTATCTCCAACCCCTTCCCCATCTCAATCATCAATCTAGTTCAGCAGTCTGTGCAATTAAAGCTGGCTTCCGGGACCACTAGCTTATGGAAACCTGCTCAGCCCACCAGATCAGTCCCATTTAACTTCAGGTTTTTTTCAGCTGACACACCCAGTCTATACAAAGTGTGGCCTTCTTGCCACCTTTTGCCATTCCCCAACCAGGCTCCATTTTTGTGATTCTTTGAAAGCTGATTTGGAGAAGGCCCATCCAAGCTCCTGATTCCCATCTGTTTACTGACCCATAAGCTCAATTAGCAACCACAATTAGGAGTCCTGGGGTTGTGGTAATTGAGTGAATCTATGACGTGCCTTGCTTTACAATCACTTCATACAAATGACTGTGATTCTATGCCCAATTGTGGTCATAAGTCTACAAATCTTTAGCAATTGTTCAGTTAGATCTGTGATGAGTAACTTTGCAATCAATCCTGGCATTTATGTCCTTCACAGATCAGTAAAGCAAAGGAAAGCTGATTTAAGATCCTAAGATGAGTTGTGATTTCACTTAGTGACTGTTTTGCTTAATGACTGAGTTGCTTGTCCCAATTGTAGTTGCTAAACAGTAAAAACCATCTTCAAATCTTTAAGGTAAAGGTAAAAGTTCCCCCTGGACATATGTGCTAATCATTCCCGACTCTAGGGGGCGGTGCTCATCTGCTTTTCAAAGCCGAAAAGCCAGCGCTGTCTGAAGGCATCTCTGTGATCATGTGGCTGGCATGACTAAACGCCAAAGGTGCACGGAACGCTTTTACCTTTACACCAAAAATGGTCCCTATTTTTGCATTTTTTATGTGTTTTCGAACTGCTAGGTTGGCAAAAGCAACCTAGCAACCTCCAGGTGCCGTCAGCCAAACAATATCGACTGGCGGCCCCTAGGGGGAGGGCCTTCTCTGTGGGGGCACCTACTATCTGGAACGAGCTCCCCCCAGAGATACGGAGGATCCCAGATCTGCGCACCTTCCGCCGTGCTTTGAAGACACTCCTATTCCAGCAGGCCGGCCTGGCCTAATTTTCTCCCCTTCTTTTAAATTTTAAATTGAAATTTTAATTTGTTTTAAATTTATTGGGAATTTTAATTGTCTCGGGCAAAATTATTTAATTTGGTTTTAATTATGTTCTTTAACTTTTGTATTTATGTGTTTTATTTTGTGCCTGTTCACCGCCCTGAGTCCTTTGGGAGTAGGGCGGTATACAAATGTAATAAAATGAAAAATGAAAAAAAAGCTGGGACAAGTAATGGGAACTCACCCCGTTATCCGGCACTAGGGATTCAAACTGTTGAACTGCCGACCTTTCAATCAACAAGCTCAGCATCTTAGCCGCTGAGCCACCGGGTTCCCTCTTCAAATCTTTAATCACTATCTTTTAACTCCCTCCCCCCTCCAAAAGCCCAATGAGAATACTTTGAAAACCTAGAATACTTAATTAGGAAGGTCCAATTTGGAAAGCTGAATTAAAAGAGCAGAGTGAATGGAAAGACAGAGATGAGATACATATAGGCCTAATTCATAATAGTATACTAAGTCATAGTGTGAATCATATCATTCACCTTAGCAGGAATTTGCACTATTACAATGAAGAAGACTTTTCTATATGTCAACAATATATTGTCATCCTTTGCAAAATAATGTTTTATTTTTTTAATTAAAAATACACACTTTACATAAAAACATATACTATAGTATAAGATATTATTAAATGTCAAAACCAGATTTCTTCACAGTAGGCAACTCTGATTAAATACATTTCCATGCAACACAAAGATAATTTTTATTCTAAAATGAGTGGTGGGATTCACATCCAAAATTTTGTATTTGAAAAATTACTCTATTTAAATCATGCCAGACAAGATAAAATTCAAAAGAAACAGATTAATGTTATATCCAAGTCACAGTTTAATAGTTTCTGCATGCACCAGCAGTCAGCACTGTCAAAAAGTCCATTTATAATAAATATTTCATTAAGAAAATATACAAAATCCAACTAGACAAGCAGTTCAATTTTTCTTCAGCATCAGTGAGGGATATTGTCTACCCATATTAAGGTGGTTAACTGGAGGATGAGGCAGAGGGCACAGAGCTATTACTCTGGTGCCACTTAACATGCTGGCACTGATGGTAACTTTCTCATTTTGCTTAGAAGCCTTGTACTCTTAAAACAGAAAAGCAAGATGGGCAGTATTGAGCTTCAGATTTAGTGATGTAGACCATAGGTAACTGAGCAAGATTTGACCGGGTTCCTGACTTTATAGTCAGTCAGGACACATATAAAGACTACATAATTATATAGTTTATATAACTTTATTAACAGTATGGCTATAAAAACAGGAGCAGTCAGCTCCTGTACAGTTGCCTGCGGTCCATGTGGCAGACAACTTTGTCTCTGAAGATGCTAGGTAGAATTGCTGCAAAATGTCAGGAAATCTGTTCCCTAAACCAATCTCTAAATCCTGAAGCTCAATACTATTAAACAGATAACTGGCCATGAAAAGCTATCCCCAGAAAAGTAAGTTAGTATTTGCAGAATCCCAATACGTTGAGTTAAAATCCATAAAAATGGCTTTCATATAAAACAGCTACCTATGGAGTAATGACCAAACTAAAATACAGCAATCCTTGAAAGCATTCTCCAAGCCATCCTCTTCGTATATTAAAAGCACCAGCCATAATAAAAAATGTATTCTCCACCATCTCAATGAAACTCACCCAGCTCCCAAAGGATCACCCTGACATACTTTCTTTCAGAGAACTTGAGCTAACAAGAGTACAGAATACATAATGGAATATTTATTTTGGAAAACAGTTCCACTGAGTATGTGGCTATATCCATGCCACCTCAATCAATATAGAGTATGGTGTGTGTGTGTGTGTGTACATTCAATTGTGTCTGATTATCAGAAACTGCCTGGACAAGTCCCTGCAATTTTCAAGATTTCAGAAATGGCTTGCCATTGCCTCCTTCCTAGGGCTGAAAAACCAAGCTCGCCCAGCTGGCTTTGTGCCTAAGATGGGACTAGAACTCACTGTCTCCTGGTCTCCTTGATACCTTAACTACTACACAATATCCTTAACAAAGGGTAAAACAGAGCCTTTAAGCCAAGTACATTAGCCCCATCATTTATATTGCATGATGTAACTGATATATTGTATGCTAATTGTTTTCATACCTCCTTTGTTTTTTTATACAAGGAGCTTAAAGCATTACTCATAGGACGTCCTTTCATTTTTCCTGCAAAAACAACTCTGTGAGGTAGGTTGCCTGAGAAAGAGTGACTAGCTCAAAATCACCCATCGAGCTTCTAAGACTAATCTGAGGCTTCTCACTCGTAGTCCTACTCATTGGTAAAATGAGACTTGAAGCAGAAAAAGAGGAAATGATCAGAATGCAGCTATTGTATTTCTGTAAGATTTCCAAATTGTCCAAAAGACAATAGAAACGTTATACCTGAATGGGAGAACTGAACAAAAAGCATTGTTATATGTTTGTCATTAACAGAACACATAACTTAAAACGTGCTCTGCACTTTGAAGCTGTTTTTTTTTGTGTAATTCTCTATTAACTGCAGCTATTTGAAGGAAATTGTACTCATTTCTCATTTATGAATTTCAGTTAAGTGCAAATATAAATCCTTTCTAACATTCTATTTTTAGTTGTAACAGTGCAAATATCACTGTTAAGAGTGTTACATACACAACATTTCTGAGAAATTCCTCATTCAAAACAAAGTTAAAAGGCCAATGACTCAGGTTAATGTGTATATAATTGGAATGGTAAATGCAAAATAAACATTAATGCAGAACAATTTTCAATAATTTACCTAGAGAAATAGAGCTCATAAACAAAACTTTGCTTTTTTCAATTATTTTTTGCTACTTTTACTGTTTAAAGTAAATTAAAAAGTAATATTCTTAGAAGCCACTAAGAAAGATACTAGATTTAATTCAATTTCCAGAATATATTTAAAAGCTTTTGTAAATTCTTATTGGTTTAAAAAAGAGATCAAATAGCATACTTTAAAGTTCATATCTGCTTCTGGTACTATTTAGAAAGCAGTAAATACCACAAAATGGGAAAAAAACAATCCTTCTGAAAGCATAGTCTCCTGCATAAGAAAACAAAGTGGGATCTACAACCAAGCCAATATGCATGTAACAATACAGCATTTTTAATGATAATCTCATCTTCAAAACTGTAATATTATATAAAAATATTCTATATCAGTATAATTTATTTGGAACATGGCTTTCAGGAAACCACTTATAAAAAGTAGCCCGTAAATTTAATTCTCTACTTTAAAAAAAAAAAATCTAAAATCAGAAAGGCATTTTTCAATAGAATAGGAAGATTTTCTTCTATGTTAACAAATATTTAGAATACTTATTATTTTAAGTATAAAGAAAAAATTCACATTAGTTATAAAAATATTTTATAATAAAAGGATATATATCATGGTAGCATAAGCCCTTAGGCAATAGCAGTCCATCTGATCAACACTTTTGACTTTGCCTCCATAATCAATCCTGAGACTAGTCTGATATTGATGTTACATTACTCACATGTTCTGTCTAAAAAACTTTTACATAATTTTCTTTGTTGAAAAAAAAAAATTAACATTTTTTTTTAATAAAACAAAATATTTCTTAGCAATGTAGTTTTACTCCTGCTAATTAGCATTATGCTTCTTTAGAAATGGCAATCTTCATAGGAACAAAGTTAACAAACATTAAAAAATGTTGACAAATATATTTTGTATGTGCATAATGAAACACAATAGGCACAGGATTGAAAGTGTACATAAACTATTACTCTGCATACTGAATGTCAAACGATTACAGGTAGTCCTCAGATTACAACCACAATTAAGCCCAAAATGTATGTTGTTAAGTAAGACATTTAAGTGAGTTTTGCTTCATTTTATGACCTTTTTTGCCACAGTTGTTAAGTGAATCACTTCAGTTGATAAGTTAGTTAAGTGAATCTGGCTTCCTCATTGACTTTGCTTCTGAGAAATTTGCACATGGCCTTAGGATGCAGCAACGGTCATATGTATGAAACAGTTGCCAAGCATTTGAAATTTAATCACATGATCATGGGGATGCTGCAAAGGTCTTAAGTGTGAAAAATGGTCATAAATCACTTTTTTCATTGCCATTGTAACTTTGAAGGGTCACTGAACGAACTGTTGTAAGTCAAGGACTACCCGTACTGTTCAGCTTCAGACAAAATCAGTTTATTATTTGTAAAAATAAGAAATGACTATCAGTGAAGAAAAGATTTAAAATACAAATGTTTCAAATTAGAGGGATACTACAGTAAGTCCTTGACATGACAATTGAGCCCAAAGTTTCTGTTGCTAAGTTAAATGAATTTTGCACCAATTTATTATCTTTCTTGCCAGTTGTTAAGTGAATTGTGCAGTTAAGAAACACGGTTGTTAACTAAATCTGGCTTCCCCACTGACTTTGTCAGATGTTTGCAAAAGCTGATCATATGACCCTGGGACTCTTCAACCTTTGTAAATACATACAGTTGACAAACATCCAAATCATGGATCATGGAGATGCTGCAATGGTTGTGTGAAAATCGGTCATAAGTCACTTTTTGCAGACTTCAGTCATTAAATGAATGGTTATAAATAGAGGACTATCTGTAGTCTGGTAAAAAGAATAAGAAGTCCTTGACGTATGACCATAATTGTGATCAGAATTTCCTTTGTAAGTTATTGCAGTTATAAAATGGACTGGATTTTACAACCATTTTTACAATTGTTAAATGAATAACCACAGTTAAGTAATTCATGTGATCATTAAGCAGATCCACCATGCCCAGTGGATATAATTTAAATCAGCTGGGAAGATAGTAAATTGTGCTCATGTACCTGCAGGATGCAGCAGCCAGTCGTAAATGCAAACCAATAGCCAAGCACCCAAATTGTGATCACATGACCAGAGGTATGTTGTCCCAGACATTAAGTACAGGTTGTAAATTATTTTTTCTGGCCGTTGTAACTTTGAACCATTGTAAAACAAACAGTTGTAAGATGAGCACTATCTGTACTTAACTGTTCACATACTGGAAGACGAACAGCACGACA
Source organism: Arizona elegans (assembly GCA_022577455.1). NCBI lineage: Eukaryota > Metazoa > Chordata > Lepidosauria > Squamata > Colubridae > Arizona > Arizona elegans. Next base: position 19,992,765 of record JAKOOJ010000004.1, read on the forward strand.
GCATTATTCAGTACTATATTTTATGGAAAAAGCTTCAGTTCTGTAAAAGTAAGATGATCCTACTAAAGTTTGTTATTTTGTATAAACTTACAAAAACTGCTGGTTTCAGAAGTCCTTAAAAATTTGCAGTCACTTCTAGTATTTCAACCTGCTCATTCCCATTTCTTATCAATCTAGGTAATGAAAGTAAAAGTCACCAAACTACACACACCCTTGCTATAGTTGCAGAAGTTGCTAAGCTGTGGGAAAGCACTTAACTTGTAAATGCTACCGTATTTCCCCGAAAATAAGATCCTGTCTTATATTTTTTTGAAACCTGAAATAAGCGCTTGGCCTTATTGCCATGTGCTCAGAAGCCCGATTGAGCTTATTATCAGGGGATGTCTTATTTTGGGGGAAACAGGGTAGCATAAGGGGAGAATACATAAAGGAATGTTTGGCTTTCTTGACCCATCCTTTTAAGAAGTACGTGTAACCACAGGGATGTCAATTTCAATGGCAGAGTGCCGTGATCGCGCAGAATATGGCTGGGAGGCATAGCTGTGCACACTAGGGGCATGCGAATATAGAGGCTGCCAGAAAGGGGAAGGTAGAGTCTTGCATGCACAGTACCAGAGGCATAAAAGAATAGCTGTAAATAATAAGCCACCTGCACTGGCAATAGCAATGTAAACAGAAATGTCAAAGGTGAAAACAGGCTCATATTTCTGATTCAACTCTCTATTATGGAAGATAACCCAAACTGACGGTATCAGGCAAGTGACACAAGCAAGAAGAAAGAAAAGGCCGGCCACAAGATGGCAGCCTGCACTATTGATGAGGCACCTGACCTGCTTGATGTTGGGCACCGTGGATACAAAGGCGGTGTTACACATGCCAATTAAACAGAGAAAAAGGGCCAAGACGGTGGTCAACATGCTAATGGGAAGAGCCAACTGGAGGACACGCAAATCTAGCTGATCGACTGCTATGTACCATTCAGTGTCATAAATGACACAGTCTTTGCTCCCATCAAAGCGAACACACTTAATCCACAGCCCAGTGTAAACCGTCACGTTCTTTTCATTTTTGTTAAAGGTGTACAGTCGCATTTGTCTCCAGTTTGGAAGCAGTGCCGCTGCAATGAGTCCTGATAAAGCAGCTGTTCCAGAGAGGAAGGCTAGGACCGTCGCAGCATGAACGTCCCGGCAGCCCATTGCAATAGGTGAAAAAGGTTCCTGTAAAAATTGGGAAACAGCACCAAGTTAACCTGTATAAGGATTCATTTCAATGTGATGAAAAAAACCAAGAAGAAATGGTGGATACAGCTGAACGTCAGATTCTTTACTGTAAATGATTCAATGTTATCAGCATATCACTTAATAGCATTGGTAATTCTCGACTTATGACCATAGTGGAACCTGCTCATTTACAACTGCAGCTCACGATGGCTAACTCACAATGGGGAGATCTAATTTAATGATCTCCCATTCTTATTCTCCCCAATGAATTGTTAAACAAACACACTGGTTATTATGCACTGTTACAGCTTGGGTGCCCTAGTGATGGGGAAGGCACTTGGAGGCCTTGCACAGGTCCAGATCTGCCTGCTCCAGGCCTCCCAAGCTCCTCATGCCATCCCTAAAGGATCTTAGTGCTTCACTCCCTGTCCCTCAGGATTTCTGGTCAGTCAGCCCTGGAAGGGAGCCTAAAGGAGCCACTGGTGCACAAAGGGCAGGTAGAGCCAAGCATACTACTTCCCATCCAGCAACCCAAGGGACTTTCAGGACTTGACCTGTTTCCAGCCAGGCCACTTAAGACAGCCTAAAACTGGGCAATAGAAGCCACCAGAACAGGAGGCTGTTAAATCTTTTAGGTTCAGTCTACTTCTTATCCAGCATTCCAGGCACTTGCAAGTCTTGACTCTACCCCACATTCAGCTCCAGGGCCCAACAGCAGTGAATTTACCTTTTCGCAGAGTAGCTTGGCTGATGCCATGCAAGGCTCAGCTTTCTCACAAAGCTGCTGGCCTCATGGCAACTTCATTCTATTCTGCAAGCAAGCAGTACTTCTCAAGAGACTGTTGGGATTTTTTAAGGAGGCTCCACAAATAAACAGAGCACAGCTAAGCATTGGAGTAGGCTGAGGCTTGCAGGGACCCAACAGGATAGGTGAGGGAGATAGCTGTGGGGGAAGGGGGACACTGCAGTTTCCTGCGGTTGGTCATAAGGGTGAATAATGGCAGGGGCACTGAAGTGGCTGTAAGATTAAGGCATGGTCGTAAATACCTTTGGATGATCTGTCGTAACTTCAAACAATCACCAAGCTGTAAGTCAATGACTACCTATAATATATTAAATTTGGTCACAAAAAGTAGTGCAAATGATCAATATAATTATTTGAACCAGTTTCCTAAGAGCCACATCCCCTTATTTACTTACTTGAAAATAAAGTTAAATGAATTAAATTGACTGTCAAGTAAATGAGCATATTAAATAAGTTTCTACTTCTTGATCTACATTCAATCATATTCAACCATTTAATGGCTGTAATTTTTGTAATTTTAATACAAAAAACTATGTTACACTAAAATAATTCCCAAAAAATGTAAAAACAGACTCAATTACTGAGCATGTGTCTATTTGTAATTTTAGCTATAGTACAAGCACATACAGAATTTGCTATCTGACTTTTTAATTAAAACTAATTTGTACTGGTCTAAATCTAACCATGTTATTATTTTTTTTTATTTGATTTATATGCCGTCCTTCTCCAGAGACTCAGGGCGGCTTACAATGAGTTAAGCAATGTTATTATCTGTAAACCAAGATAAGTACTATTCCTCAGCCCTGAGAATGGAATTTAATTTAAAGGTGTAGTTAAATTCAGATTAATAGAAGAACTCATGTAAGTAGACCAATGTGTCTATAGCAAATTTAACTATATTTTGGTCAGTGGCCATGTTTGCATACATTTATAAGATAGGATTCCATTGAAATTCAATTTATCATTAATAAGCTGAATATTAGCATACTTAGCCCATTCACTTGCATTTTGCTCCTCGCATTTGCATGACTGTTAAACATACAGAAACACAGAAGCTTAGCATGATGCCCAAACTCACCTTGGAATCTTTGTTCTGCATGAATGCAAAAGAGTGCAGTTAATCATGGCAACTCTAAAATACTTCAATTCTATTGTAAAAAGTTCCCATATCACAGCAAAATATCTAATTTCAGACACTAATTCTTAGGTTTTCTTTTCATTAACCTGTTGGCATCAGCAAACTTCTTTTTTAAATGCCTGGCCCTTAACTATTTTTAATAGATACATTTCCAATTTACAATATTGCTCTACACAGATGCATAGTTGTCAGGACTTGTGCACTTAAACTAGACAGAATTTAAATATTACACTGAAGGAGAGCTGTCACTGTCATTTTAGCATTCACGATAAACTGGTCAATCACTGTGTAACATAATTTTGGATCAGATGACTTGAAAACACTTTCTTCTCAACTGTTTCTCTCACATTTTGATAAATCAGTGGTACAGAATACAAACTGAAACTAAGATGCTATGTTCTTCCATTTATTCTGCAAGTGCTAAAATGAATGAAACTGACAACCACCAACTCCTTACATAAAGAAAACATATTTTAAACCAATTTCTGTCTTCAGGCAAAATATGTAATATAGATGCTAAATCTATAAGAATGAGAAGCATCAACGAATCCTTCATTATCTTTCTCCAAGACAGTATTTTCTCAAGGGCAATATTTTAGGTGAACACTTTATTCTGCTCATGCTTCTCAACATTATGTTGAAGGCACATTCAAAAATGAATTTGTATCATTTGCAGGCAGCAAATCCCTCATTCAAATATCTGAGTCATGCTTTTTCTTAATTTCCAGTTGCAAGAATGGTGTGGATACATGTAACTATATTGTAGAGATATGTCCATACAGAAAATCCAATGCCAAGTATGTAAAGCATTGCGTAGACACCGAGTTCATAAATATAGTAAAATGCAGTTGCCATTCTTTTTAACACAGGAAACATGAATCTTAACATACTGAAAATCAATTACGTTCATTAAGCTTTTCTATAGCTTCATGTATCTACCATTGTCTTTAAACTGGTCATCTGCCAAAAAAACCCCAACAGTCGTTCATAATTCTAAGTATTCAAAATCATTCAAAGAGCATAAAAATATCCACAATGTTTTCAACATAATATATATCTCAGATCAGAGTATGGAACCAAAATAGACACGGCACAGGCCATGCATACCTCATTCAGCCCCCAATCAGTTCTATACAGTATATGATTAAAAAAGCCAAGAAAACATGTTGCAATATGGTAAGACACTTACTTGTACACTGTATCTAACTTTCTTCAATCCCAATTACTGTAATCAAGAAAAATTAAAAATCATTATCAAACTGAAACATTCAAAAACAACTAAATAAAAACAATACGAAGTATTGTATTCTGTTTGCATTATTGTTTATGGCTAAAATGTTGAGACACTCACAGTAAATTACAGCAGATGAGTTAAATTACGATTCAGGACAACATATAAATACCTATTTGAAACATGCAATTAAGAGACAATATAATTAGAGTTCTACCAGCCAACTTGATTCATCCTCTGCCTCAAAGCAGCCAACCAGAAAATTTGTAAAGACTATTTAAAGATAGGGGTGTTGCCCTTCACAAATTTATCCAATTTCAATAAGTTCATCTAAATCAAATCCCATAACAACTTGTGGCATCAAATCTTATATTTTTTTTCCTCATCTATCCCACCAAATCTTTTCATAGGATGGCCCCTAATTTTAAATATTTTTTTAAAAAAAGTGTTTCCTTCCAAGTATTAGAATATTTGGCTTACAGGAATAGGCTCCGGTAGGCAGGCGACAAGATCCCCTCAAGAGGTTGCTGAATTACAATTCCCATCCGCCTCCCTCATCATTCAACCCAACCAATGCTGATTTGAAATGCTGGATCTTGTGCTTCAGGAACATTTTTGTTATCACAGTTACTCAATTTTGCATTGGCAGATAAGCCTCTGACACTCAATGAGGCAGAGTCGCAGTATAAGTATAACAAACAATCGTAATAATAATTATACAATAGCATTTCATAGAAATGAACACTACACCGATAAAAATATGACACAGCCCTAGCGGTCTAAACCGGCAGGAAAGAAAACTCATTAATGTATAATGAAAATTGGCATCTTTGTTGATAAACAGATAGGCAGACAGACAGCAAATCTCCCCTTTCTAACCTGCTTCCCACGCACAATGCACACAATTGCAAACACCGAATCCATCTTCGATCTCCCGGATTTTCAGGAAGTGGCTGCCTTTTCCAGGTCTGCCCAAAGCTTCCTGGGACTGTAGTTTCTCTCCACAGTTCTCTTAGTTTCCACGTGCTTCCAAAGACTACAATTCCCAACATCCTCCTTTAATAGATATTACTGAAGTCTACGCCTTCCCGGTTGTAATTGAGGTTGTCCTTTGAGGACCGGATCGGAATTAATTGCCAAAAGGAAGCGGTTTGAGTGAAATGAGCTTTCGCCTTCGAGACTTCTAGTTGTTAGGGTTGTTTTACCGAAGTTTTTTTTTTAACAAGCCAATGTGAATTCTGTGAATGGATTTTTATCCTAAAATATTAAAATGGATGTCTTAATTACAAAATATATAGAAATTACAGTTATTCTCTTGCGACGCTTTAAGTTTCATTTTGAAGAGGTGTTTATTATGAACATTAGTAAAATTATCGTTAGGACAAAAAACAAGTTCAGTTCCTGCAATGCATCCGTGGACCCACTATTGATCTTGAGCTGTCAGATCTCGCAACTCTAGTTTGAACCAACAATAGCCAAGTTTTAAAGCAGTTGCTGATTTGGCATTAGAAAGACAGCAAGTTGCCCTTGTTTAAAAGGGGAAAGCATACACAGCCAAATCTTAGATCTACGGAAAATTGATGTGACATTTTATAGGAAAGTAAAATGGGAATGGCCATCTCACACAAATCTGAATATGGTGCAATGGGTGTTCTTGATTTTCAGCAACTATAATCAGAGGGATGCAAAAGGTTGCCAAAAAGGAATAAAAGTCTACAAGCCCTGGGCTTTCATTTTACTCATCTCTGCCTTCAGGGAATTTACAGAATAACTAGATGGAAGTTTATTCAGAAGCTAGTTCTACTGGCTAGATAAAACCAGCCATTATATATCTAATAAGCCACAGGTTATGGCATGATGAAACGTGTACATCCATTATGGCTTAATCAACTATTTTCACAATAAATTATAGTTTAGCAGGATGTATTAACCAGGTGGCTTCTCTCGTTCTCCAATTTGGTCTCCACTCCCAACTCCACTTCCTAGAATACTAATGTACAAGCTTCATTACTGCCTTTCCATTTCTCCAATGTAGGAGAACGAGGAGCTGTCAATTGTCTAACTCACAACCTTTTTTGAATCATTTAGAAAACTTCCGTCTACAGAACAAGAAATTTTATAGACCACCATCCTCCCAGGTAGTTAAAATTCCCCAATGGGTACATTATATTCTGAACTCATTTTCAACCCTAATGTTAGATTCTGCATTCATTCTTCATTAGATATGAAGTGCAAAACTAGATACATGTATGAACTATTGAATGACATTCTATGAATCGTCATTTCATACTAAGATGTTTGGTTGAATAAACCATAACTGACTAGATTTGCATAATATAGCATTAGAATTATAGAGCTGGAAAGGACCTTGAAGGTCTTCTAGTCAAACCCCATGTTCAAAAAGCTCCTATATCATTCTGGACAAATGGCTGTCCTATCTCTTAAAAATCTGCAGTGATGAGCACCCACAATTTCTGGAGGCAAGCTGCCCCACTGATTGTTTTGTTCTCACTGACAGGAAATTTATCCTTGGTGGCACAGTGGTTAGAGTGCAGTACAGCAACCTACTTCTGCTGCCTGCCAGCTCCCTACAATTTGGCAGTTCAAATCTCAAGGTTCACTCAGCCTTCATCCTTCCGAAGTGAGTAAAATGAGGAGCCAGATTGTTGGGGACAATATGCTGATTCCGTAAACTGCTTAGAGAAAGCTATAAAGCACTGTGAAGTGGTATATAAGTCTAAATGCTATGCTATTGCTGTGTTGGATTTCTCGTTAAGCTTTGATCTGTAGGTCTTGCCTTGCTTTGGAGAATAGATTGACCCTCCTCTTCTATGTGACAGTCTCTCAAATATTGTAAGACTGATAACATGTCACTTCTAGTCCTTCTGTTTGTTAAACTAGACATTCTCAGCTCCTGCAACCATTCATTGTACAGTTTTTAGCTTCCAGTCCCCTAACCATCTTTGTATACCTCTTTGTACTCTTTCCAGAGTCTCAACATCTTTTTTGTATCCCGCTGATCAAAACTGGACACAATAGTCCAAGTATGGTTTTAATAGTGCAGTATAAAGTGGTACTAACACTTCACATGCTAAAAGATGTACCAGTGCAGGACTTTCTACAACTGCCATTAGAATGGCTATAAGTAATTTAAATATTTCTGCCCAAAATATTTCCAGAAATCACTTGTAGCATTAGATATTTCTAGGACAATGTGTTGTGCTCTCTCAAAATAAATAATTATTGTATTATTCTTGAAGTCTTTCATAAAGAAAACTGAGCCCCAGGATCAATATATAAAAGTACATATTTACATGTTTTAAAAATTATTCTACAGATTTCATGAGATACATAATTTAAAAATTTGCATATGTTTTTACTATTTTACAAGAATAGAATACACATATTTAGGCTGTTGCTTAATGCATTGTAAGCCGCCCTGAGTCTCCGGAGAAGGGCGGCATATAAATCAAATAAAAATAAAAATAAAATAAAATAAAATAAAATATTTATGCTTAAGAAAGAGAACCAATCATGAATTCAATTACAGGAAGAATTACAAAACTTGCTCAATTAGTTTAATTGAAAACTGTTGCTATATTTTTGAGAGATGTAATGCACTGAGTTGCTCCCTCTGATAACTTTCAATCTTTTCTTCAGCATCTTGATCTATTATTTTTCTTAAGCATGTAATCAACTGCTCAGATCCTTCGCCAGTAAGTGCAGATATAGGAATGATCTCCCTGAATTTGACAGTGACTTCAGGAATCATCTTTCGTGGAAGCAAATATAAATAATCTGAAAAGAAGAAAATATGTCATAAATAATTAAGCTATAGAAAGTTGCTGCAAAATGTCCTAAGAAAGGAAAAGAAAATACAATGAAAATGATCAGTGATGCTTCTAACATTTCCTTCTTTGAGAAAAGAGGGTAATTATACTCTCTGTTTAATATGTTTCTATTCTAAGACAAAAAGAAGGAAAAAAAGGCCAATGCATGATTGTTAATATATATTCATTTTCTATGATAATTCAAGAGGATAATTTGAATTGAAATTGGGATAACTACATCTCCATCAAGTAGCAATAGCCTTGTGTATTCATTATGATGCAGACAGAAATATTTTTGGTATTTTACCTTTTTGAACCACAATTATTATTTAGACACTAGAAATCTTGCTATGAATTTTTGATCTGTAAGAGAAGCCACAATTTTCACAATTATCAATTATTGTTGATACTTTAGATCCAAAAGGTAAAACTATTCTTTATTTTAAAAGGAACTAGTCAAAGTGAATCTTACTTTGAGGTTTCTGTAGTTGTTCCATTAACTTTTCAAAATTTTCTTTAGCATTAGGCAAATCCATTTTATTCACAGCAAGCAATGTAGATTTAGTTTGAAGTTCTTCTTTATACAGTTCCAGCTCCTTCAAATATAATTTGCATACAAAATAGACTTTTTGGAAAATATTTGACTACTAAGCAATTCAGTATTACTTAACATACATAACATAAACATGGTACGATATAATATTAAGGCAGTTGTATAATTATATATTTTAGTTCACCCCATGAATATGAAACTTTAGTTTTGCACTAGCAGTGAAAGGCACTCCCAAATAAAACATTTTTTTAAATGCCAAGGTGTCTTTTCTTTAATTTTTTGTTCATTTAGAAGTATACTTCTAGGTATATACACCATAGCATGGAGAGCACTTGCCTATAAAGAAAATAATCTTACAGTTAACACCAAAAAAACCTAAAGAACTTATAATTGACTTCAGGACGAAGAGAGATGTACATTTACCATTGTACATAAATGGGAAGGAGGTGGAGAGGTGGGTAGTTTTAAATTTCTGGGCATTTGTATCTCGAAGGACCTCTCATGGACTATGAATGTTAACATGCTTGTGAAAAAGGCACAGAAGAGGCTGTACTTCCTGAGAATGCTCAGGAAGATAAATCCATCTCAGCATCTACTTCTGTCCTACTATCGCAGCACCATTGAGAGTGTCCTGACATACGGCATTCTTGCATGGTATGGGAGCAGCTCTGTAGAGCAGAAAAGCTCTACAGAGAATCATTAAAACTGCCCAGAATATCATCGGGCTCCAGCTACCAGCCTTGGACGACATCTTCGAATCTCGCTGTTTGAGGAAGTTGCACAACATTCTCAGAGACTCTTCCCATCCTTCTTACAATCTTTTTGGACTGTTGCCTTCTGGCAGAAGATACAGAACAATTAAAATTCGGACCACATGTTCTGAATAGTTTTTATCCCAGAGATATAATTGCACTCAACAATGAACTAAAAGGCCACCATCAGGGAGTTGTTGGACAGCATTGGTCTGTTGTGTGGATGTTTGGGTGGTTTAGGGGTGGGCAATTTGTGGTGGGTGGGTGGGTGGGTTTGGGGATTGTTATGTGTGTTGGACCTGGTCTTTGGATGTTAAGTGAATTTCATTGTATGGGTATACTGTGTATACATGTACAATGATAATAAAGTTATTAAATTAAATAAAAGTCGCCAAGATTCAGACACAACTAAATGGGAATTTGGTAATGGTATACTTTTGAAATATAATTATACAATTGTTGCCATTCTCTGATTTAGAGGCCAGATCTGAAATCTACTGTCAATAGAAAGCAATATTTTTATCTAAATTGAAATAAAACATGCTAAACTGCTTTGAGTTATGCAGATCCTTCCAGGGACAAATTATCCCAACATCTTTATTATCACCTGTCCCTAGAAATACCAGGGGGGAAACTTCCAGATATACAACACAATTGAAACTCAATATTATAATTTCAAGTGATTTATTATGCAAATAAATATTTCATCATGAAACTATATATAGTTCAATATTGCAACATAAAAGGGACAGAATTTTACCTTTGCTAGTAACATTATAGTTTCAAATGCTGTCCTGAATGGTGTATGAGAAGAAAGTTGGAACCCAGACACATCAATCTAAATTTAAAAAATAATGAATATTTTCACTCACATGGTTATCTTTACTAAATGATGAGTAAAGGTGAAAAAAGTTAATAATGTAGTTGTTTATTTATATACAAAGTACAGTTTCAGAAAATAGCCCTTTACCTTCTAAATTACTGAAACTATTAAATAATTTATATACTTTTCTGTGTTCCATTATATCTGCATAAATCTTTTTATAGAAACTTCTTTACATAGTTGGCTATTGTCTTATTCTGGATCTAGTGGAAATTGTACCACAAGTGTCCCCACTCCTCTAAGTTACCCAAAATATTCACTACCAATTATTCATTTGGTATTTAAACTGATTGCTCAGCAGCATTTAGACTGACAATCTAGGAGACTCCAAGCTTTAATTTCAAAAGTGAATTGCCATAAATATTAAAGAATTCATACTTTGAAATATACATTCAGTGTTCTGTATTCATGAAAATATTTCAGTATTTCATCTTGGAAATTGCTTTCAGTCTGAAGTTCAGACATTAAGCTTTGCCAAAATTATGGGAGGTTTGGTTTTGCTATTGTATTAATTCAACAAAGTATGGTTTAATAAATAATAGTTAACTGATTAACATGGTGTGAACAACCTTATATATTCTGCAGATAAACTGACCCTCAATTTTTTAACCAAAACACCATGAAAAATGTGTCACTTGTGAATAAACTGGTATGCATTTTTATGGTACTTTGTTTAAAATGTGAGGATCTGTTTATCCATGAGTTGGTTTATAAACAACAAAGTTGGTTTTTGTATATACACAAAAACACAGTTCGTATGTTGGCCAATCAGCCTAAATTAAGCATGCAAATGCTGACAAGGAATGTATTCTTACAACAAAGAGAAGTTGTTTAGTCCTTTCCACATGCTTCAAAAACTTATGGCCTCTTCCTTTATTTGCATGGGCACCTTCTATTAATCCTGGAAGATCAGCAACTGCTATCTAAAGAGAGGGAAAAAAACATCTTTCTAAAATGGTTTGGGCCTGTAGAATTCACTCAAGTGGATATCAAAATCATTAGGAAGCTAGTAACTTCATGTGGTAATTTTGCACCCCCAAATAACAAGAAGCCAAAAACAGTAGACATATATAACATATAACAATATAGTTTTAAACACTATAGCTTTAAAATCTTAACCTGTGTTTTAATATTAATGTTTTAATATTTTATTAATTTGTTTATTTGTTTTATAACTTGTAAGCTGCCTAGAGTCACCTTATAGGTGAAATGGACAGCATAAAAATTATATGCTGCAAATAAGTGAATTCATATACATTCATATACATAGTACTTGTTTTTTTTCCTATATTCAATTTTGAGAAAATAAATACTTCCCTTTTTTGGAAAATGCATGTTAATTGCCTTACAGCTATTAGGAACTTTTTGATTCATACGTTTTATTGCACTAAGTGAGTTTACTTCAATCTTTAGTGAAAGAAGCTTTAAACATAAATTTAATTAATTAAAAAAATTGAAATAAACAGCAAAAGGGCAATTAGATCTTTGATTTTAAAAAGTTACAAACGAACTAAAGGCCCAGATGGATTTGAAATAAAATTTTGGGATTAATTATAAGAATCTTTCCAGTGAGAAAATGCCTTTATTTTAATTCTCCTAGAAAAAAATAGGATGAAACTTTGAAGGTTGGACTCTTAAGATTAAAAAAACATAATAAAATATGAATATTAAAAAACTCTATATTCAGATACCAATGTCTAGGCAATCTAACCGTTCAAATTCAGCATCGTTTATATGGAAAAAAAATCATATAGTGGACTGGTATATATCCTCAGCTTATAGCCAGTCACAATGTGATCAACACTTTGACATGGGACCCCACAATCACACTGAGGGGAGGATACTATGTCCCATTTATATAATGAATCTCAGCAGACATTGTGTGAGGTGCAAATCCTATTCAGAATTATCCACTGCTGGCAGGGTAATCAAAGCCTAGCATATTTTTTGTGGGGTCATTTATACAATATGTCTTCCTAAATCTGCACGTTCAGCGACTGATTTGGCTTTCCATTGGGAATCGATGTCAAAATTATTGAGTAGATGCTGTGCAAGTGCCAGTGGGGATTCCTAGATTTGACCCTTCTGGCTGATAAATAAGAAAGGTCAGTGTATGGCAACAGGAGTGATTTGTTCAGAATTTTTCTGTATTCTCAATTCTTCAGACAGCAACAGACAGCAAATGCTATATCTGCAAATGAAATAAAGAAACAGCAGACCACATATTCAGCTGCTGTAAATTGACTGCAAACCATGGCATGATAAAGTAGCAACAATTGTGCATAGGAATACATTTGCCTGCAAGCAATAACTGATGGGATCACAAAATAGAGGTGGTTAAGAAACTAAAGTGCTCTGGGACTTTAGAATTCAAACAAACAAGTATCTGCCATACAATGCCCAGACTAAACAATTGTTGATAATTCATAAAACAAGTATATGGAGACTGAATGGGTCAAGAGAAATGGAAAGATGTGATTGGATGGACTTGATTTAACATTCACAAAAAGAGATTTAAAAAAAAAAAAGATTACACATGTAATAGGGCAGTGGAGGGTTGCCCACGGTTCGCACTGGTTCTATAGAACCAGTAGTAAAGCCGGCAGGAGACTCCGCCCACCGACCCCGATGTCATCTGGAAGCTTCTGCACATGCACGGCCCCATTGCGAACCAGTAGTAAAGGTAAGTATAACCCACCCCTGTAACAAGACATGGATGTGTAGAAGCAAGGATTTTCAAAAAATAAATGTTGAGATGTGTTGAGAGTTAGTTTTACTTCCTTTCTTACCTCATTTTTAATTTCTTTTGCATACTATTCCTTACTCATTTTCTACACTTTAACAATGCTTATATTGAAAGAAATTATCATAATGAATAAGCACATATGGCTTCTCATGAGAAGGATTCACGGCTGTCTTTAGAAGAGCATTTGACGGCCGTGACCGTCAGGTTCGCCTGATCCGCCAGACTCCTTATGCATGGTCACTCATGCCCTTGTCACTTCCCGCCTGGACTACTGTAATGCTCTCTACATGGGACTCCCTTTGAGGAGCATCCGGAGGCTCCAACTGGTGCAGAGTGCAGCCACGCGGGTGGTTATGGGAGCAACATGGCATTCTCATGTAACACCTCTCCTGCGCGAGCTGCATTGGCTCCCGGTGGTCTTCCGGGTGCGCTTCAAGGTTTTGGTTACCACCTTTAAAGCACTCCATGGCTTAGGACCTAGTTATTTACGGGACCGCCTGCTGCCACCAATAGCCTCCCACCGGCCAGTACGCTCTCATAGAGAGGGGCTCCTCCGGGTGCCGTCAGCCAAACAGTGTCGACTGGCGGCCCCTATGGGGAGAGCCTTCTCTGTGAGAGCACCTGCTATCTGGAATGAGCTCCCCCTATTAGAACTTTCCTATTTCAACAGGCCGGCCTGGCCTAACTTTTTCTTTTCCTTTTTAATTCTAATGATGAATTTTAAATTTGTCTTAAAAACATTGGGGTTGTTTAAATTGTCACGGGCCAAATTATTTAATCAGATTTTATATTCTTTTTAAATTTTGTAATTTATGTGTTTTATCTGGCTGTTCACTGCCCTGAGTCCTGCGGGAGTAGGGCGGTATATAAATCTAATAAAATAAAATAAAATAAAATAAATAAAATAAAATGATCATGTATTACAACTAACAAAGCTTTATATCAAAGTCTGTATAGTCCAACTTTCTATCACTTCTGCTATTTCTTACTGAAGAATTTGAGAATAGTAACGGTACTGCAATTATGTCCTACTTGGACAATGCCTGTATGTAGTAACCACCAAGAGAATTGAATCTAGGACTAGATGCTCCTTTAGTATAATGCGTTCAGATACTGTCTATGTTCACAAATATTTACTAAACTGCTGACTGTATCTGTGAAACACACAAAGAGGCAATCTGAGTCATAAAGTCAAGAGATACAAGAATTAACCTATTAGAAAGATCAGAATAAATATTTCATTTCTTTATTTAGATGTTACTTTGCTGGAAGTATGCTGATCCAGCTGTAAAAAAAAAGGAAATCAATAAGGTAGAAAAATAGTAGATTCTTTAATGAAATATTGGTAATATTGACATTTTTTCAAAACAATAGTTATGGAATTTTGCTTTGTAGGTAATCAGACAATGTTGAGGCCTGCAGATCTGAGATTAATAAAAAACAGATTAACATCAAAACCATCTTTATGCCTTAATTAGGGACCTGGAACAGACACGAGAAATATGCAATGTTGTCACAGATATCTTGGCAGCACCCTTTCCGTTATAAACCAGTGAGATCTCCTAACATTGCCAAAAATGGAATTCTATGATATATTTTATATAGAAACTAAAATGGAAACCAACCTGCTTGTGATCAGGATACATCACAGTTCCAATTTCAGGAGATAATGTTGTGACTGTGAAAAACAGGAAATAAGTCAAAAGTGATATAAAGGATTTTCAAAATGTACCCCTGGATTAAATTTATCTGTTCAGTGAGAGAAAAGTTCTCTGAGGATGGCCTACTGAAAGTCTGAAAGCTACCAGAAGACTAAATTTCTGGACCCATGATGACCTAGATTTGATTCTGTGCCATTATTCTGGGATATCTATATTCGTCTTCATACGCGCACGCACGCACGCACACACACTCAATAGCAAATCTACTATCCGCTGAGTCAATTTTGCTGAAATGTAGTCTTGTGACTGTGGGATTCTGCAAATATTGCTGTAAATGCAGGCTGGCTGCCAAGCCACCCAAAATGAAATTGCATTAACTGTCCTGGGAGCGGAAGGAGCTACTGGAACTTTAGAACCAGGCCATAGGTACATTTTGGGGATATCCACTGTAATTTCAAATGATTGTTAAGTGACTGGTTGTAAATCGAGGGCTATCTCTATACATCATGTGAACCAATAATATCATGTTCTTTAGATACATAGCAAGGGTTATGCTGACAGCTTTTGTTTCATCTGCTGGAGGATTCATCTTCCTATTGGCTGAGCATCGTAGAATTTGTGATTGAGGTATAAACTGTTCTCCACTGCATATCGTCCCTCACTCATTTACACTACAGAGCTCCGTACCATAAAAGTAAACTACAGCTTTGCCATTTGGTGACATGCATTAACTGATGCTCTCCATATCCACATCCTAGTTATGGGAAATCTCATTAACAAATATAGTTCCAAGGACTGGTGTTCCCCTTTAATGCCTTTTGATTTAGTATTTAATACTTTATTTTTTACTGAACCAATGATTTCAGGAATAAAGATAGAACCTTTTTGGTTGCTTCCCTAAGATCCTCATCCCCCAAGGAAGACGATCTCACTTCTTTATTAACAATCTTCATCATGAGGTTTCGCAGTGAGGAAGGCATTGTGTGATATAATTTTTCTTGCTCCTTTTTAAAGTATTTATATGTTTTTGTGGGTTATTTTTCTATTTTAAAGTAATGTTTTCTACTGATATTTGTTGTCAATTGCCAGGGAAAAGGGTGATTATATATAATTTTAATAAATAAATAAAGGCATAGTAGAGAAGTATATAGAGACATTCCCCTTCATGGATCACTTGCCATGGTGAAGGGGCTAGTGCAGCTCACACTATCAGAAAAGCTTTGCAGGGCCACCCAAGATGGACAGGATATAGTGGACAAAACATGGACTGCTGAAGAAGGAAATACTAACTTGGTCCAGTTTACTTACCAAGAAAACCCAATGGACAGTATCAAAAGACTAAAAGATATGGTGTTGGAAGATGAGTCCATCAAGTTATAAGATGTCCAATATGCTACTGGGGAAAAGCAGAGGGCAATTACAAGTAGCTCCAGAAAGAAAGAAGCAGTTGGGCTAAAGCTGAAAGGACCCTCAGCTGTGGATGTGTCTAATGCTGAAAGAAAAGTCTGAGTTGGCTGCTGGAATGTAAAATCTATGAATCAATGTAAGCTGCATGTGGTTAAACCTGAGATTGAATGCCTTTGGAATCATTGAAATAAAGTGAACAGGAATGGGCTAATTTAATTCAGGTGATTATTATATCTACTACTGTGGGAAACAATCCCTTGGAAAAAACAGAGTAGCCCCCATAGTCAATAAAAGAATGGGAAAAGTAGTAATGTAATAGTTTCAAAAATGACAATGATTTTGGTTTGAATAAAAGGCAAAGCATTCAACATCACAGTAATCCAAGTCTATAACCCAACCACTGAAGCTGACCAGTTCTACGAAGATGTACAACACTTTCTAGAACTAACACCCAAAAAGGATATCCTTTTCATCATAGGGGAATGGGAGACTAGACTAGACTAGACTAGACTAGACTAGACTAGACTAGACTAGACTAGACTAGACTAGACTAGACTAGACTAATTTATTGCCCAAGTGTGATTGGACGCACAAGGAACTTGTCTTGGTGCATACGCTCTCAGAGTACATAAAAGAAAAGATACATTCGTCAAGAATCGTAAGGTACAACACTTAATGATAGTCATAGAGAAACAGTCAATATAAATCGTAAGGATACCAGCAATAAGGTTACAGTCATACAGTCATAAGTGGGAGGAGATGGATGATAGGAATGATGAGAAGATTAATAGTAATGCAGATTTAGTAACTAGTTTGACAGTGTTGAGGGAATTATTGAATAAAATGGAAAGTAAAGTGATAACCAGAATAACAGGTTAGTTTGGCCTTGGAATACAAAATGAAGCAGGGCAAAGTCTTGTCAAGAGATATGCTGGCCATAACAAACACTCTTTCCAACAAACCAAGAGGTAATTCTACACATGGACATCACCAGATGGCCAATATACAGTCAGCAAAAAAAAAGTTCTGGCTCTAATCTGTGGCTCAGATTATGAGTTTCTTATTGTAAAATTCAGGCTTATATTAAAGAAATTAGGGAAAACCACTACACCATTCAAATGTGATTTAAATCATACCCTTTATGAATATACAGTGGAGGTGATGAATAGATTTAAGGTATTAGGTCTGGTAAACAGTGCCTATAGAACTATGGACGGAGGTTTGCAACATAGTACAGCAACTAAAACTATCCCAAAGAAAAAGAAATGCGAGAAAGCAAAGTGGCTGTTTGATGAGCTGAAGGAAGAAGGAAAATAAAAGGCAAGGGAGAAATATACCCAACTGAATGAAGTTTTCCACTGAATACCCAAGAGACGTAAGAAGATCTTCTTAAATGAACAATGCAAAGAAATAGAGAAAAACAACTGAATGGGAAAAATTAGAGATCTCTTTAAAAAATTGGAGATATAAAGGAAATGTTTCGTGCATAGATGGATATGATAAAGAGTAAAAATGGTAGAGAGTAACAGAAGCAGAAGAGATTAAGAAGAATTGGCAAGAATACAAAGAAGAAATGTACAAGAAATATATTCATGTCCCTGATAACCACGATGGTGTGATCATTGACTTCGATCTCCAGATAAAAGATCTGGAGATCTGTAAATTCAAGTGGATCTTAAGAAGCATTACCAACAACAAAGCTAGGAGATATCACACTATTCCAACTCACCCATTTAAGATCTTAGAACAGTGTTGGTGAACCTTTTCAGCACCGAGTGCTGAAACGGGAGGGAGCGTGCGCCCACATGCCAGAAAAGCACCCTACTGGTGTGCATGTGCACACCGGGAAGATGATCTTCCCGATTCCAGGGTGCCATGTGGTCTTCCAGTTTCTGGAACGCATGAAAACCAGCTGGCATGCACATGCCGGAAAACGAAAAAGTGTCAATGAAACATCCCACCAGCCCGCCATTAAGAACAAGCCAGCGCAGCCCTTACTCACGCCTTTTACCCAAGCCGGACAGACGGGCAGGCTTCTTGCATGGCCCCAATCCTCCAGCCTGCGGTACCAATGTTCGTCTGCAGTCCAGAACACCTGGCCAACTCAGGCGCACAGGGCAGCATTTGGGCGGCCGACCAGCTCGCCTGCTGCTCCTACCGGGAATGAGAAGGAGATGGCGGTTCTTGCGCTGCCGCTTCTGGCCGGGATGCTGGAGCAGCCAGGAGGAGGAAGAGGAGGAGGAGGAGGCGCTCTCGTTGGGGAGCTGAGCTGCCCCATGAGGGCTGGAGGAGAGTGCAGCTCCTCACGCATGGACACACCGCCGACTTGACAGTGGGAGAGCTGCTGCTGCTCTTCTGGGGCATTGGAGCAGCGCAGAAGCTGAACAGCAGCTACAGAGTGAGGGGCAGGAGCGACCAGCCGGCCTCCTCAGCTGCTCCCCCTTCCCTGCTGTCCCATACACCCGAACCGGCCAGGCTTTCTGTGGACGCACTTCAGTGCTGCGGGCTGGAGCTACGCAAGAAGCCCGCTTGGGTAGATGAAAGCCTCAGCTCGCCCATCCTGACCGACAGCTCTGCTCCCCTAGGAAGTGAACGCCAGGATCACCTCTCCGCGCCTTTGGGCATGCAAGCTGTCGTCCATTGCTCTTCTGAGTTCCACCTGGTCTTCACACACACCAGAAACCTGAAGACCAGATGGCCGGCGTGCATGCATGCACTGGAAACCAGAAGCTCATTTTCCCAGCGCGCAGATGTGTGCCGGGCGGCTGCTCTTCTGGTTTCCGATGCTCCCGTGCATGTGAAGACCTGCTGGCCAGCATGCCAGAACCCAGAAGAGCAACAGCCAACAGCTCCCATGCTGGAGAGATGGCTCTGCATGCCACTTCTAGCAAGCATGCCACAGGTTCGCCATCACGGTCTTAGAAGATAATGCTGTTAAAGTGCTGCACTCAATATGCCATCAAATTTGGAAACCTCAACAGTGGCCACAGATTGGAAAAGATCACTTTACATTCCAATCCCAAAGAATGTTGAAACTACTGTACAATTGCACTCATTTCACATGTTAGCAAGGTTATGCTCAAAATCCTAGGCTTCAGCAATATGTGAACCAAGAACTACCAGAAGTGCAAGGTGAGTTTTAAAGAGGCAGAGGAGCTATAGATCAAATTGCCAATTTTTTTTTTTTTTAATTTGATTTATATGCCGCCCTTCTCCGGAGACTCAGGGCGGCTTACAATGCGTTAAGCAATAGCCTTCATCCTTTTGTATATTTATACAAAGTCAGCTTATTGCCCCCACAAACTGGGTCCTCATTTCACCTACCTTAGAAAGGATGGAAGGCTGAGTCAACCTTGAGCCTTGGAGAGATTCGAACCAGCAGAAATTGCAGGCAGCTGTGTTAATAACAGGGTGCATTAAACCACTGTACCATCAAGGCTCCTCTTGGATTATGAAGATAGCAAGGGAATTCCAGAAAAATGTCTACTTCTGCTTCATTGACTATGTTAAAGATTGTATGGATCACAAGAAACTGTGATTAAAGAGATGGGAGTACCAGATTACCTCACTAAGAAACCTGTATGTGGGTTAACAAGCAAGTGCTACAACCAGACATGGAACAACCAATTGATTCAAAATAGGGAAAGGACAGGTTCGGACCGGCTCGGGCGAGTAGGTAGCAATGCCGGGTGGGCAGTTCGGAGAACCAGCAGCAAAAATCCCTGCCCCCGCCCCCCATGCCCAGCTGAGCCACGCGATCATCAGAGCTTTTTTTTCTTTTAAATGGCTCTGAGCAGCCAAGCTCTGATGATCCCAGATGACTTGCCTGCTAATCAGCCAACTCAGCTTGGATTGCCAGAGCCATGTAAAAGAAAAAACCTTTTTTCCTTTTAAATGGCTCTGCCTGCTAATCGGTAGCAAAAATCCCTCCCCTTCCCCCCCTCAGCCTGCTTACTTTAGCTGCTGGTCGCAACGCCTTGCTGTAATCCCTGCAATCAATTGCATCAGCAAGCAACTGAATCACCCTGCCTGCAATCAAGTAGGCAGGGAGTTGTGGACTTCAACTCCAAGAATTTCTCAGCCAGCAAAGCAAAGCTGGCTGAGGAATTCTGGGAGTTGAAGTCTACAAGTCTTAAAGTTGCCAAGGTTGGAGACCCCTGTTCAATTGGGTTTTCCCCTTTGGGAGCTTTAAAAAAAATAGTTAATTGGGTTTTTTTTAAGTTGTTCTTTTTTTAGACCTAGCCATTTAAAGTTTAGGAAGTTTTAAATTTAGCTGCTTTTATATAAAAATAAAAATAAATTAATATTTGTGCAGCTTTCTGAGATTTAGTGTGTTTCTATAGTGTTTCACTCTAATTACACAATCACACAAAATCTCACAAAGCTATATGTTGAATTTTGTGTGTGTAAAGTGTGTAGTTGGTTTTTTGGGCTTTTTTTGGCTGTGTGAGGTTCCTGCTTGTTGCAGGGGCCATTTTGGGTCTAGCACAACTGCTTTTATATTGTGGGTGCGCCAGTTGCGTTGTGTTGTGTTTTGTAGGTTAAAAAAGGGCAAAGAAGTGACATTGATTTGGCTACGCTCACCTGACCAACAAGCCACGCCCTCCCAGTCACCTTACCACTAACCCCTCCCACTAATTAAGCCACGCCCACAGAACTGGTAACAAAAAATTTTAGATTTCACCCCTGGGAAAGGAGCATGATAAGACTGTGTATTGTCCCTCTGATTATTTAACTTATCATGTGAAATTCAATATTGGATGAATTACAAGCCAGAATTAAGAAATAGCAACAACCTCAGATATGTAGGCGATACCACTCTAATGGCTGAAAATGAAAATGAACTAAAGAGTCTCTGGATGGGATGAAAGGGGAGAGTTTCAAAAGTTTGAAACTCAACATTTAAAAACTAAGATCATGGCATCCATTCCCATCACTTCATGACAAAAGGAATGGAAGCAGTGACAGATTATTTTCTTGGGCTCTAAGATCACTGCAGAGAATGACTGCAGCCATGAAATTAAAAGATACTTGTTTCTCAGGGAGAAAGCTATAGCATAGTCCAGGGTACTTGATGAACTGTCTCATCCTGCTAGGACAAAGATGTCCTACTCCTGCTGGCAGAGAGGGCCTACTACAGATCCTGTTGGTCAAAGAACTATGATTTCTGCGATCCAGAAGAACCTTCTCTGCAATAGTCCCCTCTCTTTTCGTACATCCTACCCTCTAGAGCAGTTTTCTGTAACCTTAAACATTCAAAGAGCCATTTGGACCTATTCCCCACAGAAAAGAAAACACCGGGAGCCACAAATCTGTGTGGGCGTGGCCAACTTGATGTCACTCACTCCCACACATTCACATGACCCTTCCTTCCTTCCTTCTCCCCTTCCTTTGATTTACCTTCCTTTCTTTAATCCTATATATTATGGTTCATTATTGTTGAGGGTAAAACTGCCCTCTGCAAAGTGGTGCAACGAACCAGACAGCAAATAGATACGTTGCTTAGCAAAAGCAGATACACAGATACTCACAGACTCTGTACGTTTAAAGAAAAATAAACAGTCTTTACTTGTAGTAAAAAAAAGAAACTTGGCTTCTCAAAACAAAGATAACACTTCAAATAATCACGGTTCAATCCAAAAACATAGTTTGCTTACAATTCCAGTTCTCTTCAGTAACACAGACACAGTTCCTTTCAGCAGTTCAACCTTCTAATAGCAGGAGCAGAAGTGAATGAACTTCCTGCCTTCTTTTATGTCTGCTTAGCACAGCCAATTAGTTATCTTTGTAGCAGTTAAAGTTACAGAACATAGTTTTCTATATATTATCTACCCAACCGTAGGATAAGCATCCAACAGTTATTGTTAGTATTTTTTAAAGAATGCTGTGTAGCTTAGAAGCTCTCAGCAAAAATAACAGCAGCTGTTGTTTGTGACTGAAGCTATCACGGGCTATTATTTACACTTACACATACTCCTATTTTTATTCCACTTTCCCTGGATCCTTGGGAATGGAATGGCATATTTCCCCCATCCCTGTCTTTAATTATCAGGACTTTGCACCAGCATAGGATTTAAGCACACATTTTGCAGAATGTTTTTCTGTTGTGGCCCCGCCCTCTGAGCCTGTCCCATCGGAGGAAGAAAGCTCCGAGCATGAGGAAGAGGAGTCAGCCAGGCCTCCCTCTCCAGGCCCCTCCCCTCTGGCATTGTCTCAGGTGCCGGCCGAGGGAGAGGAGATCAGCAGGGAGACAGCTGGTTCGTCTCAGACCCCTGGCCTAGAATAGGCCCATGGTGAAATAGGTGAAAATAAATTTAATAATAAGTAATAAATAAATATATTAAGTTACTTACAAGCATAATCTGCAATTTGAGGTTTGGCACGAGAGATTTTAGCTAATAAAGAGGACTTTCCTGCATTTGGAAATCTAGAAAAATGAGAATTGAGTAAATGACTATTTAATGCTACTATAGAGCTTTTACATATAATAGAACAAAATTATTGAATATTTTCTAATAATGAATGGAAATGTCTTGGAAATTGCAGAATGAAGAAAAAAGATTCGATTTTAAGCAAAGCAAGTATATTTTTCTGACCTTCCTTCTGCATTCCAAATCTACAAAATCTTTTCAGGATTTGAATAAAACAACATATTTCAATCCTTGTCTATTGTTCTGGAATTAATTAGAAATAGGAAGCAAGAGGAAAGATTCTAGCATCTGGAGAAAAATGAATAGTTAAGTCAATTTGAAATAAAGCTAGAATTAATAACAATATTTGTAGTACAAAGGAAATTACTTCAATTACTGAGATTTTAGACTATAAAATTTCAAGATAAATAACTTACCCAATTAAACCAACATCTGCAATAAGTTTTAGATCAAGATGTATCGCCTGAACCTGACCTTGGGTGGGCAAGAAATTTGTTACAGGACATCCACCAATACCACCATGGGCTACCAACAATCTTTCTCCTACTTTGTCAAGTTTACCTAAATATAAATATTAAATGTCAGGAATTTCATTAGCACAGAACTTTATTTTAATAGGCATTTTTAAATACATACTATATTTTTAGGCAACCCTTTTTAAATTCAACATTGGAAAATAATCTTATCAATCATCTATAAATTATAGATTTTCTCATCATTTAGTGAACACATTGAATAGAAAATGTACAGTACAAAGGGCTTCTATGAATGAATGTACATTTCAAAGTCCTATGAAAACATTCACATTAAATCTGAATAATCTGAAATTACCGGGTAATATCAGGGGTGAAAGCTAAACTACTTTTTTCCAGGAGACCTTTATGCCTTTGTCCCTATAATAATCAGGAGTCAGCTCAATATGATAGTATCTCAATCTTTACATTCCGTTGAGCTGAACCTAAAATATAACTTACAAATAAAAGTGGAAATAAATTAGAGTTGTGGTCTGTTATCCGTTGGCCCCTCCAGCAGGTGAATCAGAGGAGGAGGAGGAATGGAAGTCGGGGTCAGCCTCAAGGCAACCTGGGAGCTCCGAGGGGGAAGAGCGAATGGAGCTGGCAGAGAGATAGCAGAGGCAGAACCTGTTAGTCCTCAGATGGAGACTCAACAGCTCCCAGGTCTGGTTGATGAAGAAGAGGAGGAACAGCTGGGTCCAGTGCCTGATGCACAAATGCACAGAAGGCAGAGGAGAGGAGAGCAGTGGAAAGCTGTGGGCCGATCCTGGGGAAGGAAGAGGCACCGTTCCTAGCGAGGCCCCATCCTAGCTCTGGGGATAAAAGGCAGGGGAAGGAGATGAATAGATGTGGCAGACAACTATTCATTTTCCGGACGGACGGACTTGTTAGCCTGTGAGAGAAACTTTTTGCCAGGCCTGCCGGCATTCCTAATAAATCTTTTGAGTTCACATCAGAGGGTTTGTCGTGTTTGGAGAATGGGCCAGAACAATTAACATATATCCGCTAGAGTAGATTTCCCCAACCTTTCCAGCTTTGCTAGAAAGGTGGGGGTGGGGAGTTCCACATGAGCATTGGGCAAGCATGCACGCAGCTCCATTTTTGTAATTGATGGGCACATTTGTCCGCCGCTCATGCAAATGGAATGTGTGTGCATATGCTTGCCTGCTGTTCATACAAGTAGGATGCGTGGGCATGCCCACCACTTCGGTGGCCCAGTTCCGAATAGCTCAAGGCCCGGTAGTGGGCTGCGACCCAGAGACTGCCTGTACTAGAGTGACAGGGTTGGTCTATTCCATGCTATAAGATGGCTTTGATCTCACACCACTTTAACTTAACTATAATCATTCCCAGCAGATTGTTTAAGACTTTATAAGAATTATAATTTTAAGAACAGCAATACCTAAACCTATTTTTCCCTTCTATTTTTTATTTATATTTCATATCCCTTAGATTGTAAGCATCAATATTTGCTCTAGTAACTTCCTGTGAAAGCTATCTGAATGCTGATATTTCTGAATAAATGAGAAAATTAAATAGATTCTGCAAATTATCAATTATTTTCCGTTTCTAAATCTGAATGAATCCAAGGCAAACCATTCAATATCACAATAGTCCAAGTTTAGGCCCCAACCACTGGTGCTGAAGAGGATGAAATTGACTGGTTCAATGAAGCCCTGCAGCACCTTATAGAATTAACACCAAAAAATGATGTCCTTATCATCATGGGGGATTGGAATGCTAAAGTAGGAAGTCAAAAGATAACTGAAATAAAAGGCAACTTTGGCCTTGGAGTACAAAATGAAGCAGGGCACAGGCTGATAGAATTTTGTCAAGAGAATACGATGGTCATAGCAAACACTATTTTCCAACAATCCAAGAGATTACTCTACACAGGGATATCACCAGACGATCAACACAGAAATCAGATTGACTATGTGCTCTGCAGCCAAAGATGGAGAAGCTCTATACAGTCAGTAAAAACAAGACCAGGAGCTGACTGTGGCTCAGATTATGTGTTTCTCATTGCAAAATTTAGGCTTAAATTGAAGAAAGTAAGGAAAAGCACTAGGCCACTCAGGTATGAACTAAATCATATTCCTGATGAATATACAGTAGAGGTGACATATAGATTTAAGGTATTAGATCTGATAGACAGAGTACCCGAAGATCTATGGACAGAGGTTTGCAACATTGTACAAGAGGTAGCAATAAAAACCATCCCAAAGAAAAAGAAACGCAAGAAAGCAAAATGGCTGTCTGAGGAAGCTTTGCAAATAGCTGAGGAAAGAAGGGAAGCGAAAGGCAAGGGAGAAAGAGAAATAATAATAATAATAATAATAATAATAATAATAATAATAATAATAATAATAATAATAATTTTATTATTATAATAATATAAATAATATAAAATATTATTATTATTATTATATAAATAATATAAAATAATAATAATTGTGGACCAGGCACTTGGTCCACAACACACCTGACATAACAATAGTTGAAAAGAAAAAAGTATGGTTCATTGACATTGCAATACCTGGTGATGCACGAATTGAAGATAAGCAGCAAGAAAAAAATCACAAGTACCGGGACTTACAAATTGAAGTTGAGCGACTGTGGAAAAAGAAATCGTGTGTTGTCCCGATTGTAATTGGAGCCCTCGGAGCAATACCCAAAGGGCTACCCCGCTATTTAGAAATTCTAAATTTGCCGGACCTGAACATTTTGACTCTACAAAAAACCACCTTACTCGGAACAGCTTACATCCTCCGACGATACCTTAACAGTTCCTAGGTCCTTGGTTAGGACTCGAGCAGCTGAGCTATTAACCAGCCTCAAAGGCTGTGAATCTCACTGAAGATTAACCAATAAATAATAATTTTATTTCTATACCGCCTTTTAAAGAAAGATACACCCAACTGAATGCAGAATTTCAGAAAATAGCTAGAAGAGATAAGAATTCCTCCTTAAATGAACAGTGTAAAGAAATAGAAGAAAACAATAGAATAGGAAGGACCAGAGATCTCTTCAAGAAAATTGGAGATATGAAGGGAACGTTTCATGCAAAGATGGGCATGATAAAGGACCAAAATGGCAGGGACCTAACAGAGGCAGAAGAGGTTAAGAAGAGGTGGCAAAATTACAGAGAAGAACTATACAAGAACGAGCTTAACGTCCCTGATAACCACGATGGGGTGGTCACTGACCTAAAGCCAGACATCCTGGTATGTGAAGTCAAATGGGCCTTAGGAAGTCTGAGCAACAACAAAGCTAGTGGAGGAGACAGCATTCCAGCTGAGCTATTCAAAATCTTAAAAGACAACACAAAAAGTGCTGCCAGCACTTTTGCCAGCAACTTTGGAAAACTCAACAGTGGACACAGGATTGAAAAACGTCAGTTTACGGGCTTCCAGTTTGGTTTCCGCCGCTGCCAGATGGTCTTTCGGGACCGCCAGCCTCGCCGCCCGTAAAGAGCCGTCTCTACAGCTGAGAGACGGTTTGAAAAACTCCGTCTCCTTGAGGAGATGTGAGATAGAGCCGGCGAGAACAGGTAGAGCCCTCTGCGAACTCCCCAGAGTTTTTTTTTACTCTTGGGGAGGAAGCAGAATGTGGTTCCCTATTCAGCTCGCCGCTGCTCCGGGCATCGGGGGAACTCTGCCTTTTGCAGAGCCAGGCGATGGGACCAATCCAATTAACGAAATTTAACAGATTGTCTGAACAAACAGGATGAAATCCGGATTTGAGACCCTAAATCGCAAGTATTTCTAACAATCCTATGAGTGATTTTAAAAGCGAAGAAAGAAAGTTTTAAAATGGCGACTGGCTGAGGCTTGAGAAGAAAGTTGAAAGTGAAAGTCCTTCCATTTGAATAGCTTAATACGTTACAAAGTATCTGAAACAATAGCGCTGGCTAGAATTGAAGAGAAAAATTTCTATTTCATGTTTCTTCCTTCTTAGAGACTTGATATTGATATTGTTTGGAGAAAAGTCTTTTTTTTTAAAAAAGAGTTTGTTTGTGTGGCAGGATGGCGTTAAAACTGACAAAGCCAGACAACCAAGCTGTGGGGGAGGGTTCCCCCATTTACAAATCATATGAGCAAGTTTTGAGCTTGCAGATTCAGAAGAATGGCTCTAAAGACCTAAAGGAATTTGTTTTGGAGGAGATGGCAAGACATGATGAGATTGTGAACCAGAATCTTGAAAAATTCAGGCAGTTAAAGAGTTGGTACAACGAAAGTATGATAATCTGAAACAACAGATTGTAACAGCTTTGAAAAGCTTTTCAGAAATAGTTATAAAGATGGATAAAGATACCAACTTAGAATTAGAGTCTAAAATGAAGGAAGCTGATTATAAGATTTATAATCTGGACAATAAAATACAAAGAATTGAAAATGATTTGATAAATATTCAAGAAAATAGCTCAGAAGTAAAGCCTAAAATAAAGGAAGCTGACCACAAGACTTACAATGCAGATAATATAAAACAAAGGATTGAAAGAGAAGTCACAATGATGCAATTATATGTCCATGGAATTTGCGGTCAAAATGAGGGGGATACAGGAAAATAACAGAGAAGACTTGAGAAAGATGTCTGCTGAAGTTCTGGCTGTGATTTTAAAGGTTAGTCCTGAAGAGGTATCCTGTAAGATTGATAAGGCCTACAGAGTAAATTCTTGGGTTGCAAAGCAAAGGCCTAGAGATGTGGTGATTTACTTTACTGATAAAGGAATAAGAAATGATATTGTACAAAAGTCCTTTAACTCCACTCTAGAAATGAATGGAAGGAAGATTTGGATATATAAAGAGCTGCTGTCCAAGATGTTAAAAGATAGAAAGGAATTTGGATTTTTGGTGACTGAGCTAAAGAAACAAAACATTCCATTTAGGTGGGATGCTCCAGTTGGTATAATATTGAGATACCAAGGAGAAAGATATCAACTAAATACTGTTGAAAAAGCGGAAGAATTTTACTACAAGGTTTCTAAAATGGATCCAACATCTCCACGTATGCCATCAGTGTCAGGAACACAGGAGGGGAATAAAGAAAAGCAAAATGAACAAGAGATTGAAACTCAGGCTAAGCAGATGGAGATGGAGGTAATGGAAAAACAACAAGTTACAGAGGCCCTTTTGGACGAGCCGCTTTTGGATTCTCCCTCAGAGGTTATAGCTGGATTACCTATAAATATAAGAGAGGTGGCTTTGGATTTTAATGAGATGTCTTATCAAGTTACAGACCAGCATGGAACTCAATCAGCTGATATACAAGTCCTAGAAAGGCAACTAGGATGGAGATCTAAACCACAAAAAGTTAAGAAAAGAAGAAGCAGGTTCTACAAAACTAAAAAATTTTAAACCAAACAACAGTCTAATGCCAGTTACTTAAGAAACAATTAAATATAATAAGCGGGATTTATAGATGGCTGATACATGAAAATATAATTGAAGTAGTGGAAGAAGATATAAAACTTTCCCCCGAAATCTTTTTATTAGGAATGATGGGAGATGGACTCTCTAAGGACAAGATACAATTAATTATACATGTTATAACAGCAGCCAGATTAACCTTTGCAAAATACTGGAAGGACAAACAAACCCCTCCAGAAATGACAATAATAAATAAAATCCTAGAATGCGCAGAAATGGCAAAATTAACTAGTATTCTTAAAGACGATGAGAATTCAAAATTTAAGGCAGTATGGGAAAGGTGGTACAAATGGTGGAATAAGAGAACAAGACTATAAGAACAAGACTTCTAATAATGGTAGATTTGAAGATACTTGATATGTACATAATGTAAATATGTAACCGCACGACACCTCAGATGTTAATCGAGATTTGATGTTTTCTTTTTAAAAAAAATTTCTTAAAATCAATAAAGTATTATTAAAAAAAAGAAAATATAATTGAGGCAAATTATTGACTTATACTATTTTGAGAAGAATAACAGATCTCTGCAGTGCTGGTGCTTTTGGGATGTGGAAGATGGCCTCTGATTGAGTGGATTGGAACTTTCTATTTTGGATTCTTTGAAAAATGGATTACGTACATGCTGAGTTATAAGGCAAGAGAACTATGGGATTGGGGCATGCAGAGGATCTGGTTGTTACCCCAATGTGGTGGTTGGAATTAATAATCTAGATAAAAGACACTACAGAAGATACTATATGGAGTATAAATATAAAGTCACTCGGGTGGTTTTTTATATACGAAAATACTTACTATTGATGGGAGCAGATGGTAATGGAAGATACTGAATATACTGTTGGAAGCTGAACTTGATGTTACCCTAACATGGGTGATGGAATTAATAATCTAGCTGAAAGACATTACCGAAGATACTATATGGATTACAAATTTAAAGTCATTTGAGGGTTTTATTTATATATGGAAATATTTTTTAGTTGTGTAGTGTGGGCAGAAGAACAAAGATATTAAAAATATTATGTATGGTAGACCTGTAGGAAAATGGGTGGAGATGGGTTAGGTTACTGATTGTTTAGTTTAGGAAAAGAGATGTTATGTTTAGATATAAATATACGTAAAAGATTTGAATTAAGAGATATATGTATGGGGGTGGAGGAAATGGGTAGATTATGAGTTGAATAAATGTCAAATTAGGATTTATCATATAGCTTTTATAGCTGAAGGTTGCTTTGAAATGAATAGTATAGGGGGGATATAATAACAATGTTAGAAAGAAATGGTTAGCATGTGGGGGGTGGTGTAAAAGGATGGTAAAGTATTATATAATTTGATATCAATTTGGATTTTATTTTTGGAGAAGCCATGGGGGGTGGGGAGGGTGAGGGGGGGTTAGGGAGGAGGAGGGGGGAAAAGGGGGAAAAATCTGTATTTGAAAAACTTTTTCAATTAAAAAAAAAAAGAAAAAGGTCAGTTTACATTCCAATTACAAAGAAAGGCAATGCCAAAGAATGTTCAAACTATCACATTATTGCACTTATTTCATATGCTAGTAAAGTTATTCTTAAAATCCTACAAGCCAGGCTCCAGCAGTATGTGTATCGAGAACTACCAGAAGTACAGCCAGGATTTCGAAGAGGCAGAGGAACTAGAGATCAAATTGCCAACATACACTGGATAATGAAGAAAGGTAGGGAATTCCAGAAAAACATCTACTTCTGCTTCATTGACTATGCTGAAGCCTTGATTGTGTGGATCACAACAAAATGTGGCAAGTTCTTAAAGAGATGGGAGTACCAGACCATCTTATTTGTCTCTTGAGAATCCTATATGCGGGTCAAGAAGCAATAGTGAGAACTGGACACAGAACCACTGATTGTGTAAAAATTGGAAAACGAGTCTGGCAAGGCTGTCGCCCTGCTATTTAACTAATATGTAGAGCACATCATGAGAAAGGTGGGGCTAGATGAATCCAAAATTGGAATTAAGATTGCCAGGAGAAATATCAACAACATCAGAAATGCAAATGATACCACTCTAATGGCAGAAAGTGAAGAGGAAATAAAGAGCCTCTTGATACGGGTGAAGAAGGAGAGTGCAAAAGTTGGCTTGAAACTCAACATTAAGAAAACTAAGATCATGGCATCTGGCCCTCTCAATTCCTCGCAAATAGATGGGGAAGAAATGAAGGTAGTGACAGATTTTATTTTCCTGGCTCCAAGATCCCCACAGATAGGAGCTGCAGCCAAGAAATTAAAAGACGCTTGCTCCTGGGGAGGAAAGCTATGGTAAATCTAGATAGCATACTAAAAACCAGAGACATCACCCTGCCAACAAAAGTATGTATAGTCAAGGCTATGGTTTGCAATATATGGCTGTGAAAGTTGGACCACAAGAAAGACTGAGTGCCAAAGAATTGAGGCTATTGAACCATGGTGCTGGAGAAGACTCCTGTGAGTCCCTTGGATTGCAAGGCGATCAAACCGGTCAGTCCTAGAGGAGATCAACCCTGACTGCTCTTTAGGAGGCCAGATCCTAAAGATGAAACTCAACTTACTTTGGCCACCTAATGAGAAGGAAGGACTCACTGGAGAAGAGCCTAATGCTGGGAAAGATTGAGGGAAAAAGAAGAAGAGGACGACAGAGAACACAGTTGCTGGATGGAGTCACTGAAATAGTAGGCGTGAGCTTAAATGGACTCCAGAGGATGGTAGAGGACAGGAAGGCCTGGAGGAACGTTGTCCATGGGGTCGCGATGGGTTGCACATGACTTCGCAACAAACAACAACAACAAATATATATACAATTCCAATATTGATAGCATGTATCAATAGATACATGATATTTCTGCAATGGCAGTCAAACATTAGGTTTATTATGTTGCATTGGGTCACTAGAAGGTAGACTAAGCCATTAATTATTTACTACAGAAAAAAGCATGTAAAGGATCTTAAATCTTCAAGGTGTTACAGGAAGGTTGGGAGTTGTAATTTTACCCTGCAGCATTTAAAAAAAATTGGCATAAAGAAAAATGAAACTAGATACCCAAGCTGTATTATGTTCAACATCGCAATAAAGATAAGAGTAATGATGATTCTTACCAAGCTGTTTCCCATCATCTGTAGTAACAAATATTCCTGGAGGCACATTTACTTCACAGTCTTTTCCTTTATTACCTTTCAGTGCAGCAATACTTGAGAGACCAAAAAATAAACATCACATGACTGTTTTCTAGGACAGGATTGAGGATCTCATGCATTCTCAGTCAATGAAAAGAACTCACCTACTGTTGGTTCCTGGTTCTGCCACAAACCGCTTTTTTGGATATTTATCTTTCATTTTCTTCAAGGTCATTTTTTCATCTGCTATTAACCAAACATCACCGCCTTTTCCTCCAGTGCCACCCAAGCGAGAATAACCCATTCCACCAGTTCCACCTTTCACATAGATCCTTAGGTCATCCATAAATCTGCCATACTGAAAAAGTTAATACATGAAACATATATACTTCAGACACAACAGAAAATTGCAATGTATTATAAAAAAAGATGTACCGAGCAGAAGTGGTGTTACCATAACTTCCTATACCTTAAATGAAACTCTTCATGTTATAATATAAGCCACAATATTTCTTATTTGATATTGCTAATTTTATTTCTGTAGAAACAAATAAAGCACTGTTTTTGAAGATGGCACTTCACTGTTTTAGTGAGGATGAAATAGTTGTTGGATTTATAAATTTTATTAAAGTGTGGTTTCCTTTATTACCTCTATTCCATTATTCCATTAGTGAGTTAGTCTAAATCATGGTTTACAAACCACAAAATATGTATTCACTGTTTGTGAAAGCTATCTCAATGCTGATTTTGCCGAAAAGCTTTAAATAAATAGAAAATTAAATAGGTTCTGAAAATTATTACTTTCTTTCTAACTTATTTTTTCTTTCTAAATCTGAACAACTATATTCCAATAGATACATGAGATCTATGCAATGGCCATCAAATATTAGGTTTATGATATTGCATTGAATACAAATGTTGTGGTTTGTAAAACATGGTTTAGCAGAAACTCACTAGTAATAACTTATTTGATTAACCATAGCTAAAGAAACCACAACTTAATAAAATTGATAAATCCAACAACTATTTTGTCTTCACTAAAACAATGAAGTGCTATCTCCAAAAACAGTGCTTTATTTGTTCATATAGAAAATAAATAAAATTAGTACTTAAAACCCTGCATAAATCCATTTTTGAGGATTACACCATTAATTAAATGAATGAAGCAATCTCTAGCTCTATAGAAAGTTATGCCATAGTAAGTCCTATACAGTGAATTTCTTCTTCAGAAATTATTTCCTGAAGCTTTTTATAAACATGTCATGTTAAACATCATGCCAGACCATAAGGACTAAGTTCATATTGCACAGTAAGCAAAATATATTGTGCACTGAGGCCAGTTTGTGACTCAAACAACTCTAGGAACATTTACTAAGACTGTTTTTTTCCCTTTGGGACCTCTTCCTGCTTATAAAAATGACAAGGACTCTGAAAGAGTTTATATCAGTCAATATTCATCATATTGAAATGAAAAATGATGTATTAGTTGCTGCTACTGTATATCAACTGCAAGGCAATCAAACTGGTCAGTCCTAGAGATCAACCCTGACTGCTCTTTAGAAGGTCAGATCCTGAAGATGAAACTCAAATATTTTGGCCACCTAATGAGAAGGAAGGACTATTCACTGGAGAAGAGCCTAATGTTGGGAACGATTGAGGGCAAAAGAAGAAGAGGATGACAGAGAATGCGGTGGCTGGATGGAGTCACTGAAGAGAGTAGGCATGAGCTTAAATGGACTCCAAAGGATGGTAGAGGACAGGAAGGCCTGGAGGAACGTTGTCCATGCGGTTGCGATGGGTTGGACACGACTTCGCAACTAACAACAACTGTATATCAAAATTGTTCAATGGGAGGTTAACATGATATCATTTTCCGACATGGGCTGTAAATAATTTCAATTCCACGAACCCCGAGAAGGGGCACACACCCCTCCAAAAGTCCTAAGACCACATTTGAAAAAAAAACAAAAAACAAAAAACAGTGCCTTAAAAGAAGCATCTCCACCAAACCAAGTGATTTTCCCCACTACCTTTTCTTTTCAAATCCAAAGTATCCAACCAATGAGGGGAATGACTGAGACGGTAAGACAGAAGTCTTCAAACTTGGCAGCTTGAAGACTTGTGGATTTCAACTCCCAGCTGTGCTGGCTGGAGAATTCTGGGAGTTGAAGTCCACAAGTCTTCAAGCTGCCAAGTTTGAAGACCTCTGCGGTAGGAGCTCAACAGCAGAACATATAGACCATAATCAACCTGGGGAAACGTTCAATGATCTGGACCAACCCTAGTCACCCAAGGGCATCCTCTTTCTCCCAGGGGTACGAACTCTGGGGAAGAGCGGGGTCACTTTTAAGATCTCACTAACCTGCCTGCCTAAGAGAGCGCGGCTAACCCACACCATACCACCCGCCAATACGTTTAAGCAAGTCTGCCGCGGCTTCGGCGATGGTTGGAACCTCCAAGCCCAGGAGGACGCAGGCTGATGACGTCAGGTGACAGCCCAATTACACTTCGGAAGTCATAGCGGAAGTCGATGGGGCAGCTGGATTCTGCAGGACGCGCCCGGAGTTAAGAGGGCGGCGGTAGGTGTTCTGTGCAGCGTTGGCTTGATGAGGATGTCCCTGAAATTGCCAAGGACGAAGCAACGCGTGCCAGTTTCGACGTCATTCCAACGGATTAATACGCTGGATTTTGCAGCCTGTTCCATAGCTACGCCTCTCCCTTTGTGTGGTGGTGGATGTGGAATCGAGAGCTTAACCTTTTCCCAGAAAGTGGCCGGGAAAGTTCATGTTTCCCGCTATTGTTGAATCACAGATCCGGAAAACACGGGACGACTGAATGAATCTCTCCTTTCCGTAGCATCTTCAATAATAAAAATCACCGCGTTTTAGTGGCTGTGCCCCTCAGGCGCCCTGTACTCGAAATTAAGCAAATGCGTTTTTACCTAGTGTAAGAAAGAAAAAGAGATTTAAGATAAAGACTGGATATGTCTTAATTATTACTGGATAGATTTTTCATCCACAGAAATGTTGCATTAATTACATTTTTACATTTTTATTTATTTTAGGCTTGTAAACTGCTTCAATCCTAGCCAACTCTTAGTGAATATTCTTTTTTTTAAAATAAAGTTTAAAACAGTGATTAAAAACAAGTTTAAAACATTAATAACCCTAAACTAGATGTGATTCCAAAACACTCTTCTTATAAAAGCTGCTCTTATAAAAGAAGTACTGCCCTACAGAGGTCAATCTATATTTCATTTCCGAAATCTTGTTGAAAAAGTTTTCATACATTTCCTGTATTGGGGAAATTCTAATCCCTAGGGTGGAGCAGGGGGATATTTTTCCACTGGACACGGAACGTTTTGATTTTATTGTAGCCTCATGCTGAGGTTTAGAATTTTCTGTGAGTCAGAAGGTGAACTACCAATTCAATCAAACTGTATTTTTGATATATTAGTTTCTATTGTGATTTCTATTCTTTCTATTTTATTTTATTTTTACTCTGCCATATGGTGTTAGGATTAGGGTACAGTATAGATATTGGAAATAATAATTCCCCAATGAGATGTTATGGAAATGTGTCATTAGGCAAATGTACTATCCTGCATGTTGGGAACTTTATTCAATACCTAGACTTTGAAAATAAATCAGCTGATGTTTATCATATCCATTACATTTATATTTGAAACGGTGATGTTTGATTGTAAAGTTTTTAAAAAGCATCTAAATAAATGTTGTAGATGTGTTTTTAGAAAACATACAATCTTCATTTATTTTGCCTAAGGGATTATTGAAATTTATTTGATCTTTATGACTGGTTAGGGTTAGCATTTATATATCATATTCCTTGATGACATTGTGTTTGTGAAAACTGCTAAGTGCTTGCAAATGACAATTGCAGATCATGTAGATTTTATTCCTCTTTTTGAAAAGTTCACTAAGAACTTTGCAATGAGTTATAATTCCCTTTCAAACCAATTTCAGCAGTTAAACTGAGGTAACAAAGACATCAACAAAAATTTCCAATCTACAAATGGCCACAAGTAATACACAACAGTGGTGGGTTTCAAAAATTTTTGCTACTGGTTCTGTGGGTGTGGCTTGGTCAGCATGGCAGGTGAAGGATACTGTAAAATCTCCATTCCCTCCCCATTCCAGGGGAAGGTTACTGCAAAATCCCCATTTCCTCTCGATCAGCTGGGACTTGGGAAGCAGAGAATAGATGGAGGTGGGGCCAGTCAGAATTTTTACTACTGGTTCTCCAAACTACTCAAAATTTCCACTACCGGTTCTCTGGAACTGGTCAGAACCTGCTGAAACCCACCTCTGATACACAAGCTGTGCAATGGCCACATACTAGCCATACCCAATTCCAATTTGAAATGGAGCATACATAGAGACTTGGATCAAAATAATGCACTTAATAAATTCAATTACCTTCTAAAAATCTATGCTTCCATTACCAAAACAAATATTTCTCTGTTCCTAAAGCGCCATGATATTGTAAACAACTGGAGATGGCTTTGGAATTAAAGTAATTTACAAATCATTTACAAATATACATAGAAACATTTAAAAATAATATATAATCATCCTAAATTAGGCTTGAGATTTACACAATATTAAACATTATAAACTCTTTGACATAGATGTCATTTCAGTTTACTGCTTATCCCTATGGGAATGGGAAGCCTCATAGTTAACAGGCCTCACTTAGGCCAATCAGTCAAAATGTAGGGTTCTGTTTTCCCAAATGGAAAATAGGATACAACTGCAAAGGATTGTTTCTGGAACTGAATCCCTCTAGTTGAAATATATCCCACAGAAATAAATCTCATTTTCAGGCCAATAATTTCCTTAATAATTGAGCGACAATAACTCAAGCACTAAAGTCAGCATGTCCTGCAATCTCATTACTCAATGGTTTTCATGGGATTCTTAAGAGAATGATTCCAATTAATTATCCAGGTCAGTCTATAGTGTTCATTTCATTACAAGTACTTCAGAATGAACTGTTCTATTCAGTTCATTACTGTTTAGTTCATGAATAATTCTTGAGGTCATTCTGTACTTGTTTACATGGAGAAAAGTGGTGACGGTGTGACCTTATCATATGGAAGTTATTCTCTTAAGAATCCCATGTTCCTGAAACTGAATCAGTGTAGTTGAAACATATCCCACAGAAATCAATCTCATTTTAGGCCAATAATTTCTTTAATAATTAACAGAATAGATGAGTTGGCATAACAGAGTAACAGGAAGGGACCTTGAAGGTTTTCTAGTTGTACCCCCTGCTCAAGCAGGAGACCCTATACCATTCCAGACAAGTGGCTATTCGATTTCTTCTTAAAAGTCTCCAGTGATGAAGCACCCACAACTTCTGGAGGCAAGCCGTTCCACTGGTTAATTGTTCTCACTGATAGGAAATCTCTCCTTAGTTCTAAATTGCTTCTCCCCTTGATTTCTGCCATTGTTTCTTGTCTTGCCTTATGAACAGTTGGCCAGCATTTTTGCTGACAGGAGCCCTGAGCAAGCTAAGAAATGAGCTTGCTTTGTGAACAAATCTATTACGATCCAAATGACCGTATTCCCCCCCCCCCCACTCTCAGGGAGCTCGACAATGAAGTCCATGGTAATTTCTTCCCATGGTTGGGACAGATCTACATCTTGCTGAAGCATGACCCCTGGGGGTCTCCCTGGCCTCTTCTTCGTGGCTGCAGCTTTTAACATAGTCCTCAATGTCTTTTTTCATCTTTGACCATCAAAATTGCCTTCTGCCCAGATGCAGGGTTTTCGGATAGCCAAAGTGCCTTGCCTGCTTGGAATTGTGACTCCTCTGGAGTACTTGGAGTCGCAGGCTATTGGGCACATACAATTTGAAGTCTTTCTAGGCTAGTTCATCTTTTAGGATCAGTGCTTCTTTACTGTCTTTATATCATGGGTCAGCTGGCAGTTCGTCTCTTAGTTTTTGGATCATCCCCCCCATCTGTTTTTCATTGTTTAGCCTGTTCCTTGGTTGTGGCTTGCAAGGCAGGTTGGGACGGGAATCTTAGTGTGGACCACCTCTTCACATTTACTATTTACTATTGTACTATGGTTTGCATGACAGAGCATCTGCCAGGAGTTTTTTTCCCCCAAACGGGTGGGTTCTACTTACCTTTGCTACCGGTTCACAATGGAAGCATGCATACACATGTGCTTCGTTCGAGCACGCATGCACACTTCTGCGCATGCACAGATTACCCTTGATGACGTCAGGGTAGGTGGGTGGAGCCTTCCACCAGTTTTACTACTGGTTCTACAGAACCGGACAGAACCGGGAGCAACCCACCACTGCCCCCAGGGATATATTTTAGTTTGAAATTGAACCATTTGAAATACTGCGCCCAATGAACTTGCTTTGGGGAGAGTTTTTATGGGGTCTTGAGTGCCTCTAGGTTCTTATGATCGGTCCATACTTCAAACGGCACGTGAGTGCCCTCAAGAAAGTGTCTCCAAGTCAGTAAGGCCCATTGGACTGCATTGGCTTTCCCTTTTAAGATTTTCATCCATTAAATACTTCCCAAGCTCTCTTTGAGTTTGTTAAAATTAGCTCTTTTAAAGTCTAAGACATTGATTTGATCATGTTCTGTTACTTGCATTTGCATTATATTGAATTCCAATATGACACGGTCATTCTTACCCAATTTCTGGCAACTTCAACCCCCTCTATCGCTTCTTCTCTATTATTAGGTATAGTATAGCGGTCCCTCTAGTTCCCTCCTCAACCTTTTAGATGACAGTTGTCAGCTAGGTAGGTCAGGAACTTGTTCAATACCTCACTTGATGCAGAGTTTGTCTCCTAGTTGATGTCAGGATAGTTAAAGTTCTCCATTGCTATTCTGGTATGTTTCCTATATACATTGGTTAACTGATTAGCAAAAAGTTCATTTTGTTAGGTCTGTTTAATTTGAACAATTTGTATCCTTTCATTAGTATGTTTCAGTTATGAGTTTCAGTAATAGCACCAAGTTTCAGTAATGGCAACTATATGCACCTATTACCAGTATAATAATATTTCAAATTAACCCTGTTTATTTTCCAGACTTTGAGCATTAATCTGAGTCTTTTATGGCCAACCCTGTGTATTCTTTCTACATCTCCTACTTTGTATCTGAGTTTTTCTTCCTCCCCATCACTACCTAGCTCATTGTTTGATTGGTTTTCTTGGGATTTATGCCAAGGGTGAAATGCTCCCGGTTCGGACCGGATCACCTGATCCGGAAGCGATGGCGGCGGGTGGTCCGGAGAACTGGTAGTAAAAATCCCTGCACCTCCCCCACCATGCCCAGCTGAGCCGCACGATCATTAAAGACTTTTTTTTTACTTTTAAAAGCATTTTTTCTATAACCTCTTCCAATGAAAAACAGTTTGGGGCTGATTATTTTCAAACTGTCTTAGGCTCGAGTTCCCTATTCGTCCCCGGAGTTGGTCTATATGCCTTCTCCAAACTTTTCCATCTTCTAGTTCTACCTGGTATGACTTGGGACCCGTAATGTTAATTATTTTTGGCTTTAACCAGGCAGGGGTCCCTGCATAATTGTGAGCATATACTAGATCCCCTACCTGGAAGCTCCTGACCTTACTGGTAGAATCGATGGGGGTATCTGTGCTATAATTGGGGTGCAGTCTGTCTAATGGGGATCTTAGCTTTCTTCCCATGAGTAGCTCAGCTGGACTCCTATTCATGGTCGTGCTAGGGGTTATATGTTGCATTAATAGGAATTTGTCTATTTTGGTTTGCCAATCCCCAGGGCCCATTCTTGCTAGTGTTTCTTTGGTCGTTCTAACCATTCGTTCGACCTACTGGCTGGTGAATATCATGCGACCAATGCGTGCCGTATGCCCTGTTCAGCTAAAAACACCTCAAATTGTCTGGCGGTGAATTGTGCCCCATTATCTGATGCCAAGACATCAGGTAACCCGTGAGTGGAAAATACCTTCCTTAACACCCTAATAACTGCCTTGGCCATTGTGCTGGCACATTTTGAGTATGCATCTACAATGATCAAGAATGTTTGGCCTTGGACTGGTCCCGCAATCTCGATCATGGGCCCCTTGGTTTGTCCCACTCTCTTACAGGTGTCTGGGGTGGTGCTGGTGTAGATTCCTGACAGGGGGTGCACATTGCCACCCACTCCATAACATCCCCATCCATGTTGGGCCACCATACGTAACTCCTAGCCAAAGCCTTCATGGGTACTATCCCAGGGTGACCCACATGCAGCGCTTCTAACACCTGTTCCCTTAGCTTTTGTGGAATTACCACCCTGTTTCCCCACAATAGGCACCCATTCTGTACCAACAATTTCCATTTCTTATTTACAAATGGTTTATATTCCTCCCCCATGGTTCCTCTGGCCAACCTCTCAACACCCAGTTAAAAACCCTTGACAGGATTCTGTCTTTAGTCGACTGACCCACTATTTCCGTTGCTGTCCGTGGGATGTCTGTGGAGTCCTCGATGAGTAGAACAGGTGCTACTGGTGCTGAGGTCCAGAAGGGGGCACCGGCTGAGGGCTTCTGCATGTCTGATGTCCTTGCCCGGTCGATGTATTAACTGGTAATTGTAAGCCACTAAGAAAATTGTCCACCTTGTCATCCTTGGTGATAATGTGTTTGGTGTTGGCCAATCTCCCGCAATAAGTTCTAGTAGCAATTTGTGATTGGTGACCACAACAAAGTCCCTTCCATACAAATATTCATGGAAACGCTTAACCCCCGCTACCATGGCCAGTGCTTCCTTATCTAATTGACCATAGTTCCTTTCTGCTGATGACAGTGTCTTTGAGTAGCATGCAATAGGTGTTTGGCACCTATCTGTTCCGTTTGGCATCTTATGGCTGAGCACTGCCCCTATTCCAAATGGTGATGCATTGCATGTTAGTATTAGTATCAGTGTTTCATTATACTGAATGAGAAAACTCTGTGCTAATAATAAGTTCTTTACTGCAGTGAAAGCAGTGGCTTCCTTCCATCCCCACTTCCAACTGGCTTTCTTATCTAACAGTCTATGCAATGGTTCGGCCACTGTCGCCTTCTGTGGCAAGAAAATACTGTAAAAATTTTAAAGTCCAAGAAACGCTTGCAACTCAGTCTGATTTTGTCCGTCTACTCCGTCCTACCAGCTCCGTCTACCGGCAGCTGCTGATGCTTGTGCCAAATCAAGTTTTGCAAAAATGTTCCCTGGTCCCAGTGAGTGTAACAGATGTTGAACCATTGGGACTGGGTATGCGTGTTGTTGTAGGGCTTTATTAAGGGTACATTTATAGTCAGCGCAGACGCTGACAGACCCATCTGGTTTCATGGGAGTGACTATCGGGGTCTCCCATTTAGTGTGGTCTACGGGCTCTAAGATCTTTTGCGCAATTAGCTTGTCTAATTGGGCATCTATCTTGGGCTGGAGAGCAAGGGGAAACCTCCTAGGCTTCATTCTAATAGGAGCTACATTGGGGTCAAGGTTAAAAGATATGGGTTTCCCCATGTACTTTCCCAAAGTCCCATCAATCACCTCTGCAAACTCTTTCATTAAGTCCTCAATGTCATCATCGTGGATGGCATGGATGCCCGTCATGCCCAGGCCCAGGGCCTTGAACTCAAACTCCAACCCCAGCAGGCTCGGTAGGTCATTGTCCATGATGGTCATCTGCAACTGGCCAAAGAATTCTTTAAAGTGTATTACTTGTGGCCATTTGTGGATTGGAAATTGTTGCTGATGTCTTTGTCACCGCTCAGTTTGACTACTGAAATTGGTTTGAAATGGAATTGCCCTTGAACCAACTCAGAAAATTAATAGGTGGTCCATAAAGCAGTAGTTCATCAATGAAGTGAAGTGAGAAAAGATTGAACAAACCAGGAAAATTCTCACCAAAACAAATGTATTACAAGCAGTCATAATCTGAGATAGGTCAAGGGATAATGCAATAATAAAAATGCAAAGATAACATTTTCCTATGTATTTGCAATCTGACTGCCAGATAGTATCAAAGTATATCTCTAAAGCAGGGGTATCGAACTTACAGCCCATGGGCCAGATGCCTCACGCACTGGCCACCTCCACCCTCAATTTAGCAAAGGGGGAAAACGTTGCAATATGTCACAGGACAACAACATGTTGTTGCTCTCTAAAGTGTCTAAAATCAATGAAA
Source organism: Arizona elegans (assembly GCA_022577455.1). Lineage (NCBI taxonomy): Eukaryota > Metazoa > Chordata > Lepidosauria > Squamata > Colubridae > Arizona > Arizona elegans. The sequence continues at coordinate 20,034,671 of JAKOOJ010000004.1, forward strand.
CTCTTTCCTCTACCAATGATACTAAGAGAAAGGAAATACATGGTGATTTGATCTTTGTTGGAGACTATATTTAGTGAAATGACTACTATATAGCCACATTGGGAGGGGTAAGATATTTTTATTTAAAAAAAACCAATTTCCTGCCATGTACCATTGTCTCTTTTAATTATAGTAGTAAGGAACACTATGTGCTTGTTGGGTACATTATGGCAGTCGCTTGAGCTCTGAGCCATGACTCATTCATGAAAAGGAAAAACAAGGTTTATTTGTTTGCAACACTTCTCCACCTGCTGCAAAAAACTATATATCCTAACTTCACTGAAGTTCTCATTTAAACTTTAAATTTATATAGAAAAACTAAACAACATGTTTTCATTACTAATGGAAGGAATGAAACAATATTTTTAAAAAATCATTTTTCATCAAGAAGCACTTGGTGCTATCTTAAATCTTATATTTCATTAGTTTTAAAACAAGACTAGATAGATGGTTCATTCCATCACTTTTAAGGAAATGAATAAAATTCTTTCTCTCTGTTTTGTTGGAAAACTATCAGAATTATTGGTTTATGGTATTTTACAGTGAAAGAACTTGGAAGAAACCAGAAATTGTTTCCTCAGTATAGAAATTCATGGTTGGGTCCTGAAGATGATAGGTTTTTTCCTTCCTTTTGGGAAGAAAAACTATTATGTTTATGGCATTCATCAAGACAACTGTGAAAAACTTCAAAATAAAGACTTCTTGTTTAATTGTAAAATAATATTTGTCATAATGCTGAAGCAGATAATAGCTATTCGGTTCTTGTCAATCTTAATACTTAGATCTATTTCAGCCTGATGTTAGATCTGGTTTCAGAAAAGAAATTGCCTTGATCAATTATGCTGTGGGAAGGCCAGTAAAGTGAGACTTTAGACCAGGGCAGTAACTCCTTTTTACATTCACATGATGCATTTTGTTTTTAATATTTACAGTTGGCCATGGGAAGTTTCCTATTGGTCCATTCTAAGACATATTAATTTGAATGGTCCATTCTAATAGGATATTCCTGATTGATTTTATTTGATTTCTATCTCATATTCTATATGTTCTTTACTATCAACATTAAAAAACAAAACAAAAACAAAAAACAAAAAGAGATATCCCAAAGGTGCTTTTTCAAAAGACAATTACACTTTCTTTCTTTTTTCTTGAAGATGTTTCACTTCTCATCCAAGAAACTTCTTCAGTTTTGATTGAATGATGTGGAATGGAATGATCTATAATCCTTGCAGTCATCTGGTCATTAGCACTCTGAAGGTTGATCATTAGCTCTCAGAGTCATTGAGACTACATGGGGGGTTTATCACAAGCTCCACTGAATTGAAATGCAAATGGTGTGGAACGTTCTAGAATCTGCTGAAAGGACTGTGTTGTAAATAGGAGAGAGGTGGTATCATACCTTTCTCCCTCCATTGAGAGAATGCTGTTCAATTTTAACACAGGTGGCCTCTTTTATTTGTCTTTCAAACCAGTAGTCCTCTCTGTCCAGAATATGTCTTCAAAAGAATAACCTTTCAATTGCAGATGGACTGCTGAATTTAGCTTGATGGGATTGTTCTCCTATGTTTTGCTGTGTATTTGTGAAACGGTTATTTTGTTATTCCAATGTAAAGATCTGCACATATCTCACTGCACTGTACTGTATATATCAAATTGCTCATTTTGTTTCTGGTGTTTTATTGTCAGGGTGGACAAGCTTCTGCCTTAGGGTATTCTTGGGTTAAAAGTGTGCAAGTATATTGTGTTGGTTGAAAATCTTGCTGAGCTTTTCAGATATTCCTTCAATGTACGTAGTAGTGGGATTCAAATAATTTAACAACCAATTTGCTGCCCTAATGACTGGCTGGATAGGCATGGCTGGGTGGGCCAACTCAACATCACTCATTACAGGGGTGCCTTGCCTCACCCGCCCACTTGCCTGGCTTCCCGGCTGCCTGCTCGCCTGGCCTCCCAGACGCCAGAGCTCTTCTGTCTATTATTTGTCTACTACTACAGTGCCTAGTGCTATCTAGTGCCTGCCTGCCCATCTGGATCTGGAACTCTCATATAGAGCTAAAAATAGAGATATTTTTAGCTCTATTATTCTCTACAACTTTCTGTGGAAACTCCTTGATGGCTGGCTGGGGAATTCTGATAGTTAAAAGTCCACACATCTTTCAGTTGAGAGAAACTGATATACCCCTTGGGTTCATCCAGTGTGGTAAATCCCTGCTTCTATGGAGCTCGTGCTTAGTGCCTGTTCTTGTGCTGCTATGATCAGTGATCAGTACTGAATTCTACACACAAACACACATACACACACAAACAGAGCACTCTGGGATTGTGTGTGTGTGTGTGTGTGTGTGTGTGTGTATTAATTGTACCATTGCCCACAGAGTACATGGACACATATTTCCCCTAGGGACAAATTCTAGAAGGCCAACTGTGTTATCCTTCGCCTGGCCTTCCAGCTGCCTGCTCACCTGGCTTCACCACCACTTCTCTGGCTGCCGAGCCCAGGCAGCTGATCCAAAGAGCACATTTAAAAAGCAAGAAGCTCAGTGCTACAAGGAGAAGAAGTGCCGAGAAGCCATCGGCAAGAGGCCTAGGAGGGGAGGGGTGAGGCATGCTATTCAGCCGGTTTCCCGAACTGCACAAAAAGTTAGCTACTGGTTTGGGTGAACTGGTACAAACAGGCTGAATCCCACCACTGAATGTATGGAATGACAATGTTACTTCATTTGTTGTTCTCCTCTTTGTCTGTTATGGAAGAGCTGTTGCTAGGTCTTTTTGGATTTGATGAAATCCCAGTTGGGATAGCCACAAATTTGGAGGGCTTCCTTGACGTGTTTTAGTTCTTTTTCTTTTCCCCCTTTGCTGATGGTACAGCAGATGGCATGGTGGCTCAGTGGTTAAGATGCTGGACTTGTCATCTGGAAAGCTGGAAGCCCAGGTTGGAGACCTGAGTGCCATGCAATGGGATGAGTTCCTGTCCTCACCCCATCTCCTGCCAATCTAGCAGTTTGAAAGCATGCAAATGCAAGTAGATAAATAAGTACCATTTCAGTGGGAAGCTAACAGCACTCCATGACATCATACTGGCCACATGACTGCAGAAATGTCTTTAGACAGTGCTGACTTGAAATAGAGATGAGTTGGCGACAACTAGTGGAGCGAAATCTACAAGGGCTCCTTTACTGGTTTTTACCTTTGCTGGTACATGCGTGGTGCGAAACAAAATGTAAATACTGATTTGTATTTTCTGTAAATTTCAATGTTACTGTCTTTCTTAATGTGTGCCACACAGTCCAAGAAAATCAGACTATTCTCCTTAACATCTTCCAGTGTGAACTTAATGTATCTGTCCATAGAGTTGATGTGTTTGGTGAAGACTTCCACTTCCTGTGTTTTAAAACATACCAGTAAAGACAGTATGTAAACCAAAAAAGTAAACCTTGATCTAAATATGATGATAGCTCAGTTGGCTGTCAGTTTCCTGTCTAGAGAAGTGGTGTTTGTCTTATTTCAGAAAAGTAGTCTGCATTACTATTGTCCTAAGTTTCATCCTGAAGGGGTTATCTTATAGAGTGTGATGCAGGGGTGAAATCCAGCAGGTTCTGACAGGTTCTGTAGAACCGGTAGCGGAAATTTTGAGTAGTTTGGAGAACTGGTAAATACCACCTCTGGCTGGCCCCAGAGTGGGGTGGGAATGGAGATTTTGCAATACCCCTCCCTAGAATGGGGTGGGAATGGAGATTTTGCAATATCCTTCCCCTGCCACACCCACCAAGCCATGCCCATCAAGCCAAACCACACCCATCAAGTCATGCCTACAGAACCGGTAGTAAAAAAATTTGGATTTCACCACTGGTGTGATGAATGTGACAAAATGATTAATGAATAAAATCAGCAATGGCTCTTTTTTTTGTCACCCTTCTTCTATCACATTCAGGCTAGATTTAAAAACTGAGTTAAACATGGTTTGGTTTTGGCTCACTATAATGTGTAATTTCTAGTTTCCAAATCATGATCTGACCTTGATGTTTTGCATGAACTCACCAAATTTAGCATATTCAAAACTTCACAGTTTTAAACCATGAAGATCACATGTACTACATTTTACCTGTCTGACTCTTCCTGCATGGAGAAATTGCTTGATAATATTTTGAATGATTATTGATTGTGCATGAGGTGTTTTTAAAGGACCCTGGAAGCTATTAGCTTCGAAAGATAGAAATTGAGAAATGCTGAAATAGTGATATTAAGTGCCATTCTTGTTGGGATAAAATTCAAAATAATGTTTTTTCACTCTAAGCATCTGTAATGATTTGAACTGGCTGATTTAAGTATCTCTTGCTCTTTATCTGAAAATTATCTCTGATGTCCTAATGACACAGAGGGAAAAAAAGAAAGAAAGGGTGATTTTTCTCTTAATAATTTTTATTGCTGCTTGGCAGGAAACCTCTTAGACCAAAAGCAGGAATCCAGAGGATAAATAAAGCATTAATAACCTAGGAAAAAGGATAAAAACCATTTTTTAAAAAAACAGATCTTACAGATTATGGACAATATTTCCTTGCCCCTTTAAATTATTAAAATATTTTAATGCTTTTTTTTTAAGAAAGAGGTTTTAATGTCTATTTAATTAGAGGTAAGCTTTTTTCTTTTCTTTAATCACTGCAGGAAATTAACCTTACAACTCTAATAAACATTTTCTTGTCATCTGTGTTTTTTAAATTTTTTCAATGATTCTAGACATATCAAGTCAGACCACCTTAAATATTATTTGGCAGAAAGATGACATAAATCTTTAAAATAATCTTTATTTTAGGATATGATAAAATAATGTTCTTACACATATTTTATATGATCCACAGATTTGTTATGTCAGTCTAGTTAACAAGCTAATTTATTTCTGAATTAAATGCCTTCGCTTGCAAATCTACTTTTACGAAATTTGTTATCATTTGAAAAATCTACAGTGCCCACAATGTCAATAGGATGAGGAAAGGAACATAGCATAAAGACTATTGAAAGATAAGGTGGAGAGAGGCGGGGTTATGTTTTTATAGTCCTTTCCATTAGTGATTAGTGTAACTGCTGTTCTATATATATATAGATCACCAGTAGTAGCTTCAGTCTTCTGCTCTGGGGCAGCCAATTGAAGACTTCACTCTAGTTACTCCAGTTAACAGAACCTCTTACCAGAGACTGAATAGTTGCACTCAGGACTGTATCTCTCAGTAAGTATGTTTTATTCACTACTTCTATCACTTGGTTGCATGAAACAGACTTAAAAGACTTTCATTACTTAAAAAGAGAGAGACTTAGATTTCAGAATTTTCTGTGTACTGCCGTGTTTGAGAGAGTTAGGAAAGTATTCCTTAGTAAATGTATTGAGGGCCTGAGCTATAATTTTTTTCAGTGATCTTTTATTTTAAGTACTAATTTTACTGAATTCTCTTGGTGTTTCATTGCACAAACTAAAACTACCCCTGATCATATTGATCGAATTTCCTTGATTGATTGCTTAGCCCTCTGACAGACTTTTTGATATAGATGACACCTGATTTCCAGAAGGAGAAGGAAGAAGCTCTGTATATTTACAAGTGTAGATGCACAAAAAGAAATAATGTAATCAGGGCTTCTAAGGGATCCACATAGGTCCAAATATTATGAGTGCATCTCTCAGCACAGGAACTGGAGAGAAGAAAGCATTAACTTTGATCCTGAAGTTAAGTAAACAGAAAATTATATATAAATAGAGAAAATAAATGTGGCCGAGTTGTTGTGCTGCCAAGTGTGAGCTGCTATATTATTGGGTCAACAATTCCATGAAAAAGCGTTGCATTGTAAACTTTTTTAAACTAATGTCTTTTGAACCTTTTGTTTTTCAGAGGAATCAACTAGTAAAAATCAAAACATACAGATAACTCATTCCCATTCTCATCTTCAGTTCAGGCCAAAATGGGATGTAAGAGGGTGCCACACACAGTCCCTCCGTGCCCCATTTTGGCTGGCAGGGTGCTGCAAGAGGCATCTGTCCCATCTCTCTCCACTGCAACCAGTCCCCAGAGGAGAAGTACAATGCTGATCTGGCCCTCAAAGAAATCCAGTTTGACACCCCTGAATTAAAGGATCAATATTGTAAAAACTAAAAGTACTAATATTGTTATGTTAATAATATTAAACAACTCTTTCTGCTTCATTTCTGGTAACCAGTTGATACAATTGCATTAATGATATTTTATGATTAACATGCTGATTTTTAAAATTATGTAAAATATGTTTAATTAGAAAGCAGAAGTCTAGAGGGGAAAAACAAGTCTTCCCCTCCCCTTTTTAAATATAATGTTATTAAGGATTATAGTATATCAAACAAATTTAAAAAATACAAAAAGCTAACATAAAAATATATTTTAAAAAATAAAGAAGAAAAAATATTTAGAAAATGTGAAACTGCTTAAAAAGGGGGGGAAATATATAAGAAACTTCCCCCTTCATTCCCAAGTATATTGAACATTAACGGTTCATTGCTATCTCTTAAAATACAACCAGATCATTCCATATTAGTTCATTCTCTTTAAACGCATCTCCAAATCTTCAACTTTCCTTCCTAGTCAGCAAAGATAAGTCAATTTTATATTCTTGTCTTCTTTCTCCTAACCATACTCATAAATAAAATTCTGGTTTCCATTTTCTTCTAGCATTTTATTTCTTCTCTTGAAATTTTTACCATCTTTTAAGTCCAGTTGTGATTTTCATGATGCAAGTTCAACAAATGTCTTATATTTCAATTTGAAAGGGTAATCTACAATATCTTTTTCAATTTTGAATAATCATTCAATTGATTATTTTTTAATATAGTGAATCTATCTCAGTTGTCTCCAGAGGGATTTGTTTGTCTTCAGTGGTAAGTTTTGCTACCAGTAAAAGTTGAAAAGTTCAAGTACAAGTTAGAGTACAGTACTGCAGCTACTTCAGCTGACTGCTAGTTCAGCAGATCAGCAGATCAAATCTCACCGGCTCAAGGTTGACTCAGCCTTCCATCCTTCCGAGGTGGGTAAAATGAGGACCCAGATTGTTGGGGGCAATATGTTAGTTAGTATACTGTCGATTGTTGTAAGCCGCCCAGAGTCCTTGGAGAGTGGGCGGCATAGAAATATGATTAATAAAAAATAAAAAAGAAAAGAAAAAAAAAAGAAAAGTTCAAGTACTTCACAGGGCTCATAAATCACTGTTTCCTCTGGCAATCTAACTTCAAGGTTTTGTTTTATAATCGATATATAACAGCTATCCCAAATAAAAGGCTCTTTCTAATTAGCTTCATAGTTTTTCTTTTTTCTTTTTCTTTTCTTTATGCTTCCAGAGACCTTTAAAAACAACATGGAATCCACATCCAGAATGTTATATCTTCAGCTGGTCTTCCTCTTAATAGTGAATTTAGTTTACGGCGATGAAACATTTCAAAATGAGATCCTTGCCTCTTTCGGACATCAAGATCGTCATTGCTTTGATACGGCCTCTTTACATCTGATTCGGTTCAGGAAAATGAGAGTGCAGACAACTCCTGCGCTCTGGACTTTCATGAAGAGCCTATATGACAGGCGAAGCAGGGACAAGTGGTTTGAGGATTCCTACTTTAGCCTCCTGTATGATTTTCAGAGAATGTATGTTGATTGTCTTCTCGGAAAGGAACATGGAGTGGGCAAGAGACACGCAGCATCCAAGAGATCACTTTAATATGCAGACCAAAAACTTTACAAGGTAAAAATAATCTGAGTTTTCCCTTTCTATTTGGTTTCATATTAATGAATGTTGTTAAAGATTTTGATCTGATGTTAAAGATTTTCTCTTTTCCTGGATTATTTTAGTCAATTTTTACTTTACAATTATTGTCACATTGCAAGCAATACAAGCAGGGGTCTCCAACCTAGGCAACTTTAAGACTTGTGGACTTCAACTCCCAAAGCTGGCTGAGGAACTCTGGGAGTTGAAATCCACAAGTCTTAAAGTTGCCAAGGTTGGAGACCCTGATACAAAGGACCTCCTTTATGTATCTCCAGATTAGAGATATAATGGGGGGAATCTTCCCTCCTCTCCAATTTTTGATAGAAAAAACAAATTCTATTGAATAAGGATTCCAGTCTTAAGCCTCAGGGGCCATAGGATTACAGCCTAATCGAACCATTGCTGATTTCTTTTCTGTATTTCTTTCATATATTACAGCTGAGCACTTAATGCTTTACAGTCTTTTGTTACACCAGTACCCTACAGAGTTTGGGAATTAAACATTGTTTAATGTTTTAAATGAACTTTGTGATGGGGTCTTCCTAGATTCAGAACACCTGCTTAATCAGCAGATGGCGGTGGCTAGAAAGGCCTTTAATACAGCTTCATTCAGTGTTCCACTCTATTATTGATTGGAGGACTCTTGAGATCCACTCTACTCACCTCACAGCTTGACTATTATAGCGGCTCTATGTGGAGCTGCCCTTGAAGACTACAGAACTTTAACTTATCCAGAATGCAGTATCACAAGCATTGATGAGTATACTTCAAAGTGCCATATAACATTCTGTTCTACACACAACACTGGTTGCCAGATTGCTTCTGCGTGTGATTCAAACTGCTATTATACCTATAAAGTCCAATATAGTAAAGGGCTTGGTTACTTGAAGGATCAACTATCTCCCTTTGTATCTGGCTGACTGATTCAATCTGGCAGGGCTGACACACTCTGGTTCCTTCAATTAAATAATGCCATCTATATTGTAATCCTGAAAGCACACTTTCTTTGTTATAGCTCCTTCCCTTGGAATGAGGTTATTCCAGAGATCTGACTGGCTTTTGGTGGGAATGACTGAAACCTTCATTAAACCCAAGCAGTTTTTCTTTGTTACCACCTGCTTTTGTCATTTTTATCCTAATTTTGTTTCTGGTTCCCCCCCCTCCCAATGTTTTAAACAATAAAGAAACTGTCCAGAGTTGCTGGGAATCAGGCAGCATACAATTAATAAATAGTAATAATGATTTACTTATTATAATAATTTCTTTCATGGGAATTGAATTTATGTTCATTCATAAACATTAATAAATTTTAAAAACTTTGACAAGGGATTTTAATTTCAATTTTATTTAATATTTTATAAATGCAGTGTTAATCATTAAAGCAGATTATAAATCTGAAAATAGGAATGTTTCATTTGCATTTTTATTTCTACCATTATGTTATTACTATTTTAAAAAACAAAGCTGTTCTCTTTACCAATTATGAATTGAATTGAAATCGAATTGATTTTAATTGGGTTGTTTTAAATTGTGGCCAAAAATATTTAATTATTTTTAAACTGTTTTTAAATTTTGTATGTTCTGTTTATTCTGGCTGTTCACTGCCCTGAGTCCTGTTGGAGAAGGGCGGTATACAAATTAAAACAAATAAATAAATAAAAATGAACAATTTATAGAATTTTAATATTTCTTACTATCTTCTTTTTTCTTATGCAGGCTTCTTGAATCCTAAGCATAAAACGAGGCAAATTTATAGGAAGCATATGGCAAACTAATGTCAAAAAGAAAAAGAAAAAAGCTTGTTTTACCACAGATGGTTCTGAATACTATTTCTTATCTTTTTCTGATTTGAAAAACTTGTTGCATATAATAATTACAAACATGATCTTCTGTTATTAGTGTTTCAAAACTTCCATTTGCCAGTTCCAGTGCTTTATAAATGTTGAGTAGTTAACATTCTCTTAGGAAAAATTGTATCTTTAAAATTAGCACATGTTTATAAAATTCTTACTCATTCCTTTTGGGGGAAAAGTGCTAAATTCAGTGGAATTCCAATATATTTTTTATAGATTAATAAATGATGGTGCAACATCAAGAAATATATTTGTAATGCATCTTATAAATGTGTTACATTTCATTATCAGTTATATGACAGGGCAATGTCTATGTAAAGCCAAGGAAAGCAATCATGGTTGATGTGATTTTCTGTGCAGTCTAGAATTATTAATTTTATGGTTCATGTTGATTATTACAAATTAAAATATGCTTTTCCTGCAGTAAAGATTGAAATAGTGTTGCTATTCTTTTAAATGTAATTCTATTGACTTGTAGTAGTATACTTTTCTTGATTTAACATGATCAAGGCTCTTCTGTAGTATCAGTACTTTTCAGTGCACATACAACAATACAGAGAATCATCACCATTTGAAATTATGGTGCTAAAAAATGTCTGGTCCTCACACTTATGTCTGGTGATTGCAATTCAGGTATTTGGCAACCAGGTCCCATTTACAATCGTTGCAGTGTACTGTGGTCATGTGATTGCAATTTGTGACCTTATTTGCTAATTTCCAGCAAAACATACCCATTCAAAAGACAGGGATTGCTCTTATGACCGTGGTATTCATATAACAACCATTGAAAACATAGTTGTAAAATAGGGTTTGACTTGACCTGTGACTGCAAAATTTTGGTTCCAATTTTCCAACAGAAATTACTTTATGTGGGGAAACTTGCGATACATGCAATATGTATAACCTATATAAAGAAAAGATGTAAACATCCATACATTTATATCTTTATGAATTACTCTAGTCTAGGGCCTGAAAAATAATATTAAGAAAAGCAGTGACATTAAATGTTAAAGGGGCTCCTAATAAAGGAACATCCTCCATTGGCATTTTAGTGCCTATCTAATGATCTTTTAGCTTCAAATTTGCAGCAAGTTTGGAATACACGTTAACAAGAAAATTATCCTTCCAAGTCAATTGATAATCATGGGGGGAGGGGGGGATCCATTCAAAGTTTGTGAATGACAAAGTAAATGCTCCTTGCAGTGGTACAGTCTGTAATGGAGTCTTATGTGGAGCCTGGAGCAGAATAATAAGATCATAAAGATTCTTAAGGAACTTCTTGGGGTCAAATGTAGAAATAAGAGCCAATAATTTCTGTCCAAGATTTGAGGAGGGTAAAATGCAAAATTTTCTTCCATTAGTGGCATTTGTCACCAATTCATGTGAGCATGAAAGGCAAGGAAAGGCAAGGGAAAAAGAGAAAGATACACCCAATTGAATGCAGAATTCCAGAGAATAGCTAGAAGTGATAAGTATGCCTTCTTAAATTAACAGTGCAAAGAAATAGAAGAAAACAGTAGAATAGGGAGGACCAGAGATCTCTTCAAGAAAATTGGAGATATGAAGGGAACGTTTCATGCAAAGATGGGCATGATAAAGGACTAAAATGGCAGGGACCTAACCGAGGCAGAAGAAATTAAGAAGAGGTGGCAAAATTACACAGAAGAACTATACAAGAATGAGCTCAACGTCCCTGATAACTACAATGGGGTGGTCAGTGACCTCAAGCCAGACATCCTGGTATGTGAAGTCAAATGGGCCATAGGAAATCTGAGCAACAACAAAGCTAGTGGAGAAGACAGTATTCCATCTGAGATATTCAAAATCTCAAAACACGATGCAAAAAGTGCTGCACTCAATTTGCCAGCAAATTTGGAAAACTCAACAGTGGCCACAGGATTGGAAAAGGTCAGTTTACATTCCAATTCCAAAGAAAGGCAAAGCCAAAGAATGTTCAAACTACTGCACCATTGCACTTATTTCACATGCTAGCAAAGTTATGCTCAAAATCCTACAAACTAGGCTCTAGCAGTATGTGGACTGAGAACTACCAGAAGTAAAGGCAGGATTTTGAAGAGGGAGAGGAACTAGAGATGAAATTGCCAACATACACAGGATCATGGAGAAAGCTAGAGAGTTTCAGAAAAAACTTCTACTTCTGCTTCATTGACTGTGCTAAAGCTTTGATTGTGTGGATTACAATAAATTGTGGCAAGTTCTTAAAAAGATGGGAGTACCAGACCATCTTATTTGTCTCTTGAGAAACCTATATGCAGATCAAGAAGCAACAGTGAGAACTGGACACGGAACCACTGATTGGTTCAAAATTGAGAAAGGAGTCTGGCAAGGCTGTATACTGTTGCCTTGCCTATTCAATTTATATGCAGAGCACATCATGAGAAAGGCGGGGCTAGATGAATCACAAATTGGAATTAAGATTGCTGGAAGAAATGTCAACCTTAGATATGCAGATGATGCCACTCTAACGGCAGAAAGTGAAGAGGAAATAAAGATGATACGGGTGAAGAAGGAGAGTGCAAAAGTTGGCTTGAAACTCAACATTAAGAAAACTAAGATCATGGCATCCGGCCCTCTCAATTCTTGGCAAACAGATGGGGAAGAAATGAAGGTAGTGACAGATTTTATTTTCCTGGGTTCCAAGATCACTGCAGATGGGGACTACAGCATGAAATTAAAAGACACTTGCTACTGGGGAGAAAAGCTATGGCAAACCCAGACAGCATATTAAAAAGCAGAGACATCACCCTGCCAACAAAAGTGCGTATAGTCAAGGTTATGGTTTTCCCAGTTGCAATGAATGGCTGTGAAAGTTGGACCACAAGAAAGACTGAGTGCCAAAGAATTGAGGCTATTGAACTATGGTGCTGGAGAAGACTCCTGTGAGTCCGTTGGACTGCAAGGTGATCAAACCAGTCAGTTCTAGAGGAGCAACCCTGACTGCTCTTTAGAAGGCAAGTTCGTGAAGATAAAACTCAAATACTTTGGCCACCTAATGAGAAGGAAGGACTCACTGGAGAAGAGCCTAATGCTGGGAAAGACTGAGGGCAAAAGAAGAAGGGGACGACTAGAATGAAGTGGCTGGATGGAGTCACTAAAGCAGTCAGGGTGAGCTTAAATGGACTCCAGAGGATGGTAGAGGCCAGGTAGTCCTGGAGGAATGTTATCCATGGGGTCACGATGGGTTGGACACGATTTCGTGACTAGCAACAATAACATGTGAGCAACCTGGATGTTTTCTATACTCCAGATAGGAATATGTTCTAGACTGTATATACGTGCAAGAAGACATTGCATCAGAACAGGAATTTGGACAGTAACATATAGGATATTGCAAGGCATATGGTTTATCACGGGCAACAAAAGACTTTAAAAAATAAAAACACAGTATCCAAGAAAACACTAGCCATGAAGAAGTCATGGCTATTGCCATGTTATATAGAAGTTTTTCCCACACTGCACAGTTAGTGAAGAAAAGTCCCCTATAACACACAATTACATTAAAAAAGCAGACAGAAATGTTCAAATACTATTTTCTATTCTGTCACCTGGAGCTTTTAAACAGCAACTTCAGGGCCAAGTGGTTTGGCACAATATAACATCCAAGCAGGGTTTGCTGGATCTGCAATCTTCAATCTGGTATAATGAATCCAAGACTTGATTGCCTGGACTTCCATACAGGTTTAAGTGGTCAACAATATTTGAAAATGTCGCTTCCACTTCGTTGCCAGCAGATCTTCATTTCTTCAAGACTTCTCCTACACCAGGAACAAAAAGATGAACTGGTTGGTCCAATTCAACAGGTGCAACTTCCTGCAAATATTTAACAAGAGAAAATAAATCATAGCAGAGAGTTGTTTATCATAAGCCTGCCTAATACCATTTACAATTTGGTGTGGGTCAGAAACTGAGTCAGGTGAAAATAATCTGATAGGATCTACTATAAAGAAATTCAAAAAGACTAATTTTTGTTTGCTTATTTGGTGAAATCCGTAGTCTTAAAAGACATAAGGGCAATGCTTTGACTCAAGTCAACTTAGCTTCTTTGGCCAATTTAGCCCAGTGCTTTTAATTAAACCATAGTCTTTTTCATTCTCGTATTTAATTCTGCATGATAAATGGCATAGAATTTCCATTCCATTCCAATCCATCCAGGATTGATGAACAATCTTTGAAGTGATTTCCATTGTCTGAGCCAATACCCAAATAGGCAGTCCAAATCTGGGAATATTTTATTTCAATAACACTTTGATCAGTCTCCTAGTCTTGTTAGTTTTAATAGGAAATGCTTCATCCCATACTTAGAAAGTGGCCACAAGTACTAATATCTTCACAACTTATTTCCCATAAACAACATATTTAACATCCTCCGATTTTCTGGGGCATCTGGATCCAAGTCTGAATACTATCTTATAACATGTGATTAGGGAATGAACTAGGGGTTTCACAAGGAGACAACTCCTCACAACTAGAAGTTGTCTAGTTTCATAAATTTTCCCTAAATGTTTCTTCTTTGGAATAGCAACCATTAAAGCTACAACCACTTTGTTTCCGTATTACTGCAGTGCTCTCAAATCTGCTGTGATGCTTGGATCAAGACGAGGTTTGCAAAAAAACAGATTTTATTTATGGCCAAAAACAAAATACTGGGTGGAACTATATCCAGAACATACAGATACAATGCATGCGAGGAGATAGCCAGCATAATAAACTCAGCAATTTGAAATTGCTGCAACCAACAGGAATGAAATACAGATGTTTCAATTTCCTTTCTTTTGAAAGGTATATATATGCATTCTGAATTATTGTTCTTCTGAAAGACTTCCGAAAGTCTTTTAAAACTTCTAAAATTTTCCCCTTTCTAGACAATGACTCTCAAATGAAACTCAAAAGAATCCCTTGTGCTTCATATTCCCTAAGTTACCACTTCCTTACTTTTCTTAAATGACTTCTCCATTTCTGATGAGAAAGGTATCACTTTTTATGTTCACCTTTCTCTGATCAATTGCCATTATGAATATTCTGATAGTTCCATGCTGGAATATGTGTGTTAGTTAATTATTTTCTTTGTATAAATATTTGTGGTATTATTTATGTTTCAATTGTGAATATTCAGTTTAATTTTCTAAATTCAATGTCAAAATTCTTGTATATCTCAAAGTTTATAAGATACACCTCTACTTGTATAAATTCATGTGTGTATCTATAAAAAGATGTCTGCTAATAAATTAAATCCCTTGCTAGCAGACACTGCATTATCCACATTTTTAAACATTCACCATGTTCTTATGATCTAATTCATCAATAAATATGATAGTTTATAAATACTTTCTTCTATGACTCATTGTCCAAGACTGAAAAATAATGAAATGTTTGTGAGTGAATTATGACTCAGAGTTTCTACATAAAACAAGTTCCATGAAAAGGCAATATAGTTCTCAGTATTTGAGGTTATTTTGATCATGATTTTCCCTGAAAAGAAGATATTACTCTTGATGTCTTTGATTCCAATATGTACATTTGAAAGTGAACTAAGATGCATATAAGGGTAATCAATGAATCATCCACTTTGTTAATGAAAGTTAAAACTTTTAATATCTCTGCAACACATCATGTTCCAGCATTTCTCCCATTCACCTTATTAGGAAGCAATTACTGAATTATAACAGTGATTACCAATGGTACTTTCATTTTATTCCTTAGACATCTTCTTTAACATCTTTTAACATTTTTTAAACATCTGGTGAGTGGCAGCTGGCTCAGTATCGACTGAAGGCGGAGACCTCATTGATCAGAACGGCTTCAGAAGAACAGCACATGGTGTGGTGGCAGCCACTTGAACAGCATGTGCAGGTGTAGAAAGCAAAGGGAAGACTACTACACTATATATTTCCCAGGAAAATCATGTTAATGGTGGCAAAACCTAACAATGACCCAGAGTATGGGCACCCCTTAAATGGGGCAGGGGTGCTAAGAATCTCCTGGTCCGCTAGAAGCATGATAAACCCAAAAGTACAAATTGGAACGTGGACCCTGAGAAGCCTATATGAATCTGGGAAAACACACACTACCCAAGAAATGTTCAAATACAATATCTCTATACTGAGAGTGAGTGAAATGCGCTGACCTGAAAATGGAATGTGTAGAATAGGAGATTATACTATCTACTACTCTGGTGAAAATAGTAAACATCATCGAAATGGAGTAGCTATAATAGTAAACAATCTTGTAAATAAATGCATCAAGTCCTTTATTCCTGTATCCAATAGAGTGATTATGATCCAAATAAATAATACTCCAGTAAATATGAATGTTATACAAGTTTACGCTCCCACAGCTGTCAGTGATGAAGAGGATTTAGAGAAGTTCTATGAAGACATAAGCAGTATATTGAAAACCCTAAAAAGTAATGATATCACAATACTCATGGGGGACTTCAATGCAAAAGTGGGAGAAGGAAGTGATGCTCCTGTAGTTGGAAACTTTGGCTTAGGGACCAGAAAGATAGAGGTGACAGATTTATAGACTTCTGCAAGAAACATAGGCAATTTGTGATGAATACTTTTTTCAAGTTACCAAAAAGACGCTTTTACACTTGTAAATCAGCGGCAGATACACGAAATAATATAGTAAGGAACCAAATTGACTATTTTACAATAAACAAAAGATTTAGAAACTCAGTAAAATCAGCAAAGACATACCCAGGCGCAGTTGTACCATCCGATCATAATTTACTACTTGCCGAAGTCCAACTGAAACTAAAAAAGATGAAAAACCCAAATCCTCCTAAACCAAGAATTGATAGTGACTTCATCATTAAACATAGAGATAAGATAAAAGAATAACTAGAAATTCATTTAAGAGAAACCAACAACCTAAATAATGAAGATGTAGAAGTGAACTGGAATAAATTTAAATATGCAATAGTAGAGGTAACAAACTCAAAACAAAGAGAGAGGTACCACAAGAAACAACAGTGGATGATGAATGAAGTTCTTCATCTCATGGATGAAAGACGTTCTTATAAAAATAAAAACAAAGAAAAATACAATGAATTGCAGAAAACAATTAGAAGAAAAAGTGGTTTGCAAAGAGATGCAAAGAAATAGAAGAGACAGAACGTATGCATGATAATTTCAATTTACACAAAAAATGAAAGAAGCAGCAGGTATCTGCAAAAAGAAAGCCAACAACTTAGTTGACGAGGGGAAAATCATCTTGAATGAGGATGAAAAATTAAAAAAATGAAAGGAATATATTGAAGAACTTTTTGAGGACACTAGGGTTGATATTGATATGGGAAATATAACAACTGGACCAAACATCACTATGGGGGAGGTTGAACATGCAATAAAAATAGCAAAAATAAGAAAAGCCACAGAACCTGATGATATCCCAGTAGAAATTTTAAAATTGCTGGAAGATAATGGAAATAAATTTTTACTGCAGCTCTTCAATCAAATATATGAAACAGGAAAGATACCAAATGATTGACTAAAGTCAACCTTTGTGACAATCCCCCAAAAAATAAATGCAAAGAAGCATACCGAATACATCTTAATGAGTCATGCCCTGAAAATCTTCCTGAGAATAATTCACACACGAATATACAACAAAATTGAGGAGTGTCTAAGTAACACACAATTGGGTTTCAAAAACAATCTTGATATACGGGATGTCCTATTCAGCATTCAAGTTCTTGTACAGTGCTGTAGAGATATCAATCACAGAGTTTATATGTGCTTCATCGATTTTGAAAAAAGCATTTGATAAAATAAGACACAGCAAACTATTACAAATCCTGAAACAAGTGAGGCTAGATGACAAAGACATCCGAATCATAAAGAATCTATATTGGCATCAGGTAGCAAATGTGAGACTAGGCCAAAAATACTCAGATGATGCAGAAATACGAAGAGGGGTCAGACAGGCTGTATTCTGTCTCCGCTGTTATTTAATATCTACTCTGAGTCAATTTTCAATGAAGAAATAGAAAACATTGATGCTGGCCTCAAAGTAAATGGTGTTCAGATCAACAATTTAAGATATGCTGATGATACAGTTCTGCTTGCCAGTAAGCATGAAGACCTTTAGCTCCTCAACAGAGTCTCAGAAATATCTGAAAAATATGGCTTGAAGCTTAACACCTCAAAAACCAAGATCATGGTCATCAGCAAGCAGACCATTAATTTATCACTGATAAATTTGGAAGGAATACCATTAGAAAAAGTTGAAAGGATCATGTACCTCGGTTTTAATTTACATGAAAGCTGGGACATGATCAGTGAAGTAAAGACAAGGATAGAGAAAGCTCAAACAGCGTTCTTCAGAATGAAAAAGGTCTTCAGCCTAAGACTGAAAATAAGACTGACAGGCTTGTCAGATGTTACATCTTTTCTATCCTGCTCTACGGAGTAGAGTTGGTCTCTGACGGAAAACCACTTGAAGAAACTAAAAGCATTTGAAATGTGGATTTACAGATGGCTATTGCGTATAAGATGCGTTAACAAAATCACAAATGAGGAGGTGATAAGCCGCCTGGGAAAGCAAAGGGAAATAATCAAAGCCATTAAAAAGCGAAAGTTTTTGGACATGTGATGCGACACCCAGAAAAATCCTTCACTTAATCCTCCAAGGAAAAATTGAAGGCAAACGAGGCCCAGGCAGAAGAACATCATAAATTGGAAATTAAATTAAATTAAATTAAATTAAATCATGGCTTTAAAACCTAAGGGACTGGTTTGGACAAAACTCAGCAGCACTTTTTCATACGGCTGTTGACAAAAATAGGATTGCCAACATGATCGCCAGCGTCCAATGACGAACATGGCACAAGAAGAAGAAGAAGAAAACATCTTTTTTTCCTTCTTTTCATGATTCAGATGTTTTTAACATAAATAGTATAATACACAGTTAAATGCATCTTAGTACTCAGTCACAGAATGCAAATTGAGTTAATTCGGCAAAGATTAGACATAACTGATCTTCATAATGTATTAGATTTATTGGTTAGAATATTAATGATATCCACATTATTTCAGATTATTATACAGGAATATGTATATATGCACCCATAGATACAAATATATGCTATTTAAAGATAACATTTTACTAAGGTTCCAAATGATCCAAATAGGCCATTAAGATGCAAACTCTAAGTACAGAACTATGCAGAACTGTCAATATCAGTATTGGACAACATTTATTTTACAGTTAGTGAACTTTTCTTGAATGAATCTATTGCTTTAACTCCTTCGAATTTTTTTAAGGCTCCTCCACGAATTGGAAGCTTTTTCAGTGCAAGATCTGTATCAGCTAGTGGACCTCCAATTAATTCAGAAGGTGTACTTTCCACTGTTACCAAGCGACCAGATGCAACCTGCAAAAATAAAAATTGCTCAATAATCGGAAAAAACAAAAACAAGAGTTCAATTTCATTTTTGTTTTTCCAACCTGGGAAACTGAGATTGGAAGCTTTAAAACAAAAAATATTATGAAAGGCAAAGTTTGATTAAATTGACTTTAAAAATCTTTGTTTCTTATTCATTTCTATTTTCTTTATCAAAATTACATTTTTGTTTAAAAAAATTTATCCTTGTTTTATAGCTTAGGTTTGAGTTATTTATTGAAAGTGTATTATTTATATAAGCATAATTTATAAAGTCAATATTGACTAAAAAGTAAACTTTCATTTGCAATATATAGACAAATAGGTAAGAGATAGATAGCCAACTCTTCATTTGTGTTTTGTACTTGCTAAGACCAGTAAATTGCTGTTGTTACATGTATTTATCCCTACATCTTTTCTGGATTTCTAAGAACTGCTTCTCCTCACTATAGTAGAATCTTTATTCCAGTCACCGATCAGCATTATTTCCTCACTCTAATAAAGGAAGGTCTTTTAAATTCTACTTTTAAAATATATTATCCAATAGATTGTATTTTTTGTGTTCATGTGTGTGACTGTGTATGTTAGAAAGAATCAAAAGTACCGCTACATATGCATACAATCACATCTATATCCTAATTTATATTTAATGTTCAAATCAAAATCTTTTACAACAATCACAGACAGGAGGAAAATATTAGAGGTTTTTTTGTATCAAAGCCAATTATTTTTTAATTTTTTTAATTTTATTTATTTATTTATTTACAAACAAAGTATTTATTCACATACAGATCATGACGGGAGCTTTACACAATATATTAACTTCAGTCAAAATATACAAATAAGATATAAAATCTACACTAATCTTATCTTCTTTTTATTCTATTATTCAACCAAGTATACCATTGGTCCCAGCATTGAAAATATGCGGAATCCTTTTGATCTCTCAAAATTTTTGTTAACATCAGCTTCCGCATATTCAATAATTTTTCCCAAAATCAAATCTTCAGCCGGTAGGTCTTTCCCCTTCCAATATTGAGCAAAACATATTCTTGTTGCAGTTGTGATATATACAATCAGACACCATGTATTCATGCCTATCTTATCTGGCCTGATATTTAATAAATAGTATTCTGGTTTCAATTGTAATTTATATCCAGTGATTTCTAATATCCATCCCTGTATAAATCTCCAAAGCTTAATTACCTTGGGGCAGGTCCACCATACGTGAAAATAAGTACCTATCTCCCCACATTTCCAACAGTTTGGGGAGAGTCCTGGGAACATTTTGGATAATCGGGCAGGAGGGAGATGCCATCTATATACCATCTTATACAAGTTTTCTTTGTAAGTGCTTGCCATCAGGAGTTTCAATTGTTTCGTCCATATTTCTTCCCATTTTACCAACTTAATTGAGCAACCAATATTTCTCCCCCAGGCAATCACTGAATCTTTAACAATCTCATCCCTTATCAGTAATTTATTAAGAGTTTATAAATCTTGGATAACATTCTTTCCTCCTTTCCTAGTATAATATTGTCTATTTCTTGCTGGGTCATATCTATGCCACCTTGTTCCTTGTCTTTCTTATGTTTAGAGCTGATCTGGGCATAAGACCACCAGTCCAATTCTATTCCCTGAAGGAATAATTTTAACAAACTAAAATAGTATATTGGAAATGCCTTCCTAAAAGAAAGCTACATACTACTGTCCCAAAGGTGCTTTTTTCAGGAGGCAACTGGACTTTCTGGTTTTTCTTTAAAGACATTTCGCTTCTCATTCAAGAAGCTTCTTCAGCTCTGTTCTTCAAAGAAAAACCAAAAAGTCCAGATGCTCTTGAAAAAAGCACCTTTGGGACAATCATGACCTGACTTTATCAGGTCATTGATAAAATGAAAATAAGCTTCTCTTAAATATCCATAGGGCCATGAGCATAATAGAATAATACAGTTAATATTTTGGCACATTTATGGTATATCTGAAAAGAAAATCATTTCAGTGTAAGTTTGTATATTTTATTTATAGACTATCCTGCTTTATGGTAATGTAATACAAACTTTTTTATAGTGATTTATATCTTAAATATTTGATTGAATCAGTTTGGTCTAGTGATTAATGCAGCAAGACAGAAAGCGGGAGACCATGAGTTCAAAGTTTTGCCTTAGCCATGAAAGCCAGATGGATGGGCCAGTCACTCACCCTTAGCCCAACTCACCTCACAGGGTTATTATGATAGGGAAAATAGGAGGAGGTGTGTTAAATATGTTCGCTGTCTCGAGTTATTCGTAAAAAGAATAAAAGTGGGATGTAAATAAATAATAAAATAAAAAAATAATTGCTTTAATTTGGATTAGAAATGAACAATTAAGAATTTTACTTACAGTTGTATTTAGGCCTTTAATGTCAGTTGGATGGAAAGTTGCATTGTAGTGTTTTATCTTTGGTCTAGAGTTTTCTATAGATTTTTCTCGAAGTCTTTTTGCTTTCTAGCAAAAAAATTGAAAAAATTAGGTTCATACATAAATTAGCTTTTGTTAATGAGATATTTAATGTCAGAATGATACATAGGAGAATATTTCAAACCATACTTTTCTAAGTGTCAATCCTGAACTAAAGTGATGTAAATAGTTATGCTACATGTAAAGCATGCTACATAAAATAACCACCCATTGTCAACAACTATAATAAAACTCAAAAGAATTCTTATGTCCATATTTTAGAAATTATGTATTCATTGCTTATTCTCAATATGCTTATTTATTCACTGCCTATTCTTAACATGTTTTTTCATATTCTTAATATTCAATCTATTTTTAAAATGTAAATAACAATTAATAATGAAACTGCTTCATTACTAAACTATTAATTCAGTTATTTAGATAAATACGAATTTGAAATATACTGTCATCCCTGGTGAAGTTTACTGAATACTTTCTTACCTTCAAAGCCTCGTAGTTTGATGTCCGAGCTAAGAAATTTTCCCAAGATTTATTGACTATTTCCTTTTGTTTATGGAGAGAATGAATCTAGAATGAAAAACAGGAGAAGGAAACATACTTAATTCTAAAGCATTTACAGAAAATCTTAGCTTACAGTATAGCAAAGGGTAAAGTTCAAATCATTATATATCTGCAAATGTTCTCTATTCTAAAGTTCATATAGTATATTATATATATGTCCCACAAAAGTGTCACAGCCTTAAAGAAGTAACGTTCTAACTAGCCATAGTAGTTATAGTAGTTATTTCTAAATAAATTATTGTGGCACAAACTTACCCTTCCATAACATTTTTCCTCCTCCTGAAGTTCCTGAAACTGCTGGCTTTCTAGCATCTCAGTTTGGAGAGAAACTACAATCTTTCCAACATTTTCAAGGGCTTCAGTAATAAGCTGTAATGCTTCCTGGTCAGGTGTCACAGGTCTAAATTTTTCTTTTTTAAGTTCTGCACATACTTCATCCCAGATCTCACCAACCTTTATATGTTATAAACAAATAAGATATTTTAGAAGACTATCAATATCATATTAATTTCCCATCCCACCTCTATAAACTATTCACTATCCAAGTAGTATTGAACAAACTTGTAAAGAAATAATTTCCAATAAATTTTGGAAAGCAAAATTTCTTTTAAAACAGCAGTTCTTTAAAAAACTGTGTGCCACTGTAACTCAAGGAGCTGTTAAGACTGGTGTGAAAGATGAAAAAACAATGTTGCTTCCTTGCTCTGCACTGGCAGATGCAATGAAGTAGGCAGTTCCTTTAACTAATCAAATCTCTGCAGGTTAATTAGATCATTAGATTTTTACTTTGCATCAACTATTCACTTTTAACCTACATGTGCTTTTTAAAAAATGTTTTACAGGTCACCTGAAAAACTATAATATCAAATATGAAACTAACAGGCTCAGTTGTCTAATATCAAGAATTAGAAATCTTTGTAAAAAAAAACCCTGATTAAAATATCTTCTAGTTTTTACTGATGAAATTATGATCCTACTTACAAACAATATAGGTCAGGTTTTAATTCACTGAGAAAATTTCTGTATATTAATAAATATAATTTATTGGCAGGGGGGCAGAGGTCGACCTCAAGGTGCCTCGTTTGCGGGGTGCCGCAAGCATCAGTCCTCTCGCTGCTCCTCTTCAACATTTATGTGAAGCCGCTGGGTGAGATCATCCGTGGTTTTGGGGTGCGTTGCCAACTGTATGCTGACGATACTCAACTGTACATCTCCACTCCTGACCACCCCAATGATGCCCTCGAAGTAATGTTCCAGTGCCTTGAAGCCGTGCGGGTCTGGATGGGGAGGAACAGGCTTCAACTCAACCCTTCCAAGACCGAGTGGCTGTGGATGCCGGCGTCCCGGTATAGCCAGCTGGTGCCATCGCTGGCTATTGGGGGTGAGTTACTGGCCCCCACAGAGGGGGCTCGCAACTTGGCTGTCCTCCTGGATTCACGGCTGTCTTTGGAAGGGCATATGACGGATGTGGCCAGGGGGGCCTTCTATCAGGTCCGCCTGATGTGCCAGTTGTGCCCCTTTCTGGATCGGGACTCCTTATGCACAGTCACCCATTCCTCGTCACATCTCGCCTGGACTACTGTAACACTCTCTACATGGGGCTTCTCTTGAGGTGCTCCCGGAGGCTCCAACTGGTCCAGAATGCAGCCGCGCAGGTGATTATGGGAGCCACAGGCGCTCCCACGTAATACCTCTCCTGCGCGAGCTGCACTGGCTCCCAGTGGTCTTCCGGGTGCGCTTCAAGGTGTTGGTTCTCACCTTTAAAACGCTCCATGGCATAGGGCTGGGATGCCTGCGAGACCGCCTGCTGCTACCAATAACCTCCCACCGGCCAGTATGCTCGCACAGAGAGGGCCTCCTCAGGGTGCCGTCGCCAAGCAATGTCGGCTGGCGGCACCCAGGGGGAGAGCCTTCTCTGTGGGGGCACCCAACCTGTGGAATGAGCTACCTCCTGGAATACGACTGATCCCGGACCTCTGCGCTTTCCGAAAGGCCCTGAAGACTTATTTATTCCAACAAGCTGGCCTAGCTTAAATGGTTTTAATGAGGTTTTTAAATTTTTGATTTTATTGATTCTGGGTTTTAAATTGGGAACTTTTCGATTTTGCAGATCTGGGATTTTAAATTGGAAATGCTGATGATTTAATTTATTTTAGTTTTTTCTTAACTTTTGTACTATATGTGTTTTAAGTTTGGCTGTCCACCGCCCTGAGTCCCCCTGGGGAGAAGGACGGTATATAAGTTGAATGAATGAATGAATGAATGAATAAATAAATAAATAAATAAATAAATGTAGGAAGCAAATACTAAGTTAATTTTTTAAAGTTAAAATAGTTTTGGGAATGTTAAAATTAGGAAATAAACATATATTTCTCCACATCTACTAACTGCACCAAGGAAACAATAAATGACTAGTTATGGTACTTACCTTGAAGTCTAGATACCTGCGTATAATAGCAAGTGTAACAAAATCCCTTGCAGAGAGCCCAGGCAAGTTTTCAAAACCTGAAGTAATGTATCAATTATTATTTTTAAAGTAACATTATTTTTAAATGATTCACATTGTCTAATACCTATGTAGCATAGCATACACACATTAGCAAAATGAAGTTATTCCCACCAAGCAGTACTGAATGACTGATACTTAATGTCTGGTCCCTAAAGTTACGGCTGTTGCAGCACCTGCACAATCATGTGATCAGAACTCAGGTGCTGAGCACTCTACCTGTTCTTACAATGATACAGCCGTTTTAACTTGCCCCACCCCTTATCTCTACATCTCTGCTTTTTTGACTGCACTGCAAGTGGACTTCTTGGCAGTGACAGTGGCACTAGAGCTGACGTAGAGACCCAGGGCCTTCAGCAATCTTGCTACATCAGCCTCAGTACTGCCAGCGCAAGCCAACATGAAAGGAGTGCTACTACCAAGGAGTGCCTCCTCAGGCCTTACACTGTGGTCATTCAGTCCAATGCCAGAGCACAAAGTAACAGCTGCCCCCAATGCTGTGTGCTCTGCAGACCTTGTTACTCCCATCCTACCTTTTTCATTTCCTTTCTCCCATTACTAACAAGGTACGCCCAGCCTGGCCTGTGTGAACAGCTGATGGCCTGGCCAGGCCCTTTTTGCAAGGCCGTGCATGTTCCGCTCCAAATCTTGTGCATTCTTATCCAAATTGAGTGCAATCTTCCTGTAATACTTTTCACAATGCTTCTGATGCCTTCCAAATTTCCAGACTTAGTTTTCTGCTCAGGCAGCTAGCAATGGTAGTAACGCTGTGGCTGAAGTAGAGGCTTAAAGACAACAGCGTGCAGCTGAGATTGCTGAAGCCCTAGGCATCTGCTTCAGCCTCAGCCCTATCAGCATTGTCAGCATGCCATTCTATAGGGTAACAAAAAAAATAAGACATATAGATGGGTGAGGGAGCTGAAGAGGTGGCAGTCTGTTGCCTTACTGAGATTCGGAACTGAGACGGATCACGCTGGGAATGGCATAGGTTGGAGTGGAACTTTGTCCAATGACTGGTGGGATCCAGACAACATTGGAATAGGGATTGCTGTCACTAAGTAATGCAGTTACATGACACCATACTTGTACATCCGTACTTGATACACTGTACATCATTTAGCAATGGAAACTCCAGTTCCAATTACTATCGTTAACTGTGAACCACCTTTACTTGCAGAACCTTTTTTTACATAATTTATACACAGTACATAAGCATCTTCAAGACCAATAGATTAACCCTGATGATTAAGGCTAGAAAAGACTCAGAATATTTTAAAATATGGAACTATTTTTATTATTGGTTGGAGAAGAGATATGTATAAATATGTGATAAGTAGAATATTATGCTAGTGATGAACTGATATAATGGATTGGATAAGGATCAAGATAGAAATAATGACAGCTATACAGAAAAAGAAAGAACTTTGGAAGATAACACCGAGATGTCACAGGGAAGAGAAAACTGATGTATTAAATGTTTGTTTGTCTAAAAAATAAAAAACTTTTTTTTTAAAAAAAAGACCAATTGCTGATAATTTTATTACTAATGTTTTGTAACAGCAATTTAACTATAATCCTTACAATTCAGGGTTTTGGTTTTTTTTTAAGTTGGCTTCTGTAAAAAAAATTCTGCTATTTTTGTTCACCATCAATAATACATAGAAAAGCAATTTGTTGAAAAAGAAAAGCTCACCTAATTTACATATTAGACAATAAATCTTTGCTCTCATATTTTCAGCAACATCCATGACAGCAATAGTGGGACAGCTAGCAGGCATTGGAATTACTTCTTGTGTTTTTTGGAACTGGCCAACTAGTGGTTTCTTTGTATCTATGGCATCAAAAAAAAAAAAAAATCTCATTAAAAGGTCTACAGCAACTGTAATATTTTAGTGAAATATTAATTTCATCCTGTAATTTTTTAAAAATAAAAGTTTTAGAAATAATAATTCCTTAATGCAGATATATGATGAAAATTAGAATTTACTTTATGTATAAAAACTCTTGTGAGATGTATCAGTATGGAAGATTCCGCAAAAGCAGTAAAATTCTCATAACTGTTCACATTTCTTAATAGTATATAGCCAAAGTACTATAAATACTTGCAATCAAACTTTTTCAGCCATTACTACAGCAGTGATCTACTATTTATGTATATTTCATTGTGAAGTTACTTAACATCTGCTTCTACTAGATTTCATATTATTGAATAACTTTCCAGTTTTTTAAAAAAAAAGCTATATTACATTTATAGCAATGTTGTTTGTATTTTAATTAGTGAGGTATCTTGAAGATTGTATTATTTTAATGACTGAATATATATTCAATCTACGTAATTTAATTGCAGAAAAACAACAGAACATTTGTTAAGAAATCATATTTATTGTATCACATTCTGATCTCTATAGTGTCTTCATTGGTACAAATAATTATTTTCTAGGAAATTGATGTTAATGAAAAACAATCTGTTTCAAATGCTATTTCATAGTAAACAAATCATGGAAAAAAGCATGTTCTTACTTTTTTAAATAATATACTGGTACATTTTCAGGAAGTACAGCTTGTTTCTGATTTAACTAACTATAGTTAAAGCCCAGCACAATTCTCAAGTTCAGTCATAGATAAATAAATACATAAAGTACATATGCATGCATATTTATTTATTTACATTTTGTAGCTGTCCATCTTCCTCAGAGATGAACAATGACATTTTAATAATGGTCCATATATCTATAAAGGTTTATAGTGAAAAACGTAAGGTGAGTTGTTGACGTGCCTCTATCCTGTTCATACCTAGTGTCCCCTCTTTGCCATTTAATCAGAATTTTTAAATTTTATGGATTTGATGATTGCTTTTGTTTGTATATTACTATTTATCTATGTAGGATTAAAAAAACCCTGAAAAATTAAGATTGTCTTCAAATTACAGTTATTCATGAGATAAAATAGCATGAACCAGTACTTACCAACAATTCTTCCAGCTTTATCATGTTTCACTCCCATCTCTTCTTCTTCTTGTCTCCATAGGTTTATTAATAAATTAGCTGCTGTTTGGTCTTTTTTCCCTCGCCATACATTGATATGGGACACAGTTTTAGGATTATCACAAAATTCAACTAATATTCCAAGAATTAGGTTACACACATTCTTTTGATTTAACTTCACAGAAAAAAAAAAAACAGGAAAGAAGAGAAATTATGAATGAAATAACCAAAGTCCTAAGATATTATTAAAAATAATTATCCTTTATCCAATTCCTATATTAGCTACAGGAATTCAAATATATAGACAGATTTTAACATAAGAGAACTCCAAACAATGAAGTGTATGAGAAGCTCTTTGTAACTTGAAATTATGAACATTAGAGACAATTGAATTTTAAATTCATGTTGAAATGTACAACAGTGTTTATTTTGGGAAGTATGAAACAAGTATTTTGGGCAGTGGTGGGTGCTCCCGGTTCAGTCCGGTTCTATAGAGCCGGTAGTAAAACTGATGGGAGGCTTCGCCCACCTGCCATGACATCATCATGGGTGATCTACGCAGAAGCGCAGGCACGAGCAAAGTGAGTGTGTGTGTGCAGTCCTGTTGCGAACCGCTAGTAAAGGTAAGTAGACCCCACCCCTGATTTTGGGGATATATGAAACAAATATTTTTGAAATTTTTAATTTAATATCATGTAAAGAAAAATGAACAAAAACTATCAAAACTACATACAAAGCCTTTAAAATAAAAAAAAACATTTTTTTAATTTTAAGGGTATGTCATTATGCATAATATCTGGAAAATTTGAACTCCAAAGAACATTTGTCCCAATTTTATATAAATTAAAAGTTTCTAACTTTCATTGTTTTACAAGTATGTTTAAAATTATGAAAATAATCCCATGAAAAATCAGTTCAGGTGCTGATTATGTATTTTGCATTTATGCTTCCCCTCCCGCCCCTCACCAAATCTTATATGTAGTATTCTTTTCTCTGACAACAATAGGTGGTACATATTTTAAATCCTAGCAAAATTTTTACTTACATCCTTTACTTTATTTTAGGGAATAATTTTTCATCCCTTTTTACTATCCTGAAGTAGGAGTGTGATACACAATTGAAAGATGGTAGCTTTAACTGTAAAAACTACCATTGATTTTACTGATTAATATAAAATGCTCGTAGAGTCTCTAAATGAAAACATTTTCTTAACTGAGAATTTATTTAAAATAGTTGAAAAAGTAATAAAGTTAAATTTTTGTAAAGTTTTGGGTTCAAACAATATAAAATACATTGTTTGAACTTGAAGTGGTTCGGGAATAACGAGAGGCACAAGCAGGCAAGTGACAACAGCTCTTTAATATACAGTGAGACTTCAGCAAAAACTCAGGGGCTGCAGCCCTCCTTACATACAATTCCGGAGAGGCTGTCAACCAATCAGAAACTTAGGCTGGTTTGAAACTCCCGCTGAAAAGTATCAATACATAACAACCCTCCCTTCCCAGAAGGCACTAACATTCAAATATTTACATAAGTACACACAAAATCTCGCAGGTGCCCTGGCCGAGTTCTCGTTCTAGTTGACCTGCGCAGTTCAGTGTTTGGTGGGGCATCGAGCTGGTCGGAGGGACTTTCTGTCTCTCCCGGCTCCGCCAATGGGACCTCCTGGATTTTGTCCGGGGCGTTGTTATCCCTGGCTGGGAGTGGCGACTCGCTGGGGCAGCGCTGGAACCAGGGCTTGTCAGCTAAGTATTCTCTTGAACCCGGGCTTGAGTTAGCTGTTTCGGGAAAGTTGTTGTAGTTAGGTTCGGAGATG
Source organism: Arizona elegans (assembly GCA_022577455.1). Classification (NCBI taxonomy): domain Eukaryota; kingdom Metazoa; phylum Chordata; class Lepidosauria; order Squamata; family Colubridae; genus Arizona; species Arizona elegans. The sequence continues at coordinate 20,064,065 of JAKOOJ010000004.1, forward strand.
TCTAAATTGATGTTTGCCTCGCTGACTATTCTTTTCCTAAGTTGGTCTATATGGCGTTTCCAGAGTCTGTCTACTCCCATGTCCACTGTGTATGATTTTGGGCCCGTTATGCCCACTATGGTTCCTGCAACCCATAGAGGTCCGCTAGCATAATTGCGAGCGAACACCGGGGACCCAACCTGGAACTGCCTTAGTCCGGTGGTCTCTCCCTTAAAACTCTCATGTGTGTAATTGGGGTGAAGCCTGTCTAACATGCACCGAAGCTTCCTGCCCATGAGGAGTTCGGCTGGGCTTCTCCCTGTGGCCGTGCATGGTGTGGCATGCTGGACGGCTATAAATTGGTCTATCCTGGCCTGCCAGTCCCTGTTATCTAGCCTGGACAATGCTTCTTTGGCCGTTCTTACGAAGCATTCAGCCAAGCCATTAGAAGCCGGATGGAACGGGGTCGATAGGGCATGGCGGATGCCCAGTCCGGCCAGGTAGCCCTCAAACAGGGTTGCTGTGAATTGAGGGCCGTTGTCAGATACCAGAGTATCCGGTAGGCCATGAGTGGCAAATAGTTTGTGAAGGACTTTGATGACTGCTTCGGCTGTGGTTGAGGGCATGAGTATTATTTCGAGCCATTTCGAAAAGGCATCGACTACAATTAAAAATGTTTGCCCGTGGAAGGGGACGGCAAAGTCAATATGGATCCTCCCCCATGGCCCTTTTAGTTTCTCCCACTCTCGGATGGGCGCTATCGGGGGATCGGGGCGAGACTCCTGACAGGGTCTGCATTTCCCCAACCACTCGGATATGACTTGGTCCATGTTGGGCCACCAAACGTAAATGTGGGCTAAACTTTTCATTTGGACAATCCCTGGGTGCCCCTCGTGCAGTAACTCCAAGAGCCTCGTTCTCAGTTTTGTTGGTATTACCACCCTATCACCCCACAACAAACAACCCCCTTGCATAAATAATTTGTTATGTTTGTTAACATAACCCTGGTACTCCCCACCGACCGCCTTGACCGTCCACCCCTTAAGGACCCAGCCCATCACAGTACGAATTACAGGGTCCCTAGCAGAGGCTTTTGCCACCTCGCAAGAGGAGATAGGTCCCAAAGTCATAGCGTTGATCAGCAGAACGGGGGTCTCCGGTGTGGGGTTGACCAGCAGATCGGGGAGGGGGCAGCGGCTGAGGGCGTCCGCGTGGCCCAAGGTCCGTCCGGGTCGATGGACAAGCTGGTATGAATAGGCCGATAGGAAAATGGCCCACCTGGTCAACCGTGGGGACAGGGCAGCGGGGGTGGGCTTGTCACCGGCCAAAAGTCCCAGCAAGGGCCGGTGGTCAGTCACAAGTTCGAATTGATGGCCATAGAAGTATTCATGGAACTTTTTAACCCCCACAATTGCAGCCAGAGCCTTTCTGTCCAACTGGCTATAGTTCTGCTCTGCGCTTGACAGGGTGCGAGAGTAAAACGCAATGGGTGCCTCTAGGCTGTTTGGTAGTCTATGGCCTAGGACGGCACCAACTCCTACGTGGGAGGAGTCACAAATCAATACAAGCGGTAGCGCTGTGTTGTATTGGATTAGGAAACTGTCTTCAGATAGAAGTCTCTTTACAGCCTCAAAAGCGGCTGCCTGTGCTTTTCCCCAAACCCATGGTACATTTTTCCCTAAGAGTTTGTGTAGGGGATCTGCGACTGTAGCCTTATCCTTTAAAAACATAGAATAGAAATTGAGCAGTCCAAGGAAGGCTTGGAGCTCCACTTTGGTTTTGGGGGCTGGTGCGTTTTTGATAGCTCTCACTTTGCTTTCAGCCTGTGCCATCCACCCTGTACCCCAAAAATTCGATGGAGGGGACAGCAATCATGCACTTATTTTTCTTTAATTTAAGTCCCGCTTCCCTAAATCTGGAAAGGACGTTCCTCACCTTGCCCCCAGTTGACGTTCATCCTGAGCACTGATTAAAACATTGTCAAAATAGGGCACCACCCCTAGGAGCCCTTGCAAGAGGCGCTCCATGGTGCTTTGAAATAGGCCAGGTGCGACGCTCACCCCAAACTGGAGCCTGGTGCATTTGAATGCACCCCTATGAGTTACAATTGTCTGCGCCTCTGCTGTGGCATCGTCGACTGGCAATTTTTGGTAGGCCTGAGCTAGGTCTAATTTGGCAAAAATTTTGCTGGGCCCCAGGGAGTGTAGTAGATGATGCACGGTCGGCACCGGATAGGCGCTCGGCTGCAAAGCCTTGTTGATCGTGCACTTGTAGTCAGCGCAAATTCTGATTGAGCCATCAGATTTTACTGGGGTCACTATGGGGGTCTCCCATTTCGCATGGTCAACGGGGACCAACACCCCTTGTTTAATTAATCTGTCCAGTTCTGCATCGATTTTTGGTTTCAATGCGAAAGGCACCCATCTGGCTTTAAGTCTTATTTGGGCTATGTTGGGGTCTAAATTTAGGGAGATATGGGTCCCCACATACTTGCCCAACGTGTCCTTGAAGACGTCCTGGAACTCGTTCAGGAGGCTGTCCTTCAGTGATGGCTCGGACATTTGGTGGACGCCGGTAAAATCCATGCCAAGGGCTCGGAACCACCCCATGCCCAGAAGGCTAGGCAGTTGCTTTGTGATGATGGTTAGCGGCAGGTCTTTTTCGAAGTCTCCATAGGTGACTCGGAACGTGCCTACACCTTCGAGGGGGACTCGGTTTCCCTGGTAGTCTAGGATGCGCAGTCTCTGCTTAGATAGCTGAATGACGGCAGGATGGTTTTCAGGGTTGCCCATGACATTATGAAGAGAGCTGATCCGGTGTCGATCTCCATCGAGCATAGCTTGCCGTTGATCTTGACCACCGTGCTGACTTTTTCCTCGATCGCGGTGCTGGCCTGGTCGATGTGTATGCTGCGGCCGTCTCGTGCTTCAAATTCGCGCCATTTCCTCGCGCCTCCTTCTCTCATTGGATGCTTCTGGCGCGTTGGTTCTGGTTGGCTGTGGCGCTCACATGGTTGGTGTTTTCTGGGCAGAATGGCTCTACAGACTCGCGCCAAGTGCCCTTTTTTCTTGCAACGCCTGCAAATAGCCTCTCTGTATTTGCAGGACAGTCTATCATGATGCCCGCCGCAGCTGGGGCAGTTGTGCCGGGGTCTGCCTGCGTCTTTCCTTTGGTGCTCTGTGCGGAAGACGTCCTCATCTGACTTGGACTCCGAGCTGGATCCGGTGTCTTCCCTGTGCACTGGTGCAGACTTGGGGCTGTCCTTGCTGGTCAGCAGACGCTGTAGTGTTTCTGCGGCTTTTGTAGAAGCTTCATGAGCCCTGGCTTCATCTAGGGCTCCAGCAAGCGTTAAATCAGGCTTGGCGAGCAAACGCCTTTGTAGCCTTATGTCACGAACGCCACAGATTAGTTGCTCCAGCAACGCATCATCCAAGTCCCTATAGTCGCAGTGTGTTGCGGTTTTACGCAGGCTCGCCATGTAAGCGCTGACCGGCTCTCCCTCTCGTGGTACACGCTGTCTTGAGTTGGTATCGTTGCACGAACTTAGAGGGCACAGGAGCATAGTGAGCCCGGAGAGTTGCCATCAGGGTGTCCCAGGAAATGGTCTGGACTGGCGTTGGCTCACAAAGTGACTCTGCCATCTCGAACACGTCCGGTCCGCAGTGGCTTAGGAAGAGGGCTCTCTTCCGATTAGCGGAGAGTCCCTGCATATCGCTGGCTTCGAGTGAGCACTCAAACCTTGTTAGGTACGAGACCCATTTTTCGTGGGCCGGATCAAAAGGCTTGGGCGGAACGTAGGCAGACATGTTCGGTATGCCTCCTGTAGTTCACCTCGTCGCCTAGCTGAAGCTCGTGGTCTCACTGGTTCGCCTCTTGTGGCCTCAAGCCCACCTTCGTCGCCAATGAAGTGGTTCGGGAATAACGAGAGGCACAAGCAGGCAAGTGACAACAGCTCTTTAATATACAGTGAGACTTCAGCAAAAACTCAGGGGATGCAGCCCTCCTTATATACAATTCCGGAGAGGCTGTCAACCAATCACAAACTTAGGCAGGTTAGGCTGAAAAGTATCAATACATAACAGAACTCAATTACCTTGCATTCTCTGAAACATTAGAGGCAATGAAGATATTTGAGAAGGCCTTTACTAAGACAACTGACAATTTATTACTGATTTTTTTTAAAAAGAAAAACAAACTTCAATATAGACAATATACAAGAGTATCTATATTTCCCAATAAATGGCTTTAGGCTTTAAAGCAATGTTAGATATATTTCTTATGATTAAAAATTCAAATAAATTCAGCAAAGGAAGCCTAAGACATTTTTAAAAGGTTAGGTCTTTCTAAAGGTTAGCTTTACTAGAGATGGAGTCAGTTTTAACTTTGGTAAACGCTATGAGTGTGTTGACGTAATTATTTATTTTACTTTGCTTATATACAGTATTTCTTGTAATGTCTTATTATTTAGATATGATTGTATTTTTAGAAAAAAAGCCTAAGGGTTAAAAATCTTAATATTTTGTTAAACTATATCTACAAACTAGCATATTTTAATATATAAAGAATTCAACAGAATAACAGAGTTAAAAGGGATCTTGGAGATTTTATAATCCAACCCCTTGGTCAGGCAGGAAATCCTATATCATTTCAGACGAATGGTCTTCTTAAAAGCATTGAGTTGGAGCATACACAACTTCCAGAGACAAGTCATTCTACTGATTAATTGCTCTATCAGGAAATTTCTTCTTAGTTCTAGTTTGTGTCTCATCTTGATTAATTTCCATCCACTGCTTCTTATCCTGCCTCCAGGTGCTTTGGATATTAAATTGACTCTCTCTTCTTTATGGCAACCCCTTAAATATTGGAATACTACTATCATGTTACTCCTAGTCTTTCTTTTCATTAAACTAGACATACTTAATTCCAGCAACTATTCTTTATATATTTTAGCCTCCAGTCCCCTAATAATCTTTGTTGTTCTTCTCTGTACTCTTTCTAGAGTCTCAACATCTTTTTTACATTATGGTGAGCAAAACTGGATGCAGTATTCCAACTGTGGTTTTTACCAAGGCATTATAGAGTGATATTAATACTTCACATGACCTTGATTCTATCCCTTTGTTTATGCAGCCTAGAACTGTGTTGGCTTTTTTGGCAGCTGCTGCACACTGCTGGCTCATATTTAAGTGATTATCCACTAAGACTCCAACAATTACTACTATTGAGCCAGGTACCACCTATACTATACCTGTGCATTTGTTTTTCTTGCCTAAATGTAGAACCTTACTTTTTTCACAAATGAATTTCATTTTGTTAGATAGCTCCCAATATTCAAGTCTGTCAAGATCTTTCTGTATCTTAAGCCTATCTTCCGGAGTGTTGGCTATTCCTGCCAGCTTGGGGTCATCTGCAAATCTGATGAGTTGCCCATCTATGTCATTTATGAAGATATTGAAGAGAAGGGCCTAAGACAGAATCTCGGACTACCCACTGCATACTTCCCTCCTTGTAGATGCAGTTCCCTTGAAGACTACACATTGAGTGCAGTTGGTTAGTCAGTTATGAATCCATCTGGTGGTGATGCTGTCTAACCCACATTTTTTTTCAGTTTAAAAACAAACTTTATTGAATTTAAAAATATTAACAAACAAAAACGAAAAGAGAGAATATACAAATTTTTCTATCTTATCAAGTAGTTGGTTGTGGTCTACTAAATCAAATGCCTTACTGAAGGCCAAGTAAATTATATCCATAGTATTTCTCTGGTCCACTAATTTTGTCACTTTGTCAAAGAATTCAATAAGATTTGTCTGACATGATCTATTTTTGACAAACCCATGTTGGCTTTTGCTTGCTCTAAGTGTTCACAGATTCATTGCTTGATAATCTTTATATATCATTGCTTGATTATCTTGAGCAGAAATAGTTTGAAAACACATGATTATGCATTTAGAAGGAAGCTTGTTATCTAATTATAAAGCTGATTTACTGAAATTTTTCATCCCTTAGCCCTAGATTTGTGATGCAGTGACCTGACTGAACAGTATAACAATGTATTTTTTCTTTGAGTTTTTTCCTTTTATATTTAGAATTAGGTATAAATTACACACGTGCTTTTTCTGACTGTTTAGTTTAATTTTGCTCTTTTGCAAAGGGTTTTATGTTTATTTTGTTTTATTTCCCTTTTCCTTACATAATTTGCTAGAGTCCTTCATGTAATTTTTTTATATAGTCAACTATTTTCTTTAAAATATATACTTTTGTACTATATTAAAATAGATAACATATATATGTACATTAAAAAGTGTTAATTGAAATATTAAAAATAATGAATTTATTAAAATATTTTAATGATGCTGTAGAATACTTTAAGAAGATTCAGTAACAATATAATTAATATTTTTGTCCACTTTTATGTAGATAATAGTACTTACTAAAAGCAAATCTAATAGAGTGAAGAGACCTTCTTTTTCAAGAAAATAGTCTTCTAAAATAGTGCAACCCATGACACAGCACCTTAAATAAAAATATTTTTAGGGTGTAGGATATACTTTCAATTTAAACTTTAAACTGTCAATGAATGATTTTCATTAATAAGCTGCAAATGGAAAGAACTTCTAATATAATTAGTTATATACAAAGTCCAAAATATATAGTGCTGGCTCTTCAGCTTTGAAACAGAGATGAACACTGCCCCCTAGAGTTGGGAACGACTAGCACATATGTATGAGGGGAACCTTTACTTTACCTATACTTCCATCTATATTCTCACATAACTCTTAAAAGCACTCCAGTTTAATACATGAAATTTTTGCCCAGCATTTGAGACTTCCTAGATATAAAGTACATGCTCCACTTGATTTATGGCCAATTCTCCCATAAAGTCAAATTATTAGTATGATCGATGTAAAATGTATATTGAAGGATTATTCATTAAGAATCTTCAAAATATTGCCACCACATGTACAAAGCAGTCATGTGAATTTAATATTTGCCGTATGGGAGTAAACAAGGAGGTTAAAGTTGGGGGGAGTTTTAAAACAAAACAAATTTATGTTCATTTAAAATTAAACACTTAAAGACTAAACTAAGAAAATGCTTTTATGATCCATTGAATTAACCCTAACCTGTCTGTCACTCTTCTTTCAAAGATTAAAATGTTTGAAATTGCTATATTTACCATAAGCAGTCCAGAGCACAGAAAAGAAGACGATTATGACCCAATCCACTATAGAAATTTTTGGCATCTATCTTCATAAATGGAATAAGTGTATCCACTCCTTCCCATCCAAAGAGCTCCTGTTTAATAGTCAAACTTACATTATTTTGTAAGAATTATAAATAATTGTTCCTGTCTGTTCTACTTTGGTCATCTTGAATCTAAAATATTGTGTCCAGTTGGAACATAATAACCACCTTTTCCATATCCATTGGCAGTTTCTTATAAGAGCTTTGTCTTTTATTGGGCTTGCACAATAGCTACGCTGACTCAGGAAAATATTCATTTGGGACTTTAAGAGACTATAGTGATGACAACAGGATGTGACCATGTGTCATTTCCTTAACTTAAGAATGTATCTTCCTAAGGCCAGGAAAAGAAAGGGCTCCTTTAAAGAGCTTCCAGTAGATTTAGAGAGATTACATAAATTGATCCAAAACATTTTTATCTGCTTCTGATTTGAAAACTGCAACCTATACTGAAGCGTTTTCAGAAAAGAGAAATCAAAATGATAAGGGATCTGGAAGATAAAACTCAGTAGAGAAAGATTAGAATTGTAACATATATTTATTTAACTGGGAAGATTGAAAGGAGATATACCTGCAATATAATAAACGTAGTCCTCGACTTAATAACAAATTTTCTGTTGCTAAGCAAGACAATTGTTAATTGAATTTTGCCTCATTTTATGATCTTTCTTGCCACAGTTGTTAAGTGAATCACTATTAAATTAGTATCAGGGTTGATAAATAAATGTGCCTTCCTCATTGATTTTGCTTGTTAAAAGGTCGCAAAAAGCTGATCACATGACCCTGGGACACTGCAACTGTCATAAATGCATTTCAGTTGCCAAATGGCCGAATTTTGATCATATGATTATTGGAACCAAAGCGAAAGTTAGAATATTTTGGACATGTGATGCAACACCCAGAAAAATACAGCATCCTTCACTTAACCCTCCAGGGAAAGATTGAAGGCAAACGATGTCCAGGCAGAAGAAGAACATTATGGCTTCAAAATCTAAGGGACTGGTTTGGACAAAACTCAGAAGCACTTTTTCAAGCGGCTGTTGACAAAAATAGGATTGCCAACATGATTGCCAATGTCTGATGAGGGATATGGCACAACAAGAAGAAGAAGACCATTGGGAGGCTGCAACTGTAATAAGTGTGAAAAACAGTCATGAGGCAATTCTTTCATTGTGATTGTAAGTCGTGGACTACCTGTATCTGAATACCTGTTCTGTAGATGAATAAAATTGTTCAGAGTTATTCCAGAAGACAAAATAAGAAACAATGGATTTAACAGGACATAAAAGAAGGTTTCAAATGGACATCAGAAAGAATAAGGAACAGAATGTTCTACCTGGGAAATGGTAGAATCTCTTTGCTGACATTGTTTATAAACAAAGGCTAGATCGCATCTATCACTGATGTATTTATGCATGGGTATAAGATTGCACTACAGAATTTCCAAGATTCTTTTAAAACTTTCTACTGTACACTTATATACAGTAATTACATAAATAGAAATAGCTGTACTGTATTTTGCAATTTATATGTGGTTGCTCCTGATCTTTATTACTTCATGTTATAATGCAATCCCAAAGCCAAGTTATCTGAAAATCTAATCACATCAAAAGCAACTCAGGAATGCCAGTTTAGAATCTTAATGGACAGTGATACTACAGAATCAAAAAATAAAATAAATAAAATAAAATAAAATTTGAACATAGGCTCACTTTTTACTTTCTTATTCATTGGAAATTCACACAATGAACTTTTGAAATCCATGAGGAAATACAAACCTTTCTATGGATATTACTTTCACAAAGAGTTGACAGAATAAGTAAGGTATCACTTTGAATCTCCATCACAAGGGCAGAATCTTTATAATTAGTTGTGGTAAATTTTAAGATACCTAGTGGAAAACAGCAATAAAGATGATTAAGGCTGCTACACTAGAAATTATTATACCAGTAGAATATATTACATAATAATACATTATTTTGCAAATTTAATATATCTCTTTTTTAATTTTAAAAAACAAACTTTATTAAATTTAAAAATATTTAAAAAAAGAGAGAAAATTTACAAATTTTCTCAATCATAAAATTACATTTTCAATCCACAATTACACTAACAAACTAAATACAGTGGGGCAAAAAAGTATTTAGTCAGCCACCAATTGTGCAAGTTCTCCCACTTAAAAAGATGAGAGAGGCCTGTATAGTTGAGAGATTGAGAGGCCTCAACTATGAGAGACAAAATGAGAAAACAAATCCAGACAATCACATTGTCTGATTTGGAAAGAATTTATTTGCAAATTATGGTGGAAAATAAGTATTTGGTCACCTACAAACAAGCAAGATTTCTGGCTGTCACAGACCTGTAACTTCTTCTTTAAGAGGCTCCTCTGTCCTCCACTCATTACTTGTATTAATGGCACCTGTTTGAACTTGTTATCAGTATAAAAGACACCTGTCCACAACCTCAAACAGTCACACTCCAAACTCCACTATGGTGAAGACCAAAGAGCTGTCGAAGGACACCAGAAACAAAATTGTAGACCTGCACCAGGCTGGGAAGACTGAATCTGCAATAGGCAAGCAGCTTGGTGTGAAGAAATCAACTGTGGGAGCAATAATTAGAAAATGGAAGACATACAAGACCACTGATAATCTCCCTCGATCTGGGGCTCCACGCAAGATTTCACCCTGTGGGGTCAAAATGATCACAAGAACGGTGAGCAAAAATTCCAGAACCACACAGGGGGACCTAGTGAATGACCTGCAGAGAGCTGGGACCAACGTAACAAAGATTACCTCAGTAACACACTATGGCGCCAGGGACTCAGATCCTGCAGTGCCAGACGTGTCCCCCTGTTTAAGGCAGTACATGTCCAGGCCCGTCTGAAGTTTGCTAGAGAGCGTTTTGGATGATCCAGAAGAGGATTGGGAGAATGTCATATGGTCAGATGAAACCAAAGTACAACTGTTTGGTAGAAACACAACTCATCGTGTTTGGAGGAAAGAGAATGCTGAGTTGCATCCAAAGAACACCATACCTACTGTGAAGCATGTGGGTGGCAACATCATGCTTTGGGGCTGTTTCTCTGCAAAGGGACCAGAACGACTGATCCGTGTACAGGAAAGAATGAATGGGGCCATGTATCATGAGATTTTGAGTGCAAACCTCCTTCCATCAGCAAGGGCATTGAAGATGAAACGTGGCTGGGTCTTTCAGCATGACAATGATCCCAAACACACCGCCCGGGCAACAAAGGAGTGGCTTCGTAAGAAGTATTTCAAGGTCCTGGAGTGGCCTAGCCAGTCTCCAGATCTCAACCCCATAGAAAACCTTTGGAGGGAGTTGAAAATCCGTGTTGCCCAGCGACAGCCCCAAAACATCACTGCTCTAGAAGAGATCTGCATGGAGGAATGGGCCAACATACCAGCAGCAGTGTGTGCCAACCTTGTGAAGACTTACAGAAAACGTTTGATCTCTGCCATTGCCAACAAAGGATATATAACAAAGTATTGAGATGAACTTTTGATATTGACCAAATACTTATTTTCCACCATAATTTGCAAATAAATTCTTTCCAAATCAGACAATGTGATTGTCTGGATTTGTTTTCTCATTTTGTCTCTCATAGTTGAGGTCTACCTATGATGACAATTACAGGCCTCTCTCATCTTTTTAAATGGGAGAACTTGCACAATTGGTGGCTGACTAAATACTTTTTTGCCCCACTGTACATGTGATTATATAAACACATATATACAAACAGTGACTTATTTACCTATTCTATCTATCTGACGGTGCATTCTTTATTTCCCCTCATTCTTATCTTTACACTTTTTTCCTTTGGTTTATCCACTTAAACCATCTATTCCATACTATAAAATATTTTGAGTCTTCCTTGTCTTTTAATTCTAGAATTAGACTCTAGAAGCAAATTTAATATATCTCAAAGTTATCTATATTGTCTTTTAACATATTTAAATATATCCATCCTTACACTCAGATGCAAAAAGGAAAGCTTACTGGAAGCTGGGTGTCTTATTGGGATACAGCACTTTTATTAGAAGAAACAAAAGATCAAATGGTGATTATCATTTCTTGTCCAATTTATTGGAGAAATCTGTCATGTCATTTAAGAGACTGATGTCAGTCTGATAATCTTCCTTCAGTATGTTTTTTGAACACACAAATGGTAACAAGAACTAGGCCCATTAATTCCGTACTCAGGCTCTCAGAAAAAACAAACATTTTACTTTTTGCAATATACATTTTTATCTTTTGCAATGTTCTAAATCTTAAACAAAACAGAATTATAGCACTGACAATAAATACCATGTACTGTATATTACCTATATGTACCTATACATATTGCCTATATATATATAGAAGTTCCTTGAGCAAAGAACCTATGAACTACCCATCCCCTAAAACAGATTCCCCAATATAAACATCATTTGTCTGAGGATTCTTATTTTTCAGTTAAGGAAATGAAGGAAGATAATGAAGCTTAATGCTCCAAATCAAAAAACTATTCCATTGTTGGGAAAAAAATAATTCCATGGCAGAGATAGGAGCATTTCAGTCAAGATTCTTCATATTGAAAAATACAAATTCTCATCCTCAAAGCTATGAGACTAGAGAAAGTAATATAATTCAACTGCAAAAATTCCTTTGAATGGAATACTGTGAAACATACCAGGGAAGCAATATAAAGTCATAATCATGCTCTCCGTATGTGAAAAATAGCATTCACAGTTTTAGATAAAATATACAGAATATGCTATCATTGCAGAATTAATATTTTACCTCTATAGTATACGGTAAATTCCTGCTTCTTTTGAACTAACTGGCTGCATTTGGTTTTACAGATAAAACAAACAAACAAACAAACAAACAAACCCCTAGAAGTTTCCAGAGATGCCCTTTTAAGATTGCCCTGCTATTAAATGTCTTGTATATTAGAAAGCACTTAAAAAGACATTGCAGTCAGTTTGAAAAAAATGAGGAAAAACTATATTGCTTTAAAGCACAGTAAGAATAAAACTGAGCTTTATTTTTATTCAGACATAATGAAACAGAATTAATTTCAGATGTGTTACCCAACAGTTGATGAATTGCTCCTTGATCACAAAGGTCAACATTCACAGCATCATCATTGAGAGATACAATTGGATTCAGGACTCTCAAGCAGAAGCGCATCTGTGCAAGTTTGGTGCCACGACCACCTACGCCATGGAAACTATTACCTTGAGTAAAGAAAGGATCTGAAAAAAAAATATTCATTTTATTTCAAATTAGACTATAAAGCTTTTCATATTAATATTTGAAACATTACTGTAAATGTCAGCACTCTACTATATTACTGTAACATAGATATTTCCCTAATACTTAATCAAATATCTAATTATATAATTCTAAAATTTAATTGAACATATAATCTTCATAGGAAAAAGGAAGACATCATCATGGCTCTTTGATATTCTAGCAAGAAATATGCTGTACATTTGGGCTTCAATCTCCAAAGCTACATGGTGGCAGAGAACATGCAGAAATTCCTTGCTACTTATATAAGAATTTTTAAAAAAATATTTGGCTGAGTTGTTCCCAGAGTATGTTGGTATGAATTACACTTAACAGTAGTAACTTAATATGGTAAAAGTTTTTAATTTCAAAATTTCCCATACAGAATCCTCAATTTACAACTACAATTTTGTCCCATTTATGACCTTTCTTGCCACAGTTGTTCAGTGAATCATGGCAGTTGCTAAGGTAGTTCATGATTGTTAAGTGAATCTGGCTTCTCTGTTGACTTTGCTTGTCAAAAGGCACATGACCCAGGACTCTTCAGCTGTCATAAATACACGGTCATGTATTTTTCTCTTACCGTGTTTTTCTCTTACTCACTTATAAGGATAGAGTTTATGTAGAAAATCAAGCAGGATGTAACTGGAACAAATAGTTCTTAGCCGAAAAGCAAATTTAGCTCTATATTAAAAATCACAGCATTTCATTAGCAATACCACCTAGACTTATATACAGTTTCATAATGCTTAACAGCCCTCACTAAGCAGTTTACAGACTCAGCATATAATCCCCAACAATCTAGGTCCTCATTTTACTGACCTTGGAAGAATGGAAGAGTGATTCAACCTTGAGCCAGTCAGAATCAAATTCCCCAGAGTGAGCAGTAAGTTAGCCTGCAATACTGCATTCTATTCACCATGGCTAAAAGTTATCTTGCCTTATTGACTCACCATCGCTCACACACCATTCCAGAAACAGCAGAAGGCGAGTATTTCCCTGGCACAGCATATAGTCTTCTATCAATAAGGGAGCCATTGTGGCTAATGTAGCAATAGCAAGAAGCTGTAATTCTTCATACTGTGCTGCAGACATATCAAGTGCTCCTCCCTTTTCGTTTGGTTTTAAATAATGAAATAAAGCCAGTATAACCTTACCCTCATGCAACAGCTAAACAAGGAAAGGAGATATAACATAATTTGAAAAGAGAAATCCGTTTTAATAGGGTAACAATAACAATATACTTTTGACCTTCTCTTGCTAGTACATGCAGAAAGCATTTTTGAAGTTATGTTTTATGTAAAATTTGAAACGTGATGCTCCCTGTATACTACTGGTTTGCCACTTTTGATAAATGTCACAATGAATGTAGAAAAGGAGTAAAATTTATATCTGCTTATACCAGTCATTCGCAACCACAACCATAACCACAATCACCAGCCACATTCTTATTCTCTCCCCCACGCCCCCACCCCCAATACACAAAATAAGTACTTTTATTGTATTCCTCTGATTATTTTCTTTGGGAAGTGGGTGTGCAAGATACAATCTATTTAAAATTGTTATTCAATAAAAGGTTCTTACTTGACTCTATGAATTTATACAATTATTGGGCTGTTAATTTCTCTCTGAATATACTAAAGTTATTTTAGAATAACATTTTTCTGAGGGAGGGGAAATATTTGTCTATGTATTTTGACATCTAGAAGTGACATAACTGACATGAAGCTTTTTGGTGCTAGTAGCAGAACGTATACCAGTGCTGTCAATTTCAACATAAATGTATTTTTTTTATTGCTTCTCGGCCTTTTTTTTATCGCTTCTCGCTTCTCGTTAAGATCAAGTGTGTAAATGTATATTTACAGATGTATTAATAGAACTCTTTGAAAACATGTAGTATTAAAAGTATTATTCCTTTCAACTATTTTATGACCTACCTGAACAGAACATAAATCTTTTGCTAGTACAGTAAGCATGTTAAGCAGCAGCTTTTTCAGCTCAAAGTCTTCATAACAGGAAGTAAGCTTAAGACCTTTTACTAAAGGACTATGACTTTTCACTGTGAATGAAATGAAACACATTTTATAAATAAAAATTCATAGTTCACATTTACATGATAAAGTATTAATGGTTAAAATACTTACTTTCATCAAAAGTAGCAAATAGTATTAATTGCTTGGAAAATCCAGTTTCCTAAACACATATACACATAAAGTTAAGATATGTACAAAACTGTTATATTTTTATTTGTGCTATTTTAAAATTTATAATACACTAAAGCACATGGAAATATTTTAAATAATGGATGAAACAGAATAGAAATTACTTTTTAGAAAATATAAAATGGCATTTGTAAATCAATGTAGTTCTTTACAAACATTTGAAATGGACCAATTTAGGATTATTTTTTGTTCAGATCTTAAGAAGGAACATAATTATTAATTTTTGTGATATGACAAAAGGCAGAGCACTGTGATAAGAAAAGGAGTAGATCCAATTCTGAAGATGAAATATAATTTCCAAAATCCTTTAAAAATGGATAATGTCTTCATAAAGACAATTTTATATACAGAACTAATTAGAAAAAAAAAACCACCAGGCATTTTATTGCTCTTAGTTGGAAAGGTAGACTTACAATAAAGCTTTCTTATGATAAATGAGGAATGGGCCACCTATTAAAAAGTTAGAGAGAATAGAATAACAGAGTTGGAAGGGACCTTGGAGGTCTTCTATTTCAACCCCCTGCTTAGGCAGGAAACCCTACACCAGACAAATGGTTATTCAACATCTTATTAAAAACTTCCAGTGTTGGAGCATTTACAACTTCTGGAGGCAAATTGTTCCACTGATTACTTGTTTTAACTGTCAGGAAATTTCTCCTTAGTTCTAAGTTGCTTCTCTCCTTGATTAGTTTCCACCCATTGCTTCTTATCATACCCTCAGGTGCTTTGGAGCATAGCTTGATTGCCTCTTCATTGTGGCAGCCCCTGAGATATTGGAACATGAGATCCTAAAGATTTATATTAGGCCAGAAGTTATAACCTTGCAGCCAGAGTTTGTCCAAGGCAAAATGTGACAGTGTAAAATGATAGCTGAATAACTAAGAAACAAAAGAAACAAATATAGAAGTAGTAATCTCTAGTTCATAAGTCACTGAAAAGTAAAAATGATGCAGGTTCAGGCTTTTATTATTCATACCTTCTTAGCATTTTTTTACAGCAAATTAACCTCTTCTTTATCAGGTGAATAACAGATACTCCACAATAGTATCCATTATATTAATATGCAAACTAATGCACAGTAGCAGAAATATGGGCACTTTGATAAGATGATACAGGAAAATATATTTTTAATACAGGATAAAAGTATGAAGGTAAAATCACACACACACACACACACACACACACGCACAAAAGAAAAAAAGAAAAATGAGACTTCTGGTTGACATCGCAGCAATATCAGACACAGGGAACAGGTCTCCATGTTCCCTGTGCTGACTTCTCTGTTTGTGGGCTCCGAGAGGAGCCAAAGTTGCCCTGTAGTGGCAGTGAAGCAAAGAGGGGTGCCCTGAGAGGTCAAGGAGAGTCTTTTCCTTCTCAGCCATGGCAAGAAGAAGAGACAGCCTAAAGATGGCTGCTACAAAGCTGGGACAACCAAGGAACAACTAAGACTGGTGCTGGAGCGAAGTAGGTGATCAGTGCTGGAACTGGGGGAGAGGATTCTTTTTGCCTTAAATTTAACCCCAAGGAATAATTCAGAACTATTTGCTCAGAATTATCTGTTAAAGCAGCATCTAAGCATTCTGAGAAAATATCAGACCAGAAGGGGAAGGGACAAGAGAGAAAAATAGTAAATTTTGCAATATATAGAAAATTGGACTCTTAAACTGGGAAGACGTGGTACTGGGAAGGCATTTTAAAATGCTGGAATTATTTATTTATAAAACTTATTCTGCTTTTATAATTGATTTACAACTAAAATGATGATTGACTAGTAGCAATACTGAAATTTAAATTGAGAGTGCTACCTGCTGACAAAAGGAAAAATTACAAGTCTGGGAATATCTATATGAAAGACTGTGAAAATATCTATTGGATTATTCTTAACTACCCCATGACTACTGGAGACTCAAATATGAAAATAAGGAAGCTATTTAATTAACGGGACCCCTGAATGCTATGCTAGAAGATTAAATCTGTATAAGGGTCGCAAAGAGGCTTTTGATAACCTCTGGAATTATCTGAATGGAACTGATCATTTACCTAAGGGATATAAAGAACTGGGACTAGTGTACTCCTTGAAGGGCAATTTAAGGACTGAATAAACAGTTCTTGGACTGATGAACAAAAGTTGAACTTTCTAAAACAAAATAAGATGCTTTATAAGGAAGAAATGACTGGAATTTCAAAGGAGATGGTGTTACTTTTTCAAAACACAAAAGACATCACGGAGAAAGGATTTAAGGAGATTATGGAAAAAAATGGAAAATACCATACGAGGGATGATGAGTAAAGACCAAGACTCCCAGAAAAGGGAGGAGTCAACAGAAGAAATGGAGGAAGAAGAAGACAAAGAGCAGACAACAATGGAAATAACAGTGACTGATGAATTAAATCATGGGGAAAATACATTAAGAGAGTTGGAAGATACTTTTGAAAGAGAGATAGGGGCCTGGGCAGAAATTTTGGAAACTAGGCAGTGGAAGAAGGTAGAGGTGGGAGAAATACCTAGATTGAACAGCCAAGAAGCAGATGCAGACAGAGATAAAGATTCAAGAGAGGAATGTGGGAGGCAAGCCAAAAAAGCATAGTAATTAAAGCATTGAAGTGGGCAAGAGACAATGGATAGATGATTTATTTTTGTTGTTGTTCTGATTTGCTTTTCCTTTCCTTTCTCTTTCTTTTCTTTTTTTAGGTAGGTGACATGACTAGAAGTTAGGTAGGATAGAAAGAAAACGTCTTTTAATATAGGGTGACATGAATTAAGGTTAGAATAAGAGATAGAAATTATAGAAGGGGGAATATTAGTGTATACACCTTTACATAATAAAATAAAAGCAATAACAAGAGAAAATATGGAATAATTGAATAATGACAAACTGCAACTTAATATAAATGTGTATCATTATTAGAAATATATGTTGATTGAATGTAATAACTATGATTAATTCTACTAGTTTTATTTGTATTACAATGTATGACACCCAGATGCCATATTGTTCACATATTGATATGTTTGTAAAAAAATAAAAAAAATTGTAATAAAGAAAAAAAAAGAAAAACTTGATATTTGATCCAATAATATTTTGCAAAGTTATTAGGTGTAAAATTTAAATCTTATTTTAAAGTAAGAGAAAATGTCAAGATTATAAAATTACCATATCTTCTACAAGTTTTTCAGTGTTAATTCTATTTTCATAGGAGTTAATTTCTTATCTTCTGTGTCACAACTTCTAAAACCTTATCATTTAATAAACCTTTTTTTAAAATGTAAAGCAAGACCTTATAATGCCTGCCATATTTAACTGAAAACATAATTATATGTTTTCTCTATAGTATAGAATTCCAAGACAAGAAATAATTATTTAGAAAAAGATAAATGTGTTTTAAGGAAGAAAGGCTGTGGCTATATTAAAAAAGCTGGCACAATGATGTTAACAGAACATGTAACTAATTTTCAATATTTACTTTTAATTGCCCAAAATTCAAAATCAAGTATACATACAATCATTGGAGCTCCTGGGTTCTGAGCAACAAGGGTAGCTATCACCAAAATGTCATTTCTTAACTGACGATCATAATGGCGGAAACCGTGTATGAGTAAATTTGTAAATGCTTCCTTCAGAGCACTAAGTAAAACAACACAATTCTATATCTTAATACCTATACCTTTTCTAATTGAATATATAATATTATTCCTAGATACTGAAATTCTGAACAGTACTTTAGTAGTACTTTAAGTACTCACTTAAAGACATTTATTCAGTGACTGTTCAAATTTAAGACAGTGTTGAACAAATGGTAGGTTCTCTAATTTAGAGTCACTTGTCCTCTAAATTATAGTCCTCTAAATTACAGTCACTGCAGCATCTCCATGTCATGTTTTTTGTATTTTTGTTCTTTGGTTTAATATACACCAAACCAATAAATGTTTAGAAGGCAGTAGTTAGTCCATAATATATTGATTTTAGTATTTTAATAATGCAATAAATAATTTATTTTATATCAATAAATAATTCAAATAAAATGAAACATTAGTTTAAAAAAAATGCTTGTTCTACCTTTGTTTTTAACGTATATGAGAAATAGAAGATAAAAATGCCAGCTTCTAATTTATAAACTAGCATGTAAAATCTAGGTTAATATATAGTAGTTTAAATAGGCTTAACTGTACACATTCCAAGTTACTGAGCTGTTCAACAATTTGGTCCTTGGAGGTTTTTTCTAATAAATTCCAAAGAATTTCTGAGGAACGGAATAATAATTGCCCAGAGGAGTCAACATCATTCAGATGAGAACATAATATTCTTGGTGCTTGAGCTTTCATCATAAGTTTACAATTTGCTTCTGAAATACAAAAGGATTGATAATTAGCTCCCTTTGAATTGCCAGCATTTTCCTGAAAAAGAAAGTAAAATAGATAAGGCTTAGCTACAATATTTTTAAAATATAAATCATACTAACCAGAAATAGAAAGATGTTGCAAAGTTTTAATGATCCATAATTTCTCAGAAAGATGATTTTCAACAAGTGTTAGTGACAAAACCAAAGTCTCTGCTAAACCTCCTAATTCTACAATCTGCTTTTTATAATTTGCACTTGTAGGTTGATAACCTGTATTAAAAAAAATTGGAAGAAGTCCATCAAATTACTTTAATTACAAACTATTTTTTTTCTGATTTTATTTATTCATTAGATTTATAGCCTCCTGTCCTCCAAGAATTCATGCTAAATGAATTTCTATGTCTGAGATCACTATTGAGCCCAAAATTTATGTTGCTAACTGAAACATTTGTAAGTGAGTTTTACCCCACTTTACAATCTTTCTTGCCACAGTAGTTAAGTGAATTATTGTAGTTATTAAGCTAGTAACGTTGTTAAGTGAATTCCCCATTGACTTTGCTTGTCAGAAAGTCACAAAAGCTGATCAAATGACTCCAGAATATTGCAACTATTATGAACCAGTTGCTAAATATCTGAATTTTGATTATGTGACATGGGGATGCTACAAAGATTGTGTGAAAAACAGTGATAAATCACTTTTTAAAGTGCTGTTATAACCTTGAACAATCACTAAATGGATTGTTGTAAGTCAAGGACTACCTATAGTTTAACACCTTACCTACCACACTGCACTCCCAGGCATCAAGTCACTGACAATAATAATTAACTTAGTTTTCAAATAAACAATTTTATAAACATTTTATAATTAAATGTTATCAGAATAAACAAAAGTGTATTTTTCTTAATTAAAGTTAGGATATTATTTCTTGATTGTATTACTAGTTGTATTACTAGTTTTGGTTAAACATGAAGTATATTAAGCTTGTTTATTCCTTACAGAATGAAGGATAATAATGGAGAGAGGGATACATGTAAACACAATGCTGAAAGTAAACTATGGTTAATTCACAGCCTTATACACATGTGATTCATTAATATATCTTTTAGCCCTTTAAGATAGAGGAAATTGGCACCACATGAACTATTAGAACTCTATTTTATTGTAAAAAGATATAATGTCTTTCTCTCATTCCTCTTATACAAAAGAGTGTCAAGGCAAGGCAATCTTATTATGTTTTATTCCTTCCTCCCTTTCAGGGCTAAGCTGGCATTTATGGAACAGTTATTAAATTTCCTTCTTCATGGATACCATATTCCATTTCATGGATACCATATTCCATATCCATATCCATACCATATCTGTTAGATTAGCACTAAATATGGAATTACGCTTCTTTGATACTCAGAACTTTTTATACTGAGAGAGGACAACTAAATATGAATTTGGGTAAAATTTCAGTTTATTACAGATACCTACACCACTAAATAATTAAATTATATGGAATCCAATCTATGAAAAATTTCTCACTAATAGTACTTTCCTACTCTGGATTAAAACCTAGGAACAGGGCACAGCACTACTGCAAGGATTTTTTCATGTAGTCCTATGTGCAAATAATGTGCATATAATTGTTTTCTATGCAGAAATGGTAACATAGGAGGAACCTCATTATTAAGGTTAATCAGCACGATAATTACCAGTAATTGTTTCATATTAGATTTAATAATCAAAAACATTAATGATTCTAGAAATCAGGGACTGCCATCTTGTAGATGAGCAACATATTTTATAAAGATAAAAGTATGAATACTTATGTATATCCAATGCGTCAATGTTGGAAATACATGGATTTTCAATGGGACTGATCTATTATATTTAAAATACACAAAATAATTTCTTTAGAAATAATTAAATTTAACAAGATATGAGAAAGATAAGTAGTCTAGTAAAGTAAAACTAAATTTATTACTTTATTATAAACCAAAGTAACAAATGTGTTTGTGATCTAATTCAGTTTTACTCAAAATAAGCATTTCTCCATAGCAAAGAAACAGTGGTTACATACATTTTCTTCATCACACTTCTAGTACAGTATATTATGTGACATTTCATTCAGACATCTGATGCATAGTGGTTGAAATATATTTGTAAAGATAAATATTTCTTTTGTCCAGTCATATCTGACTCTAGGGGGCAGTGCTCATCTCTGCTTCTTAGCAGAGGGAGCCAGTGTTGTCCAAAGACAATTTCCATGATAATTGGTCAGCATGACTATATGCCGAGATGCACAGAACGCTGTTACCTTCCCACCAAAGTGGTATCTATTTATCGTCTTGCATTTGCATATAAGATTTCATATGAAATATTTGTATTCTACAATATGTTACAGATTTTCCTCAATCAGCTTGTTGCTCTCTCATTTACTATATAGATAGGCTGTTCGTATTTTTAACATTGTGGTAAACTAATTTTATTAAAATATATCAAAATATAAAATAATTCTTACCTTCAAATTCTTTTACTGATGGCTCAGCATGGTAAAAGCTAATAATGCACTTACATATTTGTATTCTTATTTGAGAGCATGGCACTCTGATCAAGTGACCTGAAACAACAGGAAAACTGTAATATACTTTTATGACATTCTGTTGCATGAGTTTTATTCATTTATTTATATATGAACATTATATGCATTTCTTCTCAGTATTTAGTTACAATGTTACAATGTTTTGTTTCGAGAGCTAAGGAGGAAGAAAGTATCCCACTATATTACACTATTTCTCTCTTTTTCTCTCTCTAAAATTATAACCATTGGGTTAATAACTATTTAAAGTTACAATGGTACTGAAAAAAGTGACTTATGACTTCTTCTCATGCTTATGACCATTACAGCATTCCCACAGTCATATGATCAAAGTTCGAGTGCTTGGCAATTGGCATGTATTTATTATGGTTGCAGCATCCGAGGATACTGGAATTGTCATTTGCAATTTTCCTAGGGAATTTCTGACAAGCAAAGTTAATGGGGGAGAACAGATTTGCTTAACAACTGCATGATTCAGTTAACAACTGTGCTGATTTGCTTAATAACCATTGCAAAAAACAGAGGGATAGAATCAAGATCATGTGAAGCGTTAATACCACTTTATAATGCCTTGGTAAGGCCACACTTGGAATACTGCATCCAGTTTTGGTCACCACGATGTAAAAAAGATGTTGAGACTCTAGAAAGAGTGCACAGAAGAGCAACAAAGATGATTAGGGGACTTGAGGCTAAAACATATGAAGAACAGTTGCAGGAATTGGGTATGTCTAGTTTAATGAAAAGAAGGAGTAGGGGAGACATGATAGCAGTGTTCCAATATCTCAGGGGTTGCCACAAAGAAGAGGGAGTCAAACTATTCTTCAAAGCACCTGAGGGTAGAACAAGAAGCAATGGGTGGAAACTAATCAAGGAGAGAAGCAACTTCTCTCCTTGATTATGATTTCGGGTATGATTTCTGAGGTGAATTGGTCCGGAAAATCGAAAGGAGGTTGAAGTGATAGAGGGGGATTGATGAATAGCCATCTGGTCTCCCTCTTGGATTCACTCTCCACCTTATGAAATGGTCTTTCCCTGATGCCGCCCAGACTCTCTGTTTGTGGTCGGGTCATTTTTTCCATCACCTCTGACTCTAGGACTTTACTACCACCCTCTTTGGACTTAGTGCCGTTTGATCTTTATGTCCTCTTTGTTGCTGGTTGTTTTATCCCTGCCTCCCAATTACCGCCTTTTGGCCTTGGCTCGGGGGAAGGGAGATTGCAGGTTTGGAGGGAGAAGCTGAGAGTCCTGGACAATGGCTGCTGCTCCATCTGCAGGAAAGGAGTTGAACTCTGTTGGCTTTATGTCACCCAGCCGCTGTGAGAGAATGGCTGTGGCCATCTGCCTGCACTGCAGCTACTTGATCCAGATGTCCCATCGCTGTGAGAGAGTGAGGGGCCCCAGCTTTGCTCATATCCAACCGTATTGCTATCTCACGCCTCTAGGACCATCACTGACACCCAGAGTTACTCTCCCCTACCTCGTCACACTTATATGGTTTACACCTCGGCGGATCTGCTTGCGCTGTGAGATGCTCCCCTCTCGCGGCGGTGGCCTTCCACTCTATCGAAGGCCTACCTCAAGGACGGGCTTTGGAGCCCCAAGAGGTGGCATGTTCTAAAGCGGGGATTGAGGGGTTTTTTAATCAGGGCTTTTAATGATCTTTTAAGGGGAACTGGGAGTGTGACCAAGGGGGATGGGGGGTAATCCACCAAGGTCGGAGCTGAGCCCGCACGGGGTAACGGTTTGGAGGGTGCAGGACGAGGGGCTGGGGAGGTGATGGAGGGCCATCCTAATGAGGATGTTCTATCAGCACGGTGGATGGGAGGGACAGATATGGCGGGAGCAGGGGGCCATACCATGTGCCAGGGGTGTGCACTCGCTGTTTGAGAGCAATTGCGCACCCAAGTCCCCAATGCTCCTCTTGGGTACTAGGTTGCACAGATACTCAGGACTTGGGCCTTCAGCTGATGCTGTGCAACATCAGGTCCGTGGTAAATAAGGCCCCCCTCATCTATGATCTTATACATGAGGGGGGAGTGGACCTGACGGGTATTACGGAGACCTGGTTGGGCCAGAGGGAGGGGTCCTTCTGGTTGAGATGTGCCCACCAGGCTTCAGAGCATTCCATCAGCCGAGGGCCCAGGGGCGGGGGTGGGGTGGCGGTTATTATTAAATAAGGTCTTGGTCCGAGGGAGACCACTGTGCCACAGATTGCCAGATGTGAGTCCCTTTTTGTGAGGTGGGATCAGAGGGTTCAGATGGGCTTGTTGCTAACGTACCTGGCTCCCTGACACATGGCAATGGCCCTACCCGAGCTACTCGACGTGATAGCCACGGTGGCAGTTGATACATCCAGGCTTATGGTCATGGGTGATTTCAACTTGCCATCTGTTGGTGAAATGTCCGAGATGGCCCGGGAGTTCATGGCTTCCATGACGGCCATGGACCTGACCCAGTTAGTTCATGGCCCCACTCACAGGGAGGGGACACACTCTGGACTTGATTTTTATCTCTGGCCAGTGGTTGGGTGGTCTTCTTATAGGGGATATAGAGATGGAACCCTTGTCATGGACAGATCACTCGCTCCTTCGCCTGGACCCTCAAACCGCTACACCCCACTGCAGGGAGGCGGAACCAATAAGGTGGGTCCGCCCCAGGCGCCTGATGGATCCGGATAGGTTCCAGATGGAGCTTGGGCCATTTCCTGAGGACCTGGCACACGACTGGGTCGATGACCTGGTAGCTGCCTGGGATCGGGCGGCTGGGGGGGCTTTAGATCGAGTCGTGCCTTTGCGGCCTCTGACCCGATGCTGATCCTGTGGGGCTCCATGGTTTACCGAGGAGCTGAGGGAGAGGAAGCACCAGAAAAGACGCCTAGAGAGCGGTTGGAAGGCCAGTCTCGTGTAATCCGACCGAACACTGGTAAGGTCGCAGACCTACCTAGTGGCGATAAAGGCGGCAAAGTTTAATTACTTTTCCGCCCTTATTACATCATCAGATAATCATCCAGCCACCCTGTTCAGGGTGTCCCGCTCCCTGTTACATCCGGGAGTGCGGGAGGACCCCCTGGAAGGCAGGGCCGAGGAATTCGGACAATATCTGTATGACAAAATCGCACAGATTTGGGGGGATTTGGACTCTGATTGGGTAGATTCGAGCAGGGTGGCGAGGAATAGTCTTGAGAATGTTATCTGGGAAGAGTTTGACTCTGTGACCCCTGATGACGTGGACAAGATTTTGGGGAGACTTAGTGTGGCCACATGTTTGCTGGATCCATGTCCCTCCTGGTTAGTACTGGCTTTCCAGGAGGTTACACGAGGCTGGCTCCAGGAAATTATCAACGTTTCATTGAGGGAGGGTTACCTCCCCACAGCCTCAAAAGAGGCGGTGGTGAGACCTCTCCTCAAGAAGCCTTCTCTGGACCCGGCAGTATTAGCCAACTACCGTCCCGTCTTCAACCTTCCCATTGTGGCGAAGGTTGTTGAGAGTGTGGTCACATGACAGTTTCCACAATACCAGGAGGAAACGTCTTATCAAGATCCATTCCAGGCGGGCTTCAGGCCTGGATACAGCACGGAAACGGCATTGGTCACATTGGTAGATGATCTCTGGAGGGCTCGGGACAAGGGTTGTTCCTCTGTTCTGGTCTTGTTAGACCTCTCAGCGGCTTTTGATACCATCGACCATGGTATCATGCTGCGCCGGTTAGAAGAGTTGGGGATGGGGGGCACCATGTTACTGTGGTTCTCCTCCTTTTTCTCGGACCGGTTGCAGTTTGTATTGGCAGGGGGGCAGAGGTCGACCTCAAGATGCCTCATATGTGGGGTGCCTCAGGGGTCGGTTCTCTTGCCCCTTTTGTTCAACATCTATGTGAAGCCGCTGGGTGAGATCATCTGTGGCTTCGGGGTGAAGTACCACCAGTACGCTGACGACACCCAGCTGTACATCTCCACCCCGGGTCACCCCAATGATGCCCTTGAAGTGATGTCCCGGTGCCTGGAGGCCGTGCAGATCTGGATGGGGAGGAACAGGCTCAAACTCAACCCATCCAAGACTGAGTGGCTGTGGTTTCCGACATCCCGATATAGTCAGTTGACTCCATCACTGGCGAGTCCTTGGCCCCCATGGAGAGGGCTCACAATTTGGGCATCCTCCTGGATACACAGCTGTCCTTGGAGGAACATCTGACGGCTGTAGCCAGGGGGACCTTTTATCAGGTTTGCCTGATCTGCCAGTTGCAGCCCTTCCTAGATCGGGATTCCTTGTGCACAGTCACCCATGCCCTCGTCACCTCTCGCCTGGACTACGGCAATGCTCTCTACATGGGGCTCCCCTTGAAGAGCACCTGGACACTCCAGCTGGTCCAGAATGCGGCCGTGCGGATAGTTACGGGAGCTGCATGGCGCTCCCACATAACACCTCTCCTGCGTGAGCTGCAATGACTCCCAGTGGTCTTCCAGGTGCGCTTCAAGGTGTTGGTTATCACCTTTAAAGATCTCCATGGCATAAGACCTGGATATCTTCGAGACCGCCTGCTGCCATCAATGGCCTCCCATCGACCTGTACGCTCCCACAGAGAGGGCCTCCTCAGGGTGCCATCGGCCAAGCAATGCAGACTGGTGGTCCCCAGGGGGAGGGTCTTCTCTGTGGGGACACCTGCCTTCTGGAATCAACTGCCCCCAGAGATACGAAGAATTCAAGATCTCAGTGCCTTCCACCGTGCCCTGAAAACCTTTCTTTTTCAACAAGTCGGGCTGGCTTAACACTTTTTAAAATGTTTTTAATAGGTTTGTTATTGTTCTTTTAATTATGGGGCCAAACATATATATATCTTTTTAAATTGTTTTTAATGTTTGTATCTATGTTTTTTACTTTGGCTGTACACTGCTCTGAGTCCTTCGGGAGAAGGGTGGTATATAAATTTGATAATAAATAAATAAATAAATAAATAAATAAATAAATAAACAAACTTAGAACTAAGGAGAAATTTCCTGACAGTTAGAACAATTAATAAGTGGAACAACTTGCCTACAGAAGTTGTGAATGCTCCAATCCTGGAAATTTTTAAGAAGATGTTGGATAATCATTTGTCTGAAGTAGTGTAGAGTTTCCTGCCTGGGCAGGGGGTTGGACTAGAAGACTTACAAGGTCCCTTCCAACTCTGTTATTCTATTTCTATTTCTAAAAAGGTCATACAGTGGGACTTGGTCAATTAATAACTCTAATGCTTAGCAACAGAAATTTTGAGCTCTATTGTGATTGTAAACAAGGACTACCTGTACATAAAATGGAGTTTTCTTTTTTCAATCTCTTCTCCACTTTTTATCATCAGTACTGATTTGAAAATATGAAACAATCCTAAATAGAAGCAAATTCTATTCTTACTACTGTCATATCCAATTTGGTACTTCTTAGATGAGCTGGATTACCACTCCCTTGATATTCAGTTAGCATAGCTCACAGCCTTTCTTAATAATTTGAGGAATGCAGGTTTTTTCTTTGGGAAATTTTTCTTGACATACGTATCTTGACAAGTTTCCTTCTATTACAATATGCTGTGATAGTTCAAAATAATTAGTCAATTATGCAATATATCAAGAGAATTCTGTTCAGAAAGATGTATAGTCCTCAGTTTATGATTATAACTTAATAGTCATTCCAAATATGATGGGCTCCAAATAGGTGCAGTACATCTCATATAGCATTTCTGACTGTAAAATGCCATCACCCTGCCTCTTAATTCAGAAGAATAAGAACTAGCTGATCTTTATAACTGGTTGCAATGTCCGAGGTCATATAAACAAAATTTGTGAAGGTTTTTTTGCCAGTTTCCAGCATTTTTTGTCAATTTCTGGCAAAAGGCATAATTCAGAAGACTGGGTTTACATTAAAAGCACTGCATTTGTTTAATGAATATGGATTTTCTTAACATTGCAATGATTCACTCATGAACACTGCAAAAAGTCAAATAATTGGGTCCAATCACCCCAATGAGTCAAGTTTCAAATTGTGGTCCTAAATTGAGGTCAAGTTATATAAGGAAGGTATGTCAACATCTAATATTACCCAATTGTGCAATTGATTCTTGAACTTCTTTAGCATACTTTCCTTCATCAGATAACTTCTTTTTGTAAAATGGTAACCTGCAGAATTAAATGTATCAATTATTACAGATGTTTTTTAAAAAGCATGAGAGAAATAATGATAAATACTTGAATAATGATGACTACAGTTTTCATGAAAAGATAAAAATGTATGTTATTTCTAACTACTGATTTCATTTTAATATTTTATAGATCTGCCAACTATATATGGATTATAAACTTAATCCATGTTTGGATTATGAATATGACCGTGGCCTTTTCCAATCTTAATCTAATACTCTAAAATAGTACAATCCTCTAGCTGTATAGCAGTTCTCTCAAGGACAACCTGAAAAGCACTGAAGAAAAACATTAAAAGATATTTTAATGCTACTAAGATGTTTAAAACATACAGTAATAAACTTTGGTTCATTCCTCTCTTTAGAAAATAACAATGAAATATTTAGATTTTGTAATTGCATTATTATAATTAGTGAATATGTATATGCCCACTATGTGGCAGCAAAGTTAAACAATATAAGTGGAGGAGAAGACATAATCTTAAAGGTACTTAAGGATAATCTCAGTACATTTGAAAAATTCAAGACTGAGAATACCTTTAGCACTTTTAATAAGTAGTTATACTAAGATCCATAATATTTACTAAGAATGATTGGTTGTGTTCCAGGAAAACTAGCACACAATTGCTGTTTAAGTGTGATATGTAGGACAACAAGCAGAACTACTTGACTGAGTTCCTAAATATTTGATGTTGGGCTAATTAAATTCATTTAACCTATTAAAATACCTGCAACAGTTAATAAAAGTATGGGGTCTTATATATTAGAAATTGATTTGTTTGTTACTTAGATTTTCATTAATTTTATATGAAAGTTGAATCCACAAATTTAGATAAAGGTTTTATATATCTGAATGATATATAAACTAAGGGTTTTCTTTTTCAAATTAATTTTGAATGAAATGTAACATTATAATCTTTACTCAGTTTATTTAATACAATCATAATTTGTGGAGAATATTTTCCCCAATATCTAAGTTATAATTATAACATTCTAAATGTTGAAGTCATATGCTTTTGCTAAGATGAAAATAAATGCATATTATTTCTGGCCACTAAAACTACAAGACTTGTTAATATCAGAATAAAACAGAGGCATTAATTAAGTACTTACCCATACAATTTAAGAATTTCACATGTAATTTCTATAAAAACATTGCCCATTGTCTGAATTTTCTCCACACATAAGTTTAAAATTTTAGAGATTTGTGCTAAATCATTCAGAGGCTTATAATGATTAACAGTCAAGGAAAATGGTTACAGAAAGCACAATTTTGCATAACATTTTGCATAACAAATTAAAAATAAACAAACAAACCAAAATCCCAAACTTTAGTTGTAAAATTAGTAACAATTTTTATGTTGGTAACTGTGCTAGAATTCTAATAGTAAAGAAGATAAATAAAACTTTCAGAGTTACTTAATATCAAGTCTCAGGGTAACACCCTTTTTTAATATTTTAATAATTAGTGAAAATAGATAAGTAGACTCTCAACTCTAAAATATATTTAGTGCCTTCCAAATTAGCTAGAAACAATTTTCATTGCTCTCAGACAGCAGTCCATTGAATATACTTATTGGGAATTGCAAACCATAATCTAATATATTTGGGGTGCACCAGATTGGAAGAGACAGCTCTAATGGACATCAGCCATCCAAACTAGCTGTATTGGTCATATAATAGCAAAATAATCCTAGATTGTATGGTGTTCCCCCATTACCAATCATAAAATAACTACATATGAGATTCTGCCTAACATAAAATATGCAGAAGTAGATCCTATTCTATTCTGCATTACACACAATATACAGAAGTTGCTTGCATTATTTGATAGATTATGAGATAATCTATATAAATAATGCAAGCACCTGAACAGAGAAAGCAAGTAGGATTTGGTCAATGAAAAGGAGTAAGACACAACAAAAAGAGGGAAATGATCATAGAACGGGATATTTTATGGAACTGTGTGTTCAGCTGAATATATAGGAGAAATTTGGTGAGCTACTAAGCAACATTACTCAGACTCATAAGAAGTGTTTTATAAAATATTTCAGCTGTCTTCCCTGGCTATGACCAGAGAACTGTTAATTTGGATAAGAACTCTGAACTATAAAGCATTGACTGCACTATGCAAGGCAGATCATTTCTTATATATAAGATTTCATTCTTGTTAGCAATAAAGATTTTAAACTATTCATATCTGGCAATCTTCTGCAAAATTGGGCCAATTAGAAAAGTTAAATGTCTGGAGAGCTAAGACTATCATGTTCTGGTGTGAAGCTTCACAATGAGAGCTGAAAAGGTAATCTCCAGAGTAATGCTAATTGCAATGGTGTGTCTGAAAATGCCAATTGTGGATTAGAGTGATTTACAGCCTACATAAAGATTGTAAGGGGAATATAAATAAAACAATGGGAGCATGCTAAAGGAATTTGGCAGTGCATGATAGGAACTGATTAAGAAAACAATTGTCCATGAAAAAAAGAATCATACAAAGAAAAAAGCCCAATGGATAAAGGCTACCAAAAGTAAGAGACATAAGAGACATAAAATATTCTGTACCTCTGGGCTTACAAGAAATAGCCTTCAGTAGAAAACATACTTACATATATTTACAAACACACACATTGCAGAACAGAAGACAGGAAGAAGGAGCCCTGAAGGGCAGAGGGGACGCAGCTGTGCCCTTCAACATATAAAAAGATTTGCAGTACTTGGCAAATTCATTAGAATGAAGAACTGAAATAAACCTGTAGTGACTGAATCTACCAGCCTGTGAAATTTGCTGCTTGGCAATATAGGTTAGAAATGTGACATAGCAGCTGTCAAGACAGATCCAATCCACAATCCTTTATTGCTAATATACATCAGGACAAGTAAAATGACAAATGACATTATAGTCAAATCATAATAGATTTTGAAGATCTAGTAAGGAAGTTGAAAGACCTGGCATTATAATCAATCTTACCACTTCACAGAAATGTTCTCAAACAAGAGAGAATATACAATACAATGTTGCAAATGAATTGATACAATGACAATATTGTCAGTGCAAGACATTTAATTTCTGTCACTTTCTACTGAATGCTGGACATTTAGCCAAAGAATGGCGAGCTTGACCAGGAAGACTTTAAATGAGATCCTGCACATGGATTTGAACAAAAAATTTCTGAAATAGATCTCAGAGGAAGATCTGTGTACTGTACAAGATACTGGGGACATTGTTAACATAGAGCCCATTGAAACACTCATAAAGAACATTGGTTTATAAAGTTGATGGCTCTTTTTGTGTTAATATCGAAGAGTATTAACTAAGATTATGAACTATATGGATCAGCTTTGGTTTGAAGGCTTAACAGATCCTACTGACTTGGACCATTCCCAGAACAGCCAGATTGGTGTGGTATAGATTAATTTTTTTAAATAGTAATCCAATTTTTATTCATATATTTTTATTTTATACAATGATTACAATATAATTATTAATTATTATAATTATTATAATTATATTACAATGTGATTTAGAAAGTAAACAAATTTAGCAATTTAAAATAGATAAATATTATTTTGTCTTTTTCTGATCAGGGAATAGAAGTATTTTTGGCTTCTAATTTTGCATGTAACAAAACAAGAGAAAAGGATACGATTCCATATTCATAGTGCTTTGCAACCTTCTGACATGCTTGGATTTGTTCTTCTATATTCTTAAAAAAAAGTAATGAGAGTAGCAAAAGGAGAATATGCATTTAATATTTGCAAGAATCTGTTCTTCAAAAAAGATAGAAGATTCAATGTGTCACCAGCATTGCTTTGCATGTCTTGTGGCTTTCCCCTTAGTTTTGAGGAAAATATGTCAATCAGTTTTAAGTAGTAGCAAGACATTTACTGTTTTGCTTACCATGCAAGCATAATCCCAAAACAACAACAGCACGTATGCATTTGCAATCATGCTAGAGCTAATAAGAATCTTCTAGATTTCTTTACGCACTCTATACAATATATACAGATTATATTACTAGCTTTAAATTCTACTGGAATAAATAGAAATAAGTTTTATGCTTATTATTTGCTCTAATATACTTACTGAGTCAGTTTCTTCAAGCAATTTGATCACGTGATTAAGGTCCACATATATGAAGTGATTTCCCTAAAATATTCATTTAAATAAGATTGTAATGGTTAGTAATTTATATGAAGGTAACAGCTCTTCCATTTCTAACTTGTTTACCTATAAAATCTGAAAAGAAACTTGTTTCTTTTACTTTTAATAAATGGTATTTGTAAATTTTACATGTTATCTCAATATAAAATTCAAACAGAGAATGGTTTTGGTTTCAGATATAATTATGAAGCAACTCTAGATAAAAACTTAGAAGTTAAACTGGGGAGGTAAACAATTAAAGAAGATCTACAATAATCAAAGGATGGGGTTAAAATATTCTTTCTACCTACCTACCTACCTACCTACCTTTCCATCTACCCACCCACCCATCTAATATAAATATGCATAGATTTTAATATTCCATAAATTCATACCAACTGTATTTGTTCATTTATTCAAAGATATGTCAGAACCTTATTTTGAGATAAAACTATAAAAAGCCTGTGGTATGACTACAAATATATAGTGTTCTTGTGATTGCACCAAAGCATGCCACCCTCTTTCCCCAGCCCTACTGCACTAACATATATCTTTCTTCAGCCTTCCCATGCTTGTATATACCCAGACTGCTCTCACATCTAGACTGCTGCTGCAAAGTGATGTGGTCACAAGACACTGCACTTTATGAATGCACTTCTTAGGAACAGCAAATCTGATCTCAATTTCAGCCATAACTCAAAAACTACTTGAATTTGAGCAAGACTGATGTCATCTCTAACAGCTGGATTTTGTACTTCAATGAGAATAATGACCAAACTATATTGTTGAAGAATAGTTGAATTCTTCATTTATGCTACCAGAAGTCTTATCCTAGTATAGTAACATTGAAGTAGTTTGATCTCTATTTAATCAAAGGCAAATTTCTCTGCAATATTTTAGCACAAATAATGTAAATAAATAAGTTTCAAATTACTTTTTGTTTTTGTTTTTCTTTCTTCACATGTTTTATTCTTTTATTCTTGAATGTAATTTGTATTTTGTATTTAATCTTTAAAAAGTTTTCAAAAGTTCTTACTAAGTAATTCTAGGAACTAAAAGATTTTAATCTATTTTTACTACAAAATACATTTGATCACAAATCACAACTGTAACAAATATAAATAAAATAAAAATGCTTTGGCCTTGTTAAAAAGATAAGAACTTAAACAGACATAGCAATATACTGTTTCAAACTTTTCGAAGCCTGAAACAAATTAATTACCAAATTTATATGGCAGGGGGAAAAAATCAGGATTAAATTAAAACTTTTACAAGATACGAAAAACAAAGGGGGTTTGGCACTTCTGGAGTGGGAAATATATTATCATGCATCTATTTTAACTTGGTTAAAAGACTGGGTGGAATTAAGGAACAAAAGGGTTTTAACTATAGAGGGACATGACCTGTCAGTAGGATGGCATGCATTCATATGGGATGAAAAACATAAAACACATAGCTATTTTCAAAGGCATATATTAAGGAATATACTTTTACAGATTTGGCAAAAAATAAAAAAAAACAGCATTATACAAAAATTCCAATGTGGCTATCTACAACAGAAGCATTGAACATCCAAATTTAATCAATATAGAAAAGGTAATTAGATATAATGATTTGTTAAATGAACAGGGAAATTTGAAAACAAAACAAGAATTAGAACAAGATTTAGGCAGGGAGATTGGACATACACACAAATTCTGTCTAAATATAAAGAGGACATAAAACTATATGAAATAAAAATGGATCAGCAAGAATTGGACAAAATTATACAGGGAACAGAGGAAAAATTAATTAGTAAATATATAAATATTTATTGAGTTAAGATGGAAGAG
Source organism: Arizona elegans (assembly GCA_022577455.1). Lineage (NCBI taxonomy): Eukaryota > Metazoa > Chordata > Lepidosauria > Squamata > Colubridae > Arizona > Arizona elegans. The sequence goes on from JAKOOJ010000004.1 coordinate 20,097,874, forward strand.
GAAGTCGCCAAGGAAACAATGATTAAATGGGCAAACTTTTTTAGATATAATATAGAATTGGAGAGATGGGAAAAATGTGGCAAACAATATAAAATTGACTATGTCTGCGACATTCAAGGAAAACCAGTTTAAGATGTTTTACAGATGGCATCTCCCTCAGGCAAGGCTTGCCAAGATGTTTCTGAATAGTTCACCAACATGTTGTAAGTAAAAACAGGCTTATGGAATGTATTACCATCTATGGTGGACATGCCCTTTTGCAAAAATGTACTGGGCCAAAATCAGAAAATGTCTGAAAGAAATAATTGACCAACCCATAGAATGGAAACTGGAGACATTTCTGTTGGGAATATTTACTAGGAAATATATTGAAATGCAATATCGAATTTTACATATAATAATGGCTGCAAGAATATCATATGCACAGAACTGGAAAAATGATAAGATGCCAACTGAAGAAGAACTGATAAGGAAAATTCTGGAATGTGCTGAAATGGATAAATTAACAAAGGAGATAAAGAAAAAGAAGTACAGATTGCTATGCAGTATGGAACAAATGGTATAATTGGCTGGAGATTAGAAATAGTATATAAGAATGAATGAGGGAAGGTCACAAATGGATAAATGCTTGTAAAATAATTGATAGTTATAGTATTATATGTGAAGGAATATATATAGAAATATGGGATAATGGGACAATAAGGAAAATATATTTGAAGAAGAGTAAGGGGGAAATGTAAATAAGAGAAGATTACTGCTGCAAAATTGTTGTAAAAAGAGAATATATGTTTTGTGTTTGTGTATGTCATATCCTATAGGTTTTTTTTTTAAAAAAAAATATGGTCTCAGCATTTAAAAAATAAAAGGCTTCAGTGCTTAGAATGAAGTCTTGTGAGGAATTTATCTGTAAGTATATATACACAAGCATCATTCTGTAATACATGTATGCTCACATTTAAATTAAATTCAGGTAGTCCTTGAAGGTCATTTAGTGACCATTCAAAAAGGCAGTGAAAAAGTGACTTATGACCATTTTTCACACTTATGACCGCTGCAGCATCGCTATATTTACATGATCAAAATTCAGATGCTTGGCAAATGGTTCATATTTATGACGATTGCAGTGTCCCGGGGTCAGGTGATCAGCTTTTGCGATCTTCTGACAAGCAAAAGCAATGGGGAAGTCAGATTCATTTAACAACCAGATTACTAACATAACAATTGCATGATTCACTTAACAACAGTGGCAAGAAAAATTGTAAAATGGGGCAAAACTCACTTAATCAATGTTTCATTTAGCAACATTTTGCGGTCAATTGTGATCATAAATCTAGGACTACTTTTGGGCTCAATTGTAGTTGTAAATTGAGGACTACCTGCAGTTGTTTCTGTCTCACAAAAAATGAGTATTGGTCCTCAGTTTGCTTCTGCACCAACATCCTGCCCACTCTGACTTGTTACTTTTAGTTTATGTTTTTAAGGTCTCCTTTATGTTCCTATACCCTGCATAAGTGCTATCGTACACAACAAAATAAAAGTGCACTTTTGTTTACCCTTGCCTAAATTTTCTTCCACTGTCTGTTGTCTGTTTTGGGTCCCCTCAGAGAACAACATGGATGGTTTTCTCCAGAACCATTCCCAGAAGAAAGAGAGAGGGGTTGGAACTGGATTGGAAGGGATTGGAGGATTGGAAGGGACTTGGAAGTCTTCTACTCCAAGCCCCTGCTCAGGCAGGAAAGCCTGTACCATTTAAGAGAAATGGTTGTTCAGTCTTTTCTTACAAACCTCCAGCTGTGGGGAGCACCCACAACCTCTGGAGGCAAGTCCTGCCACTGATTAATTGTTCTAACCATCAGGAAATTTTAACACCCCTCAGGCAGATTCAAACGCAACAAACCCTTCTTTGATAAATGCAGTAGAAAACCCCCACATTTCAAGAGTGGGATGGGGGAAAGAAGAGAAACACACTTGCTCTTTTGACTGCCACTTTTTGCATTTGACAGGACTCGTTTCGCAAGGCCTGGCAGTCCTGGCTAAATGGCCCAAATAATTGGGGAAAAAAAAGGAGGAGGAGGAGAAGAAGGAGAAGGAAGAGGAGGAGGAGGAGGAGAAGAAAAAAAGGAGGAGGAGGAGGAGGAAAAGGAGGAGAAGAGAAAGGAGGAGGAGGAGGAGGAGAAGGAGAAGAGGAAGAAAAAAAGGAGGAGGAGGAGGAGAAGGAGGAGGAGGAGGAAGAAGGAGGAGGAAGAGGAGGAGAAGAAGAAAAAGAAAGAAGGAGGAGAAGAAGGAGAAGGAGAAGAAGAAGAAAAAAAGGAGAAAGAGAAGAAGAAGGAGAAGAAGAAGAAAGGAGGAGGAGAAGGAGGAGGAGTAAGAAGGAGGAGGAAGAGGAGGAGGAGACGAAGAAGAAAAAAGAAGGAGGAGGAGGAGGAGGAGGAGAAGGAGAAGAAGAGGAGAAGGAGGAGGAGGAGGAGACGCCCCAGAACTGGGCAGAAACGGAGGGAATTGAATCTCTAACTTTCTCACCTGCTCGAGGCCGTTGCTGAGTTTGCTATCCAGCCTGGAGGAAGAGGAGAGATGCCTGTGTTTCTCGCTGAAAGAGGGAACCATGAGAATCGGCGAAACTTCCGGCAGAGCCGGGGAAGCCATGGCTCCGAAAAAGGATCGGCAACTCAGGCTTCAGCGCTGCCGCTTCCACTGAGGAAAACACAAACCGGGCGCCGTTGCCATGGGAGCGAGAGAAGCGCTAGCGGTCCCATGGGAGGAGCGGACGGCAGGCAAAGGAAAAACGAAGAGAAAAGAAACCCAGCCCGCCCTCGACCAAAGCCCTCAGCTGGGGCGATGGGTCCCCTTGCCCAGGGAAGAGGCCTCGGGCTGCTGCAACCCCGAAATTATTGCTCCGTCCCGCCACCTCAGCTGCTTCGTTATTTATCATATGCCCTACGAAGACGCCGTTAGGTTAAGGTGTTTATAGTTTTGCGGAAGGGAAAGGCCCTAAGGAGCCAAAGTTTGGCTCCCTTCGAGCCAAAGCACGCTCATTGCCCGTAAGAAAAGCACCCCAAGGGAATGGCACCAAAACGACATTACTGCACTAATAATACTCCGCCGTAACCTTAGCGACATTAGCAGTGTCGTCGACAGCTTTAAAAAAGGAAGGAGAAGCTCATCCTAGCTCACCCATCGATTCAGTTCCTGGCTATTAGAAATGGATACAAACATGAGAAATCGTCATTGTAATTTTAAAAAGCATTTGTGCAGCCGTTCCCCCCCACCTTCCCCGCTAAAAGCCTTTATCAGGAAAAGTTTCTCTTGAAGTTTCAAAATCTCCGATTCTGATTGTGCAAAGTGATTTAAGGCAATGTTAAGATACTCAATCCTGAAGATCCTCAACCTCTGCTTCAAGAGTGTCAACGTTTTCCATGTCAGTGTTTACTTGTCCTAAATGCTAATTAAGTCGTTTTCCAGAATAGGTTCATGACATGTCAGCAATACCACCAGGCCTATTCAGAAATGCTGCATATGTATTTCCTTTCTATAGTTATTCTTTAGGTATTTCGTTGCTTCAGGCTATAAATGTGTACAGCTACAGCTTCTTCTATCCCTACTTTTGTGCACCATTGCAATGCAGATATGAAATGGTGGGATTTGCAATGTGAATCCATACTTTGTCATTTCGGCTTTATTTATTTTCACCTAACTCAAACTGTGACTCAGTACAGTACACAATATAAACACAATAAAATCAAAAAGGGGAAAAGTATAATTATATAAAAATAAACAGACAAAAATTATTGAGGACACAAAAACCCAAACATGGGGAGTCTCATGCACATTTACTGATAATCCTGATGAAACACCTTCCATCAGATCACAAGTAATCAGAATAGATATCCATTCCTAATCACAATTTAGGAATAAAGGTCACCCTCCAATTTCCTTCTTTTAAATCTAAGAATTTATGTGCCCTAAAAAACTTGCCATAAAAACTAGTCTTCAAAAAGATCTTGCTACAAATTTATGTTACACAAGGCTTGCCCACTGCAATATAGTTAGGAATTTTTTTTTAATGCAAAACTAGATCAAAGTGAACATCACTCAACAATACCAGACTACTGGTGGATTTTAAAAACATAACTTTAGCATATTTATCTCATGTTCATTCAATCAAGCAAACCTAATGCACTATGAAATCTCTGATAGACTGATAGACAACAGAGATGGATGGTCTGTGAGAACTCTTTGAAACAACCTTCAATGGAGCGGAAAAGATATATCAGACATATTTCTTCAGCTTTTATTGGTAATGGCAGATTATCCCAACATCGTAGCCTGAGCTGTAATTGATTAATGATTATTCATTAATCTACAGAGGTCATTCACCTTTGTGAGCAGCATTAGGATCTTATTTGTGCTTCTACCTCGATCATGCTGTACCTTTAGAGAATACAAGAAACTTGTTAGAAGGATGGATTCAAGAATTCCTTTCATGACCTGGTGCATCCTAGAATGTTTCTGAACATTTGTGTTTTATATCAACATCCGTATGTCATTCAACAAATTTAACACTTCCACTCCATAATGTCTAGCTAATCCTGTAAAAATTGCCATATTCAGAAGGTATTGGTATTCTACAGAATGGAGAGATTTAGAACAAAAAAATAGTGATAGGAACCTTTCTGCTATAAATTGGATGAGTAGCCACTTCTTAGGATGATGTTGCTGTGTTTTATTGATACGATGTTTTATGTTCATGTTGAATTTTTGTTGCATTAAACTACTTCCAACATTATTGGGCTGAACATAATATAAATCCATAATAAATAATTACAAATGCATATTGAACATGTAAAATCTGTTTCACAAAGGAAGTTTATTATGATTGTAACATCACACATTTGTTCAAGAATGGGCACGCATTTCAGAATTTATACTGGTACAATCAAATAGACACTATTTAATAAAATGCAGTAGAATCACAAAACAATTTATCTGACATAAATTCAACTCTAATGTACTCTTTAGATGCAGTAAACAAATAACAATCAAAATTAAAAGAGTTGAATAACACTAATCAAGACACAGTTTAAACACAGAATGAAACAAACCAATCATTTATAGCTATGAAAAATTAAAATTCAAAGTTAGTTATAAGGATTATATTATGCATAGAAATTTTGTTTTGAATATCACACATACATTAAGCGCTGTTAGAATATTATAATGCATTGTAATGAGAAATAAAGTTATATTTTTAGAAATCGAAAATATTTGAAGTTTTCTAAAAGTATATAAACAATTTATATTTATTATATGGCTTTTACTCAATTCAAAATATATGGCAATAATATTAGTTTCATTGAAAATATTGGGTAATGACAGGTGTGTGTGTGTGTGTGTGTGTGTGTGTGTAATGGCCTGGTTTAACAATGATCTTAGACCCATATACTGCAATGTATGAATATTAAATTGCTTATGTACTTCCCTGCGTTTCATGCAGCATAATGGAAAATTTCCACACATTTCTGTTAGATCCAAAGGGGGAAAAATAGATTAATTTACAAGCTATAATAAATTGTCCTTTAGCTACAAATCATGGCTTGACAATATTATAAGGTAATGGTTGTGTCAGATATAATCAAAATTAGCTTAACAAGCCCTGGGAATTGTTATAAGTGCACATAATATAAGAAAAATGAGGACAGAGAAAATAAGGAATATGTAAAAAGAAATTAAGAGATATTAAGAAGAGAGTGGACAACTATTTGTCTGAAACAGTATAGAGTTTCCTGCTGGAGCAGGGAGTTGGACTAGAAAACCTCTAGGGTATCTTCCAACTCTGTTATTTTGTTAAGCAAAAACACATTCTTAGTCAAATACATTGTGGTAAATAACCTTGGAGCAGGAACAGTTTATAATAATTAGTATACAGTTATGTACATTTTGGCGATTAAATTTGAGTATCTAGCAAAAGTATTAATTCTAGGAACACTTTGGTTAACTTAGAGTCATACTACTGACTCGTTTTGAACTATATTTGACTTTGAACTAAAGTCAAATATACTTTGACTGTATAAATTGGGTTGCAATCCTTCTGTTACTTTGTATGCTTTTAAGGCATGTACATATGAAAAACAATGTACATTTGTGGGTTGAAAACTGCAGTCAATATGTAATAACGTTCTATGTAGCATATTTGTATTTCAATGTGGCTATTTTATCTAAAAATACAAGTTAATTATTTGGTATATTTAAAATAAATTAATCTCTCTTTAATATGAAAAATAACTGCTTTTAATTCTGTAAGAACACTTTCCTTAAAAAATTCTGTGATATAATGTTAAAATATTTTGAGCATTTGCAATCAAGTGGAAATAAAAAATCCTGGACTTGCAATAGCTTTTGTAGCATAAGTATTTATATTTCTTGTGAGAATCTGATAATAGAAAACCAGCTCACAGAATCTAGTCAATCTGATTCCAAATATATTTATTTAGAAGCCTTACTTGATTCAATGGAACATATAGTACTTCTTGGGGAACAACAATTTACTAATAAATTTTACTGGAAATTACAGGGATGGAATTTTCTTCTTTGTGAATTTTATTGATTTATTTAAATTTGCTATAGCTGTCCATGCATAATAGACTCTGGACAGTAGAAACGTTTATCTTCATTTTAATCTAATGCACCCTGAAAAATTCCTGTTATGTCTGATAATAACTATAGATATCTAACATTACATAGTGGTCAAAGATGAGGCAGCACTGATAGTTGTTACATGTACTTTGTATTATGTTGAGGATTTACTCAGGTTTAGCTGCTCTACTCATAGTTAGAACAGAAAGAAACAGAATAAAAAGTATTTGATAGATCATATTAGAAAACAATCTAAATAGTTTCAGGTCATTTAATAATTAGGAAGATAATTGTTTGGATTTTTTGGTGATAGTTTACTTATGTTTCTGTAGGTAATCCTTTCTGCAACTTTTTCACCATATTTCTAATTATTTTTTTAAATATATTTAAAGAGAATGCAGGAAAGTTGTGAACAAATAAGGATGTTTGAGCTTATCTGAGACTTAGTCAAAAACTGATCCACTGATATTAACAGGTTGCCTAGATTCAAGCCAGCTATGGCACAACTATAAGAGTAAAATATTTTAACATCTAATATTCTAAATATGATGAAATTTAAGAGGCAGTGAAACAACCACCTGAAATATGGTATAGTATATTATATAGTATATAGTATTAAAACAAGTATAGAACATATACAAGAAGTCAGTCATGGCTAAGGAAAGGAAAAAAAATCATGGAAGAAAAGGCTGATAAAGACAATAATTTAAAAGTTTCCCTTTGAATTGACTTGTTTAATTTTTTGGGACCATTTTTTTCACTTCAATTTTTTAGAGTTTTGACTGTTAATATACTCAAAAATTAATTTAAAAATCAAAAATCAAATCAATTGATAATAGTTTAGCCTTTTCTGTTTCATATACAATTATGTTAATCACTGCTTCCTATTTAATCTCTTTCCTACAACATAGTAACATAGCAACATAGTACCAGTCTAGTAGTTATGGCTGTGTACGCATCAACAACGATTCAAAAGTGCTTAAGTATCATGTGAGCACAGCAATTGCTCAAACCTAAAAAAAGATGTTGCTGCTTTAAGGAATTCTGTCCTGCTTTATTAAAAACAGAAGAAAGCAAATTAAGCAATCCTATCTCTAATCTGTATGAACTTCCACTCTATAGGTATAATAGCAATAATAAAAGGAGTTTTTTATTCTTGCCAGCCATATCAATACTAGCAAACAAGTACTGGTTTTTAAAGATAGAAAATTATTTAAACACTTTATTATCTATTATGCAATAATTGTTACAAAAAACATTTAAATACTGCAAATATAAAGTAAAATATGAAAATAATTCAAAATAATAATATATGTTCCATTGTCTGAGGACTCTTAATATAATATACAAAATGATGGTGAGTAATGAATACATTTTTCACATATACCTGGTATTCTGGCATCATTTAAGAAAAGATGAGAAGAAACTACATGTACATTATTTAATTGTGATGATAATTAACGGGCATAATAAGGTTAATCCTTGTTTCCCCAGCAATACTGCAATTCTGATAAAAAATTCCCAATTGCCTGTATTACATTCCCGCCCCCCCCTCTTCCTAGCGTTTTTCCATGTGCAGGGCCCATTTTTTGTGGTTCAACTGAATGTTGATTACTTAGTTCTCTCCCTAGAAAAATATTTGCACAGATGATGTATCGTAAAAGTACAGAAGGCTGATTCAGATTTTTTAAAAGACTTAACAAATAACATTTATTTTGGCTGTATGTTTTGAGAATCTTCACTGACTTTAAATGGCAATAGTAGAACACACCTAGCTGATAAAGTAAGGAACATATTAGCAAAGAACAGAATAATGATCGAGATTCTGATACTGAAAGTTTTAAAAACCTACAACTGAAGCTTCAAAAATGAATTAATATTAATCAATTTATGTCAATTTGGTTTTAGCAGATTCACTGTAGAAACTGACTGTTTTTATGAAAAGATCATAAATAGCACATTAATAAAGCACAACAAAGCATATTTAAAATATACTATTAATATCACAGGAAATATTACAAGTAGCCAACAGTACCTTGGTGTATTCCAACAAAACATAGTCTTTTTAATTATGTTAAGATAATCAAATGCTATACTTGAATACTTCACTTTACTCAAAAGTTTTAGTCAGTATGGAGGTATTGCCTATGACTATTGAAAGTTAAGGCAAGATAATTGGTACTTTTCCATCTACTACATGTATCACTATATCAGAATCAAGATGTATATTAAGAATTCTAGTGATCTGCATTTATACATCAAGAGAATAAGTATTAGACTTGTGCATCTCTACATAGGAATATCTAATGTTATATTGATGTAAATGGAAGATTTAGATCTGTCCTATTTGATTAATTTGTTAGAACTTGTACTTTCAATCAGATGTTCCACATTCATAGTATCCTTACTATTAATTGTTAACTATCTATAAAAGTTGTGAAATTCTTCCATAAAGTAAAATTGTTATATTTCAGTTGTTCTGAGTGAAAAATTATCTCTGTGTATGTATGTATGGAGAATATGGATTACATTTGGTAATCTGATAAATTACCAAATTCCTCATAGTATAGGATACATTTCTGGCTGCCTTCCAAAGTCTAACTTGGTCCTGCTATGTAAGAAGGTTAAATCATGGCAACTAGTCCAAAGTTTATTAAACTGAATAAATTATAAAGTTTATTAAATTTAATAAACTTTGGTCCAATTGCCATTATTTGACCTTTTTACATGCTTTTGTCCTGGATGATTGAGTTTATATTTACATATTTTCCTGCTATATTTCTAATTGAAATAATTATTGTTTTAACAGCCATGATTACATTTAATTTACATGCTTCACACATAGTTCTGTTTCATTCTGCCTGCTAATTGCAATCCTCTGGCTAATTTAGATATCAAAAAGCATAGCTAGGTATAATTCAAAATATTATCTAACATTGTTTAAGCTTACAAAATTTTCTCAGAATTGTAACAAAATCCTACAATAAGACAATAAAGGGGAAGTGAAAAAGCCAAAAACAAGACCAGATGTCTGATTATATCAATTTAAAATGGAAGCTGTGGATGAAGCATGTTAGATTAAATTTAGCACTCAGAAACAAATTAATGGCTGTTATTATTTGCATAAAGCACAGTTTAGGTCAGATTTAGAGTGTTAGGTATTTGGAGCTGTCCGAATGTGCATTTTGCTTGCAGATCCTTCATTTCTTTCTTCACTTACTCCCAAGAATCCAGCAAAACAGAGATTATTGACTCTCAATTTATCCTTTTTTTTTTTTTGGGGGGGGGGGAGAGACACCTAACACAAAAACACCTGACTCTGCTTTTTTTTAAACTATCTGCTTCAATCCCCTATATGGTATATGTTGCTTGCTGAACAGTCTTGGACAATTCAACAATTGTCACTTTTTTGGTTGAATCTTAATAAAGCTATTGTCAACTAGTCATGTCCTTTATGGACCAATAGTTATGCTTTGTTTTTTTTAACATTTAAAAGAAATTAATAGCTTTTAACTATAACACAGTTACAAATACTAACTCTATAATGGCTTTCTTAAAAATTTCAAATAAAAACTTTTAAATATACTTCTCAGTTTTGAGGCAAGGAAATTCCCAGATTCAAAGTAGAAGTACCACCATATTGTACACTTTTATATTTCTCATTTTAGCAGGTAACTGCACTTTTGTTTGCCCTTTCCTTCAAGTGAAAAACACGGCCTTGAATGGCCATAACTGGATCCAGTCGCAGTGCTCCAGCCCAGTTGCATTGCTTGACTTTGTAATTTTCCATAATTTACTAGCATTGGGTTTTGGTACTATATGACATTTAAATAATGGCTAGATTCAGCTACATCTTTGACTGCAGAGAGTGCTGTATCAAAGGAAAAACCGCTTCAGGGGGTCTAAAGACGAACAGTAATACCAGCTGCCCAATGATATCAGAGAATGATGTCAAATGTATCTCTTTAGCCTAATAATCAGAGCATTAAGAATGCAAGCCAGAAAGTAGAAAAATAATTAGGTAAAATTGCTATAGTAGACTTATCTCTTGAAGTGCTGAAATCTATAATAGCTTTAAAGTTAGTTTGAAGCAAGAAAGAAATTTGGCTTTTATGACAGACCATGCCCAATGAATAGGCAGGACCAGAATAAAGAACTGGTAACTATCTGAAGATTTAGCTGTGCCATTGTTCCTAAAGGTCTGCAGTAGTCATTAGCATTGGTAATGGCAGTATTAAATGGATATTCAATTTTTATTTTTAACCAGCTGCAATTGATGTTTTATTGAATTTATAATAATGGTTTCAGAGTAGCTGTATCCTGTTTTGTTTATTTATTTTTTACTGTTTGTTTTAATTGTTGTGAGTCACACCCACTTGTAAGCTAATAAATAAAAAGGTTTACATTTGATTGATTTAAAATGAATTGTTGTTAATAGTATTAAAAATCTGAAGAGTAATTCCAACTTGCTGACAACTTTTAGAGGACTGTATGAGTGTGGATGTGGCTCTGAGGCTCCTTTATTGAGTCTTGTATGCTAACTGAAGCTACATCTAATAGATTGCAAGCAAATCCACCCGAAAGAGATTTATTCTGAGTTTACTGTAAAGTTTACTGAAATTCAATGGAACTTGTTATCTGTTACATTTGTTTAAATCTGTAATCTTGGAATGGCAGAAGTGGTTTAAGTTTGCCACAAATCAAATCCTTTAAAATATATTAATTCTTATCTATTATGCTGAAAATGCAATGTCTGCTTTCACCTGTATTGCTTATATTCTGATAATATCACTTAATGCCTGAGATATTTCAGTTTAAAATAAAACCTATACAGTATTAAATACAGACATTTAAAGGGACACATTGTGGTAATATTTTCATTGTATGATCACATGATTGTAATTCTTTCTGGTGAGGGATATGAATCAGATCCATTTCCATCTTGTATAAATTGTCTTTTTTCCCATCCTCTTCTAATCTTTCTCAGTTTCCTAGTTATACACGGTAGAAGCAAAATTATCTTACCCAGAATTACCACACAAGGCAAGACAAGTGCAAGAACAAAATTTGGTGGTGTGTAAAATCTGTAGCATTCTTCTTCAAAGGCTCTTTTCCATCCATAAATTAATACATGGAAAGTACTTATGAGAAGAGCGACGTATCCAAGTGTAGACTTTGAGATTTGAAAATGAGAAACAAATACAAATTAAAATGTTAACATCATGATTTCCACATATAGCAAACTATTAAAAGTTATTTACAAAAACTTAAACTATTATAAACATAGATATAAATAGATTAGGTTTCATCCATATTTTAGTATACAAAACATACTGAATAAAAATAAACTCTGAACATGGCTGAAGGACTTGTGAACATACAATAAAAATTAGAGTTCAGTATTTTGAAAATTGGTCTAATAATTTTTAGTGTGATGACCCCAATTAATTTTTGCAATTAACAAAAAGAAAATGAAAAATGAATGGAACCTTCTTAAATATTCAAATGCTCATTGGAAAGGCCTTTCAATTTTTACTGGATTAGTATAGAACATGAAATATACTTTACTGTTAGAAAGTGAAACAAGAAACAGAGTTTACTTATTTGAATAAATAGTTATGAACATAGTTTTACATAAAGACCACCCCAAAACAAACACAACAATAAATAATAAATTAATTAGTAGATATATTCCATGTATAATTCTTATGTATTCCTAAAATGTATATTGGGCTATTAATTGGGCTATAATTTGGGGTATTAGGACATTGTAATGGAATTGTAAATATCTTAAAATAATATAAATGACATAGGGCAATGTTGGTGAATGTTTTCGGAGTGCTGAAACGGGAGCATATGCATGTGCGCATCAGAAATTGGAGGAGCTCCCTTAGCATGCGCATGTGGGAGCGCCGGAAACTGCTCCGGGAGGCTGAGATTCCAGTTTCTGGCACGCAACGCGCATGCGCACACCGGAAACCAGAAGCTCAGCTTTCCGGCTCATGTATGCGTGTCAGGGAGCTGGTCTTCCGGTTTCCAGCGCTCCTGCGTGCACGAAGGCCAGATCACAGAAGATTGAATCTTTCAATATTGAATGGTACTAAAGTCTTTTACTAGATTAGATTAATTACATTTAGTATTTCAATTTAGTACACACCTGAATAAAACTGAATTCCCTCCAGTTTAATGATCTGTTTACTGATGGAATGGAAGTCACAGCCAACAAAGAAAGCAGCCCAAGGCTCATTATTCCAAAAGAGACGTACATTTCAATTCGCCATACTTCTTCCTCATTCCAGGAATTTTCAATATTTTCATGGACCTGGAAAAAGAGATTATTGAATCTTTAACAAGTTTAACACATTTATAGAAAATTATTTAAAATTAACTGGAAAATCTGAAGGGTTTTAAAGTGTGCCTGGTGAACTATCATGAATAGGAGCAAAGAGGAGAGAGTTATTTAATTAAGTAAGGGGGCTTTATAGTTTTACAAATTTCATCTGGTTGGTACATCTGGCCCTTTCATGTTTAGAAGAAGAATACATTATGCGAAGTAAGTAATCAATTGTAATTCCTCTTATTTTGAATAGTTTGTTTATAGCACTAAATTGGTCATTTGGGGTGTTAGAGCAGTTTTCAGAAACAGGAGGGTGAACATTATTGAAGCTAAATCAATTTTTAAAAAAGAAATGAGTAATTTTATATATTATTATTCATCACTACATAATTATGTGACTTCATACATAAATGTATAAATGTTAACATATTTAAAAACCATAATTGAATGTTTTTTTCATGCAGAAAGAAATATTAAGGCAATGATCAACACATCTCAAATTACTAATCACATATGCAGGGTGTTCTGAATTACTTGATCCAAAAAGGACATTTTCCTTACCTGTTGATAAGCTGTATTTAAAAATAGGTATCGTTCTGACCTCCTCATAGGCAAGCAAAGGCTGTAAACAACATGAACTGTTGCAAAGAAAAAACTAAGTAACCCAAGCTGTTTTCTACACTGCAGCCAGTTCTCTAACCAAGATGGAAACAATTTGTATTTAGTACCATAATAAAGTTGATAAGCAGCTGCCAGGAGCCCTGATAAATACACTAGAGATAATAAAGTAATTGCAACAACTGGCAATGTCTTGTTCACAATCTCAATAGGAATCTTATAAAAATCACTCTGATGATTTCTCACGTAAGGATGTATTACATCTCTAATAAAGGAATAGATAAAAAAGAAGGTGGCTAGGCCAACAGCCACTATGACTGGTCCTTTCCAGAGTGTGAACAATCGAAGAGGTAAATTTTCAATTTCTCTTGCCGATGATAAAGTGCCCAAATCAATAGGAATAAAACTGAGCTGACGAGCAAGTTCAATAACTTGATGTCGAGCTTGAATGCTGTTACTGCATATGTAAACCTAAAACAAGCAAACAAATTATTAATAACTGCATGGACTAAATAGTCAAACTAGAGTATGTATTTCCAAGAATGAGACTTCCTGTAATTATCTTTAACTTAACTTTACAGACATCCATGTTACAATTTAAAAAGTAATTATTGTAATTATTTTATCTATATTTTATTTTTATGTTTATTTCATGTTATACAAGTCAAGGGTGCAAAACGTATTGCCCGTACACGATTCCCACAAATTGTGAAACATACACAATTCCCCCAAATCTTAGGTACATCCCATAGAGTTCTACCAAATAAGGGAAGTTATTAAATACATGGGATGTGACCAGTTTACTGCGAATACGTAAAATAATTTTTAAAAAGTATCATTCAGACATACATGTATTTTTTCTACACAAATATGAAAAATCCACAAATGCTGCTTTAATGAAATCATTACAACTACACATCTTTAATTTTGCTCTTAAAGCAGATACATTTTTTTTCAGAGTGCTTCAGAAATACAAAAAAACCTTACATAGTATATGTACTGCATTCATTCAGGATCTAAAATACTTCTTATAAATTCTTTTCAAACAATTCTAGTCACACTAATTGTACTTACTTTAGTTTTATTTAAATTGAAGGCATGTTGTCCAACCATCTTTTGCTCTGGACCTATCCATTTTTGATTGTGGATTGATTATAATTATTATTATTAGTTCAATTTATATGCTGCCTTTCTCTGGAGACTCAGGGTGGCTTACAATGCATTTAGAAAATCATTATAAAAACATTTAAAAATTAAAACATTAAAACCCATTCACACCATTCATGGCCAGATCTCACAAGATCGCAACAGCGAGATCAAAGGCCCCAGGCCTGTGGGAAAAGCCAGTCTTCACTTTTCGGAAGGCCAATAGGGTGGGGGTGGTCCGGACTCAGGAGGTAACTGGTTCCAGAGAGCTGGGGCAGCCATAGAGAAGGCCCTCCCCTCCGGGCCCACCAGCCGCATTGTTTAGCTGACAGGACCCGGAGGAGACCAAGTCTGTGGGATTTACCGGTCGCTGGGAGCTATGTGGTAGAAGGCGGTCTCGAAGATAACCTGGCCCTGAGCCATGTAGGGCTTTAAAGGTAATAACCAACACCTTGAATTGTGCCTGGAGACCAATAGGGAGCCAGTGCAGCTCGCGGATAGCTTGCGCGGCTGCATTCTGGACCAACTGTAGTCCCCGAACACTTTTTAAGGGTAGCCCCATGTAGAGTGCGTTGCAATAATCTAACCGTGAGGTGACAAGGGCATGAATGACTGTGAGGAGTGCCTCCCGATCCAAGTAGGGTCGCAATCGGTGCACCAGGCGAACCTGTGCAAAGATCCCCCTAGCCACAGCCGTCAAATGTTGTTCTAATCTTAGCTGTGAGTCTAGGAGGACACCCAAATTGCGAGCCTGTTCTGAGGAGGACAGTTTCTCCCCCCCCAGAACCAAGGATGGACAATCAACATAATCTTTAAGAGGCAATACCCACAGCCATTCGGTCTTGTCTGGGTTAAGTCTGAGCCTGTTGACTCCCATCCAGACCCTCACAGCCTCCAGGCACTGGCATTGATGAGCCAATCAAATATCAAATGAGGCTCTCAATCTGAAACTCTCCTCTGCCCTTGTGATAAAATTGAATGCTGAAGTTGCCATATCATAAAGATGAAAAATAATCTCATTTCATTTTTTAGGTAGTCTTATATGAAAAATTACAGCATTTTGTAGCAGAAACTTCAAGGCAGGGGTGAAATCTACTTACTTCCCTATCAGTTCAAAAGTATGCGCGCGTCACATGCGCGCACGGACCCTCTGCACATCCACAAACCCTTCTGCACATGCACAGAGGGTAAAAAACAGGTTATTTCTTGGTTAAAACCAGGAAGTAATGATGACCGGGTGGAGCCTCGTTGAGCCGTTGCTACCGGTTCTCCGCACCACCCACCGCCATCGCTACCGGTTCGGTCGAACCAGTCCGAACAGATAGCATTTCACCCCTGCTTCAAAGGGTTTCTCATGTATACTTGATCATCATTTTCATTGTTTTAAGTGCCGAAATGCATAACTTACCTGTCTGCTTGCATCTTTTGGTCCTACTTGTAATGCCCATGCTGAAATAACATTGAACCCTTTAACAACAAAGGAATCTGGAAAAAGGGATGCCAGGTATTCTGCATTGGATTCTGGATACTGGTTAATTTTCATGTTGTTGCTGACATCTACAAGGATTTTACCAACAAGAAGATGCTTGAGGTCCCACAAAGCTGCATAGTGTTCTCTGCGTATAGCGATAAAAATGATGTTTGCTTTTGCGATAGCATCTTCATGATGAGTGACATCAACAACATGGGGAAAGAATTCCGTCACAAATTTAGGGTTTCTGCTTCCTATTACCACATGAAACCCACATCTGATAAGCCTAGTTGTCAAGGATTTAGCGAAGTCCCCACTTCCAATTATGCCAACTGTAAGCTTACTGGTGTCTTTGATGTAATTTCTGCCATTTGGTAAGAAAGATTCATTTAAGACTTTAGGACTTCCCATCATAGAAATTGATTCCATATCGGCGCACAACGGTTATAATGATATTTTCTAAAAGAAAACAGAAACACAAAATTAATTTTTCACTGATATATACTAACAAATTTCCTATACCAACACACACAAGATTTAGAATAAGATATAACACACACATCTGCAGCATCAAAGTCTTAATTTGTCAACTCCAAGCTAGAAAGGAAATCTCTCTAACCCTTATAAAAATAGGGAGGAAAAAATAGGCTTTGATTCTAGTTCTCCATATACGCATAGTAAAAACACTAGAGAGGAAAGTATTCAACAAACGTCAAACCTAGCTAAGGAAAACAAAAATAACCTCAGATAGCATTTGTGCACAATTTTAGAATTAAAATTAACTTTTCATGAGAAATCTGGGCTTTTTCAGGAATATATTTGTCTGCCAAAGTAGGTCTCCCCTTGACAAATATACTATATTTGAAGAAGCATTTAGCTGTTCTATATATATTTCATTTTTAAGTTGCAAAATAAAAATGGTAACTGATAGAAACTATTGCAATATATGGTCCCTGCTGCTATTGTAATAGCCAACTAGGACTTCCCATAATTACATTTCATATTTTATATTGATGCTTTTGCTATCTAGTAATGCAGTAAACATTTCTAGTTCCAATTTTTTTATTAATTTATCAAAATTCAAAGAAAAAAATTGAGGAAATAGGGGAGGAAAAATGGAAGAGGAAAAAGTGTAGCCTAAAAGGGAAAAAAGAAAAAAAGTGTTAACTTCTGACTTTTTAGTGTGGTAGAATAAGATTTATTATTTATTTATTAGTCATATTTCTATGCCGTCCACTCTCCGAGGACTCTGGGCGGTTTACACCAAAGACAGTATACTAAATAGCATATTGCCCCCTAACAATCTGGGTCCTCATTTTACCCACCTCGGAAGGATGGAAGGCTGAGTCAACCTTGAGCCGGTGAGATTTGATCCGCTGATCTGCTGAACTAGCAGTCAGCTGAAGTAGCTGCAGTACTGCACTCTAACCACTGTGCCACCTTGGCTCTAACATATAGCCTCATTTTTGTACTTTAACATAATATATTGTAGCCAATTCTACAACAACAAATACAGTAACATTTGAACAAACAGGGGAAAACTTATAGACCCATGACTCCCATGGATTGAAATTTGACCAGTTTTGTAAAAAAAATAATAATTACATAAACATATCACGAATCTGTTTATGCCGTAATAGAAAATCTCAAAATGTTTTGCAGTGTGTTGATATTTGTGCTATATTGTTCATATTGGGCTATTTTCAAGGCAGATACTTCTCTGAATATATCCCAATTTTTCCAGTGAAGACAGTTAATAAGAAGCTCTGTGTTGAAGGCATTGAGGAATCTAGTAAAAAAACATTTCTGAAACAATGATCCAATGGGACATGGATTATCTAGCGTGTTTTTCTCTCTGTGTGTAGAAAAATTTTAAAATGAATTTTGATTATATTACTAAAACATGCAAACTAAACAAACAAAGAAAAGAGAATAAAAACTATGTGCAAGTAAATTTATTTAGCCTATGGAAAATATAAGGAAAAAATAAAAAGAGAGAACAGAAAAGTAAGAATAAAGAAAGAAATACATAAAGAAGTAAATTACAACATTCATCACAAGTATAAACAAATTTAGTAACTCTTCACTCTTTTTAAGGTTACAAACATTTATCTCTTCATCTAATGTCCCATCTCTTATCTATAAAGAAATCCATAAAACATCTTTCAGTCCAAACAGTCCAAAAAGGATTGCCAGAAATAACAATATATCTTGCTTGCTAAAAGTCACAGTTGTGACCCAAGCCCAAGTAGGTATTATCAGATGCAATCAGTTTGAAACAAACAGACTTTATTAGAACAGCTGAGAATTAACTCATTCTCAGCGTAGTCCAAACTAATTCAAAACAAATTGTTCATAACACAATTCTTCAGCCTTATCACCAACCTTGGTCTAATTAGGCAACCTGCCAAAGGCTTTTCTTGGCAAAAGTTCAGAAGCCGAAGACGCCGACAAGAAATAAATGCAGCAAGACGAGAAACAAATTTATCAACGTTGTTTTCCGATAAAGAGCCCAAAACTGTTGCTGCTCTTTTAAGCCTTATGGGAGGAGCCAATCTCGGCCTTACTCCTGAGTCGTCCTTTTTCCTTTAGCTGCTCTTGCCTTCTGGCAGCTCTTCTCATGTGTGCACTAGGAACAGGCTCCTCCTGTTCCTCTGCCTCTCTACTGTCAGCCTCTGGAGGCTCTGGAGTCTGGAAATCACTCCCGGATGGCCCTGGCTACATATCTGCCTCTGACGCAGAGCCCTCATCCGGGCCTTCCCCAGCCTCCAGGACTGGCCATGTTCTTCCTCAATCTCCTCACAGTCTGACTCTGCTGCCAGCTCTGCAGGCTGCTGGCGGACCACAGCAATGGTGGTGCAGTGGTTAGAATGCAGTACTGCATCTAACTGTCCACATCCAGGAGTTTGATCCTGACTCACCCTTCTATCCCGGTAAAATGAGGACCCAGATTGCTGGGGGCAATATGCCGACTCTGTAAAAAGCCCAAAAAGTGCTGTAAAGCACCGTGGACAGTATATATGTTTAAGTACTATTGCTATTGCTTTAACCCTTGCAAATCAATGCAAATGGAGTAATCAGAACCACATGCAGTTCAACAAGATAGTAGGATGCACCCCAAGTCCACTTATTTTACAAAAAGATAAAAGAAGTCTGGAAGAGCGTGGATGAACAGAAGTTGCAAAAAGTAATTTCTCTTTACATTATTTTTTCCCAATTTCTGTGCATCCATTCTCTTCCAAACTTCCTTTATTTTTTAAAAATAAGCTATATTTTGTTATTACGAGGAGAATATAATACTGATAACTTACTGAGCGAACAGAAAACTTCCATTTGTCCCCTCTTCTCAAAAATGTATGTATAAGCTTCTTAATCCAATTTAAGATTAAAATCAAATTGCAGGATTGAAACTCTTACTGAGTATTGTACCACCATCTACTGGTGAGCAAATACATTCAATTTGTTTTCTGTTTTTGATTTTGCTAAAGAGATATACAGTGTTTGTATTTATAAGATAGGAGAACCTGAAGTAATATTTAAGATCCTATTCCTGCCTGTTTTTTGAATGATGCTTGCAACATCCCATATAATGACAAAGGTGACCTCTGATTGGAATTATGCACCTGTGTTGTGTAAAATATAAATAAATACAAATATACTGGGAAATGGTATACAGATAGTCCTTGATTGGTTACTCAGTGACTGTTCAAAGTTACACTGGATTTATTGAAAGAGTTTACACTGAAAGATACTTACAGCAATAGCACTTAGACTTAAAATACTACTTTACAGTGCTTTACAGTCCTCTCTAAGCGGTTTTACAGAGTCAACATATTGCCCACAACAATTTGGGTCCTCATTTTATTCACCTTGGAAGGATGGAAGGCTGAGTCAATCTTGAACCTTATGATCCAGATTTGAAGTTCTGACAGTCCCTTGGTCACATGATCACATCTTAGGATCTTGGCAACCAACTTGCATTTATGGCCATTTGCAGTGTCTGCAGTCATGTGATCACAATTTATGACATTGCAAGAAACTGGCATTTATTTTTTGGCAAAAAGCACTCATAGCAAACAATGGGTTCGCTTAATAAGCCCTGTATTTGCTTAACAACCTTTGGAAAAAGTTTGTGAAATCAGGCACAGCCACATGAACATCACAATTTACAACCATAATTGCAGGATCAATTATGTAAGTTGAGGACTACCTGCTTTTGTACATGAACTTATTTGTTTACTAATTTCTCTTAATCAATCGTCTATATCAGGGGTGTCAAATTCCCTTCAATGTCGCCCGCGATGCCGGCCTGGAAATAGCAAAGGACCGGCCTGTGGTGCCTCTGGGCAGCAGGGTGCTACAGGAGGCTGTTCATCCCGTCTCCCCCCACCCCAGCCAGCCTTCGGAGAACTACAATGCAGATCTGACCCAGTTTGACACCCCTGGTCTCTATATATAACTAGGATTAAGCAATGCCAATAAAATATACTTTTAGTATTTAAGAGTAATGTATGGTAATAAAATATACTTTTAGTATTTCTGTTAACAATCGTCTGCATAATTAACTAGGGATAATCATCCAACTAAAGCAATGCCAATAAAATATACTTTTAGTGTTTAAGTGTAACATTACTTGAGAAGTGTAACTTCTTTGTTCTTGTAGAGATGAGAATGTCTCTTATGCTGAAATATTTGTTAAATGCAATTGCTATAATACTTATATTGACATTTCTACAATAAACAAAAGCAGTTTATTACTTCTCAAAATTTGTAGTTCAAGTATTTGATTACTCAAATATTTCCTTTTTTAAAATGGAAGTATTAGGCATGTGGAAATTATTAGTCTTAAATGTGACTTGAAAAGCCAATTAACTTTTAGCCAACAAACATTTTGCCAAAGCAAACTGATGAAATAATATTTTGTGAAACTAATGATGAAAAATAATGAATTACAGCATCCCACAAGGGTGGTAGTTTCAAAGGCACACTCTGAATAGTTTTGTAATTTGCTAATGTTTAGAAAATCAGTTACTTCTATTTGCTCTTGAACAACTAACTAATGTCTGCAAGAAGATTTATACATTTATATTAAATAATTATTAATTTTGAGGCTTCTAAAATTTACATATTAACTTTTATATCGTAGCTCTATAATCGGAACAGTTGAGACATTTTCTTTAAAATACTGATGTTCTAAACTTTTATTTGAAATTTTCTGATAGTGATACAATAGGTAATGCAATACTATTTACTTAGTTTGTCATTTTTAATTCAACAAATAGCAGTGAAAGAGTTGCCAAAACCCAGTGTTGGATTCAAAGTTTTGGGTAAGTAATGCAGCAATAGGATATAAGAGAAAAGTATTGCTTTACCTCTAAATGCATGAGCATTTAGTAATAGAACTGTAAACAGGATACTCAAGGATAGGGTAAATCTCTAAATAACATTATTTTTTTAAAAGAAAAACATTTTGACTGATCATTTCCTTGCACCTCATCAATTTAGCAGCATATTTTATTACTTATATATGTTTACAGAATATTTATGATTTCGTTATAGCTATAATCTGGGGCTTTTAAAAATATGGACTCATATTTTGATCTATATTAGTGAAGACATCTGCTATAAATGTTGATAGTCAACATATTAGCAATATGAGAAATGAATATTGAAAACACTATTAGCTGACAGTAAAATCTTAGAACTCATGAAAATAAGAATGGGATGTCTGAAAAATCCGGGCTAATATTTAACATTAAGGAAACAAAGGGAATTCTACTGTATTCAATAAGTCTGATGATAAAAAACTAACAGCTAACAATGTGCTTCCTTGGGTCTAAGAACAAATAAATAATGGATACTCTGCTACAGACGGAATACAGAGTTAGGCAAGAATATTTTAAATTGTCTAACAAAGAATAACATGGCATAATGGAAAAATCTTCATAGATTCTAACAAAGTGAGAGAAGAATGGGCCTAAGGCAATTCTTATGAATCCGCATTCCACATCTCTGGGACAATAAAGGAGAATGTTGCCTTCAACACATCAGAAAGATGGGCTTCTGATAGAAAGCTTATTTTTTTAAAGACTTTCCTTTTGATCTTCTTAGTTGTATAGAGTTGTGGTATCTGGATAACTGGACACTTCATATTCAAAAATTCTGAATTACAAATTTGTAATGTGGCTACTATGAACCCAATGGATTTCAAGGAGACTTGGTAGTCCTGGAGAGGTGTGATGCAATGGTGGGTTTCTACCAGTTTGGGCGAACTGGTAGTGGTAATTTGGCCTGGGTTGCCGAGTCGCCGCTTGCTTGCCCCGACTGCTGGGAAGCAGCCCTCAAAGAAGTGGCTTCTTGCAGTTGCATCGAAAAAGAAGAAGCCTCCCAGCCACTGCTAAGCGGCTATGATGGCTGGCCACAGGCCACTGAAAACTACTGGAGGTAACCAAAAAAGCTGCTGTCATTGCCATCCTGTTCTTTGCGCCAGCCGTGCATGCGCATCCCATTGCCTGCTGTGTCATGCTTGGACTGATGCAGCAGGCAATGGGATGTGACAGCAGCGGCTTTTTCAGCAATCTCTGGTAGCTATTGGTGGCCTTTGGCCTAGGAGGCTTTTTCTTTTTCGATGTGACTGCGAGAAGCCTCCCAGCTGCTACCTCTGCGAGAAGCCTCCCAGCTGCCTCTTCCTGGCAGCGGTGGCTAGCTGGAGACCGCCAAAAACTACTGGAGGTCAGCTTGCCTTCCGGAGTCTGGACCAGCTGCCATGGGAGGAAGGTAAGCAGCCCAAAAAAAGAGTTGGTGATGGGGGAGGAAGCGGGACTAGGGCTGGGGCCACTGAAGGAGAGGAAATGGGGTGACGCATGTGACTGACGAAGGGAGGGCAAGGCGGCATGCAGGAGGAGGCTTTGATAGATTAGGCCAGGCCTGGGCAGAAAATAAGTAGATAGGTAGAAATTCAAAAAAAAATTCTACCTTTTTCTGTGAATTTGGCTAGGTTGGGTGGTCATGTGACTGAGTGGCCGTGGCTGTCAGTGATGTCAAGTTGGTCACACCCACTCAGTCACATGACCACCAAGCCACACCCACAAAGCAAGCCATGCCCACAGAACCGGTAGTAACATTTTTTGAAACCCACCACTGGTGTGATGGCTCAGCAGTTAAAGACACTGAGCTTGTCAGCTGGAGAACTGACAGCCCGCGTTCAAGATCCCAGTTCTGCACAACACAGTGAGCTCCCATTACTTGCCTCAGCTTCTGTCTACCTGGTAATTCAAAAGCATGTTAAATACGAATAGATTAATAGGTACCACTTCAGTGGGAAGGCAGCAGCCATGCTAACCACATGACCATAGAAATGGTTTTCGGCATTGGTTGGCTCCCTTGGCCAAGAAATGTAATTGAGCACTGTGCCCTAGAGTCGGACATGACTGACAGGAAAACCTTTATCCTGTTAGTTAGTCCTGGACCAAATAAAGCTGATTACTTCCTTGAGATAATGATCAGGAAGCAGAAACTGACATATTTAGGACTGGTGATACTGTAGCGGGAAAACCCTATTTCCCAGAATCAGGACACAAGACCACAAAGGTAGGAGAACACAGGTTTATTGCTAGCAATAGTTCAGAGTAATAGCTTGGCAAAGTCTGAACCCCGGGCAACACCCAGGGTCTATCTTTTATAGGTTTTACAATTGTAGCTCTACTGATGCGTTACATTTCCTTATATGTATCAAGATACAGTACATCAAAACAGGATATAAAAAGAAGAAGTTATCTTTTGGTATATTCCATATAGGGTTATATCTTGCATATCTTACACCATCTGTTAGTTTCGGAACACCTCACGTGCCAAATATTGTCTTACAGTATAATATGATACATAGGTCATTAAGCATACAAGTGTATTTAGCAAGAAGTTGGTACTTTCCTAATCTTGTGTCAGAGATAGAAACAGCTAAAGGTCAATCCACCTATAGTTCGATATCAATATACTGGTAGGTTGGGGTCCAGCTGCCTCTATACTAGTGGCTGCTGGACTATAAAAATTACTATACAATTACTACAAAGTTGATAAAGTTAAGGAAAATAACACAAACAGATGATGAGGTAAGAATAATGCATACGATAAAAATAACTCTGGAAAATCCTTGGAAAGTTTAGAAATTAATACTAGAGACAGATTGAAATGGTGAACATTGGTCCATATAGTCACTAGAAGTTGATGGCATGTAACAATTTGTATGAATACCAGCTAAATATCATTATCATATCAACATTTATGTGAAGCCGCTGGGTGAGATCATCCGTGGTTTTGGGGTGAAGTACCATCAGTACCCTGATGACACCCAGCTGTACATCTCCACCCCAGACCACCCCAATGATGCCCTCGAGGTGATGTCCCGGTGCCTGGAGGCCGTACGGATCTGGATGGGGAGGAACAAACTCAGACTCAACCCATCCAAGACCGAGTGGCTGTGGTTTCCGTCGTCCCAATATAGTCAGTTGGTGCCATCTCTGACTATTGGGGGTGAATCGTTGGCCCCCACAGATGGGGTTCGCAACTTGGGCATCCTCCTGGACTCGCGGCTGTCTTTAGAAGAGCATATGACGGCCGTGGCCAGGAGGACTTTTTATCAGGTTCGCCTGATTCGCCAGTTGCATCCCTTTTTGGATCGGGACTCGTTGCGCAAGGTCACTCACGCCCTTGTCACCTCACGCCTGGATTATTGTAATGCTCTCTACATGGGGCTCCCCTTGAGAAGCACCCGAAGGCTCCAACTGATCCAGAATGTGGCCGCGCGGGTGGTAATGGGAGCAATGTGGCGCTCTCATGTAACCCCCCTCCTGCGCGAGCTGCACTGACTCCCAGTGGTCTTCCGGGTGCGCTTCAAGGTTTTGGTTACTATCTTTAGAGCGCTCCATGGCTCAGGACCAGGGTACTTACGAGACCGCCTCCTGCCACCAATAGCCTCTCACCGACCAGTTCGCTCCCATAGAGAGGGACTCCTCAGGGTGCCGTCGGCCAAACAATGTCGACTGACGGCCCCCAGGGGGAGAGCCTTTTCTGTGGGGGCACCTACTATCTGGAACGGGCTTCCCCCAGAGTTACAAAACATCCAAGACTTACGCATATTCCGCCGTGCCCTGAAAACATTTCTATTCCAACAAGCTGGTCTGGCCTAACTCTCCCTTTTAAATTGGCTTTTAAATTGGCTTTTAAATCAGGTTTTAGACCTCTTTTAGATAAATTTGGATGTTTTAATCTTTGAGCCAAATTACTTAATCTGTTTTTTAATAGTTTTTAACTTCTATATGTATTTGTAATTATTATGGCTGTTCACCGCCCTGAGTCCTTCGGGAGTAGGGCGGTATACAAATATGAAAAATAAATAAATAAATAAATAAATCTTCAGTTCTGTAGAATGTTCTATGTCATTTCATGCATCAGAATGCAGATTGTCTTCTGCTGCACTCCTTAAAAGCTAAGTTATTTTTTCCAATATTGAATCTAAAGATGAGAAAGCAAGCCCTAATAGATTTGTGGAATAATGGAAATATAGCACTAATAAATGTTATTATAATTTGTCGCAGTCATCCAGGTGTTCAGATTCAGTTTGATGTTTTTATTCACCTATCAAGTCCTTCCCAAGGACTTTCCCAAGGCTAATGTTGAAGTTTCATGGCGTTACAGGTATTGCTGCAGAATATAAACTGTTGTGAATAAACTGAAAATGAACTGCCTTTTGCAATGGACTGATGGGAATTTTGTCAATGCTGATGGTGCTTAAGTGGTGCTCCAGTTGTTTTGGAATTTCACTCAAGGCACCAATTATTATTGGTAGTACACAATCATTCTATTTCTATTTGCAGGTCTTTGTATTTTGTTACCTTCTCCAGTTCTTTCTCTTCTGCTCTTTCTAGGTACTGCCACATCTGCAATCCAGACTTTTTTGTCTTACTTATCAACAACTGCTAACTCTGGAGTATTATGTGGCAGGTGCCTGTTGGTTTGAATTCTAAAGTCCCAGAGCACTTTATCTTTTTCATTTCATATTATATTATATTAAGGTCACAACAGTTCTTGCTTGAAGGCAAATAATATTTCTTGCAGATCTTCCAATGCAGCATTGTTGCTTCTTTGTCTTGCTATTGTTTATAGTCAACACACATGATCTTCTTTCGGCAGCTAACCAGGTGATAATATTATTATTTTTTAATTTTTTATTATCAATGAATTTAGATATATAGTTAGTTCCCTTAGTTCCTGGCTGCCTTGTTTAATGACTGTTCGAAGTTACAAGGTTAAAAAAGGTTAAAAAAAACAGCTTTTCAACCAATCTTTTATAACTATTCTCTAAAGATGTGGGTTCTCCAACACTGGCTGTTTGTAAGAAGAGACTGGCAGTCGCTTGTCTGAAATAGTATAGGATTTCCTGCTTGAGCAGGGATTGGACTAGAAGGCTTCTGAGGCCCCTTCCAACTCGTTATTCTGTGTTTGTTTAATGATAAAACCAAGAGTGACATTATAAGTCTGGCACTATCATGTGAGTTTTGCTTAGCGACTGTAGCATTTAGCAATAGAGTTAAGCAATTTACCAATTGTGGTAGGTAAATGAGGTGGAGTAACACTGTAGGAAAATTATCAATTAACCAAATGGTATAAGATGGTGAAAACAGGGCCCATGAATATAAAAGATTAAAAAAGACCTGGCTTTAGAACACTTCAAAAATGACAGGATAAAAATGGGACAGCAAAACAAATTCGCAAACCATGAGAAAAACTAGTAAAAATAAATGTAAAATGGTGGTAATAAACACAGATGAGTTTCAGGCTATGATTTAGAATGTTTAGTGTTTATTCAAAATGTTCTGGCTATAGAAGATGCTGCCAGACAAGTTGAACTTTCCTGTGACAAAACAACTATTTCAACAGAGTATAATGCTGGATTTGTAAACTTTAGAGACTCTGTGGTCAGCAATTCAGATGACTAGAACATTGCTGGAGACAGACACATACTCTTGAAAACAGTTCTGACTAAAATGTTCCAGCTCAGTGATGGCATTCAGCAACGATAGACAAAGGATAGAGAATCTGTCCCTGAACCCATTGCCACATATCTGAGAATATGTGATGAACAAATGTTATCACTTCTATCCATATATCCCATGAAGTCTATCCAAATGTCCTTACAAAATAATTTATTTTTGAATAAAATAATACAGGAATATTAAAGAAATATAACCAGATCTTAGCCATATACACACTTTGAGGTAAATTCATAATTTTCCATAGGATTCTTTTGTAAATGTACATGAGTACAATCATTTTATGGTATCTAACAGTTTCATGCACTGTAATGCTGGATTATGTGAACAGATAAATTGCCATATGCAATGCATAATTATCGTGAAGTTTTACTTCACTTTTTAGTTTCAAAAAATAAGTTAAAGTGGATGACAAAACACAGAAAAATATATCAACAATAAGTAATTAAGCATATTCATGAGAAGCTAAACTAGCAAGAGTAATAAAAGTACTTCTTTTATTATTAGTATTATTAGTAAAAGTACTAATAAAAGTTAAAATTCTAGCAGCATTACTGAACACCAATTGAAATTTCTGAATTTTTTTTAACAGCAGGTCCATATTTATCAAGAATTCTTTTAATCACATACAATATAAGCTACTGCTATTTATGAATAGGAGTTTTTAGATCTGAGCCTGGGTCATTCTAAAAAATGGAGAAGCATTTTAGATCCAGAGAAAATATAACATTTGATCTATGGATTTGCATGAGTACTAACTGCTTGCCCTTATTTATACAAAACACTCTTCTACTTTCATTCTGAAATGTTATTCAGCTCTTTCATCAGTACATTACTATCGTGAACCACTAGGCGTAATTTTTGTTTACAAATCTGGCAGTTATAATCTTTTCCACCGCAATACATTTCCAAGCAGATGTGTAAAAGATCGTATCATTAATGTTTTAAGATAATCTTTAGTTAATAATGAAGTCGGATTTGGCATAAGCACCTGTACCTTTTGAATATGTGCCAGGAACATGAAGTAGTTTGCTATAATCCATTAAAATATGTGTTGTCAGAATTGTTGGATCATCCATGAAATATAAATAAGCTAATTTAGGATAGGTCAACAAAGCAAAAGAATCATGTATTTTCTTACAGATAGTCCTTGCTTACCAATTGACTTGTTTTTTTTTAAAGAATTTATGATTTTATTTGTTTATAGACCAAAGACCAGAACAAATAAAAATAGTGTTTATCCAATTAAAAATTATTATTATGAATAATAAATAACAGATAAAATCTATGATAAAACCCGGTCTGTCAGTTACATATGGTTTAACTATACAAAAATACAAAACTGTGAGGCCCGTAGTCAGTTTAATACTAAAATGCAAAGGAATAAGCAGCGCAAAGGGTTTGCCACATTTGTTGTATAAAATAGCTATGGTGGATTAGACACATATTTCTGATGAACCCCCAGTGCTGCTGTGCAGAATCTAGTCATCTGCACCGTAGTTATGGACTGTTCATCCTTAAGCAGCTACTGGAGATAAGCAGTATGCAAACAACAGCCAATTGTTTGCAAACTTTCAAAGTTACAATAGTATAAAAAAAGTGTTTTGGGACGATCCTTGCTTTTACAACTGTTGCAATGCCCCATACTCATGTAGTGTCCCATGCTCATGTGATTGCCATTTGTGTGCCTTCCCCAACCAGCTTGCAACAAGCAGAGTTAACAGAAAACACAGAAATAAAGTTGTAAGTCGTGGTCGCATGATGTTTCACTTCACAACTGTGATGACTTGCTTAATGACTGAATAGGAAGTGACATCTTAAGTCCATCATGGTCATGTGATTTCTTTTTTTGCTTAGCAACCACAGTGCTTAGCAATTGGACTACCAATTCCAATTATAGTTGCTAAGCAAGAACTACCTACAATTACATCCCTATTTTCTAGTCTTCCAGACAAGGTAATTCTTTTCCTGACAACTGCCATTTAAAAGTCCAAAGGGTATCTTCCAGATACTGCCACTGTTTATTTGATTTGGACATTTCCTTTTGCTCTACAGTTTTCTCTTCCCTTCTCAATTGGATTACATCCAAATGCAATGAGCTATCAGGGATTATCAGGGAATGTACAGAAATATTATTTTAATTAGCCTAAAATATTGATTCAGGTAGTCGTTGACTTACAGTTCCACTTAGTGACCATTCAAAGTTACAACGGCACTGAAAAAATGACTTATGACCATTTTTCACACTTATGACTATTGCAGCATCCCCATGGTCACGTGATTTACATTAATTGACAACTGGTTCATATTTATGACGGTTGCAGTGTACCAGGGTTATGTGACCATCTTTTGCGACTGTCAGATAAGCAAAATCAATGGGGAAACCAGATTCACTTAACAACCACGTTACTAATTTAACAACTGCAGTGATTCACTTAACAAACATGGCAAGAAAAGTAGTAAAATAGAACAAAATTCACATAACAAATTTCTCATTTAGCAACATAAATTCCAGTCTCAATTGTAAGTTGAGGACTACCTGTATTTATCTAAAGCAGCTATTGGGCAAGAGTTTCTAAAAACAAAAAAGAGCAGAGAAAAGCAAAATAGAAATTAGAAAAGAATGTGCCTATATAACAATAGTCCAGTTTCTAACATATACGAAGAATAAATATTCATTTCCTTCAAATTAACACTCAAACAATAACTGACTACTGCATATTCAAAATCTTTCTTTCTCCCTTTCTGACAAAGAGATGGTGGTTTTTCCAGGATGTATTAAAAATTCTGAACAATGATGTATTAGTTTCAAAAGGTCTTATATTTCTTATATATTGTGGGAAATTTCTCCATTTTTCTCCTGTTTTAACTGGCACCACTGGCTCTTCTCCCAAGCATTAAGGTAGAGTGAGGCTGGAATCCAGAGTGTGTAATTCTTGTAATTGTTCATGTACTGCAGTGTTGTTAGGGCACCAGGTTTAGGGGATGTCAATTGTTTGTTTTCTTGTCTTTATTTGCTTGTTATTGTTATTTTTGTTAGCTGACCAGAGTTATAGCATATATAGCACATAACATGGACGAAGAAACAAGTCTTGGAACGGAGGGGAGGGAGGGAGGGAGGGAGGGAAGGAGAGAGGATACGTTCTCAAGGAAAATCATAAAAAGGGAAAAAACAACATTTTTGCAAGAAGTAAAAACCACATGAACATTAAAGCACAAAAATTAAGGCATTTTTAAATAGATGGCATACAAATAACCACTTAATTATACTAATTACCACACAGGGTAGTTTCCATTTTCACTTTCACGTACAGCTGACCATGCCATCCTAAGATAAAGTGCATTTTATGATAATGTACTAATTTATTAGTACCTAGCAGTTCAAAAGCATACAAATGTGAGTAGATAAATAGGTACCAATTCAGTGGGAAGGCGCAAGGCGTTCCTTGCGCCTTTGGCATATAGCCATGCTGGCCACAGGACTACAGAAATTGTCTTCGGACAACACTGGCTCTCTTGGCAAGAAATGGAGGTGAGCACCGTGTCTTAGAGCCTGACATGACTGACAGGGAAAGCTTTACCTTTTTTTTTTTTGCTAATTTTTTAAGGCTCAACAGATGGTAAAAATTGAGTGATGTAATCAGAACTCAAAAGCCAAGCAGGAATGGGTTAATACTTGGATAGGAGACCACCAAGTAATACCAGGGTTGTAGCTTAGACTGGAAATTTAAAAACTATCCAGGAAAAATGGAATGGCATTTTCTACTATTGCCAAGAATGCTGCATGGTTATATGTGTTACCAGGAATTAAGCTGAACTCAAAGGAAACTTACATATAAAGTATGTAAATATAATAAGTGCATTGTAGTTATGTTCCATGTTGAATGTCAATGCTTATCTGCATTTTGGATTGTGGATACAACAGGTAGTTCAAGGAGAGGCTTTAATTAGGAAGTAATTATAGAATTCATTTGTAATATTGGTGAGCAGGAGAGGATCCATTATGTTCTACCTGTGAAGATATCTCTCTGACCATCGCTTGTTATTAAGATGTGAACAAAGGAAGGTGACCATGCCAATATATTTAATTTCCATTTTACATAGTTTATTTCTAAATGACCATAAAAGACCATCAGAGTTTTCCGGTTTCAGCTTCCAATGATCTTTGCAATACTGACTCCTGTGCTGTGCTCAGGACTGAAACAGGGATACTCTAAAGCACATGTCCTATTGATTTTCTCTCATCTACTTAGACTTTTGACACAGCAGTGCATTCTTTGACCTCAGCAGTTTAACAGCTAACCCTTGGGTTAATCATTTTGTTGACTGTGCCTTGAAAAGAAATATAAATACATAAGACCTACTCATGATTTTATTAGCCTGTAACCCACAGCAACCACATAATTAAGCCGTATATAAACGTTGCCTTATTAATTTTCTTTTCTCTCTCTGCAGCTTTGCCCTGAACTATTTGCAAGATGCAATGTCAAATAGCACCGAGGATTCAGCCTTCTGAATTTCTTGGGGGGTGGGGGGGTGGAAGCGAAGGAGGGGCTATATACTGTTTTCCAGGGCCGTTTTGCATCCTGTCACTAGTTGAAAGCCCCACTGGGTCAAGTTAAATAGAAATCAATGCTTCAGCTTGAGCAAGCTAGCTCTCTCTATGCTCCCCCTCCTCCCGCCAGGATTTCCCTACTCTCGGCTCATTTTCAGAAGAGACTGCCATGGGGGAAAAAAAAAACCAATCACGGGGGGTGCGGGGAGTAGGTAAACCCGCGAGACGCTCAGCTTCTCCCCTGTTTTTCCTCTTGGCTCTGCGTGATGTTACTTAATGAATGCATCTCAGCCTTGGTTGCTCTTTCTTTATTGCTCACCTCACTTCATCGCCCGCGCCGCTGCCCCACCGCTCTCTCTTTGCTCTCTCCAATCTTCAGCTTGCTGCGGCAGCTTCCAGCCAAGAGGGAAAGACGCGCTTCTTTCGTCGCTTCGTCGACTCTGTCGTATGGGAGACGGGTGCCACAGGCGAGCGGAGGCCGAGTGGGCAGCCCGCTTCGTCCTTGAGCAGGGCACAGAGAGGGGGAGGAAACGGCAGCGGAGTATGGGCAACCGGAGAGAAAGGAAGGGGGGGGGGCGCAAAGCAGCCGCCACTTATGCGCGTGCAGTCACACAGAAGACAGCGCTGACTGCAGCGGGCGACTTCCACCCGAGGATGGAAGCGCGCGTGCGGAGGGGGACATTGAACAGGCCCTACAGGCGCTCTGCTCTTGCGCGCTCAGGAAAACCGAGAAGAGTCTAGCTTGCTGCTGTTAGCAAAAAAGACAGACCAAAAACAAACAAACAAACAAACTACAAACCCTAAACAGTCCAGGAGCTTTATTTTCTTCTGCCCTGGGTGCTTCTGTCCCTAGATGCAGAATTACAGAATAAAAGCAAACACTTAGAAGATAAGGTGACGTCGTTTTGACATATTGTGTAATCCTATCTTACCTCCCTGACTATTTACCTCCCTACCTATCTATATAAAATAATCCTAAACTAAAGTACCCCTGTAGGCTACTAGGCTGTGATCATGACTCAGCATTTTAACCAGCCTTTTACCCCTCCCCCCCTCCCAGGCATTGCAAATGTGATGCCAAAGATTAAATTGCTTGCATCGTATATGTAAAAATGCATGCTTGGTCAGGTTGTTTAATAAAAGGAGATTATGTATAGCTGTTTTCCTAGTAACTGGTCTTATAAATACCCCTGACCCTGGGTTGTGTAGTGATCAAAAGTACATTTGTGGAAATGTTCTCAAAGGTCTTTTTGTTCCACATATTAAATAGCTGAGAAAATGGTTTTCAACACATACTAACACTGAGGCTATTACTTCAAATTCTACTATTATAATAATTATAGCTAGTCCTCATTTAGTGATCATTGTTAGAAGGGTGTTGAAAAACTTTAGGATCAATCCTTGCATTTATGACCTTGAAATCTGTAAACAAAGGAAAGCTAAAATAAGATTATAACCACAGTTGTGTTTCACTTAGCAACCACTTTTCTTAATGACGGCATAGTTGCCAATCCCAATCGTGATTGCTAAATGAGGATTATCTTTTCTTCAAATTAGTTGTTTCTTACAAGCTCATGTTAAATAACTAGTATGTGAACAGAAGGTTGGAAGGAGTATTATAACTGGAGAAAAAAGCTGGTGGAAAAATAACATAACTTTAATTTGTTGCCTTCAGCTAAAAAATAAAAATTCTAATTAGAATTGGCCATACAATCAGAATTCCAATTTTATTGGTATGTTATTGATCAATAACTCACTTCCCTTCCTTTTCCTGAAAAGATGGAAATGCTGATGGGCTTTGATTATATAAATTTAGCAATGTCTGAAGCAATGGTAGTATTTTCAGTTAGCAATATGGTTCCATGTAATTTTGTTCTTCCAGGACTGCCTTTCCAGGTAGGATTTCTACCAGGGAATACCATTTATTGATGCTTTTCTAATAGGCTATTTACATGACTACTCAAAGAAAGAGTTTTGGGATTATGATGGATAGCTCAGTAAAAATTTAATTCTGCATGCAGCTTCTGTGAAAATGACAAATTTGGAGGTAGTGATCAATAGGAGAGGCATAAAACCAAAATTGCTTGCAATCTATCTCTTAGCGCATATATTAGGTACAAGCAAACCTTTTGACATCAAGCAGCAGATCCAGTGAGGCACTTCCATTACTAACAGAGTGCTGTTAAATGATTTGCATATGTCTAATATATGTGCTTGTGTATTTGTTTAGCAGGCTTGATAGCTGGGAGAACTATTTTACAACATTCCAAAGTTATGTAACTATAATTTATGCTTATGCTAGACCAATTTTAGAGTATTGTTCAACTGTTTGGAATCCCCACCATATATCTGATATCAGTACAATTGAGCGGATTCAGAAGTATTTCACAAGAAAAGTCTTGCATTCTTCTGTACACAATAGAATTCCCTATGCTACTAGGCTCGAAATTCTCGGTTTGGATAACTTAGAATTGCATCGCTTGCGGTCAGACCTAGGTATTGCATACAAAATTATACATAGTCATGTCTTACCTGTAAATGACTTTTTCTGTTTTAATCGCAATAATACGTGTGCGAACAACTGCTTTAAACTCAATGTAAATTGTTTTAAACTTGACTGTAAAAAATAATATTTCTGTAATAGAGTTGTCAAAATCTGGAATGCCCTACCTGATTCAGTTGTCTCAGCTACAAATTTTCACAGTTTCAGTCACAAATTGACTTCCGTGGACCTTATTTCATATTTAAGTGGTCAGTAGAGGGGTTGTGCATAAGTGCACTAATGTGCCTATCGTCCCTGTCATTGTATTTTTATTCTCTTATTCTTGTTCTCGTTTTTGTTTATTGATTTCAATCAATCAATAAACTTCATACATTTATAAGTAATTGTTTAAATAGGAAGGAAGGTTTGACTAAATAAATATTGGGAACACTCGAATAAACACTCGAAACACAGGTGCTCTGATCATCTAAGAAACAATTCAGTACTGTTAGAAAAGGACACATGGTTTGGAGCGTCATCTCTGAGGAGATCAGAAAATTTTGAATTACACAAATGGAGAAAACAGAAAGAAAATGTTCTCCTTTATAATACTGAAATTTAATTCATCCTCAAGTTTTTTTTTAAACAACTTGCATAGGGATTTTTAGGATTTTAAAATTAAGAAACATTTCAAAATATCTCTAAATCCAATTTAATAAACTGTTAATAACCAAATGTCCCCTTTTATATGAAAATTTATTGGCAGAACATTCTGGAAATAATTGCTAACTCAGAGGTTTTAGACTAAGATGGGAAAACTTCTTTGTCTTGAAGACTGAATTAATTATTAGACACTGTTAATGCATATGCAACCCTCTTCTCATTCTTGTCCTTTTCTTTCCATCAATGTTGCCTCAGTTTCCTTCTCTATTCCAGTGAGCCTACTGTCATCACCACTTGGAAATTGACAATTTTAGGCAGAACAACCTGGAGAACAAAACCAAGATTCTTCCTTCCTAACAATCCTGTTGACTTTCATTCTTTATTTTCAAACTTTTCCCACTGACTGCTGGGTTTCCGTTACCATTATCAGGAAATCTGAACAGAGGACCACATGGCCACCAGGGCACGTAGAAAGTGTTACAGTACAGAACAGTTTGGACAAGCTGGCTCTCACTTTCAGAGGCATCCCATTATCACCAGAGATCACAATTTTTCAATCTCCATGGCAACCTTTGTGTACCAACCTCAAGGCATTTCTCCCTCCTCCCTCCCTCAATATCAAATCCCAACCATCTTGCTGGAGGCAATTCTGGGCAGCTTATAGACATTGGATAAAATACAGAATAAAACATAAAAAAATAATTAAATATCTAAATTTAAAAATCCAATTAAAATAAAACTAAGCAAGAGGAATAGGGAGAGTGCAAGTACGCAAAGACAGTGTATACCTTCTGGTCTTTGTGTTGGGGATGCTGCAGTCAAATTTTCTTACAAATGAAGGCAAATATACAAATCCCAGGATAATGTTGCAGGATCCAATCTGGGTCAGTTACCAGGACAAGAGGTTTTATCTTCCGAGCTTTTGGACTCATGCTGGAGGCCATCGACAGTGAATTTCTCTCTAGCAGAGTGTGTGATATTCTCTGTGTGGTATTTATAGTGCCTGTTGTATGTAGCTTTTTAGATGTTGATTGGGGTGTGTTGATAGCTGGCTTTTATGTTGTTAGCTGTCATTTGTGCTGGCCAGCCCTTGCTTCTAAGTACTTGATAGGCTGGTGGTAAACAGCACTCTTGTTAACTGATGTTTCCCAGGTTTCAGTCACTTCCCTGTTTTTGTTCCTGCTTGTCCAACAATCTTAGTAATTGCAAAATTGAATGTGTATCCTTGTTCATTGCAGTGTGAGGCTACCAATCTGACGGCTCGCTTGTGTTCTTGTATTTCAAATTTTCTTCTCTGTAAATAGTTGCTTCCTTATTTATTTATTTACTAGCTGTTCCTGGCCACGCGTTGCTGTGGCCCAGTCTGGTGCTTCCGCTGGGCTAAAAGAGCGAGGCTGAAGTTCCAGACTCTCCACGAAAATTTGGTGGGGGTGGCCAACTTGACATCACTCACTTTTCATCAGTCACATGACAGCCCCGAGCCACACCTACCCAGCTGGTGAAGGAGCTGGATAAGTGGAGGAGGAACGGCCATTCTCCTTCCTGCCTGTTTCCACCCCCTGAAGCCTTCCCGGAGCCCCTTTTCTGCCAGAGACCGAAATTTTCATGTAGGCTCTGTGAACTGCCAGAGCGCCCACCTGGGAATCAAAGGCACTGGTCAAAGGTGACCCCGAAGCTCCAGTTGCCTCCATCTCCCGCTCACTGACCGGATTCGCATAGCGCTGGTTAGCACCTGGTCTTTCTGACCTTGGGGCCCGTGGTAGCACTGGGCCAGGCGCAATTCGGGCCAGGCGAGACATGGTGGGGTTCCCTCTCTGCAGACCCAGACAGCCTCGCTGCCAGGTATTCTTTGGAGGGAGCCCCGAGAGCAGCTGGCGAGGGGGATGGTTAGCAGTGGCGGGTGAGGCTAGTTCGTGGGGTGGCCAGGGGAGGGGGAGATCAGAGCCAGGCTTGGGCAGGCCCCGCCCAGCCCTAGAAGCACCGGCTGCAAGGGCTTCCCAGCGGGGAGCCGGCTGCCTACCTGCCGAGCCTGGTGGCAGGATATGGCCCTTGGGCATCTCTGCCTTCCAAGTGTGCAGTTTCTTGGAAGCAATATGGAGAGTCTAAATATAAGGAGCAGAAATCTGTTGAGCGTAATCAGGGCTGGGAGGCTGCCATGTTGGTTTTACATCCAGCAGATGGCGCTGTTTTTCAATGTTTGTCAATGTCAATGTCTTTCAATATTTTCCAATGTTTTTCATGTTTTTACCTGTCACAGGTGTGACATGCATATAATATAGGTATATAAAAACACACCCGTAGTCAAATGCAACGTTGTGTCAAAATTTGAAAGCAATCGGTGAAGAACTTTAGGAGATGTGCGGTTATGTACAAACAGACATTTACATTTTTATTTATATAGATTGGTTCGATTTATATGCCGCCCTTCTCTGGAGACTCAGGGCGGCTTACATTGCGTTAAGCAATAGCCTTCATACTTTTGTATATACTTGCTTAGTAGGGCTTTTGGCCCCCCCAAGCGGTGTTCTTTTTTTATACAAAGTATTAAGTCCTCGCACTTATGACACAAGGTTCTGATTGGCTAAGACACATGGGCTTGCCAGTGGGAGAATCCTGACCTCCTATTGGTCACATAGTTTGACAGCTGCGGTATAAATAGCTGTCAAACCCTTAGTTGTTGTTCTGTTTTCCTCAAGCCATTCATGTTACTGTAAGCCAATAAACCGTGCTTGTTTGAACCAAGCCTAGTCTCGCCTCAGTTAATGGACCCTGGGTCGCCCTACAGAGCACAAAGTCAGCTTTTTGCCCCCACAATCCGGGTCCTCATTTTACCTACCTCGAAAGGATGGAAGGCTGAGTCAACTTTGAGCCTGGTGTGATTTGAACTTGCAGTAATTGCAGGCAGCTGGTGCTAGTTAACAGCACTTTAGTCTGCTGTGCCACCAGGGCTCTTATGCCCTCATGTATATAATCTTTCCGAACTTTAGTATTTGTCTTAGCTAATTCTTTGCTACTGCTTTTGTGAATGCATGTTAGGCTAACAATTTCCCCTCCATTTAGTATTCTGATTTCAAATTTAGTATTCTAATTCATCCTATTTATGACTCAGAAGTTGCTGGAGAACAAGTAGGAAGCAAAATTATAGTAACACCCTGCTTATAAATTTCCCTTATACATTTGGCTAGGAATGTCTAGGTGAGTCAAAAATTTTAAAAAGGTGGCTATGATTGCCCAAAGCCACATACCTTTTTATGTGTTATGCTATGCATGTACAAGAAATGAGGTTTAATTGCACAGTTGCAATACTTTGGCTTGACTTTTTTGACACCTCTCCCCATCTAGCTGGCAATTTTATGATTCTCACATATTAAAATGATACAAATCTGTGTAACTGTGAGTAGTAATTTAATATATATCACAAAGATAAAAACTTAATTTAAAATGTGACATGGTGAATGTGCAATTGTTAGCATTTTTCATTTAAGATCATTTACTAACACTAACTGAATATTATTTTATTCTCATACAGTACTGAAACATCTATTATTACTTTGCTCCCAAATATTGTATAGTTTTTCTTCATTTATGCATAAAGATGTCCTACGTCTATCTGGATTATTAATCTAATTCTCCATCTGTAAATAACAATAACAATAATAATTCAAACATACAATCATCTGACACATAACACTCTTAAGTATTATGTTATACTTCACAGCAGTATAATGACTGATGAGAAGAAAGAAAAAAAAAGTTTGGATAGTGGACGTTGCAGTACCTGGGGACAGGAGAATAAAAGAGAAAGAACTGGAGAGAATCACAAAATAGAAAACTTAGAAGTAGAGCAGTTATAGAAAAAGAAAGCAAAGGTACTGTCAATATAATAGCCATTTTAGTGCAATCCAAAAATATTTGGAGGACTACTATTGGCATTGGCAAAAACACCATCAGTCAATTGCAAAAGACAGCTTTTACTTGGAACAACTTACATCCTGTGATTTAACCTCATCAATTCTGCCTATCCCAGGTTTTTAGGAAGCATTCAATAGGTGGATAAGAATGCTAAATTCAGTCCAAATATCTGGCAGTGTTACCAACCATAATAATAATAATGAGCATCAGCATCAGAGGCAGGCAAGGTGATGCCAAAACTTTTGAAAGTTGTGGAAGACAACTTCATAGCATCATTGATTAACACACAAAAGAAAGGTAAACTAGGTTAACTTTCACCTTCTCCTGCTGTTATCTCTCATAGGCATTTGATCTTTTAGCTTTAACCTAGGTCTTTAATACCCTCTTTTTATGTCATATTTGTTATCTCATTTACCTCAGTAATTTTTATTTAGTATTTTGGCAGAAAGTAAATAAAATTCTGTATTTGGTTATTTGATGAGAATAAATCTCACTAAATGAAATAGCTTGTTACTGACTATATATGTAAGGAATGTTCTGCTGTAATTAATTAAACTGCTACTAGTCTTAGTTTAATGCAAAACAAATTATAAAACAAATCCACCAAACAGAAGAAAAATTTGATGGTGTCTTAAAAACTGATTCTACAAATGTTATCTCACTTAGAAATCTCATTATACATACTGATGAAGTTTTCAATAGTTATGCATTTTATTGTGCTTTGATAAGCAATCCTATATGTTGTTACTCAGGTTAATTTTATCCAGTTTTTTTGCTACCAAAAAACTGGGTATAGGTTGCAGAGTTCTTATAGTTTGTTGATTTTGTGAAATACTGTTCATTACTCGTTTTATATTTATCTTTTCCCTAATTCAATACAGAAAATAAATATTGTGTGGTAAATAGCAATGACATTTGGAAAGGATGATATGCAATATTAGATATTTTTGTAGATATCCATGTGTGTGGTTTATTATAACAACTCAGGCATCTATGAAAATGGTATGCTCAAATTCATAAGGATTTTTGTAAGTCTACACAAAAGTTACAGTTTGTTGCCATTTTATGATCAATTAGATTTTAGTAGCCCAGACTCGGTCACTGCAAATTTTTTCCAGAAGGCCTTTTCTAAAACTATTAGTATTATTAATGCAATAGGATCACATTTGCAGCTTGTTTTGACACTCGACCCTGTTAGTATTTTGAAAGTTAAACCAGAAATGCGTTATCCATACTTGTTAAGGAATAAATCTCCCCAAAATAAACAAAATGGACAAATTCAAATTTAAAGTTGAGAAAATTTTCCTGGAGAGAAAGCAACTATATTCCTCTCTAGTGGTGCCATTGCAGATGCTAGATTTTATATTGTAGTTAGCCATAGTAAATGATCCATTTGTTATTGATTATGCCAAGAGGGAAAGTTGTATGTACATCTTGTAATTAGCAAGACCTGATAATATATTTTCTACTTGTTTGGTCAAAGTAGAGCTCACTCCATCCACATCCAGTAGTATAGTCTTCTGAATAGTTTTTATCCCAGAGCTATAATTGCACTCTACAATGAACTAATTGTAAGATTAGTTCATTGTAGAACTAATGTAACTACTAACTGTAGAACTGCAGAGCTATCCAGGAAGGAGCCTGGATAGCTCTGCAGACAAGGCACTGTAATTTAACACCAGCTGTCTGCAATTAAAGTAAGTTCGAATCTTGCCAGGCTCAAGGTTGACTCAGCCTTCCATCCTTTCTAAGGTAGGTAAATTGAGGACCCAGTTTGTGGGGGCAACAAGCTAACTTTGTATAAAATATACAAAAGTATGAAGGCTATTGCTTAACGCACTGTAAGCTGCCCTGAGTTTCCGGAGAAAGGCGGAAGCATTTCTTGGTCTGCTGTGTAGATGCTTGGGTGGTTTAGGCTGGGGAGTTTTTGGTGGGTGGGGGTGTGTCTGGGGATTGTCGTGTGTGTTGGGCTTGGTCTCTGGGTGTTATGTGAATTTTGTTGTATGGCTATACTGTGTATATACATACAATGACAATATAAATGGAGATCCCATCAGATATAAAATGTATATAAAAGATATACTTGCATTGCTTATTCACTTCCCATCAGTGAAGAAATCAGAACCACACAATTGTTTCTGCCTACAGATCTCCTTTACTGGATGTGTATTGTGGATGATAACTTGTTTCATGGTTAATTTAACTCCACTGCTGTTTTATTGGTACTATTGCCATGAAAAATTATGGTACCTTATACATTATTTTTATTCAGCAGTCCTGTGTTAAGATTCACATGATGAGATTTTCAGGGAGGAAATTGTTTCCTACTGTTTATTTCCCTCTGGATACAAACTACCTACACCATATCTTTTCTTAAAAGACTACTGTAGAACAATCACTTAACTTCTACTTAACATAAAACCACTGGAATATGAAGGTTGAAAAAAATGTAAGAAAGTTTTATTATATTGCATACATTCTTACAAAAAGTATACTAATAACTACTTTTACATAAATTTATATTTACATTATTCAATTCTCAATATAATTTTAAGAACAAAAGCTCAATGAAAAGAAAATGAGAATATTCTCCAGATTTCAGAATAATCTTTCCTATTAATTAGACCTCAACTTTGCACAGATGGAAATCATTTCTCCCAAAATACATAAAAATTGGAAAGTCCCAGATCGATCCATGCCCAAACTTCTTTCAGTCATAAGTTAATTATATTGTTAGGACCAAAACTGCATTTTCTGCAGTTATTTGGCTCTTGCGTTAGCAAACTACTGTAGCATAACTAGTAATGCTCACAACTGACAAAGAGTTATATAAACTGAATGTGCCAAACAACAAACCTAAAGTGGCTTTAAAAAATGAGACTTTTAACATTCATGCACCTCTTTTTCAAGTACTGCACATTGTCTTGGAATCTCCAGGTCTAGAATAATAAGTTAGAAGATCAAATGCTGGTGGATAAAGTCATTCCTTTTCTAGTTCTGCTTTTACTCAGACTATGCACCTATTATCTGGCAACTGAATTCATATGCTATATTCCGTAGTCCAATGTAGTGACATCTCGTACAAATGTTTTATGTTTTAAGAAGTATTTTATATAGGTTGGCTGCATTAGTTGATCTGTACATGCATTCAGATGAATATACAAATCTTTTGATTTTTTAAAATAGGATTTCGTATGTGAAGTGAAAAAGACTGAGGAAGGGAGAATGGAAGATGATATTTGTGGGCAAAAGAACGTACTGTGTCTATCCTATTGAATTTCAGTCACTGTAACATTGAGGCAAGGATAGCCCATTGTTCATGTTATAATTTTTAGCCTACGTATTGTTCTGCATGTTTTAGGTTGCAATACAATGCATACTTCAAGTACAAAAATATTATGGGTCCACAATATTCCTGAAGAAGTTTCTGAATAAGAAATTGAAAATTTGGGATTTTTTATGAATTTATATATAGAATTCGTATAATTCAATCGGGCACAATCTCAGGATTTTATCAGTAAAAACTGAAATATAAAAAAAGTAAGTGGATTTTTCCATTGTGTAGTTTGATCCTAGATACCATCTCAGAAGTAAACCTCAACCAGTCTAATGAGATGTACTTCATGTACCTGAACTAACAGAACTGTAACTATATGTACCAATTGTTTTGTTTAGGATTTGGAAAAGCTCAGTGAATCTACAGTTTAGAAGTGATCTGTGTCTCATTTGTCACAGCAGCACAACCAGACCTGATCTTTTGTAGTCTCTTCCTAAAGCATGGGAACAGCAGGATAACTTTACAAGTCAGAACTATAATTGGAAGAATAACTGCTATTATAAATGTGGGTGGAGTATACCATAAGTACTGGTGTAGATCAATCCATTTATCCCATGCAAATACTAGTGCATGAATAGTACAAAGCAGCAACGCTAAATATCCCATCTTGCTCTAGGAAAAAAAAGAAGAAATATTTTAATTACAGTTAATTAAGATTTAAGTATAATTCACAGTACTTGCTAGATACATATATTTAGGAGTATCAGTTGACAAGGGTAAAAAGAACAGCTTAGTCTATTCATGGGGATTAACAGCAACTTGATATCGCAAACCAGCAGGCATGGAAATAAATGTTCATTTGCTTCTGACTGCAGGGATCAAACTGTGTCAAAATGAAAGCTAAAAGAGTTGGTTCATAAATTGATAATCTTAAGTGTATTAAAATTCTACAAGAAATTGAAGAATACTTTTTGTTGTTCTTGATATCTATTAGTTCCAAAACATTAGCCAATAAAATATTAATATATAGTTCCAAAATCAGGGTCTTTATCTCTAGACTTCTTAAGACATATTATGTAAAATATATGAAATATATGCAACAGTGGTGTAGAATTCTAATAAATAAATATTTTATTTTCTGAATGTAAAGAGTGCAATACCTCCATTCTAAAGTAAAAGGAAATATTTTTCAACCAATAAGCCTTTCTCATAACTGTTCCATGAATTATATATCAACAAGCAGAGTTGAAATCAAGTGAGTAGGAAAAATGTGACTAAGTTTACAGATATCGCTCTCTTCCATGCATCCCATCATTCTTTCATCATTTCAACTGGGAATAGCAGAGATTGAACATCCGGCTTGTAACACCCAAGTTCATTCCCTGCTACTAAACGATCCTTTGTAATGATCCATCTGTCCATCCATATACCTGAATATAATGAAATTCTCTCCAAGTCAATGAATAGTTGACAGATGGAATTGATGTTACTGCCAACAGAGCCAGCAAAGCAAGTGCCAGAATTCCTAGAGATACATAAATCTCCATTCGCCAGACATCATGTTCAATCCAAGCATTTTCCTTTTTTTTCTGTACCTGTGGAAATAATATTAGAGTTAGAAAAATACCAGAAGGGCACCTTGACAGCCTACATGTACTTAACATTCAATTCTAGTTTTATACATTTTGGGGAACTGTATAGATAACCCTCTAGGAATGACAGCTTATTATCATTTCTGTGATTGAAATATAAGCTGTGGTTACATCTCAGACAACACAGAGTTTCCCCATGTAAAAATATACATGGGTCAGGAATTGCAGTGGGATTAGGGAGAAAAAAAAATCAATGTATATGTGTAAAGAAGCCCACCTCTGTATTATTTAACAATAAATAAACAAAATAGGAGTCAGCTGCTACTTTGTTGCGTTTTCTCAGCTTTGTGTACCAAAGTAGGGTATGGCCATATTTAAACTATCGTGTTGTTTATACCAATGACAAACAGAAATTGCATCAGCCTACACCAAAGCAAAGTCAATTAGGCTGAATATTTACTTACTCCAGCAAAGTTTTAACTCCCTAAGAAGATTAGTTCTAATTCCTTGTTAACTTGCTTTTCCCAGCATGACTCCCTTTATTTGCTGACAAATAGAATTCCTTCTCAAGCTAAATACAACCTTTGGCATATTGTGACAGGTAGTGCACTAAGGAATAATATTTTAAGTGACTAATCAAGGGAAGTTCTCTTGGCAACCACTGTTAACCTGCTAGAGCAGTCCATGAGTCCATAATGTTTTACAAAAAATCCTATTATACAGGTAGTCCTTAAGATCACAATTGAGCCCCAAATTTCTGTTGTTAAGTGAGACATTTTTTAAGTGAGCTTTGCCCCATTCTATGACCTTTCTTGTCACAGTTGTTAAGCGAATCATAGAAGTTGGTAAGTTAGTAACACGGTTATTAAGTGAATCTGGTTTCCCCATTGATTTTATTTATTGAAAGATTACAAAAGGTAATCAATCACATGACCTTGGGACACAGCAATGGTCGTAAGAATGAACTAATTGCCAAGCATCTGAATTTTGATCACGTGGTTGTGGGGCTGCTACAAAGGTCTGGAAAATGTTCATAAGTCACTTTTTTCCGTGTCGTA
Source organism: Arizona elegans (assembly GCA_022577455.1). Classification (NCBI taxonomy): domain Eukaryota; kingdom Metazoa; phylum Chordata; class Lepidosauria; order Squamata; family Colubridae; genus Arizona; species Arizona elegans. Next base: position 20,142,663 of record JAKOOJ010000004.1, read on the forward strand.
ACTTTGAATGGTCACTAAATGAACTGTTGTAAGTTCATTTAGGGCTACCTGTAATTGATGTGTACAAATTACAAATTATCACAAAGTTAATATTTAGCATGGGTGATAGGATGCAAATTACATAATTTTTTTCTTCATGTCTACACTTTGACAAAACTTTCTGCAAAACCATTTAAAATTTCTAGCAATGTCTTGTGTCAATGATTTTCAGTGTGCAAAAAAATATATCAGCTACTGTTCTTGACAGGTTGTACTAAGTTGCCTTCATTGGGTAAAAAGCCCAATTCCCAATCTCAATTCAACAACAATTCTCAAGTTGTTGGGAATACATAAAATAGCATTGTATGTATCTATATACATAAGAATAATCCAATGGAATGAATGGAGCCTACAGCATGTACAGGATTAGAACCCTTTCTTTTCTTCACTGAATCCATTTTTTCAACATTATCCCTTACACCCCAATGATGCCCTTGACGTGATGTTCCAGAATGCGGCCGCGTGGGTGGTTATGGGAGCGTCATGGCGCTCCCATGTAACACCTCTCCTGCGCGAGCTGCACTGGCTCCCGGTGGTCCTCCGGGTGCGATTCAAGGTATTGGTTACCACCTTCAGAGCGTTCATGGCTTAGGACCTGGGTATTTACAAGACCGCCTGCTGCTACCAATAGCCTCCCACCGGCCAATTCACTTCCACAGAGAGAGGCTCCTCCGGATGCCGTCGGCTAAGCAATGTCGGCTGGTGACCCCAGGGGGAGACTCTTCTCTGTGGGGGCTCCTGCCCTCTGGAACTAATTGCCCCCCCGAGATGTGGAGGATTCCCGACTTACACACCTTCCGCCGGGCCCTCAAGATGCTTTTATTTCAACAAGCCGGGCTGGCCTTTTAAAAATTTTTTAATTGTCAATTCTTAATTTTTAAATGTCTAAATCGGGTAGTTTTATTAGACATGGGCCAAACTATTTAATATTTTTTAAATTGTTTTTAAATTTTATATTTGTGTGTTTTATGCTGGCTATACACCACCCTGAGTCCCTTTGGGAGAAGGGCAGTATATAAATTAAATAAATAAATAAATATACAGACTAGATCACCAGAAATGCACGTGAGTGCGTTTGTATATGTAGTGATACTGTAAGAATACATACCTGCTGATATGCCCAGTTTAAGAGTTTGTATCTGTAGGATCTCCTCAGTGGATAGCACAAACTGTAACAGGCATGCATGGAACCAAAAAAGAAGCTAAGAAGGCCAAATTGTTTTCTTGATAACATCCATCTGTCTAACCATTGTGGAAAACGTTTATACTTAGTTCCATAATGGAATTGGAAACCTGCAGCTAATATCCCAGGTAAATAAACTAAGGCCAGAAGAGTAATTGATACCACTGGTAAAACTTTGTTTATGACCAAGATTGGAATTTTATAAAATACGTTTTCTTGAGCAGTGACAAAAGGATGGATGATGTCCCTTAGGAAAGTATAAGTAAATATAAACAAAGAGAGTATTAATGCTGTTTTCACTGGTAAATGCCATTTAGGAAAAATATCATATTCGCAGTACTTATTGGGAGGAGACTCAAACTCATCTTTGTGGGTTCTTTGATGCATGCGAGAGAACATAATTTCTTCAGGAATGCCAGGAGCTTGTAAATCCATTATCTGAAAAGAACACACGGTACACATAAGCCTATAGAGTATTTAGTATTAACTCGTAATAGTAGATCCATGCATTGTTTTTCTTTGTACCTTAGTTCCAACGTAAGATTCCTTCCATCTGAAATTTCTCTAAGCCTCAGATTTAAGGTTACAGGAATTTGGTTACAGGAATTTTTATAATCTGAGGTTGTATTTCATTAGTTTAGTCATGTGTAATTTTAGGCACCAAAATTGTTTTCGGGAAGCTGGTACTTCTATATAATGTTTTCTCACAATATTTTGTGAATTTTTGAACTAGAGGGAAAACATTTTAGCCAATGAAGAGTTCTGAAGATCTTAAAATTGCATTGTTTTGTGATCTTTGAAGTTTAGTAATGTAAAGCTTTTAAGAGGAGTCTAGATTTCTATGGAAATGCAGCTAATGTTTTTTCCTGTAACTTACAAAATCATTTTGAAATGGAATCCTATATTGGAAAATATTTTCTACTATTTGAAACTAATATTCTTCACTCACTAAAGTTTTGTTAACCTAACAATATAGCTAAAATTATTATTATTTTTTAAAAAGTGAAATATCGGGACTTTATTCCCTCCAATCAGACTCCAGGACATAACACAGTTTAAGCTTTGATTTTAATATTTACATCATGCATTTGTATGTGTAACTAACACAGAAGAACAGAATTGCAAAACTAGAAAGTGTTGTTGGCTAGATAAAAAAATATTTTGATAGAAGAGCAATGTTTTTCTTAAAAGACAGATGTGTATGTGGTTGAATTTTTAGGCTCCAAAAATGCAGAATAAATGTGGTGTACTTTCTTCTTTATTGCAATATATTAACCTAAAAATTATAGCGATACTTATAGACTAAATATCATCTCTTCTCACAGGCCAATTCGACAAGACAACTTTAATGCTAATTAAGGGGTTCTTTATATTAATAGTTGTTTCTCAATTCCATATAACTTCCCACACTGAATGGGAAAGTCAATTCTTTTACACTCTTACAATATCTTAATAAATATTTTATTCAAGGATGCATTTTATGCTAATATTAATTCAGCTAGTAGGTTTTAATGCATAGCTTTGCCAGAAAATCCAAAACACATTTCCTACATTATCACAAGAATATAAATAAAGAACCCAATGTGTTGAAAAACAAACAATAACCTTTTGAACAAGGTAAATCACCAGAAGTCTTTTGTGGGGAGCATTATACCCTGTGAAATAATTCCAGAATGTCTCTGAACAACTTGCACATTTTAAAGAATGTGAACCAATAAAAAGAGGAAAAAAGACCACATACATTCAGACATACCACAATATAGACATCATTAATACCCTCCCCCACCCCAAAATAATAAAAGATTCTAAGTCATCCTACCCCAAGGACAGGGAAAATAGGCATATATTTAAAGACTTCTGGAACACCATCAGATCTCTGGAGGGATATTATTCAACAGAGAAAGCATGCTTCCTAGGTCCTGTCAGGTGGCACTGTTTTGACTAAAGAAAACTGAAATGTACCAGCATTGTCTGGTTTTACTGGATGGACAGAAACAATGGAAGAAATGATACTGTCTTATACCATTAAAGGCTTTATAGATTATAGCCAGCACATTGAATTGCATCTGAAAGCTCACTGGAAATCAATGCAACTTGTTCCGCAGTGATGCCACATGGGCATATTGAGCGATTCCCACTGCCCATACTACTGCATTCTGTATAAGCTGCAGCTTTTGTGTAGTCTTCAAGTAGAGTCCCAAATGGTATTCACTGCAATAGTCCAACTGTACAGGGACCAGGGCATGCATGACCATCTGGGGCCCCTATGATTCCAGGAATGTCTATCACTTGGATGCTAGATGGAAGCATGAAAAGACTGTCTTGAACACAGCTAGCATCTGCCCTTTGACAAGGAACTGTGAGTCCCAGAAGAACATCAAATTGTGCACCAGTCTAAGGTGGAGAAGTATAACCCCATCCACTTTTAAAGAAAGTCCCTAGATAAGGGGGAGGGGGGGAGTCAAAATACAAAGCCACTCAGTCTTGGCACATTTGAACCTGAATCTGTTGCTCATCATCTGGACCCACAGCTTCCAAACATTGGGACAAGGCACTGACAGCATCACTTGGTCCATCCAGGTTTAAGATGTATGTTAGGTATCACCTATATATTGATGAAACTGGGCTCCAAACCAATGGATGATCTCCCCAGTTGTTTCATATAGATATCCAGTAGGAGAGAAGATAGCCCTGAGCCCTGAGTCATTCTACAAATGAGGAATATATGTTTCATGCTTGTCAGATCCAGAACCAGATACAAAAATTAACATTCACAATTAAGCAATAGGTTCTTCTGACCACATCCTGATCCCATGTCTAGGAATGTGTTTTTAGTATTGTAGTGAACTAACTTCATAGACCTTTTAAGGTTTCTTCTGATTCTGTTTTCCTATAATTTTAGAAACTTGATGTAGATATCTCCGTTTCTACTGTGAGTCCATTTGGACTCAAAAGGTTTTGCTTATTTACCATTATTCACCAAGTATTAATAATTAAGTGCTGTATATACTACCATACCCCAGAAAAAATTATGGATGGAGCACCAAAGTACAATCCAAGGACAATTTAGAACAGATAACTTAAAAATATAAAAATTACCGCTTTGCCGAAAACCTCCTGTGTAATTTCAGAGTTCCTTTTCTGATTTTCATCTTGATCCATATTCTTCGACCAATGATTGAGGTTCTGTATATAGTTACTGGATGTCTGAAAACAATTTCAAGAGTTTTTTGTTACTTATTTGCATTCCAAAAAAAAGATGATTATTGCATGCCATAGATTATTCATATTATAAAACCTTATGATGTCTAATGTTAGAAGCCCCTATGTTTGGCTCAAGCCAACAATGACTTCAAGGCATTATTCAGACTTTTTACAGAAATATCAATACTGTGGCCTTCCTGATATCTAGGCTGACATTGCATGGCAAAAGACATATAATTAAAAGAGTTACAATTCTGTCTATTGTGAGATGAGACCTCAACTATTAACTGCTTTTTAATTACATTTCCTTGGCGATATCTGTTTCTCATAACTACCAGGCCCTGGATCTCCAAATACTGAATACTAGATAAAAATGCTAAAAAGTGAAGATATTAAAGTTTGCTGTTCCAGAAACTCCTTAGTACAGGTAGTCCTCGATTTACAACAGCTCATTTAGTGAACGTTCAAAGTTACAACATCACTGAAAAAAGCGACTTATTTTTGACACTTACAAATGTTTTGCATCCCAGTGGTCACGATTTACATTTGAATGCTTGACATTGACTCACATTTATGTAATCGCCTTCTGACAAGCAAAGTCAATGTGGAAACCGGAATCCCTTAACCACCATGTTATTTATGTAACAAATTAATTATGTAACACATTTTTATATAGAGGACTCAAATAGGTTATCACTTAGATCTGATTACGTAGTACTTTGCATCTGTTACCCAGACATCTGTAGAAAGAAAACTGCAGTCCTTTTTAAAATACAGAAAGGTTTGGGTGAGTGACTTTCACACTGATGCCTAAATTAATAGTTCTAAGTTTATCAAAACACACTTAGGCAGAATAAAGTCTTAATGAGACCTTAATGAGGTCTCATTGCTGAGTATCCATTCCCAAGACTGAAATCCTATCCAGAGTTATCTCAATGTAACTTTGTTTTAGGGCAGTGGAAGGAGTAGTGAGTTTCACTTACCTTCGCTACTGGTTTGGAACTGTGAGCGCGTGCATGCACCCGCTTGCTTTGCTCGCGTGCGGCGCTTCTGAGCATGCACAGAATCTTCTGCACATGCGCAGAGCATCCGTGATGATGTCTGGGCGGGTGGGTGGAGCCTCCCACCGCTGCAGGTTCGTCCAAACCAGGCAAACTGGTAGAAACCCACCACTGAGTGGGAACCATTCAGAAGGGCCTTTGGTACAACCTTGGCCACCATCATGCACATACAGATAGTCCTTGACTTACAACCATTCGCTTAATGACTGTTCAAAGTTACAACAGCACTGAAAAAAAAAGTGAGTTTTAACTGTTTTTCACACTTACAACTGCTGCAGCATCCCCATGATCACGTGATCAAAATTCAGGCACTTGGCAACTGGCATGTATTTATGACAGTTGCACTTTCATGCAATCATCATTTGCAACCTTCACAGCTGCTCCTGACAAGCAGAGTCAATGCAGGAGATCAGATTTGCTTAACCACCGCATGATTCAGTTAAAACTACAGTGATTTGCTTAACAATCGTGGCAAAAAGGTCATAAAATGAGGCAGAACTTAGTTAAGAACTGCTTTGCTTAGCAACAGAAATACTGGGCCCAATTGTGGTCACAAGTCGACTACTTGTAACAGTCTTTCAAGTAGTTTGCACAGACCTGTTTTACGGCACTCAGATCTTCTGAATAAGCAATCATGAAATTTGGCATACTAACTGCCTATCAGAGAGCATGAGAATGTGTAGTTGCCAATATAGGGGAATATATGTAGCTCAGGGTTGAGCTGTGAATCTTTGAATCTACTACTCCCTTCTAGTACCGAAGATGCTACCTAGTGGAGTAACAAAACATCTGCAAGAAAACAATCAAGGTCATAGAGTACTAAGAAGTCCAACCTTGGCATCTTTAAGGCCTGTAGACTTCAACTCCCAGAATTCCCCAGTCAGCCATATTGCCAAGGTTGAATTCCCCCCCCCCCCCGTCCTAAAAGGTACAGTAAAAAAGTGTCCTTTTTATTTTAAATACAGCAAAGCAAAGCTGGGGAGAGCTGGGGTGTCATTTTTTTAAGGTGTAAATATTAAAATTAGTATGAAAGTGTGTAAAAAGTGTGGCCGTGTACAACAAATGGTAGCAGGGAATTGTTCTCTGTCCTTTCCCTTTTTGCTCTAGTACTGTATCTGCCACTTTCAGTTCTTTTCCTATCACCTCCCCTTTTCCTGCTGATGCTGCAAAAGGCAGAGAGCCAGGCAGCTCCTGTACTGAGATCTAACGATAAACCGAGAGCTTTGCTTCTATGCCAGCAAAATTAACAGATTCAAATCTATTTACACCAACACTCAATTCATTCTCAACTTATTGTCTTCTGTGACTCAAAATGACCCAGCAGGTTCCAGACGGTTCTAAGAGTTGCCAACTCTAACCAAACCTTATCACTAACTAAAAAAAAAAGAAAAGAAAAGAAAAAGGCAGGGGGGAAGTGAGCTGAAAAGAAGTCCCATATGAATACCCAGTGGTGAAAATAGTAGTTGGTGGGGCTCTGAACGTTGCATAATGTAATAAAATTGATTCTAGAAGATCCCACCGGCCAGAAATATTTCTGGTTTTCGTACAGTTCCTTAGAACTGTAGGCTTCCTGTTTCCAAAAATCCCGTTAGAGCCAGCCGGACTCATCACAGGGTATATTCCGAATTTGCTTCCCTTTTCAAGAGCTGGCGCTCAGACTGGACAATTCAGTCCAAGTTTTGTTCTCCTAAAACTCTCCCACGAAACTTGTGGTTTTGGGAACTTATGACGTCGGCAAGCCCGTCACGTATTCTTAACTCAATATTGCTTTTGTTCGGGCGTTCAGGTTTGCACTAGGGAGGAAGGCGGGGGGGGGGTCTTTTACAGCTTCTGTAACTAATAACCGAGCCCACCCACCTCTGGCTCGGCTGATATTTGGTGAGCGACGTGTATATCGCCTTTCCGGAGCTGTGGATGGGCTACTCTCTCACATGGGTACCGGCCCGACAGAATTTGGCTCTGTTTTGATGCTCGGGAATATTCAGCGACCGACCGCTCTAAACTTACGACTTTTCCTCCCACCGACTTCGGGAATCCCGGGCGGAACGATTCAGCCGGCGCAGCGTTTCAGCCAGCCCGGCGTCTCTGCTCAGCTCCACACCGCGCAGCATGCGGCCGTCTCGTCTCGTCCCTCCCCTTCCAGCTCCGCCTTCCCATCCCTGGTTTGATTTTTTTTTTGTTTGTTTTGGGGCCTGCCCCGCCTTTCTTCTGCCTGCAGGACTTGGCTGATCGATACGTAAAATAGGTCCTTAAATCAAATGAAAAGAGACAGCGTCCGGGAAAGCCAAACTTTGAAGAATATGTAGATGTAATAAGCAAACCTCCCCGTCAGCCAGATCAAAAAAGCAATGCAACTCTGCAATCTGCAAAACCACACCTCCACCCCTCCTCCACCGGCTTTGAATAAATACAAGATAAGGTACCCTAGATGCCAGAAAAATGAACCCTAAAATCTTCAATGCTGATAAGAGCAATGTGGGATACTGTAGGTGGGTGAGTTTAGAAGACAAAAATCTATTTAGGGAAGCGGTCCCCTTCATTGACCCATTAATGAAGTTTCAGATTGTTTAGTAACCCAAACCATTTATATAATATCTAAGGAATTTAATCAATGCTACTTTAACCAATAATGATAGTCCTTTTATCCTTGTAGGATTGATTGCTCGCTTTAATCTCTGGCAAATAAATGCAACCAAACATCATGTTGCAACCTGTACTAATGTAAGAATTGGTGGAGAATGCTTGATTTTAAATCTTCCCTGACAGAGCACTTGTAAATGTACTCCAGATCCTATATGGATTCCAAATGTACCGCAGCAGAGAATGTGACTGGCTATTGTACTTTTAATTCCTGGAAGCATCACTGGACCAGTGGTGGGTTGCCCCCCGGTTCGCACCAGTTCTATAGAACTGGTAGTAAAACCAGCGGGAGGCTCCGCCCACCGACCCTGATATCATCAGAACGCTTCTGCGCAAGCGCAGAAGAGAACGTGCAGCTCTGTTGCAAACCGGTAGTAAAGGTAAGTAGAACCCACCCTGCACTGGACATATGCAAGGCCAAAACTGAACACCATCTGGTGAAACTTTTCTCCAATTGGACTGTTGATCACACAACCTTGGGGTTCATCATGCTACCAGTCCAGTGATTGTAGCAAGCACAAGCCCATCATTTGTAACATCATTTATTCATGCAGGTCTCTCTCTGTAGAATTCTGGCTGGTTTCCAATAACATTTGCTGAATGGAATAACAGAACAGCATAACAGAGTTGGAAGGGACCTTGGAAATCTTCTAGTGCAACCGCCTGCTTAAGCACAAAATCCTATACCATTTCAGATAAATGGCTGTCCAACCTCTGGTGTTGGACTTCCTATTTTATTCTGTCTTATTCCATAGCTTTGGCTGAAATTACAGACCTGGGGACTCCACCAGTCTTTCAACCTGTCGCTGCTGCTTTCTTCTCCAAACAATGACCAGTTGTGATATGGAAAACACATCTGTGAGCTATCTTCATACAATTTGGGAAAGAAAATGTATGAGTGAGCCTCTATCAGCCATTGTTTTGTTGACCACATGCACAACTACTATTGGGCAGCATGGGGTCATCATGGCGGGATCATCATGATGCAATGTCAGCTTCTAAGTTACAAGGGCCCAAACATCATCTGCTCGAAATGACAGAAAATCTGTTCATGGATGCTGAATTTGGCAACAGAAAACACTGTGTTACCCTTGTAGGAAAATAAGAGAACTTGGTGTTTACTTATTTAGAGTATTTAAAGTTAAGTGCCATTCTAGATAAAGCAAATAGTCTAGTCGCTTTTTGGCGAAGGTTGTTGAGAGTGTGGTTGCGCGACAGCTCCCGCAGTACCTGGATGAAACCGTCTATCTAGATCCGTTCCAGTCCGGCTTCAGGCCCGGGTACAGCACGGAAACGGCATTGGTCGCGTTGGTTGATGATCTCTGGAGGGCTCGGGACAGAGGTTGCTCCTCTGTTCTGGTCCTATTAGACCTCTCAGCAGCTTTTGATACCATCGACCATGGTATCATGCTGCGCCGGTTGGAGGGGTTGGGAGTGGGAGGCACTGTTTTACGGTGATTCTCCTCCTATCTCTCCGACCGGTCGCAGTCTGTGTTGGCTGGAGGGCAGAGGTCGACCTCAAGGCACTTGGTTTGTGGGGTGCCACAAGGGTCGGTCCTCTCGCCTCTCCTGTTCAACATTTATGTGAAGCCGCTGGGCGAGATCATCCGTGGTTTTGGGGTGCAGTGCCATCTGTACGCTGATGACACCCAGCTGTACATCTCAACCCCAGACCACCCCAACGATGCCCTTGAAGTTATGTCCCGGTGCCTGGAGGCCGTGCGGGTCTGGATGGGAAGGAACAGGCTCCGACTCAATCCCTCCAAGACTGAGTGGCTGTGGCTGCCGGCGTCCCGATATAGTCAGCTGGTGCCATCGCTGACTATTGGGGGCGAGACATTGGCCCCCACGGAGAGGGCGCGTAACTTGGGTGTCCTCCTGGACGCACGGCTGTCTTTTTTTTTTTTATTGAAAAAGTTTTCAATTACAATTTTTCCCCCCTTTTTTCCCCTTCCTCCCTAACCCCCCCTCACCACCCCATCCCCCCTGTGACTTCTTCAAAATAAAAACCTAATACATAACAGATTATATAATATTTTACCATCCCCTTACTCCCCCCTCCAAATACTGACCCTTACTTCTAGTAATATTATTAATATTATTACTTCCCCCTCTTACCAAACACTTCAAAATAACATTCCGTTATAACACTATATGATAACTTCTGATTTAACACAGTAATATTATTATAACTCCCAATTTATCGATAGTCTGCCCTTTTTTCCCCCTTCCCCATACTTATATCTGTATATTAATATAACATTTCAAAACAACCTTCCACTTTAAAACTATATAATAAATCCTACTTTAACATTTAATCTTTTGCGTATATTAATATAACATTTCAAAGCAGCCATCCCCATGAATTCTAGTTTTACATTTGTTCTACTCTATCCATTTCCTCCACTCCCATATATATGTCTCTTAAGCATCCCTTTTTTTAATCTATACAATCAATACACTAGCTTGTCTCCACCCACTTTCCTACAAGATTACCATGTACAACAATTCTTAATATCTTTATTCTTCTGCCCATCCTACTAAAAAAATATTCCCTTATATAAACAAAATCAATGACTTTAAACTTATAATCCATATAATATCTTCTTTGATGTCTTTCCACTGGATTGCCAACTCCATCATCTGGATTAGGGTAACATAACATCCCAGTTGCAACAGAGTATTCAAAATCCTCTGCACGGCTGTCTTTAGAAGAGCATATGACAGCCGTGGCCAGGGGGGCTTTCTATCAGGTTCGCCTGATACGCCAGTTGCGCCCCTTTCTGGATCAGGACTCCTTATGCACGGTCACTCATGCCCTCGTTACTTCCCGCCTCGACTACTGCAACGCTCTCTACATGGGGCTCCCCTTGAGGAGCACTCGGAGGCTCCAACTGGTGCAGAATGCGGCCGCGCGGGTACTTATGTGGGTGACATGGCGCTCCCACGTGATACCTCTCCTGCGCGAGCTGCATTGGCTTCCGGTGGTCTTCCAAGTGCGCTTCAAGGTGTTGGTTCTCATCTTTAAAGCGCTCCATGGCTTAGGACCCGGTTATTTACGAGACCACCTTCTGCCTCCGATAACCTCCCACCGGCCAACACGCTCCCACAGAGAGGGTCTCCTCAGGGTGCCATCTGTCAGGCAATGTCGGCTGGTGACCCCCCAGGGAAGAGCCTTCTCTGTGGGGGCACCCGCCCTCTGGAATGAGCTACCCCCAGGGATACGACTAATCCCGGACCTCTGTACTTTCTGCCGGGCCCTGAAGACTTTTTTATTTCAGCAAGCCGGGCTGGGTTAAAAATTTTTAATTGGGTGAATTTTATGGGTTAAGGGGTTTTAAATTGGAGAAGCCTAAGATAATTTAATTTTGTTTTAATGTATTTTAATATTTGTATTGTGTGTTTTTAATTCTGGCTGTTCACCGCCCCGAGTCCTTCGGGAGAGGGGGTGGTATAAAAATTTAATAAATAAATAAATAAATAAATAAATAAATAAATAAATAAATAAATAAATAAATAAATAAATAAATAACATGCATAGTGCATATTTTTTCTAAAATGTTTATGCATGCTTATTTTATTGTTATTTCATCTTCATCTACTTGTGGAGTTGCCTGATACCTGCCTAATAATTAAATTTATAATATGAATATATTTGTTTCTATAAGGGACATATAGTTTGTATTTGGCAGTTCCTTCACCATGGCAGCTTGCTAACATGGCCTTTGTATGACTGCTCAGGGTGTGTAGACTCTTGCAAGTACAGGTAGTCCTCGACTTAGAACAGTTCGTTTAGTGAGTCTTCGAAGTTAAAATGGCACTGAACGGAATTGGTTATAACTATTTTTCACGCAACAGTGGTGGGATTCAAATTTTTTTACTACCGGTTCTGTGGGCGTGGCTTGGTAGGCATGGCATCACTCCAGGAGAAGGTTACTGCAAAATCCCCATTTCCTTCCAATCAGCTGGGACTTGGGAGGCAGAGAATAGAAGGGGGTGGGGCCAGTCAGAGGTGGTATTTACCGGTTCTTCTAACTATTCAAAATTTCCACTACCGGTTTTCCAGAACTGGTCAGAACCTGCTGAATAGCACTTCTGACTTACAACCACTGCAGCATTCCCATGGTCATGTGATCAAAATTCAGACACTTGGAGACTGACTTATATTTATGATGGTTGCAGTGTCCCAGGGTCATGTGATCACCTTTTGCGACCTTCTGACAACCAATGTGAATGAGGAAGCCAGATTCACTTAACAACTGTGCTACTAATGTAACAACTGCAGTGATTCACTTACGTGTGACAAAAAAGATCATAAAATGGGCAAAATTCATTTAACAAACGTCTAGCTTAACAACAGAAATTTTGGGCTCAATTGTGGTCGTAAGACAAAGACCACCTGTAACTATTTTGGATAATGAGTATCAGGTTTGTGGTCTTGACTGAGTAGATGAACAGACATGGATCAACCTTGCTATAAAACAGTTGAGAAGAGAGAGGGAGGTACAGTATTGATACCTTGTACTCACAGTTGGCAGTGTATCATAAAAAAAGATCACACACACAGCAGAGTGCAGCACACCAATACTTCCATGCACCAGTGGTGGGTTCCTCCCGGTTTGGTCCGGTTCGGCCGAGCCGGTAGCGGTGATATGACGTCACCAAATCGGTTCACACACACCCCGCCCTCCCACCCCCCCACCCACGTTATTCTTACCTTTTATTTGGTCCCACCCCCAATCTATTGCTGCCTCCTGAGTCCCAGCTGATGACTAGAGGGAAAAAACTGTTTAAACTCTTGCCGCGGGGCTTCAAAGGGCCGTCCTACAGCTGATCAGTGTTAAAAGCAAACAAATGAGTTGGGTCGTAAGTGCGAGGACTGGTCGTAAGTGCGAGGACCTTCCAGAAATGACTCTGACCAGCTAGCCATGCCCACCTAGTCACATGACCTCCAAGCCACACCCACAAAATAAGCCACGCCCATAGAACCGGTAGTAAAAAAATTTAGAATCCACCTCTGCCATGCATCTGTGTTGTAGGCACTGTATCTGATATCCCTGGAATAATTTTTGATATCATTTTGAGTTGAAAATTCCTTCTTGTCCCATGCTGACTGCAGCTGCATAATGGAAAATTTTCCTTAGCCAGAGAAATTGTAGCAACATCTGGAGGATCATATGCAAACTGATGCGTCTTAGTAGCTACCTACCTGATACTCCAGGAAAATAAAGATAAAAATAAAGAGCAAATGAAGAAGCAAATTGCTCCATTATATAATTGATTGTGAAGACTTGGCTGCACAGTTCTCAAATGCTGATTGACAGCTGCACTTGTGAGATCCAATTTTTTTTACTACCAGTTCTGTGGGCATGGGTGGTGTGGCTTGGTGGGCGTGGCAGGGGAAGGATACTGTGAAATCCCCATTCCCTCCCCACTCATGGGGGAAGGATATTGCAAAATCTCCATTCCCATCCGACTCGGCCAGCCAGAGGTGGTATTTGTCGGTTCTCCAAACTGCTCAAAATTTCCGCTACCAGTTCTCCAGAATCTGTCAGAACTTGCTGAATTTCACCCCTGCCTGGCTGGCTAATGCAGGAAGGGCTAGCAATGTTTATGTAGCCTTGCCAGTATTTTTCTGGTGTAAGAACTTAGGGGAAACTAGAGGTCATCTAGGAAGAAGAGGACAGAGATTCCCAAATAATGATTTTTCATACAGTTAGTGTGATCAGGTCATATGATAATCACCAGAAAGGGGACTTGATTAGAATAGTGGCTGACTAGCTTGGGGATGTGATAGAAGTAAGACCATTATTGGACAATGAGATATGCAGTGTCAGGCCCAAAGAATCAGGACCACAAATTAAGTTCCAGTTAAACTGATTTATTGTTTGTGCCTACATACAATAATCTAGCCAACTAAAGGTCAGTACTGAATTGGTGCTTGATAAGAGTTGATGGAATTCCAGAGGGGCTGGAGTTGAGCTCCTTGTGAAAACATAATGACTCCAAGCTCTGCCTCTCCTTCTCCTACATGCAGAGACTATGAGAGACAAAGCTTTCCTTCTGGTCTCTTTGTGTTACTCTGCCATTAAAAGCAAGCGAGCACTCCTTCAAAAATGTTTGTTAATCTTTGTGCTTCCTCTTATAGTTAATGCACCAAACCTCTCTGCAAGATATATGGAACTGCAACTCCTACATCTCATTGTCCAATTTCTGGGATAGCAGGAAATAATAAGAAGTATAGTTAAGCATGTCTGGAAGGCAGAGGCTGGGATAACTGCTGTACATGTGCCTGACAACTCCTAATTCAGATAAATTCTCCAATAATCTATTCTGGTTTATTTAGAATATGTATGAACCTGGTGACTACTCCATTTGAAATGCCTAGAGATAATTACATTTATAATTCATTTTGATATATCTATTGCCATGAATTAGCCACCATACGGATTTATTTTTCTTTCATATTCCTAGAACAGATGTTGCCCCTGTAATAACTATAATTTCATTTATGAATATTTATGTCTGTGATAGATCAGATTTTCAGATTTAATATTTAAAAAGTTAAATTGCATTATGCTCCTTCACCAACTGAACAAAAGCAATAAAATAAAGTTGGCAGGTACCTTTATGTGTGGAATACAATCAAACACATGTAATATATAGATAGGAACTCAGTACAATAGAAGTGGCAACCTCTTCTATAATTTACCAGCTGCTACACACGTTATGCAATAGTGGCATGGTCTCAACTTTACATTCAACCTATAGTAAGCGCAATAACAGAATAATATAGGTAGTCCTCAACTTATGACCACAAATGAGCCCAAAATTTCTGCGGCTAAGCGAAATGAATATTAAATGAATTTTGCCCGATTTTACATCCTTTCTCACTACAGTTGTTAAGCAAATCATTGCAGTTGTTAAATTAGTAATCTGGTTGTTAAATGAATCCATTGATTTTCCTTGTCAGAAAGTCGCAGAAGGGCACTACAACTGTCATAAATATGAACCAGTTGCCAAGCATCCAGATTTTGATCATGTGACCATGGGGATGCTGCAACAGTCATAAGTCACTTGTTTTCAATACTATTGTAACTTCGAATGGTCGCTAAACAAATGGTTGTAATTTGAGGACTACCTCTATGTAACAAAAGCTAACACAAGAACACTGCAGACATTCCCAAACCAATATAGACAATGGAGGAAGGGTCTGAATGGCATGAAAAGAACTCCAATTTAATCCTACTGAAACTGAGTGGCTAGGGATATTAGGTCTCTCCAGAGCAGGGATTTTCTATTGTTAATTTTGGATGGGTTTGTATTTCCCGAGTCAAGTTTGGGGTGCGATTTTGGGGTCTTCTTGTACTGACAGCTCTTGTTCGATGATCAGGTGGCAGCTATGACCAAGAAGGCCTTTGCTTAATCTGATTCACAGATGCTTTCCCGGATCAGGAACATCTTTAGATAATCATTCTTTAGTTACCCCATAGTTGATTACTGCAATATGCTTTACGTGGGGTTGCCCTTGAACATCTCTCAGAAGCTTCAACTGGATATGTATTTCATCCAGTATAGCAGGAAAGGGGAAATCAAAACAGAGGGAAAAAATATTCAGAGAAAATTCAGCAATCTAACAGTTCAGCTCTTTAGAATTTGTAATAGAAGTATGACAAGATTTTTACTATTTCAGCTGGGGCTCTGAGCTGCTCTTCATATAACCATGTAACTCATAGAAGACAATGAACTGATACTTTATCAGCTTCACCTATTTTGCAGGATTATTTCAAAAATATGGAAAAAATATACTCTGCCCTGATTATCTCGGAGGAAAAACAGGATATAAATGTAATGTAAACTAAAACTCAATCCAGACAGAGACAATTATTATTTATTATAGTAACTTCTTTTTTTTAAAATAATCTTTATTTACATTTGTCATTAAAAAAGAAGACAACACACCAGATAAATGACAAACAAAACAACAAAACAAATAATATACATGTCTATAAGTAGTACCTTAATAACTTAATATTCGGTACAATATATCCATGTTACATTCCGGGGGAGGCAGAACAACCTAATTTACATTTATAAATCAATTAGGTCTATCCGACCTCACTTTACTTGTATCATATAAATTCTTCAATAAATCGACTCCTAATCTAGTTTGGGATTATAGTTTCCTCTTTGATAGCCAAATATATAGTTTTTCCCAAGATAAACATATTTGTGTTTGGTCTCTATCTTTCAGTTTTTTAGTCAATTTATCTGCTTCCGCACAATCCAAAATCTTCTTTATAATTGCTTCCTCTGATGGGGTATTTTTATCTTTCCAGAATTGAGCATATGTTAATCTCGCTGCTGTGATAATATGTAACGCAAGGTACCATGAATCTTTTTAAATATTTTCCGGTTTGGAGCCGAGCAAGCATGTCTCTGGTCGCCATTCAATCTCTTGGTTTAAGATCTCGTTGAGCCACTTTTTTATTTTTCCCCAAAATTTTACTGCTTCTGGGCATGTCCACCATTGGTGATAATAAGTGCCATGTTCAAACCCACACTTCCAGCATTCAGTGGACTGTCCAGTAAACATTTTGGCCAATCTATCGGGGGAGAGATGCCATCTATATAGCATCTTGTAAATATTTTCTTTATATGCTGTAGAAACTACTAGCTTCATATTCCCTCACCAAATCTCTTGCCATTTTTCCAGATGAATTGAATAGCCAAAATTTTCCCCTCAGGCAATCATTGTATCCTTTATTATCTCATCACCAATATCTAACCTCATCAACAGTTCATAGCTTTTAGAAATCATGCCTTTTTCCTGGCCCATCAAGATTTTGTCTAACTCCTGCAAGTCAACATTTATACCTTTCCTATCTCTGTCTTTTTTATATTTTGATTGAATCTGTAGATAGGTCCACCAAACCAATTGTAGTCCCTGGGAATTCAACTCCTGTTTTGGCTTTAGCTCTCCTCGTGCATTCAGCAAGTCTTTGTACATTAATTTTTTCACAGGGTTATATAATTTTGGATATATAAACACTTCTAGAGGTGATATCCAGCACGGTGTTTTAATATAGTATTTTTTACTGATCTTCTCCCAATTTCGAATTAAGATATTCCTTATAGAATGCCGGGTAAACCATTTGCTTTGGGGAGTGTTATCCCACCAGAGTGCCATATGCCAGCCCTGTTGTAAATCATGGCCTTCTATCTTGAGAAGACGGCTATTGCCTAAGGTGATCCATTCTTTTACCCAGACTAACAGAGCGGCTGAATAGTAGTTCTCCCAGCATGGTTAGCCCAGGTCTCCCCTTTCTTTTATCTCCTGCATCATTTTTTTTTTAATCCGGAGTTTTTTCCCCTGCCAAATAAATTTGGTTATTACTTGATTTAGATCCATAAAGAATTTTTTTGATAAATTCGCTGGGGCAGTTTGAACTTGATAGATAACTTGGATAGAGTGAACTTGCCAGATAACTTGGAACACCTTGGAAACACTTGGAAAGTGACACTTCACTTGAGAATAGAATATGATGCCTAGAAAATTTGTTTCTACAACTTGCTGGGATTAAACAAGTGGAGCAGTCTATTAGCTGGTCCATCCTTCCTTAACAACTTGAGTGTGAAAATTAAACTTCGGTAAAATGTAAGATTTTATTGTTGTTACCCGTCCCAAAAGTGATAGTTGAATTTTACCCCACTTGTCAAGGTCTTTCCTTATTTGGTTTAATAATTTATTATAATTGTCCTCTTGTATGCTCAAGCATCTGCCGGTTAACCAAATTCCCAAATATTTAATTTTATTGACTACTCTTAATCCAATCACTTCCTGTAAATCCTTCTTATCTTCCTCTGAAACGTTCTTGGTTAATATATTTGTTTTCTTTTTGTTAATTAATAGGCCTGCTACCGCCCCAAATTCTTCAATTGTCTCTAACAGGGATAAACCAGATTTTATGGGATCTTCCAAAATAAAAGCCATGTTATCTGCAAAGGCCTGAGTTTTATATACCTGGTGTCCAATTTCAAGACCTTTTATTTTTTCCTCGTTTCTTATTTTACATAGTAGTGTTTCTAACGATAATATAAAAAGTAAGGGGGATAGAGGACAACCCTGTCTTGTGCCTTTGTCAATAGAAAATTCTTCCGTCAAGTCCCCATTTATCAGTAATCTAGCTGTTTGTTTGGAATAAATGGCTTTAACTGCATTTATAAATCTTTGTCCAAAGCCCATGAATTCTAACTGTAATAATATAAACTCCCAATTGACCCTATCAAATGCCTTCTGGGCGTCTATAAAAACTAATGCAAGCTGTTTACCTGGGTGATCTTCATAATATCAAGTACATTTAACATGACTCTCAAATTATCTCATATTTGTCGTGACGGCAAGAACCCATTTTGATTGGTATGTATAAATTCATTTAGAAAACCCTTTAATCTATTTGCTAAGATTGCTGTAAAAATTTTATAATCTGAATTCAGAAGAGATATTGGTCTATAGTTTTTAATGTCTACCAGAGGAGGATCTTCTTTAGGTACTAAACTGATATTAGCCTCCCTCCATGAGTGGGGAATTTCTGCTTTTCCAAGAACTTCGTTAAATAAGTCTTTCATATGTTCTCCCATTACCTCAAACAATGTTTTATATAACTCCGCCGGGAGTCCATCTGTGCCCGGTGTTTTTAAATTTTCCTGTTTCTTTATTGCTTTTTCAATTTACGTTAGGGTAATTTCCTCGCCCAAAATTTCTTTCATTAAATTGGATATCTTAGGTAAATCTGAATTCTCTATATAATTTTTCGACACACCTGCTAAAATCTCCTCTCTTTTATATAATTCCTTGTAAACATCCACTGCAATTCTTTCTTTCCCTCCCTTATCTTTTATTAGAATAGAAATCTATAATAGAAATCTATTATAGTAACTTCTTAATGAGTAGATTGAGATGTTATTATATTTAATATTTTTACCATAGTCTTCTTAGATTCTTCCTCTAAGGTGGCTTAAGAGGAAGAGGCTGGAAGAACCTGAGGAACCTGGTTTAAGGATTTAATAGAATTGATGCTTTTGACTTAGTAGACTGGAACTCAATATACTAGCACCATGATGGCGAACCTATGGCATGCGTGCCAAAGATGGCACCAGAGCCATATCTGCAGGCACGCAAGCTGGTGCCCTAGCTCAGCTCCTTAACTGATTTTCAGCTGACCCCTCCCATGCTGTCCCTCCCCTCCCAGGAGTTTCCATGCAGCCGGTTTTGGATGCCAGGTAAGTACAGGGCTTGCATGGAGGCTCTGGGAGGGCATTTTTGGCCTCCAGAGGGCCTCCAGGGGGGCAGGGTAAGCTGTTTTTGCCCTCCCTAGGCTCCAGGAAAGCTTCTGGAGCTTGGGGAGGATGAAAACCAGGCCTGCCAGGCCCACTGGAAGTCGGGAAATGGGCCATTTCCGGCCTCCAGAGGCTTCAGGGAGGCCTCCTAGGCCCAAAACGGGGTGCGGGTGTTTGTGTCATGTGTGCATGCGTGGGATAGTGGGGCACAGGGAGCATTAAATTATGGGTGTGGGCACGCGCACGCGCGACCCTTCCACACTCCCCCCGCTTTTGGAACATGACGGCAAAATGGTTAACTATCAGTGTACTAGCATATTGAGAGAGGATAGAGTGAACTTGCCAGATAACTTGGAACACCTTGGAAACACTTGGAAAGTGACACTTCACTTGAGAATAGAATATGATGCCTAGAAAATTTGTTTCTACAACTTGCTGGGATTAAACAAGTGGAGCAGTCTATTAGCTGGTCCATCCTTCCTTAACAACTTGAGTGTGAATCTTTTGTGTTAGCAACCCATGCTTGCTTTGATTACCTAGATCTCTTGATTGGGGCTAGAATCTTGAAAATGTTTCTCTTAGAACCTCCTGAATTTACTATTAATCAGGAAACTTTGTAGGTTGTCTTTTATGCTGGACTATACTTTTGTTATTGACTTTTGTAATTACTTTTGTAGGGTTTGGGCCCAAATTGTTTGAATTTATCGCTATATCTTTTTTATGCAGCCTTAGTAATATTCAAGTAAGAATGTTCTAGGTAAAGCTTGATGTTTCATTAACCAATGTTTTTCGTATATATTTGTTCTGCTACTTTATTTCAATTTATATAGATTTTGCACTTTATTTCTTAAGTCTCTCAGAATTATTTGTGACAGGGAAAGTAAACAAGTACATATGAAAGAGTTCAGAGAGTTCCTGCTCAAAATATTAATTTAGTGGTCAAACAGTCTTATTTTTCATACTTAGTCACAACTTTAAGGCAAGGTTTTTGCCAAAGGACCTCTATAAGTTACTTCTTTTTTATCCACTACTGGGTTTCTGTGGTAAATTAAAATGCACAACTAATTTCAAAATGTCATGAGGTAAAATACCATAAACTTGGCTTCCACATCACTAGCTTGCAAATAGCTTCTAATATAAATTTCATTTGCTTACCTAATGATAGGAGTGACACATTTATTGTAAGTGACAAATAATTACATTGCATACACTGGTTGATTTTTTAAAGCACTCATAACTTTACAGCAAGAAAACAATTAAAATAATCAAAATAGGTGAACTCCTAAAACGATCCAATCACTTAATTGGCTGTTAGTTTCTAGGATCAGGAAAATTACTAATTTATTCATTGTTTTGGAATTATTTTGTAAAAATGTTTGATAATTTCTTTGTGTTTTGGTGATCCTTGAAATTAATGATTGTTTAGAATTACATTTCTGAAACTTATTATTTACTATTTGTTATTTATTATTCCACCTACTGATAGATTTCCAAACTGTGCAGTGCAGAAATATAACCAGCCATTCATTAGCTATCCCAAAACAACAAACTAGAACAGATAGGAGTGAATGCAAAATACTGGTACTGTCTAAAATCACTGACAAACTGGCAAATAAAAAGAAAATTCCACCTCCCTTTAATGTAAACCAGTATTTCTGTAAATGGCATGATAGCAGAGATAATTTAAAAACTTTATTCCATGCTTCTGACAATATTCAAGTCGGCAAGGGAGAAAAGCAACCCATGACTCCGGAGGGCTCTTTATGAATTCTCAACTCCCTTCTGCTTCAAATGTGGTGTAATATGAAAGCACTCTTTCCTTCATTTTTGTGGTAGCCAATGATTAAAAGTATAATGTAAATCAATATCACATAAAAAGAAGAAGAAACATCTCTCAATTCCAGCTCTACCTATATATATCATACAGGTCCACCCATTTTTTAAACCTCAGGCCACTCCCCTAATCTTAAATTAGTCCTAGCCTCAGAAATTTTACTCATACTCTACCTAATTGCGACTCACAGAAATTTCTAGCTATTTACTGCCACCTTGTGATTGTTTGGATTATTTGCAAACCAGTTCAGTAATCCTAGATATTTAATAGTTCTTCAAATACAGGCGAAATGATAGTTCCAGGCTCTTTTATCTGTTATTGATCCTAGTTCGGTTTTGTGTGTGTGTGCAAATAATTAGATAAAACAGCTATAATAAGGATATGCATGTTTAGTCAGGTGAGGGTGGGAGTTTCCAAGCAGTTTATAATCACCTCCTGTTTGTGTAGAGAAGAGAGTTTTGCTTATGATTTTGTTGCTGTGGGAGCTGCTGTGGTTTGGGGAGGGTAGTTTATTAAATGAACTTTATTTTTTGCTTACCTAGATGGAGCTTCTGTGATTATCAACACTTATGATTGACTGATTAATGGATAATTAGTTTTGTATATAATAAGACATTATCTTCGTAGATTCCATTGAATAAGACATAAGCTTTATTATTATTCATATGCCACATAAAGTTATCATTACTAATATTGATTAGGACTGTACATGCTTCAGATTTGATTTCAAAAAAATGCTTCAATGCCTGTGGTGCAGAATAGCACCTATCTGTGGTTGCTTTTTCAGGATCCTATGGCAGCCATACAAACTGAGGAAAAGATGCGTCTTTATGTTGAGGGCAGAAATGTCCAGGCTTCCAAGGCTCTTGAAGCTGTTCCTGATTATTTCTCAACTGCTGCTCTGCTCAGTGATTTACTGATTAAACTCCATGCATAGATGGAATGTGACAATTGGATTCTCATTAGCTTGCAGAGCTTGCTCAGATACAAATATCTCTCAGCAGGGCAGCTGGAATTGGATATTGATGACTACCGCTCTAGAGAACAGCAAAAAGAGAAGCCATTGGATATCCAATATCCAATATCAGCAGCTGCCTTGGTACTAGCGTATCAGATTCACTGGGTCGGGGATTGTGTCCCATTTACACAACTTGCTTTTCTAAATCATCTAGGGAGAATTGTGTATCACGAGAATACCTTGGCCCAAAGAAACAAGCCATCAGTTTTCCTGGGCTCAGAAAGAAATGAAATTCTCAAAGGTCTTGCAAAAATGGGGCCATTCTCGGCATATCTACTTATTTATTTATTTTGCTATGATCTCAAGAGGTAGAGGGAAAGGGGATAGAAAGGCATAAGAAGAATCCCCTAATTCTGTTTTTAGTAATATTGACTTATAACGGTGTGTGGCAATGTCTTGGAAGATAGTGGGGAAAGACATCGCCTAGAGCAGGGGTCTTCAACCTTGGCAACTTTAAGACTTGTGGACTTCAACTCCCAGAGTTCCTCAGCCAGCTGTTGGAGACCCCTGGCCTAGAGAACAATCAAATAAGAGAGGGCATAATTCCCAAGTTCTCAGGCTGTAAAATGGGAGACAGTGGGATAATTTTACTTTTAGACTTGCAAGATTCTGTTAACATGGCTTCCTGTCTGGTCTGGAAAGGCTGACACATTCCCACTGTTATTTTTTTGTTTGCAAAGCAATAAAAAAAGCCCCAAAGTGAAAAGGAGCCTTCCAGCTTTCTTTGTGATTGCTAAGAAAACTAAAATAATAATAATAATAAATGGCCCAATGAACTAGGATTTATAGCCCAGTTATCTTGTAACTGCTGGCACACTGAACAGTTAAGTCAGTCAAGTCAGTGATACACAGCCAACTTGTTATGGTGTTTTGCTAAAATTGAGATGGTCATCTCACTGTTTACATACTATGTGTGTCAATGTTATTATTATTTTTTAAAAAATGTACCATACTTCTTTCATCAAGTATTGCTTGCTGCCAAATAAATGCACTCAGTATCACAGGCTTCCTACTAGTCAGGAAATAGAGACCAGAATTATTAAAAGATTGCAGTGTTGAAAAACAACAAGCCATTCATGATACTTAAGTCCTTTCTATTTACTCGACTCACACAAGGGACTCCTTTCCTTATGTTTGTTTATAACACCTACTTCATTTTTTAAAAACTGAAATACTAGCAATTTTATTCAGGCCATTTAAAAATAAATCAATAAACTTCTATGTGTTTTCTCTTTCATGCTTTTGCACTTAGTTGAAATTTAGCTTTCCACCCTGCTGTACCATTTTACAGTAATTTCATATTAGAATGACCAAGCCGATAAACTTTTCTAAACTTAGTTTAAAACAAATGACCAGATGATGGCAGTCAAGAGACATAGAAAGAACTATTTCTGCACAACTACAAGGATTGGCGTATTAGGCACAACATACTTGAAATCAACATCTGTTTGTAGGGGAATTGTGTGCAGTGCAGGCAGACACAGAGCCTATTTCCATTAAAGAACTATGCCAGTCTAAATGAAAGTCTTGTTCCCTTACGAGTCAATTGCCAGATTGGACATTAGAGGAGAAAGAAGACAAAGTAGAGAAGTGTGTCTTTTAACGAAGTATTTCATTTGTTTTGGAATGAAATATTATAGCTAAGGGACAATATATGCAATGGTGGCTGATTAACCACAGTCATTTCATGGTAAATAGAATTTTATAAGAGGTATCAAAAGGATACTGAAGAAAAAAAAACATTTTGCAGTTGGTGCCCAAGGAGTAATACCGACATTTCAGGTAAACTGCTTCACCAGTCAAGTCAACTTACTAATGGCATGCTTCTCCCTCAAAAAGTTTTTAGCTAATCTGCCCTCCTCCTCTTGATCTGCTTTTGTCTGCTTTCTTACCCATAAAATTAATCAACTCTAAAATGTTCACAGGATGAACACAGTGAACACATGTTGGAAATGGGCTCATAAAAATTTAACCAGCTAAATAAAAATTTAACCAGCTAAATTTGATTGTCAAGTTTAGAAAATGTCCGAACAGCATATTCCAAGGCTTTGAGGCAGGTGGAAGCTGAAACCCTGTATGATGGTTTATTGTTGTTATTGTTTATATGCTTGTCTTCAGGGCACCCATGATCTCTTTTTGTGTTTTCAGAATACAGAATAATAAGAGTTGGGGGAGACCTGGGGGCATCTAGTCTGTGCTTTTTAAAGAACTTTAAAATTATAAGCTGCCCAGAATCTTTGATTGGGTAATTTGTGTGTGTGTGTGTGTGTGTGTGTGTGTGTGTGTGTGTGTGTGTATGTATGTATATGTATGTGTATGTGTATGTGTATGTGTATGTATATGTATATGTATATGTATATGTGAATGAATGAATGAGTGAATGAATGAATAAATGAACGAACGAACGAATGAATGAATGAATGAATGAAAAGTGGGTTTGGAAGTGGAACACTTGTTCTTGTTAGAAGCTGGGGAGAGGAGGGTCTGGAGAACTAAAATGCCATGTTAGCACAACAATATCAGTGGAAAACTTTTTAAAGTTCTACCTTAATATTCCTGTCTTCAGAGCTTCAGTTCACCTGTACATATTTTGCTGAGTAGATTTGTTTAAGCCTTTTTCTTTCTCTCTGAAGGAGCATTCTTTACCAGGGCTTTCTAGGGCTGATTGATACTATAATCTCGTTCTCTAAATCAAGTATAGGGGTCTTTGATAAAATAAATTGTCCCTAGTGCAATTTTATTAGAAACTGTGCTCTTCTGGGCTGCTTCAATCATCGGAGTCTGATTCATTCTCATGTGAAGAGTCCTTAAGTAGAAGAATGACATTGATGAATGGAACTCAAAATCATAGTAATAAAAATATGCTATTCACCAAAATATAAAGGTTGCCCAATTTTCTTGAGAACTCTAGTAAAGATAACGTTACTCAGCTGAGTTTTTGATCCTCATACCTTTGATTTTATTACATGGGCTACTGTATTTATTAATATTTTTTTCAATTTTGCATTTTGTTCTATCAGAATTCTTGATTGTACATTAATTCTAAATGAACATGGTTTGATGTTCATTGAGGGAGATCTGAGGTAGAAAAAAAATTATATCTTTTGTCACATTGTTGAAAGAAAGATTTAGAAGAGCAAGTTTTTGTTTTCTGTCTTCTGAAAAGAAATGAGTAGGGCTGAATTTCTGAACTAGAATAAAGATAAAAGCAATATGAACATGAAATACAAGTCTGAATTAGAACTCTCAGATCTCCCTACTTAGGATTTATTTTAGAAGAATTCCACATCACATTCTCGATACCTTGCAATGATTTAGAATGGAATCTTGGGAATGTCCTTATTAGTCTATTTATAATTTTTATATTTATATTATACTTATAGTCATTTAAAATTTATTTATACAAAAATAAAAATAAATGAATAAATCTATCTTGCTCAGTATTGCTTATAATAGCAATAATCTTTTTGCTCTTAGGCAGGTGTCTGTGTTCTCTGTGTAATAAATTTGCAGAGGAACTGTTTGTTTGATAAAACCTCTGGAAATCATTTTAAGTGGTACAGCCAATATGTTTAAACCTTCTTGGTGGGGCAGCTGTAGGGTGAAGGAAGATTGAAAAGCTGCAGGTATATTAAATGAATAACTGCTGTCTTTTTCTAATTGACATTCATATACACTTGCAGTCTCCAATGGCTTTCTTTATGATGAATGCAGCATTAATCATTCTGGCAGTTCTAGAATAGTTAGGGACCAAAATTCTGGTTATTAATTGTCATGGCTTACATTCAGAGTGATTGGTGGTTGCAGTCACTGTACTGTCAAAGCTTCATAGCTAGCTATCTGAAGGTAGTTCTGAATCAGCTTTATTATGTGCATTCAAAATATTGACCATCTGCAGAGTTGTATATCATGGGCATGGGTACTTTATTAATTCCATAGTCAGAATTTATTTAAGAAAAAAAGATATTGGGGAGAACAGAAATGTAACTAGCAGCCCTTCCTAAGGAAAGCAGAGAGAAGAGAAGAAAAGTTTTTTTTTGTTTTTTTGTTTTTTAATTTTTTTAAATTTATTTTTAAACATAAAACATAAAACAGTATCTTTTTAGAGCAAGGGTTTGATCCGGTATAAAATAAGTATAAATTTCAAATTTCACCAGTTAACTTCTTAAAGGAAAAAGAAAAAAGAACAAATCTAAACCCAATTTTTATCATTCAATCAAACATCTTATTCTAACATTTAATATTATTATTATGTAATCACCCTAAATTTTAAACTTCAAATCTAGAGAGAGAGAGAAATAGAGAGAGAGAGGGAGGGAGGGAGGGAGGGATGGATGGATTTATACCCTCTCTTGGGCTTTGAATTTTAGCTTCCTGTTCATGTGGCAAGCTATTGGCTGCTGTAGGGGTCATAGCTAACCTTGTAGGTTTTCTGAGTCAAGCTTAGTCAAACTGTGCTGGGTGATGTAATGAAGGGGCTTTGGGCAATTCATATTATGGCTGAGGGCTAATCCTCTCTTTGTTGGATCTTGGGTGAGGGTATTTGCTTATGAATAGACCTAGCCATCTCTTTATCTCTTAAGTGCTGACATCTGCTGTGGGTTATTGAGGAGGGTAGGGGCTATTAAGAGTAAGTCTGCTTCCTGTCTTAAAAACCATGTTTCTCCATTTCTCATCCAGGGAAATATAATATTCTGCCTTTTAAATATTTCCTAGAATATTTCATTTTTCTAGGAGAAGGGTGGGTACTAACTTTCTACACCAGCATAGATTATAGAGCCACTTGGACACCTAAACTTTTCAAATATAACTTAACACTCAGGAAAAAAAGAGGGCACAGTTCATTCATCCTATTCTTCAAACGACTTAACAAAAGAGGTTGGTTGTCACTTGCTTCCTGATGACTAAGGAGGAGGAGGAGGCAGATTGTAACTTTGGAGGAAGGTATTTCCATAGATTGGAAATTTCCATAGGATGAAAATACTGTAGAAAAAAAACCTTGCATCTCTGCTGCCATTACCAGACCATTCAGAGAGAGACAACTGCTGGGCTACCTTGTAAAAAGATGGGATGGCTCTCTTCAGAGAATTTTCATAAGAAGTGAGGATTTAGTTTAGTTTAGTTTAGTTTAGTTTATTTGATTTGTATACCGCCCTACTCCCGAAGGACTCAGGGCGGTGAACAGCCAACAATAAAATACATAGATACAAAAAATTTAAAACCAGAATAAAATCAAATTAAATCATTTTGGCCCAGACAGATTAAAACACCCCAATAATTTAAAAACAGATTAAAATTTACATATTTAAAAAGGGAGAGATTAGGCCAAGCCCGCCTGATGGAATAAAAAGGTCTTCACAGCACGGCGGAAGGAGCGCAGATCCGGGATCCTCTGTAACAACCTACCAGATGGTAGGTGCCCCCACAGAGAAGGCTCTCCCCTTAGGGGCCGCCAGTTGACACTGTTTGGCTGACGGCACCCGGAGGAGTCCCTCTCTATGAGAGCGTACTGGCTGGTGGGAGGCTATTGGTGGTAGTAGGCGGTCCCGTAGATAACCAGGTCCTAAGCCATGGAGCTCTTTAAAGGTGGTAACCAAAACCTTGAAGCGCACCCGGAAGACCACCGGAAGCCAGTGCAGCTCGCGCAGGAGAGGTGTTACATGGGAGCGCCATGTCGCTCCCATTACCACCCGCGCGGCTGCACTCTGCGCCAGTTGGAGCCTCCGGATGCTCCTCAAGGGGAGCCCCATGTAGAGAGCATTACAATAGTCCAGACGGGAGGTGACGAGGGCATGAGTGACCGTGCGTAACGAGTCCCGATCCAGAAAGGGACGCAACTGGTGAATCAGGCGAACCTGATGAAAAATCCTCCCGGTCACGGCCGTCAAGTGCTCTTCTAAAGACAGCCGTGAATCCAGGAGGATGCCCAAGTTGCGAGCCCTCTCCGTGGGGGCCAATGATTCGCCCCCAATAGTCAGTGATGGTGTCAACTGACTATATCGGGATGTCAGAAGCCACAGCCACTCGGTCTTGGATGGGTTGAGCCTGAGCCTGTTCCTCCCCATCCAGATCTGTACGGCCTCCAGGCACCAGGACATCACTTCAAGGGCATCGTTGGGGTAATCCGGGGTGGAGATGTACAGCTGGGTGTCGTCAGCGTACTGATGGTACTCCACCCCGAAACCACGGATGATCTCACCCAGCGGCTTCACATAAATGTTGAACAGGAGAGGCGAGAGGACCGACCCTTGCGGCACCCCACATATGAGGGGCCTCGGGCTCGACCTCTGTCCCCTTGTCAACACAGACTGCGACCGGTCAGAGAGAAAGGAGGAGAACCACCGCAACACAGTGCCTCCCACCCTAACTCTTCCAACCGGTGCAGCATGATACCATGGTCGATGGTATCAAAAGCCACTGAGAGATCTAACAGGACCAGGACAAAGGAGCACCCCCTGTCCCGAGCCTTCCAGAGATCATCAACCAACGCGACCAATGCCATTTCCGTGCTGTACCCGGGCCTGAAGCCCGACTGGAATGGATCCAGATATGTCATTTCATCCAGGTGCTGGGGGAGCTGTTGCGCTACCACACTCTCAACAACCTTCACTACAAACGAAGGTTGAAGACCGGACGATAATTTACCAACATTGCCGGGTCCAGGGAAGGCTTCTTGAGGAGAGGCCTCACCACCGCCTCTTTCAAGGCGGCAAGAAAGACACCCTCACCCAACGAAGCTTTTACAATCCCCTGGAACCAGCCTCGTGTCACCTCCCGAGAAGCCAGCACTAACCAGGAGGGACACGGTTCCAATAAACAAGTGGTCACGTTCAGTCTACCCAGAATCCTGTCCACATCCTCAGGGGTCACAGGATCAAACTCATCCCAGATAACATTCTCAAGACCTGCCCCCGTCCCTCCCCCTGAGACTACCCAGTCGGAGTCCAGATCTTCCCGAATCTGAGTGATTTTGTCATACAGATATTGAACAAAATCCTCGGCTCTACCCTCCAAGGCATCCTCCCACGCTTCCTGGTGGAGCAGGGAGCGGGTCACCCTAAACAGGGCGGCCGGGCGATTATCTGATGATGCAATAAGAGCAGCAAAATAGCTACATTTCGCTGCTTTTATCGCCACTAGGTAATTCCTAATATGAGATCTTACCAGTGTCCGGTCAGATTCAGAAAGACTGGCCCTCCAACTACTCTCTAGGCGTCTTTTCCGACGCTTCAACTCCCTCAGCTCCTCAGTGAACCAAGGAGCTAAATGAGATCGGCGCCGGGTCAGAGGCCGCAAAGGCACAACCCGGCCGCCCTATCCCTGGCGGCCACTAGGTCCAGCGGCCGCCCTATCCCAGGCGGCCACTAGGTCTCCAGTCGAGGCGTGTGCCAGAGCCTCAGGGAGTGGCCCAAGCTCCATCTGGAACCTATCAGGTTCCATCAAGCGCCTGGGGTGGAACCATCTTACCGGCTCCGCCTCCCTGCGGTGGGGTGTAGTGGTTCGAAAGTCGAGATGAAGGAGAGAGTGATCAGACCATGACAAGGGCTCGGTGACTATATCCCCTATCTCAAGATCACTCAACCACTGTCCAGAGACAAAAACCAGATCCAGCGGGTTTCCCCCCGTGTGGGTAGGGCCATGAATTAACTGGGTCAGGTCCATGGCTGTCATGGAAGCCATGAACTCCCGAGCCACCTCAGATGCCTCACCGGTGGACGGCAAGTTGAAATCCCCCATGACCATAAGCCTAGGGTTCTCAACTGCCACCGTGGCGATGATGCTGAGTAGCTCAGGCAGGCCTGCTGCTACATGGCAGGGAGCCAGGTACATGATCAGCAAACCCATCTGAACCCCGTGACCCCATTTCACAAGGAGGGATTCACAGCCGGCCGTCTGAGGAACAGTGGCCTACCTCGGTCTCAGACCTTCGTTAATAATAACCGCTACCCCCCCCGCCCCTACCCTGCAGCCTCGGCTGATGGAATGCAAGGAAACCTGGTGGGCACATTTCAATGAGAGGGACCCCCCCCTCTTGGCCCAACCAGGTTTCCGTAATACCTGCCAGGTCCGCTCCCCCCTCCTGAACAAGATCACAAATGAGAGGGGCTTTATTTACTACAGACCTGGCATTGCATAACATCAGACGGAGGCCAGGGCCCTGAGGATCTGCGCCACCTGGAGAACGAGTGGAGCTTTGGGGGCCGGAGCGCGCCACTGCTCAAAGACAGCGGGCGCGCGCTCCCCTAACGCGATATGGCCCCCTGCTCCCGCCACATCTACCCCTCTCACCCACAGTACTGATGGTAAAAACCTCATCTGGATGAACTTTAGCCCCCCTCTTGACCCCGGGCCCCCCACCCCCGTGCCGTGCTCCACAGCCATACCTGGCCCTCCCCTTAGTGGGTTATCCCCCATACCCACGGCCTTACTTCTGATCCAACCCTCACCCCCCCGGAACCCCTTAAGACATTCGTTAAAACTTTATATAAAAAACCCCTCAACCCCCTCTTCGCGACATGTGTTTAGACCATAAAGCCTTTTTGGTTTTTAACAAGTACTTCAAAACTTTTTAGTTATCATTGCCATTTTTGCAAATTGAGAGTTTCTCTTAAACTGGGACTGGCCCAATGAGTGATTCACCAGATCAGGACTGCAAAAATCAAGACAGTTATAAAATGACCTCAAGACATAAGAAGGTGAGTAGCCAAGCACATTTTGAAGCTGCTGATATACTTCATTTATTTCAAATTTATGGCAGCTAAGACAAACGTGAACCAATGCAGTGAGATTTTAATTAGAAAAAATATTATTGTATTATGTTAAAGTGATAGTAGAAAGTTTGCTACCTGGGCTTCAAAAGCATAATGTAATAAGTTTAAAAGTACCCCAGTGTTCCTATTCAGGTGAGAACATGATGATTCCCTACAGGTGCAGATAATCTAGAATACATTACCTTGAATCAGAGGAGGGTTTCAGCAGGTTCTGACCAGTTCTGGAGAACCAGTAGCAGAAATTTTGAGTAGTTCGGAGAAAAGGTAGTAAAAATTCTGACTGGCCCCATCCCCATTTATTCTCTGCCTCTCGAGTCCTAGTTGATTGGGAGGAAATGGAGATTTTGCAGTAACCTTCCCTTGGATTGAGGAGGGAATGGAGATTTTACAGTATTCTTCTCCTGCCATGCCCACCAAGCCAAACCACACCCACCAAACCATGCCACACCCACCAAGCCACACCCACAGAACCGGTAGTAAAATTTTTTGAAACCCACCACTTCCTTGAATGGATACTTATGAATGGATAAAAGCAAGAAGTTCATCATAATTCAAAAAAGGAATGAAAAAAATAGAAGAGGTTTTCATGAAATTTACATCGGATTATTTATGTTTCTTTGCAAGTTTAAAAACATTTAAACATGTAATATGAACTTTTCATAGTGGAGAATGTGTGGCAAGTATGTCTCTCACATACTGCTAGCCACTGATTGACAACTTTATAGCCCTTTCTGAACTTTATGATTATTTTTTTTAATTGTTAAACAGGATGCGAAACAGCCAGTCCTTTCCTGAGATTGTGGCCCAAGCATGTTCTAAAAGCAACCATTTGATATGGTTGAATTCAACTGCAGCCTGCTTGCTCTCATTCTGACTCCTATCTTGAGATCACAATTGGCTGATCTCCAGAACCGAGTCTCATTGCAAAGATGTACATGATCTTTCCTAATATCTCCCTATCAAAATTAAATATTTCCAGCCCTAATATATGCTTCTAACAGTTGCCCTGTGTCAGTGTGCGCACAGTGTGACTATTTTGAGACAACCCAGAAGCAAAATACAGTAAACAGATTTGTCTTTCTAATAGTGGTTTATCTACAAGGAATATATACATACATGTACTAGGCAAAGTCAGGCAGTCAATCATCAACTATAGGCATGGAAGCACACACGGAGAGAGAGATATGCCTCAACAAGGTCTCTCTAATAATACAGTCTCTTAAAGTGGTAAAGAGTCAAATAACCTTGTTGACTCATTGCTACCATTGCATCATCATTACAGCGTTACAGTTTTACAACATTACAGCAGCTGGTCAGCTATTAAATCATCATTACCCAGACACCCGGCTAACTTATTTCTGCTTACAATTTAATTTATAATATATTTAATTAATGTATAAACAAAAACTGCAACTGACACCATCTCAGACACACCAATAACAGCCAAACCTCCTACAACTGACCCCATCCCATTGGGTTCACAACCCCTGGTGATCACAGAAAAGGAAGTGCAAGATCTATTTCACAGACAAAAGCCAGGAAAAGCACCAGTAACTCCTTCTTGCTTAAAAGTCTGTGTTGACCAATTGGCCCCCATCTTCACCTGAATCTTCAATATCATATCATAAGTTTATTTGTCAGCATATATAAGATAACAGGTAGAAGTATAAACATAATTTGAATACATGAAAAGAGTAAGCAAAAAGGAATATTAGGACAGGAACGGTAGGCACGCCCCTTACAGACCTCTTAGGAATGGGGTGAGGTCAACAGTAAACAGTTTAAGGTTAAAGTTTTGGGGGTTTGGGGAAGAACTACAAAGTCAGGTAGTGCGTTCCAGGCATTGACCACTCTTACTGAAGTCACATTTTCTGCAGTCGAGTTTGGAACGGTTTACCTTGAGTTTGTATCTAATATTTGCTTGTGTATTGTTGTGGTTGAAGCTGAAGTAGTCATTGACAGGAAGGACATTGTGGCAGATAATTTTATGTACTATGCTTAGGTCAGACTGAAGTTGGCATAATTCTAAGTTGTCTAAGCCCAACATTTTGAGTCTAGTGGCATAAGGTATTTTATTGCGGTTAGAGGAATGAAGGACTCTTCTTGTAAAATATCTCTGAACTCTCTTGATTGTATTTATGTCCGATATGCAGTCTCCGATTTGTGTGTATTTATGACCGTATTTATAAATTTGTCCGTATTTATGTCCAATATGCAGTATTTATGTCCGATATGTAGATAAATTACTAGAGATGTGCCATGTCCCTTCTTGCTTCAAACGCTCCACTATCATCCCAGTGCCGAAGAAGCCCTTCATCAAGGAACTGAATGACTACAGACCAGTTGCTCTAACTTCTATAGTTATGAAAACCTTTGAAAGGCTAGTGATGTCCCACCTGATAACCATCACGGATCCACTGTTAGACCCCCTGCAATTTGCATACTGAGCAAATAGATTGACAGATGATGCTGTTAATATGGTTTTGCACTATATCCTACAACATCTTGGATCTCCAAAGACCCACGCAAAGGTCCTCTTTGTAGACTTTAGTTCAGCATTCAATACCATCATACCAGACATTCTTCTAACTAAAGTAAATCAGCTAGTGGTACTTGAATACACTTGCAAGTGGATCACAAGGTTCCTAACAGACAGGAAGCAGCAGGTGAAGCTAGGCAAAATCACATCAGATACCTGTACAATTATCACAGGAGCCAACCCAGGGCTGTGTGCTCTCTCCACTTCTCTGTATATACCAATAACTGCATCTCAAACAATCCATCTGTTAAAGTTTACTACTGAAGTTTGCAGATGATACAACAGTGATTGGTCTCATTCGAGACAACGGCGAATCCGCATACAAACGGGAGGTTGAACAACTAGCCTCATTGACCAGAACAATCTGGAACTGAACAGACTCAAAACCGTAGAAATGGTGGTAGACTTTAGGAGAAACCCTCCCATACTACCACCTCCTATAATACTAGACAACACAGTATTAACAGTAGAGACCTTCAAATTTCTAGGTTCTATCATAACTCAAGACCTAAAATGGACACCTAACATCAAAAACATCATCAAAAAAGCACAACAAAGAATGTTCTTTCTTTGCCAACTCAGTAAGCTCAAACTGCCCAAGGAGCTGCTGTTACAATTCTACAGAGGAATTATTGAGTCTGTCATCTGCACCTCTATAACTGTCTGGTTTGGTTCTGCAACCCAACAAGACAGACACAGACTTCAGAGGATAATTAGAACTGCAGAAAAAACAATTGCTACCAGCCTGTCTTCCATTGAGGACCTGTATACTGCATGAGTCAAAAACAGGCTGTGACTGTAACTTTGTTGCTTGTATCCATACGATTCATATTGATATTGATTGTTTCCTGATTGCTTATTTGTACCCTATGACTGTCATTAATGTTAGATCGGCGCAGGAATGGAAGACGCGACCAGCTCGTTACATTAGTAACTTTATTTAGAACAAGAAATAGTAGCAAGACTGGCTGTGCGCTGCCGGAGCTCTCCTTATATTCGCTCCGGCAGTCGCACCGCCCCTGACAGTGATTCAAACTTTCCCGCCCGATGGCTGGCAGCCAATCCGGGCGGATGTCCTTATAAGGACATAACACTCCTCCCCTCTTAGTCTGCAAATAGTCAATGTTCATTTATAAAGGTCACGTAATCACGCAGGTACGTAGGACGCCTCGGCACCCTAGTTGACCTGCGCAGTCTCATTTCTTCCTCGTCCCCGACCTGGACGGACGGGGCTCCTTTGTCTCCTGGTTGCCTCCCCGGAACCGGGCTCGGTTCGGCTGGCGTGTGTGCGGGGTCACCCTCAGCGCCTCCGGCCAGACCGTCAACCTTGGATTGCTGGTCCTGGTGGTCTTCCTCCTGGCCCGTGGATCTCTCGCCTCGTCGGGGGTGCTCGGTTCTGACCCGGGAAGAGCGTCTGAGTCTCGGTAAGTCCCAGGCTGTCACTTGCTCTTCCCCGGTCTCCCGGGCGCTGCGGTTCGGCTGCGGTTCGGCTCGCAGTTGTCTGGGGGGTGGTTTGGATCGGTGCCCTCGGGTCCGGTCTGCCAGCGGTGGAAGGTGTTGGCTCGGGTCGTGATGTCCCGCCTCGCAGGGGTGGCGCTGGTCTCCTTGGTCGGGCTGGCGTTGGCCTACCCCGTCGGGTCGGTGATGGACGACCTGGTCGGGATGTCGTTGTAGGGCTACCTCCGTGGGTCGGTGGAGGTCTCCCCTGCCGGGGTGGCGCAGGCCTCCCTGGCCGGGTTGTTGTCGGCTTTCTCTTTGCCCTAGTCCCTGGTCTACTGCCGGTTGGTGTCTGGGGTCATCTGGGCTGGGCTGTTGTTGCTGGGTTGATCTCTGTGCTGGGTGGGGGTCCCCCTCGTCGGGGTGTCGTGTGCCACCCTCACCCGTGCGCTGCGGTGTGCCCCTCTCGGATGGTACCCGGTCTACTTGCCTGGAGTGAAGGTCTCCCTGGCAGGGCTGTTGTGGGTTGCCTTCGCCGGAGGGCTGTGGTGCTTCCACCCTGGGCAGGTCCCGGTCTACTCGTGGGCTGGTCTGGTAGTCTCTCGCCCTGTCGTGCCGGGTGCCCACCTCGCTGGGTTGGTGTTGCCATCCCCCATGCGGCTGGCCCCGGTCTACTGCTCTGGACTGTCGGTGTGTCAGCGCCTGGTAGTGGGCTTGGCCGGCCTTGTCGGGGTGGCAGTGGTCTGCCTCGCAGGGGTGTGGTAAGCCTACCTCGTCGGGGTGTTGTCAGCCTACCTCGCAGGGGTGTCGTAGGCCTACCTCGTTGGGGTGTTGCAGGCCTACCTCGTCGGGGTGTTGTAGGCCTCCCTCGTCAGGCTGGTTTTCTTGCGCTCCCCCCACCTTTTCCGGAGCTGGTCGATGTGACGTCTACAGATCTGTCCATCTTCCAGCTCCATGGTGTAGGATTTCGGGCCGGTTGTGCTGTCTATCTTCCCCTTTAGCCACTTAGGAGAGCCGCTGAAATTCAGCACGAAAACCGAATCTCCCTTGCTGAAGGCGCGAAGCGGGCGGCTGGCTGTTGCGGTCACTTCTGGGCTGTATTGGGGGTGCAGCCGGTCCAATGGTGACCTCAACCTTCTGCCCATCAACAGTTCGGCCGGGCTCTTGTGGGTGGTGGCATGCGGCGTGATGTGCTGGGTGAGGAGGAAGATGTCTATTCTGAAGATGTCTATTCTTTCCTGCCAGTCGCCCGTGCCCATCTTGGTGAGTGCCTCCTTGGTCAGCCTCACCATTCGTTCCGCTTGTCCGTTCCCAGCCAGCCTGTACGGGGTGGACAGGGCATGGCGGATGCCCAGTCCTGCCAGGAATGCCTCCATGGCCAGGGATGTGAGTTGGGGGCCGTTATCGGAGACCAGCACATCCGGTAGTCCATGGGTGGCGAAGAGGCGGCGCAGGGCACTGATTGTCGCTTCCGTTGTGGTAGATGCCATGGGTACCACCTCGAGCCACTTGGAGAAGGCATCTACCACGATGAGGAGGTGGCGCCCTTGCATCGGACCCACGAAGTCGATATGGATCCTCGACCAGGGGTTGCTGGGGGTCTCCCACTTTGCTGTTTCGGCTTGTGGTGGCGTTGGGCGGACTTCTTGGCACGGGTTACATCTGGAGACCCAATCTTCGATGTCTTTGTCCAGTGAGGGCCACCAGATGTAACTCCGTGCCAGGGCCTTCATGCGGATGATGCCTGGGTGCCCTTTATGCAAGGTCTCTAGCGTCCGCCATTGCAGAGTGCTTGGAATCAGCACCCTGTCTCCCCATAGTAAACAGCCCTTCATGGTGGACAGCTCCTTCTGCTTCCTGGCAAACGGGCTGAACTTCTCTTCCGTCTTCTCAGATGGCCACCCCCTGAGGATCCAGGACTTCACTTGGCGGAGTGTGGGGTCCTTCTGGGTGTGGACGGCCACATCTGCGGACGAGACTGGACAGCTGGCGTCGTCATCTATGTGGAAGAGGTGGAGCGTGGGGGCTGGGTCTTCCACTGGATCCTTCAATGGGCATCTGCTCAGCGCGTCGGCGTTTCCTATGGCTGTGCCTGGCTGGTGCACGAGCCTGTAGGAGTAGCCTGCTAAGAAGATGGCCCATCTCGTCATCCACGGGGACATGAAGGTCGGGGTGGGTTGGTCGCCTGCGAGGAGCCCCAGGAGTGGCTTGTGGTCGGTTACTATGGTGAAGCGTCTCCCGTAGAGGTATTCATGGAAACGCTTCACTCCTGTCACGATGGCCAGAGCTTCCTTGTCCAGCTGGCTGTAGTTGCGTTCTGCGCCGGACATGGTCATCGAGAAGTAT
The DNA here is from genome assembly GCA_022577455.1 of Arizona elegans. Taxonomy (NCBI): domain Eukaryota; kingdom Metazoa; phylum Chordata; class Lepidosauria; order Squamata; family Colubridae; genus Arizona; species Arizona elegans. The sequence goes on from JAKOOJ010000004.1 coordinate 20,180,075, forward strand.
GCTATGGGGGCTTCTGAGCCGTTGGGCAGTTCGTGGCTGAGGACTGCCCCCACCCCGTAGGGCGACGCATCGCAGGTTAGCTTGATGGGGAGCGTCTCATTGTACTGGATGAGGACGCTTTTTGAAGTTAAAAGTCCTTTTACGGCTCGGAATGCTGCTTCCTCTTCTTGGCCCCACTTCCAGGAAACCGCTTTCCCCAGCAGGCGGTGGAGTGGCTCAGCAACTGTGGCTTTCTGTTTAAGAAACATTGCATAAAAGTTGAGCAACCCAAGGAATGCCTGAAGTTCCGTTTTGTTTTTGGGGCTCGGAGCTTCATGGATTGCTTTCACTTTTGATTTGGTGGGGTGGATGCCAGTGCTATCAATGAGATAGCCCAGGAACTCGACTTCCTGTACTCCTAGGATGCATTTATCTCTCCTGACTCTCAAGCCCTTGGCCTTGAAGCGCTGCAGGACAAGCCTGAGCCTTTCAAGGAGTTGTGCCTGTGAATCTCCGGAGATTAGTACATCGTCAAAGTATGGCACCACCCCTGGAAGGCCTTGGAGAAGGCGTTCCATCATTGATTGGAAGATGCCGGGGGCAGCGCTAACTCCAAACTGGAGACGGTTGCATTTGAATGCCCCCCTGTGTGTGACTATAGTTTGGGCCTCCGCTGTTTTTTCCTCCACTGGCAGTTGCTGGTAAGCCTGGGCCAGGTCCAGTTTTGCAAAAATTGTGCCAGTTCCCAGGGAATGCAACAGATGCTGCACTACTGGGACTGGGTATGCGCTCTGTGCCAACGCCTTGTTGATGGTACAACGATAGTCGGCGCAGATACGCACAGACCCATCATGCTTCAGTGGGGTCACAATGGGGGTCTCCCATGAGGCATGATCGATCGGTTCCAGGATGCCCTGGGCAATCAGCTTATCCAGCTGCTCGTCTACTTTAGGCCGCAGGGCAAATGGAACCCAGCGGGGCTTCAGCCTAATCGGGTGATTCCCTTGTCCAGATTAAATGAGATTGGCCTCCCCACAAATTTCCCAAGCTTACCATCGAAGACTTCTTTGAACTCTTCGATGAGGTTATCGAGTTCATCCCTGCGAATTTGGTGGATGCCTCCGATGGATAGCCCCAGCGGCTTAAACCACTCCACTCTTAGCAGGTTCGGTTGGCTGTTCTCCACGACTGTGATGGGAAGCTTGCCTTGGAACTCGTTGTAGGAGACTCGGATGTTGGCTCTTCCTAATACTCTGATGGGGTTTCCCCCAAAGTCGACGAGCTTGGAGTATAGTGGCTTCAGGTCTCACTTGCTGATGCTGGGTTGCAGGTGCTTCAGCTGGTGCCAATCCATAATGGAGTAGACTGAGCCCGAGTCTACCTCCATTGAGCAGGGTGAACCTTCCACGTGGATGGTCACGCGGAACTTGGTGGCATTGTCCAAGTTTGTGTGTGTGATGGTCGTCTGGTGGACCGCTCCGCTTCGGGGAAATTCATCGTCCCTGCGTCTAGATTGGCCAGAGGACCGTTTGGATGATCTCTGGTAATCTTTATGGTTTTCGCGGGGATGGTGGCTGGAGGGTTCTGGGGCTGGTTCCTCGGCTCTGCAAGCTTCGGCGATGTGACCCCTTCTGTTGCAGCGTCGGCAGGTCGCATCTCTCCACTTGCAGGTTGCCCTGGCATGGTCCCCTCTGCAGCTGGCACAGCGCTCCCCCTTGTAGCTTCGTTGGGCGGTTTCCCGCCTTGGGGGTCTGGATACCTTGTGGACGGTGGACTCCTCCTCTGACTCGGATCCAGCTGTGGAATCCTCGGTTGATGATTGTGCTGTGGAGCGAATCTTGTGGATTCCCTTGGCTTTGCTTACTGCGGCAGGCGCTTTTTCTGAGATTTCGGATGCGGTGGCTTCCTCCACCACATCGTTGAGCACGAGTTTCTTCCTGCTCAGGAATTTCTTTTGCAGGCCTCTGTCCCTCATGCCGAAAACCACGCGGTCAGCGATGGCATTGTCCACGTGGTCGAACTCACAGCTGGCTGCGATTTGGCGTAGGGCGGCCACGAATTCTTTGATGGTCTCACCTTCCTTCTGGTCCCTCTGATGGAAGGTGAAACGGTTCGCCACTGGTGTTCCCGTTGGGGCATAGTGGTCTTCCAGGATCTGCAGCAGGTCTGCCCATGGCACTTCTTCGATGTCTCTTGGTGCTATGAGATCGATTGCCATGTCGAGGACTTCGGAGCCGCAGTTGGCCAGGAAAATGCCCTTTTTCCAGTCATCATCGACATCCCTGATGTTGTTGCCTCTCAGGTATTGCCGAAATTTGACCACGTAGGATTTCCACTTGTCCTTCCCTGGGCGGAAAGGAGCAAGGGCTGGCAAAGTGACTTCAGCGGATGCCATGCCTATGGAAATGCCTACTGTGGTTCAGGTGCCGGAGTCTTGGTCTTGTTGGCTTTGGCGCCACGAGGTTCGTCTCTTGGTCCTAGTCCTTCGTCGCCAGTGTTAGATCGGCGCAGGAATGGAAGATGCGACCAGCTCATTACATTAGTAACTTTATTTAGAACAAGAAACAGTAGCAAGACTGGCTGCGCGCTGCCGGAGCTCTCCTTATATTCGCTCCGGCAGTCGCACCGCCCCTGACAGTGATTCAAACTTTCCCGCCCGATGGCTGGCAGCCAATCCGGGCGGATGTCCTTATAAGGACATAACAATTAAGTGTTGCACCTTATGATTCTTGATGAATGTATCTTGTCTTTTTATGTACGTTGAAAGCATATGCACCAGACAAATTCCTTGTGTGTCCAATCACACTTGACCAATAAAGAATTCCATTCTATTCTATTCTATTCTATTCTATTCTATTCTATTCTTAATAATAATAATAATAATAATAATAATAATAATAATATATATTAACAAATATAAGAAATGCATTTGAATGTTTTTGCTCCAAGAACTGCTTGTACTGACTTTTCTTTGTTGTGAATTTATGTATTTTTGCTTGATTATAAATCATTGTGAGAAGGTGATATATACAACAATATATAATAAATAGGCAAAAATAAGCTAAAATGGAAAGAACTAATAAAAACAGAATAGAAGAAACAAAAATCCTATTTTTTTAAAAAAAGTGTTTTGAATTAAAGGAACAGTTTTAAATAATAAATTAAACCTTAATTCCTTGGTAAAAATTGAACTATATGAATAAAAAGCAGTTTAGAAAATGAATTCATATCTTCAATCCAGGATTTTAAATCAGATGTTGCCAGTTCTTTCCATCTGAATCAAGCAATCTTGGCTATTGGTCATCTGAAAAAAAATCAGAATTCTTTCATACTCTGAAAGCTGTGAAATTTTCCATATATAATTTAATAATACACTTTAATATACAATTATTGTCCGCAAATATGTAGCTAAGAAAGGCTTGAAATTCCCTCATGGGTCAAAAATTAACTAACCCTGCAAATTTATTGATGAATGATGTAATCTATAGTATTTCTGCACCTTGAGAAGATTTTTCATTATTCTTTCTCTTTAACAGCGAAGTAGTTAGAATGTACAATAACATTGATTTCTCTCAAAATACTACTTATATAAGAGCTTGCTTTACATACTGAGTGATCATTTTTTATTAAAATACAGTCCTTCTTTATTTAATATAAAGTTTAAATAAAATAACAGTGAGAAAAAAACTCTGAATCATTGAGAGAGGTTATGTGTCTTATAGTTGACATTAAAAGGACACTATACCAGTAGTATTTCAACCTAGAAATCTCTTTTTTATTTCAACTTTTATTACAAGCAGTCACTCACAGCTTACAGTAGGTGTTTGGTGAAAAATGAAGTTTTAAATTCTCAGCATGCACCTTTATGTAGTTGCCCCCAAAACTGAACATAGTGTTAAATGGTGTTAAAATACTAGTGTTTCAACAAAAACAGTGAGAAGTCTTTGGGGAAAGCAAAAAGCTAGCCGAGCTCAGCTCAGCAGGGAAAATATTTGTCCTCAAAGAACTGCCCTTTCATTTACCATCTTCAGTTCTAAATTCATCTTTAAGTAGCTGATTCTGCTTCTTGAGTTCAAAATTATTTGCTGCTAATTTTTTCTCCTCCTTTCCCCTCCTCCCCCATGATCCTGTAAATCAGTGGTCCCCAATTTTTTTGGCACCAGAGACTGGTTTCATCGAAGTCAATTTTTTCATGGACTGGGGCAGGGATGATTTCATGCGCAACCTAGGTCCCAACGTAGATGAAGCTTCTCTCGCTCGCCTGACAGTTGTGTGGCTTGACATGGACAAGTACTGGTCTGTTGGAGGTTGGAGACCCTTGCTGTAAATCATACTTTTCAATCTTTTTTTAGTCTTCTGCTACTAGAACCAGAGGGAAAATAGGCCTGTTTGCTTTTATGAAGAATGGCGTCTAGATAATAAAGATAAGATTGCAAGTGGTCCATGGTTCAGCTGCTGCTAAATAGTGTATCTTTCAAACTTTCATAGTTGTAGTTGCAAGATAAGAATGAAAAGGACATACAGATGATTATTGATTTGTGACAATTAGGACCAGAATTTCTGCTGTTAAACAAGGCAGTTGGTAAGTGAGTGACAATTGATTTTATGACCTTGTTTTTCAGAGTTGTAAGTTAATCACAGGCAGTTGTTAAACAAATCTGGTCTCCCCTATTGTTGGAAGATAGATGGAAAAGTCATAACTAGCAATAACATAACCATGTCTATGACAACTTGCTGTGGTCAACTCACTACAATCAATTTACCATAGCCAACTTGCTGCAACCAACTCATCATGGCCTATTTGCCATGGGACAACTTGCCACAGGAAAACTAGCTGCGGAACTATTCAATGCTGCATTAATTGCTTCCTTCAATTACTTTTATTATTGGTGACCACATTTTCATTGAAATTACTGTAACTCTTGTATTTCTGGATTAATTTTCTTTCTTTTATTATTATTGGTCAAGGTTCCTTCGAAATTAATTAATTTAACTTTTGTATTTGTTTCATTATCCTGTGGCAAGTTGTCCTGCGGCGAGTCCCATTTTGGACCCTGGGATGCTACAACCATACCAGTTGCCAAATGACAATTTTGATTATTGACATGCTGCAACAGTTGTAAGTCACTTTTTTCAGTGCTGTTCTAACTTTGAATGCTTACTAAACAAATGTTTTTTATGTTGAGGATTACCTGTATATCTCTCATCTATTTTGGAGAAGAAACAAAGTTAAAACAATATGAGATTTAAAGGATTTTCATTAAAAAAGTTGCAGATTTGGATTTGACAATTATGTGAATAAGGTTTTAAATTTTTCATTATCATATGGTTGATTTATTTTGTCCACAGACCTGATTTATGTTTCTGAGCTATTACATAACCAGTTCAGCATGAAGTTTTAATCCAATATAGAAATATCAGGATTTTTTCCCCATCATTCTCATTTATTAACATTCACCCTCCTTTTCTCCCAATTTTGTCTATGGCTACTTTGAATAAAAAAGATATAATTCATAGAGTTCATAGGCCTAATTGCTTTTGCTATCTTTTCCATCTTATCTTCTTTTTGCAGCTAAAGATGTCCTTCAGAAACTCTAAGATCATCTTTTGTACTAACTTCACAAGTGGTTTTCTTAAGGTCATCCAAAACTCTCTTCATTTCTTGAAGAATAGAAATCATTTTCCTTCCTTGAGGCTTGAATATAATTAATTGGAAATGAAACCCCACTTACAGTAGTGGCCAAAATTGTGGAAATCTTTTGGGAAAAGTGTATTTTCTAAAACTAGCTAATAACACCACTTTTTTTGGAGTAGTATCATAAAATTATATATCAATGGAAAGATAATTTAATCAAGAATGTAATGCAGTAACTTTTATGAAGGATTTGCTATTAGAATAGCAGTTACAGTATAAAGAAGAAAAGTGAAACAGGTAGAAAAAATAAGATATAAAAATTATCACCATAGAAAAAAACGAGATATAAAAAAATTATCACCATGTCAGTTAATACTTAGTTGGATAACCTTTAGCAAGAATTATGGCTTTACAACATCTTCCCATGGAGTGAACCAAGTCTTTTAGTTCTGCATCTCTTGTAATGTAAAACCAAGATTGAATGATTGCTTCTATTAACTGGGTTTTATTGCTGGCTCACTTCTGACTAACAAGTTTCTTTAGTCGGCTCCATAGATTTTCAATTGGGTTAAGGTCTGGGCTATTCCCAGGCCATTCCAGCAGTGGAATAGGATTATCTTGAAACTCCAAAATAAGGTGGTGTTATTAGCCATCAAACCTCAAAAATACACTTTTCCCAAAAGGTCTCCACAATTTTGGTCACTACTGTATAGCTTATTTCTCATTTAGTCAGTTGCTATTGAGGTGCTTTTATGTTATCCTTTTCTCTAAAGGAGTTTGGCTGAGATCCTGAACAGCATCACTTTATCTCTTTCCTTTTTTTTTTTTAACAGATGAAAATAAATTTATTTAACAAAATTAAGAAATTTAGATTGGGGAATGATATATACGTAGAATATTTCATCTGCAAAAAGCATTTTAAAAATACAGTAACTTGTGACATTATGATTAGCAAACTAGTTAAGCATGTACCAGATGACATGGCAAATGGATACAGAGTTGGCTTCAAATCACAATGTTTGTCAACATTGATCTCATCAAAGCGGTGATGTATTAAATGTGATTTTGTAAGATTCAACCCTTTCAACATTTTCATTAATGACATTGATATGGAAGGAATATTTAATGTTTAATTTAAATATTTAATATTTAACTTTATCTTTTTCCAAACTTATTTTTTTCAGTCCATGTGGCTTATGAATAATTTTGTCCCTTGTATGAGAGATGGGAACCTTTTAATATATAATGTTTCTTGGTCTTTGTACCTTTTTGAGTCTGGAATAAAAACCCTAGAGTTATGCTTCTCAACCTTGCTAGGACAGACTTCAATTCCTTAAAGATGGGCAGACTTCAATTCCTAGAATTCATCAGCCAGCGGTTCAGAATCTTTATCCAGTAGTTTTAAAACACAAAACACTACATTACGTTTTGTCCTCACCTTCTCCTGGCTCCACAGTTATATCAATAATTGCAGCATTTTTTCTGGCTGTTAGATGATTTCTTCTCCAATGTCCATTTCTTGCAAATCCATCAAGTCTAGCTTGATATCCAAAATATAGTTTTGAACTTTTTCTAAATTAGATGTATTCTGTGTGCTAGAATTATATGTTTGGTTTGTTGTCTGAATTATATAAAATGTTTATACTTAAAACATAGTACTTATTAATTTGTTCAGATATTTGTTCAGATATAGCTGATGTCCTTTCTTATTAGCGTCATGGACTTCTTCCATTCCAGTTTTAATTCTTAAATGTTTGATAAAGAATTTGACGGTGTCAATTTTACTATAATGATTTATCTTAGTTGCTTCCTTCTGGATATCTTAGTCATCAATTTATTTGTCCTGATTGCTGATGGTGTCCTGAGATTGACATAGTAGTGGTTGTTTCAATTATGGAATGGGATTGTTCCAGTGGTGAAATGTAAAATTTGTTACTACCGGTTCTGTGGGTGTGGCTTGGTGGTGGTGGGTAATATGACTGAGTGGGTATGGCCAACTTTTTTTTTTTAACTTTTAAAACCATTTTTCTACAACCTCGTCGGCTGAAGAGGTTGTAAAAAAATGCTTTTAAAGCCTCTGACGATCCCAGCTGACTTGCCTGATTGGCAGAGGCTTTTTTCCTTTTAAAAACATTTTTTCTATAACCTCTTCGGCTGAACAGGTTGTAGAAAAAATGCTTTTAAAAGCCTCTGATGATCCCAGCTGAGCCGTGCGCTCATCAGAGGCTTTTTTTTAACTTTTAAAAGCATTTTTTCGGCCAAAGGGGTTGTAGAAAAAATGCTTTTAAAAATTAAAAGCCTCTGATGATTGCGCGGCTCAGCTGGGCAATGGGGAGAGGGCAAGGATTTTTGCTACCGGTTCTCCAAACCACCCGCCTCCATCGCTACCGGATCGGGTGATCCGGTCCAAACTGGGAGCATTTCACCCCTGGACTGTTTGTCTTGTACATTTGGCTGCCCTAATTCTCCGCCAGCGTTTCTCCCTCCTGTGATTCTCCACTGGCTATTCTCGGCTCACATGCCTCCAACAATTCGCCATGAGCAATGGACCACGGCCACTCCATCCCATGCGCTTCGTAGAAGCCGATACGCAGAAGGAGGGTTCGTTCTGGTTTTTTTGATGCCTGGGACAGTTAGCACCCAACTGTCAGCCTCCTCTGGAACCACCTGTGCTCCGCCGAACAAACACCACACGCACACACTCAAAGGTGGAGCTATCCGGTTTAATCGTAGCTTACACGGTGGTCATACAGTAAGCGCTGAAGTTTTCTGATGAAAAACAAAGTCGGAGACGCCCGATTCCTCCACTTAACTGGCTTTATAGAACGCCCCCAAGTGCTCCTCCCTTGCTCAATTGTGCATTTAAAGTGACCGCGCTATTTAATCCTTCAATTACTTCCGGATTGCGCTGTCCCTCGCATTGAAGGGCGTTTGTTTCCTTTGACATCGTTTTATTGACCCTGCCCCCAGATTCCCTATCCCGTCCACCACCTGATATCACCGTGCCCTGCTAAACGCTACAACACCCCCCTTCACCGTGTCTCTGTTCTTCTGGCTTGTCACAGTCCCCGGGATCATGTGTCGAGGGAATGGCTGACACTCGACACCAACAAATTGGCTAGAGGGGGTGGAAGTAAGGAATTCTTTAGAGTTAATAGAAATCCAGCAAAAGGAGAGAGATGCTCAAGAGTCTGCCAAAATGTCTCCCTCTCTCCCCTCATCTCTCTCTCTTCCCCCCACCTCCTCTCTCCCCTCCCCTTTGGAGTATGGATAAAGAGGTACCCTAAAGCATGGAATTCTGCAATCTGATTCCTGACGATCAATCATGATTCGTCATCATGATTCTGAAGATGAGGAGGAGGAGAGGGATGGAAGGGAGTACTTTATTCGTACTTCAAAGGGAGGGGAGAGAGGAGGCAGGGTGGAAGAGGGGGGGAGGGAAGAAGGCATGGTCCAATCAAAGCACCTTCCCAACTGGAGATGCCTCCCAGGCACAACCCTCCAGGTGCAGGGCAAGATGTCCTTGACTCTGAGAAAGGAATGTTATTATGACTACATATCACCCGTGCTCCATACAATCCCCCGTCCCAATTTCCCACAATAGTAAATGTGGCAGGCCTGAAGGCCCAATGCAAAAGCTTTTGTCAGGCTTCCAAGCCTGACAAATGATTCAGTTAACAATTATAGCAAGTTGTTGGGACAAAACTTATTTAACAACTGTTTTGCTTTGCAACCAAAATTTTGGATCAATTGTGATTGTAAATCAAGGGCTACCTGAACACCAACTTTTCTAGTGGTTGTAAATTAAATTTACAACAAAATTTGGAGATATTGCATATATTTGATGGAAACAATGTAAAGTTAAATAATAACAAACTAATTACACTTTTAGTTTTGGCAGCTAAATTGCTAATTACTTATTGGAAATATTAATAATTTATCAATTGAAAAATTGCATCATAAAATTTAGTCAGCAGCCCTAAAAAAATCAGATAAATTCGTATCTAGGATGTCAAACCTCTGCTTTACAGTACCTGGTGGGACTGTATGTGTTTTACAAGCAATAAATTTCATAGGATATCTGGAAATATAATAGGATTTTTAATTAGATTAAAAATTGTTGTTAAACTACTAAAATGCTGATCAGTATGTATTGTTATTGTTCTTTTTAAACTAGCAAAATTGTCTCTCCCTCCCTCTCCTGAAAAATTACAACTTGGGGCATAAATATTTTCAGTATACCAATTCTATAAGAAAACAGATAAATAAGAAACATAAAAATATTTTTAAAAAAGGCTTGGGATAATTAAAAATGATTCTGAAATTGCTATAAAAAGTTTATTTTATTTGCTGCATATCTTTGTGCTAGTAAGAAGATTGTGATCTATAGCATGCAGCACATCTCTAGATAGGTTATTGCTATCAAAATGAGAGAAGCAAGTTTAACAAAAAAAGGGAGAGGTTAAGAAAGTCTTAAAAATCTGATATGCTTCATGGATAGTCCCTGAGATATCCATAAATAATATTTTTCCAGACTGATCTCCATTAATTGGAAACCACTAATATGAATCCACCTTGAAATGGCATAGTAATCAGGCTGAAAAATGCGATTTACACTCCATAGGCTTCCTGTCTAGTATGACGGGTGAAGAAAGATAATATGCTGTTCAGTCTTCATAATTATGTCCATATAATGTTTTAATTAACATTGAGGGCACCTCGCATTTTAGTTAGTGAATCTCTGTGGTACCATTAACTCTAAGGCATAAATACAATTTAACATTGTATTCTTGGGTAGCAACTCAAAATATACTTCCTAGGGAAAATTTCCCCGCACCTTCATCTCACGGAAATAATGGAAGATATTTCTGAATCAGCATATTTTAGAATAGGCTGTTTACTGGAAAATATATGTTAGGAGTTGTTTCCCTTTCTTTCCCTTCCTGATAAACCACAGAGGAAACACAACTAGATAAATTAATTTTACTTTATTTTAAGGCTACATTAAGACAATCTTGCAAGTCTGAAAGTATAAATTTCCTGCCGCCACTTCTAACTGCTTGATTTGTTAAGACAGGTCATTCCTAAATTTCTTTCTGACCATTAAGTCACTGAAGCAGGGGTGAAATGCTACCGGTTCGGACCAGTTCGTCTGAACCGGTAGCAATGGCGGCGGGTGGTTCAGAGAACCGGAAGCAACGGCAGCATGAGGCTCCGCCCACCTGCCCAGTCATTGTTACTTCCTGGTTTTAACCAGGAAGTAACCTGTTTTTTACCCTCTGTGCATGCACAGAAGGGTTTGTGCATGCGCAGAGGGTCTGCGCGCATGCGGGGCATGTGCACTTCTGAACTGGTAGGGGAGGTAAGTAAATTTCACCCCTGCCCTGAAGGTTCCCGACACTCTTGTCTGATTGTCTCCTAGGCAGCGTCTCTTCTCCAAATCATCCACAGGTTCCATTAAAGGACCAGGTTTTATTTTTCATTCCACATTTCCAGTGCACTACTTTGTGTCACAGAGAAGAGAATCTCTCTGAATATTGTTGGTTTCAAGTTACTGTCACCCCCAAATGACATTGTAGATGTTCAGGGATGAAAATTAAAATCCATCAGCTTCTGGAGAGCTACAGGTTACTTATCTTTGTTCCATCTGAGCAGCTAAATTTCTTCCCTGAGCTTTTAGTCCTTTTAAGGTATGACGAACTATTGCTTTTAAGTTTATACTGATGAGAATATTGTATGTTGAGAATTATATCTGCTGCATGTTGCCATTCATCAAATATTTTGTCCTTATCATTCTGCAAAACTGTAGTGGGAAATGCTGATCCTGTGGTGTATACTCAGGGGTGTCAAACGTGCGTTGTCACAGTGGCATTATATGACATATCGGGACTTTTCCCCCCATCGCTAAACTGGGCATGGGCCAGCATGTGACAAATCTGGGCTGCGGGCCGTGGGTTTGACCCAAGAATCATTGATTCTAAATAATAGAATCCTTATGTCTTTGTAACTGCCATGTCCCTTTTCCATAGGTTGGTCGCATCATTAATGCTTCTGGTTAGGAAAAAATATATATGTTTTTCTTCTTACTTCATAGGTTGGCATCTCATAAAAGTCTTACAAAGTAACCAACTGAATGGAAAAATCATGCTGTGAACCTTGAAATGGATAAAGACAAGAATGAAACTCAGGTCATTAGGCAACTGAAGGTGGAACATGGAATATGTGATAAATAGTAAAGGAGCATGAACGATAGAATATGTAAGCATGTAATACGATGGGGAAGACTGGACAAAACTGCTAACTATCAGAATAACTATTGAAAGGAACTAGTCAAAACAATACTGTAAACTTAACAATAAATTCTTCTTGATAGCAGAGTTTCAGGCTTCGCTTCCTCTTCTATAATGTTAAACCTTTTTGCAAATGGCTTTGCAACACCTCATAAATATACACACCTGTGATCTGGCAGTAACCCAGACAATAAAAGCTGCATTTAAGATAGCAAATGTATGTGTCACTGCTGTTTTGGCAACATGAATGATAGATTAAGTGTTGTCTTATCTGTTCAGATTAATGACTGTACATTCTTAATGGAGAAATAGTTAGGCATATTAGCTGCATCCCTGCTGGACTATCTAAATCAGAATCTGAGGCCTTTTAAGACTTTCCCTATTATGATTGTTCCAAATAAGAAGTACAGCTTCCCACTGTTTTCGGGAAAGAAAAGTACAAGTGTTATCCCTAAAATAGATTTAACAATGTATTAAAATGGTCCTAACTGTCTACAAATTCTCCTTCCAAAATTCATAGAAAACCTTTACGCCATTTGATACAGTAGTCTATTGGTAAAGGTTGCTTAATATTGATTATAAATCAGCATTTCTAAATCTTGACAATTTTAAGATACGTGGACTTCAGCTCTCAGAAATTTCTTTTCTCTAGAAAAGCAACAAGATTTGGATTCTCTTTTTCTCTGTGGTGGGATTCAAATTTTTTTACTACTGATTCTGTGGGTGTGGCTTGGTGGATGAGACATGGCATGGCTTGGTGGACGTGGCAGGGGAAGGATACTGTGAAATCTCTATTCCCACCCCACTCCAGGGGAAAGTTATTGCAAAATCTCCATTTCCTCCTGATCAGCTGGGACTCGGGAGCCAAATAATAGATGGGTGTGGGGGCAGTCAGAGGTGGAATTTACCAGTTCTCTGAGTTACTCAAACTTTTCGCTACCGATTCTCCAGAACTGGCCAGAACCTGCTGAATACCATCTCTGTAAAACCAGTCTAATATTTGGGGCAATACCGAAAGCATCATTGCAATGCAATTGTGAGATTAATCCTATAGGCAAGCTGTGGTTCATTTTTCCCAATAATAGAATGCCTTCATCCAACTTCCTATGTCTCATTGCACATTTTAAAGCAGAGTTTAATGAGTGAACGGGTTAACAGTGCCACTAGCTGTGAGAAGAACACATGGATTCATTTAAAAAGTCTTTTGGAGAAAAATCCAACAAAAATTACTATACTATAGGGTAGGCCTTGGTCTGGCTGAAGATGATTGGATTTCAAGATGCTTAATTCTGCCCAGATCATGTCCATTAGTGTTTTCTAATGTGATAACAATATGAGTAGTTTTTATTGAAAGCTATAATTCTGCTTCATTGTCAAACTATGAGATTTGTTACATAATTACTACAAGACCTTCACAGGTTTTAAAATGGTTAGAGCATTAAGGAGCATTCATTAAGTGAGAATCTCAAGTAAATGCTGGACAATGCATGAATGGATAGAGATAGCTAGCTAGCTAGATAAATAGACATTTTAGAACAATGAGTATGAATACAATGCAGTAGAACTTCCTGATTTGGATTAGAACTGAGACACTTTAGCTGTGTTCACAAAATGTGGGAGGCTAAAATGGGATTTAAAAAGTTATTTAATTGTTTTTTGGTTTAGCCGACTGAAGGAACAAGCCATTTTCTTTCTATAGACAATGTAAATGTATATAAAGCTACAATACAGTTTATTGGTAAAAACTCAGTACATTCTATGAATTCATCACAACGGTTCTATTACTCTAATTTCAGGTTTAAAATTGTATATATATTGTAGTCATTATCTCTTTGTGAGTAGTGACTTTCCTCTGGCACCGTTTTCTTGCTGAAATGGGATTTCCATTCACCTATTTTTTTAAAAAAAATTTTTTAAAAAAAAAATAAGGACAAATGGCAGCTTGAGGATTGAAAAGCATGCTTTTAACAGGAAGATCAGTCAAAGGCAAATACTTAAACCCACCCTAAAGTTGCTTCACCAAAAGTTACCATAATGCAATAATTTACCATAATTGTTAGATATTGACAGGATAGTTTTCCCTCTGGTCTGTTGTTTGAGCGGGAAGAACGCTTAAATGTGATTGGCTGGGTTCCCTGACAGCTCCCTATAAAAGGGCCAGCTGCTAGATTGTAAATAGTTGCTGAATAAAGAGCTGTTGTCTGAAGCCTGTCTCCAGTTTCTTCAATCCAGTGGGTTCCTCCCGTTTCGGCCGAGCCGGTAGCGGTGACGATATGACGATATGACGTCACCGAACCGGTTCTCTTTGTTTGGGAGCTGCCCATCCCGCATTATTCTTACCTTTTATTTGGCCCCACCCCCAATCTATTTGCTGCCTCCTGAGTCCCAGCTGATCGGCTAGAAGGAAAAAAACTGTTTAAACTCTTGCTGCGGGGCTTCAAAGGGCCGTCCTACAGCTGATCAGTGTTAAAAGGCAGTGTGGTCGAGTGCACTGGTCCAGTGCGCTCGAAAAACAAATGGGTAGACTGGTGCGCTCCAAAAACAAATAGGTAGACCGAAATGCTTTCAGTGGGTAGACCGGAACTCTCCAAGAACCAATGGGTAGACCGGTACAGCTCTGCAAACAGTTAAAAGCCAGTACCTCTGCTAAATTCTAAAGAATTGTCACATGACCATCAAATCATGCCCACAAAATAAGGCCCGCCCACAGAACCGCTAGTAAAAAAATTTAGAACCCACCCCTGCTTCAATCCACCTATCTAACAATAATTGTAATGGGTCAAGCAGGCAAACTTCTCTGAATTCCAAGCTAATTACAGAGACATCATTATGTAAGCCTGCTCACTCAGGAAATTAAAGCTACAGCAATATAGCTGCTGGGAGAGGAAGGAGTGATAGATGCTACATGGGGCAGAAGAACATCGGGGAGGCAGTTCTAGGGCTCCTGATCAGTGCTCCAATATGCTGAGATTCCGATCCACCCATGTTTTGACCTTAATTAAAATCATGCATAAAGCAACATGGTTTATCAAAGCATGTTTTCAGCTATATCTAGCCTAAATGTACAACATAAGGGTTTTTTTATGCCTTTATAAATAAAACTTCAAGATCAAAGCAGTTATTGTGAGAAAAAAAAACATTCTTTAAATCACAGTTCCAATAGCCATTTCCCCACTGACAGTAGATAGCAAAATATTAAAGGTCAGATTGAACAGCCAGAATGCACAAATAGGGTCTGCTTTAGTCTCTGTGCTTGTAAGCAATTCTTATTTATCTTTTACCTCATTTACAAAGTGCAAGAAAACTTTTCTTTGTCACTACGGAGTCCCCTTAGGAATTCATTAACATTAGATACAATACACTGAACTTTGTCTCTATGCTCCTATTAGTAGCACAAGTTCTGCTATTATTTTTTCTCCTTCCTTTAAATAATTGCACTTTTTCTGTGCAAATGTTCTGGATCTCAAGCTAGTTCTCAGGAGGGCAAGAATGGGATTCTATTGAGGGAGACAAATGGATGAGGCATACAACATTTTATGGGTGCAGGAAGAACACAGATTATTTTAAAGTCCCAAATGGATAAGAGAAGAAATTAAGTGGAGCTGTGCACACATAATGAAGCTTTTCAGCATGAGAAATGGCAGTCAAAAGCCCTGTACAGGCACAGATTGTGCAGAAGAGATAATAGAACAGAAATGAACCAAATGACCTTTTCTTCCTCAATTAAGATAGTTAGAGAAAGAAAAAATGGATGCTTAGGTACTACTCAACTACCTAAAGTCAGGAGGTTTGGCATTAAACTGGAATTACCAAGAATTAAGAAGGAAGTATTAAGAACTGGAAGACATTTTATTTTAATTTTTAATGTAGCCTTCATTGCTATGAAACAAAAAGGGCACATGTGTCAGTGGGGGTGTGATTGTCCACCTTGAATATAAACCTGGTAGTTTTCCAGAATATTCCTTGTAGAAGATGAAGAAGAAAAATAGGCAATGAATCATACACTTTATTATAAGAGAGAAATAATAGTTTGCCTTCAGAGAGATCTTCTGTAGGATATAATATTTTGCTTCTGTTCTATTAATTTTCTCCCATCAGCTACATTACACACAAAAATTGTTCAATATTAAAGTATGTACTTTGCTTGGATGCAGAAGATTTGTGTTCAATCCTTGGCACCTCTACTTGAAAGGATGAAATATCATGGAATGGAAAGATTGGCAGAAGCAATTGGGCTAGGTAGTCTTGAATTAATTTCCTAACTTGCTATAAGATAGTTTCCATGTTTCTATACCTTAGATCAGAGGTGTGAAACTTGTAGTATTTGACCTAATTTCAGAAAAGAATGAGGAGCCCAGGCAGAGAAAATGGGACAAGGAGAAAAATAGGTGTTAGATCGGCGCAGGAAAGGAAGACGTGACCAGCTCGTTACATTAGTAACCTTTATTGAGTACAAGAAACAGTAGCAAGACTGGCTGTGCGCTGCCGGAGCTCTCCTTATATTCGCTCCGGCAGACGCACCGCCCCCTGACAGGGATTCAAATCTTCCCGCCCGGTGGCTGGCAGCCAATCCGGGCGGATGTCCTTATAAGGACATAACACTCCTCCCCCCTAGTCCAAAGAAAAAAAAACAGTTCAGTGTTCGTCAATAAACGTGACGTAGTCCCGCAGGTACGTAGGACGCCTAGGCACCCTACTTGACCTGCGCAGTCTCATTTCTTCCGCGTCCCCGCCCTGGACGGACGGGGTTCCTGTGGCTCCTGGCTCCTTCCCCGGAACCGGGCTCGGTTCGGCTGGCGAGTGTGCGGGGTCACCCTCAGCGCCTCCGGCCGGACCGCAGACCTTGGATGGCTGGTTCTGGTGGTCTTCCTCCTGGCCTGTGGATCTTTCGCCTCGGCGGTGCTGTTCGGTCTCGACCCGGGAAGAGCGTCTGAGTCTCGGTAAGACCCCGGCTGTCACTTGCTCTTCCTGGGTCTCCCGGTGGCTGCGGTTCTGCTGCGGCCCGGTTTGCTGTGGTCCGGAGGGTGGTTCGGGCCGGTGCTCTTGGGTCCGGTCTGCTCACTGTGGGTGGTGTTGGCTCGGGTAGCGGTGTCTGACCTTGCAGGGGTGGCGCAGGTCTCCTTTGCCGGGCTGGCGCTGGCCTTCCCCGTCGGGTTGGTGGTGGTCGACCTGGTCGGGGTGTCGTTGTGGGGCTTCCTCCTCGGGCTGGTGGAGGTCTCCCCTGCCGGGGTGGCGCAGGCCTCCCTGGCTGGGTTGTTGTCGGCTTTCCCTTCCGCCTAGTCCCTGGTCTACCGCCAGTTGGTGGTTGGGGTCGTCTGGGTTGGGTTGTTGTTGCCGGGTTGTTTCTTGCATTGGGCGGGGGTCCCCCTCGCCGGGGAGTCGTGTGCCACCCTCGCCCATGTGCTGTGGTGTGCCCATCTGCGAAGGTCCCCGGTCTACTCGCCTTGCGTTGAGGTCTCCCTGGTAGGGCTGCCGTGGGTTGCCTTCACTGGTGGGGTGCGGCGCTCCCCTTCTGGGCAGGTCCCGGTCTACCTGCGGGCTGGGTCGGGGGTCCCTGGGCCTGCTGTGCCGGGTGCCCACCTGGTCGGGTTGGTGTTGCCATCCCCCGTGTGGTTGGCCCCGGTCTACCTCGCTGCACTGCCGACGTGACAGTGCCTGGTAGTGTGCTGGGCCGACCTCGTCGGGATGGCGTTGCTCTGCCTCGCAGGGGTGTGGTAGGCCTACCTCGTCTGGGTGTTGTAGGCCTACCTCGCCGGGGTGTTGCAGGCCTACCTCGTCTGGGTGTTGTAGGCCTACCTCGTCAGGCTGGTTTTCGTGTGCTACCCCCCACCTTTTCCGGAGTTGGTCGATGTGACGTCTCACGACCTGTCCATCTTCCAACTCGACGGTGTAGGATTTGGGGCCGGTTGTGCTGGCAAACTTCCCCTTCAGCCACTTAGGAGAGCCGTTGAAATTCAGCGCGAAAACTGAATCTCCTTTGCTGAAGGCGCGAAGCGGGCGGCTGGCGGTTGCGGTCACTTCCGGGCTGTATTGGGGGTGCAGCCGGTCCAAGGGTGACCTCAACCTTCTGCCCATGAGGAGTTCGGCCGGGCTCTTGTGGGTGGTGGCATGCGGCGTGATGTGCTGGGTGAGGAGGAAGTTGTCGATGCGTTCTTGCCAGTCTCCCGGGCCCATCTTGGTGAGGGCTTCTTTTGTGAGCCGGACCATCCGTTCCGCTTGTCCGTTTCCGGCCGGCCTGTACGGAGCGGAGAGGGCATGGCGGATGCCCAGTCCTGCCAGGAAGGACTCCATGGCCAGGGATGTGAGCTGGGGGCCGTTGTCCGAGACCAGCACGTCCGGTAGTCCGTGTGTGGCAAACAGGCGGCGCAGGGCTCGGATTGTCGCTTCTGTTGTGGTAGATGCCATGGGTATCACCTCGAGCCACTTGGAGAAGGCATCTACCACGATGAGGAGGTGCCGCCCTTGCATCGGGCCCGCGAAGTCGATGTGGACCCTCGACCATGGGTTGCTGGGGGTCTCCCAGTTCGTGACTTCGGATTGTGGCGGTGCTGGGCGGACTTCTTGGCACGGGTCACATCTGGAGACCCATTGTTCAATGTCTCTGTCCAGTGAGGGCCACCAGACGTAACTCCGTGCCAGGGCCTTCATGCGGATGATGCCTGGGTGCCCGTTGTGCAGTGTCTCTAGCGTCCGCCGTTGCAGAGTGCTTGGGATCAGCACCCTGTCTCCCCATAGCAGACAGCCCTTAATGGTGGACAGCTCCTTCTGTTTCCTGGTGAACGGGCTGAACCTCTCCTCCGTCTGTTCCGATGGCCACCCCCTGAGGATCCAGGACCTTACTTGGCGGAGGGTGGGGTCTCTCTGGGTGTGTGCGGCCACATCTGCGGAGGAGACTGGACAGCTGGCGTCGTCATCTATGTGGAATAGATGGAGCGTGGGGGCTGGGTCTTCCACCGCGTTCTTCGATGGGCATCTACTGAGTGCGTCGGCGTTTCCTATGGCTGTGCCTGGCTGGTGCACGAGCCTATAGGAGTAGCCGGCTAGGAAGATGGCCCATCTCGTCATCCGTGGAGACATGAAGGTCGGGGTGGGTTGGTCACCTGCGAGGAGTCCCAGGAGTGGCTTGTGATCGGTGATTATGGTGAAACGCCTTCCGTACAGGTATTCGTGGAAGCGCTTCACCCCTGCCACGATTGCCAGGGCTTCTTTGTCCAGCTGGCTGTAGTTCCGCTCTGCACCGGACATGGTTTTCGAGAAGTAGGCGATGGGGGCTTCCGTGCCGTTGGGCAGCTCGTGGCTGAGGACTGCCCCCACCCCGTATGGAGACGCATCACACGTCAGTTTGATGGGCAGCGTCTCGCTGTATTGGATGAGGACGCTTTCGGACGTCAGTAGTCCCTTGATGGCCCGGAACGCTGCTTCCTCTTCCTGGCCCCACTTCCAGGAAGCCGATTTCCCCAGCAGGCGGTGGAGTGGCTCAGCAACTGTGGCTTTCTGTTTTAAGAAAATGGCGTAGAAGTTGAGCAACCCAAGGAAAGCCTGAAGCTCCGTTTTGTTTTTTGGGCTTGGAGCTTCATGGATTGCTTCCACTTTTGATTTAGTGGGGTGGACGCCTGTGCTATCAATGAGGTAGCCCAGGAACTCGACTTCCTGTACTCCTATGATGCACTTGTCCCGCCTGACCCTCAAGCCCTTGGCCTTGAACCGCTGCAGGACAAGCCTAAGCCTTTCAAGGAGTTGGGCTCTTGAGTCCCCGGAGACGAGCACATCGTCGAAGTAAGGCACCACCCCTGGAACGCCTTGGAGGAGGCGTTCCATCATGGATTGGAAGATGCTGGGGGCAGCGCTGACTCCAAATTGGAGCCGGTTGCATTTGAATGCCCCCCTGTGCGTGACAATTGTTTGAGCCTCCGCCGTTTTTTCATCCACTGGCAGTTGCTGGTAAGCCTGGGCCAGGTCCAGTTTCGCAAAAATTGATCCAGATCCCAGGGAATGCAGCAGGTGTTGCACCACTGGGACTGGGTATGCGCAGATGCGCACAGACCCATCATGCTTCAGTGGGGTCACAATGGGGGTCTCCCATGAGGCATGATCGATCGGTTCCAGGACGCCCTGGGCGATCAGCTTATCCAGCTGCTCATCTACTTTGGGCCGCAGGGCAAACGGAACTCGGCGGGGCTTTAGCCTAATTGGGGTGATTCCCTTGTCCAGATTGAAAGAGATTGGCCTCCCCACAAATTTCCCCAGCTTACCATCGAAGACTTCCTTGAACTCTTCGATGAGGTAGTCGAGTTCGTCCCTGCAAATTTGGTTGATGCCTTCGATTGAAAGCCCCAGCGGCTTGAACCACTCCACTCCTAGCAGGTTCGGTCGACTGTCCTTTACGACGGTGATGGGGAGCTTGCCTTCGAACTGCTTGTAGGTGACTCGGATGTTGGCTCTTCCTAGCACTCCGATGGGGTTTCCCCCGAAGTCGACGAGCTTGGAGTGTAGTGGCTTCAGCTCTCGCTTGGTGATGCTGGGTTGCAGGCGCTTGAGCCGCTGAGCCACTCCACCGCCTGCTGGGGAAATCGGCTTCCTGGAAGTGGGGCCAGGAAGAGGAAGCAGCGTTCAGCAGCTGCCAGTCCATGATGGAGTAGACCGAGCCCGAGTCTACCTCCATTTTGCAGGGTGCTCCCTCCACGTGGATGGTCACGTGGAACTTGGTGGCCTTGTCTGAGGTCGTGTGTGCGATGGTCGTCTGGTGGACCGCTCCGCTCCGGGGGAATTCGTCGTCTCTGCATCTGGAAGGGCCAGAGGACCGTTTGGATGATCTCTGGTACTCCTTCCGATTCTCGCGGGGACGGTGGCTGGAGGGCTGTGGGGCTGGTTCCTCAGCTCTGTATGCTTCGGCGATGTGACCCCTTCTGTTGCAGCGTCGGCAGGTCGCATCTCTCCACTTGCAGGTTGCTCTGGCATGGTCCCCTCTGCAGCTGGCGCAGCGCTCCCCTTTGTAGTTCTGTTGGGCGGTTTCCCGCCTTGGGGGTCTGGATACCTTGTGGACGGTGGACTCTCCCTCCGACTCGGATCCAGCCGTGGAATCCTCCGTTGATGATTGCTCTGTGGAGCGAATCTTGTGGATTCCCTTAGCTCTGCTTACTGCGGCAGCTGCTTTCTCCGAGATTTCGGATGCGGTGGCTTCCTCCACCACATCCTTGAGCACGAGCTTCTTCCTGCTCAGGAATTTCTTTTGCAGGCCCCTGTCCCTCATGCCGAAAACCACGCGGTCAGCGATGGCATTGTCCACGTGGTCGAACTCACAGCTGGCTGCGATCTGGCGTAGGGCGGCCACGAATTCCTTGATCGTCTCACCTTCTTCTGGTCCCGTTGATGGAAGGTGAAACGGTTCGCCACCGGTGTTCCTGTTGGGGCATAGTGGTCCTCCAGGATCTGCAGCAGGTCTGTCCATGGCACTTCTTCGATGTCTCGTGGTGCTACGAGATCGATTGCCATGTCGAGGACCTCGGAGCCGCAGTTGGCCAGGAAGATGCCCTTCTTCCGGTCATCATCGGCATCCCTGATGTTGTTGCCTCTCAGGTATTGCCGGAATTTCACTACGTAGGATTTCCACTTGTCCTTCCCTGGGCGGAAAGGAGCAAGGGCTGGCAAAGTGACTTCAGCGGATGCCATGCCTTTGGAAATGCCTACTGTAGTTCCCGGTGCCGGAGTCTTGTCTAGTTGGCTTGGTGCCGCGAGGTTCGTTCTTCTCTCTAGTCCTTCGTCGCCAGTGTTAGATCGGCGCAGGAAAGGAAGACGTGACCAGCTCGTTACATTAGTAACCTTTATTGAGTACAAGAAACAGTAGCAAGACTGGCTGTGCGCTGCCGGAGCTCTCCTTATATTCGCTCCGGCAGACGCACCGCCCCCTGACAGGGATTCAAATCTTCCCGCCCGGTGGCTGGCAGCCAATCCGGGCGGATGTCCTTATAAGGACATAACAATAGGGAATCAAAGTGAACCCTATTTCTGCCCTTGAATAAACTTCTGGATGAAGACTAAGACAAAGAGAAAAGGTTGGCTACAAAACAAAGAAGAGACAAAGTTGTCCCACTTCTGCTCACTTTTGCTTCTAATACTATCTTCTACCTTGGGATAGAATTAGAAGAACCTTCCTAAGCCTAGTGCCTCTCATTCCTAAATTTCACTGACTCTCAGAGAGACTCCTAATGACCAGATGGCTGCAAGGAATATAAATCCTTCCATTCCCACCTCCCTTCATTCAGAACTGAAGAAGCTTCTTGGATGAGAAGCAAAATGTCTTAAAGGAAAAAAACAAAGTCAAGCCCAGTTGCCTTTTGAAAAAGCACCTTTGGAACAACCATAACCTGAATGACTGAGAATCTTCATAGACAAAAAACATTATCAACATTAAAAAATATGAGGCTCTTAAAAATATGGAAAAATTCAGGAATTAGTAACAAGTGGAAACATCTATTATTTTGTAATATAACTAGTACATGATGAGTCAATGTTTTAGTAATTACCCGAATTATAAAATGCTTATTGTTTTGTTGCAATCTGCTAATATTTTGATATGATACAAAACATCTTGATGGAAAAATATAATATTTTTATTTTTATAGCATCATGAATAATATATGACAGATTATAAATCCTCCAGAGCATGTATCTCAAAATGATAAATCATCATTATTAAACAATTTATACAAATCATTATTAATGAATTTATAAAGTTTTATCTACCATTTTTATAATATCTCTAAAAATTAGTCCACTGTTCTCACTATCCTTGAGATAATCAGATGAAACATTCATATTTTAAGAAAGTTTTGCATTAAAAGAATTTTGCCAATATCTTCTTTTATAAATAATTATTTATAAAAATAAATATTATTATTATTATAAATAATAATAAACTTTAAAGAGCCAGGGCTATAATAATTGATAATAGAGTTCTTTAAATGCTAATAGATTTTTTTTTAAATAAAAAATTCCTAGCATTTAAAGAAATTATACATAATATCAGTGGTGGGATTCAAGTAATTTAACAACCGGTTTTCTGCCCTACTGATTTCTTCCAACAACCAGTTTGCCAAACTGCTCAGCAGGTTAACAACCAGTTCTCCCGAAGTGGTGCGAACTGGCTGAATCCCACCACTGCATAATATGGAGCTAATCTCATTAAGTAGATCTTTATTCATATTTTTGAAATGCTATTATCACCTAAAATGTAATATTTATGCTTCAATTTTATTATTTCTACTTTGAGTGATCATGGTAGGAAAATTTACACAATGCTGGAACTTTATAACTGAGGAAATGCAGAATGGACATTTAATTATTACTAATATTTTTAAAAATTATATATGTAGTGAACAATTTTAGTTGTTTGCCTCAGTTTTTTTTAATGTCCTGGCTGGAATACATTTCAGCTCTATACAGAAAAGATGTCATCTTTAATTATAATTACCTTATATTATAATTATGTTAGCTTTATATCATGATTATTATAATTTACATCGTAAATTACATTAGAAGAATAATTATATTATAATTATAACATATATATAAATGATGGGAGAAATTCCATTAGTATTGTTACTAACTTTCTGTAAGGCTAAATACCTCAAAGATTGTTCTCTAGGTTAATTAGCATTTTTTGAATTTAATCATATACTAAATTGACTAAGCTCCCCAAATAACTCAGTGAAGCCTATCACAGGAACAAAGGCATAGGCTGTTGGGGATATAAAAGATACGGAAGCATTTGCAGGGGTTCATCACAAAAAGTCAGGATGGCAACTAGATGATCAAAGTACTGTCTCCTTTTTAGCATGTACCAATACCCACCAAGGGATGCGGTGGCTCAGTGGCTAAGATGCTGAGCTTGTTGCTTCTGTCAACCTAGCAGTTCGAAAGCACACTAAAAAAGGCAAGTAGAAAAATAGGGACCACCTTTGGTGGGAAGGTAATAGCGTTCCATGCACCTTTGGCGTTTAGTCATGCCAGCCATATGACCATGGAGATGTCTTCAGATAGCGCTGGTTCTTCAGCTTTGAAACGGAGATGAGCACCGCTCCCTAGAGTCGGAAACGACTAGCACATATGTGCGAGGGGAACCTTTATCTTTAATACCCACCATCTTGATTGTTTTTCCCCATGTCTTTGTAAAGTTGCATTGGTCTATCATGGTGTCAGACCTAAAAGATCAGATGATCCACCTAAATTGATTTATTGTAATGATGCCTGCATACAGGAATCTTTTCAACTAATGGTTAGTACCTGCTTGGATTTAGATAAAGGCCCATGGAATACAAGGAAGATTGGAATTATTTTACTTGTGCTACGTGGGTATTTTCTAGGCTGATCCCTCTTTTAATTCTGCTACTCCTTCTACAGGAGGAAATTGGATTTATATTTTTTAGGGATCAGCTAAACTATCAGAAAAAAAGCAGATGCACATTGAATGGATTGATTCTACACCACCATCCCACAATAGCCAGGGAAACGTATAAAACTATAAAATAATAATAAAAGAAAAGCCATCTTTTAGTATCATAAAAAAGCACAAAATTCATAACTTATAAGGCACATTACCAAAGTTTTCCCCCACCCCATTGACTGGTATTAAATGCCCATTTCAATGTGAAGTTTTTACTATAGTACTAAAAGTGTAATTTATCCAGAGTCATGCCATCTAGAGTTTTTGATAACCTGTTTTCTGAATTGGTGCAACCAATACAGCAAGTACACAAGAAACATCTAGAACAGGCCTGTGAAACTGCAGCCTGCGGGCCGGATATGGCCAGCGTGGGCCATACCCACCCCGGCTCCGCAAAGACAAACAACATCCTGATATGTGACAATATGGCCTGCAATGTGATTGTGTTTGACACCCCTGATCTACAGAGTGTTTTTTAACCTGCTGATATCTTGGTCAAACCATTTTGTATCAGTTTCAAGTTCCAAGTCTCTTATGTTGAGGGTGTTGCAATAGTCCTATAATGTAGTACTAAGAGTGTGCATTGTGCACCAAATGAAGTGCTCCAACTACTTTACTTGGATAAAATGTTACAAAATGGGCAGTAACAAGAAATAATAATAATAATAATAATAATAATAATAATAATACTGGAATAAGAAGTTGCAGATAGGTTATGAATAAATATGTAGATATTTGGTGTGTTTTTAGGTAATTAAGTTAGCAGGGTAATTAGGGAATTAAAGGAATAAAAGATGCTGAATGTTATAATTATTTAGATTAGGATGGATTATGATTGTTGAATGTTATACCCTGTAATTTGTTCTGGGAAGAGGGGGGGAGGTGGGCGGATGGGAAGGGGGAGAGGTGGGGGGAGGGGTGGTGGGGTAAGGGAGGGGAGGGGGTAGGGGTGGTAGGGAAGGGGGAGAAAATATGTAAACCTTCTGTAAAACTTTTTAATAATAATAAAAAAAGAAATAATAATAATATTTGACTTCCGGTTTGACCTTGCGACGAGACAGTCAGAGAATTAGTGGGCTCCAACAAGCCCCACGAAAACCCCGGTTGACGAACTGCCGCCAATAGGTCTTTGGACCAGAACCATCCTGTAAGGACGGGGAAGAAAGTGAGGCATCTAGGATGACCAAGAGGAACAGGCAAGTTCCTCGAAGGTCGTAGGGAACTCTCTGTGACTTGGCGATGGGGGGGTGGCAGCGATGGCGGCTGCCACGAAGCTGGGACAACCAGATCAAGTAATGAGCAGGAGGAAAGTGGAACAGAATGGAGTTTTTCGAAGCCAGGTGAGTGACAGCCAACCCAAGCTTGTAATAACATCAAGGGAAACATCTTTTTTTTAAATTATTTTTTTAGGGAAAAAAAAATCAAGGGAAACATCTTTTAACTACAAGATCCCTAGAGATAAAATAGTGGCTAAGGAGCATGGGGGCAAAGAAGATTTTGAAACGTAACTTTAAAGAGACAAAGACCCGATAGAAAATTGACTTTTTTTTAAAAAAAATGATTTATATGCCGCCCTTCTCTGGAGACTCAGGGCGGCTTACAATGGGTTAAGCAATAGCCTTCATACTTTTGTATATTTATACAAAGTCAGCTTATTGCCCCCACAAACTGGGTCCTCATTTTACCTGCCTTAGAAAGGATGGAAGGCTGAGTCAACCTTGAGCCTGGTGAGATTCGAACTTACAGTAATTGCAGACAGCTGGTGTTAATCACAATGCTTTTAGTCTGCTGAGCCACCAGGCCCTTTTTTATTTTTTAATAAAACTAATTGGAAACATTAAACATTAAGACATGGTCAAAGGTTCAAGCTAGATGGAGGGAAGATAAAAAAATTGGTGTTATGCAAAATGAGGAAAATTTGGTAAAACAGATTAGAGATCAGAGTCAAATGCATATTAAAAGGTTGTATAATGCATTACTGGAAATAGATTCAGAAAGGGAATTGGTTAAGGATTGTATGATAAAATGGGCACAAAACTTTCAGGAACCAGTGATGATAGAAACATGGGAAAAGATTTGGGTTAGAAATGTTAAATTTATGCAAGCACAAAACCTAAGAGAAAATTGTTATAAAATGTTTTATAGATGGCATTTAGATCCTAAAAAATTATCATGTATGTACCCAAATTTGCAAGCTAAATGTTGGGGATGTGAATGTGATGATGCAACTTATTGTCATATATGGTGGACTTGTAAGAAAATCAAGGCATTTTGGATAAAAATTTGGTGAGTGATGCAGAATATCCTGAAAAAAAGGTTGAAATTTACTCCGCAATTGTTCTTATTGGGTATAACTACGGATTGTACAGCATTAGAGACTAAATTGATTTTAAATTTAATATCAGCAGCTAGGCTGTTGGTAGCGCAATACTGGAAGAAGGACTTTTTGCCTACTATTGAAGAGTGGACATTGAAAGTAGCGAATCTAGCGGAAATGGCGAAAATTTCAGCGTATTTGAAGGATTATACACAAGAAAGATATATATCGGAATGGAGAAGATGGATTGACTACATTCAAAATAAGTACCAGACAAGAAAATATCAAATAGCTTATGAATGAATGTTAAATTTTAGAAGTATTACGTTACCTATAGTGGAGTTAAGGTTTCAGGGGGGGACTTGGTAGTTCAAGGATAGTTAGGTTAATTTAGCTTATGATTGTTTATTATTTATTTATTTATTATTCAAATTTCTATACCGCCCTTCTCCTTTCGGACTCAGGGCGGTGAACAGCCAAGATAAAAACATCTATACATAACATCACAGTTAAAAATAAAGTTAAAATAATTTATAAATTTGGCCCATAATTTAAAACTTGTCAATTAAAATCAATATTAAAACTTTAAAACTAACCCTAAAATCAAGACAGACCGGCTAACTGAAAAAAATAAGATTTTAGGGCC
The DNA here is from genome assembly GCA_022577455.1 of Arizona elegans. Lineage (NCBI taxonomy): Eukaryota > Metazoa > Chordata > Lepidosauria > Squamata > Colubridae > Arizona > Arizona elegans. The sequence goes on from JAKOOJ010000004.1 coordinate 20,207,384, forward strand.
CGACGAAAAATCCGGAGGTCGGAGATCACTCGTATCTCTGGGGGTAGATTGTTCCATAGGGTAGGTGCCACCACAGAGAAGGCTCTCCTCCTGGGGATCGTCAGCTGGCATTGTCTGGCCGACAGCACCCTGAGGAGGCCCTCTCTGTGGGAGCGAACCGGCCGGTGGGAGGCTATTGGTGGCAGAAGGCGGTCCCGTAAGTACCCTGGCCCTAAGCCATGGAGCTCTTTAAAGGTGATCACCAACACCTTTGTTAATTGAAATACCCTATATTTTGCTCTGGGAAGTCTGGGGGGGAGGGTGGGATGGGGGGAAGGGGTGTGGGGGTGGTGGGGGGGGGGAGGGAAAAAGGGTGGGGGGAATACTGGGGGAATTTTTTTTTGTAAAACTTTTCAATAAAAAAAAAGACATGGTCAAAAGATGGGAGAGAGTTTAAATTTGGACTAGACTTTAAAAAAGATTTGATACTTTTAAAATAAAAAAGAAAATAAGAAGCCAAGTAAGACTGCTATGTAACTGAAACAAAATGGATATTTGTTAAACAATTGGAAATTGGGGATTGCAGAGAGACACCTTCTGGAGTAAAAAGGAACATTGCATCTTGGTTTTTGTTTTGGAAAATCGTGAACTTTACAGATAACAACCATGAGAATTTGTGGAGGATGATTTCTTTGTCTGCAGGCGGCTTGACTTTGGGGGAAAAAAAAGAAAAGGAGAACTACAATGGAATTTTTAAAATTGGGATAACATTAATTTAAAAAGAATAAAATGGCACAGGAATTAGAGAAGGAATAAATTGATGTATTTGACTTGGAATGGAAATAAGAAAAATAATCAAAATGATACATGGAGGACAAAATTTGAGGACATTGAAGTTGAAATAAAGTATACATAAGCAGACAAGAAAATGAAGAAACAAGACATAAAGGCTGGAAATAAAGAAGATAAAGACAACGTGATTAAATATGAACAAGTAATGTACAGGTAGATAGTAATAATAAAAAGGAGGTTTTTAAAGACGATATTGTGAATAACAATAGTTATAAAGATGATTTCACTGGGATTAACAATGAAAGAATTGAGGAATATGGGGTAAGATAGAAAAGTTCAGGACTTTGATCTACAAAATAACTATATTGAGATTAATAATGATACAGAAATATGAGAAGAATATGTTACAGATAATTAAAATTGAAATATGGATGGAAGCTATAACATATGAGAAATAGACTGTTAAAAGAAAATATATCAATGGACATAATGAATCAATGGTATTAAGATGTTGTACGGTACTACTTGAGAATAATTGATGACTTTAAAAACTGGGATATTGTTCAAATATACATAAGAATTGTAATAATTTGAATATTTTCAATAATATTTTAATATTTTTGATATTTTTGATAAATATATCTTTCTAAGCAAAAAAGAAAAGAAGATTGAAATATGTAGGACTATGAATTATAAATAAGAATTACTTAAATTGGTTTTTATATAAATGATAAGGTTAAAGAGACAGAATTGTGGGAAATAATTGGAAATTGTAATGTAGTTTTATTTGAATTAAGAACTATGTTTCAATTAAATTGCTATATTTTTGGGATTAGAGATAGGATCTAAATTTGGTGAAGTAATAAGGAATAAAGATTTAATGAGCATTTTACGAAGCAATAATAAATGTGGGGAAGTTTTAGAAAGGAAAATAAGATCTTGAAATATAAATATGTTTGTTAATTGTGAGGATTTAGGTTAAGAATTGTGAAATGTATTATGAGTTATTAATTGAATCGAGATTTAAAGTGGGTTAATAGAAGGGTAATTGTTTTGTTTAAATAAATAAGAGTAAATTTTTTATAAGATGGTAATGGGAAATAGATGATTTAAGATTAAGTATTGTTAATAGTGAAGATTTAGGGTAAGAACTGTGAAATCTACTATGAGGTATTAATTGAATTGATTGATCTTCAACTTCCGGCGTGTCCCAAGATGGCGGCAGTCAGCTGAGCTCCGCTGAGGAGATGGAGAGGTCGCTGGTATCAGGGGTCTTTGGGAGCCGTTTTAACTATCTCCGGCTCCAGTCCCAATGAGGGGAATGCCCGCCCTGCTGCTGAGGGCTTTTTCACCCTCCGGAATATCAGGACAGGGCGGGACTCGCTGTTTGAAGCCGCCGCAGGAGATGGGGCGACGGCCTGCTGAAACAGCTGTTTCCGGCTTGTCAGCGCTGGGAGGAATGGAGGCCGGAGTGTTCGGTGGCGGTCGGCATTGCTGTGCGGTGGTGGTGGCTTGGAGGTGCCCTTCATCCCCCTCGCCCCTCAGGGATCTCTGGGATGCTCTCCGGACATTTTGGTCCTGGAGGTGCCATGGGGAGCCCAGGGTGCCGGTTGCGAGCCGGCGATGGCGGTAGTGGCGGCGGCAGAAGGCAATGGCAGGCACGGATCATCCGGCTGAGGAAAGAGCTTGCAGTAGGTGGCTGGGGGAATACGGACAACCTTGCCCTCAGGATTACCATCTGCTCTTTTTTGAGCCTTGATCCCTATTATCCGGGGTTTTTTTGTCATCAGAGCTGAGACTGGGGATTTGGGGAGATTTGGGGCAGGAGAGGCGGGAGGCTGACCAGGGCTCTATTGGTCACCTCGGGTGGCTTCTCCTCCCCCCCTTCTTACCCCAGGTATGGGTGTGTGTTGGCCTTTGATGGCCACCCACCCTTGGACTTGGACTGGGTTCTTTGTCTGCTATCCCTACTCTCACCCCAGGAAGAACTTATGCCTGTGGGATTATCATCATTGTCTTTAATAACTTTTCAAACTGCTGGCTTCTTCAGGTGCTGAGGGGGCTGTTTGTCATCCGCCAGATGAAAGGATGGACTGTTGTGACTTTATTGTCGGTGTCATCTGCCCCAGTCACTGTGAGAGGGTGACTGGGATAATTATCCTCCAGATGTGGGGGGATGTCACTGGCCCCTTTCACTGCCGTGAGAGGGCAGTGAACCAGCTCCTGATATGAAGATCTACTTTGACCCAGTATTATTGGACGATCTGATGAAGTCCTGACCAGTTGACTCTCCACCTCTGTTTTGTGCGATGTTTATGGCTGCTGACCTGCTTGCACTGCGAGACTCCCCCCTCTCGCAGGTTTGGCCCTCCTCACTATCGAGGGCCTACCTTGATGACGGATTTTGGAATCCTGAGAGGTGGCATGCGGCGAGGAGGGGATTGTGGGGTTTTTTGGGGAAATTTTTAGATAAGGTTTTAAAGGTTTCTGGGAGGGGGGTGGGTTTGGGGGGTTTGGGGGAGAACCTGTTGGGGAGGAGGCCAGAGCCAGCTGAAGAGCACGGCACTAGAGAATGGGAACCGGGGTCAAGGAGGGGGTTAGATCTTGTGTTGTGGATGGACATTACATCAGTACTGTGGGCGGGAGGGGCAGATATGGCGGGAGCAGGGGGCCACATCAGGTTGTGGGAGCGCGCCCCCGCTGGATCCAAGCGGTGGCACGCTCCAGCCTCCAATGCTCCCCTCATTCCCCAGGTTGCACAGACCCTCAGGCCCCGGGCCTTCGGTTGATGCTGTGCAACGCCCAGTCCGTGGTAAATAAAGCCCCCCTCATTAGTGATCTTGTTCAGGAGGGGGGGGAGCGGACCTGGCGGGTATTACGGAGACCTGGTTGGGCCAGGAGGGGGGTCCCCCTCGTTGAGATGTGCCCACCTGGTTTCTGTGCATTCCATCAGCTGAGGACACAGGGGAGGGGCGCGGGGGTGGCGGTTGTCATTAGAGAAGGCCTTGGTCCGAGGGAGGCCACTGTTCCTCAGACTGCTGGTTGTGAGTCCTCCTTGTGAAGTGGGGTCATGGGGTGCAGATGGGCGTGCTGGTTACGTACCTGGCTCCCTGCCACGTGACGGCAGCCCTGCCCGAGCTGCTCAACGTTATAGCCGCGGTGGCGGTTGACACCCCCAGGCTTATGGTCATGGGGGATTTTAACCTGCCATCCGTCAGTTAGGCGTCTGAGGTGGCTCGGGAGTTCATGGCTTCCATGACGGCCATGGACCTGACCCAGTTAGTTCATGGCCCTACTCACATGGGGGGGAACATGCTAGACCTGATTTTTGTCTCTGGTCAATGGTTGAGTGATCTTGAGATAGGGGATATAGTGATCGAACCCTTGTCATGGTCAGATCACTCCCTCCTTCGCTTTGACCTTCGAACCACCACATCCCGCCGCAGGGAGGCGGAACCATTGAGGTGGTACCGCCCCAGGCACCTGATGGATCCTGATAGGTTCCAGACGGAGCTTGGGCCATTTCCTGAGGCTCTGGCACACGGCTCGACTGAGGAGCTGCGGCCTCTGACCCAGCGTCAATCTCGCCTGGCTCCTTGGTTCACCAAGGAGCTGAGGGAGATGAAGCGCCAGAAAAGACGCCTGGAGAGTGGTTGGAGGGCCAGCCATTCTGAATCTGACCAAATACTGGTAAGGTCTCATATTAAGACCTACCTGGTGGCGATAAAAGTGGCGAAGTATAACTATTTTGCCACTCTTATTGCATCATCAGATAATCGCCCGGCCGCCCTGTTTAGGGTGACCCGCTCCCTGCTCCACCAGGAAGCACGGGAAGACTCCTTGGAGGGTAGAGCCGAGGATTTTGTACAGTATCTGTATGACAAAATCGCTCAGATTCGGGAACACCTGGACTCTGACTGGGTAGATTCAGTGGGGAGGACAGAGGCAGGTCTTGTGAGTATTATCTGGGAAGAGTTCGATTCTGTGATGCCCGAAGACGTGGACAGGATGCTGGGCAGACTGAGTGCAGCCACATGTTTACTGGACCCATGTCCCTCCTGGTTGGTGCTGGCCTCTTGGGAGGTTACATGAGGCTGGCTCCAGGGGATCATAAATGCTTCTTTGAGTGAGGGTGTCTTCCCTGCCGCCTTGAAAGAGGCGGTGGTGAGGCCTCTCCTCAAGAAGCCTTCCCTGGACCCGGCAGTGTTGGCAAATTATCATCCAGTCTCCAACCTTCGCTTCGTTGCAAAGGTTGTTGAGAGTGTGGTAGCGCGACAGCTTCCCCAGTACCTGGATGAATCGTCGTATCTGGATCCGTTCCAGTCGGGCTTCAGGCCTGGGTACAGCACGGAAACGGCATTGGTTGCGTTGGTTGATGATCTCTGGGGGGCTGGGGACAGGGGTTGTTCCTCTGTCCTGGTCCTATTAGACCTCTCAGCGACTTTTGATACCATCGACCATGGTATCATGCTGCACCGGCTAGAGGAGTTAGGGGTGGGGGGCACCATCCTACGGTGGTTCTCCTCTTTTCTCTCTGACCGGTCGCAGTCCGTGTTGACAGGGGGGCAGAGGTTGACCCCGAGGCCCCTTGTATGTGGGGTGCCACAAGGGTCGGTCCTCTCGCCCCTTCTGTTCAACATTTATGTGAAGCTGCTGGATGAGATCATCCGTGGTTTCGGGATGAAGTACCATCAGTACGCTGATGATACTCAGCTGTACATCTCCACCCCGGACCACCCCAATGATGCCCTTGAAGTGATGTCCCGGTGCCTGGAGGCCGTGCGGATCTGGATGGGGAGAAACAGACTCAGGCTCAACCCATCCAAGACCGAGTGGCCGGAGAGGGTTCGCAACTTGGGTGTCCTCCTGGACTCACGGCTGTCTTTAGAAGAGCACATGACGGCCGTGGCCAGGGGGACTTTTTATCAGGTCTGCCTGATTCGCCAGTTGCGTCCCTTTCTGGATCGGGACTCGTTAAATACGGTCACTCATGCTCTCATTACTTCCCGCTTGGACTACTGCAATGCTCTTTACATGGGGCTCCCCTTGAGGAGCACCCGGAGGCTCCAGCTGGTCCAGAATGCGGCCGCGTGGGTGGTTATGGGAGTGACGTGGCGCTCCCATGTGAACCCCCTCCCGCGCGAGCTGCACTGGCTCCCGGTGGTCTTCCAGGTGCGCTTCAAGGTTTTGGTTACCACCTTTAGAGCGCTCCATGGCATCGGACCGGGGTATTTACAAGACCGCCTTCTGCTACTAATAGCCTCTCACCAACCAGTATGCTCCCATAGATAGGGGCTCCTCAGGGTGCCGTCGGCCAAACAGTGTCGACTGGCGGCCCCCAGGGGGAGAGCCTTCTCTGTGAGGGCACCTACCATCTGGAATGAGCTCCCCCCAGAGATACGGAGGATCCCGGACCGGCGCACGTTTCGCCGTGCTCTCAAAACTTTTCTATTTCAGCAGGCTGGCCTGGCCTAACTCTCCTCTTTTAAATTTTTAATTCGTGATTTTATAAATTGGGTGTTTTAATCTGTGTTTTGGCCAAAATATTTAATATTTTAAGGGATTTTTTAATATTTGTATTATCTGTATTTTATCTTGGCTGTTCACTGCCCTGAGTCCTTCGGGAGTAGGGCGGTATAGAAATTTGATTAATTAATTAATAAATAAATAAATTAAGATTTAAGGGGGGTTAATAGAAGGGTAAATGTTTTGATTAAGTAAATTTGAGCAAATTTTTTAAAGATGGTATTAGTTGAGATAGCTGATTTAAGATTAAGAAATAAGTGTTATGGCAAAATAGAATATATAAAATTTTGTTAAAGACGGGGAAAAAACTGTATAAATTGATGACCGAATCAGGGCTCTGTTCCAAAAAGATGTAATTTGTGTGTTGAAAATTTAAAAAAAAAAACTTTTTACAAAAAATAATAATAATAATAATAATAATAATATTATCATCAAAACAGAAGATCAGATTGGAAAATAAGATCAGCAAGCAAACCAGATGTAAGCAATCTAGAACAGATGAAAGCAAATGAAGACCAAGGAAGATCACCTAGAAACAGGGAAGATGAAGGAAGTACTGGAAATAATAAAGCAGACCAGGGACTTTAGAATTCAAACTGCAAGATGGTACCAATAATAATAGGCACATTGAATGCAAACCCAAAATAACCGGAGCACCACTTGAATATCATTGGCATTGTTAAAATCATGATTAGGCAATTGCAAAAGGCAGCTTTATTTGGAACAGCTTGCATCCTTCAATGATATCTTTAACATAATCTGGCTATCCCAGTTTCCTAGGAAGGACTTGCTAGGTATGTAAAAATGCCAAATTCGGTTTGCACATCTAACAAACCATAATACACAAATATTTCAGCCATGGGGTCTATAACTCAAGATTTGAAACAGTTTCCATGGGGAGATGGAGGAAAAAAAATATAACGATTGGAGCTGCAACAATGCAATCAAAAGGACTATGACAGGTGCAAGTTAGAGAGCTGAATGAAATCTCCTAGCAACATCTTTTATTCTCCAGCTGCTTAAGTTGGTTAATTCTGAACACTTTTTATAATGTTATACTAGATCAGTTCCTGGGTTTTAAAATTTGATGCTTATTTTTATTGCTAACAGTTTACAATCATTTATAACTTATTTGATAAAATTAATGAAAATGAAAAAAAATCCCCTTTCCTTTGTGTTTCCTCCAGATTCTTTTGTAATTCTGTTTACAGTCTGCCACGATTATAGTTCAATTTTCAGAGCTGTTAGCTACCTTCTGTTGCTGATTAAATTTTTGTTTAGTTTTACTGGGAAGTCTGTTAGATTAATTTAACAAACTCTGTTTGCTTTAGCGAGAATGACCTGCAGCCACCTTCAGCTTGTACAAAATAATAATCTTTTCCATGATTTATTGATTCAGCACTCTTTACCTTAACAAAAAGTGTAATAAGAAAGCTTGCTTTTACTTTACTTGAATTTATAGGTATGAGGTCCTTAATTTGAATACACTGGAGATGAGATTGTATCTAATAGCTTTGCTCACTTTACTGTTATTAACATTCCTGTTTCTTCAGAAAGTTTGCCACAACTTGATTATGCTAAGGGTAGAATTTCACACGATTCTTTCATTTATTCTTTTGAAAATTATTCACTTCGAACAGCCAAGTTAAATCTATTAAAACTTAGTTCCTGATTTTAAAAAGGTTTACTGAATCCTTGGCCTCAATCTCATTTATTCCAACTCATTATTTTAAGGGACTATATCCAAATAGACATAACTTTTCTCAAAGGAAAAAGTTCCAGCTATTACAAACATTTATACAGCAAGCTTCATAAATCACAAATATTTTGCTTTATTTATTTATTCATTGTAGGTGTTGCCCAACTCCATACTGATTATGGGCGGTTCATATAAAAGACAATATAAAAATAAGAACCTATATAAAGCAATAAATAGATGGTTAACCCAGTCAACTTATAAAATAGATATGATAGGTCAGTGCTGATAGGTCAGTGTTAAAGACATTTGAACAGTGAATATGGATCGGAATTAAAGAAAATAAACAATAATGAAGTGTGATATTCTAAAAGAAAACCTACTGCAACAGTACTAGGAATAATCAAAAGAACTCCCTCTCCTTTCTAACCAAACTCTACCTAAACTTACATCTTCGAGGTCTATTCTATAGGTTCCTCTTTTAGAGCATATTGAAATAATTTTATGTTTTTTTGTTTATTATATTTCATTAACATTTTTTTTAAAAAAATAAACCCACATCTTATTTGTTAACTTTCAATTAAACAGTTCAGATTCTATAGGCAAGTACTTAGGATGTCCTTATTAAAGGTCAAATAAGGAAAGAGTAAATATAAACTATTGAAAATAATTTAATAATTAGAGGTCCTAATTACATTTCATTACCCAAACTAAGTAACATCATCAATGCTAGAGGATTAGCATCAGTGGTGGGATTCAAATAATTTAACAATTGGTTCTCTGCCCTAATAACTGGCTGGGTGGGTGTCGTGGGTGGGTATGGCCAGGGGGCATGACAGCACTCAGCCTCCTGCAGCACTCTGCCAGCCAAAATGGGGCGCAGGGGTTAATTACAAAATGCGGGCTTTGCTTTGTGACATCCAGACCCAGTGAGCAAGAGATGTGAACTGCACAGAAAATACACTTTTGTTTGGTTATGAAGAAATATCCCCAAAGTCAGATGTACACTAACTGTAGACTGGCTTTTAGTACACACCTTCCCAGCAAACAGCAAATTTTGAAGTTCCAGGTAAAGAGGATTCATTTTAGGATGAGTAACCACAGTTTGCATGTTGGAGGTTCCTAAAGAAATGCTGGGAAACTCTGTATTTTAAAGAATATTTGAGGGAGGGATGCAGAATAGCCCTTCTCTGCCTGAGACTGTAGAGACCCGGCACCAATCAAAACACTTTTTGTGAAGCAGCTGATCAACAATGACAGGGTAAGCCACTAGTATATGTAAATAAGAGCAAACTCCACTCCCTTCTAGTACTGATGATGTTGTCTAGTTTAGTAATGAAACATCTGCAAGAAAACTATCAAGCTCAGAGAGCACAAAGGACCCCACAGTTCAACCCTGAGTTACAATATTCTCTTCTATCGACAAACACTTTTTGGTTAGAGGGACTCAGGGCCTGCATTATATGAGATGGCTCCCAGTGGATTTCATTCTAAATTTTGATATGATTTCGGTAAATAAATAATGTATTTGATCCTTCAAACATAAAAAAATACATAGCTAAGGGATAAACAAATAAAAAACAGATTTGAAAAAAGAAAAGGCTCAGGAAAGAAAAAGAGTGAAAGTGTAAGAAAGAAAGAGTAAAAGAAGGAAAACTGAAAAAGAATAACTTCCAACTTTCTTTGGTACATATATAAGTAAAAAATATATATCAAACTCTAAGATTAACATTTGTCCTCATAATTTCCATAATCCCTTATTTAATCATCAAAGATCAACTTTTAATTTCAGTTTCTCACAAAAAGTCCAGTAATGGTTCATATCACTTTAATCACTATTTGTTAATGAAACTGCAACTGATTTATTTAATTGCACAAAACTCTAAATAAAACAGGAATGGAAAATCCTAAATTCTAGTCTAGACCCATGCTTCTCAACTTTGGCAACTTTAAGGTGCATAGACTTCAATTCCCAGAATTCCCTAGGCAGCATGAAGTTTGCCCATCTTAAACTTGCCAAGACTGAAAAACGCTGATCTACGGATAGGGATTTTCCCATTCCTCTTTTACTGGTTCCTACTTACTTATGAGCAATCATAATGCAAAATCCCCATTCCCAACTCACCTCACAGTAATGATCATGCAAAAAAACCCTTCTCAAATCACCCCACAGAAATGATCATGCAATTAAAAATAAAAAACTTATTTAAAAAAATGATCATCCAATACCCCCCTTCCCAACTCACCCCCACAGTAATGATCATGCAAAATCCCAACTATTTTCCTGCATCACCCTGGAAGCAAAACGGGGTGTGGGGGACGCAATGCCCCACGACCTGTTTTGGACATGGACAGTTTTCTACACCTACCTGGAAGCCAAAACAGGGCATGGTGGGGGGGGGGGCTCCTGGGAGGGATGGGGCGGGGTGGGGCGGAGCCAGCCAGAAGTAGGAATAGCCAGTTTTCTGAACTGGGCAGAACGTTAACAACTGGTTCGCCTGAACTAGTGCGAACTGGCTGAATCCCACCTCTGACTAGCATTGATGTTGTTATCTTGTTTGGGATAATGAAATGTATGCATAAAAATAACCAAGCTCATAGAACAGAGTTCCCCAACCTTTGCAGACCAACTGGGAAAGGGAGAAGATGGTAGATGGTTCCATGTGAATCACAGGAAGTGTGTGAATATGCTTACACAAATGGAGCATTAGCACATGGGCAATTGGGCGTGCACTCATGTGTTGTATGTGTAAGTGGGGATCTGCCACTTCCGTGGCCTGGTTCTGAAAAGCTCAAGGCCAGGTAGTGGGCTGCAGCCTAGAGGTTGGGAACCCCTATTGTAGAGCACCAAGAATCTCTAAGTGTATGAGAATATGCACTAACAGTTTATTTTTAATCATCTTAAGAGTGCTCAAATATATCCCAAATGCATACTCATTGCCTCCAAAATTTGTAAATGGCTATTGAAATAGATTATGCCTTACAAAGCTTTTTGAATATTAAAAAAGGCACTCATTTAATTTTTCAAGATAGCTGGTTCCATAGGGGGACAGCAACAGCGGACAATTTTGACTTCTAAAACTTCCGCTTCTTTATATCATAGCAGAAGGGATTGTGTTTCTCTATTGCCATGCTTTGGGTGGGAAGATTCTACTTGATGTCAGCTTCGGAAGCCATATTAGGCCAGAAGCTTCAATGCTGCCACTTTCTCATGTGTGGGAAAGTAGGAGGGGGGGGATTAAGGAGAGGGCTTGTTAGTAGACATAATAGCATTCTTCCTGTCAGTCAAGGTCAGGACAATCCAGCATCTGGAGGAGTGGTCAGGGGGCTGGGTCGAGATGGAACCGACGTTGATTGGAGCATGTGATCGATTGGGGAGTAAGGGGATGGTTTTGGGAGTTTTGACTTACTGAGGGAAAACCTGGGCTTTTCAGATTCGGATTTTCCCAGATGTGCCAGTTTGCCTATTCTAATAAAGAGAACTTTGGAAAATGCTTGCTTCCACATCTTTACATGGAGTTGGAGTTTTTCTGGAACGCTGACACTTGAAGCAACAATCTCGTTGATACTATATCATGTATGACTTTGTGGATTACCATTACACCCAGAAATAACCCAACTATCAGTGTGGCTCCTGTACTATTGATGTTATTTGATAATGTCAGATCTTTTAATACATATTTTGTAGCAGCTGAGGTTTCCAAGTGGTCTTCAAGAGAAGTTCATTGTAAATGTATGTCACTAGTCCAGTCAAGAGGTCATGTGAACATTAATACTTCCTACTCTAAGAATGGCAACAATGGATGCATTATCAAAGCAGAGCAAAGGCTGTGTTGCAACATCTTCTACCTGCAGATCCAGAAAAGCCACAGATTAAAATTTAAATACTTCTGGGAGATTATAATACATTGGAACATCCCAGAATCAGGTGGTATATGCAATAACCATAATATCATTTGCTTGAGTTAGATCACAGACTTTTAAATCCAGACTCTTATAGCCCACAGATACCACATCAGAATTTCTACTGTATCTTCTGCTTGGTCTGGGATATATAAGGTAAAGGTAAAGGTTCCTCTCGCAGATATGTGCTAGTCATTCCTGACTCTAGGTGCTCATCTCTGTTTCAAAGCTGAAGAGCCAGTGCTCTTTGAAGACGTCTCCGTGGTCATGTGACTGGCATGACTAAGTGCCAAAGGCTCATGGAACATTGTTACCTTCCACCAAAGGTGGTCCCTATTTTTCTACTTGCATTTTTTACATGCTTTCGAACTGCTAGGTTGGCAGAAACTGGGACAAGTTACACGGTGCTAGGGATTTGAATAGCTGAACTGCTGACCTTTCGATTGACAAGCTCAGCGTCTCAGCCACTGAGCCACCGCATCCCAACAAGACATATTATCTAATATATATATATTCTACATGTTATATTACCATTTATCAAATATTTGTTCACGTGAATAATTGTTCATGTGGAATGTTCTAAATAAAGTAGGTCAGAATGTTGAGTCCTGTGAAACCTGTATTTGGAATGCTTTAGGATTCAACTTCTCATCTACCCTGTATACTGACAGGGGACCACCCACTCAGGAAGGGGCAGACTTCCTCTATCTATGTTCTACAATTGGTCATTGAGCAAAGTGATTAATACAATTAAAATGTGATGAAATTAATTTAAAACTTGAAAAATGAGAATCTAAAAGAAACCCAAACTATTATATTTAACCATCCTTGAATTTTTTTTTGCTGTAGATAATAAACTATTATCTAATTATTTACTAAGTCTGCACTACTATTAATCTTCTCATTGTTCCCACCACCCATCTCCTTCCACTTATGACTGTATGACTGTAATTTTGTTGCTTGTATCCTTACGATTTATATTGATATTTTTTCCGGATTGCTTATTTGTACCCTATGACTATCATTAAGTGATAGTTATGATCCTTGATGAACCTATCTTTTCTTTTATGTACACTGAGTGCATATGCTCCAAGACAAATTCCTTGTGGTTCCAATCACACTTGGCCAATAAATTTTTTTAATTCTAATTCTAATTCTAAGCAATTAATTATAATTCCAAATGTCAGTACGAAGAACAAAACAAATTCTTTATTAGCCATAGGCTTAAAAGAATTAGGACATTTCCCCCTAATTTTATGGAAATAAGATTCTAGTGATCATGTCAAGCAAATCCCTATTCATTTCATGAATCCTGAAAAAGACAGGAGGGAAAAACTGTTGCACTCCTGAAGCAAAGAATGAGATCAGCACCTGGTTATCACTGTAGGAAACCAATTGATTGAAAGAGATACTTACTGATGAAGAGCAGAATTTACTTTGGAAATGATAGTAAAGATTACTTGGGTATCAATGTTTTTCGAGGATCATTGTCTGAACAGAGATAACAGGGCAAAGAGGCTATCCAAACTATATTACAGATTTATGTAATCCTTTCTATTATGAAAAGTCATTTATCATGATAAGATGTTCTTCTGGCTTTGTACTTATAAAACAGTGTTTCTAGATAACAATGTCTTACCACTGAAAGATTTAATGTGCCTTTCATCCATGCCTGGCATATGATGTTGGCAATAACCCAGTGCTGTATTGTAAGAGCTGTATTGTTTGTGGGTATGTATTAATCTGTTTGCCGCACTCTGCCTCCCTATTTCATTTCCCAATTCAGTTTGGAAAAAAAGTAGCTTGATTGTGCTGGTTTTTTTTTTTTAAGCAGGCTTGTTAGCTTGCTGGCTTCTGGAGTCTCTGAGCCTAAAACTATTCATAGAACTTGCTTGAATAGTGCCCTGGGAACATTTGTTCTGATGAACCCATTTGTTGATTCATGAAAATTCAGACAAAGTAAACAGAGACTAATAGTACTGATGGAATAATTTAAAAACATACATATTGACTAACTCAGGCTAACTTGGGCAGAGGAAAAATTGCTTCCTAAGAACACAACCCCAGGCTGAACATATTTGAAATTTATAATTATAAGGACAAAATGATTTGCGTTTAAAATACTTTTGGGATGCTTTGCAAACCCAAAATTAGGTAGAACTCAACAGAACAATACAAACTATATTGTTAAAAATATAGGTTGTGTCAATGATTTCCTTTTGGCTTTTTTTTAATGTTTGTGAACTAATTGGAATCCATTTCTTAAGCTTATGCTGACCCCCAAGTTCTAAAGGACTGTGTGTGATTCCTATATTGTCTGTTTAAATATAATCACTTTTTCCCCCCTCATCACCACTTAACCATCTGTCTCTTATATACACAGGGGAAATTTTCTACTGCTAAATCATTTATGATATTTTTTGCAGATGTTCAATGGAGCTAAAAAAATTCTACTAACTTAAAACTACAATGCTTGGATGTATATAATTCATGAAATTCATATGATAAGGTATAAAATGTGATACATTACCATTCCAGATGCGCTCAGTGGGAATCTCTATTCACTGAATGGCTATTTGGATTACATTCATTGAAGTTCTGTATATCTATGTTTTTTTTTAAAAAAATGCAGAAACTTATTTAAATTAAACAATTTATTTCTATACATTCTGTATATTCTGTACACTTTCATTTATTTGCCACATTTCTATACTGTTGTAATCAAAAGGCACTCAGTGCCATGGGCATTATAGATATTGTGTCTTAATATTTTCAGATTGCAAAAGAAGATTTACAATATGTGCTGTCTAATAACCCTAGCATATCAATATCAGATATGACTTCCTAAGGTTCAGAAACAGTATACTATTACTAACAGAAGTTGTAGTAAAAGTAAATGTTATTGATTAGTCAGTTAACTATGTTAAGAAACAATGGATATCAGTGGCAATAAAATAGAATAAGAAAAAAATAAAGTAAAATAGACTGATAGGATAAAATAAAAGATACAGAAACATGAGTAGAGTACTAAAAATAAAATAGTAGTGTACTAAAATACAAAATAGTATGTTTTTAGAAGAATGCATCAGCTTTATATATAACTTCAGTGTGTTCCATAAAATATATTCTCCATTGAACAGCCTGAGTATACAGTAAACTAATGATTACTGGTATATATGTGTTTATGACCTGATGGAAATAAGGTAATGTTTTGTTAAGCCTCAATGTGCAGTTTTGTTGAGTATTATCTGTAAATATTGAGCCCTTGATAGGGTATATGGCTGACTGTTGAATTGGATGTTGCGATGTCTTCTATTTTTGGTATACCACAAGCACACATTATCTCAAGTTTGGCACTTGTGGAATCCTCCTTATTTAATCATAGAATCCAGCTGCTCAAATCTTGTTTTAGTAAAAGCTATCATGTCAGAAACATTGCCAAATATTTTTTCTGATTGAAAAGACATTTTATTCTTGGCCAGAAACAATGGATGAATTCTACGAATTTTATTCTATGTTTCTTGAATAATTGATATGGCTGATATGGAGCATCTAAACTCTTTAAACATATATATAAGTGTTAGATGGCATGGCTTTTGTAGAAATAATAATTTTTACAATAGTAATAATAGTATAAATAGACAACCTAATCCCTAGAGCTGTAACTGGTTGAATAGGAGACAGTTGGCACAATTAAGATTTGCTCTTTCACTCCTGGATTTAGATAATTGAAAAGTTCAGTGTTTATGGTACATGTTGATACATCATTTACCCTCTTTATATTTCTTTATATTTCTCTTATCTATCTTTTCCAGTGCTATTGTCAATATATATGTAATGTAATGGATGAAAGAGCCTTTTTCAGGGCTCTTTCTCCTGCAGTCTGTTGGCAGGGAACCCAGTGACTCACCGAAAATATTTCTAATAAAGTTTCTATCTCCAAATGCTTTGGTTTTGCTTTTAGCAACTGTTTATCTCACAGCACTAGACACATCACCTGCCTTGATGTCATTCTAGGATTAGGATTTTAAAAAGTCTTTCTACATAACTGTATTTGATCGATTTAACATACTGTGAATCTCCTTTCTGATGCTTTATTTTCATTTTCAATGAATACTTTTTTATTGCTCTTTTCTATTATAGCATTTTAATGTGCGATATTAATTTGCTTTACTTTGCAGTCTGATGAGGTATCCTGGGAACCTGTTCAGGGCAAGATAAAAATCTCATAAATATATATATAAAACCATTTGCACTGGGAAACTATAACAACCAGACTTAAAAGCATTTTTTGTGGTTGGTAAGAGCAGCCATGTTTTATGGTGCACCAGGAATCCTAGTTTAACAAACCTAATGCCCCTTGGAGTAAACACTAAATCATAAGCTAATTATTCAAAGCTAGTTTCAGATTCTGCCTTATTTGATAGCGAAGAGATCTATCCTTTATTTTAGACAACCAAAAATTATAATTATTGCTTCATAATTTGTTAATTTGCTTACTTATACACGCAAGGGGAAGGATAAAATAGATGAATTATATTACATATGCATCTCAGCTTATTAAATCTAGATGGATAGTTTGGGCAGTGATTTGAAACTCAATGATATATAACTGTAAATGTTTCTGTTGTGGAATGCTAAACAGCGGGATATAAATAAGAAGAGACCTCATAATTATACACTCTGATTCCTGGTTTTACTAAACGTGTATTATAGACATAGGATTGGTATTATTATAATTAGTGGGAACATAATAATTTTTTTGAGATATCCTCTAGTAGTAAGAATTTGGTGTAGTTCTTTACAATCCCCGTGCCTTCAATATACTGTGCAATTTTTTGCTTTTCAGAAAACAGCTGGATAGCAAACAGAGGAATTATTTCTTTCAAGGCAGAAAGGGTAGATAGAAATGAAACATTGCTTCAGCCTTTATTAGGATCCTAAACATGACCAGAATTTGCAATGGTAAAGCATAATTGTTCCAGCTATCTGTCTCTTAGGGACAATTAAGCTTCTAAAGCTGCAATAGAAATTCTGTGTTATCATGCTTGTTGTATCTTTAGATAGTGCAGAACATTTTTCTCCTTTATTGCTCATTTTCACTGGTGAATGTTAATGTCACCACGATTGTAAACACCAAGAAATGGGCTATGGAAAAGTGAGAGAGGCATATCTAGAATCGTGAAAGAATGCCAAAAATTGAGAAGTTCTGGCTGGCCTGAAAATGAGAGAATGCTCCAATTGAGACTAGGCACAATGAACTTTATACACTATAGAATTTTCTTCTTTGAATAGCACAAACAGCTTTAAAAATTAAGACCTGGCAACGGTCCCTTTAAAAGTTAAGACCTGGCAATGTTTTTTTGCAAGTCTCATCTACAGAAGTATTTTGAAAGCAAAATAAACTGTTGGAAAAATTCTTTAGTATATATATATATATTCTGAGGTTTTCGCGGGTGTTTGTATGTATGTCTTTGGTTATTCGGGTTTTCTCCTGTGTAAAATTGGAAGTGTCTTGGCGACGTTTCGACGAAGTCTCATTTGTCATCTTCAGGCTGGTGTTTTCGGCTTCGTGCTTCTAGGAGCAATGTGTGATCGCAGCTGTTTCTTCTTTTTAACTGCCAGTGGGGGTGTGAACTGATTGGGTGGGAGCTTGGCTGTGTTCTGATTGGGTGGAGGTGTGTTCTGATTGGTTGGGGGCTTGGCTGTGCTCTGATTTGATGGGGATGTGCACAACCAAGCCCCCACCTAAACAGAACACACCCCCAACCAATCTGCCTCAAGCCGTCCCTTTTGACTGCTTTTTTTTTTAAATTTGATTTATATGCCTATATATCCCTTCTCCGGAGACTCAAGGCGGCTTACAATGTGCTCAGCAAACTGCTTGTCTGACATTGACCCTCGTTTCAATGTGATTAATATAAGTGGTTTATGTTTGTTATGCTTTAAATTGTAATAAACCTCTGAATTCTAAAATGAGATATTTTGTGGTGTGCTGTCTGTTCAATTGTTATTAACTGCAGCTATACTCATAATCAGGTCCCCCCCCCGACATTGTGGAGATGCTGTGATAGTTGTAAGTGTGAAAAATTATCATAAGTCACTTTCTTTTAATGCTGTTGTAATTTTGAATTGTCACTAAATGAATGGTTGTATGTTGAGGGCTTTCTCTAATGATTTTTCAGCTATTTTTAGAATTCTCTCATTCCTATTTTTCTTATAAAGCCAAATTACCTCTATATCTAACCAGAAACTTTCTATTAAAACAAAACTGAAAAAAACTTTTAAAAATACTGAAGTACTTTTCAATAATACAATATTGAAAAGCTTGCCTATTTTTAGAGAGAGCTGTTAAGATTAAAGATAATTCAAGACTATATTTTAGATGGGGAACAAAAATATTCCTTGTTTTTTTCTTTTTCTGATATAATCCCACAGTGTTTTATACAGTTTTTTTTAGTAATATGAAAAAAATAATAGTAGGAGTATACTAATTATTGGTTTGGTAGAGCTGAAACTAGCACAGCTGGCAGATGGGTATTTTAATGTATTTCTAAATTAAGTAAAGCGATTTAAAGAAAACATCAGGCATAAATCCAATCTGCTGGAGGCAAGAAAATGAAGTCTGTATTTGTGCTCAGATACCTAAAGGTTTATCAAACTGTAGTAGCTGTTTGAAATGAAGTATGAGTCTTCAAAGCAGTCTATGGATAGTTTTCCTTTGGAATGTTTTCATAACACCTAGAGCCGAGGTGGCGCAGTGGTTAGAGTGCAGTACTGCAGCTACTTCAGCTGACTGCTAGTTCAGCAGATCAGCGGATCAAATCTCACCGGCTCAAGGTTGACTCAGCCTTCCATCCTTCCGAGGTGGGTAAAATGAGGACCCAGATTGTTGGGGGCAGTATACTATTTAGTATACTGTCTTTGGTGTAAGCCGTCCAGAGTCCTCGGAGAGTGGGCGACATAGAAATATGAATAATAAATAAATAAATAAATAAATAAATAAATAAATAACAATATAATGCAAATAGGACTTCAACTCTTTGGCAAGTAATGGGACAACTCAGTGCAACCAACTCATCATGGCCAACTCGCCATGGCTAACTCACCACGGCCAACTTGCCACAGGACAACTCACCATGGGACAATTCAACAATTCAATATAATTATTTAAAATAGTTAAGAATTATTTTAATTTTTGTCATTCACATTTAATTTTGTCCTCTTTTGACACCCTTTCTTTAATGATTCTATTCGTCTATTTCTTCGATATTAGTGTAACTCTTGTCTTACGGTAAGTTGGCCTGTAGCGTGTTGGCCATGGCTGGGTGTTGAAGTTCACAAATCTTAAAATTGTTGAGGTTCAGAAACATTTATATAGTGGCACTTATATAGTGGCACTTCTTTCTAGCTTTATCCATTTGTTGCCTTCTTTCTCCCCATATAGAATTTATATGAGGCCATATGAATTCTAAGTCACTATAGCCACCATTTTAATTAATAAGGCTCCATAGCAAGAAACAAAAAATGAACAAACAAAACAAAGGGATTTCTTGGGGAAATAAAATAATTAATCAATCTGTATTTGTACTATTATTTTTTTTTAACTGAACTTGGTTGTAAATCTTAACTACATATATTCTCTTCTGTTTTCCTACTGTTTAATAATTTAAATAACATCACATATAATACAAATAAGTGGTATTTACTTTCACAACACACCAGGCAATTGTAAACGACCTTGAATATACAGAAAAGCAGCATATAATTTCAATGATAAATAAATAAAATTAGAACTAATTCCATTTTTCTAATTGTGCTAAATTGTCTACTTTGAAAACCTTTTGCCATATCTATAGATAGTCAATTGCAGATGATTTGTAATTGGGAAGAAGTTTAAACCTGAAAGTGTGATAGCTATATTATTTGATTAATTATTCTCCCAAGATTATTGCATGGTGCATGAGAAAAAAATAGGTATATCATCCTTTTTGAAAGGTATGTGGAATACATATCTGCCGCTTCAGAATTTTCAACCAATATTGCTACATGAGCTATTCTGTTTGGGATCCAAACATATCTGATGGGAAATAAGCTGGAAAAATCATCCTATCTCTGGGTGATGGGAATATTATTACAATACAAAGTGTCCAGGATTTGTATGCTATGATTAGCAGATGTTTCAACTTGATTTGTAGCAGATCTGCAGTCCCATCTGAACTGGACTTGGTATAGATTACTATTATAAATATTTTTTCTTCTTCTATACTCAGCTAAACTTAATTCTCCCATCCCTCAGACACATTCAAATGCTACAGAACAATATTCCAGAATTGACTGTACAGATATAATAGTATTGAACATTATCTAGAGGGGTTTATGGCATGTTTACTGAAGGAAAAAATATCATTCTCATTTCCAATTTAGTTTTAAGTTCAAGTGCTGTCATCATCTCTGTGTGGATAACATTCAGTTGTATTCTGCCTTCATATCTGGAGAAAGTATAAAATTGCCATCTCATTTTCAGTTTTATTTGTATCT
Organism: Arizona elegans; assembly: GCA_022577455.1. Taxonomy (NCBI): domain Eukaryota; kingdom Metazoa; phylum Chordata; class Lepidosauria; order Squamata; family Colubridae; genus Arizona; species Arizona elegans. Next base: position 20,227,821 of record JAKOOJ010000004.1, read on the forward strand.
CTCGCATAAAATTCTCATAACGCAAAATTAGATTTTTCAATTAAATCCAGCCACTTTTACAATACATCAACCTTTCCCATCATTGTAGACCATCCCATTCACAGCCAGCATTGGCCATTACATTTGGAAAGTATTGAAGATGAAGAATACTTTGCCTGGTTGCACAGTTTAAGTGCTTCTGTTATTTCTGTTGCTCTGGACAGAGCTCGCTGAACGATAAGCATTTAAAGTTTCAATTTCTATACATATTGGTAACACAGTGACATGTTCACACATCTATATGGTTACCTGAGGAGGAGGTGAGAAAAAAAATCTGGGCATAAGCTTTCTCTGGTACTCATCTTTCTGAACTGGAAAAATCTCGGGAAGTTCTCTTTGGAATAGAATAGAATATAACAAAGTTGGAAGGGACCTTGGAGGTCTTCTAGTCCAACCCCCTGCTTAGGCAGGAAACTCTATACCATTTCAGATAAATGGTTATCCAATCTCTTCTTAAAAACTAAAACTTCCAGTGTTGGAACATTTACAACTTCTGGTGGCAAGTGGTCCCACTGATTAATTGTTCTAACTGTCAGGAATTTTCTCCCTAGTTCTAGGCTGTTTCTCTCCTTGATTAATTTCCATCCATTTCTTCTTGCCCTGCCCCCAGGTGCTTTGGAGAATAGCTTGACTCCCTCTTCTTTATGGCAACCCCTAAAATATTGGAACACTACTATCATGTCACCCTTAGTCCTTCTTTACATCGAACTAGATATAACCAGTTCCAGCAACTGTTCTTTATATGCTTTAGCCTCCAGTCCTGTAATTGTCTTTGTTGCTCTTCATTGCACTCTTTCTAGAGTTTCCACATCTTTTTTACATCGTGGTGACCAAAACTGGATGCAGTATTCCAAGTGTGGCTTTACCAAGGCATTATAAAGTGGTATTAACACTTCACGTGATCTTGATTCTATCCCTCTGTTTATGCAGCCTAGAACTGTGTTGGCTTTTTGGGCAGCTGCTGCACACTGCTAGCTCATATTTAAATGATTGTGTATAGTGGAAATTAGTAGATAAATTGAGATGGAGCTCGGGTAGAGTAGTAGAAATCTGCCTATAATTAATTTCTACATACACATACACAAACTTTGTACCTCCCAGGCTACCAACTATACCAGATGTTTACATTCAAATTTAAGGGTAGTTTCATGGGTTTGGACACTTTTCACCAATCCTTAATCTGGGCAATAACCTGTTGACTGAGAAGCAAGTATTCTCTTGGATCTCAGTCTCCAGGCCATATCAACTTATCCTTTATTCTTTTTTTCTTTGTATTCTAAATATTTAAAAAAGTCCTTCAGGACCTTCTGCTTCTGGATTTCAGAAGTGGCTGACAAAAAGAAAAGAAGCAGCCATCAGAACCCACACAGAATTCTTAAACCAAGATTTCAACTTTACAAGTCACAGTGATGCTTAGATTTGTTTCCACTGACAACTCATTTAACATACCAGATGGTTGGTATGTTTGTGGGCAACTTTGCAGTTTGGGGTTTTAAGTGAGCAATTAGAAATTTGAACAGTGACAAATTTTAGGTTTAAACCTCTATTTAGCAGTTGAAATGGTGTGGGTGGTCTTGAGCAATTTATTATATTTCAGTCCTTTCACATTACTGTAAAGGTATGCTGAGTCACCAGGATGTTGGGGGAAAATAGGCTTAAAAAAAAAGAAATTATTTTAAGGTATTGAAAAATCAAGCAAATATTTCACTTTGCCTTTGATTGCCAATATATATGAAAAGAATTACAGCTTTAGCAATAATTTAAAAACTATGGAGTGACAATAATTTTATTAGAGCCAACCGAGAACATCACATGCAAAAAGTAGTGAGTAATATATAAATTATCCAGATTTGTTTATCATGCTGGGTGTGAAATAAAATTGGAGGGTAGGTGGGGAACAACAACAACAAAAACTTTGTGATGTTACTGTGACATTTGCAGATGGAGTAGGCTGTAATTGTCTCTAGGAACAATTTCACAGGCTTAATTTTTAACTTTACAACTTTTAGTTTGTATCAAAACAATAACAATTAGAGGTCATCCATTTTTTATATATATATATGTGTGTGTGTGTGTGTGAGTGTGTGTGTGTGTGTGTACAGTTAATATTTTGGGTTTCTTCCCGTGTAATTGTGAACAGCAAAAAACCCTCACATAAGCTTGATGATGGCAGATGAGATTCTGTTGAAACGTTGCTTCTACCCTTTTAGGGATATGTTCACAATTACATGGGAAGAAACCCAAAATATTAACTGTACAAAAATGGGAGAGCAGAGCAACAAGTGATAGAGATATAGCCAGAAAAAAGTAGAAATCTGATGCATCTGTTAAATGCTGTCTTTTAAGCAATTCAAATGGTAACAGTGAGATGTCAGAAATGCATTATGTGGAGTACAAAGAACCTCTCAATAAATATTAAAATCCAGACTGAATTAATATGCTTGAAGTTATAGCTTCATTAATAACTCTGTATTACAAATGTGCAGCTTGAAACTGCTCAGAATTCATTATTAACCCCATCATTCAATTACTTGCTCTGAATTAATTCTGTTCAAAGCTTTAGTTAGACTTTTGTGATATTGAAAGTTTTACATTAAGGTCTACTTGTGGACTTCTAATGAATCTCATCTCCAGAATAGAGGACAGAATTAGCCATTTGATACATTTGGTGTGTCTCTTACTTACAACATACACTTGGGGATGAAGATGAATTGAAGCAGGAATCGGATCAGCTGCAATAACCATTAGGAGAACAGAGCCTAGAAACACCTACATTGTTCTGTGGTTGCTTTATAAGACATGCAGTAAAAAAAAAAAAACAGTGATTGACGGTATAGGCTTTGGGACTAACGAGGTTTGAAACAGCATGGTTTGCAACTTTGTCCATAACAGGGTGTCAAACTCATAGTCTGTGGGCCAGTTCCGGCCCACAGGATGCTTAGATCTGGCCCATGGTGCCATCCTGGAAACAGCGAAGGAGCAGCGCATGGTGCCTCTGCCAGCAAAAACAGAGCTCAGGAGGGCCATGTGCAGCTCTCCCGGGTTCAGTTTTCACTAGCAGAGGGTTGCAGGAGTCCATTGCAGCCGAAAACGCCGCCTGGGAGGGCTGTGCATGGCCATCATGAGCTCTGTTTTCACTGGCAGAGTGATCTGTCCCCGTCCCCACACACACACAAACACAGCCAGCCGAGGGTTAAGGAAACACTTTGGAACGCACCCAGGTCTTATCTCCCACTTGGCAGCGATAGACACACCGTCTGCCAAGTGACTTTATTTTCACAGTAAAACAGAAAGATTAAATACTCAAGAGTCCAAATGTCCGACACTTTAAATCTTTCTCTCAGCAGTTCCGGACGAGGCTTTAGTGACTATCCAAGGTTTGCTTTTGTTTGTCACAAGGATCCCTGACCACTACCCTCTATTATATAGTCTCTGGGGTGTGGTCCAGTGACTCAGTTCTAATCCCTAGCACGCCTCCTAAGCTGCTGCAATCGTTTATCACGCCTTCGGAGGTGTACGTCCAGGAATGATGTTTCATCGTCACTCTGAGACGAACCAGCTGTTTCTCTGCTGATCTCCTCTCCCTCGGCCGGCACCTGAGACAATGCCAGAGGGGAGGGGCCTGGAGAGGGAGGCCTGGCTGACTCCTCTTCCTCATGCTCGGAGCTTTCTTCCTCCGATGGGACAGGCTTAGAGGGCGGGGCCACAACACAGAGTGCTAGCAAAACAAACTACTAACATAAGTGGCATTTGATCACATGAGTGATGTTGAGTTTGCCCTGCACACACACACACACCCAGGTCAAACATAACCCTGATGTGGTCCTCAATGAAATTGAGTTTGACACCCCTGGTCTATAAGAAACGTAATAAAAAAGTTGAAAGATTTCTTAAGTTGCTAGTATAACAAACTTTACAGAGGTTTAAGATTTTAAAGAGATGAAGTATAACCCACATAGATGAGAAATGTCCACAAAACCTGATGGCAGAAATAACTGTGACTATTACTGTTCAAGCACATTCTCATTATTGGCAAGAGATAGGGAAGTAACAACATGTCCTTTCTTTCAGAGTTCCATATGTCCAATTGTTATTTGAACAACCCTTAACTTGTGTATGCTCAAAATCCAGTTATTACAAGAACCAAACTTTTATGGCACGTGCAAAATCTTCCATCTATGCTTAAAATAGACTGAGGGTGATATGATCATGCTTTGCAACCTATTTGCTAACCAACCGTGTGTTATCTGAAGTCACTATACTTACTTCACTATTTCCAGTTCTCCTAGCAACAATCTGGCAAAGTTATTTTCAAGCTCTATATGAAAGTGAGATTTACACAATGTTGAGATTGATCTAGGGGAAGAGCCTTTGCTGTCCAGTTTTAGTTGTTGAAATGCATACAGTAATTAGACAATTAAAACTTCTAAAGAAGCCCCAGGTCTGGATTTAAATCCGCCTGAACTCATAGGAACTCTTCCTGCATGGTGGGCTCCAGGGTAGGTGTCCCATTTTACTTACATCAATAATACAGCTTCCATCCTAGAGCCTGGAGCACAGCCATAAATTATTTCTATTTGGAAAAAGAAAAAGAATTCCGCCAATTATTGGCAACTGAGTTTGCTCATCTTAATTAGTAAGATCTATGCTTCATTGGAAGTCAGAGGACGGGCAGAAGAAAATCTTCAAGCAGAAGAAAAGGGAGACTGCTTTATGCTAGATGAAGGTTTAATATTTTCAAATTTAGCTGAAGAAATATACACAGTCATCCAAATCACTCCTTTTTACTTTGTTTGTAGTTTTCAAGCAGGCAATTCTTTGGAAGAAAGTAAAAGCATCTACATTGATAGATGGTCATACTATTAAATGCACTTCACAAGAACCCCAGTTTCAGTGTGAGAGGCACTATAGTCAAGCACCTTTCAAATTTAAGGTCTGCTTCCAAAAAATAGCAGACGTGTGTGTGTGTGTGTGTGTGTGTGTGTGTTAAGTAGTAAAAAAAAATACAATTAAATTATATATTTTCTTACAAGCATTTTAACACGTATTAAAATAATCACTTCAAAACTTTACTTAAAATTCAAAACATCAAATATATTATAATAATATGTAAAATATTAAATTACATTTTACTTTGCTGTCGTGTGCATTTTTTATTTGACTGCATAGCTTTGATCAATTCTTTGTGTTTAAGGAATAATTCTTTAATTTCAGTACAACGTTGAGAAATATTAAAAAATATACAAAGTTCACTTTGAACTGATACAAGCAGTCAGTTACATTCGTCAGTCCACAAATTTCCCATGATGCTGAAAATTCGTTCAACGTTTGTATTTGATACTGGAATTGATACACAATACTGGAACAGTTTCAGTAAACTCGGAGCTGGCTCTTTCTTGAAAAAGTACGTCCACTTATCAAGGGATGAATCTCCCTGCAGATGAACATAAACTTCTTCTAAGGCAGAAATTTCATCGAAGAGAGTGTTGGGTGGAAGTTCTTCTCGCCATGGTGATAATAACCAGATGTTCGTCATTTCTTCTAAAGTTGGAGGATTATTGCGATCAAATAGATTGAAACAACTTAGCGTCTCATATACTGAATTGGTGAAATTATACCACTTTTCTAGGTATGCAATGGCTCTTTGATACATGTTGATGGCTTCTTTCTTGAACTTTTGCACGGCATTCTCAGACAAATGTTTTTTACGTAAGGCAAATAAAACTTTCATTCCAAAAAACTGCTCATCGTATTTTTTTTGCAAAGAATCATGCAGTTTACACATGATAATGTGAAGATCACATGCAAGAATTTTCTTGCTTTCCAGCTTCAGGAGGGTGTCTTGCATTATTGACATGAAGAAGTGCGTGAAATATAAATACAATTCTGAAATTGTTGGTTCATCGTCCTTTGCGAGTTCATTTTTCTGATCCGAAATAAAGTTCCAGATAACCTTATGGCACTCATCAGATCCAAGAGAAATAAAATACGATTTTAGAGGTATCCAGTTTAAAAGAAGTCTTTCGACCGCTTTAAACAAACTTAACCAACGTGTTGGAACATGGCGCAAAACTTCATGGAATTCTGACTCGCAAAACTCAAAAAATGATTTAAACTCTTCTCGTTTCTTCGCAGAATTCGAAAATTTGGCAAAAACCTTCAGCACTACATTTTCGATATCAAAAGATATCAGATCGATAACTGCTTTAATGCATTTTTTGCTCTGTTGTGTAAAATGTGATTATTGCAATGAGCATTCAATCTTTGTCTCATTCTAACTTATGAAAAACAAGACATAGCACGATTCTCCTATCCTTATTCTCTTAGACTGTACAGCTTTAGATTACGTAACATTTCATCATAAAGCTTTTGAATAAAAAAAATGTCCACTATTTTGTGAAAAAAAATAGTGAACATAATGTGAAAAAAGTGGACTGTCCGCTCAAATAGTGGACACCTGGCAACCCAATTTGATGCCAACAGGAGTGTATTTTGGCCTCCATACTTTTCATTACTAAAATAATGTGATAATAGATGCCTTAAGCAAGAAAGACTCCCTTCCAGAACTGGCTAATAGATCTATAACTCTAGTATTTACATGGACAATACTGTCTTACTATCATAGGCTCAGATATGTCTTAGAAGAAGTGGAAACACCGGCCCAGAAACACTAATGACAACTATTATTTATTTAATCTATTTATTTGCTTTAAAAATAATAACAGAAAAAGAAAAAGGAACAAAACACAAAGATAATTATGAGTATAATGCAAGTACAGACATTCTCAAATGTGCTTTAAACTTCTTTAAAAATGAAAAAGTACAATAAGAAAAAGAAAGTATAATATCTTGTTATAAGTTAAAATTCTCTACTGTATATACTAATGAAATCTACTGTGTTTCCCTGAAAATAAGACCCTGTCTTATATTTTTTGAACCCTGAAATAAGCATTTGGCCTTATTGCCATGCGCTCAAAAGCCCGATTGGGGTTTTGGGGGAAACAGGGTAAATATAAATATAGATTTATTTCTGATACAGTTATACCACTATAATTCTTTTTTAACCTGCTGTATTTTGTATAAATAAATTCCATATATTATTATACTTGCCCATACAAAATCTATGCCTATAGGCTGTTTGGCTACAGGGGATAAGATTTTCAATTCACTGAGCAAATAGGACCATACATTTATCTTTCCAATACTGTAATATCAATCTTTTGTCCACAGTAAGGGCACAGAGAATCCATTTATGTTGTCCATTTGTCATACAGTATGTCATGTAATAGGTATATAATTCAAGAGAACATTATCCTCTGGAAATTGTAGGTGTTGTCACACAATAATATTTATATAGTTCTCTACTTTATCTCAAAACATAGTAAGTATATGACATTGTACAAACATATATTTTAAAGAAACATACCTTTATTACATCTATGTAATAAATGCTATCGTAGACACATCTTTTCTATATAAATGTACTGGAGTCCAACAGTGTCTGTATTATTTTTGTTGCATATCTCATATCTTTAATATCCATTGTCCATTGACATTCTTGCTATAGAATTCTTGGCATACACTCTTCTATGGAATGTGGCTAAATCCAGCTGTCATATACTGGAAACTGGACAGTATTAAAACTGGTTTCTTGAGAAAGCTATTTCAGGTAGCAAAATGTATTACTAATGCTGCTTTACATTTTGCGCTAAGTTTGTAGCAATCAAAACAAGAGTATGCTATGTGCATTTAGATATTGACTGAAAGCTCTCTTTAAATCCCAATATTTGGTACATGTTATCTTATTAAATATTTGGAAACTCTCAAAAATGACAAATTGAATAAATTATACTTATCCAGTGAGATGCTGATAGATCTGGGACAAATTCAGGCAATAGAATTACAAACAAAATATACCAAGATATCCCTTAGAAGTCAATTGAAGCATAAGAGATTTCATATCAAACTAGCATTATATTTGCCTCTTAGACTCTTACTGTTTATTTATTTTTTAACCATCAGCAATGTTGGAAAGTAAATATTGCAAAATCCCCTATACTGAAATACTTTGTTGTTACAAAGATAGGAGTATCAAATCATGGGATGATATCTTTCTCTAATGCAATTAGAGTGCAGTGAATTAGTTCATTCCATTTATTCCATTTCTAGGTCAGATAAAAGAATTGTATATATAGCTTCTTTTGGCAATTAAATGCCAAAGTTGCTGAGCACATTGTAAGCCGCCCTGAGTCTCCGGAGAAGGGCGGCATATAAATCAAATTTAAAAAAAAAAAAGTTTTGTTGCTGTAAACCACCCAGAGTCACTTAGGTGAGGTGGATTTAACAAACAAACAAACAATAAATATTCCAAGATAACTCTGGCTGTTATAGAGTGGGCATGAGTAGTCTGTATAGTTTGATCTATTTGCTGTTCCTCTTTCCCTATTTTTCTGGATCAGAATCTGCAATAAAGTTTGACTGACTGAAGTTGGAATGAAAATAGCTTCTATAAAGGTCACAACCTTCTCATTCCTGTTGGTCTTCAAAAATTACATGTTCTGCTGTTTAAATATCAGTGACTGATATGAGGAGAAAGAGTTAAGGTTAGGGTGAAGGTTAGAAAACAGAGTCTATATTATGCGAAAATTATTTTACTATTTTCTCCCTCCTAACACAAAATCTCACCCTATTTTTTCTTATGCTATTTATCTTCCCAGGGATTCAATGTTTCTAACCTTGTATTTTCTATTTAGCAGTATGCTTTCTAATCTTATATTGCCACAGCAAAAGTTCTGGAAATAGCCTCCTTTACATTTCTAAAGTATGCATTAATCAAGAAATGGAATGTAAATCTAGGAATCTATAATAATGTCAATCTTTTGTTGCAAACATATATTCACCATATTATTTAAAAAACAAACAAACAAACGAGTTTATAAGCTTATTTTTTTCTTTCTATCCCTGAGAATACATACAATTATCAAATCCATACATGGAATTAGCATTCTTAAAAGTATTATAGAATCTGCTACAACTGAATGATCTTAACTCAATTATTTAAGACAAAGTGTTTATTTTCTTTTTTATCTATGTGCTGTGTGTCTCAGTTTAGCCACAAGTACTATATAAATATTATGGACATCATAACAGTGTAGTAGCCCGTGACCAATCCCAATTATAAGAAAGAGTTCTTCAGAACTGGAAATACGATTTTGATTGTGGATTGTTCAAAATATTACTTACAGAAATCAAAACTTTATTTCTCATAGTAGGAATGGAAATATAGCTTCCATTTGATACCTCTTGTCTGAATTCAAGCAGGATAGGGATAGCAAAGGATAGAGCAGATGGGCTGTGAATTTGTAGTGACAAAGCAAGGCCAGGTGTGCAATATGCAAGTTATCCCTCATTCATCATTAAAACCAGATGAAGAAGACTTCATAGAATTGTAGAATTGGCAGGGAGCTTGGGAGCTTCTAGTCCAGTGTTTCCCAAACTTTTGACATATGTGTACCCCTTCTATAATTTTTGTAACGCTGAGTACCCCTCATAAAAAACATATGCTTTAATAAAAATCAAAATATATTTATTTTTTCTTTTTTTGGTACATACATAAAATAAACGAAAGTTATATTATAAAGAACATTTATTTGATTCAATGAGAAGGATGAAATTGTTTATGTTGAGATGACAGATCATCATAATTTGGTTCCCTGGTTGTTAATTTTAATCTGAGATGCAGTTCCACGTCCAATAGTCTGTTCCTTTTTTTCGACTTAATGTCTACAAATGCAGAAAAAGCAACTTCGCATAAATATGAAGTTGGAAAAGGCAAGATGTACTTCAGGACTTTTTCTGTTAAAACCGGATACACATGTTGCATTTGTAACCAGAATGATGTTAAAGTACACTCCTTATGTTTATTTCTCAAGAATCCGTCTGAAGCTAACTCCAACAATTGCTCTTCTTCCGCATGCGACAAACCTTCTGGCATGGATGTTGTGTTAATGTTGAACGGATATCTTATAATAATCAATAATTATAATAAATAATCAAAATCAGTGGAACTTACTAAAGCACGATAACAGGCGCCCGGAACTAACTATTAAAGAAGTAAGTTGTCTCTGTAACAAAGTGCAGTATATTCATGCCGTGTCACGCCTCACAAGACTGTCTAACCGTTAGATAACACTGCAATTCTCTGGCGTTTAAACAGCTCCGCGGCTCAACGTCAACTGTTAATGTTCCCGCAGTTTAAAAATGGCCGAACCCGAGCTGTGCGAAGGATGCGCAGAAGTTCCGCCATAATGAGTTGCAATACGATGTACGATGGCCCCAGTTCCCGTGTAAAAACTGCGATACGCGCCTATTTCTTTCCTTGTTCTGTGGGCACAGCTAAGCACGGGTGCATGGATATTCCCACGTGATCCCCACCAAACTCCGGTGCAACGTGTATCCCCACCAAACTCTTCCCGTACCCCTGGGGGTATGCGTACCACACTTTGGGAAACACTGTTCTAGTCCAATCCCTGTTGAACTTTCACCCCAATTCTAGTCCATTCTGCTTCCTGTATCAGGAGTTCCAAGTCTTTGGGGTGAAGCATTTTGGGATTAACCAAATACTGCTAAATATTGCTAAATTTCCATCAATCTCCATCTAGGTCCAAAACTACCTGTCAAATGTGCATATCTTTCCAGAAAGAGGAACAATTTTTTTCGCAAATTGTTTTTGTATATTGCTATTTCTAATACAATTTTTTTTTTGCCCTGTCATCCTTTTGCAAATCAGTTGGCCAAGTCTTCTTCCTAAAGTACAGGGCACTGCTGACAAATTATGGAATATATTGCTGAAGATGAATAGATCTTTGATGCTTTGAGTGTTGTTATAAGATACTGTAATATTGCTACAAAGATAATTATGGGAAAACAGGTTTCCAAGTCTGTTTCAGAATTTGTTTCTATTTATGTAAAAGTATACTGTAAATGTTTCTATATGTATGTAAAAGCAAATGTTTCAGAGTGGCTAGGGGTTTATAAGCAGCTCCAGTGGTAAAACTGTAGAAGTGCAAATTAATTATAGGTAATATTACTGATGATATATGTTTTTAATCTGTAAGTGAAAAATCTTTCACTAGTTTCTTTTCTATGTCTATTTTATATTCTAGCTACCAGTTTGCCTTTTTTGATCAATTTAAATTTCACTATTTTTATAACTTGTGAATAATAATTAAAATAAATTATTTTTTAAAAAAGAGTAGTATTTTAAAAGAAATTCAATAAAATAAAATAAAAAATTTATGGATGTGCATCTCATAAAAGTCTTGATTCCTAAGGTAGGTAGAGATAGTGTTTGACTTATAACCATTCATTCGACCGTTCGAAGTTACAATTTTTAAAATTTATTTTATTAGTTTGTCAAACATGTACAAGATAGCAGGTATGAATATGAATATGGACATGAACGAGGGAAATGAATACAAATAAATGGGGCCAGTAGGACAGGGATGGTAGGCACACTGGTGTGCTTATGCACACCCCCTTTATGGACCTCTTAGGAATGGAGTGAGGTCCATGGTAGACAGTTTAAGGTTGAAGCTGTGAGAGTTTGAGGATGTAACAACGGAGTCGGGTAGAGCATTCCAGGCATTGACCACTCTGTTGCTGAAGTCGTGTTTGGTGCAATCGAATTTGGAGCAGTTTATCTTGAATTTGTATCGATTGTTTGTCCATGTATGATTGTTTTCTGTTATTATTTTTAAAGCAAATAAATGGATTAAATAAATAATAGTTAACCTGTTGTTAGTGTTTCTAGGCCAGTGTTTCCACTTCTTCTAAGACCTATCAGAGCCTATGATAGTAAGACAGTATTGTCCATGTAAAGTACTAGAGTTATAGATCTATTAGCCAGTTCTGGAAGGGAGTCTTTCTTGCTTAAGGCATCTATTACCACATTATTTTAGTAATGAAAAGTATGGAGGCCAAAATACACTCCTGTTGGCATCAAATTTGAAAGGTGCTTGACTACAGTGCATCTCACACTGAAACTGGGGTTCTTGTGAAGTGCATTTAATAGAATGACCATCTATCACTGTAGATGCTTTTAGTTTCTTCCAGACTTGTCTGCTTGAAAGCTACAAACAAGGCAAAAAGGAGTGATTTGAATGGCTGTGTATTTTTTTTCAACTAAATTGGAGTATGGGTATGAAGTTGAAGCTGAATAAATTGTTGACAGGTAAGATGTTGTAGCAGACAATTTTGTGTATTATGCTTAGATCAGACTGCAGGTACTGAAAAAAGTGACTATGATCACTTTTCTCATTTATGACCATTGCAGCATCCTCATGGTCAAAATGCTATGACCTTGGCCACTGGCATCTTATTTATGATAGTTGCAGTGTCCCAGGGTCATGTGATCTTCTTTTGGATCTTTTTTTTTCTTTTTTTTTTTTTTATTGAAAAAGTTTTCAAATACAAGTTTTTCCCCCTTTTCCCCCCCCCTCTTCCCTAACCCACCCTTTCCACCCAACCCCCCCTGTGACTTCTTCACAACAATAGGCTATTTCATAACTAGTTACATACATAATATCTTCCCTTTCCCTTAATCCCTTCTCGGAATACTGACCCTTAACTTGTTAATCTTATAACTCCCATTTTTACGGTAATCTGCCCTTTTTCTCCTCCCCTAAACTTATTGAGTATTATTACAAATTAACCTTTAATCTTTTATATATATTAATATAACATTTTAAATCGGCCTTCTCCCTGCAACCAAATTTATTCAATTCTGTCCACTTCCTCCACTCCTCTAAATATATGACTTGAAATCAGACAATTCTAAATATAATCCACTACCCACTTTACTAGAATATACACATATCTATATATGCATCCCATTTTATAACAATCAGTAAACTAACCTATTTCAGCCCTTCAATTCCTACAAAATCATGCAATACGATTCTAAATATAATCAACTGCCCACTTTACTAAGATATACACATATCTATATATGCATTTCATTATGTAAAAAGAGAAAAGACAATAACTTTAAGTTTATGATCCATATAATATCTTCTTTGATGTCTTTCCACTAGATTGTTAAATCCATCACCCATAATAGGGTAAAATAACATGCTGGTGCAACAGTTTGTTCAAAATCTTCAGTCATCTTCTGCCCCCATCAGTAGTAGATATCCTCACACCTGTATAAAAGTAAAAACAACCACCCGAGTGACATTATAATTATGAATATATCCGTATGGTTATAGTTGTGGTATTCATCAGGATTGTTAATTCCCGTCATCCTACTGAGTAACATCCAGATCTTCTGCATGCCCCGGCAAAACTCTCCTGCCTTATAACTCAAAGTAGTTATAATATATTTCCAAGAGAAAAAAAAGGTAAATAAGAAAAAATTAGATGATTCAAATCCAACAAAGTGAGGCTCTTTCCACTTCCCAAAATCATGGCCTTGCAGAGATCTGCCACAATCCTCAGGATAGTATCAGACAATTGTTCGCCACCACTGTCTTTTCTAATATTCATTCATTTTTTAAAGCGCCTGGCTTCACTGTTGCTTAGTTTATAGTCTGTTTCTATAAGATCTGTTTCTTTTCTTTTTCTTTTTCGGGTTGAATTTCCATCCTCTTTTCTTGCTTACCAATTGTATATCTGCTGGTTGATTTTCATTCTGCTTTGTGGATTGTTCTTGTTGGGTTAATTTTATCATCTCATCTTTCTTCTCCATCACTTGTATATCAACTGATTGATTTGCGCACTTGTCTGTGACTTGATGATTCATCACCTTGGGTTCGGATGACACTGCTCTCTTATTTATAAACAGTCCAGCTGGGGTCTCCAAGGAGTCCAAAGACAATTTATCCATCACAGCCTCTGTAATTTGATGTTTTCCTTTTATTTCCAACTCCTTTTGCTTATCCTGTATTATGCCTAAAGGTGTTAAATTCATTTTTAGAATTTTTTGATAAAAATCTTCCGCTTTTTCAACAGTGTGCAATTGATATCTTACGCCTTGATATCTCAATATTAAACCAACTGGGATGTCCCACCTGAATAGGATATTTCTTTTTTTTAATTCAGTCACTAAAAAGCCAAATTTCTTCCTCTCCATTAACATCTTGGGTGGGAGCTCCTTAAAAATCCAAATCTTTCTTCCATGAAATTGCAAATTGGAATTAAAAGAGTTCTGCACAATATTATTCCTAATTTCTTTATCTGTAAAATAGATCACCACATCTCTAGGCAGTTGCCTTTGCTTTGCCCACCAGGAGTTTATTCTATAAATTCTATCAATCCTGCAATACACTTCATCAGGTTGAACCTTTAAGATCCCAGCCAGAATTTCAGAAGATACTTTCCTTAAATCATCTCTATTATTTTCCTGCAGACCTCTCAATCTAATTGCATATTCTGTAAAGTTATATTGAATCATTAAAACTTCTCTTTCAATCCTCTGTTGTACATTTTCCTCATTACCAATCTTTTGGTCAGTCTCCATTTTAGATTTGTCTTCCAAGCTATTATCCTGAATGTTTATCAAATCCTTTTTAATTTTTTGAGTCATGTCATCCAAATTCTCCTCGACTTCCTTCATTTTAGTCTCTAATAATTCAGTCTTTGCCTCCATCCGAATCAGAAAGCCTGATAAACCATTAGCAACTTTTGAAATCTTTTTATTCAAGAAGTTCTTTTGGATCTTTTGACAAGCCAGATTTATTTAACAACCAGGTTACTAACTTAACAAGTGCAGTGATTCACTTAACTGTAGCAAGAAAAGTCATAAAATGAGGCAAACCTCAATTAACAACTATCCTGCTTGGAAATTGTGGGTTCAGTTGTGGTTGAAGGCAAAGACTACCTATATAAGGCAGTGATCTCAACTTGATTCCATCCAATTCTGCTGGACTTCAACTCTTCTAATTTTCAGCCTGCTCAGCCTGAATGCAGATTCTGTGATGTGATTTATACCAACCATAACAATAATAACTACTGCTGTCTTTTGCAATTGACTGATGGTGATTTTATCAATGCTGATGGTATTCAAGTGGTCCTCCAGATGTTTTGGAATTGCACCCAAGGGGCTTTTTATTATTGGTTTACTTGAAAAAGCTTAAATCCTGCAACAATACTTTTCATATGATTAAGCAACAACATTTGTCCAACCCAGGTTCTGGTAACTGGTTCTGATAACTGGATAAAAATGCCAAATCCAGTCTAAGCACCTGACTGACTATGCAAGCAATCATAACCGCTGCTATATTAAAGAATAGTATAAGGAGAAGTTTTTAAACTAATAACATATGATAGTGATATTTATGTAACAATTGGCTACATTTTGTTCATATGTAGAATGAATATATCGATCCAGAATAGCTTCGATAATGTTGGAAGAAAAATTCATCTGGTTCAGTTCCAAGCCAGAAGAGAAACGCTGGAAATAAAATGGAGACTAGCTGCTTAGGAAAGAAAGTCCATTTATTGATGAATAGAACCAGCAACAGCATGCAGTTCTGGGACAGCTGACAAACTAGCTTGATGAGTGCAAGGGTTTTTATACAATTTACAATGTTTTGTAATTTTGAGGTTTGCTTTGTGTGCTTTTATTATTTGATTGATTTTACTTGTTTCACAAAGGCTCTTGATGGGTCTTGATTATCGACTTACTTGGTCTTAATCCTGTCAGGCATGTGTAATTGATTTTATCCTGTTATCTACTGCCTCTAGCCTATCTTTCTTAATGGACTGGTACTGTTTTCACCTTTCTCAATGAACGAGGTTAAGATCAAGTTCTGTCCTTAATCCCATCATCTGGAGCTGAAGATGTTTTGTTTATGAATATATTGGCCTGGATTTCTTAATGGGCACAAAATATCCATCTCTAAAGACTTCAGGCATCTGCTGGGGGCTATTGAGAAAGATTGGAGCTGCTTTCTGCTTTTAAGAACACATTTCTCCATTTCTCCTTTGGGGAAATATAATATTCTGCCTCTTTTAATATTCCCTAAAATATTTCATTCTTCCAGGAGTGGAAGTGGCGGGGGGGGGGGCCTTCCCACAATAGTGAAATAGATGGCCTATAAATGTAAGTAATACAAATAATAATAGAAATACCGTACTTTTTTTAACTTCTTTATTATATTGATAAGGATACCATCATCATCATCTCCTTTTAATGCCTCCATAATCCTTGTGGGGTGGAATTTGGGCAACTGAATGGAGCTGAGTGTTTACAGGCCGGATACCCTTCCTGTCACCAATGCAGAGTTATATTCAGCAGGTATATTCTCATCGTGTCCAGAGAGAGAAATATCTGCCTCCTGATTGTGAGGTGAGAGCTCCCCCTCTAGGCCACTGCACCACTCAGTGATAAGGATAACATATACTTGAAAAATATTATAAATTTCAAGCCAATAATTTCGAACACTCCCCCAATTGCTTTACCAGGTTGGGAAAGTTCCTAAACCTTATTGGCAGAGGATATGACTTGCTTGCAAATTGTTTGACTTTGCATTCTCATAATAGCTTCAATTCATTGATTTAGTTTTTTTTAGTTTTAGTTTTTATTGAATTTCTATACCGCCCTACTCCCGAAGGACTCAGGGCGGTGCACAGCCATGAAATAAAACACATAGATATACAAAATTTAAAACCGAATAAAATGAATTAAATAAATTTGGCTGAATTGATACCCATAATTTAAAATACCCATATTTTAAAATACAGTAAAAATTTAAAATTTACACTTAAAAGGGAGAAGATTTAGGCGAGGCCAGCTTGATGAAATAAAAGCGTCTTCAGCTCGCGGCGGAAGGTGCGCAGATCCGGAATCCTCCGTATCTCTGCGGGGAGCTCATTCCAGATCGTCGGTGCCCCCACAGAGAAGGCTCTCCCCCTAGGGGCCGACAGCTGACATTGTTTGGCGGACGGCACATGGAGGAGCCCCTCTCTGTGGGCTCTGATTTAATAGCAGGGCTGGGAAAGGCTTTGCCCGAAGAAGTTTGGAGTAGGTGATTCTATACTACATAGGTCAAAGGCTGATCTGAGATTTTTTAATGATTATTTCTATGATGTGCAACTTGCAGTAATCATGCTTTTACTACTTGGCAAAGTATTTATTTATTAGACTTATAAAGCCGCCCAACTTTATAACTCACGTGGGAGGACACACTCTGGACTTGGTTTTTATCTCTGGTCAGTGGCGGAGTGGTCTGGATATAGGGGATATAGTTATTGAACCCCTGTCATGGTCTGACCATTCTCTCCTGAGACTGGACCTTTCGACCGCTGCACCCCACTGCAGGGAGGTGGAACCGACCAGGTGGTTCCGCCCCAGGCGCCTGATGGATCCTGATAGGTTCCAGAGGGAGCTTGGGCCAGTTCCTGAAACTCTGGCTCACGACTCGGCTGAAGATCTGGTGGCTGCCTGGGATAGGACAGCTGCCGGTGCTCTGGACCGAGTCGTCCTTTTGTGGCCTCTGACCCAACGCTGAACCTGCCCGGCCCCTTGGTTTTCCGAGGAGCTGAGGGAGATGAAGCGCCGGAAAAGACGCCTAGAGAGTGGTTGGAGGGCCAGTCGCTCTGAATCCGACCGAACACTAGTTAGGTCTCATATTAAGACCTATCTAGTGGCGATAAAAGCGGCAAAGTGTAACCACTTTTCCGCTCTTATTGCATCGGCAGATAACCGCCCAGCCGCCTTGTTTAGGGTGACTTGCTCCCTCTTACATCAGGGAGCGCGGGAAGACCCCTTGCAAGGGCAGGCTGAGGATTTTGCACAGTATCTGCACGATAAAATCGCTCAGATTCGGGAAGGCTTGGACTCTGACTGGGTAGATCCCGGTGGGGTGACTGAGGCTGGTCTTGAGAATGTTACCTGGGATGAGTTTGACCCTGTGACTCCTGAGGATGTGGACAGGATCCTGGGGAGGCTAAACGCAACCACATGTTTATTGGACCCGTGCCCCTCCTGGCTGGTACTGGCCGGGAGGTAACACGAGGCTGGCTCCAGAGGATCATAAATGCTTCTTTGAGAGAGGGTTTCTTGCCTCCCACCTTGAAAGAGGCGGTGGTGAGGCCCCTCCTCAAGAAGCCTTCTCTGGACCCGGCCGTTTTGGCAAACTATTGTCCGGTCTCCAACCTTCGCTTTGTTGCGAAGGTTGTGGAGAGTGTGGTTGCGCGACAGCTCCCACAGTTCCTGGATGAAACCGTCTATCTAGATCCGTGCCAGTCCGGCTTCAGGCCTGGGTACAGCACGGAGACGGCATTGGTCGCATTGGTGGATGATCTCTGGAGGGCTCGGGACAGGGGTTGTTCCTCTGTTCTGGTCCTGTTAGACCTCTCAGCGGCTTTTGATACCATCGACCATGGTATCATGCTGCGCCGGCTGGAGGGATTGGGAGTGGGGGGCACCGTGCTGCGGTGGTTCTCCTCCTATCTCTCTGACCGGTCGCAGTCTGTGTTGGCAGGGGGGCAGAGGTCGACCTCGAGGCACCTTGCTTGCAGGGTGCCGCAAGGGTCGGTCCTCTCGCCGCTCCTGTTCAACATTTATGTGAAGCCGCTGGGTGAGATCATCCGTGGTTTTGGGGTGCGATGCCATCTGTACGCTGATGACACTCAGCTGTACATTTCCATCCCAGACCACCCCAATGATGCCCTCGAAGTGATGTCCCAGTGTCTGGAGGCCGTGCGGGTCTGGATGGGGAGGAACAGGCTTCGGCTCAACCCTTCCAAGACCGAGTGGCTGTGGATGCCGGCGTCCCGGTATAGCCAGCTGGTGCCATCGCTGGCTATTGGGGGTGAGTCACTGACCCCCACAGAGGGGGCTCGCAACTTGGGCGTCCTCCTGGACACACGGCTGTCTTTAGAAGAGCATATGACGGCCGTGGCCAGGGGGGCTTTTTATCAGGTTCGCCTGATATGCCAGTTGCGCCCCTTTCTGGATCGGAACTCCTTGTGCACAGTCACTCATGCCTTGGTTATGTCACGCCTGGACTACTGTAACGCTCTCTACATGGGGCTCCCCCTGAGGAGCACCCGGAGGCTCCAGCTGGTGCAGAATGCAGCTGCGCGGGTGATTATGGGAGTGACGTGGCGCTCCCATGTAACACCTCTCCTGCGCGAGCTGCATTGGCTCCCGGTGGTCTTCCGGGTGCACTTTAAGGTGTTGGTTCTCATCTTTAAAGCGCTCCATGGCTTAGGGCCAGGGTATTTGCGAGACCGCCTGCTGCTACCGATAACCTCCCACCGGCCAATACGCTCTCACAGAGAGGGCCTCCTCGGGGTGCCGTCGGTCAGGCAATGTCAGCTGGCGGCCCCCAGGGGGCGAGCCTTCTCTGTGGGGGCACCCACCCTATGGAATGAGCTGCCTCCTGGAATACGATTGATCCCGGACCTCCGGACCTTCCGTAAAGCCCTGAAGACGTTTTTATTTCATCAAGCCGGCCTAGCCTAAATGGTTTTTAATTGGGATTTTAAATTTTATGGATTTGGGGTTTTAAATTGGGTAGCCAATGATTTAATTCTTTTAATTATCTTAACTTTTGTATTTGTATGTTTTTTAATTTTGGCTGTTCACCGCCCTGAGTCCCTCTGGGAGAAGGGCGGTATACAAATTAAATTAATAAATAATAAATAAATAAACTTAAACAATGTGACCCAAAAAGGAAATAAGTATTACAGCTGGTAGAAAAATCCAGGGCCTGGAGGATTACTCTTATATTTTAAACTGTACAGTATATCTATATACTGTATCTCTTCCAGCTCTGTTTAACTTTTCAAACGCTTTGTGTGTCTACAGCAGCACAAAGCCCTCTACAGGGACACTTCTGGAATTTCCTAGCTTTCACCTAGGAAAAGTTGCATAGATATTTGGGAAAAACAAGAAATTTCTAAATGAAGTCTTCAGGCTCTTTAAAAATTAGACTGAGCTAAAAATTATCTTTTGATTACTTTATGTTCTTTACAAATGCAAATACATGTAATCCTTGTTTTACAACCACAATAGAGCCCAAAATTTCTGTTGCTAAGTGGAACATTTGTTAAGTGAGTTTTAGAACCTTTTTTTACCATAATTATTAAGTGAACCACTGCAGTTAATTTAGTAAATACAGTTATTAAGTGAATCTGGTTTGCTCATTGACTTTCCTAGTCAGAAGGTCGCAAAGGTGATCACATGATCTTGGGACACTGCAACCCAGGGGTGAAATCCATCAGGTTCTGACAGATTCTGGAGAACCGGTAGTGGAAATTTTGAGCAGTTCGGAGAACTGGTTGTGGAAATATTGAGTAGTTCGGAGAACTGGCAATACCACCTCTGGCTGGCTCCAGAATGGGAGGGGAATGGGAATTTTGCAATATCCTTCCCCCAGGAGTGGTGTGGGAATGGAGATTTTGCAGTATCCTTCCCCTGCCATGCCCACCAAGCCACACCCACCAAGCCACACCACGCCCACAAGCACGCCCACAGAACCGGTAGTAAAAAAAATTGGATTTCACCAGTACTGCAACCATCATAAATATGAAGCAGTTGCCAAAAATCTGAATTTTTTAAAATTTTATTTTATTAAAGATAAACAAACAAAAACATACATACTGAATTTTTATCACATGATTACAGGGATGCAATGGTCATAATTGTGAAAAAAGATAATAAGTCCCCCCATTTTTTTGGGACTGTTGTAACTTCAAACAGTCACTAAATGACTGTTTAGTCATTTGTAAATTGAGGACTATCTGTACAATCCCTGACTGGTCTAATAAATATTTCTTCACACTCAAAAAGAAAAAAAAATGCTGGACATAAAATGTGTCCTATCAAAGCATGTAGTAGAAAGGAGCTGATTTTTGAGACTATTCCTGGTTTGGTAATTTGATAAAAGGCCAATCAGGAACTGCGGAAGTCTCTAGATTTAGTAACTTTTCTCTGAGAAAAGCTGCAGAGAGGATATGCCTTCAGCCAGCTCTGCTCTACTTGTTCTCAATTTAATGACTTCCTCCTCTTCCAAGTATGTGCTTGCTCAGCTAACACTACCATTATTATAATACTGTTCAGGTAATTGCAACTTAATCTTTCCAAAATCGTATTTATAATATCAGGGGTGAAATGCTACTGGTTAGGGCCAGTTCGCTTGAACCGGTAATAAAAAAAGTAAAAAAAAATGTTCCGAAGATTAGCTGAGCGACACACCATCATTGGAACTTTTTTTAAAAAACTTTTTAAAGCATTTTTTTACTACCGGTTCCAGAGAACTGGTAGTAAAAATGATTTTAAAAAGTTTTAAAAAAAGGTTCCCAAGCTCGCACACAACAGCTCACGTGCAACAGCTGATTTCCTGCCAGCTGTTCTACTTCCCTTCCAAAGCCTTCTTTTGGTGCGTACTGTGCATGCACATGCACAGTGTGTGTTTGGTGTCTATTGCGCATGCATGTATTGCGCAAGCACAACACGTGCTTGGCACGCAGCACGCATGCACAGCCAGTGAACCAGTAGTAAAACGGTTCAGATTATACCACTGTAGAATACTGTATAAACACATTGATTCCTATTAATAAGTGGATAATTTCATGCTGTCATATGAAACCTTTGTTCCATGTGAGGTTAATAGAGTAGGAATTATAACAAGTCCATAGGTAGGAACTGAAGGATCAACATGCCAAGTTCAGTTTCTTTTTCTTATTAAAGTTGGCTGGGAAAACCTCTTGCCCATGAAATACCTGTTCTTCTGAGCAATTCATATTCAGAAGAAGTTGGCATTTAACATTTGGAGAAAAGTTTAAACTTCTGAATGTTGTGAACAAGGGGGGATGTTTTCATTAAACCTTGAAATGCTGCTGTTTTTCTTCATTAAAAATACTTTCAACTTCACAGATGCATCTCTGTGGAGCAAGCATAATGGATGAATAAATGCCAACGCATGCACCCCTGATTCTGGCAAGCAGTGCTTACCATATATCACACTTATTCTCTACTGCAATTTCAGATAGCAAATGGCAGATCTCTGAAGGGTTTCCCCTATGGATCAGCTAGCAGGAGACTCCTTGATTATATAGCAATCTGATCTGACCAGATGGCATTGAATCCTAGGATCTACAGTGAAAGGAAGCTTACATAAATCTCCTTCTTGTCTTCCTCATTTCAAAGATATGCTGCTCTACTCTGGATTTAGCAAAGCTGGAATCTTTGTTGTTCCCAAATATGAAAGAATGGAGTTACTAATGTGAATAACACATTTGCAACGTTTTCTTCCCGTGTGTACTTGAAGAGAATGTTCTAATAAAGTTTGTAAAACGTGTCATTAATCAAGAAAAGGCCAGCATCTCTACTTAGGTTATAAAAATATAAGCATCTGGCATTTTAATATATTGCACTTAATGGCACCATCTATTAATTTCTTGCAGTTAGTTATGGCTTTTAAATTTACCATAGTAATTGTTTTAAGGATGATATAAAAGGTTTAATATAAAGCGTTTATTCCCCAACACAGGGACCTCTACTTGGGATGGGTTTGGTCTCTTAATTTCGCAGTTTGGAAAAGTATGTTCTCAGAATGAATTACTTAGATATATGAAAGTTGGCAATTTTAAAAATCAGTTTTACTGTACATTTGTTATATCATAGAAATTGAAATGTGCTTACAACTGAACTAGCTAAAAAATAAAAAATCCAAGCCTGTTCTTTTACTTCATTGACAGCCATGATTTTCTATATTGAACTATTCAAGAAGAATTATTTTTAGCATTAAGGAACAAATAGCCTTTATTTCTTAATTTTTCAAATTTCAAAATCCTGCGTTTATTTCTGCAATGTACAGAATTTTGTTATTTTGTTAACAACCGAAGAATTGGTTAACTATTGGCTAAATAAAATTATACACCTAAGAATATATTTTAACTGATGATAATATCCAGAGGGATTTTCCCCCATAGGTCTCTTCAGGACCCAATTTAAAATTTCAGAGCTTGAAATGCATAGGAGACTGTATTTGTGGGCTGTGGGCTGCATGCCTGATGTCGATACTCTCCACAATGTCCCTTCCATTTCTGATCTTGGGATCTTCACTGCAAAGATCTGAAGAAAACTTTAAATATTCTTGGAAGATTGTTGTGAGCTGAAAACCCAGATATTAGAGGGATATGCAGTGGTGTGTAATAAATGTTTACGAACTGTGTCTGCTGGCTGCCATACAGCTGATTGGCATGTTAGGTACATTGATTCAGCTCTGCTGTCAACCAGATCACAAAATTTCTGAAAATTTAAACTCTTGCTAGCCAGTACAAGTTGGCTCCAGCACACCACTGATTATCTGCCTCAATAATGCTTTTGAGAAGGCTCATCTGAACTCAAGTCAATGTTGAGGCAGATGCTAAATAACCTAGTTATGGAACTCTTCCACCATCTTTAATTTTACAGTGCAATTGAACTTAAACATTTAGTTGAAAAAACTATATGTATTTCATGTGGTTGTATAATATTCTTGGGCATGTCCACAGGCTTCAAATCATTTTCTGTGTAATGGAGCTTAGTAATGTATTTCTGTGACACAGCTGTAAGTCAGAGGTGGAACTCAGTCATTATTGTAGCCTAAGCTCTATCAAGCTTTATAGTTTAAATAAAACTGTTCACTCTGAAATTTAAAAAAAAAAAAGCTTCTTCTACACATCATAAATTGTTCTCTGCATTGCATCTTTAGTCTGTACAAATGACATCAAGTACACAATGGAGATCAAAAGATGGCTCACTTTTAATTTAGTATGTTCTTACCATTAGTAGTATATTTTAGTATTTAAGATAATATTAGTTATGATTCTCTTTTCTTATTCATTTATTCCCTTTTGATGCTATCTAACTTCAACCAACTCTGTAACTTCAATCTAATTCTTTATTAATCCAGGAAGACTGAATTCTGTTCTAAAGTTTCCTAAAATGAATTATTTGTGATTTCTTCTCTGGTGTTCCATATTTTGTTCTGTACCTTTTCATTTTTAAGATATTGTTGGCCTTTGGGAAAGTTTTGATTGGAATCCTTCGGCGATGAGTTTCAATGTATTGCAATATTTCTCAAGAACCCCAGGTGAGATTTTAAAATGTTCCATATGTTTCCTGTAGAATTTTGATCTTTCCTTTCTCTTTCCTGCAATGACTCTTGAATGTTTTGCTGAGATTTCTGCTCTGCATTTATTCATATAACAAGTAGTTGTAGAAATTAAATGAAAAAAACCAAACCCAAATCTATTCCTTCATGGACTTTGGAAAAGCTGCCATATTTTTGTTAAAATTAGATTCTGAAATCAGTGAGAGTTAAATCCCATTAGCACATTCCCCCTTTTGCTGTCCACAGACTGACCAGTTACACAGATAATTAGAAATCTTAATTAAGAAGCATTCACTGGAATATGAAGTTATCCTGCATGAATGGAAAAAAAAATTGTACTTAAAACTTAAAATAATTTCTAACTCAAATTAGCTTTTATTGTCCCCAAACATCAGTTATATTTGTCCTGTAAGTGCTAAAACTTGCTTTATAAATCTTTCTTGAAAATATTCTTTATGTACAGTAAATTGGATTATTGTTTGTCTTGCAAAGTTTCACAATGTTAGGATGACTTTCTTCAGCTTCTTACATTGCCAAATTTCTTTCCTTATTTCTTTTTCTTTAGCCTTGAGACTTCCTAGTAGATATGCCAGAGGTTCAACCATACAAGGCAAGTGTCACACAGGAGCCAGATGAAGAGTGTCTGTCCATAAATAATATGATGAGATGTTATTTACAGAAACCCATACTGGATTGGTTATCTTCCAGGACAACAAGGTTTAAGTGATGGTTAAGTGATTACTCAGCCATCAGTCACAAATCCTGCAGCTCATTTGTCACCAATGGCCAGAAACAAGACAAATGAGCTGCAGGGTTTGTGACTGATGGCTGACTAATCAGACCCAGCAGCTGCAGGACTACTGGAAAAAAAAGTTTTCTTACCCAAAACAAGTACACAAAGATTGAAAACAAGAAAATAATTATATTATTACTACAAATCAAATCTACCAAAAAGAAGAAGTCTGAAAAAAATGAACAAGTTCCTAAAAGACAACATTCAGAACCAAAAATAACAGAATAGAGACAAGCAGATTATCTTTGATTTATAATACAAGATAAAGAATTCACAAAAGCAGAATTGGAAGATCTACTCAGGGCAAAGAAATCAAAACCTTCCTAGAAGAACATAGACTTTAGAGGGAAACCAGGTGAAGTCAGAAATAGAGGAAGTCAACATAGCTATTGAACTGTTTACATTTGCAAATCAGGCACCCTCTTTTCTATGTTCTCCTTAGAAAGAACAAAACCTTCTAAAAAAAAGGACAATTAAAAGAAAAAAAAATAACTGGACATCTATAATGACACAAAACAATAGAATAAGATTGCCTGTATTGAATTTTGTTCCAAAGAAACAGCTAGCACAAATATTAAGAGATGCCAATATTTTAATATCAAATATAAGCTTCAGTTCATCAGGAGAAACTAACCAAGTAATGTGCAGGACAGTTGCAGTGATATCTGTATACCTGGGATGCATAATTAACAAACACACAAATACACAAAACAAAGCCAAACAGTACACCATCAAAATGGAAGATCAGGCTGCGGAATAAGATCAGGAACCCAAGATCAGATGCAAGCAAGCTAGTACAGATGGAAGAAAAGAAACTGGAAAACAAGACCAAAGAATATTCAATAAAAAAATATTGCATCTTGGAACACCTGGAACACCACTGGCATTGACAAAATCACCATCAGTCAATTTCAGAAAACAGCATTACTTGAATGGCTTACATCACTTAAAACCAGGAAACAACACTTGCCTATCCCAGGTCCATGGAGAGGACTTGATAGGTGGATAAAAATGCCAAATCCAGCCTAAACATCCGGCTGACTATGCAACCAACTAAAATAATATTCATCTCATTTTGACTGTCAGCCTTTAATTTTGTTCACTAATTTCACTTGCTAAGTTCCTTTTTAGAAACTCCATTCACTTGATAATGGTCACAATGATAATATTAATTAGGTCTGTCATCTCAAATGATAGGGCCTTCTTGGTTACTGGCCACATAATTATAGACTCTTGGCTGAAATGTTTGGAAGATCCCCCATTCCCTTTTACAATTAAATATGAGATAGAGGGGAATAAGCAGCATCTTAACAGCCTGTATATTAGGATGAGCATCAGTGAATCCAAATCATGAAGTTTGGTCAGGAACTCAGCTAATTGTATTTATTATCTCCTAACACCCTGCCTTAGAGAACATTGAGTGCTTTGCTTCCAATATTCGTGATCTATTTGTGTCTGTTTGGATTGTTCTGAAATCTACTAATAAATAATAAAGATGCTGATTTTTCCAGCTAAATTTCTAGGGATGTTAATTGCAAACATTTTGCTGATCTCAGTGTAGTCACTGCAGAAACAAACCCATACGCATAATATCCAACAGCCTTTCTCCCATCTTGTCACTTAATGGTTGCATTTTTTTTACAGGAATGCAACATAGGATGATTTTCAATCTGGTCTTGAACTGCTATCCAATATTAATTTATAGCTGCTATCAAGGTTCATGTCTCTGACGACCACTTTGTGTTAGTCTGCTTTCTTCTTGTCCTTGTACAGCAAAGGTGATTAGCAAGCATGTAGTGGAGCACATAACACCAGATATGTCACTGGAAGGAAAAATCACAAAATTGTGTCTCACTTATTTTGCCCATGTCATGTGGGGGAATTCACTGGAGAAAGCAATTATGTTAGAATGAGTTAGCAGTAAAAGGACATCAAAGCTGACACAAGCCAGAGCAAAGAAATAGTGCAAGATGGGAAGATGTAGAGACCTGGCCTGTAGAATCACCAAGAGTTGGACACAACTGAATGGACACATCATCATCATCATCACCACCACCACCACCATCATCACTTTATTCTCGTTTGACCTGTAAAAGTGGATAGAGTCCTTAGGAATGTAAGCACAGCCACTGTGAATTAGATCCCTGCCCTTTCTAGTTGTAAAGGCTGCCTGAGAGGTGATAGGTAGGTGGGTGCACGATTAATACCAGGGGTAATACCAGGGGTGTTCCTGGCATCATTTAAAGAGGTACTGGTCCCCTTCTAGTCTGATAAAGAATGAAGAGCATCCAGAAGTTGCAGCTGAGTCTAGGTGTGTTTTGTCTAGAGTTGCACATATAACAGCTCTGCTACATGAGGAGTTTCTGGATCCAGTTCAAAGATCTGTTTCTGGATCCAGTTCAAAGTGCTCCTTTTAAAGTCCTTCATGGCATGGGTACAGGTTACCTGAGGAACTGTTCCTATCTAGACCTATCCCACCCGATCAGCAGGGTGCATATATTAAGGATCTTGTTAAAGAATTTTGGCTAGTAAGGTCTAAGAAGGTAGCCTTCTCTGTTCAATATAACATCTTGTGCCCAGAGGTGAGGCAGGCCCTCACTCTTTTGGTCTTCTAGAAGATTGACTAGACCTGGATCTGTCAACTGGCATGGGGCCTAAGAATGATATTCAACCCTGGAAATGTTTGGTGGCCTATAGGCACTCCTTGTGATGACCCGGGGCGTGACACAAGCACAACACAGCCAGAAAACTGGTGTGAATCTATGCTCCCAATGCCCTTTCAACTCTCTGGCCTGGAGAGAGCTCTTCCACCAACCTGCAATAGTCTCTGGATGACAATACTTCAGTCCCAAACATTGTAAGTAGAAAACTTCAAACTATAAATCCAACAAGGCAATATGAGGTAATTAGTCTGGCAGGGCAGCAAGATAAGGAGTTCCAAAAGTGAAGTAGCACGGCAGTAAATCAGACTAGTTGGGAGGATGCCAGGAACTCAGATAAACAGTGAACACGATGAACTCAGTGTTTGTTCCTAACAACCGCCCCTCCCATTTACCTCTTCTTTAAACTCCATCAGCAGGTGTGCCTTGTGAAAGGAATCGTGGCCCTTTCCTCCCTCATAAGCCACACAACCCACATCTCTTCTCCGTTCTTCCCTGCACTGCCTAGGATAAGGAGGAGGTGGGCCTTGATTTTCATCTGAACCGCCTTTCCCTAGTTCTACCTCTCCCCTGCTCTGCCCAGCCTGGTTTTGCCCTTCCCCAGTTTCTTCCACAGCCAACAGAGCCATTCTCTCTCGCTCTCTGTCAGTTGTTCGTCTTCCCTTCGGATTGAGACTCTGACAGGGGCATGATACTCCTTCTGTGACTAACTTTTTAAACTTTTAATTTTTAACTTTGTTTTTAATTATGTTTCTAACTTTGTTTTTTCCCCCATTATCATATGGTTTTTACCACCCAGAATTGCTTAGGTGAGATGGCAGTATAGAAAATTGATAAATAAATAAAATATAAATTTACTGCTGCATTCTTTATTTTTCTTTTCATGTGAGACCAATCATGAAATGGCTGAGGATATTTTACTTAACAATTTCATTGTCATTCAGTCAAATAAAATACAAAGAGAATATGCAGGAACTAACTAACTATATGCAGGCAATATGGGTATTCGGTGTATTATAATTTATGTTGATGTTTCCCAACCTCAGCAACTTTAAAATGTGTAGACTTGTCCCAGAATTTTCCAGCCAGTATTGACCAAAGTTTTGCCCTGCTATCAAAATTGCCAAAGCTGAACACATTTTTTTTTACACACATGGCTTGAGACATGTTCATTTATTTTTTTCCTCCCATTTGTAGAGCAGTTTTGAAATTAGAGAATTGCCCGTGCCAATATTATTATTTAAACATTTGTAACTAATAGGAAGTGAAGACTTTCATGTTCACAATGAACACATAATTAAAATGTTTAAGTTTTTATTTATCAGTTTGTGTTCCATCACAACCATTCAAGACTTTCAGCAGCATTTAATAATAAATAAAATACAAAAATTAAACTGTTATGTATGTAGATTTTGGGCGGGCAGTTTGAATTAATTGACCATCAGATGACTGGCTGACCACCACAGCTGCAAGGCATATAAAGGGAGCTGTTTCCCCTGGTCAGTCGCTGGGTTCTCACCCTACAATAAAGAGCTGTTGTCACTCACTGCCTGGCTTGCTGTGTCCTCCTTCACCCAACTTAACATTGGCGACAAAGGTGGGATTTTGAAGCCAGAAGCCACGGACAGAGCTGAAGTCACGAGCCGACAAGAGAGCTGCAAACCTGAATCCAGCCAGGCGAGTGAGCGGAGCAGTTGGAGAATCTACCAAAGATGTCTGCTTACATGCCGCCAGCGCCTTTCAACCCCGCGGAAGAGGAGTGGGGATCCTACATTGTCAGGAATAAATGCCTTGCCTCTGACCCAGAGCTAGAGGTAGGGGGGCTGGACAGGCCAGCCCACAAGGTACACCCTAACCCAATAGCCCCTCCTTACCTTAGCCACGCCCAAGGGGTACTTAAGGGTCAGCCATGCGGTCCTGCTCCAGTTCCGGAGATGTACCTGTATTGATGAGATGTCCAGTCAATAAACAATAAACGATTTAAACCAGAACTGCTTGTTGGAATTATTGGGCACGATCCTCGAACATATCTGACAAAATGGTAGCAGAGGATGGTTCGGCAGCCCAACCCAAACATTCCACAAGCATGCAAAGAACCAAGACGGAAAGGATGAACACCAGAGCGTTCACCAAGGAGATGGCAGAACGACCTGCCCAACCCGAAGCCACCCGAGGAGAGGCATCTGAAGCAAGTGGCCTACTCCACCACCCACGCACCCCTGCCAGACGCGGAGAGGAGTGGGACGAACACGAGACCCCAAAAGGGGAAAAGCACGACCTAAAAGGAAAACTCCTGGACCTGATAGATTCATCGCAAAGCAACACCGACCTCATCGCGGAACTACGGAGCCTAATCGAAGGCTGCGAAGCAGCGAGTGAGGAAGATGAGGATGAATCCGAATGCAGCGGCGGAGAAGCGGTAAGGGAGAGAACCCCCCACCGAAAACCCGCCAAGGGAGCCGAAGGGGTTTTCGCGCCTTTTTCACGGCGGCCATCTTGGGAGGCGGCGTCATCAAAAATGGCCGACCACCCACCAATAGATTCCCGAGATTTAAATCTCATGGCGGGAATCGGGGCCTATCCCAAGGTAACCCCCCAAGAATGTCACAAACAAAGAGGAAACCCAAGGCCCAAAGCCACAGGCTCGCCCACCGAGCCCGAACTCAACAAGGCAATCGAATTGATCGCCGCAGCCCTGGGGGACAAGGTGAAGCTACCGGACACGCACCCCGGTGCCAGGCCCAAGCGCAAAGGGGACCCTAACGCGAGGAGGCCCGACACCGACACCCATCCCGAGGGACCGATCACCGCCGCGTGGATCCAGAGCCACCCAGGGCCCCCAAGAAGCCTCCCCCTAAAAACGGAACACCGGAGGCGATGGGACTACTCACCGGACCTACGAACTGGACCAGACCCATGGCCCGCGGGGCCATCCACCGGCAGGGGACGTCCATCGGCAGGCAGGGGACTCGGCCCGACACCCGGAGGCGACACCCGCACGAGGCCGGGCCATCCAGGACCATCCGCGGCGCCAACCGGACTCCAGGCCCTCGACGACGATCCTCACCGCTTCCCGAGGCTCCAGACGACGAACCACGACGATCCCAGACGAGCAAGGCCGACCGAGGAGGAACCGAAGGTCCATCCGGAGGATTGGGGCCTATACCAGGGAGCTACGGAGACAAGCTCCTCACTCCACGGCGGCTGGGAAGAAATGAACTTCGCGCACGCGCAATGCGCCCCTACAGGAGAAACGGAAGAAGACATAGAGCTACACCGACGCATGCACACAGAGACAAGTCAGTTCAGACTCGCCACAGTCGTTCCCCTGCCTTATTGTGAGTTCCCTTACGTGAGGAACCATGGACAGCGACATAATGTGAGTAACTTAAACTATAACTCAGGGGCTTTGCCAAGTGACTTCCCCAAACTAAGGCTAGATGGGGAGAATTTCCTGGACTGGAACCAACAGCTCCAGGTCACCCTACTCAAAGAAGACCTACTATCCATAGTCACTGACTATGGACCTTTGAGCTAGATTGTACCCATCATAAAGCATACTGCATTGTTATAGCTAGTATCACCCCCAGTATTTACCCCAGCATCAGGCATCATCTGACTGCTCTAGAAGTAATACAGAGGATGCACAAACTATTTTACTGCCAGAGCGTGGCAAGCACCACCAGGCTATCCAGGGAATTCTATGCCACCAAACACAAAGCAGGGACCCCAATGAGTGAACATCTATTATCCCTAAACGCCACCAGAGCCCAGCTAACACAAAGGGGGGAGGTCATAAGCGAAAGGACCATGATAAGTATCATTGTGAACTCCCTGGACCCCAGCTGGGACACCTTCATTACGCAAATAGACAACCTAGGGACAGGAAAGCTCTCACTAGAGTTACTAACGAGCAAACTAATAGCTGAGGATAGCATCAGAAAAGATCGCTCAATAAGCCGCAGGGAGCAGAGGCCCAGTAAGAAGGTCGAGCCACAGAGCAGGAACCACAGCAACGCAGAATGTTACTTGTGTGGGTCAAGGAACCACTACAAAAGGGACTGCCCTAGAAACACAGGGGACAGGGACAGGCAATGTAGGAGGGACAGATCAGAGTCAAGGACAAGATACACAAGCAGACACTCACCTGAGGACAGGCACAGACGTAGGGATTCACCTAACCCCAGGGACAGGAGAAACCACAGGGACAGCTCCAGGGAAAGTCAAACGGGTTCTCTGTATGGCATAGGAGACCAGGGGCAACACACAAACCAGGACAGGATGGAAGGTACATGGCTGCTGGATTCAGGAGCCACAAACCATACCACGTATGACCGTGATCTACTAACATCATTCACAGAGGAGAGTTTCATAATAAAGGTGGCTAACCAGAATAATGTGCAAGTAACAGGCAAGGGCAATGCACACGTGCCGGGGATAGGGGAGGTACAAGGAGTGTTACTGGTACCCAATATACCCTATAACATCCTCGCTACACTAAAGTTAAGCAAGGACAACAACGTTGAAGTAACCTTCAAGGGAGGAAAGGTGCAGGTAACTAGAGGGGGCAAAAACGTAGGGAAAATAGTAATCAGCGGAGAACTCCCCTTCTACCACCCAGTCTGGGACAAGCAACCCAGAGTAAACAACCACCATAAGGCCAGCCCCGATAACACAAGTAGGGAAATAGAGGGGGTTAACCACACACACGACAACAATGAAACAAGTGAGCATGAGGCAACCAGAAAAGAAAGGCCAGCGATAGGGAAGCCCATACACGACAATTGCGCTCACCTATTACACAGAAAGCTAGGACACATTAGCTTCCCCGTGGTGCAGAAGATGATGGAGTGCTCTGAAGGTGTAAAAATAAAGAATTGTGAGAACTATCTCGAGTGTTCTGTTTGTAAGAGCTCCAAATTAAAAACCAAACCTAGGCCCAAAAAGTCAGTACGCACTACAGACTCAACCTTTCAACTCATACATATGGATCTAGTGGGACCACTAAGGCCCTCCATTAAATACAGGAAAAGGTACTTCCTGACCATAGTGGATGATTTCAGCCGCTATGGCTTCGTGTACACACTAAAACAGAAGAGCGAAGTATTCCAAAAATTCAAGGAATTCTACGCTAGGGTAGAGACACAACACAATACCAAAATCAGGCAAATAATGACAGACCGGGGGTCTGAATTTTTATCGAGCAACTTCTCGCAATGGCTAAAGGCACGCGGGGTAGTCCACTACACGTCTTCCCCATTTTCGGCCTTCCAAAACGGAGTGGCGGAACGAAAAAACGGAATGCTGCAGACCATGATGAAGTGCGCATTAGAGGATGCAGGCCTGGAACAACACTTCTGGTCGGAAGCACTTATTTATTCAAACTATACTCTGAACAGGCTATGGTCCAGCGTACTAAACAAAACTCCATATGAGTTAATGTACCAAAGGAAGCCACAAGTATCGCATTTACACATATTCGGGGTCACAGCAGATGTACACATCCCCAGGCAATTGAGGCAAAAGGGGGACAGGGTATCCCGAAGGCTGAGGTTCATGGGATATGAGCCAGGAACAAAGGGATATAGGTTCATAGACAGCAACAACAACTTCGTAATCTCTCGAACAGCAGTTTTTCACGAAAATGCCAACTGGTCCAAGATACACCTCAACGAGGTGTTCCTTAGCAAGGACGGACCGGGGAACACTCAAAGGGGAGTAACACCTAACACAGGAAAGGGTACAGAACAGGAAAGAATCAAAAGCGAGAGGCAGGAAATACTAGTGAAGGAGTGGAAGGAGAACCACCCACACATCAAAGTGGACTCACTCACTGAGAAAGAAGCCAGGTACATGCATGACACAGAGACGCCCCCTGACAGGCCAATCAGAGCGAACAGGGGCAAGGTGCCACAGAGGTTAGGGGATTACGTATTATCTATCCACACTAACCAACTAACCCCCAACACATATGAAGATGTGCTAAAACTACCAGATGAGGAAAGGGCAAAATGGGAACAGGCCATGGAGAAGGAAATGGATAGCCTGAGGGAACTAAACATATACACTCCCTCTGAGGTCCCAGCAGGAAAAACGACAATAGGCACCAGATGGGTCTACAAAATCAAGACACTAGAGGAAAACAAAACTCTCTACAAGGCTAGACTGGTAGCGCAGGGGTTTGCTCAAAGATACCCTGATGATTACACAGAAACATACTCCCCCACAGTCAGGGCCGAAAGCGTAAAATGTGCGTTAGTCATCGCATCACTGCTAGGGCTGGAGGTACACCAATTCGACGTACAAACCGCCTACCTGCACGCTAAGCTTGACAAAGAGATTTATGTAAGAGCACCCCCCAGTCAAACAACTAGGAAGGGAGAAACATGGATTCTAAACCGAAGCTTGTATGGGCTCAAGCAATCAGGGAAACGCTGGTACGAATGTTTGTCTAAGACATTGAAATCCATGGGCTTTGCAGCCACCTCAGCCGACAACTGCTTCTTCACCAAGAAGTCAGGTGATTCCCTCGAGTATGTCTTAATATACGTGGACGATATACTATATATCGGTAATCAGACCAGCAAATGCAGTGACTTTGCCAATGAACTAGGAAAGCATTTCTCCCTGAAGATTTTGGGTAAGGTAGACAAGTACCTAGGGGTGCAAATCACAAAAACAGACAAAGGTTTCCAATTGTCACAGAAAGATAAGATTTTGGAACTGGTACATAAGTGCAATATGACAGATGCCAAGGGGTGTGAAACACCAATGCAGCCAGACTTTTTGAAGGACATGTACAATGAGGCTGAACCATTCAAAGACAACACGCTGTACAGATCCACCATAGGTTCACTATTGTACATTGCAAACTGGACCAGGCCAGATATCGCCCTACCTGTCAACCTGCTGTCTAGACACGTAGGGAAACCCACCGTGTACCATTGGGAAGCCATAAAAAGGGTACTGAGATACCTAAAACACAGTTCTGACGCCTGCCTGTCACTAGAACCCGAGAACGCCACAACTCCCACGCTCACGTGCTACGCAGATGCTGACTGGGCTGGAGATGTGAAAAGTAGGAGGAGCACCTCAGGTTACGTGTTCTTCCTCAACAACAGCCCAGTGCATTGGTACACAGGGAAACAGGATCTGGTAGCCACATCTACCACAGAAGCCGAATATATTTGTTTGTCCAAGGCCACCAATAATTTAATCTGGTTTGACGACCTGCTCACGGACATATGGGCTGAACCAAACTACCCCATCACTATGCATGAAGACAATAAAGCAGCCGTGGAAATATCAAAGGCTGAAGCAGTTGGCCAAAGGTCGAGACACATTGACATAAAATATAAACATGTTAGGCAATTCGCAAACATAGGATTCATAAGGGTTATACATTGTGACACAGAGGAGCAAACAGCGGACATTCTAACGAAGCCATTACAAAACAAGCAGCACACATACCTCACATCAAAATTAGGTGTCCTCCTAAAAATAGCGCCTCAAGTGTACACCACTCAGGAATATCCCGGCCAGGCATTTAGAGGGGGTTTTGTCAGGAATAAATGCCTTGCCTCTGACCCAGAGCTAGAGGTAGGGGGGCTGGACAGGCCAGCCCACAAGGTACACCCTAACCCAATAGCCCCTCCTTACCTTAGCCACGCCCAAGGGGTACTTAAGGGTCAGCCATGCGGTCCTGCTCCAGTTCCGGAGATGTACCTGTATTGATGAGATGTCCAGTCAATAAACAATAAACGATTTAAACCAGAACTGCTTGTTGGAATTATTGGGCACGATCCTCGAACATATCTGACATACATGTCCCGCTTTGAATGCTTCCTGGTGGCCAGTGATCAGCAGGGGCTGCCCGATGTATAGAAGAAAGCCCTGTTCCTGAGCCATTGTGGAGCCAAGGTGTTCGATATGGCTGAGGCCCTGTCAGAACCAAACTCGGTCCACACCATCTCGTGGCAGATGCTTCAGACACTGCTGAAGGACCACTATGCCCCAACACCATTGAAGTATGTTCAACGGTTCTACTTCTGACAATGGCTGCAGCAGGAGGGAGAATCGATCAGCGAGTATGTTGCTGCCCTGTGTAAGGCTGCAAACCAGTGCGAGTACTGAGACCTCGATGAGATGCTGCTAAAGCAACTAATCTGTGGAGTGAGAGATATTCATGTGCAGAGGAGGTTGTTCGCAAAGACAAATCTCACGCTACACATCACACTGGACGAGGCGAGGGCTCAAGAATCCTCATCCAAGGCAGCTGAGAGACTACAGAGGACGATGCAGAGCAGAATGGCACAGAAGTCAATCCTGGTTCACCAGGAAACCGTGGGAATGGAGATCGAGGGAGAGTCAGATGGGGAGTCTACCAGACAGAACAATACTGGCAGAGCAGGCGAGGTCAACGAGATGCCTGTGCGAGTTGTGGGGGACCCCATCCGCACCAGACCTGCAAGTTCCGAGACGCCATTTGCCGGCAATGCGAGCGGAAGGGGCATATCGCCAGAGTCTGCAGAACCAAGCAGAACCCCCATTACAAGCCACTCAGAGCCAATCAGAGATGGCACAGCAGACGAGAGCCAATCCGAAGGGCGGCTATAGGAGAAGCGCAAAATCTGAGGATCTTGAGGCCTGCACCATCTGAATCAGCCAGACCTGCACATCCCCCGGGGAGAAGACCTACACGACGGTCAGCATCAAGGGGCAGGAGTGCGTAATGGAGATCGACACCATCAATTGGAGATGGTAATCTCCAATTACCATCATGTCCTGGGACAAGCTAAAGGAGGCCGTCCCCAGCATCCAGAGACAGCAACTATGGCACCAGCAGCTGGGACTGCGCGATTACCAGGGGAACCGCATCCCTGTAGAAGGAATCGGCAAGTTCCAGGTGAAGTACGGGGAATTCCGGGAGAAGCTTTCCCTCACCATCATCAGCGGAAAACTCCCAAGCTTCCTGGGCATGGACTGGTCCAGAGCCCTGGGCATGGGATTCACCGGAATCCGCAACATGCGAGGCACCCTGAAGGACGACCTGATGCAGGAGTTCCAGGATGTGTTCGACGAACTGCTCGGCAAGTATGTGGGGATCACTATCTCATTTAAACTCGACCCCAACATTGCCCCCATCAGACTGAAACCAAGGAGGGTACCTTTCGCCCTGAAGCCCAAGATCGACGTGGAATTGGACAAATTGATAAAGCAAGGGATGTTAGTGCCAGTCGATCATGCTCAGTGGGAGACCCCAATTGTGACCCCCGTTAAGCCAGATGGGTCTGTGCGCATCTGCGCTGACTATAAGTGTACAATCAACAAGGCCCTGCAGCAGACTGCCTATCCGGTTCCAATTGTGCATCACCTTCTGCACTCCCTAGGCCCAGACAAGATCTTCACTAAACTCGATCTTGCGCAGGCGTATCAGCAGCTGCTGGTAGATAGCGCTACCGCAGAGGCACAAACTATAGTAACGCATAGAGGTGCTTTCAAGTGTACCAGACTCCAGTTTGGAGTCAGCATAGGTCCAGGACTATTCCAGAGCACCATGGAACGACTGCTACAGGGGATCCCCGGGGTGGTCCTGTATTTTGATGATGTGCTAATCACCACAGGAGACGAACAGCAGCTAGGGGAGAGGCTGAGACAAGTCCTAGGAAAGTTCAGGAGTGCAGGACTCAGGGTCAAACGCAACAAGTGTATGATCGCAGTCCCTTCTGTGGAGTTCCTGGGGTACCAGGGAGCCGGAGCCGGCATACACCCCACTGAAAGCAAGATTAGGGTGATCCGAGAGGCCCCCACCCCCAAAGATAAGGTGGAACTACAAGCGTTCCTGGGACTATTGAACTTTTACGCAATTTTTCTAAAGGACAAGGCAACAGTAGCAGAGCCCTTACACAGACTGTTGGCCAAAAAGTCCAAATGGGTTTGGGGAAAGGCTGAAGCTACAGCATTTGCGGCTGTAAAGAAACTCCTGTCGGCTGAGAGTTTCCTAATTCAATACAATTCTATGCTTCCTTAGTGCTAGTCTGTGGCGCGTCCCCTTTCGGCGTGGGGGCCATCCTGAGCCATAGACTACCAAACAGTCTAGAGGCACCCATCGCCTACTACTCCCAGACTCTTTCAAGTGCCGAACAGAACTA
The DNA here is from genome assembly GCA_022577455.1 of Arizona elegans. Taxonomy (NCBI): domain Eukaryota; kingdom Metazoa; phylum Chordata; class Lepidosauria; order Squamata; family Colubridae; genus Arizona; species Arizona elegans. Next base: position 20,265,574 of record JAKOOJ010000004.1, read on the forward strand.
CAGTCAACTTGCCAAAGAAGCCCTGGCAGCTGTCTCAGGAGTCAGGAAGTTCCATGAATACCTGTTCAGCAGAGACTTCGAACTCATCACAGATCACTGCCCCCTTCTGGGTCTCATCGCAGGGGACCGAGCCACCCCAGCAGCCCTATCTCCCAGGATGACATGCTGGGCCATCTTTCTGGCAGCATATTCCTATCACCTGGTACATCGACCAGGGGTGAGCATGGGCAATGCTGATGCCCTCAGCCATTGCCTGTTACCGGACAGGATAGAGGACCCCACACCCAAAGTTCCAGTCCTGCTGATTGATGTCTTGGACTTGGGGCCCATCACTTCAGCAGAGGTAGTGAGAGCCTCAACCAGAGACCATGTGATTAGGAAAGTCACAAGTTAGGTCATGAGGGGGTGGCTGGAAAAGCCTGAGGGTGGGGAATTCAAACATTTCGCGAACAAAAAGGGTGAGCTGACAATGCAAGAGGGTTGTCTTTTGTGGGGCGATCGGGTTATTGTTCCCTTGTGCCTAAGGGAAAAAGTTTTAAAGCTGTTGCATGAGGGGCATCCCGGGATTGTAAGGATGAAGGGGTTAGCTAGGAGTTAGGTATGGTGGCCCCTAATGGATAAAGACATCACTGAGTGGGTGGGGAAGTGCCGACCCTGCCAAGAGTCCAGACCAGACCCCCCCACAGCACCGGTTAGGGAATGGGAACGGCCCCAGGATCCCTGGTCCAGGATCCACATAGACTTCGCTGGCCCATTCCATGGGCAGGTATTTATGGTCATAGTGGATGCTTTCTCGAAGTGGTTGGAGATCAGACTCATGAAAAGCACTATCACCGACACCGTCATTAGGGAACTAAGGCAGTTGTTCGCCACCCATGGCCTACCGGACACTTTAATCTCAGATAATGGGCCCCAGTTCATGGCCACGCAGTTTGAAGGGTATCTGGCAGAGTTGGGGATCAGACCCGTCCTCTCCGCCCCTTTTCATCTGGCTAGTAATGGATTGGCAGAGAGATTTGTGAGAACAGCTAAGGAAGCCATCTCACGCCTGGGCCCCAGGGACTGGCAGGAGCGGATAGATAAATTCGTAATGGCCCAACACGCCACACCATGCACCGCCACAGGCAGGAGCCCGGCGGAACTTCTGATGGGGAGGAAGCTCCGAGGAGTCCTAGACAGGCTACACCCCAGTTATTCCCCTGACAATTTCAGAGGGGCAGAAAGAAGGCTGAGAGAGTTCACAATAGGGACGCCCGTCTTCGCTAGGAATTACGGGAACGGGCCCCTCCAGGAAACCGGGACAATCACGGAGGTAACAGGCCCCAAGTCGTATAGGGTAGACATGGGAGATGGGAGGATTTGGCGCCAACACATTGACCAGCTACGAAAGTGTTGGGCCGCTGACACAGAAGAAGAATTCGATGAACCACTCCCTAGCTACCAAAAGGACTCTCAAACTAACTCAAACCCGAGTCTAGTGGAGGACTTAGCTGTCGGCCCCGAGATCCAGTGCCGCCCCACCATGGAAGATCGACCAGCCGCAAAGTTGCCGCCCACAACGAATTCTCAGAGTTTCCATTGGCAGAGCAGGGAGAAACAGGAAATTCCTCCGACCTGCTCAATGCCACACCTCCGACTGAACTGCACAGGTCAACTAGGGTGCGGGCACGCTCTAGTCACTTGAGAGACTTTGTATGCTAATGTCCATCCCAAGTGACTTCTGGGAGGGGAGGGGTGTTATGGATGTAGATTTTGGGCAGGCAGTTTGAATTAACTGACCATCAGCTGATTGGCTGACCACCACAACTGCAAGGAATATAAAGGGAGCTGTTTCCCCTGGTCAGTCGCTGGGTTCTCACCCTACAATAAAGAGCTGTTGTCACTCACTGCCTGGCTTGCTGCGTCTTCATTCACCCAACTTAACATAAACATAACATAAAAAAATCTTACAAAATATTAAACCATTTTACAGCAATTCTTACATCATACATCAAACCCTCCAGAAAAATCTGTTTTCAACTTTTTCTAGACAGCTAGAATGTTGGAAACAGGTAAAATTATTCTAATTCTTGTCTCTGTTTAGCTTCACCAAGTGTGGCTACTTTCACAAATGTTGAAGCTTTATTGCTAAACAAACCATTAACTAATTGACTCCATATCACTCTTCATTGGCACTGATTCCCAATTTCTGCCCTTTTATTATTCCACGATGGTCCAGCTGCACTGAAGTGGTAGTACTAATCAAACTGCTGCTCCTTTTGTAAACAGGCTGTACTTGTATATATTATGGGTGAATATTCAAACAAAACTTATAACTTTTGATTTGTCCAAATGTCTGAGCTAATTCTTCACAATTTCAAAAGTAACTATTCATTATTTTATAGTACTAGAATCTATAGGATGCTTTACACTAAATCATTGCCAGACTCTCTCAATGTACTATATTCCTGGCTGCCAAAAGTTTATAGTTACATTGAGTTAGAAAATATTCCATGTGGATCATAAACTTAATGATGAAAGAGATATAGATATATGTCCATAATATCGCTTTAGAAGACAGTTAGTGTTCAAAGTTCTATAATGGAGTGAGGAATTTAATATTTCCTCAGTTTTGCTGGCAAAAACACAAAGCAGGAAATACTTTCCAGTCAAAAGCAGGGCCTCTCTATTAGCTAGTCAGCAAACCACAATGTGTAAAAAAATCTAAGCCATCAAACTCTGGCAGACGCACTGCTGTTTATTCTTATCCAAAAGTTACATGCCAAGCTAGTTGTACCATCTGTTATCCAGAAATCAGCTAAGCAAAGACAGGTGGACAGCTGGTGCTGTCAGTTTTGAAATGCCACTTCAGCAGAGAAAGAGCATGGCAGAGGAAAAGTGTGAGCCAAGCAGTGTGCAAAATAAAGAAGTTTAATGGTGAAACAAGGAAATTGTGCAAGTTCAATACCATTTCCAATGAGTTGGCTGAGCCATCCAATCAAAGTCTGAATAAGTTACACTGCATATACTACAAATGCCACTATGCCTAAAAATGCCACTATGCCACTATGCCTAGAAACCACAATTGCTTATTTTATGTAGCATCTCAAGTAAATAATCCTAGGGTCTCAAGGAAACTCACTCTTCTGTTAAACTGGTGTTTGAAAACCTGTGTATACATAATGAAATTTTCAGCTGCAAAGGCAAGAAAAGGAATTCAGTAGAACAGTTTCCATATTGAAGTTTGCCATGGAAATCTGGTTGCTAGAAAAGTAGTCATAAAATTATGGCCACCAGCTGACCTACATTATTCTGCTCCTACTTTGACAAAATACTATTTCACAGTTTATGAATAAGCCATGTCATATCCCAAAGTGACAAGGTCTGGAACATCACATCCATAAATAAAGTCAATCAATATGCCATAAAATTGAAAGACTGAAAGCTCTATTTTATTAAACTTTATTTAGAAATAGAATTCATTAACTCAATAAACATTTGAGGCTAGAAAAGCTTGAAAGAAAATAAATATAAGTTCATGTTCTACCTTTAATATATTGGGGTTATAATACAAGTCTAGATAATTTCAAGGAGTTACAGAAATTCCAAAAACTCCATTGAACTTGCAGTCCAGAAGAACCAGAAAAACTGAATTTTTTTTCTTAGGCTGTCAATCAGAGCCTCTTGAAAATCTGCTTTGAATACCACAATAGTCAAGACAAACATCAACTGCTTTTTGTATGATATAAAGACAAAAGTCAAGCATGGAATAGAGTAACTATATGGGTTGTCATCATTTAATGAATGATTGCTTAAGGTTGTTTGAAGTTTCGGCAGCCTATATATCCCAACATATATTCTCCAAAGGTTTGGGATTAAAAACTCCAGAATCCTTAGTATACCAGAATGGCTGAAGATTAGGAAGACTGTTTCCAGTAGTTTATTTATTTTTATTTTTATTTATTTATTTGTCAAGCATGTACGAGATAACAGGTATAAGTATAAACATGGACATGAGCACAGGTAATTAGAACAAATAAATGGTGACAATGGGACAGGGCCAGTAGGCACACTGGTGCGCTTATGCACGCCCCCTTTACAGACCTTTTAGGAATGGGGTGAGGTCCACGGTAGACAGTTTAAGGTTGAAACAATGGGGATGTAACAATGGAGTCGGGTAGAGCATTCATTGACCACTCTGTTGCTGAAGTCGTATTTTCTACAATTGAGTTTAGAGCGGTTTACCTTGACCTTGTATCTATTGTTTGCCCATGTATTATTGTGGTTGAAGCTGAAGTAGTTGTTGACAGGTAGGACATTATAGCAGACATTTTTGTGTACTATACTTAGTACAGACTGTAGGCGGTGTAGTTCCAGATTGTCCAAGCCCAAAACGTCAAGCCTGGTGGCATAAGGTATTCTATTGTGAGCAAAGGAGTGGAGTACTCTTCTTGTGAAATACTTCTGGACCCGCACAATTGTATTATGTCCGATATATTACAGTGTATATTTCTGGCAATGCTGTTACAGTGAGCTCTGGGGCTTAGATCACTTAGTTGTTAAAATGACTGCTGCAATCTGGGACATCCTATGTGAGTAGGCTGGTCTTTCTCTTGCCTTGCAGAATCTGAATCAGAATAGAGTTGGACGGGACCTTGGAGATCTTCTAGTCCAGTGCCCTGTACAGCCTATACTTGGCAGTCTAGTCTCTCCTTAAAAATCTCAAGTGATGAAGCAACCACGATTTCTGAAGGCAAGGTGTTTCACTGGTTAATTGTCATCACTGTTAGGAACTTTTTCCAGGTTGTTTCTCTCCTTGATTAGTTTCCATCCATTGTTTCTTGTTCTGCCCTCTGGTGCTTTGGAAAATAAATTAACCCCTTCTTCTTTGTGGCAACCCCTCAAATACTGGAATACGCTCTAGTCCTTCTTTTTTCTAGACTTGCCAAAGCCAAATCCTGCAACTATTCTTCATATGTTTTTGTTTCCAGGCCTTTAATCACTCTAGTTGCTCTTCTCTGCACTTTTTTTCAAAGTCATAAAATCTTTTTTGTAATGTGGTGACCAAAACTGGATGCAGTATTCCAGATGTGGCCTTACTAAGGCTTTATAAAGTGGTATTAATATTTCACATGATTTTGATTCTATGCCTTTTTTTATATAACCAAGGATTGTATTAGCCTTTTTGGCTGCTGCCATATACTACTGACTCATATTTAAGTGATTATCCACTAGGACTCCAAGATCCCTCTCACAGTTATTGTTTTTGAGCCAGGTTTCACCTAATCTATCCTTGTACCCTTGGTTTTTCCTGGCTAGGTATAAAACCTCATTTTTCTCCACATTAAATTTCATTTTTGTTGGATAGGGCCCACTGTTCAAGTCTGTCTCAGTTTTTGGAAACTGAGCTTGTCTTTTGGGGTGTTGGCTATTCCTGCCAACTTAGTGTCATGTGAAAATTTGATGAGTTTTCCTTCTAGTCCCTCATCTAAGTCATTTCTGAATATATTGAAGAATACTGGCCCTAAGTCAGAACCTTGTAGTACTCCACTGCTTACTTCCTTTCATGTGAATGTAGTACTGTTAAGGACTACTTGTTGAGTATGGTTTGTCAGCCAGTTACAAATCCATCTGGTGGTGATGCTGTCTAGCCCACATTTTTCTAGCTTACCAAGAAGTAGGTTGTAGTCTACTTTGTCAAATGCCTTGCTCAAGTCCAAATATACTATGTCCACAGCATTTCAGTGGTCCAATTCTAAATTTCTCTTGAGTCTGATAGAGAGAGCAGATATGCAGAGTTGGGGCTCTCCTGAATAATCTAATTAAAAACCTAAAAAAAAAAAATCCAAACATGCACATAATTGCAACCACAGGGAAAAAAGTGAATGGAGGAAAAGACTGGACTTGGAGAGAAGAGAAATCTCAGAAATCAAACATAAATAAATACATAGGTTACAAGAATCAACCAGATGAGTGAAAAATCTTTTGTAATCAAGAACTTTTCCTATGCTTTTCTTTCCACTTCCATGAATTTTAAGATTACATGTAATATTACTTTTTTTAGTAAAATCGGCACATCTCTGACATGTTATCTAACTTTTGAGCTGCAAGTATCCTCTTAAGATTCCCTAGGCCAAATGCGTCATGTGTAGGCCATGCCCACCCCAGGTCTGTGAAGATAAAAAAAGTCACAATATGTCATGTGATAGCAACGTGATGCAGAAAGTTTGACACCCATGTCTTAGACTACTTGCTGTTTGATTTGGGGTCACTTTTCTTATCTTTTACAAAGTCTGATATTAGTGGCTAAATATGATGAGATTTAAGTGTGACAAAGATGCTTATATACCATGTTTTAAAAAAAGGTGCATGAATTTAGCCTTCTGGCATTACATTGGAAATGTAAATAGCAGATGTTTGAAACACTGTGACAATGACATCTGCCTCTGATATTTGCTATAATCTTAGTCTCTAGGCAATACTGTTTGGATGTGTTACTTTATACTCTTTTATGATATTAGACATGAATAAACATGGAACAGTGAAAACCATGCTTCATTTAAATATCTACAGAAGGGGAAGCAATCTGGTAATTTCCAGAAGAATTGGACTTCAGCTTCTATCAGCATCAACTAACAAGATTAATTGTGAAGAACTTGTCTTACTGTCTGCCATGAGTGTTCTTCTTTGGTTTCTGGAGTAGTAGTTAAATTTACAAATATGGGCTGTTTACTTTCAAGATGGCAACTCTATTTTTTAAAGATGTAAATGGAGCAGGCTACAAGCTTTTCTCATCAATCATAAAATATCAAACTGACCTAAATTATGACCTGAAAAGTTATTCTACCTTAAAACTTTCCTACTAGGAATGGTAGGCATATCTCTGACATTTGAATTTCCCAGAGGCTGCTGGGAGGAACTGCTGGCTCTAAATCGGGGAGACTGAGAGGAAGTACAGAGGACAAAGGTAGAGTGAGCCTGCCCCTATTGCATCTGAACTTCCCAGAGGCTGCTTGGAGGACCTGCTGGCTGTAAATTGGGAAGACTGAGTCAAATCATGTAACTATAAACCAAAAATAGCAATAATACATTCAGGATATGTGCGCCTGAGATTGCGATTTTATTTTATTTCAGAATGACTGGCTTAGTTCAGTGCAATACTTGTTTTTCAGCTGTCTTTTGCAGTAATCTTTTGAAATTTGGATACTGTCCTCTTTGTAAACAAATTAGTAGCCTACATGGACAGATGACCTATCTAAAATCTCTAATCTGTGCTCTCCAAGCAGAAATTAGGTGCCCAATTCAGCCATTCCACTCTATTGAGCTGCCACACTATCAACCCCCTCTACCACAAAGATCCTGCAGGAGAAGGGTAGTATGGACAACCATGGCTCCCAACCCTGGCAGGGTGAGAGCTGTGAACCATAAACACAAAGCTTTTGCTGTGTCACAGCATAACAGATACAGTGCCCTTGCTGACCTTAATAGCGACTCTAAAGTGACAGGTCAAGGTAGTTGTGATAATGATAACTCAAATAAGCAGGGAATCATGGTCCAAGATGAAGAACTTACTTTGGAAAGGGAAAAGTGCAGGGGTGAAATGCTCCCTGTTCGGACCGGATCGCCCGATCCTGTAGCGATGGAGGCGGGTGGTTCGGAGAACCGGTAGCAAAAATCCCTGCCCGCCCCCATGTCCAGCTGAACTGCGTGATCATCAGAGGCTTTTAAAAAAAATTTAAAAGCAATTTTTCTACAACCTCTTCAGCTGAAAAAATGCTTTTAAAAGTAAAAAAAAAAAAAGCCTCTAATATTCGTGTGGCTCAGCTGGGATCGTCAGAGGCTTTTAAAAGCATATTTTCTACAACCTCTAAGAGGTTGTAGAAAAATGCTTTTAAAAGCCTCTGACGATCCCAGCTGAGTTGCCTGATTGGCAGAGGCTTTTTTTCTTTTAAAAGCCTCTGACGATCCCAGCTGAGTTGCCTGATCGGCAGAAGCATTTTTTCTTTTAAAAGCCTCTGACGATCCCAGTTGAGGTGCCTGATCGGCAGAGGCATTTTTTCTTTTAAAAGCCTCTGACGATCCCAGCTGAGGTGCCTGATCGGCAGAGCCTCTGCCGATCAGGCAACTCAGCTGGGATTGTCAGAGGCTTTTAAAAGCATTTTTTTTCTACAACCTCTTCGGCTTATGAGGTTGTAGAAAAAATGGTTTTAAAACTAAAAAAAAAAAAAGTTGGCCACGCCCACCCAGTCACATTAACTCCCTCCCCACCAAGCCACGCCCACAGAACTGGTAGTAACAAATTTTAGATTTCACCACTGGGAAAGTGTGAATAAGGTATTACACATCAGTCACAGAAGAAGAGTCACACAAGAAGGTATCCAAAAAGAGGAGCCACCTTCTGGTTGGTGATTCAATTGTAAGGGATGTAAATTTAGGAAAGGATATGGAGGTTTTGATAGAGGTCAGGTGTCTGTCAGGTGCTACTGCCAGCAGAGACAAGAGGCATATTTTTAAGATAGTCAAGAATGCTAGTATACATCTAATAGTATACGTCTAATAATGCTAGTTATACATCTTGGCACAAATGATATGTCTCAAAAAGATGTACTTTCTATGCAGAATGATTTCCAGAGTTTGGGGTATGAACTTAGCAGTATAGGTTCTAGGCTTATCTTTTCAGAGGTTTTACCAGTATATAAGGAACAAAAAGGGAAATGCCAGTGTATAGCGGAGTTTAATGTGTGGTTAAAGGAGTGGTGTAAAAGGGAAGGCTTTGGTTTTATTAGTCATGATGTCTGTGGCTGGTCCAATGAAAAATTGTACAAAAGAGATGGTTTGCATCCATCAAAGAAAGGGACTGAGTTACTTGGCATTAAATTCACAGGTTTTCTGGGTAAACATTTAAACTGAACAGCAGGTACAGAGAATTAATTGATACAGAATTAATTACATTCCTGTCCCCACACATCTAAAATTAATAGGGTTATCAGTGCATGTAACATAGATGTTTGTGCAGGTAAAATTATCAACCTTGCTGTCAAGCAAAATTAAGCATTTAATAGTGAGTGCCATAATATGTGCACTAATCAAACAGGTGGCAAGAAAGTAGGGGCAGTCAGCAGTGTTAGTATTCAGCCAGTTCTATATGGTTTGGTGAACCAGTAGCGGCAGCTACGGGAGACTCCTCCCACCCACCCGGATGTCATCACGTCCCCTTTTTGACTCTATGCTCATAAGCGGAAGCGCACACTCACATTTGCGAACCAGTAGTGAAGGTAAGTGAATACCACCCCTGGCAGTCAGGCACAACACAGGTTATGTAGACAGTAAACACAGGGTAATCAAAATGGACTCTAATGTCTATACACCAATGCACAAGTATGAGAAATAAACAGGGTGAATTAGAAATTCAAGTAAATGAGGGCAGATATGATATTGTTGCCATTACGGAAACTTGGTGGGATGAAGCCCACAAATGGAACATGCGGCTAGATTGATTTAAATTATTTAAAAGAAATAGACCAAATAAAAGAGGAGGTGGAGTTGCAGTATGTATAAAAAATAATGACATCTCTACAGAAATAGAGCAGAACAATGACAAAAATTACCTTGAATGCATTTGCGTCAATATTAAAGGGGAAAAAATGACATTGCCATAGGTCTACACTATAGACTACCCAACCAAACAGAGGAAGTAGATGAACTTTTTGCTAGTCAGCTAACTAAGGTATGTAGGAAGCACATCGCAATAGTAATGGGGTTTTTTAACTACCCAGACATCAAGTGGGAGACAAACTCTGCACCAAGTGGAAGATCCAACAGCCTAAGGTGGGGGTTGGACTAGAAAACCTCCAAGGTCCCATCCAACTCTATTATTCTGTTATTCTGGTCCTGGATACCATCCATGCCCTGTTTTATGTATTAGTTCTTATGTATTAGCTGTTGTATTAACACAGTCAGGGACGTGCATGCAGCTGGTGGTTGCAACTGGAGCAAAGCCCTATCCCTTTTTAAATGAACACAACACACTTTTAAAATGAAAAATGTTTTGTTCTCTTGGTTGTGCTTCCCATTTTGACACAGTTAATCCCTTTTGGAGATTAACCCTGGCAGTTATGATTTCTTTCTCTCTTTTTTTATAGTGAGCATCAAAAATACTATTAAATTAAGAATTTATATATACATTCATTGAGTTTTACTTTTGTTACTATCATTGTTCTAAAAGAAGCATGCAACATATAAAAATGGAATCACAATTAGAAACACAAATCAAATAGCTATCATCACATTGCACTTGGGTTGGAAGCATCAAGACGCTTCTGGGTTGAAAGGATAAGCTGGTAGGTGGCACAGTGATTAGAATGCAGCACTGCAGGCTACTTCAGCTGACTGCTAGCTGCAATTTGGCAATTCAAATCTCGCAGGCTCAAGGTTGACTCAGCCTTCCAACCTTCCGAGGTCGGTAAAATGAGGACCCAGATTGTTGGGGGCAATATGCTGATTCTGTAAACCACTTAAAAGCTGTAAAAACACTGTGAAGCTGTATATAAATCTAAGCGCTATTGCTATCACCCTTGCCAGGGTATGTTAATTTGGGGGCTCCTTTCATGTCCCTGGCAGGAACTAGAACAAAGGTCAGAGTTTAACCTGCCCCACAGGAGCTCTTGGATCTCAAATGCAAGCTTGCTGACTTCCAACCCAGTGTTCTTAAATAGCTAGCATAAAAACCAAGAACACAAAATGCAGCATAACAGATAAATACAACTCTCAAGTTAGTGATTGTTAGATCGGCGCAGGAATGGAAGATGTGACCAGCTCGTTACATAAGTAACTTTATTAAACAGCAACAGTAGCAAGACTGCCGTGCGCTGCTGGAGCTCTCCTTATATTCGCTCCGGCAGATGCACCGCCCCCTGCCAGGGATTCAAACTTTCCCGCCCGGTGGCTGGCAGCCAATCCGGGCGGATGTCCTTATAAGGACATAACACTCCTCCCCCCTAGTCCAATGAAAAAAGTTCAGTGTTCGTCAATGAACGTGACGTAGTCCCGCAGGTACATAGGACGCCTAGGCACCCTACTTGACCTGCGCAGTCTCATTTCTCCCGTGTCCCCGCCCTGGACGGACGGGGTTCCTGTGGCTCCTGGATCCTTCCCCGGAACCGGGCTCGGTTCGGCTGGCGAGTGTGCGGGGTCACCCTCAGCGCCTCCGGCCGGACCGATGATCTTGGATGGCTGGTTCTGGTGGTCTTCCTCCTGGCCTGTGGATCTTTCGCCTCGGCGGTGCTGCTCGGTTCCGACCCGGGAAGAGCGTCTGAGTCTCGGTAAGGCCCCGGTTGTCACTTGCTCTTCCTCGGTCTCCCGGTGGCTGCGGTTCTGCTGCGGCCCGGCCCGCTGTGGTCTGGAGGGTGGTTCGGGCCGGTGCCCTTGAGTCCGGTCTGCCCGCTGTGGGTGGTGTTGGCTTGGGTAGCGGTGTCCGACCTTGCAGGGTTGGCGCAGGTCTCCTTGGCCGGGCAGGCGTTGGCCTTCCCCGTCGGGTTGGTGGTGGTCGACCTGGTCGGGTTGTCGTTGTGGGGCTACCTCCTTGGGTCGGTGGAGGTCTCCCCTGCCGGAGTGGCGCAGACCTCCCTGGCCGGGTTGTTGTCGGCTTTCCCTTCCCCCCAGTCCCTGGTCTACCGCCGGTTGGTGGTGGGGGTCGTCTGGGTTGGGTTGTTGTTGCCGGGTTGTTTCTTGCGTTGGGCGGGGGTCCCTCTCGCCGGGGAGTCGTGTGCCACCCTCGCCCATGTGCTGTGGTGTGCCCATCTGCGATGGTCCCCGGTCTACTCGCCTTGCGTTGAGGTCTCCCTGGTAGGGCTGCTGTGGGTTGCCTTCACTGGTAGGGTGCGGTGCTTCCCTTCTGGGCAGGTCCCGGTCTACCTGCGGGCTGGGTCGGGGGTCCCTGGCCCTGTTGTGCCGGGTGCCCACCTGGCCGGGTTGGTGTTGCCATCCCCCGTTCGGTTGGCCCCGGTCTACCTCGCTGCACTGCTGACGTGACAGTGCCTGGTAGTGTGCTGGGCCGACCTCGTCGGGCTGGCGTTGCTCTGCCTCGTAGGGGTGTGGTAGGCCTACCTCGTCTGGGTATGGTAGGTCTACCTCGCTGGGGTGTTGTAGGCCTACCCCGTCTGGGTGTTGTAGGCCTCCCTCGTCAGGCTGGTTTTCATGTGCTCCCCCCCACCTTTTCCAGAGTTGGTCGATGTGACGTCTCACGACCTGTCCATCTTCCAACTCGACGGTGTAGGATTTGGGGCCGGTTGTGCTGGCAATCTTCCCTTTCAGCCACTTAGGGGAGCCGTTGAAATTCAGCGCGAAAACTGAATTTCCTTTGCTGAAGGCGCGAAGCGGCCGGCTGGCGGTTGCGGTCACTTCCGGGCTGTATTGGGGGTGCAGCTGGTCCAAGGGTGACCTCAACCTTCTGCCCATGAGGAGTTCGGCCGGGCTGTTGTGGGTGGTGGCATGCGGCGTGATGTGCTGGGTGAGGAGGAAATTGTCGTTGCGTTCTTGCCAGTCTCCCGGGCCCATCTTGGTGAGGGCTTCTTTTGTGAGCCGGACCATCCGTTCCGCTTGTCCGTTTCCGGCTGGCCTGTACGGAGCGGAGAGAGCATGGCGGATGCCCAGTCCTGCCAGGAAGGACTCCATGGCCAGGGATGTGAGCTGGGGGCCATTGTCCGAGACCAGCATGTCCGGTAGTCCGTGTGTGGCAAACAGGCGGCGCAGGGCTCGGATCGTCGCTTCTGTTGTGGTAGATGCCATGGGTACCACCTCGAGCCACTTGGAGAAGGCATCTACCACGATGAGGAGGTGTCGCCCCTGCATCGGGCCCGCGAAGTCGATGTGGACCCTCAACCAGGGGTTGCTGGGGGTCTCCCAGTTCGTGACTTCAGCTTGCGGTGGCGCGGGGCGGACTTCTTGGCACGGGTCACATCTGGAGACTCATTGTTCGATGTCTCTGTCCAGTGAGGGCCACCAGACGTAACTCCGTGCCAGGGCCTTCATGCGTACGATGCCCGGGTGCCCGTTGTGCAGTGTCTCAAGCATCCGCCGTTGCAGAGTGCTTGGGATCAGCACCCTGTCTCCCCATAGCAGACAGCCCTTTATGGTGGACAGCTCCTTCTGTTTCCTGGTGAACGGGCTGAACCTCTCTTCCGTCTGTTCCGATGGCCACCCCCTGAGGATCCAGGACCTTACTTGGCGGAGGGTGGGGTCTCTCTGTGTGTGTGCGGCCACATCTGCGGAGGAGACTGGACAGCTGGTGTCGTCATCTATGTGGAATAGATGGAGCGTGGGGGCTGGGTCTTCCACTGGGTTCTTCGATGGGCATCTACTGAGTGCGTCGGCGTTTCCTATGGCTGTGCCTGGCTGGTGCACGAGCCTATAGGATTAGCCGGCTAGGAAGATGGCCCATCTCGTCATCCGTGGGGACATGAAGGTCGGGGTGGGTTGGTCGCCTGCGAGGAGTCCCAGGAGTGGCTTGTGGTCGGTGACTATGGTGAAACGTCTTCCGTACAGGTATTCGTGGAAGCGCTTCACTCCTGCCACGATTGCCAGGGCTTCTTTGTCCAGCTGACTGTAGTTCCGCTCTGCGCCGGACATGGTTTTGGAGAAGTAGGCGATGGGGGCTTCCGTGCCGTTGGGCAGCTCGTGGTTGAGAACTGCCCCCACCCCGTATGGCGACGCGTCGCAGGTCAGCTTGATGGGAAGCGTCTCGCTGTACTGGATGAGGACGCTTTTGGACGTCAATAGTCCTTTGATGGCCCGGAACGCTGCTTCCTCTTCCTGGCCCCACTTCCAGGATGCCGATTTCCCCAGCAGGCGATGGAGTGGCTCAGCAACTGTGGCTTTCTGTTTTAAGAAGATGGCGTAAAAGTTGAGCAACCCAAGGAAAGCCTGAAGCTCCGTTTTGTTTTTTGGGCTCGGCGCTTCATGGATTACTTCCACTTTTGATTTGGTGGGGTGGATGCCTGTGCTATCAATGAGATAGCCCAGGAACTCGACTTCCTGTACTCCTATGATGTACTTGTCCTGCCTGACTCTCAAACCCTTGGCCTTGAACCGCTGCAGGACAAGCCTGAGCCTTTCAAGCAGTTGGGCTCTTGAGTCCCCGGAGATGAGCACATCGTCGAAGTAAGGCACCACCCCTGGAACGCCTTGGAGCAGGCGTTCCATCATGGATTGGAAGATGCCGGGGGCAGCGCTGACTCCAAATTGGAGGCGGTTGCATTTGAATGCCCCCCTGTGCGTGACAATTGTTTGTGCCTCCGCCGTTTTTTCGTCCACTGGCAATTGCTGGTAAGCCTGGGCCAGGTCCAGTTTAGCGAATATTGAGCCAGATCCCAGGGAATGCAGCAGGTGTTGCACTACTGGGACTGGGTATGCGCTCTGTGCCAACGCCTTGTTGATGGTACAACGGTAGTCGGCGCAGATGCGCACAGACCCATCATGCTTTAGTGGGGTCACAATGGGGGTCTCCCATGAGGCATGATCGATCGGTTCCAGGACGCCCTGGGCGATCAGCTTATCCAGCTGTTCGTCTACTTTAGGCCGCAGGGCGAATGGGACTCGGCGGGGCTTGAGCCTAATTGGGGTGACTCCCTTGTCCAGATTGAAAGAGATTGGCCTCCCCACAAATTTCCCCAGCTTACCATCGAAGACTTCCTTGAACTCTTTGATGAGGTTGTCGAGTTCGTCCCTGCCAATTTGGTTGATGCCTTCGATTGAAAGCCCCAGCGGCTTGAACCACTCCACTCCTAGCAGGTTCGGTCGGCTGTCCTTTACGACGGTGATGGGGAGCTTGCCTTCGAACTGCTTGTAGGTGACTCGGATGTCGGCTCTTCCTAACACTCCGATGGGGTTTCCCCCAAAGTCGACGAGCTTGGAGTGTAGTGGCTTCAGCTCTCGCTTGGTGATGCTGGGTTGCAGGCGCTTCAACTGCTGCCAGTCCATGATGGAGTAGACCGAGCCCGAGTCTACCTCCATTTTGCAGGGTGTTCCCTCCACGTGGATGGTCACGTGGAACTTGGTGGCATTGTCTGAGGTCGTGTGTGCGATGGTCGTCTGGTGGACCGCTCCGCTCCGGGGGAATTCATCGTCTCTGCGTCTGGAAGGGCCAGAGGACCGTTTGGATGATCTCTGGTAATCCTTCCGATTCTCGCGGGGACGGTGGCTGGAGGGCTCTGGGGCTGGTTCCTCAGCTCTGCAAGCTTCGGCGATGTGACCCCTTCTGTTGCAGCGTCGGCAGGTCGCATCTCTCCACTTGCAGGTTGCTCTGGCATGGTCCCCTCTGCAGCTGGCGCAGCGCTCCCCCTTGTAGTTCCGTTGGGCGGTTTCCCGCCTTGGGGGTCTGGATACCTTGTGGACGGTGGATTCTCCCTCTGATTCGGATCCAGCTGTGGAATCCTCTGTTGACGATTGCGCTGTGGAGCGAATCTTGTGGATTCCCTTTGCTCTGCTTACTGCGGCAGCTGCTTTCTCCGAGATTTCGGATGCGGTGGCTTTCTCCACCACATCCTTGAGCACGAGTTTCTTCCTGCTCAGGAATTTCTTTTGGAGGCCCCTGTCCCTCATGCCGAAAACCACGTGGTCAGCGATGGCGTTGTCCACGTGGTCAAACTCACAGCTGGCTGCGATCTGGCGTAGGGCGGCCACGAATTCTTTGATGGTCTCACCTTCCTTCTGATCCCTCTGATGGAAGGTGAAACGGTTCGCCACTGGTGTTCCCGTTGGGGCATAGTGGTCTTCCAGGATCTGCAGCAGGTCTGCCCATGGCACTTCCTCGATGTCTCGTGGTGCTACGAGATCGATTGCCATGTCGAGGACTTCGGAGCCACAGTTGGCCAGGAAGATGCCCTTCTTTCGGTCATCGTCGGCGTCCCTGATGTTGTTGCCTCTCAGGTATTGCCGAAATTTGACCACGTAGGATTTCCACTTGTCCTTCCCTGGGCGGAAAGGAGCAAGGGCTGGCAAAGTGACTTCAGCGGATGCCATGCCTTTGGAAATGCCTACTGTGGTTCCAGGTGCCAGAGTCTTGGTCTTGTTGGCTTGGTGCCACAAGGTTCGTCTCTTCTCTCTAGTCCTTCGTCGCCAGTGTTAGATCGGCGCAGGAATGGAAGATGTGACCAGCTCGTTACATAAGTAACTTTATTAAACAGCAACAGTAGCAAGACTGCCGTGCGCTGCCGGAGCTCTCCTTATATTCGCTCCGGCAGACGCACCGCCCCCTGCCAGGGATTCAAACTTTCCCGCCCGGTGGCTGGCAGCCAATCCGGGCGGATGTCCTTATAAGGACATAACAGTGATATTTCTAGTTCTGATTATATTTAAACAACACAGATAAACAAAGATAGTTTTATTAATTTTATAAAATTCAAGTAATATGGTATCCTAGTTGCTCACATTTTCATGGTGGACAGCCATAATCATAATAATGCCTTACATTGGAAGAGTATGTAGTTCACCAGCAAACCATTGGAAGACTCCAGATTCTCCGTTAGTATATTTACTAAAAACGTGAGGGTTTTTTGCATTTTGCACTAGGGACATAGCCAAAATAGATACTTTAAGTATTTCAGATATTCAAGGTACCTATTTCACTTCTTAAATGTTTTAAACTGCTTGCAGCTAAAATTGAACTTCCTGTGCTTTTTTGAAGTGTGGCCCTCAACATGCTCTGAAAAGTGTGATATGATATTTGAGTCAACAAAATGTGTGCACCCATGTCTCTATTAAGACATCACCTTAAGTCATGATCTTTTAAAAATCTAAATCTTGGGATACAGGTAGTTCTCGAGTTATGACCACAATTGAGCAATCAAAATCTTGATTGCTAAGCATGACAGTTGTTAAGTGAATATTAACCCCCATTTTATGACCTTGTTACAGTTGTTAAGTGAACCATTGCAGTTGTTAAATTACGGTAATAACATGTTTGTTAACTGAATCTGGCTTCCCCATTGATTTGTTTGACAGAAGGTTGCAAAAGGTGACCACATTATGCCAGGACACTGCAACAATCATAATCAGTTGCCAAACATCTGAATTTTGATCATGTAGCCATTGGGATGTTGCAATGGTAAGTGTAAGTATAAAAAATAGTCATAAGTCACTTGTTCAGTGTCGTTGTAATGGTCGTTAAATAAATTGTATTCAAGACTTTACTCGGCATCAACACATTTAATAGCTATGAGATACTTAGGATTGGTGTCACATCAGAGGTTCTGATCAGTTCTGGAGAACCGGTAGCGGAAATTTTGAGTAGTTTGGAGAACCGATAGTAAAAATTCTGACTGGTCCCGCCCCCATCTATTCTCTGCTTGCCAAGTCCCAGCTGATCGGGAGGAAATGGGGATTTTGCAGTAACCTTCCCCTGCCATGCCCACCAAGCCACGCCCACCAAGCCATGCCACATCCACATAACCCGTAATAAAAAAATTTGAAACCCACCACTGTGTTACATATATAATATCCCGTTTAAGAGTCTGACAGCTGCCTTCTGCTTCAATTAGAGCTTCCATGCAGTCCTGAGTAGACCCTTATTGAACGCATTGCAGTAATCCATGCATGAAGTTATGGAACCCAGTGAAGAGGTAGAGATAGCTATAGAAACATATGGGGGGTGGGGGAAGAGAGAGAGAGAGACAGAGAGAGACTGAATTGTAGCATTCTTGCAGAACTATGCAAAAGTGATTCACAGAACAGAGTGATTGTTCATCTTCCTGCAAAACTAGGGCAGGTCTTCTGAGGCAAAAGCAGTCAGCTGCTAGATCTGTGCTCATTGTCTTTTGTCATGTGGATGCCAAGTGTGACAGCGGTGAATGATGACAAGGAGCAATGTCCTTGGTGGTGCAGCAGATTAAAGTGCTGTTAAGTAACACCAGCTGCCTGCAATTACTGCAAAGTTCAAATCTCACCAGGCTCAAGGTTGACTCAGCCTTCCATCCTTTTGAGGTAGTTAAAATGAGGACCCGGTTTGTGGGAGCAATAAGCTGATTTTGTATAAAAAAGAACACCGCTTGGGGGGGGGGGCGCGAAAGCCCTACTAAGCAGGTATATAAAAAAGTATGAAGGCTATTGCTTAACGCTAGGGTTGCCAGGTCTGCTTCCAAAAAATAGCGGACAAGCGGGGGGAGGGTTAAGTAGTAAAAAAATTTTAAAAAATTACAATTAAATTATTTTCTTACAAACATTTTAACGATTTCATACAAATGTAACAACATTTTACGTTTTCATACAAACGTATTAAAATAATCACTTCAAAACTTTACTTAAAATTCAAAACATCAAATATATTATAATAATATATAAAATATTAAATTACATTTTACTTTGCTGTCGTGTGTATTTTTTATTTGACTGCGCAGCTTTGATCAATTCTTTGTGTTTAAGGAATAATACTTTAATTTCAGTACAATGTTGAGAAATATTAAAAAATATACAAAGTTCACTTCGAACTGATACAAGCAGTCGGTTATGTTCATCAGTCCACAAATTTCCCATGACGTTGAAAATTCATTCAACGTTTGCATTTGATACTGGAATTGATACACAATACTGGAACAGTTTCAGTAAACTCGGAGCTGGCTCTTTCTTGAAAAAGTACGTCCACTTATCAAGGGATGAATCTCCCTGCAGATGAACATAAACTTCTTCTAAGGCAGAAATTTCATTGAAGAGAGTGTTGGGTGGAAGTTCTTCTCACCATGGTGATAATAATCAGATGTTCGTCATTTCTTCTAAAGTTGGAGGATTATTGTGATCAATTAGATTGAAACAACTTAGCATCTCATATACTGAATTGGTGAAATTATACCACTTTTCTAGGTATGCAATGGCTCTTTGATACACGTTGATGGCTTCTTTCTTGAACTTTTGCATGGCATTCTCAGACAAATGTTTTTTACGTAAGGCAAATAAAACTTTCATTCCCAAAAACTGCTCATCGTATTTTTTTTGCAAAGAATCACACAGCTTACACATGATAATGTGAAGATCACATGCAAGAATTTTCTTGCTTTCCAGCTTCAGTAGGGTGTCTTGCATTATTGACATGAAGAAGTGCGTGAAATATAAATACAATTCTGAAATTGTTGGTTCATCGTCCTTTGCGAGTTCATTTTCTTGATCCTAAATAAGGTTCCAGATAACCTTATGGCACTCATCAGATCCAAGAGAAATAAAATACGATTTTAGAGGTATCCAGTTTAAAAGAAGTCTTTCGACCGCTTTAAACAAACTTAACCAACGTGTTGGAACATGGCGCAAAATTTCATGGAATTCTGACTCGCAAAACTCAAAAAATGATTTAAACTCTTCTCGTTTCTTTGCAGAATTCGAAAATTTGGCAAAAACCTTCAGCACTACATTTTCGATATCAAAAGATAACTACTTTAATGCATTTTTTGTGCTGTTGTGTAAAATGTGATTATTGCAATAAGCATTCGATCTTTGTCTCATTCTAACTTATGAAAAAAAAGACAAAACACGATTCTCCTATCCTTATTCTCTTAGACTGTACAGTTTTAGATTACGTACCATTTCATCATAAAGCTTTTGAATAAAAAAAATGTCCACTATTTTGTGAAAAAAAATAGTGAACATAATGTGAAAAAAGTGGACACCTGGCAACCCTACGCATTGTAAGCCGCCCTGAGTCTCCGGAAAAGGGCGGCCTATAAATCGAACCAATAAATAAAATAAATAAATAAATGTAGTCAAATTCCAGGCAATCACTTCCATATTTGAACAGCTAACATTTCTTACTTTTAGAGATGCACTTTGCAGGCCCTGGTGTAATTCTAAATATTTTAAATGATTGATTGAAATGGAATGTAGGCCCTTTTTCTTTCTGCTGAAGTAAGTACTTGGTAAGTCAGAGGAATTTTTGATTAAAATGCAAATCAAAGACTAGAAGATTTTATCTGTTATTCCTATTTTAATCCCTTCCTTTCTGTCACATATTGCCATAACACATTTTCATGCTATTGATCATCCTGCCTGAACAATTTCCCCATAAAGTGAGGCTCTACCTACAATTGTAAAGATAATTTAACCAATAAAGACTCCTATTTTTTTACAAATTAGGTCACTGTAATAGGACTGTAATTACATGCAGGTTAACAATATTCATTCTCAGTGCTAAATCCATTTGGGCCTAGCTAAAACAGATGAAGATGAATTATGAAAATAAGTCATAACCATGATTAATTCTATCCTGGTAGAAGAAGCAAATGTCAGCTGTTGAGTTCATACATAAGAATTTTAATGGAGTGGTTTGGAAGAAAAGAAAAAGAGTGCTTTAGCATAACATCCTGATCTGAGATGTGTACATGGCTGCCAAATGCAAGCCTAGGATTTGACTGTCATATCTGTACAGTATGTAAGCACTCTAGCTAAGGTTCATCATGCTATTCTCTCTTCCAGTTACAAATCATGCAAATATTTAAAAATTCTATAGGATTTCATCAACGGCTAGGAGTCTCAACTAATAAATTAAGATATATTTATTCTGATTGCAGAGGTTTCATACTTTTCTTTTTCTTTCTTTCTTTCTTTCTTTCTTTCTTTCTTTCTTTCTTTCTGTCTTTCTTTCTTTCTTTCTTTCTTTCTTTCTTTCTTTCTTTCTTTCTTTCTTTCTTTCTTTCTTTTCTCTCTCTCTCTCTCTCTCCCTCCCTCCCTCCCTCCCTTATTTTTCTTAATTTAACAGCTGATTAAATGATTTTATTTTATTTTATTTTATTTTGAATTTGTATACCGCCCTTCTCCCTGAGGACTCAGGGCGGTGAACAGCCAAGTAAAAACATCAAGTACAAATATTAAAATACAGTTAAAAATATACATATATAAATTTGGCCCCGTTAATTAAAAACAATAAACAAAACACTTAAAAACACTTTAAAAAAATTAGGCCAGCCCGGCTTGCTGGAAAAGGAAGGTTTTAAGGGCACGGCGGAAGGCACTGAGGTCTTGGATTCTCCTTATCTCTGGAGTAAGGTGACCAGATTTTAACATTGGTAAAGAGGGACATTGTGGGCATGGCTTATTTTGTGGGCGTGGCTAGCTGGTCATGTGACTGGGTGGGCGTGGCTAGCTGGTCATGTGACTGGGTGGGTGTGGCTAGCTGGTCATGTGACCGGGTGGCCATGGCTATGCATATAGGGTAAGGTGAACAGATTTTAACATTGGTAAGAAGGACACCATTGTGGGCGTGACTTATTGTGTGGGCGTGGCTTGGAGGCCATGTGACTGGGTGGGCGTGGCTAGCTGGTCATGTGACCGGGTGGCCATGGCTATGTGTATAGGGACTACTCAGAGGGCTGAAAAGTCATTTCTGACAGGTCCTCACACTTTTGACTGGTCCTCACACTTATGACCATCCTCACATTTATGCCCGTGCAGTATTCTTAACAACCATGTCACTCATTTCACAACTGCTTCTCTTCACCATGATGACAAGATAGGGCAAAAATGTAAAATGGGAGGACAGTCGTAAGTTCGAGGACTGGTCAAAAGTGTGAGGACCAGTCAAAAATAACTTTTTCAGCCCTCTGAGTAGTCCATATGCACAAAAGGACAAACCAGAGGGCTGAAAAAAGTCATTTCTGACAGGTCCTCGCACTTTTGACTGGTCCTCACACTTATGACCATCCTCACATTTATGCCCGTGCAGCATTCTTAACAACCATGTCACTCATTTCACAACTGCTTCTCTTCACCATGATGACAAGATAGGGCAAAAATGTAAAATGTGAGGACAGTCATAAATTCGAGGACTGGTCAAAAGTGTGAGGACCAGTCAAAAATAACTTTTTCAGCCCTCTGAGTAGTCCATATGCATTAAAGGATACAGCAATAGAGAGGGATGAAGGAATGGAAATTAGAGTAGGAGTGAGGGTAAGAGAGGGAGGAAGAGAGGAGGAGAAGGAGAAAGGAAGAGGAAGTAGGGAGGAGAAAAAGAGGGTGGGGGGAAGAGAAAGTAAGAAGGAAAGAAAAGAGAGTGGTGGTAGGTTTGAGGAGAAAAATTGCTGTACAATAAAAAAGATGAAAGGGAAGAAAGCCAACCCCAAGCAAATATAAAGATATTAAGATTAAGAATGAATTGTTAAACTTTAAAGAATAAAAGAGAACAAATATGAATAAATAGCAATAATTAGAAACACACATACAAACATGCAATGTATTTTCTTTGAACAGAATATTTGGCTGGTTCACAAATTTAAACAGCAAAATCAATTAAATTTACAATTTCTATATTTCCTTTTTGCCATATTTATTCCTCATCTATTTTTTTAAAAAAACAATATTACCCTTATCATCCTCATCTCTAATTTTAATCAAATTCAATTTTTCCCTTCTATTCTATATTATACCCCTTCCCATTGTCATCTATTTTTATATCCATCCTCACGTTGGTTAATTATGTAATTATGTAATACAGTTGTTTAATACAAATTCAACATTTTAATATAAATCAATTAGTTATATAACTATCTTTTTTGTATATTAATCAATATGAACATGAATATTCCAATTATTTCCATGCAATCCAATTTCTTACAAATCAATTAATTATATTTACCAATAATAATAAACCAAATAATTTCCCCCATATATTCCTCCAAACCACAACTTAACCATTTCTGCTTTCAACACAATATACAATTATTAATAGTATCTCAATTATTACAATTCCCTAGTTAAATAGAGCTTTTTTTCTTTTGTGTTTTAAAATCTTGAACTCTCCTCTTTTGCCCAAAATTTCCCATTGTTTGCAGTTTTGTACCTACCTTTTTTGGTGAGGAAAAAGAAAAAGAAAAAGAAAGAAATCTCTCTCTGCCTAATTTTGTCATGTTGCAGGTTTAGTTTCGCTTTCGCCTTTGTTTTCAGTATAGCTAGCGGGGGGGAAATCTGCTCCAGGAACTTTTTGCAGCTTTTTGCAGCTAATTAACCTAGCGGAAGCTGTTAACAAGGGCTGTTTTTTCTATTTTTGCAGGCATGGGTCTATTCATTTTTTTTTTAACACTGATCAGCTGTAGGTCGGCCCTTTGAAGCCCCGCGGCAAGAGTTTAAAGAGTTTTTTTTCCCTCTAGCCATCAGCGGGGATTCAGGAGGCAGAATGAAAAATCGGGACTTTTTTAAAACGCCGCGGGACGCGGGACAAATTGCTCAAAAGCGGGACTGTCCCGCCAAAAGCGGGACGTCTGGTCACCTTACTCTGGAGGCAGTTGGTTCCAGAGGGTAGGTGCCCCCACAGAGAAGGCCCTCCCCCTGGGGGTCACCAGTCTACACTGTTTGGCTGATGGCACCCCGAGGAGGCCCTCTCTGTGGGAGCGCACAGGTCGATGGGAGGTCGTCGGTGGCAGCAGGCGGTCTCGAAGATAGCTAGGCCCTATGCCATGGAGCGCTTTAAAGGTGATAACCAACCCCTTGAAGCGCACCCGGAAGACCACTGGGAGCCAGTGCGGCTCGCGCAGGAGCGGTGTTACATGGGAGCACCAAGCTGCTCCCATCACTACCCGCGCTGCTGCGTTCTGGACCAGTTGGAGCCTCCAGGTGCTCTTCAAGGGGAGCCCCATGTAGAGAGCGTTGCAGTAGTGATCAACTATGCAAAATCTCAAAGTCCTATTCAGACTTAAAACTAAGGCATTAACATGTACAAATATACAGAAGCATGCTAGCTTTATACATGATTCACTGCAAACTGCCTAAAAACAAATAATGGGGTAAATAATAATAACAATGCTGTGCATCACTCAGAGTGAAAAATGTACTTTGCAATATTCACATAGCACTCATCTGCATCTCTTAAATAAGTCTTTTCCCCCTTGGGATTGCACTACGTTCATGTAACAACAGGAAAACATGTACCTGCTTTAAATTATTGTCAAAAAATGGAAAATAAACTTTTCCTCCACATTTCTTTTTGCTTTTTATGATGATGATGAGGGAAACCTGTTGGAAGAAAAAGATGTTTGATTGATTTCTTAATATATGCAATGAGAATACTGAGTCAGCCTATGAAGGCCATTCCTTAGATGGGGAATACAATATAGAAATAATCTTCCTACTATAGAGAGCAGGACCCAGAGAAGTTCCTCAACAATTCTTACTATAGGAAGGAAGGAAGGAAGGAAGGAAGGAAGGAAAAAAGGAAGGAAGGAAAGAAGGAAGGAAGGATAACAATGGCAGATAGCTGGAGATAAACCATTATTTGAAAGTATATTTCTCATGGAGCACAAATGAAACAATGGAGATCATCTCATTCTTTATCTGCTGCTCAGCTTCTTGTGACTTTTTATTGCCCTTTCTGGCTGCTTTCACCTTTCCCCTCTTTTTTCTGGGTAAGACATTTTGAAAGGTTAATAGCTGTTTTAATGGACTTGGCTTAATTTTCACATTGGGACATAGCCTTAAATATGCAAACATGTCATGGCCTTTATATATTTTCAGCCCAGGGACAATGATTCATAGCTACCACCACAGAATAAAAACATACCAATTTACTTTTTTTTCTTTTTAAGCAAAAAGGAAAATGTTGGTGCAAACCTTTTTTTCCCAAGATTTTTGCAGTAGGATTAAATTATAGAAATGAATACCAAATGATTAATGTAATTCTTTTCAGCACTGGGATAAGGCACAATTTATGTATTTCTGGCACATCACACATACACCTCTACCTCAGTATTCCTGATCTAAATTCACAGATAATGCATTTGCAGTGTAAAAAAGGACCACAACGGATTGTTTTGTCTCTGGAGTTTATAATAAAATGGTTGGTCCATTGAAATTGATCAGTTCCAATAGGACTAGTATCCCAGCATATCAAATCCCTCTGGATGAGAAATGAAACAAAAATCTATTATATCTGGAGACATTTGTACCTCTAAGCTTCAATATCATTGAACATTAAAAAATATCAACAAAAATATCAGCAATATATTGAACATTGAACAATATCAACAATATCTAGCTGCACCCGGGATATAAGATCAAGACTCATTTCTCCTATTTCCCAGAGATTCCCTGGTTCACCTGATATGTTCAGCCTTCATTTCCTACTCCAGGACGCAGACCCCAATATAACTCTAAAGGTGGCAAAATCTTTTGCTGCAGTCGTGGCTGGAAAAAAACGGGAAAAGAGACGGGTAAGCCCGACGGCAGAGGATCACTAGTATTGACAGTACAGATTGTATTTGAGGCAGTAGATGGTGTACTGTTCCATGATCTATCCATATTTGTAAAATATGCTCCCTTTCTTTGTCTATTTTAATTTGGTCTCTGACCGCAATAAAAGCTTACTACTACTACTATATCTAGCTGCAATTTGTTTGCTACAAAGATCAAGTTAAGGATAGTTTTCTAAACCATTCTGCTTATTCAAGCCTGTTTCTATAACAAATCCTTACTACTTTATTAGTGATGTGTTTATTATTTGCAGATTGGTATCTCCAAGAAATTTGTGATTAAACCACTTTGTTGTAGCTAAACAAGCTTGGCTTTCTCAAGACTTTCTCAAGAGAGGACTGAAACTACGTAGAAAACCTTACGATTGTTGGATGTGTACATATACTGAGTATATATTTGTTAAACAAACCATAATGGCCTGATCCACATATAATACTAAGCCATCAACCTGGCTTTATAAACCATAATGGTTGAAATCATACCTGCATGTTAAGTCAAACCCAAACTAAATAAATCACAACTTAGTACATTGTTGTGAACCATTTTTCCTTAAAAATTCAAGCATGCAAGATTAGAATTTTTCTTATGGAAGCTATTCCCCTTCTAGGTTTTTCATATTTTCCCAAGGACATTTAAGAATCCTATGCATTTGTCAGTATGCATCATCAAGCTGTTTTTAGCTTCCTTAGGGGTTGCTTGAACTTCAGCAAACCTTGGGTCCCTCCTACTTTTACAGATGGTTCCCTCTTATTTCTCAGAGGAGATATTTTGATTCAGTCCTGTCTGCCCTTCCCTTGTGAGTTTGCTGTTAAAAGGAAAATTTATTTTAGTGAAGCTGGATGATATTCTTCATTTGAACATATCTGTGGAATGCTGAAAATTACCAGGAATATCAAATATAACTCATATTTTGCAAAATATCAGGTTCCTTTAATCCTTGTATTCAAAATAATATGCACACTTTGTAATACTTGGTTTTAAAAGAGATATAAATGATACATAAAGAAGATTGGACAATTGAGTCAATGCAAACTTTTATTTGAACTTTGTGGATCTTAGGGTAATAGCCGTAAATGTGTCACCTACCTTTGAACTTGCCTGTCTATGCATATGGTTTTCAATCTCTTACATCACCTTTGCAAAGAAGCAGAGACTCTGCTTTGGGTATACTTCTCTAAAATGTTATACTTGACACATAGCTTTGCAATAGTTTCAAAGAATTGTATACTTCAAAAATGAATAACATAATTGTACTCCAGGTAGCAAATAAGAATGTCTCTAACAAGCAATCATTATTCACTATTAGTTTCTTGACTTATCTGGACAACTCAAAAGAATTGCAGTTTTGAAAAGCATGTGCCTTTCTAATGTCTGTATCAGAAATTGTCAAATAGGTACCACTTGAATAACCATATCTCAAGGCAAATTATTAAAAAGTAAAAGCATTGCTAATGTTACATTTTAACATATCTGTGCCCAGCAGAATTCCTCTTAAACTAATTAAGTGTGAATACCTTTAATCTTATATAAGTCTTTTGCTAATTGACGATGACTTGGTATTTTTATGAATGAAAATTTAACTCTTGTTTTATTCAATTATAAAATAGACATGGACCTTTCAATTTAACATGCTAGCCATAATACTTAGATGTGGGGGAGAAGAACCCACATTTTTTCACTGACAAAGATTTCCCACAAAATCTCCAATGCAATATCAGGGATAAAGATGTTTCATTTTTTTCCCTGCCTTCAAATTAATGGAGCAACCTTAACTTATCAGATGATGCAGTTTAATTTCCTCTGATGTGTTCATTATGCATCCCTTTGTGCCAGAACTAATTTGCAATAATGTATATTTAATTCTAGAAAGCAAGAACAAATTCTGTTGCCTTCCAGTTATGATTAACCTGTAGAAATGCTGAGACACACATATAATATGGATATGCAAACATGAGCAACCCCTTGAAATGTTCAAAAACCCAAAGTAGCAATCCAATCTGCATTTTTTACTATTAGATGTCACGTCAGGCTGGATAAAAAGTAGATGGATTAATCTGTCTTTTGTTTTTAAAAAACACAGCATAAAAATAGTTGAGTTATTTCAATAGATTGATTAAGCTACCTTGGGCAAGAATGTTAAGCAGAATTTTCCCAAATCAGATGAATTTATTTATTCATGCTTCTTAGAACTCTCTCCGTATATCTAATTTATAGAATATGCACTTAAGATTTGGTGTTTTAAATTTTTACTAGGTACGCATAACACATTTAACTATGTTTTACTTGATTAACAAATCATAATGGCCTTATCCATTCATAATATTCACCCAGAGACCAGGATTTAGACATCACAATCCTGGACTATTACCCAAACCCAATCAAGTAAATTATATGACAACCCAGTCAATATATATAAATGATCCAATTTAGCTTTAATACTGTGTCTCATTAGGGTTGCTTATATGAAATGTTTAGTGATCTATTATAAAAGATTTTCTATTCTGATTCTGTTACTTACGCAAAGATCTTCTCCCTAGGCAAGGTTCTAATCCTAGAAATATGGAAGAAAAGAAGAAGAAAAAATCACCAACAGCATGGAGCATTCAATTAACGTTGCTTTTGGCGCATCATTAGAAGACCTGAAATACCTTGAAAATGATTTGATGGCACATCAATCAATCCTGATGGGAATCAAAATAAAAATAAACTGAAGAACTACAGTATGCAATCTACTGTCTAGAGCCACAATTGGCCATTCAATTTTTTTTTTCTTATCTGAGAATGTCTATGGAGATTCTCAGTCATTCAGGCTATGGTTGTCCCAAAGGTGCTTCCCCCCACCCTCAAGCGGCAACTGGACTTTCTGGTTTTTTCTTTGAAGATATTTCACTTCTCATCCAAGAAGCTTCTTTAGCTCTGACTGGATGGTGGGGAATGGAAGGATTTATACTCCTTGCAGACAGCTGGTCATCTTCATTCTTTTAGGTGGTCATTAAGGTCACTTGGAGGTTTATCTGTGTCATCAGGGTCACCTGAGTGGTGCAAATTAGTGTGGAGCCTTCTTGGAACTGTTGAAAGTACTGTGTTGTAGATTGGAGATAGATGGTGTCGTATCCTTCCCCCTCTTATTGAGAGAGGGCTGTTCAATTTTGACATAGATGGCCTTTTTAACCCCTCTTTCAAACCAGCAATCTTCTCTGTCCAAAATTTGGACTTTGTTGTCTTCAAAAGAGTGGCCTGTGCCTTTTAAATGCAGATGGATTAATGAATCTAGTCCTGATGTGTTTGTTCTCTGATCTGAGAACTACACTATGTTTTTCTATTATCTACTCCAAGGTCTCAACTGAATTTTATATTTTTTTATTACAGTATTTTATTAATCCAATTTTCATAGGTGCTTGCTCATCATGTGGCTAACATCCAGTGGAAATCAGCAACAAATAATCCAAACAAAGATTAAAATATTCCACTGTGAGGGGGCAGCTCATATATCAACAATAAACACACCCCTTAAACTGGGCTCTTCTAACATTCTGGTCTAATGTTTTGAGGAGAAAATCAAGTCTTCAAATCCTTATAAAGGGTGGCAGGATTGGGACCATCCAGAGCTTGTTTACCTTGTGGGAGAAGTGTGCTGCATTACAAGGCAGGACCAGTGACAGAGAAGATATACTTTGTGGGTTCAATCAGTTGATATTGTTAAATGAAAAGGACCTTTCCCCCCTTGTTGAATCTTATTACCAGAAATAATTGTAAACAGACAGTCCTCAAGTAACCTTGCCCTCTGCCATGAAGGGCTTTACAGGTAATAGTCAACACCTTGATTTGCATTTGGAAGTTCACTGGGAAGTATTAACTTATATGGGTGTAAACGATAATATGCTTGAGGAAGCAAAAGGAAGAAAGGCCATGATCTTCTAACACTCCAAACTCCTCTTTTCAAAAACAGGCAAAACAAGTTTCAAGGCATGAATTTAGAAATGTAGAACCTGCGTCCTTCCTTTAAGAACCTATTAGTGTAAAATTTGAGGAAAGTTGGTTTTGAACATTTTTATTGTTTCCTTAATTCTCCTTTGGGATTTTTGAACTTCCTAAATAAACTTCTTGTTTGATTTGTTCTGTAACAGACAGGCAGTGAGTTGTTTACTGAAGAATTTCTTTCCATCTTCTTTGGATCTGCCTTCAGCTAAATCTGGAACTATAGTTTCTTACAAAATCATTAGCATAATTTCAATGCTGTCCTGATATATTGTACCTGAGATGGAAATTACAAAAGCCTTCTCCACTTGCAGTAAAATTTACATAATGATCTAATTAGTGTATATTTGCTTTAAAAATGAGTCAATTTGAACCATTGCCTCAGTTTGCTAATAGTTGCCCTAGTTCAGGGTTCTGCAACCTTAAACACTCAAAGAGTTTTCCCATAGAAAAGAAAACATTGGGAGCCACAAAACCCTTCCTGTGCCTGGCTATTTCTTGAGCGGCCACAAAAGTAGCATATGTAGTTGAATTAAACGTTCCATTTTCTTCTGAAACTTTTCTTTTCTTGGATTTATCCATGGTTGGCCTACCGGGGGTTGAAAAGCTCAATAAATCGTGTGTCAATAGATGTCGCACATTGGCAGTTGTGATGCATATTTTGAGTGACAGGAAGCCGCAGTAGATGGGTGAAAGAGCCACATGAGGCTCCAGAGGCACCGGTTGCAGACCCTTGCCCTAGTTCTTTTTTTTTTTCTTAACACGCTGTGTAGATCAAACATTCATTCACAATATGGTCAAGGAATTATGATTTTTTTTCCATTTATTTGTAATACATATATAATGTAGTTTAATCCACCTATCAAGAACATGATAATTCCAATGTGGTTAATATTAGCTTTACATATTATGGTAATCTATAATTTGTTTAAGCATGATATTTTAGCACTTAGGAAACACAAAACATTCTAATACCATAAAATATTAGTAAATGTGCCATGAGTTAAAACAGTCCATGCACTTGTTAGCATAGCATTACAATATTAATAGTTTATTTTTCAGCATTGTAAATCTGCAGTCATGTGTGGGATTAAGCCTTGAACACAATAAGGTTTATTTCCAATTGTGAAAATTTAGTTCTGCAGAAGGAAGAGAACTATATAGCTAAATTATCCCTATTTCTTTTATTTGTTCATTTTGGAAAACAAGAACAATCCAAATTAGAGAAACTGTGAAGTCTATAAAAATTTGTCAACATCATTTTTAAGTCTACTGCAATTCTGTTAAATCTATTTTGAATAAAAATTTAGTAGTTTTTCATTTGTTTCTTAAACATTTTATTTAACATAATCAACATACTGGATAAATTTGGCAACTGCATACTACAGGAGACGGCAATTTTAAAAAATATAATTAACTGTAACAACTAAAACCTCACAGTAATGTAGTTTAATCATGAAAATCTATGTTATTTAATAAGATTTTGGTTTAATATCAGACATCAGCTAAATTATATAGTTTTCAATTGATGCTGAATACAATAATACAATTGCCAGCTAAGATCAGTGAAATGGATTCCATATTATTATGGTTAATGCAAATTTAGTTAAGTCATACAATCAGTGAAATCTAGCTTGTAAAAGCAGCATTGATAATTATTGCCTAGGAGCAGCCGATAATTGGTTTTACATATTACAGCAAGATATTTACTATCACAAATGAAAAATAATTTTAAAAACTTATAAAAGAGTCTTGAAATGTAAGTAGGAGGAGCAAGCTACATTTTCATGAAATCTAAAATCCATATATAGATGGTAACTTTAATAAACTAACCCAAAAGTTTCACGTTCTGCAAAATTCTTTAAGGGATGAAAATGGAATGAAAAGAGGCAAGGAAGCAAGAAGTTTCACACATGTTTTCTAGAATTCAAATAAATCCCAATAAGTTGGCTGTTGACTCAATGTAGAGAAAAGCTTCATCTTTCATGTCTTGCTTGACCTTAACTAAAAGATCTCACTTGCCACTTGCAAAGCAGATATCTTTACCTGGAACCTTCTGCAATGACTGCCCAAAGCTGGATCCTACAATAGGAAAACAGCTCAGCCTATTTCAGTTTTTGTTGCTATAGTTGTTTCCTCTGGGGAATATGGATCTTTCAAAAGACAGTCCACACATTTAGCAGGAGAGAAATTATGTTTTAGTTTTAGATTCATCCTGATGTATTTTTTTTACTTTTAAAAGCATTTTTTTCTGCAACATCTTTGGCTGAAGAGGTTGTAGAAAAAAATACTTTTAAAAGCCTCTGACGATCCCAGCTGAGCCGCGTGATCATCAGAGGCTTTTAAAAGCATTTTTTCCTGCAATCGCTTCGGCCGAAGAAGTTGTAGAAAAAAATGCTTTTAAAAGTAAAAAAAAAATAAAAAACCAACTTGGCCACCCAGTCACATTACCTCCCCCACCAATCCACGCCCACAGAACTGTTAGTAACAAATTTTAGATTTCACCACTGGGCTGACTAACCTGCCCCAGCTCTATGCTGTCCTATTTAGGCACGTTTTTGAGGCCATGCACATGTGTGAAAGGCCATGCACATGCACAGAAGGCCGTGCACACGTGCACACGCTCACATTTGCAAACCGGTAGAGAAAATAAGTGAATACCACCCCTGAGCCCATTGATCCCTTCCCAGTATTGAAATTTGAGAGATTCAGTCTCTATGATTTTAGAATGTCATAAGTCAATACAAAAAAGTTTCTTCTTGTCTGGAAAAAAGGGGCAGGCTGGATCCTCTGTGAGGGAAATTGTAGTTTTCCAAGCCATAAGAAGAAATTTCTGCCTGGGAAGTAAATGTGTTACTTTCTGTGTAGGCTCCAATATTACTGGCCTCTTCTTTGAGCCATAATAAAAGTCTGTGTGGGACATGTTTGCCTCTCATTCAAGGATGAAGGAAAGCCCATTAGTGTAGATGTGCAGATGTGCCATTCATGTTGGCTGTATTCTGTCCAATTTGGGACTGACTCTGAATTGCAATCTTCCAAGTAGAATTTGAACTTCTTAGCCACTTTCCTCCTTTGTTTTTTTGGGGGGATACATTGTCTAATTATGAAGAAGGAAAAACTTGCCAATCATTTGTCCAAACATTTTTGGACATCTTCCTCAATCCCCACAATTACTATTGCTTTACTTTTAAAGGAAGGTGTAACAATCAAATATTCAAAATATATACCACAAAATATATGTCTATCTGGAAGTTTGTCGCTTTCTAGAACTTCCAGAAATGAATAAAGTTATAACTATCATGCTGATTGTATTGTTGTGGCTGACGATGTTATTTTGTGACATTCTTTTAAATCTGGTGCCCCAAAATGTCTGTGTAAGAATTGCATTATTTAGAATCAGAGGTATGCAAAGATTAGATTCAGCATCTGCCATTGGATGATGTTTGATTAAATTTCTGACTGCAGATCTTGAGGGCAGCTAAAACACACAGTGCTAGATACAGCTACAATTTAATTAGATATAAGCCAACTTCCTACATTGCTATATGTACATTTATATACAATATTTCTTTAAAGTTGATGCAATAACTTTATGCACTCTGAACACTGATTATCCTCAGCCTCAAAAATTGTGCAATTTAGTTTCATCTCTATTCATTACACTTCCAAAAATAATTTCTATCTTATTATTCCACTCTTCTGATTTCAGAAAGGAATTTTTCTTTTTATCTAACCTTGTAACCCAACCATTGAGGCAGAACTGTTATCAAAATGAGAATAATCTGGTTTCTATCCCATTTCCAGGCTTAAAGAATCAGGAGACAAAATGCTATGGCATTGTTTTATTGTCCTTTGAGGATACAATAATAATAATAATGAAAAGACAACATTTTTAGCAGCTATTACGTACATAGCACAATTAATAAAGTTTATTCGAGTAAACAATAAGTGAATACAATAAATGAATTAAATAAATAAAAATAAAAAGGTTTAGTTTATTCAAGAAGATGCAATCCCTGGATTTTAGCTGCACTAAAACTACATCTCTGGGAGTAAACTGGATTTTCTACATAATAGGATTGCACTTAAAAGCAAGAAACAGAAACAATCAATCCAAACATTCTTCACTGACCTTTGATACCAATATTAAGCTAATGGAGAAAGTGAGACAAACATAGAATAAATAACATAATATTAAGTATATACTTAGTGATAATGAGATAGCATTTGGTATTTGAAATAGTCAACGCTACTTGAACAAAAGGATTTACCGGGACGTAACTATGAATAAGTATCTGGGAGTTCGATATGACCCCCGGTTAGTCCTTCTTTGTGGTTGTCTTTATGTGTTGTGTTGTGTACCTATATATAATTTATATCTGTTTGAAAATTACATTATGTTTTTTTATTTGTAAATAATTAATAAAGATCTATTTTTTTAAAAAAAAAAGAAAGTGAGTTTTTTTTCTTACTTAGCATTTTGAATTTTAGTCTCTTTACATGTTTTAAAATACTTGTTTGAACAAACATTAACATAACTTTTTTTGGTTCATTTATCTCTACAATAATATATCTCAATAATAATCCAGTTTTAATATGAGAAGTGTCATTAGTGTCACACATTTTTGAAATAACGTTTTGGAATATTTATTACATGCTATAATAAATGCCATTTATTCACACATATACCCAGATATTGGGAGCTTTAGAAAATAAGTTTAGGTGGCTACTAGATTGCTAGCAACCTTCCCTCTCCCCCACAGCTATTTTCCCACCCACCCATCTTTTATCCTTATATTGCTTTATTCATTTTTTATGCCATTTCCATTACTTTGCCACTGTTATGATTATAATTCTCTCTTTTTGTTTGGAAGCTGTCTAGACTAACCCTGTGGCAAGATAGTTGGCACATAAATTTAACAAACAAACAAGCAAACAAACAAACAATTATAAACAAATTACATGAAATCAAGGGTACATCATGGTGATCACAAATCAAAGTTTATTCATTCATAGGATAAGAAATAAGTGTAAAACCCCAATTAAATGGGAGGGAAAGTTTATATTACTCTTAAGGAACATCACAGAAATGCAAGTCAAGCAAGTGCCTTTTGTTAATCAGTAATAAACAAAAAACAGTAATAAATGGGGGATTTTCACCCCATTTATTTTTGGCAATGCAAACATGATTCCATTTTTTCTATGCACCAGGATCGCAAAAATTCTTTATGGTATGGTGTGTGTGTGTGTGTGTGTGTGTGTATGTGTGTATAGATGATAGATAGATAGATAGATAGATAGATAGATAGATAGATAGATAAGATTATAGATAGATGATAGATAGGTAGGTAGGTAGGTAGGTAGGTAGGTAGAATCCTTGTAGAATGGTCTACAAGGATGGTCCCACAAAGACAGAATTACAACAGTCCAAAACTGATGAATTTCTCCATCCTGGTCCTACCATAGAACATCTCTAAGAGCAATCAGTGCTGTTTAACTCCCATATCATGGATCTAACTTCCAAATGAAAAAGAAACAACCTACTTCATCTAGAATTTTTTGAAATTGCAGCATAACTACCATGTCAATAACCTTTCCTAAAATGAAAAAAAAAGGCAGACTTTTCTTTTAACAACCTGAATTGGAAGTGGTTAATGCTAGAGAAGAACTATTATACAGTTCTGATTTATTTGGAACAAGTTTAAAGTAACCACACAAGATTTCTGGCATTTCTTCTGGATTTCTTCTCTACTGACATGACAAACATATATATATATATATATATATATATATATATATATATATATATATATATATATATATATGCACATTAGAGTTTTTGTCACACATGTTTGATGCTTGCCTCTTTTGTGAAGGTAGAGCAACTATTTACCTAGATGGAAATGGCTATTAGGCCTATTTATAGATATAATTTTTAAAAAATTGGAAAGCAGACTATTCACTAGAAATAATAATAATAATAATAATAATAATAATAATAATAATAATAATAATAATAATAATAATAATTTTATTTCTATACCGCCCTTCTCCTGGAGAACTCAGGGCAGTGTTCAGCCTATTTAAAGCACAAAGAAAAACATCAATTAAAAATAATTAAAATTATTAAATAGTTTCTGCTCAAATTTAAAACCCCCCAAATTTAAAACACCTAATTTAAAATCATTCCATTGATAGCCCGGCCTGGCGGAACAGCAGGGTCTTGAGGGCACAGTGAAATACACGGAGATCGGAGATCTTATGCATTTCTGGGGGCAGTTCATTCCACAGGGCAGGGGCTCCCACAGAGAAGGCCCTCCCCCTGGGTGTTGCCAGCCGACATAACTTGGCCAATGGCACCCTGAGGAGACCCTCTCTGTGGGAATGGACTGGCCGGTGGGAGGCTATTGGTGGCAGAAGTCGGTCTCGAAGGTACCTGGGTCCTATGCCATGGAGCGCTTTAAAGGTGGTAACCAGCACCTTGAATCGCACCCAGAAGACCACTGGAAGCCAGTGCAGCTCGCGCAGGAGGGGTGTCACGTGGGCACAACAAGTTGCGCCCATAACCACCCGCGTGGCCGCATTCTGGACCAGTTGGAGCCTCCGAGTGCTCTTCAAGGGGAGCCCCATGTAGAGAGCATTACAATAGTCCAGCCGGGAGGTGACAAGGGCGTGAGTGACCATGTGCAAGGCATCCCGGTCCAGAAAGGGCTGCAATTGGCGAATCAGGTGAACCTGATAAAAAGCCCCCCTGGCCACCATGGCCGTCATATGCTCTTCTAAAGACAGCTGTGCATCCAGGAGGACACCCAGATTGTGAGCCCTCTCTGTGGGGGGCAGGATTCACCCCCAATAGTCAGCGATGGCACCAGCTGACTATATTGGGATGCCGGAAGCCACAGCCACTCGGTCTTGGAAGGGTTGAGTCTGAGCATATTTCTCCCCATCCAGACCCGCATGGCCTCCAGGCAGTGAGACATCACATCAAGGGCATCATTGGGGTGGTCTGGGGTGAAGATGTACAGCTGAGTGTCATCAACGTACTGATGGACTCTCACCCCAAAACCACGGATGATTTCACCCAGCGGCTTCACATACATGTTGAACAGAAAGGGCGAGAGAACTGACCCTTGCGGCACTCCCCATGTGAGGCACTTCGAGGTCAACCTCTGCCTCCCTGCCAACACAAACTGCGAACGGTCAGAGAGGAAGGTGGAGAACCACCGCAGTACAGTGCCCCCTATTCCTAACCCCTTCAATTGCTGCTGCATGATACCATGGTCGATGGTATCAAAAGCCGCTGAGAGATCTAATAGGACCAGGACAGAAGAGCAATCCCTGTCCCGAGCTCTCCAGAGATCATCCACCAATGCAACCAATGCCGTTTCTGTGGTGTACCCCTGCCTGAAGCCCGACTGTTACTGGTCCAGATAGATAGCTTCATCCAGGTGCCGGGGAAGCTGTCGTGCCACCAGACTTTCAACAACCTTCGCCACAAAACAAAGGTTGGAGACCAGACGGTAGTTAGCTAATTCAGCTGGGTCCAGAGAAGGCTTCTTGAGGAGGGGCCTCACTACTGCCTCTTTCAAGGCGGCAGGAAAGGCACCCTCACTCAAGGAAGAATTTATAATCCCCTGGAGCCAGCCTTGTGTAACCTCCCGGGAGGCCAGTACCAACCAGGAAGGACACGAGTCCAATAATGCCAGGCTTCTCTTGTAATAGTGAAATTACAAGTCCAAAAGAAGTTTTTCAGAGTTCTGATTAGTAAAAAAAATAAATTCCTGTAGGAAGTTAAAGTAACAACACCAACATTTCAATAACTTTCCAACATGTGCCTAACCCAAGCACTCTCTCTGGACCAACATTTGGAGTGGACCAACCTAATGAATTCTTCTTTTTTGTGAGGATCAATGGCATTAAATAGAAACTACAGAGTCTGGTCAAAATGTTCCCCACCCTCAGATCATCCTCATTTGCTCTGGGATCCATCTTGTGGTCACCTACATGGTGTGGGTTTGTCACCTAGGACAGTCCATAGCTTTAAAACTCATGAACCATTTCAACTTCCACTCTATCAAGAGGGTGAATTAAGGTGTTCAGGACCCTGAGCAGCTTTAATTGGTAATGAGATCTTGAGGTCAGGCAGGGATTAAATGGTGTAGTATTGAAGAATTTAAACAGTAATACTTCCATTTTGTCCTTTGAACATATCTTCAAGACAGTGCTTCTAGTCATTTGATCATTCTGATCATGCAGAATTTCTCAAAAAAACTTGTCATTTCCCCTCTTATGAGTTTTTAGCTGATATAATCCCTGAAACACACATGAATACATTTAATAGAGAGAAGCTCCCCTTTCTTCTTTTCTGCCAATAATACGTCTTTCCTCTTTCCAAGATTAGATCATACATTAGTGAGAGTCATTACAAGCAAAACTGGCATTCAAACTGTCTGAGGTTATCTTCCTGAGACAAGATTTGGGACTGGAAGTGGAGATTAGTCAATCCCTTCTTTCCCAACCTATAACTATATATTTTTCTGTGCCTCACCATCTTATTATGTCATCATAAAATGTATGTCTAATGCATATTTTAAAATAATAACTATTTCTTAAGCAGAAATAATATTCTGTGCCTTACCACAGTCTGTAATCAGAGATCTTTATGCTTGTTCAAATTGCTATTCAGATGCTAAATATTGATGGACAATTTCAAGTCCCCTGCCTTTACTTCTTTATGATTCATTATCGTTCTATGGAGGTAAACTGGACAGCGTTTCAGTTTGAAGATGCTTTCTAGGAGAAGAGGGCATATGGCCTTGCTATCTTGCATCCTGATTTTGATTCCCTAGCTCAGCACCAAAAGCCTACACTTTAGCCTCGCCAGGAAGAATCAATTAAGATGAAAAGTTATGGGGAACCTGTGCTTCATTTATTCATTCATTAGGTTTATATCCAGCCTTTAGTCCAAAAACCTAGTTCTCTCTCTTTTGATTTACACAAAGTAACAGATCTGTGAAATAAGTTGGATGGATAAATACAATTGGCTCCAAGTTATTTTGAATGAAAATGGTCTTGTACAAAACTTTGGTACATGAATACCTTGAATGCAGCATGAAATTGCAATAATCAAAAATGGAAAAATGGAGAAGAAGGGAACTAAAATGATTACGGCTCTTTTGTTTGCAAAAAAATAAGGGGGAACTGAATGGTATACATAATTGAAGTGTAAAAAAATCATGCATGGGATGGTAAAAATTGACAAAGAATATTTTTTCCCTTTTCTCAAAGGATTGAGACCAGAGACCATCCTATAAAACTGGAAGATCTGAAGTAAACAAAATGAAACGTTTGTTCGTTCTGCACATAATTAATCTGTAAAATTTATTGCCATAGATATGAAGAAAGTTTTCAAGAGGATGTTGATAAATTCTTACAGTCCAGAGTCTCACACCTATTGGTCTTAAATACTCAGTGTTATCTTGGCACTGGATCAGCTTTTCTTCAAATATCAATTACAAAAACATAAAAGTGGGAGAGCTTTGTATTTGACTTGTGAGCATCGAAGAAGCTCCTCGTTGACCACTGTCAGAAAGAAAATGTTAAAGTAAGATGATGTTCAGCCTGATTCAGCAATACTGTTCTTAGGTTCTAACATTCTGCACATCCACAGTTCTAATCCAATATTGACACTTGTTGTTAATGTGGCACATCAGGCTTTGTATCCTGCTATTCATACATGGTATAAATTGTGGAGTTAGTTTTTTGAAATATCTTTATTTTTCACAGATTAATAAGAGGAATTCAGGTTCCCTACCTGTCTGAAACATAAACATTTGAAACTTCTTACCTTCCAGGTTTCATTCATCTGTAGTGTTATATATAAAATTTTAAGAAACTTAAATAAGAAGGCCTGGAAAAGAGAGGGAGGGAGATTGATGGTAGGAATAAATGCTTTATTTTAATGGATTACCTTAGAGCAGGGTTGTCTAACTCAATTTAATTAAGGGCTGCATCAAGTTTGATCTTGGGCAGTGAGTGGGCATGGTTGGGGTAGGAGTGGCCAGCTTGACATCCTGTAGCATCTGCCAGTGAAAACGGAGCCCAGAAGGGCAGCATGCATCCCTCCTGAGCTCCGTTTTTTATTTATTTATTATTAATCAAATTTCTATACCTCCCTACTCCCGAAGGACTCAGGGCGGTGAACAGCCAAGATAAAATACAGATAATACAAATATTAAAAGTCCCTTAAAATTATTAAATATTTTGGCCGAAACACAGATTAAAACACCCAATTTATAAGATCAAACGAATTAAAAATTTAAAAGAGGAGAGTTAGGCTAGGCCTGCCTGCTGAAATAAAAAAGTTTTGAGAGCACGACGAAACATGCGCAGGTTCAGGATCCTCCGTATCTCCGGGGGGAGCTCGTTCCAGATGGTAGGTGCCCCCGTAGAGAAGGCTCTCCCCCTGGGGGCCGCCAGCCGACACTGTTTGGCCGACAGCACCCTGAGGAGACCCTCTCTATGGGAGCGTACTGGTCAGTGAGAGGCTATTGGTGGTCTCATAAATACCCCGGTACGATGCCATGGAGCGCTCTAAAGGTGGTAACCAAAACCTTGAAGCACACCCGGAAGACCACCGGGAGCCAGTGCAGTTCGCGCAGGAGGGGGGTCACATGGGAGTGCCATGTCGCTCCCATAACCACCCGCGCGGCCGCATTCTGGACCAGCTGGAGCCTCCGGGTGCTCCTCAAGGGGAGCCCCATGTAGAGAGCATTGCAGTAGTCCAGGTGGGAAGTAACGAGAGCATGAGTGACCGTATTTAACGAATCCCGATCCAGAAAGAGATGCAACTGGCGAATCAGGTGGACCTGATAAAAAGTCCCCCTGGCCACGGCCGTCATGTGCTCTTCCAAAGACAGCAGTGAGTCCAGGAGGACACCCAAGTTGCAAATTCTCTCCGTGGGGGCCAATGACTCGCCCCCAATAGTCAGTGATGGCAGCAACTGACTATATCGGGATGTCGGAAACCACAGCCACTCGCTCTTGGATGGGTTGAGCCTGAGTCTGTTCCTCCCCATCCAGATCCGCATGGCCTCCAGGCACCGGGACATCACTTCAAGGGCATGGTTGGGCTGGTCCGGGGTGGAGATGTACAGCTGAGTGTCGTCAGCGTACTGATGGTACTTCACCCCAAAACCACGGATGATCTCACCCAGTGGCTTCACATAAATGTTGAACAGAAGGGGCGAGAGGACCGACCCTTGTGGCACCCCACATACAAGGGGCCATGGGGTTGACCTCTGCCCCCCTGTCAACATGGACTGCAACTTGTCAGAGAGAAAGGAAGACAACCACCATAGGACGGTGCCCCCCACCCCTAACTCCTCTAGCCGGTGCAGCATGATACCATGGTCGATGGTATCAAAAGCCATTGAGAGGTCTAATAAGACTAGGACAGAGGAACAACCCCTGTCCCGAGCCCTCCAGAGATCCACGGGATGGTCCTTTGAGGCACCACGAGATGATCCTTTACTGTTTTCAGGGCGGCCCAGTGGGCCAGATCTAAGCACCCCATTTGCTGGATCTGGTCCATGGGCCTTAAGTTTGACACCCCTGCCTTAGCGGCTGTATGCAGAGGCTGGAAAGGAACAGCCTGATGCCAAAAACAGTAAAAGTAAATCTTAGAAAAAACATTGCAAATGGCCAGTTTAGTTTAGCGGTTGTGCTGCCTAGGAATCAGGAAATCATGAGTTCTAGTCTCACTTTAGGGATCAAACCTAATTTTGGATCAATCAATCACTTTTTTCAGCCCAACCCACTTCACAGAACTGTTATGGTACATGCAAAATAAACACATGTGTTGTTATAGGGAAAATAGGAGGAGAAAGGAGTGTTCTTGGATGGATCCGCAATATATTGCTTATAAAGCAATAAAAATGGGTTAAAAATCTTTTAAAAATTATCTGAAATGTCATCAGTTGGAAGAAAAGAGGACAGGAAATTGAAATAGTAGATTGTAGTGTAGTTAAGACATATTTAAATAT
Organism: Arizona elegans; assembly: GCA_022577455.1. Classification (NCBI taxonomy): domain Eukaryota; kingdom Metazoa; phylum Chordata; class Lepidosauria; order Squamata; family Colubridae; genus Arizona; species Arizona elegans. Next base: position 20,306,784 of record JAKOOJ010000004.1, read on the forward strand.
GACACTCATTTATTTTATTGATGTCACAGATTTTGAAAGATTTACTAGGTGATTCGGGATTATAAATTTTATCTTTCATGTACTATTTGCCAATACAAATAACATAAAAATATCACGGATGGGTAAGACTGCCAATTCCATCAATTGTTATAAGTCATAATATTGAATTCCATTTATGTAATATTTTCTATAGAGCTAGAAGAAACACATTTTTAATTCCAAAATGTTTATTTGCATATCCAACCAGATGCTCAGTGTTTTAAATTTCATGTTGTTAGTCTTGATAAATGTTAATACAACACATTTCCAGCTTTTATTTTCATTTTGGTGTATATTCACTTGATTTGGTTCTGCTTTCAAATCAGGGGATCACAATAAAGTGATCTTCCAAAATAGCACATTGTCGTTCAATTCTAAAATGTTGTACAGATGTGTTTGTTTCTGATCATGTAATAATATGAGCCATAGAACCTGTTGTATGAAGTCTACAGTAATCACTTATTTCTGTACTGACTCTTCTCTAAGCTTCAGAGAGGCATTTTCTTCAAATCTTGCCTAGATACAATGATAGTGGCGAAGACTCATTTTCCTCAAAGAGGTAGAGCAATGTACAAAAGAAAAATGAACCAATTGTCAGTCAAAATTCAATAAAATTATCACTGATTAAAACCTCCAATATCGAACAAGACAATAAACATTCAAACATTGAAACAGAATTCATTTTTTTCTAAAAAAGCCATCTAAAAAGTAACTTAACACTGTAACTGAAGTCTGATTGAATGGAGATCTTATATTTTAAAGAAGAGAAGATGGGAATTAAAAGACAGAACTGTATTTTGGAAGAAATTTACTTTTCTTCTTCATAATTTTCCTTTCCCCTGCCTAACTTAGCATCTTAAAACTGTATAATAGGAGAGGTTGCCCAAGATACAAATTTAATTTTCTGTTTAGCACCCATTTTATCTAGCAACTGGGTTATTTTATAAAATATTAAATGCAATCTTTTATAATTAGTGAATATTTAATTATTAAAACTATTAATGAATAACAAATGAGGCAAAAGAAGGAGCTAGTGAAATGGGATAGTAAAAAGTCAAATTGTACCATTAGCAAGATATGCTGTTTCTTCTGACCTTTGAATCTATAATGTATTTCATATTGCTATTAATTCTCTGACCCACTCAAAATGATGATATAACAGGTAATGATACAGCAATGATATATACATGTGATAAAGAGGTGGTTCTCCCATACTGTTGAGTAAAAGACTTCAGTCTATTTATACATTAATATATTCTAAAAACTCAACATGTGAATGTTTTGTATAATTCTTCCACAACTGTTCAACATCATTCTCATATCTACGTCTCCTTTATGAGCATTGTATGCACAGGTATGGACCACTACATGCTCAGTATTTTATTTCTTTACAGGATGGTTTTCTGTGAATCTTTTGACTATGCAATAAAGGTGAAAATGAAAGGAAATTACAATTTCAAATCTTTTTATTCCTCTCCCAAATTTCTTACAAAGGAATAAATTTATAGTAGTTACTAGGCTAGCCTAAATATATTCCATCTAGTGCACGGATATCAAACTCGCATCGTCATGGTGTTATCATGTGACGTATCACGACTTCCCCCCATTTGTGAAACCAGCTGTTGGTGTGGGCAATGTGTTATGCATCCATGAGTTTGACGCTCCCGGTATTTATTTATTTATTTATTTATTTATTTATTTATTTATTTATTTATTTATTTATTTATTATATTTCTATACCGCCTTTCTCCCGTAGAACTCAAGGCGATGTACAGTCAAGAAAAATATAGACACACAAACATCATAAAATTGCTAATTAAAATTATTACTTAGTTTGGTCAATCAAATAAAACCCAGAATTAGATAACATTTAAAAAATCATTCACATGTTTGTATGTTTAGCCCCGCCTGTTGGAACATCAGGGTCTTGAGGGCGCGGCGGAAAGCACGGGGATCAGGGATATTCCGTATCTCCGGGGGCAGTTCATTCCAAAGGGTTGGAGCCCTCATAGAGAAGGCCCTCCCCCTGGGAGTCGCCAGTCGACATAATTTGACAGACGGTACCCTGAATAGTCCCTCCCTGTGAGAATGAACTGATCGGTGGGAGGCTATTGGTGGCAAAAGACGGTCTCTTAGGTACCCAGGTCCTAAGCCATGGAGCGCTTTAAAGGTAATAACTAACACCTTGAATCGCACTCGGAAGACCACCGGGAGCCAGTGCAGCTCGCCTAGGAGAGGTGTTACATGGGCGTAACGAGCTGCGCCCATAATCACCCGTGCAGCTACGTTCTGGACCAGTTGGAGCCTCTGGGTGCTTTTCAAGGTCTTGTGGCTAAGGCACCAAGCAAGAAACCAGGAGATTGTGAATTCTAGTCCTGCCTTAGCCATGAAAATTACTAGGTGACCTTGGGTCAGTCACTCTCTCTCACCCAAACTTACCTCACAGGATTGTTGATATAGGGAAAATAGAAAGAGAAATGTATGATGTTTGCTGCCTTGAGTTGTTTATAAAAGTAATAAAGGTGGGATGGAATGAATGAATGAATGAATGAATGAATGAATGAATGAATGAATAAACAGACAAAGAAATAAATATTTCTCCCACTGCTCATGATGAAAAACTTTTCCCCATGTGGGGGAGGTACTAAAAGGGTAGCAAACACACTTCTTTCTTTCTTTTGATTTGATTATCAAAATTGCAGATAACACAAAGTTATGGGTAGTAGCAAAATTCAGGGAATTCTTGTAAGGTCATAACAATGGGAAGAAACCAGCAAATTTATTTTAATAGGGACAAAAGAAAAGTCCTATAGCTGTGTGGAGAAAATGAAAAGGGCAATATATAGAATGGAAAAGATCCTTCTGAGCTGAATGGATTTTTTTTTCTTCTGTAGAAAAGAAAGTAGTAATTTTTGCATGTCCATTCAAAGATGTTTCTCCATTCCCATTTGTAACAGACAAGTTTACATCTGATGTCCTTAGAGATATGGCTTCAAGGAAGATACATCTAAAATAGATTATATAAAATGAATCAGTCATAACCTAATAATAAAGATAAATTATACCTGGGATTAGGATTACCAACATGTAGTAATTGCCTACCTTTAATTCTGAACCTTACCTTTTGCAAATACCTCATGTTAAGTTTAGAATTTATCATGTATCTTCATACAATACCAAACTGGAAAGTGAACGGATTTTCAGAGACTTTTAAAAAAATGCTCTGTAAAAAGTTTGAGATTAGAAATCCAGAAAGTTTTTCAAACAAACATATACCTTTGACACAGCGAAAAAAATTCACTAGCGATTTCTATAATTATTATTAACCTCAGAAATGTAGGTTCAATTTCTCAAAAGGAAATTTTCAGCCAGCACAAGACATGAATGACAAAGCAGAGTGGGACACTTCATTGTTTGGATAATTGTTTTATTATCTGCTTACCTGTGAGGATATCCCTCTTAGGTTTGTATTTTCTTTTATTTTGCTTGCCATTCTTGTTGTCCCCTTTCCTTCCTTCCTTCCTTCCTTCCCTCCCTCCCTCCCTCCCTCCCTCTCTCCTTTCCTTTATTTTCCTTGTATGTCTTTGTATTATCTCCAAATGTATATTGGAAGAGTTTTCTCTTCATTGCACAAAGCATGTTTTTTTTTTTCTACTTCAGAATGCAGTGAGGGATGGTTGCAATAATTAATGTTGGTCTATAGTATAAAAATGTGCACAGGTTATTTTTCTTATTTGGAACTGGCTTTTTTTTAGACAATTTTTAGATTTATTTTTTAAAAAATACCCTTCCATATCACTGGAATCAATATGGTTTAAAGGGGATTCTGCAATATTCTCCGGAGAAAGGCGGCATATAAATTGAACTAATAAAATATGTTGGAAGTGAAGACACTTTACGTGCACAACAGAAATTAGAGTCAGCAGATTCTTCCCCCCAACTTCCAAGGAAGAAAAAAGGAATAAGAATATTTATTTATGGTATTTTATATTCCCTCTTCCCTATGTATTTAGCTAGCTAACATAATTTACAAAAACATAAAATGTTAAAATTATCTAGTTTTATAAAATATTAAAATCAATTAAAGAACAAAAATGAGAGAAAACTGAAAGAATATATAGTAAGAATGGTACTAGAAGTCAAAATTTACAGTGTCTGCAAATTGGTATGAAGTAATTACTTGATAGGAAGGAGAACCAGCTGGTAAAAAACCAGAGAGGCAGCCAGTGAATTAAAAAAGAGAAGGTGCAACTGCACAATTATAGCCTATGTTGCTTTTTATTTTTACATAGAAAGAGTGAAGTTTTATTGTCATCACTGTCATCTTGATTTTTCTGTCCATCCAGTGAACATTTCTGAAGGATCCAAGAAAGGATCTCTGTTTTAACCTTCCCAGTTTCCACTTTTTGGTGTAGAATTGGAGAAGACACATGTCTTCATTTTTCTTAATTATGCTTCTACCACAAATGGTAATAGAGATGAAATTCTTCATCGGTTTGTAGGCTATGGTAGATGCTCTGATAAAGCTAAGGCTAGACCCTAGAGTTTGTTTTCCTTCACCAGCATTAAAATTCTGAGGATGGAAGACTCACATATTGGATTTTTAAAAAATTTGGTGCTAATGCTTTTTGATCAATGCTTACAGGGCGGTCTATTCACAATTTCTTCAAAGGTTTTTGACTGAATTGTTACAAACCTGTTAAGTCCTCGTCAATACGACATTCCCAAAGCCGTCCCTGTTGCTGCTCCACTCCGATTGGCTAAAACGCGAGCAACAATCTAGCGGGAAAAACGCAGCCCTTCTATTGGTTTACCCTGTCTGACAGCTCCCTATTTAAGCAGCTGTCAGGCGGTTACAAGTTGTCAATGTTTCCACACGCGCGTGCTTTGTTGCCTGTTTACTGTTAGCATTCTGTTAAAAATAAAACGTTGTTCTTTAAGCCTTGCCTCCGATTACCTGCCTAGTTCTCCAGCTAGAACATTGGCGACGAGGATGGGATATTCCTGAGGTCAAGTCTGCTGAAGACACAATTAAAGCTGTGGCAACTCAAGCCAAGGGTGCCCTCAGTCACGTGTGACAAGATGTCACCTTAAGGCAACTCGCAGCACTACATTGACCATGTCTACATTCCTTTGCCCCATTTATGCCAGCGTCTGAGACGTGGGACACATATATAGAAAGGTTCAAATGTTTCCTGCAGACCAACAACCTGACCGGCCTCTCCAGCACACGGAAATGGGGCTACTTCCTCAGCTCCTGTGGAAGCGAGATTTTTGGAACTGCTAGAGCCCTAGCTGCCCCTCAGCAAGTATTCGAGGTGCCGTGGGAGACACTATTGGAGAAGTTGAAGAATCACTTCTCCCCGGCACCCTTGTGCATTGCGTGGCAACATGCCTTTTGACAGCGATTGCAGAATGAGGGAGAATCCGTCAATGACTATATGGTCTCCTTGCAATCAGCTGCCCTGCACTGCGAGTTCCTTGAACTGGATGAAATGTTGTTGGACCAGCTCGTCTGTGGGATCAAGGACCTGAAGTTACAGCGGTGACTGCTTGCCCGATCTGAACTAACCCTTCAGGTAGCCCTAGATGAGGCCAGGGCTGCCGAGATGTCAGATAGGTCATCTGCCAAGATCCAACAATTCCAGGCAAGCTCCGCAGCTGCTGGGAAACACCTGACAGTCCATCACGAGGATTCAACCAGGACGGAACCTCCGAGGATGACGAGATAGTCAGCCGCCTGAAGACGACCAAGCGGCAGGAAGCGGCAGCAGCCCCAAAATTCCCTCAGGCCAACTGTTTGGATTGTGCGGTGCCCAGCATAGAGCTAACTGTAGGTTCAAGACTGCCATTTGCCACCCTTGTGGTAAGAGAGGCCACCTGTCTGAGGTCTGCTGGGCGGCCACTCCTTCACATGCCACCCCGGCTGACGTCCCCTGGAACCGCCGAATGGGCTGGAAGACGGCTCCCCGTTGCGGCGATTGCTTTGCGGTTTCCTGTCACGACGAGCCTTTTGATGCTGCCGTGGGCCACGCCATCTCATCCCCTCCTGCCAACAAGCTTTTCATCACTGTCATCTTGGAGGGGGCTACCTGCCGCATGGAGGTCAACACTGGCTCTTCTAAGTCCCTCATCGCATGGTCTACTCTCTCGTGCCTCCTGCCAAATATGTCACTCCAACGGCTCAAGCCTTGTCCGGTCAACCTGAGGAATTACCAGGGAAAGACTATCCCAACCATAGGGTTTGATACCTTCCAGGTGTCCTACAAATTGTTCAACGGCAGATTGCCATTAATCGTGGTGAAGGATGACCTTCCCTGTCTTTTAGGTTTGGACTGGTTCACTGCCCCTAAACCTCAATGTCTCTGGTGTCCACTCTACGTTTCCTGATGTTCCAACTCTGCTGACCCGCGAATTCGATGATGTTTTCAGTGACTGCCTTGGTAAATATATGGGGAGCCCCATTTCATTTAATTTGGATCCCCAAGTGGCGCCCATCTTCCTGAAACTGCAGAGGGTGCCACTGGCATTGCGCCCACGGGTTGATAGGGAGCTGGATAGGCTCATCACTCAGGGGGTTCTGGTTTCTGTGAACCATTCTACCTGGGAAATCCCCATTGTTATTTCCCTTAAGCAAGATGGCTCACTTAGAATTTGCGTTGATTATAAATGTACTATTAATAAGGCCTTGCAAGCCAACCCGTACCTGGTGCCAGTGATCCAGCACTACTCCATTCCCTTGGGCGAAGCTGGGTATTCGCCAAATTAGACCTAGTGCAAGCTTACCAGCAGCTCCCGGTCAATGAACCACAGCGCTAGCCCAAACTATTGTTACACACAGAGGCACATTTAAATGTACCCGCCTTCAATTTGGAGTCAGTGTTGCTCCGGGAATCTTCCAAAGCCTCATGGAGAGGCTGTTGCAAGGCATTCCCGGGGTGGTGCCCTATTTTGACATTTTGATCTCTGCCATCAACCACTCTTACCTCCTCTCCAAGTTGCGAGCCGTATTGACCCGTCTGTGCCAGGCCGAGCTTCAGCTTAGAAGGGAGAAATGCTCTATAGGAGTTCCCCAGGTAGAATTCCTTGGGTTCCTGATAGACGCCCAAGGCATCCACCCGATCCTGTCTAAAATTTCGGCTATTAAACATGCCCCCACTCAATCATGCAAAGCTGAGTTGCAGGCCTTCCTCGGCCTCCTTAACTTTTATGCCATTTTCTTGCCTCATAAGGCTTCCCTTGCCGAGCCTCTGCATCAACTCCTCGACTGTATTGTATTGTCCCTGAGGCTGCAGCCGCCTCATTTCAGGCTGTCAAGGATGCCCTGACTTTGTGGGCTGTCCTCATCCAGTACGACGCGAGCCTCCCTGTATCCCTGACTTGTGACGCTTCGCCATATGGCATAGGGCGGTCTTAAGCCACGCCTTCCCTGACGGGATGGAGGTCACTATTGCCTATTACTCTAGGACTCTATCTGCCCCCGAATGTAACTATAGCCAATTAGACCGGGAGGCGCAGGTGGCTGTAGCGGGAATCAAACGATTCCATGATTACCTTTATGGTCGTTTTTTCATCCTTATTACTGACCATAAGCCGCTGCTAAGATTGCTGGCTGGTGATCGGCAGATGCCCCAAATCTTGTCCCCTCGCATGTCTCGCTGGGCCGAATTTTTGTCTGCATACTCCTATAAGCGCCATCCAGGTTGAGAGGGGTGTTAAGTCCTCACCAATACGACTTTCCCAAAGCTGTCCCTGTTGCTGCCCCGCTCTGATTGGCTAAAGCGCGAGCAACAATATAGCGGGAAAAACGCAGCCCTTCTATTGCTTTACCCTGTCTGACAGCTCCTATTTAAGCAGCTGTCAGGCAGTTACAAGTTGTCAATGTTTCCACATGCGCGCGCTTTGTTGCCTGTTTACTGTTAGCATTCTGTTAAAAATAAAGTGTTGTTCCTTAAGCCTTGCCTCCGATTGCGTGCCTAGTTCTCCAGCTAGAACAAAACCACACACCTGCCTGTTGTGTTAATAGCCAGATTTGGCCTTAGATGTGATGATTAGAATCTGTTCTCTCACCAGGCTAAGACCTTTAGAGCCAACTGTTAACTGTGGGCCTGACAAAATTTGGACAAAGAAAGCAAGTTATGTACAGGGTTTTAAGTCCCTTAGCATGTGCAGAAAAAACATGGGCAAGAAAATGAACAAGAGTCTTAGTGGCGCAGCAGACTAAAGTGCTGTTCAGTAACACCAGCTGCCTGCAATTACTGCAAATTCAAATGTCACCAGGCTCAAGGTTGACTCAGCCTTCCATCCTTTCGAGGTAGATAAAATGAGGACCCAGATTGTTTGGGCAATAAGCTGACTTTGTATAAAAAAGAATACCGCTTAGGGGAGGTCAAAAGCCCTACTAAGCAGGTATATAAAAAAGTATGAAGGCTATTGCTTAACGCATTGTAAGCCACCCTGAGTCTCTGGAGAAGGGCGGCATATAAGTCGAACCAATAATAATAACAATAATAATAATAACAAAAGGGGTTGTTTCATTAAAAATGTACAAGAGCGAAGAAGGAGCATGTAGAAAATGTGCATCTCTATTCTATGCCAGTGGGCATTTGAATAACATACTATATTTCTGGTTGAAAAAGTGATCGCTTTTATGAACATACAGTAGACACAGGTTTGTTATGCTGGGTCCGAATTTTAGTGCTGTAGATGGAGGAAGACTTTAAGGGAGGAGATGCAGAAAGCGGCTCATTTTTCTCAATTCTAATTATCCTGGTTCCAGTAGATTAGAAAATAGGAAATGTAGAAGTCGGAGACATTTTGAGCTCCATCGCCTGCCAAGTTAAGTCTGACAAATGGTGGGCATGTATAATTAATGCTGTCATCTTTCCCTTGATCAAAGGGCGACCACAGTAACTATAGATTGTAATTGTCATCGTTGTCACATAAAATGTGCTATTATTAAGTTCAGGCTGAATTTTATTGCTTCAGATGCTCATAAATTGAATGGTCAGTCATTTAAATTACCAAGTAGAGTGCTTTGAAAGCTACTTTTAAGAAAGTGTATTTGACTCTGGACCTCGAGAAATTAATTAGGCTCCTTTAAACAGATGTTAAATAGGTTACAACCTGTGTGGGGAAAAAAAGTCCGTCTGACAGGCATCTCCTTGATATTTTAAAACTTAAAAAAGGAAAACATTTTAATTTACTAGGTTTGCCCTAAGGCGTGCCTCGAATGTAACTAGAAGTTTGCTTCCCTGATGGATTTAAAAGATGAGTTTCTTTACCTTGTAAAAAAGGTGACCTAGAGAGATAAAAAAAAAATGAGTGTAGTTGTGATGATGAACAGCTTACTTTATCTTCCTTAGACAAAGGGGAAGTGATAGTGGTTAATGAGATGTATAGGACAGCTGGAATTCAGAATCTAAACCATTTGGGAAAGTTAAACAAGTGTGGTTGCTTGCCATTATAGCAGATTTCTATTTAATGACAACCAATTAAGATGAAATACATTACCGAATGGTAACATTCATGTTCAACTTTAAAAAGACCAGCCTTTACCAGGAAATTACAGCTGTGCATGGAATTGTAGTTGGGATGGGGCCACTTAGGCTATCAGGACCGAGCCCCAGTTTGGTGCAGGCATCTCATTTATAAGATTTTCAAAATGACTTGAAATACATGGGTCTTCAGCTTCTTGAATATACATACTAAACAGAAGCCTCCAAATTCAGGAGGTAATTTGTTCTATTGTTGAATTGCTCTTACCAATAGAAAGTTTCCTGCCTGCTATAAAAATGATGCATAAGACTTTCGCATCAAAAGAGCCATACAAACTCTCTACAACTCTTGCTGTTTTCTCCCCAAAGTGTCATTCTAAATTTTACATTTTCCAAGCAATAAGTATCAGCTTCCTTGGGCTCTTTTCTTTTATGAGTAATGCATTTTACAAGCCATGCTTGGTATTGTTAAAGTTCTCTCCCTCTCTCTTTCTCTCTGTTGTGCAATTGTTCAGGTGCTGCTCAACAAGTAAATTCAATATTAGATTCCATGCTGCATTATATTGGATCCCATACTCTGTGAGAATGTTCTGCTTCTGAAATGGTCTTGGATTACAGCTTTTCATTTCTTCTAAACCTGCTGTAACCCATGGAAATTTGTTTCAAGTTTCGTGGGTCTTCCCGAATTGTATTGGAAAAATGCATGAGAGAAGCATTGCTATAAACAGCTCGCTGCTCTTTTTTTTCATCAAGACGTCTTTGATTCCAAGCCTGTCCTTCAAATGGAACAAGGCTCTTTCATTCAAAGGCCACATTTTAAGCCAGTACAACGTTTTAAAGATATTATCAGTATTCTTGAAGATCATTTGGGTAGCAATGCTAAGTAAAAAATGGATAAAGTAATTGTTTAGAATGAAAAAGATGGGTTACAAAATGACATTTTTCTTAAGAATCAAGTTTGAAATGAAATAGGAGTAGCAACTAAGTCAGCCAATTGGGAGCTGAGACAGACTGAAGCCAGGACATGTCTTAGTCTGCAGCTTCTGAGTTTGTGCAGAAAATTGAAACTGAAACTAAGCAGTCTGTGCATGCTGGCTGCCCTGCTGAAATGAAACTAACTACTTTCTACTGCCTTGTGTTGTAACTGCAACTACGTTGAAGAAAACTGATATTGATATTGTAAATACTTCATCTATTATTATGTACATAAAGAAGTTAATGAATCATGCTGCATCAGTCTGCCTTTGTGTGCTTTCTGGATTTAATTTCTGCAACAAACTTTGGCAGATTTGTTATCAAACCTAAGACTTCTAGGCATGTTAAAATTTGGTGGCTTGAGGGATTATTTATGTAATCCACGTTTAATTGTGTGTGTAAGTGTGTGTGTGTGTGTGTGTAAATGCGCACACATTTAGTATAAGAAGGGCTTCCTCCTTATAACACATTTCCTCCCCCACTCCATTATTTTAGTATAAATCAAAGTATAATTCAAATATTTCCCATAATTCTCTTAATATCATTAATTAATGAGAAACTATGTACAAACAGGCACCAGTTTCTAGCATATTTTTTTCCAGGAATCCTCAGGACTGCTGTTGAAATTTTAGAAAGCGACATAATTGGTGGTTTCAATGCTTCATTTAGAAATGTGGCCATTATTCCTAGGGAAAAAAATAACTGTTAGAAAGGGTGGCAGGGAACAATCTTTTCTATTCACCAGAAGGCAAATAGAAGGCTTTTTTTTTTGTGTGTGACAGGACACCAGTGTAGAATCCATTTTTGAAGAATGATACACTATCAGACTTTCAGATGTGAAAATATTGATTTAGAATATTACATAAATATACTGTTGTTGCATCCACCAAATAGTAAGCAAAGACATGAAAGATATTTGGTAGATTCATAAGGATAGTAACACACTATTTTCAGTGGTGCAAAAAAAGTCAGACATCTGTTTCAGTTGGAAAAACCAATAAGAGTTTAAGCAGTTTCCCTATGTTAATTCTGAAGTTCTAAAACTGTGGTCCAATGAACTATTTCTAATGGCTGAACTCTACTTAATTAGAGTTTCTCTACCATTTTAAAAGACAGCTAGGGCACAATCCAGCTACGTTAAGCACTTTTAAGTTCCATTAATTTCAATTGCAATGTGCTAAGCTTGTACTTTAACTTTCTCATTAAAATAAATGGAATTTAAATGTGCATAAATTTGGGTGGACTATGCCCTTTGTGGACATATAATGCCCCCTAATTATTTTCATATAAGCACTTTTTTTTGAGTTGCCACAGCAATACTGTACAATCATTAATGGATGTTTTGATTTGGGGAAAATTAATTTACCCAAGAAGGAAATCTAAAATTAAATGTATTAACAGTCCTTTATTATTTTTATGCTGGCTAATAATTCTACACAAATATTTTTTCTCTTCCTACATGATGCAGTTCACTAAAACTATTTCTTGGGACTGTAATCTTGTTGTCCATTTTTATTTTTGCTATTGTTCAGTCTAGATTTGCATAATTTGCAACCCTTTTTCCTAGAACTAGATTCTGAATTGTTGAAAGCTGATCCTACAAAATGCAGCAGAGAGGAGAAAGTGATGGTAAATTTTGCAGAGTGGAAGGCAACCTACTGTATTTTTCAGAGTGTAAGATGCACCTTTTCCCCTCTAAAAGGGGGTGAAAATGTAGGTGCCTCTTATACACTGAATGTAGCCACGCCCACCCACTGGCCCCCACCCTTTGGCCTCTGCCCCCCGGCAGTTACTTCCTTACAGCAAACAGCAAGAAAAACCAGCTCCTTTCAGCTTCAGCACAGCCTAATTAGCACAAGTTGATTGGATTGGCCTCCCAACTCTCAGCTGTCTTGCTCTCAGCTGTTTTGCGCAGACCTCTGCTGCTTGCTGTAATGAAGAAAATTGCTGGAGCAGATTTTTCCCCCCCTTGTGCTAATCAAGGTATGCTGAAAAGAAAAATGAAAGTAAAGCAGGCTGTTTGCTGTTTGCTGCAACGAGGCAAAATTGCTCTGAGGCAGAGACAGAGGGAGATTTCTTTTTCTTCTTTTCCTCACCAAAAAAGGTAGGTGTGTCTTATTGTCTGGTGCGTCTTATACTCCGAAAAATACAGTCCTTTTTAAAACATAGAGGATTGTTAGATTTAAGAAATGACATGACTCTGAATGAGAAAGGTGAATGGTGTTGTTTTCATATCTTCCCCCAAATTTTCCAGAAACAATAGGAAGAGCCTTGGTAGGATTCAACAAATCCTTATCCTGATAGGATAAGAAGTATATTTGAAGATACATGTAGCTGCTAATTGCTTAAAGCCAAACAGGCTTGAATTTGCTCAGTATGTGGATTTACCCTATTTCCCCCCAAATAAGACATCCCTGATAATAAGGCCAATCGGCTTTTTGAGTGCATGGCAATAAGGTCAAGTGCTTATTTCAGGGCTCAAAAAAGTATAAGGCAGGGTCTTATTTTTGGGGAAACATGGTAGAACTACCATGGAATCTTGTGGAAGGCTCACTTAACATCCCTTAATTTTATGTGTCAGTAGCTTGATTTTGAGTTGAGCAAAATATGGCATATCAATGTACTTAACAAAACAACATGTATTAAATTCATATATTCATATAAAGTTTTAAGAGTATGATTTTTGTTCTATTTCTAAAATCATTTAAAATCTGGCAACATTTCTTTTTCTCTCTGGATATTAAAAGTACTTTCACATGAGAATTTTATGTCAGTTGGAAAGCATTCTGTAGCTTAATTTTGTCAAACTATAAATTGGTTTGTAAGAGTTGATTAATTTCCATCTCAACTGTAATGTAATTAAAATTGTTATAAAGCTATATTTTCTTTTGAGAAAGTATGGTGCCATTTCTCCATTGGGGGAAACTGTTTTTTTAAACTTTCTTCCAAAGTCCTGAATCAAGGTCCTAAAAGGAAAAGGAAGTATTGATGGATTCCTAGACCACACATCGCAAGCTGGGCTGATCCCAGACAAGTCAGATCCCTCTTTTTAGCATAAGGGATATCATAGTGCAAGTCAGTTTCCTGCCTTTCTATGAGATGTAGATATTTTGTTGTGGCACAAATTTTCTCTCTTGTTCTCAGTATTTCTAGTTACTACAAATGAAATCAAGTACACACATTGCCTTCAACATGTTTGTGGACTTGCAAGTAATAACTATAATTTTATGAGTAGTTTTATGAGTAGTACATTTCTTTTGGTGTTTTTCTTTGTCAGAGTGCACACAATGTGACTATTTTGAGACAACCCAGGAGCAAAATACAGTAGACAGAAGTTTGTCTTTCAAATAGTGGTTTATCTGCAAGGAATATATACATACACATACTAGGCAAAGTCAGGCAATCAATCTTCAACTATAGCACAGAAGCACACACGGAGAAAGAGAGACACCCTCACAGGGCCTCTCTTATATATACAACCTTTTAAAGTGATATCAGTTTGGACATAGATATGACATCACTGGTTCCATACATCTTCCATCACTTTACAATAATATTAGTACTCATATAAACATATAGTTCTTATGCTTTGTTCACTATTTAAGCATAATATGATATGATATTAATACTTTCTCCCTTATTTCTGTATATTTATTTATCTCTTAAACATACATTCATGTATAACTGTGATGGCGAACCTATGGCACGGGTGCCTATGGCACATGGAGCCATATCATTGGGCATGCGAGCATTGGTGTAGCTTAGCTCCAGCGCACATGTGTGCGCCGGCCACCTGATTTTTGGGCCTTTCAGTCCTACCAGAAGATGGGAAATGGGCTGTTTCCAGCCTCCGGAGGACCTCTAGGGGAGTGGGAAAGGCCATTTTCGCCCTCCCCAGGCTCCTAGAAAGCCTCTGGAGCCCGGGCAGGGTGAAAAACAGGCCTACCGGGCCCACTGTGCCATCATGTGCTAAAAGTGCAGGGGTGCATGCGCAGGGGTGGGACGCATTGAATTATGGGTGGGCGCACACATGTGGGTGACCTCGCCATGCTCCCTGCTTTTGGCACGCGACGTCAAAAAGGTTAGCCATCACTCCTCTATAATAACATCTATTTTTTTGTTCTAACACTATACATTTGTCTTGGCTACCCTCTTGTTATCTATCCAATCATAAAATTGTTCCCAGATTTTGTAGTACTTAATTTTGCTTTTATCCTTGAGTTCCAAAGTGAGTCTGTCCATTTCTGCACAGTTAAAGATTTTCAGTAATATTTCCTCTTCAGTTGGAATATCTTTCTCTTTTCATTTTTGAGCGAAGGCTATTTGTGCCGCTGTGACTATATGCAATAATAAATAATTTGTATCTTTCTTATATTTTCTTTCTTTAATTCCCAATAAGAAAAATTCCAGTTCGACCTCTATATCTGTTAGCAAAATTTCTTCCAGCCAGTTCTTTAGTAAATTCCAAAATTTCTGCGCCTTTGGGCATTCCCACCACATATGATAGTAATTCCCAATGGTCTCTCCACACTTCCAGCATATTGAGGATTTCCCCTTATTCATTTGTGATAATCTTGTGGTGGGGAGGTGCCACCTATAGAACATCTTATAGAGATTTTCCTTGTAGGAAATTGCTAGTGTGATTTTTAAATTTTTTCCTCATAAACTTTGCCAATTGTCCAAATCGATATTTGGACAAAATATTTACACCAAATTATCATCGTTTCTTTCACCTGTTCCTCAATCATATCTTGTTCTAATAAATATCGATATAGTTTACTTATGGTCTTGCCTTCCCTGCTAAATAAAATTTTATCTAATTCTGATGATTCTTGCTTTATGCCCCATTCCTTTTTATCTTTGCTACATTTAGATTGAATTTGGAGATACGCCCACCATTCCAATTCAATTCCTTCTTCCTTTAAAGTATTTCTTGCTTTTAATTCTCCTTTCTCATTCAAAATATCTTTATAGGTGACAGCTCCCCCTCGTTTTCTCAAATTTGGATGTGTGTACATTTCTAATGTTGATACCCAATTAGGAATTTCCATATAATTATAATTATATATAATTCGGCTCAAAAAAGACTTTTTTACAAATTTGGACAGACTTATTTCAAATTTCATATGGCAAGGAAAACGACCAAGAATCAGATTCAAATTATTACAAGATGCTAGTGAAAGAGGAGGATTTGGTCTACCAGACTGGACAAAGTATTATCAGGCAGCGGCATTGGTTTGGCTAAATGAGTGGATGCATCTTAAAAACACAAGACTATTGGCACACTATTCTATGGTCATGATCTACAGCCAGGGTGGCACACTATTCTATGGGAGGAAAAACATTTAGCCCATCACTACTTCCGGAGGCATTATATTAGGAGAGCACTATTGGATATTTGGCTGACTCATTCGCATTGCATCATCATTTCAGTATTACAGCATTATAACATTACAGCAGCTGGTCAGCTATTAAATCATCATTACCCTGACATTCTTCTTTCTTTCCATTCTCATTCACAGTTTCTTACATGTCTTTTAAGAAGATCCAGGAATTGTGTTTGATGCAAAAAAAATTGTATTTATGCTTGTCTAATTTGTTATCAAATTAGGAGATTACCTATTTTTTGGCAATTGTATTGGCATCCAGACTCAGTTTACCAATACTCATAAAATATTACATGGCCTGAGCCTTGTTAACTTCAAGAGTATCTTCTTCAGGTAGTTCATGCCTACTCTATATGGTCCAGTTCGGAGAGGCTGCTCTGAATACATTTCCACCAGAAAATTAGAGCAGCTAAAACCCAGAGGATGGTCTTGGCTGTGGAACAAATTATACTCAAAGTCAGTCTGACCCCCAACTCTGCTTTTCTTTAGAAGTACAATGAAAGTTGTTTTCTTAAGAAGAGCATTTGATGAGAAAATGTTTTAACTATGTGCTGTGGTGTATTGGATGTAATCTTTCATCTTTTACATTTTATTATTGTTGTTGTTATGGTTTTATTGTTTTATCTGTCTTAGCTATCTAGAGTCTGTTGAATCAAGTGGAATGTTTTATAAATATAATCAAGAAAGAATTTCTCATAGCATGTGTTTTAAAAGATTGAGTAGACATTGTGAGATTCTTTATTAAACCAGCATCACTGCCTTTGCGATTCAAAGCAAGATCATGTAAAGATTTGACACATCCCAATGCATTCACAATTTGTTGCCGTAATTCAAGGATCAGACTCAATAATGAATTCAGACTTTTTATATTCAAATAGAAGATTGCTTATTTACAGAAGGCATTCTATATTCACAGAGTGATTGCAGATAGAAGCAAGGAGAATGAGTGTGCATCATCTTTTATACCAGAGAGGCGGGATTAGAAGTGGGGAGTGGTTAGTGAGGAATACATTAGAAAGGGGAGAATAAGTTAATTCTTGACATTCCATGGATATATGTTTCTTTCATTCAAGAATGAGGCATTTACACATCAGTTCGTATGGTGTTTTGTTTATGATGCTAGACCAAAGTTGGTTGAGTGTATAATTGGAATATAATAGGGCTTCTGACCAGAAATGCTTACCTAACCCTGCATCCTCTAATGTACACCTAATCATGGTTTGTAGTGTCGAGTTTCGTCGTTCTACTACTCCATTTTGAAAAGCTAGGATTAGAGGTGAAATGTAACATTCCCTTTGATTTTAGCCAATGAGAGAATTCTCTTGACATGAATTCAGACCCTATGTCTGTCATGATTTGTTTGATTTGTATGTGATGTTGTGTCTCCACACGTTTATAAAATTCTTTAAATTTTTGAAATGTTTCATCTTTATGTCTTAAGGTGTAGACAAAGCCATAATGACTGAAGTCGTCTACAATAGTGAGGAAATATCGTTTTTTGTATGTAATTGATGGAGTTAATGGGCCAACTAGATCCATATGCACTAGATTAAAAATATGATTTGATGATCTTGTTGCCTTTTTGGGTCTGGGCTTGGTTCTCAGTTTTGAAGACTTACACACTGAACATTCCAGGTAATTTTTACAGTCTTTTATTTTAACACCTTCAGCATGTTCAATCATTTTTTGTATTACAGGAAAACTGGCATGTCCTAATTTTCTATGTAATATGTGTGCACATTCATCATGAATTGGCTTTCCAATTATGGGTTTTCTGTTTGTGTATGTGTTGTTGTCAGATGTAGTTTCATCATCATGTTCTGATTCATGTTCTTCATTGTCACTATCTATATCATTTTTTGTTTCTGTGATAGTGTTAGTTTCTACGTTTGAATTAATGTTGTGTAACCATTTTTCTTCTGTAATTAAGTATGGTAGGTCTCCTTTGGTAATTATATTACCTATGTTTATTTTATTTTTCTCTAGAGTTACTTTTCCCTTTGAGAATATTATATTTATGTTAGAGTCCCGGCTTAGCTTTATTGCACTGAGGATGTTGTGAAGTATATTGGGTATTAATAGTACCCCCTCTATTTTCCCTAGACCGGGTAATTCTACATTTCCTCTTCCAATAACTTGGACTTCCTCTTGGTTTGCTACTTTAATTACAAATTTATCTTCGACAAAGGAAGATAATATTTTCTTATCGTGTGTTGTGTGATTTGTTGCTCCGGAATCAATGAGCCAAGCATTGTCCTTTGAGTCTTGATTTTTGATTATTGTGTGTTTATCTATTCCGTACAATGATCCGGACTTCCTGTCTCTTGAGTTGTCTCTACCCCCTCTATGTTCTCTAAAGTTTGGTGAATTTCTGTGTCTATATCTGTCAATAGATGATTGTCTATCGTGATATCTGTTTCTTGTGTCATGTCTTTGTCTCTCTCTGGGAGGTTTTGGACAGTCTCTCCTATAATGTTCTTTAGACCCATAGTTATAACACTCTATTGTGTCCTGATGCCTGTCTTGGAATACTATCCTTTTGATCTGTCTATGCTCTTTATGTGTATTGTAGCGGCTTCTTCTTAAATTATCTTCAACAATTAATCTGTTTGATAAACTCTCTATAAATAGATAGCCTAAGTTAATTGTATCTAAATGTGATATGAAGTTGTCCCATGATGAGTCTAATGAATTAATAATAACACTTTTCATTGTCTGGTCAGATATTATTTCTCCCCTTAAATGAAGTTCTGCTCTAGTTGCGTTTAGTAATAGTAAATGTTCACTTATAGTAGTCCCAGGTTTTATCCTGGCTGAGAAAAAGTTTTTAGACATTCTAGTTGTGGTTGCCACACTTTCACTATGAAACAGTTTAAACATACAATGAATTATTTCTGAGACAGTTAGGTTATGCTTAATACTATGATAAATAGTAGGTGAGATACTAGAGATTAGTAAATAAAATGCTCTGTGATGTAGGCAGTCCAATTTTAGTGTCCATGTTTTTTTAGGAGGGTTAGTTATGAAAAACAATAAATTTTCTTTTAAGAAGACAACCTGGAGTTGCTGACTCCATTCCTGTAAGTTAACACCATCTATTCTCAATTTTGGAAAATCATTAAGCAAATTTCCAATGTTATTTGTTGCATTACTTACAGCTGGAGGCTGTCCATGGTCCTGTATGTGTTGATAATTGCAGAATGGTGTAGGGATACTCGCGACTAGCCTGAATGGTTCCCTCTGTTTTTTATTATCTCTATGTTCGTCTAGGCGTATTTGCGCATGTGCGTAGATCATTTCGTTTCTGAAGCTGTCGGGGGAGGTTCTCGCCACTGCAGCTCCCTCGCAGTGCTCTTCTTCTGAGGATTCGCTCTCTGGCTCGACTTTAGGTGTCCAGGTTTGGATCAGGGTTTGCTTCTTCTCATCATAGTCATCTCGGTTGAGGTCTCTGGCTCCCGGAAGCATCTGTGGTGTGGGCGAGTACTTGCAAGGCTCTCTGGGTTCGGGCGTTAGTGTTCTCGTCGGTCGTGTCGGAGTGGATAGATGCTGAGACGCTTGCGTGTTTGCTTCTGTATCTTTGCTTTTGGATTGTTCAGTTTGTCTTTTCTTTGTTATTTGGTTGACTGTCTTTGGTACTTTTGTTGATTTCTTTGAGATTTTTAGATTCGGGCCGAAGGCTGCGAAGAGTGTTTTCATAGCTGTTTCAATTTGTAGTTTGGTTGATGTTTCTTCAGTGTCTGTATCGGATTCTTCTGAAGAATAGAATTTTTCTTTTTTATTTCTTATGCTGTGTAGAGTTTTTCGCGCCAGCCATTTTGAACTCTGCTTTCTGATTAGTTCTGGGTCAGTCATTTTGGCGGGCTGGCAAATCCAAGATGGCTGCCATTCAAAATTTTGCGCGGGATCGCTAGTCTTTCTTTTAGTTATATTTTGGGTAATTCGCTTACCATTTTGTGGTCTTTTGGTTCTGGTGTGTTGATGTGGTTTTCTCTCACTGCATCTTTTATGATGTCTTGGAGGTTCGCGATGAGATTTTTGTTGTCTTTTTGGCTTTTCAGCAGTCTTAGTATTTCTAATCTGAGCATGTTGTTTTCTGTCTCGCTCGCTTCTTGGTCGCTGGGTTCATCGATTACCTCTTCGTCATCTGTAGTGAGGTTTTCAGATTCTTTTGTCATTTTTATTGTAGATTCATCGATCATTTCTTGATCTGTTTCCATTTCTTTGTTGTGTGCCCTAGTGTTGGGTCTTTCTCTTTTGTTTCTGGAGTTTTCTTTCTTTGGCATGTCTGTTTCTTATTGAGTCAGCCAACCATCCTCTGCTACCAGATTGTTGCCGTAATTCGAGGATCAGACTCAATAATGAATTCAGACTTTTTATATTCAAATAGAAGATTGTTTATTTACAGAAGGCATTCTATATTCACAGAGTGATTGCAGATAGAAGCAAGGAGAATGAGTGTACATCATCTTTTATACCAGAGAGGCGGGATTAGAAGTGGGGAGTGGTTAGTGAGGAATACATTAGAAAGGGGAGAATAAGTTAACTCTTGACATTCCATGGATATATGTTTCTTTCATTCAAGAATGAGGCATTTACACATGACACAATTCAGCTTTCTACATGACCTCTTTTTTTAAAAAAAAATTGCAACCTTATTATGTTTCTCTTCAGTCTCCACCATTCATCATCTACCCTTCTTGAAGAAAGAAGCAGGCATACTGTAATGCTCAGCTCTTCCCCTCTTCAAAGGGGAAGAGCTTTGTTTCTTTGTTCTTCTTTTCTTGCTTTGTTTCTTTGTTCATTTCAATCTTATCAATTCTTATTCTCACCATTTTGCTTCTATTCTCAATGGCTATTGTATCTACAAATTTACTTGAAGTACAATGCCTAGGGAACAGAATTTTTTTCTTTTAAAGAACAAAAATCTTTGCTGGTTGATTTTCTTTTAGACTCTCTGTGAGGAAAAATTGATGTCAGCAATAGACAATAAAACATATTGATTGAAGTTTAATTTATCATTATTCAAACTAATTAATGCATGCAACAATACAATTTGTCGTTGTCCCATATGGAAAGTATTTTTAAAATAAGAATGTCCCAACTAATTTAAATGCAAAACATTTCATCCCAAAGTGCTCCACTGCAACTTCAGAACAATTGTTTTGAGTTTGGATTGAGTTTTCTGTATTTCATAATTTTTATGAACTCAAACAGCTGAGTGTTGAATTTGAAACTGGAGGTTTGAGCTCAGAATGGGTTATTCAACAGAAAACATTTCTGGAAGTATAGGAACAATGCAACTCAAGCCTGAAACATAACATAATGTTTTTAATCTTAAACATAAACTTTTTAAGATATTTGAGTTCAAAATGTTTAAAACTTTCAAGCACCAGGAGGCTCCAACTGGCACAGAGTGCGGCCGCGCGGGTGGTTATGGGAGCAACATGGCGCTCCCATGTGACACCTCTCCTGCGCGAGCTGCACTGGCTCCCGGTGGTCTTCCGGGTGCGCTTCAAGGTTTTGGTCACCACCTTTAGAGCACTCCATGGTTTAGGACCTGGTTATTTACGGGACCGTCTACTACCACAAACAGCCTCCCACCGGCCGGTACGCTCTCATAGAAAGGGACTCCTCCGGGTGCCATTAGCCAAACAATGTCGACTGGCGGCCCCTAGGGGGAGGGCCTTCTCTGTGGGGGCACCTACTGTCTGGAATGAGCTCCCCCTGGAGATACGAAGGATCCCAGACCTGCACACCTTCCGCCGCGCTGTGAAGACCATTTTATTCCACCAGGCGGGCTTGGCCTAATCCTTTCCCTCTTTTTTAATATGTAAATTTTAAATCTGTTTTAAATTATTGGGGTGTTTTAATTTGTCAGGGCCAAAACTGTTTAATTCGATTTTATCTGTTTTTTTAAATTTTTTGTATCTATTTATTTTATTGTTTGGCTGTTCACTGCCCTGAGTCCTTTGGGAGTAGGGCGGTATACAAATCAAATAAATAATAATAATAAAAATAAAATAATAATAATAAAATAATAATATTAATATTAATAATACTATTAATACTATTAATAATAATAATAATAATAATAATAATAATAATAATAATAATAATAATAGTTTTGTACATATCTGTTTAGGAATGCCATTGTTCACTTTAAAAAAGAAAAAAAATGAGAATTTTGTGTGATTGTTATTGTTTAATGTTCTATTAAAGAAAAAGCTTGCAGCAGCCCTCTTCTTCAGTCAATAAAGAGGCGGAGAACAGCTGAGATGAGAGAATTGTATTGACATTCTGTAATCATGCAGAAATGAATCACTAAAGCTTCTTTCTTTTTTCTCAGCATCTACTTTTTAACTCTGTAGCTGTCAGTCCCACAGCCTGAGTTGGTTTTTCAGAGGTAATGATACAAACCTTCTGGTACAAAACCTTTTTCACCACTCAGCCAGATATCAATTACATGAGTGCAATGTTCTTTTTGGAGCCAATAATGCTGTCTTGATTGAAGAAGGCCTTAGCAAACAGAAGCAAATTAAACTATTGCCCTTGTTAAGAAAGTAGGGTTTGATTTAAATCACAGGCCCCAAATGCCTTAGTGCTGTTTTGCTGCTATCGCGTTACCTATAAAGTTGGTGAGTGGGGTGAATTAGATGCACTTATTACTATTTCTATTTTGGGGCTGCTCAATCAAAAGCTTGACATTCTCATGAAGAAAATTGGCATTGTTACCTTTATGATGTTCAAATTATATTTCTACCAGTTAAATAGGAAAAAAAATATATCCCATGCTTCGCTTGATCACTGCACCCCAAATCTATATTCAGTGCTTTGTTCCTTGTAATGCTTCCACCCAAGGATGCCTTTTCACTTTCCGCTCATCTATGAAGTGGCTCAGAGACCACCCACTGGCTCTGCGGGCTTTGAGTTGCTCAGCAATTAAAGTGATAGCTAGTCTCAGCATGAGGAAACAGCAGGAAAATAACAGAAGGAAGATCTCACTTAGATCAACCCTCCCCCCCCTCCCCAGCACTCAATACTCTTCATTATTTTCATGAGTTTATCCCTCAGAAAGGATGTAATTTTTTGACTATTTGTTCAGGGTTTTTACTGCCACAGGAGGACTTCTAATCCTACGCCTTATTTTGCTCTCATATTGCTTTTTGTGTTGCTGTACTTGAGTTTTGATAAAAGATGCTATCCATAACAGGGCACTGATCGCATTATTTATGCTATGTATTTCTTTGACCGATGTAGACTCAGAAAATCCTTACCTTCATAAATGATGGTGAACAGGTACATCCGATGCTACAATGTGAATAAAGACAAATAAAACAAAAACTAAAAACAAATTACTTGGCACAAAACTTCCCTTTTCATAGCATGGAGAAACACATCACATACCAATCATCCGTAGGCACTAATTCTCCTTGGAAGGCTTCAATTGACTCTTTTTAGATTCCTTCAGTTCTTTAAAGATTCTTTTACTTAAAAACGAAGGATAAGATAGCAGCCTAAAAGTCAAGACACTTTTTTTGGTGCCATCTTCCTTTCTAAGAAGTTCTTTGAAAAAATAAATATCTGCAGCTTGTTATTATTATTATAAACCTTTATTCATTAAACATGAAACTCAGTCAAATGAACATTTAAAGATGTATCACAGATATTATTGACTGGCACTGATGGTTGATACGGGTTGCCGCCAGCATTTTAGGTATCGACCAAGTATCTTCTTAAAATGTATGTTGTTCTGAGTAGCACAGTCTTTTGCTGTTCCGCTGGTGTCATTGCAGGAAGCTGCAGTTTCTTGTTGTACTTTGTAAAATTCTTGGACATGGTGCCAAGTGCCCTGATGACAATGGGTATCACTGTCACATGTTTCATCCATAATTGCATAGTTTCAATGGCCAGGTTGTGATATTTTGTGAGTTTTTCCAGTTCTTTTTCTTCAACTCTGGCGGCTCCTGGTAGAGCGATATCAATAAATGTACATTTTGGTTTTTGAAAACTGTGATATCTGGCATGTTGTGTTCTAAATGACAATCCGTTTGTATTCGAAAGTCCCACAAGATCTTCATCTTCTTATTTTCAACAACTTTTTCCACTTTATTTTCCCATGAGTTTTTGGATACAGGTAACTCACATTTTTTACATAATAACCAGTGGATTAATTTAGCAACTCAGTCACGTCTAGCTTTGTATTCAGTTTGTGTGATTTTGCTGCAATCACATATTAAATGTGAAGCAGTTTCAAATTTGTCGTTGCAAAGTCGGCAGTTTGGGTTGTCAGTGGATTATTGTATTTTCGCTTTCATGGCATTAGTTTGTAGTGCTTGTTCTTGAGCAGCAAGTATAAAAACTTTCCGTTTCTTTCTTGATGGTTCCCATCTTAAGCCATGCCCATGTCAAGTTGTTATCACATTTTCCTTCAATGTTTTTCAAGTGCTGTCCATGACAGCTTTGGTTTTCCATCTATTTAATCTGTCATCTAGCTGTTTTTCCTTATATTCTGTCTTTGTTTCTGTTGTTTTAATAATTTTCTCCATTTTCATAGCCTGCAGCAATTTTTCTGTACTTTAGTTCACATAGTCATTCAAACGTCATTTTTCTTCTTGTACAGTTTGATGGATTTGCAATTGCCCCCTATTCTTCTTGGCAGGTACAACCTGTCGATGTCACTTTGTGGATGTAAAGCATGGTACATATTCAATAGTTTATGTGTTTTCTGGTCCAGGTTTTCCAGTTCAGCCACAGTTCAGTTGATGATTCTAACTGAGTAGCATATCACTGGAACTGCCCATGTATTAATGGCTTTAATTATGTTTCCAGCATTCAGTTTTGATTTTAATATTTTGCAGACCCTCTTGATGTATTCCTTTTGCATTGAATTTTTCACTTTTCCATTCAAGATGTTATCTGCTTCCAATATGCCTAGGTATTTGTAACCTTTATCCTTTGCTAATGCTTTCACAATGCTTCCATTTCCCAGTACTATTCCTTCTATTTTTTCCATTTTTCCTCACTGCATGGATAATACAGCACATTTTTCAAGTCCAAAGTTCATTCTGATGTCGCTGCTGAACAATTGAATAATAATAATTATTATCTCTTTTATTCATTAAACATGAAACAATCAACTGAACATTTAAAAATGTGTCACAAATAGAACTGACTGGTGCTAATGGTTGATACGGGTTGCTGCCAGCATTCTAGGTATCAACCAAATATCTTCTTAAAATATATGATGTTCTGAGTAGCACAGTTTTTTGCAGTTCCGCTGGTGTTATTGCAGGAAGCTGTAACTTCTTAATGTGTTTTGTAAAATTCTTGGACATGGTACCAAGTGCCCTGATGACAATGGGTATCACTGTCATCCATAATTGTTTTATCCATAATTGCATAATTTCGATGTCCAGGTCATGATATTTCATGATTTTTTCCAGTTCTTTTTCTCTGACTCTGGCATCTCCTGGTACAGTGATATCAATAAATTGTATGCTTCGGTTTTCAACAACTGTGATATCTGGCGCGTTGTGTTCTAAATGATGATCCATCTGTATTTGAAAGTCCCACAAGATCTTCATCTTACTTTCATCATCATCATCATCATCATCATCATCATCATCATCATCATCATCGACATGGGTGGGCTGATGGGACCATTCCTGATAGGAAAAAATGGTGAGGAGGTAATGCAAAATTTTGTACTCCAGTGAATGCTTTTTGATTACATATGATCACTATGAGAGAGTTGGATTAGAAGACCTCCAAGATCCAACTCTGTTATTTTATTCTATCCCTTTATTTTCCCTTATTACGACAGACATTTCCAAGGAGCAATTCCAGCATGCTCTCAGAATTCCAGATTGTTCTATTGGTCCAATCTGGATATCTACTCTTGATATCAGGAAACCATATAATGTATACTAATTCTAAAAGCCATGGAAAGTATTAGTCCCTATTCTCTCTCTCTCTCTGTGTCTCTCTCTGTCTCTGTCTTTCTGTCTCTCTCTCTCTGGGTGTGATGCAAACAGATTTTCCCAAACTATTCTTTCATCATGTCTTGTTTGGAAAGAAATCTGTGCCTTTTTTAAACCTCAAGCCTGTAAAATCGCATTAGCTTCAGTAGAATAACTATATTATTTTAATTTAAACATCTCAACGTCATCTACAATCATCATTTTCAAAGAAGCATACCAGCAATCCTCAATTTAAAACAACAATTGGAATTTGAATTGCCATTGCTTAGCAATACAACCAAAAAGCATAACCACATCGCCTAGAGACAGAGATCTCTGCAATCCTGACTGCTATCCTTAACTGGATCCCACAGTCCTTAGCCAAGGCAACTTCTTGCTGGCTCACCAGAACCAGAGGCAGAGGCAGGAAATTGCAAGTCATAGGTTGACAGGCAGGTAAAAGGTGACACAGTGAGGGAAGAAGGGGTATGTGGGAGACGATCGGGAAGGGTACACAAGGATGTGAAAGAATGCATGACAGCTGTGCTGGCAGTTCTGTTGGTCCCTGGGCTTGCAACAATATTTTTATTGGCTGTGAGGGGAACAGAAATCCCATCTCTGTAAACACGTCCCCCCTTTTTAAAATGGGTTGGTAATTGCTAGTCATATGGGAGCCTGGTTTTTCACTTCTTCCCTTCATTCTATTACAGAATGTAGCCTGGTACATATATGGCTTCACAATCTATGCCATTCCTCCCCTTAACACCATGAATTATCAGATATGCATACTGTGTGATTTAACATAGTGATCAGTGCAACAGTCCTTAGATTCCAGTTCAACAACATGTATTCAGTGGCTGCAGTTTGACCACCAGGCAACCACTAGATGACTGGCAATGGAATCTAATAATCTAACTTTTGCTGCAAACTAGTGGCTGATAAGTCAAAGATTGACACGCAGATAAGTATTTTGCAGAAATTAAGTGAACAAACATGCTGAACAGAATAACAGAATTGAAAGGGATATTAGAGGTTTTCTAGTCCAACTCCCTGCTCAAGCAGGAAACCCTGAAATAACCATATCAGACAAATGGTTGTCCAATCTCTTTTTAAAAATTCCAGTGTTAGATCACCTACAATTCTGGAGGCATTCTGATTAATTGTTCTAACTGTCAGGAAAATTCTCCTGTAGCTCTCTCACATACCAACCCCTCTTTGCTGTCATCTAGAAATCATTGGGATTGATAGATCAACAGTATTTGGGGGGGAAAAGAGAAAAAATTGATTGAGCAACGTCCAGCTTTTACAAGCACTAGCTTGTGATGTCAGTTTTCCTCACACTAGACTTTCAGCCAGGGGAAAATGTCAGGCCATATCTTTATATATCATGTTGTGTGGAAGAGCAGCATAGCATGGCACTATTCCAGATGCACATCAAAGGCATATTATGGGGCCAGCATGATTTATTCTCACACAATTTTCTCTTTGCTCCTGGAAGAAAACATAGTAATGTTGTCAATTATTTTTTAATGCTAGCTGATGAATGCAAGAAGGTCATGAGTGAAAGTGACTTTTAATTCACCAGGCCTTTTTCTGGATAGCTGCTCTGTGTGATCACACTCCTGGTACAGAAATGTCAATATTTCAATGTATGATTTTATCTAGTTCTCCAAGTTGAGGATTGGTTGGGAAACTTGGTAGGAGCAGGAAGAAGGGCTGATCTGAAATAGGTGAAATCTTCAATTTGCCCTAAGCAAATGGCCCTAGATAGCTGGGAACTGGATTGGAGGAAGAATGTTTTCAGAGACATCAAGTAGCCATAAAGAGCTGGGCAGATCCTAAGCCCTGAGGATTCATAAGCCCCTGGAGCAGGAGTGTCAAACTTGTGGGCTGCGGGGCAGATGCGTCATATGCTGGCCACGCCTACCCCCAATTTAGTGAAGGGGAAAAAGTCATGATATGTCATGTGACAACAATGTGACGCTGCTTTATGCCTGTTTAGGCATAAACATGTGACCCCTATACAGCTTATTTTTATATGTATAGGATGTATAACAGGGGTGTCAAACTTGTGGCATCACAGTGGCATCACATGACATATCAGGACTTTTTCCCCCTTCGCTAAACCGGGCATGGGAGTGACCAGTGTGTGACGCATCCAGCCCAGAGACCATGAGTTTGACAGCTCTCATGTATAATATTTACCTAAGAATTGTCTTTCCAGTAGTAGCATTTCATTCTCAGTCATGGAGATTTTTCAGCTCTGTCTGTCTTTCTAATCTTGTGCATTAAAAATCATACTGAATATCAGTTTATCAGTTTATTAGATGTTTATCCCACCATTATTATTTTTATAAATAAATTAACATAACAAACATATCCAACACATGTTCCGCTTCCTATTTTCTCCATAACAACTCAGTAAGATGGGTTGGCCTGTGAGTGAGTCACTGGTCCAGAGTCATTCAGTCAGCTTTGATGCCTAAAGCAGGATTAGAACTCATAATCTCCAGGTTCCATCCTGGTAATTTCTTCAAAATGTCAACATTTATTTATCTTGTCAACTATTTTGGTTTTCAGGATTACTCAGATGTACTTTACACTCACTGGGTGGGTGGGTGGGTGGGTGGATAGATATATAACGTATATCAGTTTTGCTATATGTTCACCCAGAAAATGTGGCTCCTATTTCCATATCAACCCACAATAAAAAAAACCCACACAAATATATTTAAATGACATCATTTGGTGTATGCTTTATTAAAAGCATACACATAGAGTTGAGACAAGTCATTTATTTTAGTAAATCCTATCCTTTGCTCGGTAGAGAATTACATAGTATAGTATGCCTGACCTACCTTTGTCTATTTTTGCTTGTTCACAATCAGTAAAATGCAAATTGTTGTCATTGCTGACTGCAATTTGCAACTGTTTTGTATGTATATAAACACAACATTTATATATTTGTTGTACAAATGTATATTCAAATTCGTAGAGAATGTACATTACTTTGAGCACATCTAGAAATATGGGAAATCTTTGATAGCATTGGGAGAAGTGTGATATTTGAAATGGCTAAGGTGAAAATTACTTTTGCTTGTGATCAAAATATAATAGCTTGCAATGAAGAACATTCATTTCTGAAAATAGCCTGGTAAAAAAAGATTAAGGAAAAAAACCCCATATGTGAAGAAATCAGGGCAAAGAACATGGGTTATTGAAATAAATGGGAATTCCATGTAGTATTTTATTTCTCAAAGCCCAGGGTTTTTTGAATACAGACAGCCAAATATGCAAACTAAAAGAATCTGCAGAGAAAGCTCAAGGCTAAACAAATGAGAACAACATCAGATCTTATGGATGTCCCTGGTGCAACATCTATTAAAAATCCTGCTTCAAAAAATATCTCCTGCATAGTTTATGCAGATGATTATACATTAATGTATAACTATACATGAACAAGTGAAGGCAGCCCACCCTTTTTTATTATTATCTTCCAGATGCCCTGTAAATAAAAAAATTATAAAGCTTTGGATGATGGTTTATACTCTGGAAGGAAACCAGAAGTTCAAGAACCTCCTTCTAGTCAACCAGATTGTGGAATCCCAACAAGTCAATTGCAGCTGTGCTTCTGCCATTTGCAGGATCAATCCTAGTGCAGTGTGTAAACATGTACTCAATATTGATCCACATGTCTTTGGAGATGTTGATCATGTATTATTTTTTCCAAGGAATAAGATTATCTAGATCCTTCAAGCCAGGGGTGAAATCTACTTACCTTCCCTACCAGTTCGGAAGTGCACACGCCATGTGTGCATGCATGCGGACCCAGTGCACATGGCACAAACCCTTCTGTGCATGTGCAGAGAGTAAAGGACAGGTTACTTCCTGGTTAAAACTGGGTAGGTGGGTAGAGCGTCGCGCTGCTGTTGCTATCGGTTCTCCGAACCACCTGCCGCCATCTCTACTGATTCGGCCAAACCGTCCAAAACAATAGCATTTCACTCCTGCTTCAAGCTTGAAACTCTTGAGTTAACCTTAATTTAAAACTCTACCTGTCCTCCCAATCCCCTTCTTCAGGAATTGATTTGGACTATGCCATTTCCTTGCTTTTTGTTCCTAATCTCCTTTTTTCAATTCCTATTCAACACTCAATTTACTTTTCTGCCTTGTTTTATCTGAGTGGGTCATGATGCTTACCTTCTTTCTGTATGAGCCAACCATTTATGAGTGCTGAACCATCTCTCTCTATATATGTACATTTGGAAATGTGAGTCTCAATAACATCTTTTTATTTAAAGATATAAAAATCCTGAGCTTGCGGTGATATGGTGGCACAATATTTATATTCTTTACTATGCATCTACCAGAAAAATATTGTCTGGCATCCATGCAATGCAACAAAAATATCTAAAGACAGCAAAGAACACATGCATGCAGTACTTTTTAATGGCCATCCAAATTAGCACAAAAACATGTGTGAGCATTTCTA
Organism: Arizona elegans; assembly: GCA_022577455.1. Lineage (NCBI taxonomy): Eukaryota > Metazoa > Chordata > Lepidosauria > Squamata > Colubridae > Arizona > Arizona elegans. The sequence continues at coordinate 20,337,133 of JAKOOJ010000004.1, forward strand.
CATTCCAGAATTCTTAAACAGCCAAGGTATTACAGGATTAGATTGAATTCCTCATTTTAGGCCAGATATTCAAACCATGAGACCTGCAATTCATTCCCAGTATGGAAATTGTGAACTGAATGCAAAATTAGTATTATTGACATCCATCCCATCTTCCCTCTCCATGTCTGAAAATGGAATTAAATACTAGAAGCACCCTAAGAAACTAGTGTTATCTGCTACCTTTCAGGTATACAGGGGTGTCACAAGGCAGGGTCAAAAAAATCCAGATGAACTGGAAAAAAGTCAGCAATTCTGTCTTTATAAGTAATTGAAGATTAGCTGATCAGCTGCTCCTTTCTGGATATTATGCTGCTGCTTTATTTGGATTCCCTTCTTCATTTTTGTCTGCTAGTTTTTATTTCACACTATTCTTCTACCTTGAATTTATTACCAATGAAATCCTATGTAAGTGATTAATATTTGCTGATTAAAATGTTTATTTGTCCTTCCCCCAGCATGCTGGGCAAAAAAGAAAAAATGTCACTGGGATCGCAATTATTCTAAACAAGTTCATTGCAGTTTCAGATTCACTTACATAGGATTTCCTTGATAATAAATTCAAGGTAGTAGAAAAGGAAGCAACATGAGAAATGATCATGAGAAATTATTCCATTTAGATGCCTCTATTACATTGTTTGAATGTAGCAGTCATTGGGATGTGAAAACCTTTACGATGAAAGGCTGTTTCGTGACAAAACTGACTTCCCATTCAAATTCGTTATCTCATTGTACCTGATATCAAGCAAACCTCGCCACAATATTGAAAAGACTGTCACTAATTCAAATGGATGTATGTGTATGTGTATGTGTATAGATATATGTGTGTGTTGTGTATCATGGGTGGGTTCTACTTACCTTTACTACCGGTTTGCAACGGGGCTGCGCATGCACAGAAGCTTCTGTGATCTGATGACGTCTGGTTTTACTATTGGTTCTATTGAACCGGTGCGAACCGGGGGCAACCCACCACTGGTGTGTATGTATGAGTGTGTGTGTATGTGTGTGTGTGTGTGTGTGTGTGTGTGTGTAAAGAAAGATACAAATATACCTGGAACTCGTATTTTTAGAATAGTTTGTAATATGCCCAGAAATAATAATATAGGTTCTTTCTCCTCATTCTGCGCTTAGCTAATGAAGCTCTTTTAAAAATAGCAGTTTTATGCTGTTTTAAAATCTATTTTAAAATCTTTTTTTTTTTGCTCAGAAATAGTATCCTTTGGAAACCATTATTATAAAACAATTTATTGCACTTCTTTATCTTGTTGCATCTTTGCATGGAAATACTTAAAACAATCAATGCTAACATTTTGATTTCCTTTAGAATTTAATTTCAGAATTTGGAAGTGAGTGCTGACTATGTTGCTGCTGAATGGATTTTTTTAAGGGAATAATGGGACAATTGTTCTGGACTTCACAGGTATTTGAAATTTCATTCAAGGCCCTAGAAATAATTTAGTAACATGGGTATACAATTTGCAGCCCTACAGGTGTCATAGAAATACAATTCTTAATAGTCCCAGCAATATAATTAATCATGAGGAATAAGGGAAGATGTTCAGTAACATCTGGAGTAACATGTGTTCTGCACCCATAATAAAACCCAGGAGTCCCTCCCCCATATTTTAGGTTAATTAGACTATGAACTTTAAGGGGCATTAGAGCTACAAAGTTGATTTAGGACACACAGAGAAAAAAGTAAATCAGAACTCGAATGAACCCTTTGTCCATGCAATACATATTGCACTGGGTTTATGAAACAGTAGAACAGATATGGGCATAAGTTTGTTACAAAAACAAGTAGAGTGATCAATCATGGATCATAAGAGTACATTAGATCACATCAAATATTATACTGATGCAATATTGTTATTCCCAATTCATTCTTACTGTGGTAAGACATATCTCCTGTTTAAGACACTTTTGGTATTTTTGAGGGTGGCATGATGACTCAGTGGTTAAGATGCTGGGCTTGTCTGCTGGAAAACTGATAGCCCAGGTTTGAGACCCGAGTGCTGTGTGGCAGGATGAGCTCCCATTATTTGCTCCAGTTCCTGCCTATTTGGCAGTTTGAAAGCATGCAAATGTGACTAGATAAATAGGCAGCGTTTTGGCAGGAAGGTTACTGCATTCCATATTTTCATGCTGGTACATGACGATGGAAGTGTTTCTTGGACAAGGATTCCCCAACCTATGATCCATGGAGCGGCATGCCAGACACTGGGCTGCACAAACAAGCAATGTTCCATCCATGAGATGCAGGCAGAATGTGAAACCACAACCTCTCTGGTCTGCAGAAAAACCTCTCTCTATGGAACTGGTCCCTGGTGTCCGAAAGGTTGGGGGTCAGTGGTGGGCTGCTCCCAGTTCAGATCGGTTTGCAAGAACCGGTAGTAAAACCGGCAGGAGACACCGCCCACCACCCTGGATGTTGTCATGTTGGGTTTATTAATGTTATTTCTATCAAAGTCTGAGATAGTTCTTGATTTATAGCCCCCTATTCATTTGATGTTTCAGTTGGGGTATCATCTCTATTTTGAGGGCTAGTATATACCACAATCCGTTATAGAATCTGGTGTTTGTCTTACATGGCTATTGATATTCAGATCTTCCTGTTTCTTTATTGTCTTTGTCTTCCCTAATCTTGCTCTGGCCTTACTTCAACCAATTTAAACTTCTCACTCAGTTTCATTCATACACTAAATAGTCTAACTAGAAATCAGAGCTTCTTGCTCTAGTTAACTTAATAGTTAATGCTCTTCTTTCATTGGTTAGGTTTATCTTTATCTTTACCATATACATTTTATTTGTTATTAATATTTCTGCTTATTATTTTGGAACAACCATTCATCTGTATTGATCTGATGATATATAAATAAAATAAATAAATACATGCATTTTAAAAATGCTAATTGTGTCCAAAATGACAATAAAAGATTTGCTAAAAGAATTATTAAAAAAATGTTTATTTCTTAGTGTAGTTCTATTATTATTTTGCACTGTATTATGCTTTTTACATACAAGCACATTGGAGTGAGGCAATTAAATAAATGTAAAGTTGAGTTTATCATTACAAAAGAAAAGATGATCACCTTCAGGAGTTTAATAAATTATCAGGAATATATGGTTATTTAACTAATATTCTTATTTGTTTAAAAGAAAAAAGATCAGAGACCATGAATTCACTTTGACTTTTGGAATATAAATCTGCTATATTTGGCCTGCATATATTTGCACAATTACTGGATGGGAGCAAAGAGATCAAGTTTCTTTTTGCTTCCGTTTAGCGATCATTCCAATTTTACAGCTCATTATGGTAGACTTTTTGGCAATAAGCATTCTGACAGGAGAGAAAATTATCATTGTTGTTCTGCTTCAAACAGTAATATCACTTTTTGCTTGAAAGTTCTAATTAGAAGTATGTATTGCATAGGATTCCCTTGATTCATTATATTTATAGAGTAAGGATTATCTTGACAGAATAGGGTAATGGGCTGGTATGCAAGTAGGAAGGATGGGTTTTTCCCCATGCTGTCTTCGTATCTCTGGTGGTAGAGATAAAGTATCTTTTTATCATGTATAACATACATACCTACTCTTACCTGACAATTACATATTCACCTGGTTTAACAGGAACAGGTAAAAATTCTGAACTTTGCATTTGATTCACTGATATGCTATCAGCGGAATGAATGCAATCTGGGAATAAATATAGAACTTTTAAATGCCATTCAATATAGAACCCTATGGCATATTATTTCCAAAAATTGAAGGTCTTAGGCTGCTTCGTTTATTTGATCTAAATGCAAAAAAAAAAAAAAAAAAAAAAAAAAAAAAAGAGAGAGAGAGAGAGGGGTCTTTAAATTCAGGAGACATCTTGGTATATCAAATTTGCTTTGTCATAGCTTATTAATTATGCCTGACATATGGGAAACTACTCCTGGCAATAACCAGCTTGTTAAAATGAGACACAATTTATGATAACATAACTAAAGCCTTTAAAAAGAGAGAACAGATTATTTTCTGCCCAGTCATTCACACCATCTGTCTTTTAACACATCGTCATCTTTCCCTTTATTTTTGTGTGTTCACCCTCACACAGCTTTCTGACCTTCCTCCTGCCTTTTTCAAGTGACTACCAGAGATTATTCTATTCTGATGCTTCATTAGAACAAAGTAACTGGAGGCACAGCATTACAAACTAGACCACATGGATGGAATACATATTTTCAAACCACCTGCAATTCAAAATTATATAATGAACACATGTTTTTAAAAAAACCCTTGAGAGTGAGCATTGTTTGCAAAGTTATATTTTCTCAAAGTAGAACAGCTTGGCTTGAATATTGTGTGCAAATATCAGGGTTTTGTTGTAGAATTAAAGCATCTGGGACTTGAAAGTAGAACAATAAAGCAATAACTTTTTTAGATGTGGAAAGGGATTTATTTGCCTTCAAATGTTAACATGGAGCTGGTTAGCCTTTGTTCCAATGGGTAGGATGAGAAATCAAGGATGGATGAAGGATGAAGCTACACATGGTCCCACTCCTTAGATCAATGTTTCCTAACCTGGGCCCTTTCTTTGAGTGTATATTTCAACTGCCAGAAATCTCTGATCAGAATGTTATTGTGGAGACTTCTTGGAGTTGTAATTATCCAGTTGGGGATGTACCTTAGAATCTCTGTAAACAGATTTGATTGGTAATTATAGTCCCTTGCTCTTAAATATTCTCTTGACCACAGAATTATCTTGACCATAGATATAATAGCTATACGGTGATAATAAGAAGCTGGGTTCAGATCTTATAAAATCATGGCTTGCTAGAGGTGAGACCAATAAGTCCTCTATAGAAATTTCAACATAATAAGAGTATGTGTTGTGCCATGCTTTATAAATTATTTCCACAAAAATGATTTTTTATTTGAGTTGTTATTCTGTTAGCAGACAGAAAACTTAACCGAACATTTAAATCTTCAGCAGTTTTATTAAGTTATACCCATCCAAGATGATCATTGGGCCTCTTAGATAAGAAAAATTATGAAGGTTTTCTTGCTTGTTTGACTTTCACTTCAATTGTAATGATTTTCAAAGCTCTAATGCATTTTACTGTGCTCTTCAAGTTTTGATTCCTGCTTTCATCTCTGTCCTGACACTTTCTCACCTCATATCACAGCTAGCCTGCTGTCTTTATTTACTTCGGTTCAGAAAATTAAATACAAGAAAACACTGTGTCTCAAACAGCTGGATTGGTATGAGCTTGAAGAGAATTCTAGACATCAGAAAAATATTTTCCCAAAAAAGCAGGTGATGTGCAGCTCTTATTTTTTTTTTTTACATATGTATTATTTCAGAATAGAAGCAGCATAGATAAGTGGTACATTTGGAATTTTGAGTAACATAATGGGTAAAAGAGTCCCTGCAGATCTTACTGTGCTAGTTATTGCAGCCTATATGGGGCAGTGCTCATCTCTGTTTGAAGACCATTGAGCTAGTGCTTTCCAAAGATATTTCTGTGGTCATTTGGCCAGTATTACATAATGGGGTATTGCTACCTTCCCATCAAAGTGGTACCAATTTATTTACTCACATTTGCATATCTTTGAACTGCTAGGTGGGGCAAGGACAGGAACTCTCGCTGTCACATGGTGCTGGGGTCTCAAACCTGGGCTGCTGGCTTTTCAGCAGAGAAGCTCAGTATCTTAAGCGCTGAGCCATCAAACCACCTTGCACATGATGGGTTCACTTGCAAAATAATTCATGTTGGATTCATGTATACTTACAAATTGTTTGCCATGATGTGCTTGGTCAATCCCCAAACACCTAATATTAAAAGATGAATGATTTCTGTCATCCTAGAAGACTTCTGTTAGGCCCAAAGTCATTCCTATATAAAAAATATAATACTGGAAGCTTTTGCTTCACTCTGTAGTATATTAACTTCCTATTTTTAATTTTTATGAAAAGAATCTTTATTAAAAAAATAAAGAGAGATGAAGATCAAGTTGTTTTTAAGAGTGATTTAGCAGCACATTATTTCTTGCTAATAGCACACAGGATTATTAAAGTATAAAATAATCCTATTGTCTATCTGGAGAACTGGCATTTGGGTAAATTCTCTAGAGAGGACATACCATAGTTTTGTAGGCATCTGTTCACTTATATTCAAATAGTGGTTGAACTAAAGCCAACTAAGAATTTTAGATGAATAATGCATGGTATCATGGTATGATTATTACAAAATATGATTTATTTTTCTTGAAGAGTTAGGTAATGGGGAGTGACTGAATTAGAAATATACCTATTTATATAATTAGAGAAAGATATATGTGATATATTCTGACTCCTTATCTATCTTGTAGGGTTTTTGATGCAGCACAAACATTTCTAAACTGTCTTTTCACTAAGTTCCTCTGACTTAGGGTCCTTTTTCTAAAGAAAATATTGATTCAGTGTTTAAATCTTAGATGTAAAAGCAAACTTAGATTTATCACATTGCTTGAAGTCCCTTTGAGATCAGCTTCTGAAAATTATAGCTTAAATGTTTGACTATTTATTTCATTGTTAAAGACAAAAAAAATACATGATAGTTTCCTTTTATCAGCTGTATGCTTCTGTAGTTTGCACTTGGACTATAAATTCAATAATAATTCTCTTAAAGCAATTTAAAGGTAAAACCATGCGCTTTCCAAAGACAAATCTTGCTTGTTTATCTGAAAGTCTATATCGTCAAAGTATCTTTTGTCATAAGTCTTCACTCAGCTTCACTGAGGTAGTTCTTTCTTCTTACATCCATTTAAGTCTGAGTTAGTATTAATGGAAGAGAAGACTCCCCCACCACACTATAGTTTTTATAACTTGAGAACTGCCAGTGCGAGATACAACAACATCATAACAAATCTGTCTTTGAGTTGTCTCATTTTGAAAGGTTATTTTCATTTCAAGAACGAGAGAAGCAGTCTTGAGCTACTAAGACTCTGATGTAAGGTAATTATGTCAGAAAGTCAGAAGGTGATAATTTATACCTTCTTCAGAGATAGTTTTATTTAGAAGATAGAGATGTGTGTGGAGTTGCTTGCTCAAGGGCATGTTCTGATCTCTAAGGAGGAAAATCCAAAACAGAACTGATGATGTCTGGCCAGCATTGAGACAATACAGAACTGCAAGGATAGAATGGATAACAAATTCTAATTAGCTAAAAAGACATAGTTTATTTGATTTCTGTATATGCAATCTGAGTATCCTGGCCTTTCACTAAGAGGCAATGCCTCCCTAAGAGGCATTGTCCTCTCACCAGTGCCACTAAAGAAGTGGCACTGGTGAAGGCTTGCAGTAAGTTCAATAGCAGGTAGATCTCTATGAGACCCAGTGGTGGGTTTCAATTTTTTTTACACTGGTTCTGTGGGTGTGGCTTGGTGGGCGTGGCATGGCTTGGTGGGCGTGGCATGGTTTGGTGGGCAGGTTTAGTGGCATGGCAGGGGAATGATACTGTAAAATCTCCATTCCCTCCCCAATCCAGGGAAAGGTTACTGCTAAATCCCCATTTCCTCCCGATCAGCTGGGACTTGGGAGGCAGAGAATAGATGGGGGTGGAGCCAGTCAGAATTTTTACTACCGGTTCTCTGAACTACTGAAAATTTCCACTACCGGTTCTCCAGAACTGGTCAGAACCTGCTGAAATCACTTCTGATCTCTATGCTTTAAGTAGATTGCAGTTGGTTTGAAGTCTACTAACCAAGCCACTTACCATGTACATTAGTGTCACATGTCAAAGAGTGCCAATTTAGATTGGCTAATTTCCCGAGTAGTTGAAAATTGGTTTATAGGAGTAAATATGAACTATATGCAATGTATACATTTGTTACTCCTATACAGGTAGTCTCAACTTATAAGCACAATTGAGCTCAAAACTTCTATTGCTAAGTGAGACATTTGTTAAGTGAGTTTTGCTCTATTTTATGATCTTTCTTGCCACAGTTGTTAAGTGGATCATTGCAGTTGTTAAGATAGTAACATGATTGTTAAGTGAATCTGGCTATCCCATTGACTCTGCTTGTCAGAAGGTCACAAAAGGTGATCACATGATCCCGGCACATGAAACTGTTATAAATATGAGCCAATTACCAAGCCTCCAAGTTTTGATTACATGACTATGAGGATGTTGCAATGGTCACAAGTATGAAAAATGATCATATGTCACTTTTTCAGTGCTGTTGTAACTTTGAACTGTCATTAAACAAACTGTTGAAAGTCAAGGATTACCTATATTATATTGGCCTTAGATATAGGGTCATTATTTTTAATAACCAGCAGACAAGCTACTTATGATCAGTGCAGTATGTTGAGAAAAATCTATGTTTTCTGTTGATCACAAAAGTACTATTACTTAGAAAATTTTGATTATATTAAACCAATATTTTTTTCTGTGTAATGAGTTTACCTTCGCTTGTTGATTGGTCCCCCAAAAAGTGAGATAGATTTTTAGGTATTGGATTTTGAGTTGTCAAATAAGTACTTTCTCCTTTTTCTTTAGGGAAGATAAGGAAAATGCATTATATGAAAAGTTTTATGAACTTAATGTTGGTATTAATTACAAATTCCTTCTTCATTCTGCCTAAATCAGGAGAATATTTTTCATCTGATTCAGATGAATGTTTAAAGTAAAAAAAAAAAAAATCCCAGGAGTTTAAAATCTGCCCATCTCTGATTTTACTATGAGCTAGTAAAGCCTGATAATTATGACCTGTGAGATGTTCTTAACTAAATTTGGAAACATGAATTGTTGAATCACATATGTTCTAATTTCTGCTGCTGTAAAGGTTGCAATGCTGAAATATGAATAAACTCTGGAGAGCTAAAAGCAATGATAAATTGCTGGAGGTGATGGTATCTAATTAAAGGATCATCAACCTCTGAGAAAAAATCCATTAAGAGAAACAAGATAGAGACAAAACACCTTTTAATTTTTCATCAATTTTCTTTTGATAGAAAAAGCAGAGGAATATCTATCAGGCCTGAAGAAAGAATGGGCTTCTGATATTACAGCTTGCCATACCAAAATGAATTCCATTCTGCTGGGAATAATTATGGGGGATGGATCTTCAGGTCTTGGCATCCCTGATGATTGACAATTATATTGATGACAGGGCTGAATAATGTTAGGGTGATTGATAGCTAGCCCTCTGAAGATATAAAGAATACATATCATCAGCTGCATAAGAAAAAAAATATTACTCTCATTTACTAAGATTTGCCAAGAAAGTTTAAACCAGTGGTGAAATCAATTTTTTTTACTACCAGTTCTGTGGCCGTGGCTTGGTGGACATGGCTTGGTGATCATGTGACTGGTGGGCATGGCCAACTTGATGTCACTCATGTCACTCACTGTTAGAGCCAGGAGCTGCACATTCTGAAGCATATGCTGCCTTTCTGAAGCCACTAATGCTTTGAGTTTCCCTCTGCCATCTGGCTTGACTGCCTAAGCGAACCTCAGAGCCTTCTCTTGCCCTGCTCTCCATCCTGGAGGGCTACGCAGCCTACTCCCTACTCCCTGAGTCTCGCCGTTTTCCTCACCCCACCTCAAGCAGTGGCAGGCTCTGCGGAACAAGAGGGCCTCTCATTTTTCCCACGGCACAGCTTACGCTTGCTATCTCTGCTTGTCTTCTTGCAAGCGGCGATCTTCTCTGTTTCTCTTGGGATGCTGGTGTGGGCACCATGCATCGCTTGTCAGAGCTGAGCAGGGAAGCCACTGTCATGCCACTCTCCCTCGCTTCCCTGAGTGCAGAGCCGAGGTCGTGTACTTCCTCTCCGGGCTAGCCACTGGCAAAGAGCCACGCGGCCGAAGCTGCTCAATCCTCTGCGCGCAGCAACGCCCAGCCGCTGGTGGGCACGGAGCAGCCAGCCCAGCTTGGGCTTGGGCTGGCTGGTTGGAACAGCGCTGCAGCTGACATTCACCAGCGAGCACAACTTTAGTTGGGCCATTCAAGCTGTCACTGCAGGGCCAGCTACCTGGTGCAAAACCTTGCGTTTTTCTCAGCTGAGGAGGAGAAAAACCATGAGGTTTTGTGCCAGGCGGTGACTTCTTTGTGCCAGGTGGTCACACAGTGGCTTCTTGATTTGTATACACTGATTGCACCAATTTAACCAGATGTGCTGGTACCCCCATGTCTTGTAGGGTTTTCTTGTAGTTGATGAAGCACATTTAAATAATATTTTGATATTCACAAGATTTTTCTATGATCTAGTACAGATTTGCAACATGATCCAAATACCATACCCTTTGGAAGTTTGGACATTGATATTCCCTTTCAATGGTTGATGCTGTTGTATAATTTTAAGAGAACCTGGCTACTGTGAGGGATGAGAGCAATTGTGCAACAATTGGTGGAATCTTTGAGTCACCCTTTTTCAGTAGTGGAACATTGAATGTTTGTAATCCTGTGGCCATATGTTCATTTTCCAGATTTTCTTTCACAAGTCTGTAATGACTCTGGATGGTACATATATCAGTAATTCTGCAGGGGTAGTGACAACATCTGGAGTCTTGTTGTTTGGCAGTTGGTTCTTCCCATATGATCTCTTCCTTAAGGATGGCCAGTTCTATTTCTGCTTATCTTTCCTCATCCTCTTGAGGCTGGACTCCTTTGCTATCTGCAACAGCAGAACTGTATATTCTCACCATCTGTTCTTGATGTCTTGTTGGTCACTCAGTTCTTTCCCTTACTTCTTTTTAATGATGCCTTTACAAGCAATAACTGGAGTTCAGATCTTTTTGACTTACATAAATGAATTCCTGGTGTGACCCTTCATGTAGTTCACTTCAAGCTGTTTACATTGCTCATCCAGTAAATTTCATTATACTTTCTCATGGCCCTTTGGAAAACTGCCTTCAATCTTCTTACTTCTTCCCATTGTCTACCATTTTCGTTGTTTTACTTTGCACAGCTATTTTGATAGTTTCACCTGGTGCTGTTTGCACTTTTTCTCTGATTTGTGTGTGGTATGTATTCTTTTATAATTCCAATACTAGTTGATTGAATTTTCTGTCACAGTTAATCAGGCATCTTCTCAGCAGTGTCCAGTATCATTCCTCTTATCTAATCCAAATTGACCTGTCTCTGCTTGCTTGCCAACTTTTGCATTAAAGTAACCCAGGATGTAAACAATGCCTTTTCAGGAAATTTGTTTCATTGTTCCTTAACAATGGCATAAAAGCCCTCTATTTCAAGTTCTATTACAGCAGTCATTGGGAAATACACTTGAACAACTGTGATGTTGAGGGCCTTGGCATGAATTCTGATGGTCATAATTCTGCCACTGACAGCTGAGAAGCTTTCCATGCTCTAGCAAGTTTCTTGCTGACAATAAATGCCACATCATTTATTTTCCTGGTATCATGTCCTGAATAATAGACAATGAAGTTCTTAGGTTGGAAAAAGACATTTGTCTGACCAGTCTAAATCATTGACATCAAGGAGATCAGTTTCCAACCTGATCATCTAATGTTCGACAATATATAATTTACCCTGACTCATTCCTCTGACATTCCATGTGGCTAACAGATGTATCTCTGCAGAAATCAGACATTTGTTTGGGACACTGGTTACCTCAGCAATTGGGATTCCTGTTGTGCTATTATTGGGCACCCTATCTGATCTGTTTGGAACCCTTCCCATAGAATTTTCTTGGTGAGTTTTTTGTGAAGTAGGTCACCAGATCTTTTTCTTTACTTGGTATTAATTCAATTTATAGATTGGGCTCTAGAGATGCTTAATTTGGAAGTAATGGTTTCCCTCTCAGTATAGTGCAAATAAAACCATGAGAATTTCATTGTCCTTTTGAAACTATGCCTACAGTTACTACAGAAAAACACAGGTTCAAACCAGAGAAAGCTATGGGAGTTCATTGTAGTTTGAAAGTTTTAGGAAACTAATGACAAATAACTACGTACTTGAAGTACTTTCAGTTTTTTAATGCAAATTTAATCAAACGTTGTGATCTGTAATTCTTTTTGAGTTAATTATCCCTTCATTCAAGTTAACCCAATGCAACAAGATATTTTACAGAAACTATGACTCTAACAAAGTTTGACCTTGATCTCCCCAACAGACTATTCTTTATCTTTGAGCTTTCTTTTCAGCTTCAGAGAAAAATATCGTTGTTCAGGAAAGCACACTGAGGAACATTAGCTTTAAAAGCAATTGGGAACAGTGGAAGGTAGGAGTATGAAAGAAGTTTACTGTACAAAACAAAAAAGCAAAAACCCATCTCTTTTCTAAGGCTCCGTCATATTGTACAGAAATGCAAACTGAGGCATGCAAGTTAACTTTAATTCTTTATCAATGAAAGGCAGGCATTTAGAGGAAAGGTTTAGCTATTAGGTGCCACTGAGTCCATCTCGAATTAGAAGGGTTTTTTTTTTTTTAGTATATTTTTGTTGCCACTTAATGGTCATTCAGATTTTTGCAGTTGCAACAGCAGAGCTGAAGATTTGGAATGTAAGAAAGAGATATTGTATAGATAGTGTGGTACCAATATTGGAACTGTAACTCTTTTAAGAACAATACATGAGAAAGGAAGAGTGGATGCTCTTGTGCAGGGTGAAGATACACAAATGACCTAAGCCCTTGATGGCGAACCTATGGCACGCGTGCCTCAGGTGGTACGCAGAGCCATATCTGTGGGCATGTGAGCGTTGCCCTAGCTTAGCTCCAGCACGCATGCATGCACTGGCCACCTGATTTTTGGCCCTTCCGGACCCACCAAAAGTCAGGAAACGGGCTGTTTCCAGCCTCCAGAGAGCCTCGGGGGGGGGGGAGAGGAGGCAGTTTTCACACTTCCCAGGCGCCTCTGTTGGCGCCTGGGGAGGGCAAAAAACGAGTCTTCCAGGCCCACCATGCCATCGTATGCCACAGGGGAGCACAGGGGGTTACACATGCATTTGCTGGGTGCATTGAATTATGGGTGTGGGCCCGCATGTGCACAACCCCCCCACTTTTGGCACACGACGGCAAAAAAGTTAGCCATCACTGACCTAAGCGTAGCTCATAAAATTATCTGCTACAGCGTCCTACCTGTCAATGACTACTTCAGCTTCAACCACAACAATACACGAGCATACAATAGATACAAACTTAAAGTGAACTGCTCCAAACTCAATTGCAGAAAATATAACTTCAGCAACAGAGTGGACAATGCCTGGAATGCACTACCTGACTCTGTGGCTTCATCCCAACCCCTCCAAAATTTTAACCTAGGACTGTCTATTTGTCACAAGTAAATGCCTTATTCTCAAATGGGGAAAATGTACATACACAGAGTATCAGGGGTTAATTTATTCTTCCTTCCTTAATATATTCATATGTAACCACTCCCATCCTTTACTCCGCCTTATTGATATAAAAGGGGATGTATGCACTTCCCTCTTGCTTCTATCTGTGATCATTCAGAGAATATAGAATGCCTATTGTAAATAAATAGTACTTTGTTTGAATACTTTGTTCCTGAATTATTTATTGAGTCTGATCCTCAAAATATTGCATCAAACTGGTAGCAGAGGATGGTTAAACTGACTCAATAAAAATAGACATGCCTAAGAAAGTAAACTTCAAAAACAGAAGAGAAAGACCCAACACCACGATAAAGAGATGGAAAGAGCCTTGGTAGTACAGGGGTTTAAGGCACCCTGTTATTAAGCTGGTTATTAAGACCAGCTGCCTGCAATTACTGCAGGGTTCGAATCTCGCCAAGGCTCAAGGTTGACTCAGCCTTCCATCCTTTCTAAGGTAGGTGAAATGAGGACCCAGTTGTGGGGGCAATAAGCTGACTTTGTATAAATATACAAAAGGATGAAGGCTATTGCTGAGCACATTGTAAGCCGCCCTGAGTCTTCGGAGAAGGGCGGCATATAAATCAAAATTAAAAAAAAAAAAAAAAGAAACGGATCAAGAAATGATCGATGAAACAATGGCTATAACAACTAAAGAATCTGAAGACTGCATTACAGACAACAAAGAGGTAATTGATGAAACTGACGACCAAGAAGAGAACGAGATAGAGGGCAACGATCTCAGATCGGAGATACTGAGACTACTGAAAAGCCAAAAAGATGACTGTAACCTCATCGCGAACCTCCGAGACATCATAAAAGACAGCGGAGCAGCGAGAGAAAACCACATCGTAACAGCTGAATCGAAAGACCTAAAAATGGTGAGCGAATTACCTATAGATGAAAATGTAATGAAAAGAAAGACTAACGGTCCCGCACAAAATTTTGAATGGCAGCCATCTTGGTTTTAACCGACCACTAAGATGAGCGAAGCAGAGCCAATCAGAAAACAGGACTCAAAATCTCTGGCACGAAAAGCCATACACAGCGTGAAAAGTAAAAAAGAAAAACTCTATTCTTCAGAAGAATCTGATACAGACATCAAAGAAACCTCTACCGAGCTAAAAATAAAATCAGCCATGAGAACACTGTTCGCGACATTTGGCCCAAATTTAAAAATTACAAAAAAATCAACAGAAGCTGCTGATCAAAAAATAAAGAAAAGACAAGCAAGCAAGCAAACGTCTCTGAATTCACCCGCTCCCATCCGGACGGCGAAAACACCAGCGCCTGAACCCAGAGGACCTTGCGAGTACTCCTCCACGCCGCAGACGCTTCCGGGAGCCAGAGACTTCAACCAGGACAGCTTCAGCGAAAGGAAGCGAGCGCCGGCCATTTCCTGGACACCCAAGGTTGAACCGGAGACCGAGTCGTCGGAGGAAGAGCACTACGAGGGAGCTACAGCGACAAGAACCTCTCCCGACAGCTTCAGAAGTGAAATGAGCAACGCGCATGCGCAAACACACACAGACGACTAAGGAAGACATGAAGAACAAAGAGAACCATTCAGACTCATTGCGAGCATACCCACACCATTCTGCAACTACCAACATCTACAAGATCATGGACAACCTTCAGTTGTAAGTAATGGAACAAACAATATTGGGAACTTGCCTAATGATTTCCCAAAGCTGAGAATAGATGGTATTAATTTACAAGAATGGTGTCAACAACTTCAGGTTGTTTTTCTAAAAGAGAATTTATTATTTTTCATAACTAACCCTCCCAAAAAACCTTGGACTTTAAAATTGGACTGCCTGCACCACAGAGCATTCTATTTATTAATATCTAGTATATCTCCTGCTATGTATCATAGTATTAAGCATAATCTCACTGTCTCAGAAATAATTCATTGCATGTTTAAACTGTTTCATAGTGAAAGCGTAGCAACCACAACAAGAATGTCTACAGATTTCTTCTCAGCCAGGATAAAATCTGGGACCACTATAAGTGAACACTTAATATCACTAAACAAAATCAGAGCAGAGTTACATTTAAGGGGAGAAATAATATCAGATCAAACAATGAAAAGTGTTATCCTTAATTCATTAGACTCATCATGGGATAACTACATATCACATTTAGACACCATTAATTTAGGATACCTATCTATAGAAAACTTATCAAATAAGCTAATAGCTGAAGATAATCTGAGAAGAAGCCGCTATAGTACACACACAGAACATAGACAGACTAAGAGAGTAGTATTTCAAGAGAAACATCGAGAATCAATTGAATGTTATAATTGTGGATCCAAAGAACCCTGTAGAAGAGATTGTCCTAAATTTCTTAGAGAAAGACAAAAACAATACTATAGAAGCAGATATCATAACAGACAATCATCTATTGATAGATATAGATATAGAAACTCACCAAACTTTAGAGAGCGTAGAGGGGGCAGAGATAATTCAAGAGATAGAAAATCTGGATCATTAAATGGATTAGCATAACATAACTAACATACAAAAGTCAAGTGATAATGCTTGGCTCATTGATTCTGGAGCAACTAATCACACAACACATGACAAGAAAATACTATCTTCATTTATAGAAGATAAATTTGTAATAAAGGTAGCCAATCAAGAAAATGTCCAAGTTATTGGAAGAGGAAGTGTGAATTTACCTGGTCTAGGGAAAATAGAGGGGGTATTATTAATACCAGAAATACCTCACAACATACTTAGTGCAATAAAACTAAGCAGAGATTCTGACATAAATATAGTATTCTCAAAAGGAAAGGCAATCCTAGAGAAAAACAAAACAAATTTGGGTAGTGTGGTTATCAAAGGGGGCCTACCTTATTTAATCACAGAAGAAAAATGGCTACATAATATTGATTCAAACACAGAAGATAACACTATCATAGAGAATGAAGACAACAGTAATAGTGATAATGAAGAACATGAAACAAACCATGATCACGAAAACACATCCACTAGTGATACACTCAATAACAAGAAACCCACCATTGGGAAACCAATTCATGATGAATGTGCACATATATTACATAGAAAATTAGGGCATGCTAGTTTTCCTGTAATACAAAAAATGATTGAACATGCTGAAGGTGTTAAAATAAAAAATTGTAAAAATTATTTGGAATGTTCAGTATGTAAGTCCTCAAAACTCAGAACTAATCCCAAACCAAAAAGGGCAACAAGGTCATCTGACCACATTTTTGATCTGGTACATATGGATCTAGTTGGTCCATTAACCCCATCAATCACATATAAAAAACGATATTTCCTAACTATTGTAGATGACTATAGTCGTTACGGGTTTGTCTATACTTTGAAACACAAAGATGAAACTTTTCAAAAATTTAAAGAGTTTTATAAATGTGTAGAAACACAACACAATATTAGAATAAAACAAATCATGACAGATAGGGGATCTGAATTCATGTCAAAAGAATTCTCTCAATGGCTAAAGGATAAAGGAATGCTACACTTCACATCTAGCCTTTTCTCTGCATTCCAAAATGGAGTGGCAGAACGAAAAAACTCGACGCTACAAACCATGATTAGATGTACATTAGAAGATGCTGGCTTAGGCAAACAATTCTGGTCAGAAGCCTTATTATATTCAAATTACACTCAAAACAGAACTTGGTCCAGCATCATAAATAAAACACCATATGAACTAATGTATAATAGAAAACCTAAAATATCACACATGCACATATTTGGAGTTACAGCGGATGTACACATACCAAAACAATTAAGACGTAAAGGAGATAACGTATCCAGAAGACTTAGATTCATGGGATACGAAACAGGCACAAAAGGATACAGATTTATTGATAATAACAACAGATTCATAATTTCTAGAATAGCTGTATTTCATGAACAGGCCAATTGGTCTAAGATACATCTTAATGAGATATTTCCAATTACAAAAACAGACATTAAACATCAAGATAAAATAGAGAGGGAAGAACATAACCACAACATACATGAAAACAAGAATAAAACATGGACAAATAGTCACACCAGAATAAGAACAGATTCATTAACCAATAAGGAAGCAAGATACTTACACGATAACGAAAGCATACCAAAAAAGACAATTAGATGTAACAGAAATCAAGTACCAAAGTAAATATAAGGATTACATAATGTACACGAACAACGAAACATCAATACCCAACACATACGAGGAAGTATTAAAACTCCACATTGAAGAAAGAAAAAAGTGGGAATTAGCCATGGCCAAAGAAATGGACAGCTTGCGAGAATTAAATCTATTCACACCAACTTCTGCACCTAAAGACAAAACAATTATAGGCACCAGATGGATATTTAAAATTAAAAATTTGGAAGAAGGCAACACATTATATAAAGCTAGACTAGTTGCACAAGGTTACGCTCAAAAGTATCCTGAGGATTACACAGACACATACTCTCTCACTGTAAGAACTGAGAGTGTTAAAACAGCTTTAGTTATTGCATCTGCACTTAATCTTGATGTTTTTCAATATGATATACAAACTGCATATTTACATGCAAAACTTGATAAAGAGATATATGTGAGAGCACCTCACAGCCAATACACAAACAAAAATGAAACTTGGTTATTAAACAAAAGTTTATACAGATTAAAGCAATCCGGCAAACGTTGGTATGAATGTTTGGTCAATGTACTCAAAACCATGAATTTCAATGCCACAACTGCAGACAACTGTTTCTTTGTTAAAAAGGAAGGTGATTCATTGGAATTTGTATTAATTTATGTGGATGACATTTTATATATTGGTAAACATAAAGAAAAAAGAGATATATTTGTAACAAAACTAAATGAACATTTTTCTTTGAAATCACTGGGGAAAGTAAATAAATATCTTGGAGTTCAAATCAGTAAGACAAAAAAAGGATTTAAATTATCTCAGAAAGATAAAATTATAGAACTTCTGAATAAATGTAATTTAAATGATGCTAAACCTTGTGATACTCCAATGCAAACTGATTTTCTAAGAAATATGGATGAATCATCCCCTGAATTTAAAGATAATACACTTTACAGATCGGTTATTGGTTCCCTTTTGTATATATCTAATTGGACTAGACCTGATATTGCTTTACCCCTTAATCTGTTATCCAGATATGTTAGTAAGCCACTAATATATCATTGGGAAGCTATTAAACGAATATTAAGATATTTAAAGCATAGCATAGATTTCTGCCTACTTTTGGAACCCAATAATGTTAAAGAACCCATTCTCACTTGTTACGCTGATGCGGATTGGGCAGGTGATACTAAGTGCAGAAAAAGCACCTCAGGTTATGTATTCTTTCTTAACGATTGTCCAGTCTACTGGTATACTGGGAAACAAGATTTAGTAGCCACATCAACAACTGAGGCAGAATATGTCTGTTTGTCTAAAGCCTCAAATAATCTAGTATGGTTTAATGATTTGTTATCAGATGTTTGGAAAAATCCTTCATTACCATTTATTATACATGAAGATAATAAAGCTGCTATAGAGATATCTAGATCTGATGCCATTGGTCAAAGGTCCAGACATATAGATATCAAATTCAAACATGTAAGGCAATTATCTCAAGATGGATTCATTAAGGCCATTCATTGCGAAACTTCAGAACAAATAGCTGATATATTGACTAAGCCTTTGCAATCTAAACAACATAAATATTTAACTTCAAAATTACAAGTCTTATATTGTTCTGAATCTGAATGTAATTATTGTTGTATGTCGAATCGGCATTTAGAGGGGGATTTGTCACAAGTAAATGCCTTATTCTCAAATGGGGAAAATGTACATACACAGAGTATCAGGGGTTAATTTATTCTTCCTTCCTTAATATATTCCTATGTAACCACTCCCATCCTTTACTCCACCTTATTGATATAAAAGGGGATGTATGCACCTCCCTCTTGCTTCTATCTGTGATCATTCAGAGAATATAGAATGCCTATTGTAAATAAATAGTACTTTGTTTGAATACTTTGTTCCTGAATTATTTATTGAGTCTGATCTTCAAAATATTGCATCACTATTGTTGACCTCAACCCATCCCTAAGCAGTCTGTAAGGAGCCTGAATAAGAGCACCAGCATGCCTACCGTCCCTGTCCTAGTGTTTCCTCTATTTGTATCTATTTTATATATCCAATCCATGTTTATACTTATTACCTAATATGTTCTTGATAAATAAATAAATAAATAAATAAATAAATAAATAAATAAATACCCAGACCTTTCAGTTCTTTCAATTTCATGCTTTAGGCCAACAACTGGTTTAATTTCAGATCTTATTCATTCATTCATTCATTCATTCATTCATTCATTCATTCATTCATTCAGTCAGTCAGTCAGTCAGTCAGTCAGTCAGTTATTTATTTATTTATTTATTTATTTATTTATTTATTTATTTATTTATTTATTTATTTAGTTAGTTAGTTAGTTAGTTAGTTAGTTAGTTGCATTTCTATGCCGCCCAACTCCCAAGGGACTCTTCCAATCCTTCCACCCCAAAAATGAAAAAAAAGATCAATATAGCTTGTGAAACCCAAGTTCTGGTCACTTGCAACCTAATCAGTACTGCAGAAGAAATTAAGGGACTGATTCAGAAGGATATAGCCTCCCCACTAAACTATCAGACCATTTCAGGCCAAGCAAATAATCACCCTCAATCTCAAGCTTCCTCCTTCAAGCACCATAGATTGTTGGATGGAAAGATTTCCAGGATAAGAAGAAAGACCTCACTTTTGTTACTTATTGAAGTTTTCAAGCTATATCTGATGTGAGCTGATAATGAGATACAAGCACAAACATGAGGACACGATCTCTATAAACAATAGGGTCCCTTTATGTCAGTTAAAAAAGAGCCTGGTGGTGCAGAAAGGAGCCTGGTGGTGCAGTGGACTAAACTACTGTTAAAGTAGCACTTAGCTGCCAGCTGCCTGCAATTACTGCGAGTTCAATTCTCACCAGGCTCAAGGTTGACTCAGCCTTCCATTCTTCCGAGGTAGGTAAAATGAGGACCCGGATTGTGGGGGCAATAAGCTGACTTTGTATAAAATAGAACACTGCTTGGGGGGGGGGTGGGCAAAAGGTGGGCAAAAGCCCTACTAAGCAGGTATATACAAAAGTATGAAGGCTATTGCTTAAAAGCATTGTAAGCCGCTCTGAGTCTCTGGAGAAGGGCGGCATATAAATCAAACTAATAAATAATAAATAAATAAATAAATGTGGTCATGGTCTGCTCCTAGTGTTAGTCTTTAGTTTTTCAAGATTAGAATAGAATAGAATAGAATAGAATAGAATAGAATAGAATAGAATAGAATAGAATAGAATAGAATAGAATAGAATTCTTTATTGGCCAAGTGTGATTGGATACACAAGGAATTTGTCTTTGGTACATATGCTCTCTGTACATAAAAAGACAAGATACATTCATCAAGAATCATAAGGTACAACACATAATGATAGTTATAGGGTACAAATAAGCAATTGAATCATATTAGGAAACAATCAATATAAATCATAAGGATACAAGCAACAAGGTTACAGTCATACAGTCATTAGTGGAAGGAGATGGGTGATAGGAACGATGAGAATATTAATAGTAGTGCAGACTTAGTAAATAGTTTGACAGTGTTGAGGGAATTGTTTAGTAGAGTGATGGCATTCGGGAAAAAACTGTTCTTGTGTCTAGATATTCTGGTGTGCAGTGCTCTATAGCGTCATTTTGAGGGTAGGAGTTGAAACAGTTTATGTCCAGGATGTGAGAGGTCTGTAAATATTTTCACAGCCTGCTTTTTGACTCATGCAGTATACAGGTCTTCAATGGAAGGCAGGTTGGTAGCCATTGTTTTTTCTGCAGTTCTAATTATCCTCTGAAGTCTGTGTCTGTCTTGTTGGGTTGCAGAACCGAACCAGACAGTTATAGAGGTGCAGATGACAGACTTAATTCCAGTGTTCCAGGGGTGGGTCCCAATTTTTTTACTACCGGTTCTGTGGGCGTGGTTTGTTTGGTGGGCGTGGTTTGATGGTCATGGGTGGGCGTGGCCAACTTGACATCACTCACGTCAAGGGTTAGGGTTAGGGTGCTTGGTCTCTCCTCACCTCAAAGGCCTCAACGAGATACAATTTCCCTGTCTATTTATTTACTACTACTGAACATCCAAAATATACTATTTAATCCTATGTACATATGCCATATGTGTACATACATATTACATAGTATAGAGTGTATATAGGCACACAAAAGGATACATTATCTACTATATATACTGTATATGTATGTACACACAGAGAGCTCTTTTAAAACTATACACATTCAACCTCACTTACTACATTTGGAAAAACACACCCAGAATCCACTTTCTGCCACACATTTAACTATAACTTCTATACATTTAGAACATTACACACACCTTCAGATATTCTTCCCTATCTAGCTTGCACATGACTGTTAGAGCCAGGAGAGGTCATGGATTGAGTAAAATGTGGTGAAACTCACTTAACAACGCTCTTGTTTAGCAACGAAAATTGTGTGCTCAATTGTGGTCATAAGTCAAGGACTATCTCTGCCTTCCTCCGCATGGCAGCCTTGTCCTAGTAAACTGCTTTTTCCTTTCTGGCAATTTTCCTCTCTGTTGGAGGCACCAAAACAATCTAGACGATATAAGGTTTCCTGTTGGAGCAGGGGGTTGGACTAGATGGCCTCCAAGGTCCCTTCCAGCCCTAGATTGCTATCCTGTTTCAAAGCATCTTCTGAAACCACGTCTAGTGCCAGGGTTTGTGGTCCTTCCTTCCTGCCTTTCTCTTCTTTCTTTCTTTCTCTTTCTTTCTTTCTTTCTTTCTTTCTTTCTTTCTTTCTTTCTTTCTTTCTCTCTCTCTCTCTCTTCCTTCCTTCCTTCCTTCCTTCCCTCCTTCCCTTCCTTCCTCTTTCTTTCTTTCTTTCTTTCTCTCTTTCTTTCTTTCTCTCTCTTCTCTCTCTCTCTCTTCCTCCCTCCTTTCCTTTCCTCCTTAAATGCCAGTAAAACCCACCACTTTGCTTCTAAAATGTTCTAGGGCAGAGGTCCCCAATCTTGGCAACTTTTAGACTTGTGGACTTCAACTCCCAGAAATCCTCAGCCAGCAAAGCTCCCAGAGTTCCTCAGCCAGCAAAGCAAAGCTGGCTGAGGAACTCTGGGAGTTGAAGTCCACAAATCTTAAAAGTTGCCAAGGTTGGAGACCCCTGCCCTAGGAAAATAATCCACATTGCTAAAACAAACAAAAACCCACATTGCATCTGTTTTAGGGGAGGAGGTTCAATTCATTGCCCAGTTGGAAGACTGAAATGAAATGCTCCAAGCTGACAGCATTGCTTCTAATGACATTTGGTTCCAGATCAGATTGGTTTTTTTTTTTGCATGAAAGAGGAACACAAAGTGAATGAAAACAAAAAGCCTCCAGCCTCCGATGTGAAGCAATTAAAGCCTCTTTCTCTCCTTCTTTCCAGAAAGCCTAACACAGAGAAATAGGCAGGTTGAAGGCCGATACTTTCAGAGCCCACGAGGAACCGCTCCTTGGCCCCAGCCATGTGTTTTCAAGCTCGGGCTGCTTGGAATGAAAAGCTATTGCATAAAACACATGGCTGGGTCTGAGGAGTGGTTCCTCATGGGCGCTGACTTGCCTTCCCTTCTACTACCAGCCATGGGAGGAAGAAGATAAGATCGCAAGCCTGGCGGGGATGGGGGAAGCGTAGCAAACTAAGCCACAGGCAGCATAGCCTGGAATGGAGCCGGGCTGGGCCATGGCAGCTCAGCCAGGCATGCAAGCCCAGCAGAGACAGTGGGAGGGGCCGTGGCAAGCGACGGAGGGTGGGGGGCTAGTGCGACTTGCATGCTTACCTGAGGAGGCAACTCAGTTGGGGTACAGGACAGGAACCACATGAGAAGGCAGTTTAGGCAGGCAAGCCGCAGAGCAGACTGTGCGCATGTGCAAGTGCCACACAGACGCCCAGGTGGGGCAAGTGGGCGGGGTGAGCAAGCGGCGAGCGGGGAACCAGTTCAGGGGTGTGGCCAGGCAGCCATCTTTACCGGTTCCGCGACCGACGGCAAATCATCACTACCAGATCGCCTGACCCGGTGCGAACCAGTAGGAACCCACCACTGCAGTGTTCTTCTTAGTTCTGTCCAGTCACCTTATCTGTTGCTTTCCCCTTCTTTTACTTTTATAGTCTAGCATTTGCTGATATCATATGCCTGAAATGTAAGTTCTTGCAAGCATATAAGTGGGGGGCAAACTATTTTAAACCATTACTCAAAACCTCAGTGCTTCTCGGCTACCATGAATTTTTTTTTGTTCTCTCATCAGTCTGATTACCCTCACAAAATCCCAACAGAGAAATTTTTTTAAGTCAAAGTAGTTATTCTTGCTATTCCCCTTTAATTCTTCTCCGGTAATATTGAACTGCAAATTAGGGCATACAAAACTTTTGCCAGACCAATTCTTGAATACAGTTCATCTGTCTGGAACCTGCACTGCATATCGGACATTAATACAATCGAAAGAGTTCAGAGATATTTCACAAGAAGAGTCCTCCACGCCTCTACTTGCAACAAAATACCTTATGCCATCAGACTCGAAATTTTGGGCTTAGACAATTTAAAACTTCGCCATCTTTGGTCTGACCTAAGCATAGTACATAAAATCATCTGCTACAATGTCCTATCAGCCAATGAATACTTCAGCTTCAACCAAAACAATACAAGAGCACACAATAGATACAAACTCATGGTAAACCAAACTAGACTGCAGAAAATACTTCAGTAACAGAGTTGTCAACGCCTGGAATGCACTACCTGACTCTGTGGTTTCTTTTCCAAATCCCTGAAACTTTAATCTTAGACTGTCTACTGTAGATCTCACCCCATTCCTAAGAGGTCTGTAAGGGGCGTGCATAAGCACACCAGTGTGCCTACCATCCCTGTCCTAATGTTTTCTTTTATTCATATCCTTTTCATGTATTTATAATTATGTTTACACTTGTATCTGTCATAAAATACATACTTGACAAAATAAATAATTAAATAAAATGTACATAAATAAATAAATAAATTTGATTCTTCAAAGATTTTTAAAGTCTAGTCCTAAACACATTGAGTAAATTGTATCAAACAATATAGTACATGTGCATAGGATTATAAAGTCAGAAAACAAGACTCCATTCTTTACAGTCTCATAATTTTGATTCAATAAATGATGATATCTGATCAGATTAAAATATCTTGTCTGTTTCATCCTGAACATAGCAAATATCACTACCAATATTACTTTGTAGAAGAAAACAATGGCTCCATTATTCTTCTTTCCCTCAAAGAACAAGAAGTATATCAGCCTTCCCATTTAAACATATAACAGGAAAGACCAGAAAGATAAAAACAAAAATTCTTTTCTAAACAATAAAGACCTGTGAGAGCCTTTTGCAGTGATCAATCAATAACAAGAAGTAAGCTTAAGGGAAAAAGAGTATGCCCCAAGAGAGAAGCTAAACTATAAAACAAATCTTGGTTTGACAAGTGGGGGAAAAAAGCTTTTCCATATTGCATAAATATTTAGTACCTTTCATTCACCCTGATTTTGTCTATAATGTTGTGTCTCCTGACTCCTATTTTCTCAATTCGCCATCAGTTTCCATTTGTACTAGGAACCATCAATTATCGTTACAAATAAATATTTCAGTTTCATGCTTTGGTTGGCCTTTCTAACTTCATTTTTTTTTAAAAAAATATAAGTATATAGGTAGCAGTTAATAACCAAGCCCTGTTTGCACGTTCAGTATTTGAATCCAATACGGTATAGTAAAGGGAATTATTTATTTGGGATTGAATCTTGCTTTGCCCTTACCTCAATGAAAGACTAGTTTTATGGCAACTGTACATAGAGAGATAGAAATCGTGCAAAATTTTGTAGGAAATGCATCATAAAATACTGTTTCTTTTGAATTATGTTTTTCTCCTTCAGCTTCTCCTTTTCATATAAGAAAAAGGAGTAGATTCCTTTTTTTATTTTGTGTGTGTGTATGTGTTTGTGTCTAAGTAAATATAGATCATCCCACAATAGAGCTACATAGGATAAATAAAGAAATGGGAAATACTGGCAGAACAGCATTCATGAGTAGATGAATATGGTAAAACCGAGGAGGTAATTTACTGTAGTTCTAAAAATGCAGTAACTCAGAAGAATTGTATCAATTTCATGCATTTATTTGCTTGCTTTCCTACCTTGCTGTTAATAAAAAAAAGAGATTATATTTCAGCGATAGTCTTTTTTCCATATTCTGAATTAGGCTAGAAAATTCATTGCTTCCCTTGTTCTTAGTTTTTAATAAAGATGTTATTTCTTTTGCGGAAATGTATTAATATGATTTACTTGCTTGTGTAACTAGTTCTTATGATCTGTTTATAGTCTTTGCCCGCTCAAGTAACAAAGAAAACAATGTCACTAAACCTAGTTTATAATCTTCTCCCTCTTTCTGCTTAATACTATTTATTTGTCAGTTTGCTTTAAAAAGGAGAAGGAAAATGAATATTAGCAATTTGGAAGCCTGGAAAATTTTTGAAAATTTATTTAAAGAGGTTTTAAAAAACAAACAACACCTCACCTACCATAATCTGGAATATTGGGAATCTGTAAAGCTATGTGGTATTCATAGAAAAACCTTAAATTGCACATATTAGCTTTCTCCCATCCCAGATAAGGTAAAGGTAAAGGTTCCCCTCGCACATATGTGCTAGTTGTTCCTGACTCTAGGGGGCCGTGCTCATCTCTGTTTCAAAGCCAAAGAGCCAGTGCTGTCCAAAGAAGTCTCCGTGGTCATGTGGCTGGCATGACTGAACAGCAAAGGTGCACAGAACGCTGTTACCTTCCCACCAAAGATGGTCCCTATATTTTCTACTTGAATTTTTTATGTGCTTTCAAATTGCTAAATTGGCAGAAGATGGGAAAACTAACGGGAGCTCACCCCATTACATAGCACTGGGATTCAAACCGCTGAACTGCCAACCTTTTGATCGACAAGCTCAGTGTCTTAGCCACTGAGCCACCGCATCCCATCCATCCTAGATAAGACACCATAATTCATGTAATCCAATCAGCAAGTTACACCTATTAAAAAATATTCGTATAAGGACAATTATATCTCATGAACTATCATAGGTGAAGATATAAAATCTTCCTGAACACAGGAAATATCTACCTCCTCTCTTTTTACAATGTGCTTGGCAGAGAAATGAAACTATGACAAAAGGAACATTAAAGGTTCTTGAAAAATTGTGTACATAAACCATATTTAAGCTGACACTTTAGTTAACTCAGATGTACAACACATCAATATTTCACTGTCCAAGAACAATGCTATAGCAACAATACTTTAATTCTTTTTTTCAAAAAAGTTTGGAATATAGTAACTTATAGAAATAGAATAACAGAGTTTGAAGGGACTTTGGAAGTCTTCTAGTCCAACCGCCTGCCCAGGAAGGAAACTCTACACCACTTCAGACAAATGGCTATCCAACATCTTCTTAAAAATTTCCAGTGTTGGAGCATTCACAACTTCTGCAGGCAAGTTGTTCCACTTATTAATTGTTCTAACTGTCAGGAAATTTCTCCTTAGTTCTAAGTTGCTTCTCTTCTTGATTAGTTTCCACCCATTGCTTCTTGTTCTACCCTCAGGTGCTTTGATGAATAGTTTGACTTCCTCTTTTTTGTGGCAACCCCTGAGATTTTGGAACACTGCTGTCATGTCTTCCCTAGTCCTTCTTTTCATTAAACTAGACATACCCAATTCCTGCAATCGTTCTTCATATGTTTTAGCTTCCAGTCCCCTAATCATCTTTGTTGCTCTTCTCTGCACTCTTTCTAGAGTCTCAACATCTTTTTTACATCGTGGTGTAGGAAGTTAGCAGCCACCCCTTTCCTGGAAGAGTGAAATATTTTAGGAAATATGAAAAAGGCAGAATATTATATTTCCCTGGATGAGAAATATGAGAAGCATATTTTACAGACAAAGCAGCTCCCACCTTCCTGCCCCCCCACCCTTTGTCAATGGGCCATTAAGGCCTGGGCCAGTCTATTCTACATAACAAAGATCTACCTCCTTCAGGCAGAGCCATAGTAGGAATTGCCAAAGATCCAACAAAGATAGGATTAGCCCTCTACACAATATCAGCAGAAACTCACCACATGTGACCTGGGAAGCACATGTGACCATCAGCCAGCAAGGCTAGCTAAGACCCCCACCCCCTGGGAGTCTGACAACCAATCAGAGTACTCTTTCTGGGCCCCAGGAAGTTCAAAGCCAGAGAGAGCATAAAACCTGAAAAACTTGCTGTATCTGCCCTTTTTCTGTTCAGGAACTCAAGCCATGTGATCCTGTCCACCATTAAACCATCTTTCCAAGCAATCTCCATGTCTCCAGTGTCTTTTCCCCCACTTGGAGCAGAACCTAGAAGGAGATTTCTTCCAACAGTGGAGACCAAAACTGAATGCAGTATTCCAAGTGTGGCCTTACCAAGGCATTATGAATTGGTATTAACTGAGAAGTTACTCTTAATGCTCATCCTAATGTTATTCTCCTAGGATGTATTTTTTCATTTTGCCTATTTGTTCTATTTTTATGCCATTTGTTCTATTTTTATGCCATTTGTCCATCAAAATTTCAAAGGCTACTCACTCCTGCAAAAATCAAGATGAGAGAAAGTAAATGACTTAAAGTCAACAAAAGATTATGTTCACGTATGGTCAGCAATATGGAATCTCAGGCTGTCCCTCCAAGTGAGGCTTGAATTTCAATAACAGTTTAATCTAATGTTTTTAAATTAATAGGTTAAATTACAAAATCTGATGAAATATCAATGTTTTTACTTCAAATCACATGAGATCTCAACAAAGGAACATCAACATTTAGTGAGATTTGACAATCTTGTGAGAATTTATACATATTAGAATTTATTTATTCCTTTTGATGTTGATTCTTCTTTGTATCACAGTTAAGAAAGGTATTTCAGGAACAAATAGAATTGCTAATATTAAAACTAGACAATGCTATCCATGTATTTTGTGCCATATGCTAAATAAATAAATAGGCAATAGACCAATTTACATTTCTATTAGTTACTTTAGGCTTTACTTGTGAATGGCTAAGAATAATGGCCAGAAGATAGTTAGCCAGAAGAGCAAATAGAGAGTCTGTTTATATAATCAAATCTGTAGACAAAATAATGTTCCAACATTGGCCAACTTAGGCTCGATCAATAAAGATCCTTCATAAACTTTAGCTCTATGAAAATGTCATGAAATCCAAGTAATATATCCCAGACTCAGGAATCAGAATCTCTGCATCAATAATAATCTGGGATTGCAGAAAATAAACAATAACACTTAATACTTGGGAAATGTTAGATAATATTAGATAACAATAAGAATCAATAGAGAAATATGTACAATTTCTTCTATTAATATTATCTAGGAAGTTTATATAGGAAGATATGGTTTGTAGCTTTTGCAATAGCTCATATAATTTAGAAATCTACTTTTAGAGAATGAAATGTTTGGGTTTTTTTACTGCAAAGGCATCAAATAAGGTACAAGCAAATAAGGAATGAAATAGATGCAGTCAGGATTGGCATGACCAGTTATTCTTTTTCCTCTCTCTACTGAATATACAAATTGACTTTGATCCTGCAAGCACCAGAGATGTTTATATCCATATGAAAGTGGTATCAGTGGGAATGTGATACTAATGGTTATGAGATGGCACAGTTAAACTTTCTAAAAGCATTCTTTGGAGTAAAGCAATTACTCCTTATGTCTGCAAGAATGAAATTTACCACCACAGGAAGGCATAAAAAGTCAAAATAACAACTGTATGTTGAATATAAATGATGCCACAGTTAATGTCACCTTCTACTTGTTACAGGCAAGTACAGATTTAAAAGGCACCCGGAGAGTTATTTTGTATAGAGGTTGAGTTATGGACTTCTCAAAATCTTTTGAAGATTTTCTCCCCCCACCCTCCCCCAGCCCACATTTCTCAAAGTAATATATTTACTATTTCAGGAAACTAGAAACTTAAGTCATTGGAATGTACAGAATTCCTTTTTATGACAGTTCCAGTAAGACTATTATTTGTTCAAAAATAAAAATATTCAGCACTACCCACAATGAAGAAATACAGTAGTTGGTGAAGATGATGGAATTTTTGACGATGGTTATTTGATTTGAGAGAAAAAAAATCTACGTTTATGGTTGACTGGAAATCTTTATACCTTTTGCATAAAAACCAGAACAAATTGCATTTATGATTTGTGGATTTGATTGAATAGAAATTGGGTATTAGAAAAGAATAAGCTTTTTTGGAATCATGACAAGACCTAATTTTGAAATTTTACTTATATTTGCTGCAAAGGAAATTGAAGGCTTTTCTTTCTTTCTTTCTTTCTTTCTTTCTTTCTTTCTTTCTTTCTTTCTTTCTTTCTTTCTCTCTCTCTCTCTCTTTCTTTCCTTTTTTCTTCCCTTCTCTCATTAGTTTATGTTAGCTTTTATGTTATTTATAAAACTTAATAAAAATAATGCTCTATCTAAAAAGGAATTTACATAACTCTTTTTTAGTAATAAAAAAAGGCATCAACTATATCTTGTATCTTGTTCACTCTTTGCAGTTTTCCTGGATTTGAAATTATGGACAACCAACAACTATTGCTATAAAACAAACATGCTTTATTATTTACTGCAGTGTGTAAATCGAACCAGCTTCTACAGCGATCTGTAGTTCAAGTATGTTTGGAAGAGCAGGCTGCTTGAAAAAAATTTCAAGTAGTTATGCTGCCTTCTTTCCGTCCCATCTGAACTTTCCCCCAGCATCAAAAGTAGGCAATAAAGCTGCAACCTTGACAGAGATGGTTGGAGGAGACAGACAGGATCTATGTGTTGTGGACCACAACAATTAATGGCAAGGGTGTTTTTTTCCCCCTTCAGAAGGAGTGGATATTCCAAAAGGAGAGGAAATGAAGCATCACAGGAAGATCAAGCACAATGTAAAAAAGGTGGAAAAGCCACCTTTTACATAAAGACTGGTCATTAACAGAAGACAAAAGAAGAAAGCTTAAAGAAGGGGCTTCAAGCAGAGCAGCCTTAAGAAAGAAACATTGATACCTACTAATTATAGCATACAGCATAATATATGGAAAATCTAAAAAAAACAATGGGTTAATAGAATATATCGAATATTAAGCAGTATAGTAATAAAATAGAAATAACAATAGAATATAGAAAGTACTCACATTTCACTTTTATATGTTTGGTTTTATAAAATAAGTCTTCTTCAAAGCTTAGAGTGAAATATATAGAAATCACCTGTCCAGGGTTAATAATAATAATAATTTTATTTCTATACCGCCTTTCTCCCGAAGGACTCAGGGCGGTGTATAGCCTGTTTAAAAACACAAGACAAAACAGCAGTTAAAAATTAAAATGATTAAATAGATTTGGCTCAATTTAAAACCCCAGAAATTTAAAATACCCCAATTTAAAATTATTATGTTGATAGGCCAGCCTGGCGGAACAACAGGGTCTTCAGTGTGCAGCGAAACACCCGGAGGTCGGAGATCTTACGTATTTCTGGGGGCAGTTCATTCCACAGGGCTGGGGCTCCCACAGAGAAGGCCCTCTCCCTGGGTGTCGCCAGCCGACATAACTTGGCCGATGGCACCCTGAGGAGACCCTCTCTGTGGGAGCGAACTGGCTGGTGGGAGGCTATTGGTGGCAGAAGATGGTCTCAAAGGTACCCGGGTCCTATGCCATGGAGCGCTTTAAAGGTGGTAACCAACACCTTGAATCGCACCCGGAAGACCACTGGGAGCCAGGGCAGCTCGTGCAGGAAGGGTGTCACGTGGGCATAACCACCCGCGCGGCCGCATTCTGGACCAGTTGGAGCCTCCGAGTGCTCTTCAAGGGGAGCCCCATGTAGAGAGCATTACAATAGTCCAACCAGGAGGTAACAAGAGTGTGAGTGACTGTGCGCAGGGCGTCCTGGTCCAGAAAGGGCTGCAACTGGCGAATCAGGCGAACCTGATAAAAGGCCCCCCTGGCCACGGCTGTCATATGCTCTTCTAAAGACAGCCGTGCATCCAGGAAGACACCCAGATTGTGAGTCCTCTCTGTGGGGGGCAAAGATTCACCCCCAATAGTCAGCGATGGCACCTGCTGACTATATCGGGACGCCGGAAGCCACAGCCACTCGGTCTTGGAGGGGTTGAGTCTGAGCCTGTTCAATGCTTTATGTCTCTTTTGAGACTAGGTCAATCTAACTGAGCATGATTTTTTTTAAAAAAAGGTGACATTGTGCCTTTAGGATACAATGGTGTGGCCTTGCAGTAGAAAATTTACCCTATGTTATGTTATCCTACTTTCTTTCATAATCCTTACACTTGCATCTTCCATGACATAATGCAATTATTTTATGCATTTTCTTGTGATTGCTTCTTACATTTGTTTTGGCAACACCAGAAGGAAGATTCTTTAACAGGCTAAATGTTATGGGAAATCAATTATATATGAAAAATTGATATGGAGTTCCTCATCCTATAGCTAGGAGTAGATTATTCTGAAGTGAAAAAGGTGTTTGTGTAAGCTCTAGATTGATAGAACACTGCTAAAATCATAAACACCTGGATATTTGTAATAGTTGGCAGTAGGTTAAAGGTTCTAAACCTTCAGGCAACTTCACAAACATATTAATGTATTTTTATTTACAACAGTATGGACTTTGTTTGCCATACCACTATATGTACCTTTGGATTCCCAGTTTAGCAATAGCAATAGCACTTATTTACTGCTTCACACTGTTTTACAGCCACAATTTCTAAGTGGTTTAAAGAGTCAGGCTATTGCCCCCAATAATCTGGGCCCTCATTTTATCAACCTCAAAAGGATGGATCAACCTTGAGCCTGGAGAGATTTGGAATAAATTCTCAGTTTAGTTTACAACCTTGGTTTTTCTGTTGGCTTGCCCTCCCAGAACTTACTAGGTATGATCCTGCTTAGCTTTTGAAGGTCAACCAAGTCATTTAAATGTTGCACTAGCTGTCAATAGTTGCATTAATATCAAATCCAAAGGCCTATAGCCAATTTGGTGTTGTGGTTAAAGCCACTGGAATAGAACTTGGAAATTCTCATGTTTCTGTAAGCAGAGAATTGCATTGGATGATTTTTGGAAAGTTTCTCTTTCTCAGCCCAAAAAGAAGATAATGACAAAACATTTGCCAATAAAACTACAAAGATTTGTCTATGCAATCATCAGAAGTCTAAGGTGGGTAAATTGAGGACCCAGTTTGTGGGGGCAATAAGCTGACTTTGTATAAATATACAAAAGTATGAAGGCTATTGCTTAACGTATTGTAAGCCGCTCTGAGTTTCCGGAGAAGGGCGGCATATAAATCAAATTTTAAAAAAAAGAAGTCAATATTAACTCAATATTAATTCAAAGGCAATATATAAAGGAAGCTAATCTTTCACCCTCCTTAAATTATATTTACTCTTGGGTTCTTGAAAAAGAAAAAGAAAACAGTCTACACTTTATGTTATGTTAATAGTTCTCTCTGGTTATAAATGCTTGCAGGTTATAAATTTAGTCAAATTAGTATAGAGAAGGTGACTCAGAAAATCTACCTGGGGAGTAATGGAGAATATTTTATAATTACTCCTATTGATGACAGAAGGTAGTTTTATCTGTAATATTTCTGTCAAGTTAATGAGCTAAAGTGATAGATTAAAAAACTATATTAAAAAGACACAGTACTCTTACAAAAATGCTATTAAGAAAATCCCTAATAATCTCAGAAGGGGAAGGACTAGCAGAAGCTTGCAATAAATGTGAGATTAAATAGGATTCTAGGAGCCTCCATAGGATACTCGTGTCTATTTCATTATGTATGAGACATGGTGAGGGTATGCTTAAATGTGATAGTGCACTTAAATGAGCTGTAAAATATAAACAAATAAGATGATTTAGTGGGACCTAAGCAGATAGGGTTGCAGTTAAAAATATTGGCAGCACTTTTTTCTTTTGGTATGTGCACAAAAGAAATATTTTATTCTGCGCTCAGAACAAAAGCACTCTAGTCTAAGTGTTCCACTGGAATTTTGTGGTGCACTGAAACATTTTGAGTGTATCACATTTAAAGGTTAGTGGTGACTTAAAACAAGATCACTGCTCCGTTGTTTTTCATTCTAGTGGAAGGAAAAAGGTTAATCTGTGCTGAATGCTACACAATACATTACTACATAATGTATAGAAAAATTGACTAAGAGGCTGTATTAATTTTAAAATGAAAGATTCTACAGTAAAATTTCCATAGCAAGATTCCTGTGAAAGCAAAAATTCAGAAAGTTTTTTTTTTATTTTTTATTTTTGTTTTTGGGGCTCATGCCTACACAGCTATACAGCTGTAAAACTCAGCCAAGTAAAGAAGAGGTAAGGAGTATAAACAACTTCAGAACTTCAAAAATATACTGGTCTGCTATTGTCTTGAAACTTCTTTTTAATACATAGAGTTGCACAGCACATTTATTTTGTATTTGGCTCCGCCTGCAATACAGAGGTAGACAATAAACAAAGCAAAATATTTTGGCAACTCAACAGTAGAACAACCCTGTGTGTAATGCAGAAGCACAGTGCATATTTTTGCATTTGGCCATCAGCCTGCACAGCACATATTGGATCAACAATGTGATATTACAACCCATAAATGAAAATTTCCATATAGCCAGGAATATAAAAGCCACTGTAAACTTACTTTCCAGGGAGGCAGCAAGATTTCCTTTAACATTCCAAAGGTTCAAAAAGGATCTTCACTCATAATCATGGGTGTACAAGATGGTGGCATGGGTGGCCATGATGGTGGAGAAAAAGCAAATGACAACACATTGCTGAGATATTGTAATTAGAAGTGGAAGCCAAGCCAAGATATCAACCTCCCTGTCGGACCTGGAAGCCACCTTTTACATGGCTTTATTAGCCCTTTATTAGCATCATCATAGGTTCCTGTAGAGGGCCGATCACAATCTCCACTCAAGCACGTTACACTGTTACTTTCCATTTGGTTTCTCTGTTCCTTCAGTTTCTTTATTCTTGTATTTATTCCAGTATTAAGAGTTCTTCCAGCTTTCTGATTTCTTTCTTGGCATATATAATATTGCTTATGACATATAGGAATCTAATGTCGCAGGATGTTCGTTTTACATACCAATTGCTTTATTGCTTTTATCATTTTAGAAATTGCATCTGGTTTAAAATCTAATTTAGCAATTTAAAAAAATCATGTACCAAAACCAAAACAATCTCAACAATCATATTTTTAATTTTCAGGTATATTTGAATTGTAGTTTAGTTGCTTTAGTTTTATTGCCGTGTAAATCAGAGGTGGGTTTCAGCAGGTTCTGACCAGGGGTGAGATGCTTCCGGTTCGGACCAGATCTTGCGATCCGGTAGCAATGGCGGTGTGTGGTTCGGAGAACCGGTAGCAAAAATCCCTGCTCCCCCCCCACCATGTCCAGCTGAGCCGCACGATCATCAGATGTGCTTTTTTTTTACTTTTAAAAGCATTTGTTCTACAACTTCCTCTGCTGAAAAAATGCTTTTAAAAGTTTTAAAAAAAGCCTCTGATAATCGCGCGGCTCAGCTGGGATCTCAGAGGCTTTTCAAAGCATTTTTTTCTGCAACCTCTTCAGCAGAAGAGGTGGTTAAAAAAATGCTTTGAAAAGGCTCTGACGATCCCAGCTGTGCTTCTGATCGGCAGAGGCTTTTCAGAGCATTTTTTTGCATTTGCAGAAAAAATGCTTTGAAAAGTTAAAATAAAAAAAAAAGTTGGCCACACCCACCCAGTCACATTACCCACCCAAGCCACGCCCACAGAACTAGTAGTAACAAATTTTACATTTCACCCCTGGTTCTGACCAGTTCTGGAGAACCGGTAGCGGAAATTTTGAGTAGTTTGGAGAATGGCAAATACCACCTCTGGTTGGCCCCAGAGTGGGGAGGGAATGGGGATTTTGCAGTATTCTTCCCCTGCCATTCCCACCAAGCCACTCCCACCAAGCCATGCCACACCCACCAAGCCACACCCACAGAACAAGTAGTAAAAAAAATTGAAACCCACCACTGGTGTAAATCCTATATATGTTATACATGTGTGACAGTATAAGAATGTTTTAAAATAAATTATATATGTGAAGCCAAACAATTTAAGTGCAAAAGGATAACACTAAATTTTGGTGTGGCTAATAAAAATTAGCCATAATTGGTATCAAGGTTAAAAGATATCGTGATTATCTGCCGACAATGTGAATAGATATTAATTTTGAAATGAGAATTTTTTTAAATCAAAGGTTTTCAAAATCAGTTAACACTGGAAAGACTAGGCATTTTACATAAGTTGAAAAAATACAAATATTACCCTATGATAACATTTTAAAACTGCTATGATTTTCTGAATGTTTTACTAAATGCATCGAAGAAACCACTAAAAACAGTGCAAATTTAGGCTGTGAAAATAACATTGTCCTTGATTCCAGTTGCAATTGATCAGAAGTTGTACTAAGTTAAAGACACAGCATGTCTACCAAAATGCCTGATGGTGATAATAGAAAGAAATGTGTGATGTTATTACCGTATAGCCCTATTTCATTATTGGCTTAGCCTTAGTGGCTATATATACCAGAATTTGTTGACGTGCTGCTGGAGTCAGTGACCTTTTCAAATAATCTTAATAATAACTTAAACTATATTGATATCTTATGTAGCTGGGTAGCATCATGATGTGGGCTGCAGTGCTAGTAAAAACATGTTTTGTAGAAAACGATCATACATTGTGACATGAGTTATGCTTCTGAAATCTTGTCATGTGTGATAGCGCAGTATACAGTGTTTCAGAATCCTATTGAGAAGTGTTGGCATATTGAATAAAGTGAAGTCAGGAATGGAGAATAATGTATGTTGTTTGCAAACTCTTGAGATTCTCTTTTATTACAGCTCCAAATTGCTCTTAATAAATATAGTCAATTCACCTCTTGTGCTATTGCTTCCTTGTAAATGAAGAAAATGCACATGAGTGTAGTTAATTTTTTCTGTTTGGTGAGAGTTTATTTGCTTGCTTTTTAAAACAATCTCAACCTTATTTTACAGTTTGTGTTGTCTGATCAAAATGAACTTGGGAGTTATGGTTGAAGAGGATTTCTGAAGAGCTGCAGAAAACAGCTACTGAACAAACAGATTTTGCTGCAGTAAGTGAGAAAGCCCTCACTGCTCAGTGGAGTCCATGTGCTTTGCCAACAAAATATTGCTGGTACAGTCTTTCTACTTCTATAACCAAGACTGCTAACTTATAGCATGACTGCTGCTTACGTATCCTCCAACTAGCTACTATAGAAAACACAGTTTCTACTGTGTTTTCTACTGTTTTTGTCAAATAGCTGGTCTATGCATTATCCTTTTCCTTTAAGTTAAATTAATTAAAACTGGAATCACTGGATTCTTATGTGTATATCAAGCTTAACATCATAATACATCTATAAAAGCTGTATCAGGTGTAGAAAGTCAGCACCTATCCCCCAGAAGAATGAAATTTTGAGAAACATTAAAAAGGCAGAATATTATATTTCCCTAAAGGGGAAACAGAAATAGAGAAACATGCTCTCAAAAGCAGAAAGCAGACTCAGTCTTTCTTAATAGTCCTTTTGTAATGTGCCCATTACAAAAGATTAGGGCAGCCTATTCAGAAACCAGCCCCAGTTTTCCTGCTCAAGCTTCTGGAAATGCAGATTTGCAGAATCCATTCAGAAAGACAGGGTCAAGACAGAAACTCAGATAAGCAACAAACAAAAGGTTGACAAAATTAGCTCAGATAAACACCTAGGATTTGCATTTCCTCTTTTGCCAGCTATGGCCTCTACATAACCCCTACACGACCCCAAAGGAATCTGACAACGATCAATAGAATATTAAAGGACATGTTCTTGTACAGGAACAGGAAGCTCAAATACAGAGCCCAAAGAAGGTATAACCCCAACCTCATTCTCAACTCCATTTTGTCAGCTGCCCAGAACCACAAACCTTAGTGATTCTGCTTCATCAATAAACAGATCCTCTTTCCAATCAGCCTCCAGCCTCCATTTTATTTCCAATGTCTTTCTCCCAGTTTGGAATTGGACTAGATAGATGTTTCTTCCAACACATGTTATTTCATTTTTGGCCACTACATTGAAGAATTTCTTATTATATTCCGTCCATTGGGCTAAAATAAGACATTAATACAGATTAATCCATAGGCACCAAGTGTTGTTTAGTAGCATGTGGTTTGAATGGTACAATCATCATGCTGGTATAATTTATGATCCCTTGATATCTTCTGAAGGGAGTTAGGGAAGGACTGTTTTAACATATTCTTGCAGGAAGGTCTGCAATTTACTTCTGAAAGTATCTGGTCTATCTGTTTGGGTTGAAAATTTTGTTGACTAGCTCTGCACTAACATAAATAGATTTTTCCAATTGCCACTGAAGGTCAAGGACAGGCATTTTATCTTGCTGATAATGACAAATACAAGTGGCCTCCCCTGTATTCAGAGGATAGAGGGCAACTATAAATGTGCAACAGGAAAAGGCCTTCCAGTTTATAAGCAGCAATCATTCAAGTCTGGTTTCAGTGCTACATAAGGAGCAATTGTAAAAGATGTAAGAACTAGTTGCACAAGGAAGAGTGGTTTCCTGCACCTACTAATTGAAATTAGTGTTTACAACTTTAACTTCAAGGACAATTTGCATTTTAAAAAAAGCATTTTAAAAATAGGTGAGACTGAATGATTTTTTTTTTTTTTGAAAGAGATGCCTTGAAAGTTTGATGAATGTGTTAGAAAACATGAAGAAAGTCTGAGAGGTTTTAATAGTTGCTGATAGCCAAGGGGTATTGTCAAAGTCTTGTTTGAGGTAAATTTTTATATGTAGGTAAAGACAACAATGGGGAGTCAAAAAAAATCAAAACGGCATGCAATCAAAGCTTAATTCCTTTTTCACATGGGTGCAAAGAAAGGAGGAATTTGATTGTCATATTTATACCTGTTATATTGACTTTTTTGGCCCTACCTGGCAGTGGCTATATCTAGCAATCACCTTGTTTCTGGATGAAATATAAATTAAAATACTGGTTAGTTTTAAAGTCCTACATGATTTAGATCCAGGCTATTTGAGAAGAACCCATTCTTTTAAATGAGCCTCCAGGCTGTTTGAGAAAAACCACCTTCTATATCAAGAGTGTCTAACTCAAGATCCATGAGCCAGATCCGGTCCGTGGGGTACTTAGATCTGGCTCATGGGGCCAGGCTGGAAACAGCGAAGAACTGGCCCATGGTGCCTCTGCCAGTGAAAATGGAGCTCAGGAGGGCTCCCTCAGAAAACGCACCCTGCCATGCCCCCTTGTCCTTCCCGAGGTCAAACATAAGCCTGCTGTTGCCCTCAATGAAATTGAGTTTGACACCCCTGTTCCAGAGGTGAGTTTCAGCAGGTTCTGACCAGTTCAGGAGAACCGGTAGTGAAAATTTTGAGTAGTTCAGAGAACCGGTAATAAAAATTCTGACTGGTCCCACCCCCATCTATTCTCTGCCTCCCAATTCCCAGCTGATCGGGAGGAAACGGGGATTTTGCAGTAACCTTCCCCTGGAGTGGGATGGGAATGGAGATTTTACAGTACCCTTCTCCTGCCACACCCACCAAGACACGCCCACCAAGCCATGCCACACCCACCAAGCCACACCCACAGAACCGGTAGTAAAAAAATTTAAAACCCACCACTGCCCTGTTCTATATCAACCTCCAGGCTATTTGAGAGTACACCTTCTACATAAACATCTCCTTTATCAGCTCCCAGGCTGCTTGGGAGAACTTCCTGAATCAACACCTCTTTCTACACCAACCTCCAGATTGCTTAAGGCAGGGTTCCTCAATCTTTCTGGCTTTGCAGACCAGCTGGGCGGAGAGGGAATGGTATTGTTTCTTATTTGCTTACTTACAGAGTCTTGAAAAAATATGTTTTTACACAGACAGAAGAATTGATGTGCCGAGTGTTGATGTTGATTATCATTTCTATTTATTTCTTATGTTTTAATTGCTCTTTTAACTGCTTTTAATATTTTAAATTTTGCTTTTTTATTGTAAAACTTTGAGAGATGTAGGTAGTCATTTAATATATTAGGCCCAATAAACAAATAGCAGAGTAGAATATTTTTTCTGCAGTCAAAAGCACTTGTCATAGTAGTATGAGATGACTATTAAATCTTTTCATGTATGAATCAGGTTTTATAGCTTATTAGATCCAAAGATAATGAGCCAAAGTTCATTAGAGCCTGGCACTGGACATGTTTCTTTTTGCACATAAAACAAAAGCCTCGCTTTAACCATTTCCTACGCAAAGAAAGCCACATCACTGAAATGAATTCAAATGCCTTGTTCATATTAAATACTCAGTATGTATGTATAATACACATTGAGTGTTTAGGGTATGGTAGAACAGCACCATCATATTTCTATTGTTTTTGTTGTTGTTAGAAATCAGTTGTTTTAAACTGGGATAATGTTTTTCATGTTTTTCCAAAATCCAACCTGGCTGCTAAATTTTATATCAACTGAAGGTGTCTAATTACATACAAACACTGCCTCACTGTGTATTATACTCAATCCAGAATGTTAACAGAACATTCACCATAGTTTTAAATTATTATCTAGCAGAAGGCAACGCAGACGATGTAACAACCAAAACTAAA
Organism: Arizona elegans; assembly: GCA_022577455.1. NCBI lineage: Eukaryota > Metazoa > Chordata > Lepidosauria > Squamata > Colubridae > Arizona > Arizona elegans. Next base: position 20,377,376 of record JAKOOJ010000004.1, read on the forward strand.
AAGAGACATTGGCCATTTCTTCTATCTCAGGAATTAGAGAGACATTTGGCTCATAATACTTCCAATGGTGTACTTTTTATTCTTACTAATGTTCATTTGGAATTATGTTTCCTCACAATAAGCACCTCTATTCTTTCTAGATTCTATTTCAATGTGTTACTCCCTTATGAGAGAAGAGAAGAATTCAGGGAGACATGTCAATTTCTGAAATGTCACAGAAAATAAGTATGGGTGTCATTGGTGTACTGGTAACACTTAAATTTCAAACCGTAAAATGTTCTCCCCAAACAGTTTAAGGTAAATATTAAAAAGCGTTGGTAATAAAATGGATCTCTAAGGACACCAAATAGTTTCTCCTACTTTGAGGAGCAATTGTCATCAAGTGACACCAAGTGAAATCTATTTAAGGGATATGAACAGAATTGTGCTGAAATCTATTGCCAAATATTTCAGGTGATCCAAAAGGATATTGTGATCAATGATAGTAGATTCTGAAAGATCAAGAAGAAACAGAGGCACAGTGCTTTTATTAATCTTCACACAAAGATCATCCATTAAGCTCACCAAGGCATCTGAACAACATGCTTTTAATTATTCCATGCTGAAGCCAGTTTGAAAGAATCCATCAGTCCCTTAATCTTCTTACCCAATTATGATAGGTTAGAAACTACTAATAGTAAATTCTCCTACACTACTTTTAATTACTTGATCCATTAGAGTGGGTCCTTCCTAAAAAATTTTCTCTGGCTAGTAAGCCACTGGGGGCTCCTGCCTCTCTTGTATGATTTTTTTCTAGCAGCACATTTTCCATTTATTCCTCAAGTTCATTACAATTACAATGAATATCTGAAAGTTCAACAATAGAATTCTGGAAGGAGAAGGCAGAGATACTAGAGGACAATTGTGACCATTGCTTTAGCAAGCTACCTTCTGCAGGTATCAGGTCATTTATAGCATTACTGGCAGAAAAAACCTTAAACCCTTTCAAGGTCTATTGGTGTCCATGTAGATCCAGTAATACTTTCCAGTACCTTTATGGAAGTGAAATATAATCACCTATCTAACTTTAACCAGATTATAACCCATTCTTGGTATTGTGATACTTCATTCTGGCCATTGTTTCCCTCTTTCTTATATTGTTATAGCTTGCATGGACTATTCTCTAACATACATGGTTGTGTATTGAAATTAATAAATCAAAGATTTTTCAACTGTAGGCAAACACCAGAGATAGTGAAGGAAGGTCCCTCTAGTTACTCGTTCATTGGTGAGGGCAGTCCAAGGATCAGAAATCTTTTCAAAAAGAGGAATCCATACATAGTAGGCAATATTTTAAAAAAACGAAGAATTAGTAAAATTAAATCTCAGAAATCTCACATGATTCTGATCAGTGAGGCCAAAATTTGTTGCTCTTCTGCTTACCAGCCCCAAGGCAACTGGGAATATCCATTCGTCAACATTTAAAGATGTTTGCATTTTTGTGCACCTACCACTCTACTATTTATAATTAACAAACCCTGAGGGGATGCTTTTCTCCTTATTTCCAAATATGCACAATGATAATTACGTCTATGGCACTCATTCAGTTTCAAAGTTAAACAGAAAGCCATTCTGAATGAAAAGTGGCGTGCTGCATGTTACCTATAAACCTTCTTTTGAAACAGAAATTTATATTGGTGGCTGGCTACTGTATTTGGAGTTTTAATTCTGTAAATGTATCCCTGAAAATTCACCACAGATTGTGCAAAAGACAGTTTCCTAGTTCTGTTTCTTATTTCATGTATTTTATTATGAAATATATGAATATGGATGAATAAGCACATACCCAGACATTAATAACAATTATAAAATATTGAAAATACTTTTAAAATCAGTATAATATCCCAATGTATGAGATTATTATGTAATACAAGACAAAACAAGATATGACAAGACTAGACTAGACCTTAATACCTCAGTCAAAACGTAATAAAATAACACAAAATGTTCCTTCAATTTGACTTTTTCTTCTTTCTTCCATATATTAATGAAATGCTAACTATCTTTGACACCAATAATGAATAAAGTGATGAGTTGGGATAGTAGGTCTCAGGGGATGGGAATAGTCCATATTTTTTTCTTTCTTTTATGGCTACACAGAATGTCAGTACTGGATTAAAAAAGAAACCTATCTCAGCCTTGGTTTCTTCTAAAGTTATTGTGCTCAGATAACCTTACCATTTTTTAATGATTGTTTAGATTTGTATTGTTCATTGACCTTTGTGGCAAAATGTTTACAGTTTATAGTTTATTGTCATTACACATGGTACAATGAAATTAAATGCCGTCTTCAGTGTACATTATAACTGTATAAATTGAAATTGAAAATCCGATATGGCACTATACCGTAGAATTCAATATGGTTATTGCCCTGAGGTAGAAGCTGTTTTTCAGCCTATTTGTCCTTGTTTTTATTGTTCTGTACCATATGCCAGATGGTAATAGTTCAAAAAAAGGGTGCCCAGTATGAGATGGATCTTTAAGAATGATTTGAACTTTCTTAAAGCAGTGGGAGCTATAAAGTTCTTCCAAGGACGGAAGAGGGCAATCAATGATCCCCTTGGAGTGCTGTCCTCTCTGCCACTGTGCAATTGGCAAACCATACACAGATATGGTAAGTTAAAAAACTCTCTATGGTGCAGCGGAAGAAAGCCAATAGCACTTAGGAATGTGATTTCATGACAGTAGGGGGGCAGTTTTCCTTTAATTTGCATCCTTTCCTTAAATTACTTACATTCAACAATAAAGAGATTAAGAGTAATTAAAGGAAAGTCATATGTAGAGAAGAGAAACAGCCAAAACAGCAATCTCTGTTATTCTGAAATCCTAGAACAGTGATGCCAGAGAGACAAGTCATTGAATGTATATTTACTTACCACATTGAGTAATTAAAAAAATAAAATAAAAATAGATTGAGGTCCTATTTAGGAGGCCAAAATATTGATGATAAGAGTTGCAGAAGTGAATAGAAACAAAAGAAAAATATCCGCTTCTGTGCATTGGCTTTCCAACTGGCAGAACTGGCTGTCCAATCTGGCTGCCCAATCTGTGGGAGAAGGGCCACAGATGTCTTCTTCCGTTTTTCTATTTGTTTCTCTTGAGATTAGGAAATTCTGACCTCTGAAAAGTGGATATGTGTGAGACAGTGGTGAAATCCAATTTTTTTTTTACTACTGGTTCTGTGGGCAGGTGGGAGTGGTGTGGCTTGGTGGGCATGGCAGGGGAAGGATACTGCAAAATTTCCATTCCCACCCCACCTCAGGGGAAGGATACTGCAAAATCCCCATTCCCTCCACTCCTGGGGGAAGGATATTGCAAAATCTCCATTCCCACCGCACTCTGGGGCCAGCCAGAGGTGGTATTTGACGGTTCTCCGGACTACTCAAAATTTCCACTACTGGTTCTCCAGAACCTGCTAGATTTCCCCCTGGTATGAGAGAGGATGTGATTAAAGACCAAGGATGCTTTAAAAAAAAAAAAGGATAGGATCTTGATTATATGATTGTGCTGCTGTCTTGACTTTTTATTTCCCCCAGGGACACCTAAAACAGGTGGGTTTAGCCAAGAATTGAAAAAAAAATGGAAAATTGGGAATAATATTTTCTGCCTCATCTTATTCTACTACAGTTGAGATGCCCATAATGAAGGTGGAGCAAATTAATATTAAGAGGCAAACTGTGATAATGTTAACTTGTATGCATTTAATTGTCGCCAGCAATAAAACAGTCATAGGGCAGTGTTAATGAATATCTGATATCTATGCACAGCATTATTTGGCAATGCTTTTTTTCAATATAATTCTGTCTGGAAATGCAAACATGTTATAATATAAAAATACCCTTTGACATATAAAGAAATTTCCTGCCAAATTTAAATAATGTAGTAACTTAAAATTCCTAATGAAATGAAATCTTCTTGTAGTCCTACATTTTATATTTCTTTAGAGTCACAATTTTCATGAATTAGATTAATATCTAAATTTTTGGAATAAATAAATATAATATTCCCAGAATTTAAAAAAAAAATCACTTGGAGACAGTTCTTACAATCATACATCTCAGGATTCCTATGCAGAATACTCTGGTCTCATTTCATTAATTTTCACAATAACCCTATTAAAGAAGCCAGTATAATTCCAGGATTAATTGAAATCAAAGTTTCCATAAAAGAATCGAAATAATAGTCTCTAAACTTCTGATTTTACACAAATTTCTGATTGTGTAAACAATATGTCAAATACTGTATGATGAATCAGGAATTTACATCTGGAAGAGAGTTGTGGTGGAATGAAGTCTGGATTCCCGAGGGGTGGGGAGGGGTTGCATTACAAAGCATCAAGAGACAATAAAATTTAAATATTGTGGTTGAGAGAAAGGTGATTAAGACAGCTTCTCCGTAAACATTCTTTAATGATGTGATTACAGGTAGTCCTTGACTTATGGCCACAATGGAGCCCAAAATTTATGTTGTTAAGTGAAACATTGAATTTTGTCCCATTTTATGACCTTTCTTGCCACAGTTGTTAAGTGAATCACTGCATTTGTTAACTTAGTAACACAGATGTTAAGTGAATCTAGCTTCCCCATTGACTTTACTTGTCAGAAGATCACAAAAGGAGATCACATGACCCAAGAACACAACAATAATCATAAATATGAACCAGTTGCCAAGGATCTGAATTTTGAACACATGATTATGGGATGCCGTAAACATCGTAACTGTGAAAAATAGTCATAAGTCACTTTTTTCAGTGCCGCTGTAACTTTGAATGGTGACTAAATGAACCTGTAGGTCAAGGACTATCTGTAGTTGATTTAGTTTGGCAAGAGTTCTGTCTATGGGTGAGGAATATTAAAGGAAACTGCTTAGAAGTAACTCTATATGTATTTTTTTAGGTTTGGGAGCCTAACAAATGTGGATGGATGACTGCATGAAAATGTCTTGATTTTGTTACTTCAGAGTTACTGGTGATACAAGTTCTGGTTCTCAGCTGTTTTGTATCTCTAAAAAGGTTTCTATCATAAGTAGATCATGTCTACCCTTCAATGCAGTATTTCTAATAATCTATTATTACAGATATAGTGGATTAAGAGAAGCCACAAAGCAAAGAGAAATATTAGTAAATCCAAAAGATAACCAGTAGCAATAGTTACACATCTAAGTTTTTAAATCTGAATACAGGAGGAAAAAATTGAAATTGAATTGAATTGAATATTTTATTTCGCCAAGTGTGACTAGACACAGAAGGTGTCCAGTACGAAAGCATTCAGTGTACTTGTAAAGTAACAGAGAGAATAACAATTACAACAATAATAATACTAATAAAAGGGGGATGTAAATAAGATAATAAAAAGATATTTTTTTATAATTTTAAAAAGTATAGTTACTAATTTTTTATTTTTATTTTTCAAAAAAAGAATGACTGATTTTTTAAACTACAAATTAATGCAGCTATAGCTAATGCTCTTCAGTTTAGTAGATGATATATTAACGAATAAATTCAGAAATCTCTGTCCTGCAACTGAACACCAGGCAGTTAATGAAAAAGTAAAAGGTTTCCTATCAGATTGTTTAATAAATAAAAATGTAGCAGACTTATAATCACTTTGTAAATTTTTAAAGTTTTGAATAACTGTCTTTAATAGCATTTCATTGGTTTTATGACTTAGTATAAAATGCTGAGAACCCTTGATGGCCAGTAGAACACTCTAGTAGACAGATAGATAGATGATAGATGAAATTTAATAAATAATTCATACAGCCAGAATGAGGCTGAAATGCGATCTTAGCTGAATGCAATTTAATTCTCCTTAAAGCATGTTAGAATGTCCAGTTTGGGGACAGATTCTATGAAACTGCAGCAGGAATTATATATTATATCAATGATTCTCAACCTTCCAGGCTGGGTAATTCTGGGAATTAAAGTCCACTTACCTTAAAGTTGCCAAGGTTTAGTAACACTGTATTGTACTAACTACTGTATGGAAACAAAATTCTAATTTCAGTTTCATATTCTGGGTATGGAAGCTGAATGTCCCAATAGTGCTGTCCCATCAAATATCAATGGCCACCATCAAATTGTGATTCTAATGTTTATGTATTCACCAGTATGCCTATTGGAGGGTTGTTTCTCTTTTGGTTTCTTTCCTTTTTGATTAATGTAGTTTCATGTTGCTTCGTTTTTCTTAGTGCATTGGGAATGCTTTATTGTGATCTTTTGAGCTTCATTGTGTGCTTTAAGATATGTGTGTATGGTAAGCTGTGCAGAAATAGACTGATAAATCAATAAATATTAATAGCTGCCTAGCAGCTCTTCTTTTGTAAGTACAGAAGAAGATATACTGAAATTCTGAAAAAACATTCTGAAATTTGTTGTGTTCTCATTACAGGCATAAAACGGCAGCGACATAATCAGAGGAAGCCAAATATTGTAAGCCAAGGTTGCAGCCATCATTGTCAGGTTGAAGCCTTGACATCCATAAAAATTGCATTATGGTCGATAACATTGATTTTTCTTATGCTTCTCCTCCATGTGTCTCCCTATGAAGTGGCCTAAAGTATGCATTGTTTTTGTTACTTTTCAAAAAGTTTGTCTCATTTTTAAAACATTTTTGCATTTTGGAAGGACATTTTAAAAACTCCCCAATTTTTCACCAAAACATGCTCACATGCAAAGACAGGTTAACAAAAAAACCAACAACAAACAAACAAACAAACAAATCAAAATGTAGTCTACACACCTTTCCCAGGGCCAAAACAATTTTCTCACTATTGTGCTCAGTCATTATTTGTTTAATCAGTTAATTATATAAAATATAGCTTCTTGAAAAGTCCCTAACAAACTGAGTCATGGCTTAAATTGTTGTAGGACAATCCCAACCAAAGGCATTGATTGCAATTTAAAGGACTTACTGCTTCTTCCCATAAGTGCTTGGTGAAGATCTTTCAGGGCCAATTCTGCCATTAAAAAGAATAAGATGGTTGTGAAGGGAGCAAACACAATTGAATGTATACACGGAAGGGGAGATAGATGGCACAGTTGTGTGAATGGAAATGGGAAGCTTTTGTCCTTTATTTTCTTCTGCAAAAATATTTTGAGTTGACCCTGTCCTTCTCAAAGTATATTTCTGACAAATGCTAGATAGAGGTATATAGAGCATAGATCTGTATTTGAATCACCAGAAGAAGGTAACATGAAAGAAGTAAGCACTAGGGGTTATAATCATTCAAATAATTAAAAGCAAACCTTTGAGCTATAAATATAAAAAAGCTATAAATAATATAAAAGCTAGCATTACAAGAACAATGTAATAACATTAGAATAGTTAAGATCTATAGAATAACACGTATTAAAACATCTTGATTTAATCATTTTCCTTGTCTTACTACGTTTACTTCTAATTCCGTTTATAACACAACTTGCATGCAGAAATATAAATCCATTCCTATAAATGACATAATAGAAATGAACTCCAAAAAGTAGGCTTTGACTTTCATATCCCCTTCCAACCAGGCCTTCATTCCATGTTTGTCATATACAATGATGTACAATTGACTTTCATAAACATAATTTGACAAAATGAGATCTGAATGGATTTCCAAGTTTTCCGTTTCTGAACCATTTTTAGTTTCAGTATGTTTCCAGGTCATCTGGTTCATTTCTCACTATCTTGCTGTGCCTCCCCCCCGCCACACTACTAGATTGCATCTTACCAGTCTGTCATCATCGTCATTTTACCCTTCAATTTTCCTCTAAGTTCTTTGCTGAATTCAGCTTTATTATCTATTGTATCCTAAATTACACTGGCCCTTTCCATTTTTATCTCCTGTTCATTGTAAATAATACTGTTTGTGAAGGCTGCTATTATTTTAAAAATGTACCTGAAGATTTCAAAATTGTAGTGCAACAGCTACATGTTTTCCTTTTGTGATTTCTTGCTTTTCTGTTTAATATATATAATACATTTGGCACAGCTGGATTGAAAATGTATACAGAATTTTGGAACAGAATGGGCTGAATATCTTAAAACTCACAACACCATATGTTCCTAAGCAGCTTATAAAATGGACAACATGTGTGTGTATGAAACTAGCAGCAATGTATGACATTGGTTTATTGACTACTTTGTTAAAATAGATGGGATGAAAAGACCTGGAAAGGAACTTTAGTAATAAAGAAGAAAGGCATGTATGACCTTGGAAGAGATCAGATAGATTCAGACAACAACCCATGGCAACTTTACAATGGGAAAATAGAATAAGAATAATTCATGGCTGAAAATATTGTTTCCTTTATTTTGAAATAGTTGTACACCAGTATAGAAATAATCCATTTCATTTCTGACTTGAACTACACAGAGTCGCAGATAAGCATGGATGGATGTCTGAATCTGCATTTTTGAAGAGTTTGGTTCTGCTTTAGAACTACAATATATGATGGATTGCAAAGATTACTTAATTGCACACTTTTGGGAGAACAAGAACCGGACTGGGTCCTTCAGTGACCAGCACGGGCCCAAACTCTCAAGCATTATACATTTGTTTTCACACCTTCAAAATAACCATTGTAACAACTTTTAGGGTTTTTTTGAAGATAATTCCTAAGACTTTCAGGATCCACATGCATCATCAGCGATTCAAACTGAACAGTTTTAATTTAGTTCAGCCTTCTATAAATGCTAGAAATTCACAGTCATGCAAAGGAAAGAACATTTCATCCCCTATTTTTCCAATGTGCCATAAAGTCTAGATTCTCAATTTTCATTTCAAAAAACTAATTTTTAGCTTTCATAGAAGGTGATAGAAAGGGCAAAATGTGTACATGGCTTTCAGACTCTTTTGTTTTGTATAAAAAGGCTAGCATTATTGCATTTAGTATCAGGAGGTTCCACAAGAGGTATATAAAAGAAAGGCAAGATGATAGCCCTCTTTTTATAATTGAACCCCACTTCTTTCTAACATACTTTAAGTAATGTAAAATAGGGTGGGAACTTCTATTGTCCAGTCATAGTTGTCATCTTGACCTTTTTTTTTGGGGGGGGGGGGAGTTTAGACTATTTCCCTAGAGATGGTCCTGTTCAGTTTTTTATTCAGTATAAATGAAACTCTGATTAATAATTGACAGTGTCTGGGCAAAGAATCCTATTCTTAAACAAATCTGTTCTGGGGGAAAAATTACTGCCTCATAAAAAAATCAGAACAAGTTACAACTGGAATTCAAAGGATAAGAGGTTAGAGGTTGATTTGTATTATTTTTCAGCTCTATTTTTTTTTTTATTAAATTGGTCATTTTTCTCCCTCCCCGCACTGGTCTGCAAAGCTGAAAAGGTTGGGGAACTCTGGTATAATACTGTTATTTCCATGGAAAAGCAGAGGAGGTATGATGACAATGCAGAATAGAATAGTACTGGATTGCTGAGATTTTGTAAAGGGAAATCTAATTGAAGGAGTTTTCAAATTTATTATAAAAGTAGTTTAGTTTGTTAGAAACTAGCATATTAGGGAAGGGTGCAAGTATTCTTTTCTTCTTCTACCTGAATGGAATATCTTTCTCTACCTGCAGAAGCAATAGGATTGCTTAGAAATTACTGTTTTCTTGATTATTATAAAGAATTGAATTATGAAAATATTCAGACCTCTTATATATAATAGGAGTGGGTGGGCAAGCTGAGCCCAATTAGTTCTTGGATAATTAAAAATGCCACAAGAAGCATTGAATTATTTATAAGATTTATACCTTGTCTTTTTTTTCCCAAATGGCACTCAAAGGTGTTTTATGTCTCTTGAGTACCCCATATAAATCTGAGTTAAGCAAGAATTTGGTTTTCTTTTCAGTTGAAATATGGAACTCTTTCTTGAGTTTTTTTCCCCATGAGGATTCTATTCTACTATTGCTACTACTGTAGTAGGTACTCTTCTACTATGGCTGAGAAAGACTCTAGTTAAGAATCCAGGAGAGCTGCTATGATCTAAATAAAGCACCCTAATAGGTTTGCTAGAAGGCAGGTTCCTATTCTAAAATTTCATGACAAATAAATTTCAGGGATGTTAAATGATTCACCATGGTCATGTTTCAGAAAATATTGAAGTACGGTTGTATAATGTTTACGCCTTGGATTATGAAGTTAGCTAAGAAAGTACAGATGCAAGGAAAATGGACTATGTGTTATAGTTGTACACATTCAGGTGAAAATTACAATCTTATTTTCCATGGCCATGCTACTTTCACCTTCGAAAAATTCTTGAATATAATCACATATTCAGCCTATGCTTGATCCATCCCACAACCCAAGAGACCTCCTCATTTCCTATGGTAATTCTGAAAAGCAATCTGTAGTATTCGAGCTACTGTAGTATTATTTTTGATCCATCTAGTCATATTTTTGTATTTGGAGTCCACTAATTTAGACCACCACCTTTTAGAACAACAGGTAATTCAAAGACTCTTTATAGATAGATAGATAATTTTATTTCTATACCGCCCCTCTCCCGAAGGACTTGGGGCAGTGCACAGTCAAATAAAAAACACAATACAAATCCCAATTAAATTTAAAAATTATTAAAATTATTACATTTACGGCCAAGATTCGTTAAAACCCAAAAAATTTAAAATTCCAAATTTAAAACTCCTTTACAAAGATAGCCTTGCCTGTCAAAAGAGCAGGGTCTTGAGGGCACAGCAAAAAACTCGGAGGTCGGACCCAACATTGGAAGGGGAAAGACCTGCCGGCTGAAGATTTGATTTTGGAGAAAAATTTGGATTATGCGGAAGCCGACAGATTGACTAAAGCATTGAGAGATCAAAAGGACTCCGTATATTTCCAATGTTGGGACCAATGGTACGTTTGGTTGAACAACAGACGCCCAAAAAGTCAAGTATAACCAGGATTTTGTTTAATATATGTTAAATCTGACTGAAGCCTACATACCGTAGAAAGTGTAAATATCATGTAAAGTTCCTGTCGCGATCATTTGTCTGACTATTTCTTTTTTTTGATGTATTGTTTAAATAAATTAAAAAAAAAATTAAAAAAAACTCGGAGGTCGGAGATTGTGCGTATTTCTGGGGGCAGTTCGTTCCAAAGGGCAGGAGCTCCCACAGAGAAGGCTCTCCCCCTGGGTGTCGCCAGCCTACATAGTTTGGCCGATGGCACCCTGAGGAATCCCTCTCTGTGGGAGCGAACCAGTCGGTGGGAGGCTATCGGTGGCAGAAGGCAGTCTCGTAAGTATCCAGGTCCTGAGCCATGGAGCGGTTTAAAGGTGGTAACCAACACCTTGAATCGCACCCGGAAGACCACTGGGAGCCAGTGCAGCTCGCGCAGGAGAGGTGTTACATGATTGCAACGAGTTGTACCCATAATCACTTGCGGGGCTGCATTCTGGACCAATTGGAGCCTCTGAGTGCTCTTCAAGGGGAGCCCCATGTAGAGAGCATTACAGTAGTCCAGCCGAGAGGTAACAAGGGCATGAGTGACCGTGTGCTCATGTGTTCCTGTCATTGAGTACTGCCCTATGTTCAAATTGTTTTCTTTGCTTCTTCTGGAAAATTATCATTTAGGTTTAAGCTTTTCATAGAGGAATGGGTTGAAAAAGAAAATCCTAGTCATTCTACTGGAATGACCAGTTGGAGATGCTAATTTCCCAGTGATCAAATAAAGAAGATGAACTAAACCCCTTAAGAAATCAGTTGGGTTCAAATTGGCTATGATTAACATCTCAGTAATTTCACTGAGATGTAAACATTACTAAGACTTCTGAGAAATAAATATTTGGGCATGTATGATACATCTGATGTCATTGTATATCTCAGTTCTGAAATACAAAATCCTATTTAAATCCTTTCACTGAATTTTATTTGTGATCAAAAAACTCAAAAGGTAACGGTAAAGGTTCCCTTCGCACATATGTGTTAGTCATTCCCAACTCTCAACCAACTCTCTTGGCTTTGGTTTCAAAGCCAAAGAGCCAGTGATATCTGAAGACGTCTTTGTGGTCATGTGGCCGGCATGACTAAATGCCAAAGGCGCATAGAACACTGTTACCTTCCCACCAAAGGTATCTCTATTTTTCTACTTGCATTTTTTACATGCTTTTGAACTGCTAGGTTGGCAGAAGCTGGGACAAGTAACGGGAGCTCACCCCATTATGCAGCACTAGGGATTCGAACTGCTGAACTGCCAATCTTTCAATTGACAAGATCAGCATCTTAGCCACTGAGCCATCACATCCCATTAAACTAGACATACCCAATTTCTGTAACCAGAACTGCATGCAGTATTCTAAATGTGGTCTTACTAAGGCTTTGTAAAGTGGTATTAGAACTTCATGTGATCTCGAATCTATCCTTCTATTAATGCAGCCTAGGATTGCATTGGCTATTATTATTATATTATTACTATTATATTATCAATATACATTTTTAAACATACTGTTTTTGTGTATGTCCTACAATGTATATTGTAGTATTTTGGCTGTCTGCATAGTTTCTAGATTAGAGATTAACATTAAAGGTGTAACCTAATCTACACATTCTCTACCTTATTAAAATATGTTCTGTTAATGTCTTCATTGATTAAACTCATAATGACAGTGGAATAATTATAGACCCATTGGTAATGACCAGGGTACATGGAAGATTGCTTTTACTTGGAATGTAAAAGTAGTAAAAGATATGTAAAAGAGTACAAATAAATGTATATCTGTGAGATTAAGAGAAAGGAGAAAGATGTAAAATATTTTAAGGAAGGCAGATCTTGAAGAATGCAGTTCATGACTACATGCTGGCAAATATATATACGTATATAAATTATATACGTACATTTATGCATTTTATATTTTTAACTGGTTGTTTTATTGTTGTGAGCCGCCCTGAGTCCTCGGCGATATGGCGGCATATAAATTTTATTAAATAAATAAATAAAAATATATATTTAATTATGAATGAAAAGCAAAAATGTATGCCATGGAATATGAATTTATATAATTTAAATTATTGTGGTTTTGTAAGAAAGTAGATGTTTATAGGACGGTGACAATTGTATGATATCCAGATCTCCAGTTAAGAATAATAGTGAAAGAATCAGGGCTGAATGTGGGGAAATTTATCCAGCATTCTGAATTAATGTGAATCAGGTATAATAATTATTCTAACAGATAACATGAATGGATACATGGGAAAACGATTAAAGATAAATTTAAAAATATTGGGCCATTTGAAACCAAGACTGAATTAAAATGACTAGCAATTACCAGCTTAGAAAAAATATTTCTGTTTTTCAACTGTATGGTATAAGCACAAGTTAGTCATACGTACATAGGGCAAAAGAATGAGTATAAATTTAAAAGCATGACTGATGTAATTACTTATAATGAAGGATGGAAATAATTATTGAAAGATACAAGAGAGATGAAAGTTTTGAATGTGGGATAGGCTATATTTTTGGTATTGTCAAGACTGGATATGTGCAAAAAAGAGAAAAATAAAGAAAGTGGAGAATAAATAGAACAACTGCAGGAATAAAAAGTATGAATTCTGAGTGAAAAAAGACATTAGAAGTAATATTAATCTCCTAGTAAAAGAAATGGAAAATGGATGTAAAGTGGAAAGGATGTGGAAACTGCTTGAAAGAGAATAAAAAAAAAATACATTGCTACAGAAGTGACATGAAAAGAGTGAAATGAAAGAAGCTGTGGATGACAAAAGTTATATGTAAGATAATACTACAAAAAATGAGAGTGAGATAATTTGTATTAGGAATATGAAGACAAAAAAAAATATCACAAATAAAGAAATTGTTATGAGCAAAAGGGGTGAAGAAAACATTTTTGATACAAATATTTAAAAACGAGTTTGAGTGACAAGATCAAAGAAGAGAATTCCAGTGAGTGGATGAAATTAAAAATAGAAGTCTGTAGAGATTCTCAATCATCAAAGTCATGATTGTCCCAAAGGTGCTTTTTCAGAAGGCAACTGGACTTTCTTGTTTTTACTTTTGAAGACTTTTGCTTCTCATTCAAGAAATTTCTTCAGCTCTGCCAGGATAGTGAGGAATAGAAGGATTTATATCATCTGTCTGCAAGGAATATAAATCCTTCCATTCCCCACTATCCTGTTGGAGATGAAGAAGCTTCTTGGATGAGAAGCGAAACGTCTTCAAAAGAAAAAACAAGAAAGTCCAGTTTCTTCCTGAAAAAGAACCTTTGGGTTAAAAATAGAAGCAACAAAATGGGGAATGATGTCTGATGGAAATAAACCTTCATTGAGAATAATGGAATGCTTAGCAAGTGTTTAGGCAGACACATGAATATACATGCATGTGTGTGATACTGTGGTGTTGGTTGAGAATCCAAATGAACTCCAATGAAGTTAAGTAAATTTTATGATACAAAAAGAAGTCTGAGTTTGAGAATAAAATTGCCAATGTATCAAAGACCAAGGTAGTTGTGTTTGACAGGACAAATGGAGTGAGCAATGCAAGCTGTAAATCACTGATGGAAAAATAAAGCACGTAGATGAATGTTTGTCCTTTGGCCAAAGGTTGATTGAAGATGGAGAGAATGAATAAAGAGCCAAGGTGGCACAGTGCTTAGAGTGCAGTACTGCAGCTACTTCAGCTGACTGCTAGTTCAGCAGATCAGCGGATCAAATCTCACTGGCTCAAGGTTGACTCAGTCTTCCATCCTTCCGAGGTGGGTAAAATGAGGACCCTGATTGTTGGGGGCAATATGCTAGTTAGTATACTGTCTTTGGTGTAAGCCACCCAGAATCCTTGGAGAGTGGGTGGCATAGAAATATGACAAATAAATAAATAAATAAATAAATAAATAAATAAATAAATAAATAAATAAATAAATAAATAAATAGTAAATGAAGAAATGCTGGATAGACTTGCAAATATTTGTAGAATGGTAGCAGTGTGTGGTGTATTGTGAGGAATTTGTGGTAGTGGAAAGTAGAGGAAATGTACAGAGCGTGTTCTGTTTACTTTATTCTGTGGAAGTAAGAATTGGGTGTGTGAAAAAAAATGAGTTTATGCATTTAAGAAATGTGTGTGATAACAA
Organism: Arizona elegans; assembly: GCA_022577455.1. Lineage (NCBI taxonomy): Eukaryota > Metazoa > Chordata > Lepidosauria > Squamata > Colubridae > Arizona > Arizona elegans. Next base: position 20,392,475 of record JAKOOJ010000004.1, read on the forward strand.
GAACTTGATGCTGAATGTGTGTAAATCTGATTCCAGACAGAATGACCATAGCAAAAGAAATGCATAGAAGTAGTTATGTTGTGTAGAAAGAATGAAGTCTGAATTGCATGAAGAATTTATGAAGGAAAAAGGAATGGGGTAGGAAGGATAGAAGACCAAGAAAGTTGTAATTTGAGGGAAATTAGTGAAATTCTCTAAAAGAGAAAATAGAAAAGTATGAAGAACAAAAAGATATGGATCAAGTAGCATATGAATGTGGAAAGCAGGATTTGTTTGCACAAATAAAAAGTTATGGAAAGGTTCAGTGATTAGTTTTGGTATAACTTAATTTTCTTTTCTTTTTCTTAGGTTGTATTTTTAATTTGTTTGGCTTACTATACTATATTTTTTTAACTCCTTTTCTGAACTCTTATATAATATTGCTTTCTACAAAAGGAAATAATGCATGTATAAATGTATTTATATTTTTTCAAGATGACCAATTTTATGTAATCTGGAGGGAAATGTTACCTTTTGCAAACCAGTTACAAAATATGAAAATAGACAGAAATAATACCCTGTTTCCCCCAAAATAAGACATCCCCTTATAATAAGCCCAATCGGACTTTTGAGCGCATGGCAATAAGGCCAAGCACTTATTTCAGGGTTCAAAAAAATGTAAGAGAGGTTCTTGTTTTCGGGGAAACACGGTAGCAACATTGTGTCATTAACAAGGCAATTACAAGTCACGCAAGAGCCATTTTGCAGGAAATCAGCCATCTCCCTTATTTCTCCCACTTTTCAATTAAGGGAGCAGAAGCAGTTTTTCAATTATGTCATTTTGAAAGAGTCATATTTGCATCTTTTGGCACTTTGAATACCACCTGTTTGTGCTACATCATCATTAATATTCCATGATGGTCTTTGTGTGTTTATTCGTCTATTACAGTCTAATTGACAGGGTTTTACTATTTCATATTCAGAGACTTCACAGCTGTTAAAGGCAGATAATGATCATGTAAAGGCTAAAAAGTTTATATACACAGATGCCTGTTTTTCCCCTTTTCTTAGTGATATACTTTGTGTCTCCAATGTAAATGCTTCAGAACAAATATTTCAGAGTTGGTTGGCAGAATAGCTACTGTTTGTCCCCCAGGCAACATTTACTCACTCTAACTCTTGAGAGTTTGAGGTCTTTCTTATTCCCAAGAATTTACTCATTCACTTGGCATACCATGTATTGTGGCCAAAATCTAGAGAATCACTGCATCGCAGTATAAGTGAGTTCTTAGGACCTCTTTGTTTTCTATATTTTTAATATCCCTCCACATTTTGCAGTCCATAAACCAACTCATTCATTTTCTTTATTTTGTTTTTCAACTGTCAATTACAGGGTTGGTGGATTCTGGGTATATTTTAGAATAAAAACATTAATATCCAGAGAAGAAATATTTAAATCAATCAATCAACGATAAATTCCATTGTTTAAAATATAAAAAGGGGCTATCTCAGTATAACCTAGGCAGGTGGAAAAGGAAAACTCTTAAAGTGATAAACATAAGGATAAGAGAAAAATTTCAGACTGGTGCTGAAAATATAACTTTGGGTTTCCAGTACTATTTTAATAGGAAACAAAGGATGATTAAATCTTTGTGCATTATTTATCTCCGAACCATTCAAGGATATAGAAGTCAATATAACTTTTTGGGATTGAGAACCTAAATCTTTTAATTAGTCTTAAAGACTATACCTGAGACATGAGCCGTGGTGGTGCAGTGGTTAGAGTGCAGTACTGCAGGCTACTTCTACTGATCACCGGCTGCTAGCAGTTTGGCAGATCGAATCTCACCAGGCTCAAAGTTGACTCAGCCTTCCATTCTTCTGAGATCAGTAAAATGAGGACCCAGATTATTGGGGGCAATAGGCTGACTCTGTAAACCGTTTAGAGAGGGCTGTAAAGCACTATGAAGCGGTATATAAGTCTAAGTGCTACTGCTAAAGTGCTATTGCTATTAAAACTGCTTCTCAAACCAGTTAGGCTGATGTATCCAAGGGAGACTTGCGGTAGTATAAAGTATCTAATTTTTGAACAGTAAATTTTACCTTAATATACTGCCTTTACCTGCATCACCATGGAGCCTAATGGATTATAGATTGCTCTTTCATGGATTATAATATCATTGTGTATTTTGCAGGATATTATTATCTCCTGCAAAATATAATAATGCAAAATCTGCATTATTATATGCATATAATAATATTATTATATGTGTATTAACCATGATGTCCCAGTAGTTAGAATGCAGTATTGCAGGCTAATTCTGCTGACTGCCAGCAGTTTGGCAGTTCAAGTCTAATCAGATCAAGGTTGACTCAGCCTTCCATCTTCCCAAGGTTGATAAAATGAGGACCTAGATTGTTGGAGGCAATATGCAATATGTAAACCACTCAGAAAGGGCCATAAAGCACTATGAAGTGGAATATAAGTCTAAGTGCTATTGCTATTGTGATTGATAACATTATCACAGATGTCTCTCAATAAAGCTTTTTTTGGTGTGTATGTATGTTTCCAAGTGCATAATATTCTCCCTTGCTTTGGCACAGATGCTGTTGATAAGATCAAGAGTGTCAAGTACATAGTCCTGTGACTAACTACTTATAACTGCAATTATTTATAACAGTTTTCATTAAATTAACAATATTAATTAATGCTTTCTCCAAAATGTTCTTCATTGTTCTCATATTGTCATATAGTTAACATGTCTGTCCCAAAATATGGTGTAAAGTTAAAATCAACAGATTTTCTTACACTATCCTTCTGACTAACTCTAGAACTGTTGAATTTCCTAAAAATAAATACATTTATCACCAACCTGAAACAAAGAATTCTATTTTGCCTGAATCAATCATCCAGATATAAAGGTGTAAAATTTGTATAAAATGCATGTAAAATGGTAGATATAGTTCTCACTGAAAAAAAATACAAGGTTGAATCATGTCTAAAAAAGAAGACATGGTCTAAACATCATAGAATAAAATGATTTTTCTTCATTCAAATTTGAACTAAAATTATCCAACTGTTTTTCTTAACCACTATTTGAAGCATTCTTTCACATCTATCACAGCACCTATGCCACTGTAAAAATGGTTTTTTATTTGTTCTGTCCAGGAAACAGGAAAGCAGAAAACAAAACATTTCTATATTTCATAATTATGAAAAAAATGTTGCTTTGATGGTGTTTTTAAAATACTTGCTATTATGATTAACCAGTTAGCAAGATGTTTAAACTGGATTGGGCAATTTGATTGATTTATCAAGTTCTCCTGGGATAGGAATGTCAAGTTTCGATGCTATCTCAAAATAAATGAATTTCCAAACTGCCAATCTTTGAGGAAATTTTCTCTTTATTGAGCATAGTGATTTGTCTCTGGCTCTTTCGCGGTCAGTACTGACCTTTGCCCCCCAATCCCTCCCTTTCCAATCCCCAATTCTCTGCATCTCATTGGCTATCTTCCAAGCCACTTTCCTCATCCCTTCTCTGTCAGATCACAGGAATGTCTCCCTCTCCCATCTCTGAGGAGACAGAAACTTCAAAGGACTTAAGTAGGCAAAAGTTCAAGCTTCTCCTCTCCTTATATATGTCAGTGCTGGGATGCTGACATCCGGCCCCTCTCCCTTTACTTTCCCAGTGAGACCTGCACGAGACAGGTTAGTACCATTACCCCCTCTGAGGGTGTGTCCCACCCCCTCCCACCTTGTTCGGGTGATCTGCATGGAATTTAGCTATAAGGCGGTCAGCTTGAATGTTCGTGCTCTTCACCCAGGAAGCTTCTGACAAGGGGTAACCCTTCCACTTAATTAAGTATTGGAGGCGCCCTCTGTGCCACCTCGAATCAAGAATTCGCTGTACTTCATAGTGAGTGTGTCCCCCAATGATCAAGAGCCCCAGGGGATCACGTGGCACCGGCCTTAAAGTTGACTCCACCACAGGCTTCAGGAGACTACTGTGAAAAACGGGGTGTATCTTTCCTAGTAACCGGGGCAATTGCAATTGTACTGTGACCACGTTGATTATTTTTACTATAGGAAATGGTCCTATAAATTTCGGGCCCAGCTTCCTGGTCGGGAGCCTGAGTCTTTAATACTTGGTGGAGAGGTAGACTTTCTCTCCTACTCGGAACGGTCTTTGGGAGGCTTGGTGCTTATCTGCTTGTTTCTTATAAGACTGTGCCACCTTGCTTTCTTGAAGTTCTCCCAGGTTTCTCTCAGCGTTGCCATTCAATCGGTGAGTTTACGGGATGTGTAGGCACAGGGCTGTAGGACGCTGACAAGGAAAATATGTTTAAATAATATTAAAAGTATTGTCACAGGATGTAAGTTGTTCCAAATAAAGCTGATTGTTGTAGTTGACTTATGGTTTTCAAGCAGTGCTCCAGATGTTTTGGGATTGCACACCCAAAATCCAAAAATTACTACTGTTTGCACTGAACCGTGGTGGTGCAGTGGTTAGAATGTAGCACTGCAGGCTACTTCTGCAGAATGCTGAATAGTGTTACTGCTATTGCTACTATCTTAGCTTTCTTTTGTCACAGTCATTCTACTTCAACTTGCTAGCCTTTGTATTTCTTGATTTTCTCCTGTTCTTTCCCTTCTATTCTGCTGCCTATAGGAATTGCAACAGATTGTGTGGAGGAGGTGAGATAGCCTGGCAGATGTTTTTAATCTTTTATAACTATGCACTGACTTATTCAGTGTTGTTGACAGAGGAATAATTGCAGTGGCAAACAATCGTGCTGATATAAGTTTCCCTGAAAGATTCCTCTCTTGATTATAGAAGCCTACCATCATTGACCAGCAAATATTGTGCCATTGCTTTTTACACAAAGCCTCTAATATTTCTATTGATTCTTATCATTTCTTGATACTTGTTTACCTAGTCATGGGGCAGCGAGTCAAAGACCTTCTTGAAAACCATCCAACTACATTCAAGTGGATCTTTCTTCTTTTGCATGGACCCAAAATCATATTGTTAATTAGGAGGATTTTTTTTCTTTTTTTGGTCTTTTGGTAGAAAGATCTGTTTTCAACTAGATGCTACTGGACTGCATCAGCAATCACCATTAACAATTTGAAATTCCTTGTTGGTAAGCAGGTAATTGGTAGTTTGCTTGGTGCTGCCCCTTTTATTGACTATTTCATTATCATTCATAGCTTTTGCCAGATATTAACCAATCTTCTCTTTCACCTCCTTGCAGTATGTTATTAAAATGCTGAGTGGGTATAGACCAGCCAGATGTTTCAATAAAAAAATATGTAGTTCGTCTTGACCTTTATTCTTGATGTTCCTAGTTAATTCTTGATCTTCCTTGTCTTTTCTCCACCGTTTTGGCTATTATTGCATGTTATTTCATCTCAGTTTCTTTTTTATTCTTATCTATTTTTATCCAAGCCAGATTCTTGTTGTATTTCTTTGGGTTGTTTCATATCTATAGTTGTCCCAGAACTTCAATATTCTGTGTTGACTGCTTCACTGCAGTTGCTCTGTTGATGTATTAGTAGAAAAATGGAAATTCTGCCTTTAGTGTGCAATTTGACCATCGAATCAGCTGACTTCCTTGGCTACAGCTGTTATTTTCTGCTTTATTATTTCCAGTGCTTCCTTAATTTTCCTTGTTTCTAGGTGATTTATCTTGAACAGGTGTTCTTTGGTCTTCTTGTTCTTCAGCTTCTTTTCCTTTCACCTCTTCTAGATAGCTTGGATGTGATCTTAGCATTTGATAACATTTTCCAGCCTGATTTTCTATGTTGATAATCCACTGGATTGTTTTGGATTTTTTCTCCTATGTTGATTTTGCAGCCCAGATATTCAGTTATAACTGCAACCATGCTATACGTTAGTTGGGGTTTTTATTTCTTACAGTGAGCTGGTGCTTATATTTATATTGGCATCTTTTAATACTTGTGCTAGCTGGTTCTATGGAACAAGCAACTTATTCTGTCATTTTTACATTGTTTTAGATGCAGAATTATTTTTTGTTTCAATTTTTCTTTAGTTCTTTCTGAGAAAAGGCAGATGAGAGGGTGTCTGGTGTTGAAGTGAAAACAATTCAATAACTACACTGGTTTTTTCTACTGTTGTTTTCCCCAGGTTTGACTCTACAATCTGAACTACTTCTGGCAAGGCTTTGCTCTGGGTAGATCTTTGCAGTTCATTTGATTCTTCTTTGAATGCATTATTTTATATTATAAATTGATGTTGATCTGCTTCTGTTTTGTTATTTCTGATCCTGAGTGTTGTTCTTTCTAGAACTTGTGCATTCTTCTAAAATATCCTGTAGATGATTGTTTTCAATCTTTGTACATTTGCAACAAATAAACAACTTTTTTCCCCAGTAGTCATGAAGCTTCTGGTGACTTATTTTTTTATTTTAATTTCAAAACATTCTTAATAAAAATGGTTGCCTTACTTCCTTGGGAGGCTCCCACAGAAACTGTAGTTAAGGCAGTTGTTCTATCTGAGATGTTTTAGCTGAAATCTGCAAATGGATAACTGGTGTTCCATCTCTTATAAGTGTTCTTCAATCATCCAGCAAAGAACAGCAAAGCCTTTGATGTTAATCACAACTCTGCAGTATTTACAAGGAATGTTCAAAGCTGAGATAAGTCAGCAGACTGCTAAATAAATATTGTAGTTCTCATTTAGCAATCAGGACTGGCAATTTGATTGTCAAGTGAACATGGTGCTAAGTGAAAACATGAGTGCTTTTAAGATCTTCACAAACTGGTTTACTTTTCCTTAAAAAATCTGCTAAGGTCATAAATGTGAGGGTGGGTTGCAAAGTTATTTTTCATCACAACTGTAATTGCAATATTTATTTGGGTGGTAAACAAGGCAATCACTAAACAAGGATTATCTGTTGACTAAAGAGACTTAAGTGGTCTTCCTACAGACATAGAAATTCAGAAACTTTGCCTGATTTTCTGGGAAAATTGCCAGGTTATTCTGGTTCCCTCTATGCCAAGGAAAAGGGCAATTCCTTTTGAGCAGAAATGGGCATCTGTATAAATGGGTAGGGTGAGAGTATGAATGTAGTTCATGTGAACAGTATGTCAGTATCTAAATTATATACATGCTTATAATATATTAAAAAAACAGTGACCTACCCAGAAATGTTATGCAACATTTGTCTGCAAGCATGCATATGCACAACACCCTGATCGAAAGTCTTGGGAAATAATCTGGCAGACCAATTGCTCTAGTGTAAGAAAAACAACAGAAAAGTAAAATATGAATGGTAGAACTGAGAAAACTCTATTATTCAGATGTTTTGTTAGATCAGTTATAGCAAATGGCAACTGTTCATGACAATTTATTTTATTTTATTCTACTTGTGCAAAATTATATTAGTTTTAAAAGAGTCAACATTTATCCTCCTGGTTTCAAGATATTATGTAAGATTCTGCTAATGAGCCTCATGCTCTGTGAGAATTCAGAACTCCCACTTGTCTATTTGCAAAGTAATGAAATTTATTTAGTATCCTTTCCCAAGAATGTGTGGGAAAGACAAGCTGAAACACAAAGTGATATTTTCTGCAATGCTTCAATGAAATTAGGCAACAATCTCAGATCTTCATTCAGGGGCTAATATGAATTTCAACGATTGTGCAATTAGATAATTTTAGACTTCAGACATACTGATCTTCTGATCTGCCTGCTTTAGACATATAGTGTAATTCAGTGATATCAGAACCTGCTAAACTAGGTCTGCATTTGGGGAAAACTTCCTGGTCATTAACAAAATAGGGTCCTAAATGAGGACTGATAGCCCCACTGAATCTGAGTATTAGAAATCTTGACCTGGCCTCCAAATTTATTGCATTATTTGCCTTACGTCATTCCAGCCAAAATATTGTTTCTCCATCTCATGGAGTGAATGTGAAGGTCAGAAAGATAACCCTATAAAACCACTGTATCACATATAATCTTATGAGCCCATAAAGCATGTGACACTAAAACTGTTTTCCAGTTTTGTGAGAAGGCCACGTGTATGTTCATTTCACCACATAGCTAAATTTGTTTTCCAGAATCTCTGCAAACCGTTCCTAGCACAGAACTGAGGGCTGCCTAAACATAGCAATTGTCAATATTTGTAATTATGGTGATAAAGGTGATAAATAATAGGCCAGACATATGAAAACTTTAGTGGTTTCTAGGAAATCAATCATTTTGTGGAAACTCACTGTAAAGACATTAAATCACTTAGCATTTTGTTTGGGCTGCTCAATGTAAATTTGATTGAGCTGGCCAGAGCCCCATTTATTGTTTAGCTGCCAGTCCCTCCCTGCCTCCCCACCATACCTGACAGCACCTTGAGTTGCAATTTAGTATGTATAAAATAAAGGTCCCTAGCCTGCATGTCCTGTCAGTTTACCTTAATAAAACAATAAAGAATGCTGATCTCAGGAGACAAAGAAGACTGTTTGCTGACAGCCATTTTTTATTGCAAACTGCCATTTGGCAGGAAAGGAGACTAACCTGTTCCGATAGAAGAGAATATTTGTAGCTCAGAGATTAACTTTGGGCTCCTTGGTACTCTCTGGGTTTGATTGTTTGCTTGCAGATGTTTCATTACTCAACTAGGTAACATTATTAGTGATGTTACCCAGTTGAGTAATGAAATGTCTACTAGCAAACAACCAGGCTCAGAGAGCAGTAAGGATTCCATAGAGACTAACTTGCTTTCCTTGCTTTCTGGTGTTGTAACCAACTGTGATCTAATGAAATATATGCCTAGTTAAGCCAATCTTTAAATGCCTATCCTGATGCAGCAAAAAGGAAAGTGTTTTCATATGTTACTCAGAATCTTAAAACTTTCTTTAGGGAGAACCAAAAGGAAAATAACCTAAACCTTCAAGAATTGAATGTGCTCAAAGACTGGTATAGCATATGTAGGGATTATGAAATGACAGTGTTAGGTTCAGCTTGTAGCTTACTCCTAACTTGTTGGTCAGGCAATATATCTGTTTCTTTAAGAAACAACTGAGCCACGTAATCAGGGTTTGCTGAACCCTGTAATTAGGCTGCAGTGCATAAATAAGCAGCACAGAGAAGCATTCGTTCTTCCTGCTTCTTTCTGGATCTTCCTGGTTCTTCCTGGTTCTTCCTAGTTCTTCCTGAATGATACCTGTTTGTATCCTGTTGCTTACTGAGTCTATTATATGGTACTGTATACCAAGAGTTACTAAAGTCTGTTTGCTTTGGTAAGGGAAGATACTTACTGGACTGATATTACTGTTTATGACCTTGGACTGTTTTACTTACACCGAGACTGCTTGTTACTTGTAGATAAACTATTTTTTCTCACACGAGCCGCACGTTTATCTCCTTCCCTGTGTGTTTCTGCTCTGCTCGTTGCACAAGCAACAAATACTTTTTACATACACCCTAACATTGGTTATGGGCCCAGAACGTTCCAGGGCTCTTTAATTTGTTTTTGTGGAAGTGAGAAGTGCAGGCAGTGGGTGTAGTAGTCAAGATGATGGCTTTTGAGCAAGGTACAAGTTATGCTACTATAACCCGGTTGGATGGAACAAACTATGTTACCTGGTCCACAAACTGCTGTCTACTTTTGCGAAAAGAAGGACTGTGGGACATGGTTAATAATCCACCAGACATAACTGCATTGAATGCTGCTGACGAAGAAGATGCCAAAAAGATAGCGAAGTTGCACAGGGACAACGAGCGTGCTTTATGCATCATTGGCCTGACACTGGGAGACCAGCAACTTGTCCATTTCCGGGGCGAAGAGTCTGCTGCGAGGTGTTGGACAAAGCTAAAGAAGCTCTACGTTCGTGACTCTGTGGGTGTCCATATCTACCTGACACGGAAATTATTTCGCTTACATCTTCAGAAAGGAGGAGACATGATGACTCACCTGGACTCCATGACAGGGCTTTTCCAGGAGCTACAGGAGAAAGACCTTATGTTTACTGAACTGCAGCAAGTTTATATTATTCTTTCATCGTTGGATGACAGTTATGACTCTTTTGTTTCATCATTAGAAGTATTGTCTAGAGATGAACTAACATTGGCCAGTATGACTGGTAGGTTACTGGATGAGGCCAAACGTAGGCAAGAATGAGACCAGTTAAGGATGCAACAGCAACCAAAAGTGGAAGCTGTATATGAGAATGTCAATATTGTTAAACGCTGTTATGCATGTGGGGCTAAGGGGCACATTGCAAAATATTGTAATAATAAGAAAGTGTCTGCTAGAAACTCTGCTAAACCCAGGAAAGGGTGTAATTTAGCAATCAGTTCATCTAATAATATAAAAGATGATTGGTGGGTGATTGATAGCGGTGCCTCTCAATCAATAACAAAAAACAGAAAACTGTTTCTAAATATGAAGAAAAGTACTAAAAAGGTCAAATTAGCTAATGGCTGGAATGTGACTGTAGCTGGGGAGGGACTTGTTAAATGTTCTATTAGTAAGCACCCTTTACCCATGCTTTATATCCCTAGTTTGAAATATAACCTTTTATCTGTAAAGTCATTACTACATTCTGGGTTTACAGTAACTTTTAAAAACAACAAATGTTTGCTGGAATGTGAAGGCACTGTAGTTACTGCAGAATTAGAAAACGACTTATTTGTTATTAGGGATAAGTCATTACTGTTAGTTCAGTCAAAAGCTAAATTTGGAAATGTAAAGCCTCATGATGAATGCGTACATTTATTACATAGAAGGCTTGGTCATCTGAATTTCAGGTTGTTGCATTTGACTATTAAGCAGTCTAAAGGCATTAATTTAAGGGCTTGCAGCAAATACCTAAACTGTAATACTTGTAACCAGCATAAAAGTAAAGTTACACCTGCAAACCGCTGCAATGGGTTTAAAACAACTAAACCTTTGGAGGTAGTCTTTTTAGACTTAATAGGGCCAAAGAAACCCAGTTTAGGGGGAGCATGCTATATTTTGAGTATAGTTGATCACTTTACCAGATATGGTTTTTGCTACCTTATGAAGTCCAAAAGTGATACGTTCCAGTGTATCACAAATTGGCTTCGTTTTGTAGAACGGAAGCAGAAGTTTAAGGTGAAATGCATTGTTACTGACAATGGAACTGAGTTTACTAACCATCAGTTGGCTAAGTTGTTAAAGGATGCTGGGATACAGCATAAACGTTCTGCCCCTTTTCGGCCAGAACATAATGCATATATTGAACGAAGAGGCCAGACCCTACAAGCTATGACTAGGACTATGCTGGCTGATGCTTGTTTACCTGATAAATTGTGGGGAGAAGCAATACTACGTGCCAATCATATTTTAAATAATGTGGTGCACTCCTCTACAGGTAAAATACCTTTTACTTTATGGCACAGCAGGAAGCCTGATTTAAGTTACATACATACTTTTGGTGCACCAGCCTGGGTGCATATACCGGTTAGTCAGAGAAGGAAGGACCAACAGAGAGCAAAGAAAATGATTTTTGTTGGCTATGAGGCTAACCATAGGTCCTATAGGTTCTGGGAAAAAGGAACAACAAAAGTTTTGTGTAGCGCTAATGCTAAATTCCTAGAACACGAAGGCTGGGACAGGTTAGAAAAAGCAGACTATGGTTTTACAGATATTGATGTTAAGATGGACCATATTCCTGATGATAGTTCATCTGAGATGGATGATAAACCATCTATTAAGGTTGAAGAACAGGAACAGGAATTAGGGTTAGGGGAGGCTGAACCCAATATACCTAATATGAGTCCTGTTATGCCTAGACGATCTTCCAGGGACCGGCATCCACCAGATCGCTATAAAGCCACAGTGGTATGCCAAGTAGATATCGAACCATCCAGTTATCAGGATATAACATTATATCCAGAAAAGGAGCAAAAAGCCTGGCAGGAGGCAATGGATAGAGAAATTGATTCATTGAAGAGGCTTGGTGTCTATGAAGTGGTAAGAATACCACCAAATGAGAAACTTATAGGCTGTAGGTGGGTCTATAAGGTAAAGAAAAGTGTAGATGGGGTAGTAACCCATAAAGCTCGGCTTGTTGCACAAGGGTTCTCACAGACAGATAGAGACTATGATGAGGTTTTTGCTCCAAGTTTACGAGCGAGCACTTTGAGAACGATGCTTGTTTGGGCAGCTAGAAATAAATGCTCAATTACTCATATAGATGTCGAGACAGCTTATTTGAACGCTCCGTTGAGGCATACAATATATATGAAGAAACCTCCTGGTTATGATACACAGGATAGAACTGAGTGTTGGAGGCTACAAAAAAGCCTATATGGTTTAAGGCAATCCGGTTACGAGTGGAACCAATGTATAGTGCAGGAATTACGTAACATTGGGTTCTATGAGGGCGTAGCAGATAAATGTCTGTTTAAAAAAGAACAGGATGGATGTGTTTCATTCTTGTTACTCTTTACATACGACATTGCCATAATTACCAGAACTGACGCTGAGGCCAGAGAGATTATTGGTCAGTTGCAAACAAAATTTAAACTTAGAAATCTAGGACATATACGGCATTATCTAGGGCTGGATATCCTGAAAACATCTAGAGGATTTAAAATATCACAAGCTAATAAGATCTGCAAATTGTTTAAAAAATATGGGATGGAATTATGTAAACCTGCCAAGACTCCTATGGCACAGGAATTCCAACAGGATAGTTTGCAGAGTCCACAGTTCAGTAAAGAACTGTATCAATCATTAATAGGCAGTTTGTCGTATTTGAGCAACTGGACACGGCCTGATATAGCTTTTAGTGTTAATCAACTAGCACAATATAGTTCAGAGCCTACTGATAGGCATTGGCAGGCTGCAAAACGTGTTCTTAGGTATCTTAAAAGAACTCTGCATTTTGCTATGTATTTTGAACCGAATGCCAATATGATGTTAAAGGCATATGCTGATGCCAGTTTTGACAGAACTTCTACATCTGGAATTGCAATCATGTTTGATAACTGCCTGATTGGATGGAGATCAATTCGCCAGAAACACATCAGTTTGTCTACCATGGAAGCGGAGTTTTCTTGTCTATCACTTACATGTACTGAACTGATTTATTATAAACAGTTGATGGAAGATATTGGATTCAAAATGGACTATCCTATTACGGTTTATGAAGATAACCAGGCAGCCATTAAAATAGCAACGAATCTTGCTGTAAAGACAAGGACTAAATACACTGATATACGTTATCTGAATGTTCGGCAATGTGTTAAGGATAACATGATTACATTGGAATATTGCGCATCGGAGGACAATATTGCCGATAACTTTACTAAAGCGCAAGGTGCCATTAAACACACCAATTGTTGTGAAAGATTTGGATTAAGAATCTGAAATGTACCTGATACTACTGTACAATGTATGATTTGGATGTGTGTGGTTTTTTTTTTTTTTGTATCTATTGTGTATATTGTCCTGCCCAATGGGGAGAATGTTAGGTTCAGCTTGTAGCTTACTCCTAACTTGTGGGTCAGGCAATATATCTGTTTCTTTAAGAAACAACTGAGCCACGTAATCAGGGTTTGCTGAACCCTGTAATTAGGCTGCAGTGCATAAATAAGCAGCACAGAGAAGCGTTCGTTCTTCCTGCTTCTTTCTGGATCTTCCTGGTTCTTCCTGGTTCTTCCTAGTTCTTCCTGAATGATACCTGTTTGTATCCTGTTGCTTACTGAGTCTATTATATGGTACTGTATACCAAGAGTTACTAAAGTCTGTTTGCTTTGGTAAGGGAAGATACTTACTGGACTGATATTACTGTTTATGACCTTGGACTGTTTTACTTACACCGAGACTGCTTGTTACTTGTAGATAAACTATTTTTTCTCACACGAGCCGCACGTTTATCTCCTTCCCTGTGTGTTTCTGCTCTGCTCGTTGCACAAGCAACAAATACCCTAACAGACAGTTTAGAGAAAATATGCACTACATGGCTTCAGGAATCCTTTCCAATTCCTTAACAATAATAGCTCCACTCCATGTCACCCAGAGGAAAAGGGAGTTACAATGAAGTTGCTGACAATATTCCCAGCAGCTGCCCAACTGCCTCTCCCATAAGAATACATTTGGGGATTTTTTTCTCCCTGGATTTTATTTTTCTCAGCAACCTGACTTGGTCCATTTTTTATCCCACCCCCCAACATTCTCCCCTCACATCAAATTTAGTCCCTTGCTATTCTGTTTCCAGATAATTGTGTTAATGATTTAAGAAAATCATATCGATGAACAGAGTTCCAACTCCTTTAATCAATTTATTTTCAAAATTTTCTTGGGATGGAAAGAATAAAGAATCGAACAGGTAGGCAGTCCTCTGAAAGAATATGACTGATTGATTAATTATTAAGCCCATTGAGAGCATTTTACTGAGGTTTACTTTTTTAAATAAAATTCCAGTGCTTTGCTTTTTTTGCAGAAGAGTAGTGCTTATCATTCAAACTATGGTTTCATGATTTTCCCATCTATCTGAGAAACCTCTATGCAGAGCAGTCAGATATCTTTTCTTGTATTGATTTCACTTTTTCCTCAGTATGAAATTTGAAGGAAATGCATGGAGCTAAACTTTCTCAGCTTCAGTAAAAGAACCCGTAGTACAGTGGACTAAAGCACTGTTATTAACAACTGCTGCTTGCAATTACTGCAAGTTCAAATCTCACCAGGCTCAAGGTTGACTCAGCCTTCCATCCTTTAAAAGGTAGGTGAAATGAGGACCCAGATTGTGGGGGCAATAAACTGACTTTGTATAAATATACAAAAGTATGAAGGCTATTGCTTAACACATTGTAAGCCTCTCTGAGTCTCCGGAGAAGGGTGGCATAAAAAAAAAAAGTCTGTGCTCCACAACCTTCTACTTGATAAGATAGAAAAATGTGGGTTAGACCAGGGGTCCCCAACACCTGCACCATAGCCCATTATGGGGCCATGAAAGTATTGGGCGAGAGCGCATGTGCATGTGCAACTCCACTTGCACACAGTTGGTAGGCAAGACTGCATACAAGCTCCATTTGTATGAGCAGTGTGCATGTGTGCCTGGCTCTTGTACAAATGGAACTGTGCATTCACACATGCTAACCCACCATTCATGTGGAACCATCCCCTCTCCCCCCGCAGGTCCACAAAACTGGAAAGATTGGAGACTGCTGGGTTAGACAACATAACCACCAGATAGATTTGTAACTGGCTGACCAATCATACTCAATGTGTAGTCCTCAATGGAACTGCAGCTACATGGAGGAAAGTATGCAGTGGGGTACACCAAGCCTATGTTTTAAGGCCTAGTACTCTTCAACATCAATTATTTGGAAAAGGGATAGATGGGGAATTCATCAAATTTGAAGATGACACCAAGCTAGCAGGAATAGCCAACACTCCAGAAGATAGGCTTAAGATACAGAAGGATCTTGAACATTGGGCGCTATCTAACAAAATGAAATTCAATGGTGAAAAAAGTAAGGTTCTACATTTAAGCAAGAAAAATCAAATGCACAGGAATAGTATAGGTAGCACCTAACTCAATAGTAGTAACTGTGAAAGAAATCTTGGAGTCCTAGTGAACAATTACTTAAATATGAGCCAATAGTATGCTGCAGCTGCCAAAAAAGCCAACCCAGTCCTAGGCTGCATTAATAGACAGATAGATCACTTAAAGTGTTTGTACCACTTTACAATGCCTTCGTAAGACCACACTTGGAATACTGAATCCAGTTTTGTTCACCATGATATATATATAAAAAATTAAGGCTCTAGAAAGAGTACAGAGATGAACAACTAAGATGAAGGACTAGAGGCCAAAACTCATGAAGAATGGTTGCAGAAATTGGGTATGTCTAGTTTAATGAAAAGAAGAACTAGGATGACATGATAGCAGCGTTCCAATATTTAAGGGCCTCCTACAAAAAAGAGAGAGTTAACCTATTTTCCAAAGCACTGAAGGCAGGACAAGAAGCAAAGAATGGAAACTAATCAAGGAGAGAAGCAACATAGAATTAAGGAGAAATTTCCTGACAGTTAGAACAATTAATCAATGGAATGACTTGCCTCCAGAAATTGTGGATGCTTCAACACTGGAAGGTCCCTTCCAACTTTATTATTTTGTTATTCTCAAAACTCTAGACTTTATTTATCTTTGCCCTAAATACCACCAGATCCAATCAAAATAAGTAAGGTATATCACAGTTTTTATTTGTTGAATTCTAGAGATAAATCTGTAGAAGAAATAAATAGTAAAGTAATATGATTACTGGCACAGCCAGTCATAATAATGGTCTGTCATCACCTGTTTGCCCACATTTTTGGGACATTCTTGTTTACAGGGATAAATGTCTTGCTGTTGAGTATAAAGAACAGAGCAGAGAATGGCTTGTCTTCAGAAGTTGTGGTTGCTCCATACTGGAAGTTTTAAAGAAGAGATTGGGTAGCTTTTTTCCTTCCACAGATTGGTATAGGTTTCCTGCTTGAGCATGGGACTGGACTGGAAGACCCTGCTATTCTGTATTCTATATTTTGTATTCTATATTCAAACTCCGTAGCCCTAGAGAAAATTTCTAAAGAAGCAAACGTTATTCCTCCTGAAAGATTTTTTTTTCTTCTGATTTTCTGTTACACTTCTCTATATATCAACTTAAGGAGATTTGATTGCCTCTATTCCCAATAGAGGTCTCCTGGAAAATTCCTTTACTGTTGTCTGCTAGAGGACATGTCCCTGTCACAGGCAAGGCACTTCTGAAATTTGTTACTTTCATTGCAATGATATCACGCCAATTGATATTTATTTGTCAATTGTTCCATGAGATCCATTTAGCCCTTCTAATATTTGGTGGCATCCAGGCGAGGTGTTCCTTAACCTATCACTATGTTTCTGTCCTTGATTTCGTTAATGTTTTTTCTGAGCACTTTATATAATTAATGAAGGAGAAAAGCAACCTAGAACTAAGGAATAGTTTTCTGACAGTCAGAACAATTAATCAGTGGAATAAGTTGGCTTCAGAAGCTGTAAATGCTCCAACAATGGAAATTTTAAAGAAGAGATTGGACAACGCTTTGTCTGAAATAATATAGGGCTTCCTACCTGAGCAGGATATTGGACTAGTAGACCTGCAAAGTTCCTTCCAACTCTGTCATTCTGTTATTATATTAATTATTACATTTGTATAATTATGTAGCTGAAAATTATTTATATAAATTATTACATCTATAAGATTGAGTGGCATGGTGACTTTGAGGTCACATCACAATAAGGGGCTGTGAGTTCAATCCTAGATAGTGGCTGACTAGGTATTGGCTGATTCTCTGGGCACAAAGAGAACACATCTGCTGCGAAGTCCATTTAGGCGTCAGGAAGGGAATAGTAAGTGCTCAGCTTAATTCAGTTTTCTTGACTTCACCCTGATGTAAGGGATAACATGGTTGTTAAAAGAAAAAAAATATATCTACATGATCATTAGCTGAAAGTTGAGGAATGAAAATGATGTGACTAATACAGTATGATCTTTGGAATAGTCTTGAAGTATATAGATTCAGGTATAGTTATCAAATTGCAGAATTGACACTGTTATAATCAGACACAGAATAATCAGAATCAGAAGTAAATTGTCCTAGTCTAAAAGTCTGATCACACCTCACTTTTGCATGTCTAGTCCTGTTGTACCACTAGTTCTTGTCAACATTAACCAATGGACTAAGGAACTTATGGTACTATTTAAGCTAAACCATTTAATAGTGGTGTGGAACAAGTTAGGAGTTGGGAGCTAAAAATTAAATTATCTGTAAAATTAGAAGAAAATTCAGAAGGCAGAATAAAATGATGATGCAGATGTTAGAGCAAAGTCCAAATATAGAAGCAAAAGACATAATGGGTTGATATTTGGGTAACAGGTAAGTCTTCATATTTTGCCCAATTGAGAAAAATATTCCTGGCTACTTTGGTCAGGTGGAAACAGCCCACATTGGGAACCCAGATAGTTGGGGGGCAATATTCTGACTCTGTAAACTGCTTAGAGAAGGCTGTAAAGCCTTGTGAAGTGGTATATAAGTCTAAGTGCTATTGCTATTGGAAGGTTCTTTGATGAACAGCATCCATCATTCTTAAGAGTCAGCTCTCTGCAGTTCAACACAATTAGTGATAGGGTACATGCAATTTAAGGGCCAATAAGCCTTCTCTTAAAAACATCTCATAGCCCTCACATTATACAGATTTTTTAATTTTGTTGTTTGTTTTTGAAGTCATTTCACATACCCAGCTGCCATATATCACTTTTAAGTAGTCTGAATACTGGGATATATGTCAATTTATTCAGGCAATTTTGGAACCGATTTTTTTTTTAATTAAGCAGAACCAATTTTGGGTTCTAATGGTTAGGTTATTGAGCAAAAATCCTCTCTTGGAACTCTTGTTGTGTTGACAGACCAGATCAATTTTAGATGGCAGTAATGAGAGCAGGGGGATTCTGTGGTTCAGTGGCTAAGACGCTGAGCTTGTCAATCAAAAGATTGGCAGTTCAGCGGTTTGAATCCCTAGTGCCATGTAATGGGGTGAGCTCCCGTTACTTGTCATAGCTTCTGCCAACCTAACAGTTCGAAAGCATGTAAAAAATGCAAGTAGAAAAATAGGGACCACCTTTGGTGGGAAGGTAACAGTGTTCCGTGCACCTTTGGCATTTAGTCATGCTGGCCACATGACCACGGAGACATCTTCAGACAGCGCTGGCTCTTCGGCTTTGAAACAGAGATGAGCACCGCCCCCTAGAGTCGGGAACAACTAGCACATATGTGTCAGGGGAACCTTTACCTTTTTAATGAGAGCAGGGCACAGCACTTCGAGGGGACCAAGAAATATTATCCAAAACTTCAGGGTACCACTGCCTTGAAAAATCCTATCAAAACACATAGTTGAGAATAATTAAAATGGAGGCCTGTTAATCCAGCTGAATGAGGAAAAATTGTCAACACTGCTTCTGCCTGAGCTAATTATCCTAAGATTCCAGATTGTTATGTCAATCTGAAATTGTTTTTCAGTTTAGATAAACTATATTTGAACCTGGATCAAATAAAAGCAGGGTTATGCTAGTTGCCCTAAAACTGGATTGCTATGTAAACATGCTTTTGAATATCTTTTCTTTATTTGACACTTTAAGGATCATCCTTGAAACTAAATTCCAGATGTTGAATTTTTTTATTCATACAATAATGTTTATAGCGCACTTTCCCCAGCTAGAAATCATCATACCCAGGATTCTCTGAGTGGCTTTCATCAACCAATTGACCAATCCCAGAACTGATGAAGTTTAGGTGCCATGGCATTCAGTGGCATTTTCAGGATCTTGCTAGACTGATGGAAGCAGCTTTGTGGTGTTGCAACACAAGCTCTGGCCTTTGGAAATATGCATGTGACATCACAACATATGCAGAAAATAAATGGAATTTGTGTTACAACACTATGATCCTACTTTGTATTTCTTCCATCTATTTCTCCTGATGGGATCCCATGAGAGCTCTCTACTAGTTCCTGAGACTCAGCACTGCTTGGTTTTAGTGCGCTGAGTGTTTATTGAGTCTTCAGATAACTCCTAAAATTCTTGCTTTTCATAAGAACATAGGAATCCACCTTATTCTAGAGCAGGGGTGTCAAACTCGCGGCTTATGGGCTGGATGCGTCACATGCTGGTCACACCCACGCCCGGTTTAGCGAAGGGGAAAAAGTTCCAATACATTATGTGACAATGCTGTTACGGTGTGAGTTTGACATCCCTGTTCTAGAGCAATCCAGTGGCTCATTTTCTACTGCATCATCTTTTAGCAGGTCTCTAAGGAATCTTCTATTTCCACTTTGCTGTAAAATCAACAATTCAACTGGTTCTTCTAATATTTATCTGCAGCTTCCTCTATTTAGTATTTATACCAAACTCTGGCATATAGCAGCCATTCTCATTGATCATGGAGACATGCCATAATGCTTCAAAACAGTCCAGTAAAATTTAACTCACAGATGTCAAAAGGGAGAGTTGACTGGGTGGCTTACATCAAAGACAGTATACTAAATAGCATATTGCCCTCAACAATCTGGGTCCTCAAATATATATAAGATCCTCATACATTATATATCCATATATATATAAGATCCATATATATATAAGATCCTCATACATTATATATCCACCTGGGGCAGGCGGTGCATGGGATTTCATATACTCCTTGATTTTCTAACTCAATTTTGTCTTTGGGGTTCCTTAGGATGGTGGATATTTTTCGGTTTGTGCAGAATGCTGTCTTGATGCTGTCGGTTTGTGCAGAATGCTGCCCCACCACATACATCGGACAAACCAACAGACGAATAAGTGTATGCATAGAAGAACACAAGAACTCAGTCAGAAAAGAGGAACCAACTTCTTCCCTGGTCCAACACCTTAAAGCCACAGGACATGATATTGACTTTAAAAAGACCAGAACTATTGCCAAAACTGAACACTTTAACAACAGAATAATCAGAGAAGCCATCGAGATAGAAAAACGCCCACACAGCATGAACAAACAAGACGATACCTCCCGCCTACCAGCCATTTGGAAACCCGCCCTTATTGACAAACGAGTCCCTAACATGACGAATGACACCAGACCCACACTCACGAGAGCCACACAGGATGTCACCACCACACATCCACACAGAAAGCAGACTCAAACCCACACTGATAATGAGCCACGACCAAGGACCAGAAACCAGACCGCAGCTGCATCATTAGCCACTTTAAACCCCTCCAATCCATACATGAAGCAGACTGACACCCACCATAAAGAGCTCGCACGGCCACAAACACGAAGCCAAACAACAACAACGCAGCTCACCAGCTCAAATCCCCCTGCAACTCAGACTAAGCTGAGCAAAACCAAGCCCCCACCCAAACAGAACACACCCCCAGCAAATCAGAGCACAACCAACCCCCCATCCAATCAGAGCACAGCCAAGTCCCTAACCAATCAGAACATAGCCAAGTTCCCACCCAATCAGCTCACACCCCCACTAGCAGTTAAAAGGAATAGACAGCTGCAATCTCACATTGCTCCTGGAAGCACGAAGCCGAGAACACCAGCCTGAAGATGACGAATGAGATTTCGTCGAAACGTCACCAAGACACTTCCAATTTTATGTGGGAGAAGACCCGAATAACCAAAGACCTACATACAAACACCCGCGAAAACCTGAGAATATATATATATATATATATATATATATATATATATATACATACATACATACATACATACATACATAGCCTTGATTTGCTTTCAATCCCAATGTCTACCATCTAAAAAGAAATCTGGAGGCACAGTGGTTAGAATGCAGTATTGCAGGCTAATTCTGTTAATTGCCAACTCTCAGCCATTTGGCAGTTCAAGTCTCAATGTCTCAAGGTTGATTTAGACTTCCATCCTTCTGAAGTCGGTAAAATGAGGACCCAAGCATATTGGGGGGCAATATGCTGACTCTATAAACTGCTTAGCGAAGACTGTAAAGCATTGTGAAGGGGTATATATCCCTGACGGAGCTTGGGCCATTTCCTGAGACTCTGGCTCACGAGTCAGAGGACCTGGTGGTCACCTGGGACAGGGCGGCTACTGGGACCTTGGACCACATCGTGCCTTTGCGGTCTCTGACCCAATGCCGATCTCGTCTAGCTCCTTGGTTTTCCGAGGAACTGAGAGAGATGAAGCGTCGGAAAAGACACCTGGAGAGCGATTGGAGGACAAGCCGATCTGAATCTGACCAAACACAGATGAGATCTTATATTAAGACCTACCTAGTGGCAATAAGAGCGGCGAAGTCTAGCTACTTCTCCGCGATTATTGCATCTGCAGAGAACCGCCCAGCCGCGCTGTTTAGGGCGACCCGCTCCCTACTTCAGGTGGGGGTATGGGAAGATCCCTTAAAGGTTGAGCTGAGGATTTTGTACAACTCCTGCATGATAAAGTCACTCAGATTCGGGAAGGCCTGGACTCCAATTGGGTAGATCCAGGGGAGGAGTCGGGGGTCGGTCTTGAGAGCGTTATCTGGGAAGAGTTTGACTCTGTGGTTCCTGAGGACATGAACAGGATTGTGGGCAAGCTTAATGCTGCCACATGTTTATTGGACCCGTGTCCTTCCTGGTTGGTACTGGCCTCCCGGGAGGTTACACGAGGCTGGCTCCAGGGGATTATAAATGCTTCTCTGTGTCTTTCCCGCTGCCTTGAAAGAGGCAGTTGTGAAGCCCCTCCTCAAGAAGCCTTCCCTGGACCCGGCTATATTATCAAATTATTGTCCAATCTCCAATCTTCGCTTTGTTGCAAAGGTTGTTGAGAGTGTGGTGGCGTGACAACTACCCCGATACCTGGATGAAGTTGTCTATCTGGATCCATTCCAGTCGGGCTTCAGGTCATGATACAACACAGAAACGGCATTGGTCGCGTTGGTTGATGATCTCTGGAGGGCTTGGGACAGAAGTTGCTCCTCTATCCTGGTCCTATTAGATCTCTCAGGGGCTTTTGATACCATCGACCATGGTATCTTACTGCACCGGCTGGAGGGGTTAAGAATAGGGGGCACTGGGCTTCGGTGGTTCTCCTTCCTCTCTGACCATTCGCAGTTTGTGTTGGCAGGGGGGCAGAGGTCAACCTCGAGGCACCTTATTTGTGGGGTGCCACAAGGGTCAGTTCTCTCATCCCTTCTGTTCAACATTTATGTAAAACCGCTAGGCGAGATCATCCGTGGTTTCGGGGTGAGTGTTCATCAGTATGCTGATGACACACAGCTATACATCTTCACCCCAGACCACCCCAATGATGCCCTTGCTGTGATATCCTGTTGCCTGGAGGCCGTGCAGATCTGGATGGGGAGAAATAAGCTCAGATTCAACCCCTCCAAGACTGAGTGGCTCTGGCTTCTGGCATCCCGGTATAGTCAGCTGGTACCATCACTGACAATTGGGGATGAGATCTTGCTCCCCACAGAGACGGCCTGCAACTTGAGTGTCCTCCTGGATTCATGGCTATCTTTAGAGGATCATTTGATGGCCGTGGCCAGGGGTGCCTTTTATCAGATTCGCCTGATCTGCCAGTTGTGTCCCTTTCTGGATCGGGACGCCTTGCGCACAGTCACTCATGCCCTAGTCACCTCCCTTATGGACTACTGTAATGCTCTCTACATGGGGTTCCCCTTGAAAAGCACCCGGAGGCTCCAACTGGTCCAGAATGTAGCCGTGCGGGTGATTATGGGCGCAGCTCATTGTGCCCATGTAACACCTTTCCTACGCGAGCTGCACTGGCTCCCGGTGGTCTTCCGGGTGCAATTCAAGGTGTTAGTTATCACCTTTAAAGCGCTCCATGGCTTAGGACCTGGGTACCTACGAGACCGTCTTTTGCCACCAATAGCCTCCCACCGACCAGTTCGTTCTCACAGGGAGGGACTACTCAAGGTACCGTCAGTCAAATTATGCCGACTGTTGACTCCCAGGGGGAGAGCCTTCTCTGTGAGGGCTCCAACCCTTTGGAATGAACTGCCCCCTGAGATACGAAATATCCCTGATCTCCGTGCTTTCCGCCATGCCCTCAAAACCTTGATGTTCCAATAGGCAGGGCTAAACATATGAACATGTGAATGTTTTTAAAATGTTATCTAATTTTAGGTTCTATTTAATTGGGCCAAACTATGTTATAATAATAATTTTAATTAGCAATTTTATGATGTTTGTGTATCTATATTTTTCTTGACTGTACACCGCCTTGAGTTCTACGGGAGAAAGGCGGTATAGAAATACAATAAATAAATAAATAAATATAAGTCTGAGGTGTCAAACTCAAGGCTCGCAGGTTGAATCCAGCCCACGGGGTACTTAGATCTGGCCTGTGGGGCCACCCTGGAAACAGTGAAGGACTGGCTCATGGTGCCTCTGCCAGTGAAAATGGAACTCGAGGGCCGCATGTGGCCCTCTCAAGCTCCATTTTTGTTGGCAGAGTGCTTGGGCCACCACAGGTGCCCCCAATATGAGTGATGGAAAACTGGCCATTGCCCACCATGGCCATATGCACCATGGCCATGTGCCTCAATAAAATTGAATTTGACACCCCTAGTTTAAGTGCTATTACTATTGCTATCTACCATGTTTCTATGGATATGTCACTACCCTGAAGTGGTGGCTATTGCTCTACCTCAAGTTAGTTGAAGGAATTGTTACAAGTCTTCTGATTCTCACCACTTTTTAAAAGTATAATTGTAACTGATCCAAGTGCAGGGTGTGTTTTTTTTTGGGGGGGGGGAGTTTAAATGTACTTGAATATAGCTTTAATGATGTGGAAAAAATAACCCTGACCCATGTCTATTTAGCTATGCATGTAACACAGCCAGTCTCCAGGAAATTTCTGTTCCAGAATGGAGCAGGAAAAATAATTAACAAGACAGGAGGACGGGCGGGGGGAGGACTCTTTAAAATGCTGTCATTTGGGAGATTGCAGATGTCTTTGTTGCATTGATGAAGGTAATATTATTTTTCATTTTGAGGCTGTACCAACATTTAAATTTGAATAATGCTTTCCAAACTGCAAGCAATATCTTCCAAAGCCAACAAAGGCTTGCCACAGATTCTTGTTTGCAAAGAAAAAGGTAATATTTCCTCTGCTTATTTCTGATCTTTATAAATTTCGATGTTTCAGAAAGGTCATTCATAACTGAGATGAAGGTTAAGATGTCAATATTAATTTCAGAGCTTTGGAGAAATGACTGAGAGCAGAAAAAGAGAAACTTGGCACCAGTTTCTGGATGAAGGTGAAATAAGGAAGGGATGTTTCTGATGTCCATTGAAGCAGTCCACACATTTCACAGAAACCTCAGCAGGAAGCTGAAGTCAATCCTAGATCCCAAAAGTAATTTCCATCCAATTCAGTAAAGTTTATGACTAGGTAACATGAATGGAGGATTTCAAATCAAGTTTATTAGCGCTGCATTTTATTTTACAGTTTTTGGATGCAGTTTTTCAAGAAACCCCAGAGCTTAGAGTCCGTAGTCAAACAGAAATCATAGAAGATAGCAATTAGAAGCTATGGTACTTTCACATTGCTACCTGCAAAATCTACATGCATATTAGATATCACTAATTATTTGGGAAATTTGTTCTGCTGCCATATAGTAGTTGTTCTGCAGCCCAAATATAGTATATCTATTAATGATACCAAAGAAATGGTCACGTCCATCTGGTTGAATACCAGGAGATGAGTTTGACTGAAGAATACTTCAGACCTATTGTGTGTCAGGATGCCATGTGATAGAATATCAAGTTTTAGAGATGAAATCACTATGAATATTGGCTTTGACATAAGATTCACCCTCCCTGGTTCCCAACAGGTTTCAAGGCTTTCTGTTTCCAGAAGATCATAAAAGAAAGTATAGCAAAGACAGGCTGGAAATATAGACTGAATCTTGATCCCTCTGGATCCTCACAGTGCCTCTTCCTTAATTATACTGTGAAACTTATTCCTTTTTCAAATAAGCAGAACATAAAATTCTGTCTTCCTCTCTCTCCCACACTGTTGGTCTATTGGCAGAAGATTGCTTGGATGTGTTATTAAGCCGGAAAGCAAGAATAAAATTTGAATTCAAAGACAGGATCCCATTTGCCTCTTAGCAAAAGCTGCATCCCACTGGCTTATTTTGCTCTTTCTCTAATCAAAGATAATTATGAGGCTTTAAAACTGGGTGGTCTAGAAAGGATGTTAAACAAATAAATTACATTATCTCTATTCTCAAGGATTTGGTAAAAATGTGAATCAAAAATAAGCTGAATTAATTCTTCCCAAATTAAAAGTCACTGATTTGTAATTCATTTATTTTTAGGTTGGATTTAGAAAAGGCGAATGTCTATAATTTTTTTCCACCTAACTCTGTTACTGCCCATAAACCAGCGATGGCTAACTTTTTATGCCACCATGTACTGACCTGTGTGATGGAAATGGTACGCAAAACCATCAGGCCTGAACCCCACGGCCTCACTTGCCTTCACGCATGTGGGAGTGCTGAAACCTGGAAGAGCAGCATTCCGTCGTGCATGTGTGAGCCAGCACCCAAACTTCCAGGTTTGGTGCGGATGTGCTCCCGATGAACAGCTGGCCATTGCGCTTGCACCCGACATAGGCCTGAAAGTTTGGGTGCTTACACTGCTCTTCCGGGTTTTGGTGTTCCCACATGCGTGAAGGCCAGCTGACTGGTGCGCCTGTGTGCACAGGAATATGGAAGTGGAGCCAGCGAGGTCATGCATCCCTTGTGGGATGGTTCTGTGTACTGCTTCTGGTCCGCGTTCCATAGGTTCGACAACACAGCCATAAACAATAGAGACCTCTGGATAGATGTTCCTTGTCATCCTTTGACTATTTGAAATTTCTGTGTAGCACATAAAACTCTAATTGAATAACATACTGAACCACACAATTTGCTATAAAAACCTATTATGTATAGTTAGTGTAGTATGATTGGTTAATTCAGTAAATTATGTAACTCCAGAAAACCAGGTTGTGGTATTAAGTCAAATTAAGAAGCAAATTAAGAGCTGGATTAAGTATGAAAGCTAAGTAGATTTGGGTCTGGTTAATACTTGGGTGGAAACCTTCAGAGAATGTCAAAACTATAGGATAGACTGGGAAGATGAGAAGGCATCAGGGAGAAAGGCATTTAGGATTACTGTAGGCAGTTTGCTACTGCCTACAAACAAGGATAACCACCGGGGTAGATATCCTTTGGCAAACCACGTCTGTATAGTTGGAGGACACAGAATAAGCTCTACATTGAAACATGTGAGAAAGTAGTCCTATTAAAGGAGATTATTTGTAGGTCAGAATTGAAATGAGGGGTCCTCATTTGGTGTGCTCTGAGCATGTTTGTTTTCTGGCAGATGTTTCATCACCCAAATTAGGTAACATCATCAGTGCTAAAAAGGTCATTTCTTGCTCCAGCTCGATATGAAGCCAATATAAGTTGGAGAAGACCACAGTCATATGTAACCAAATTCAGAAATAGCATGTTTGGATATATGATCCAAAAAGTACCTCCTAGAACTGATTGAACTTTGAAGCAGCTGTGTTCTACTATAGTATGCTTCAGTAATAAGAACATCTAACTAGCATCAATACCCATAGTACAGTCATTCCAGTCAAGTTTCAGTCATTCTGAGCAACAGTGAGGGATATAGTTTAGCAACAGCTTAGCAGATTCCACACTTCTGCTTATGCACTGTATAAGCATATAAATAATGGCAAATCCCTCCCCTATTTGCATAACTAAACTGTAGCTAGTTATTCTTTGCAGATTCTGACTACAGTTTTTTTTTCAGGGGACTGTATGTGTTGCTTAAGATTTATAGTTACTGTACTGAATACTTTCCACAGTGATAGTGTCAGAAGGAAAGAAAAGCTTGCCTTTAATTGTACCTGAGAATTACACAAAATTACAATCAGTACTTGTTTTATCTTCTTTTCTTGTGTATTAACTAATTTAGAGACACAACTTTGCTGGCAGTAGGAGGAAAGACAATGTAGTCAGCAGCTTGGCTTGGAAGTGCAGAGATCCCCATGTAGCTTGCCTCAAACATCCTCATTAACTTTTCAAAGCCTCCAGATTTGGTGGAATTACTACAGCCAAATGTAAATTATGCATGTGAAATCAATGATTTCTTGCCTACCTAACACTGAAAGATGCAAAGTTCTGCATATTGTGGAGTTGCACAATTCCTGGTTTGTAGTTAGTAATCTATTATAGAAGAGTTGTTTTCCTACTGGCTGTTATGTTTTGGAAACTTATGCCTGTCTTGTGACATGGACCCACTAATTTAGTCAGTTCTGGGCAAGAGCGTTTATCCCAGAATTGCCCATATTAAGGCAATTATGAGTCAACATTCTCCCATAATCATTTATATTGTGCAAATACAAAACCCCAATCAACTATAGGCAATGGCCAAGCTTCACCATTCTGTCCTCTCAGGCCATGAAATAGAAGGGCAGAACAACAGAAAAGTATGAAACTCACTGCCAAGACACAGTAGACCTTCCAAATCCTAGTTATAATGCCTCAGCCACATTCACTGCTGCCTAACTGATGGATATGGGGGTGTTGGTACATTGAATCTTCCCTTTCCTATTCCAGAGGAAACAGGACAAGACGTTGTACTGTCCGTAAGGGTGGTCTTCAATCAATTAATTAACTTTCAGCTGTGGGATCCAAAAGCAAAATAATACAATTTAATATCATTAGATGTGATCAGACAGAGTTAAGTGTGTTGAACCTATTCAGTTTTACTTTTACTGCTACCATAACCTCCACCAGTCTAGTGTGTGTGTGAGACTGAAATTCTGTAATTCCCAGAATTTGCATCCAATCTAAATACTTTGGGCAGTTTGGTATTGCATTAATCTTGGGATAGAAACGATTTTGAGAGGTCAGTCTTTGAAATATCATATATCAAACAGTCTTTCTGCTCTGGCACTGACATAATATAGTACCATCCATGACAAGATGGTTCAAGAATATCTTGTTTTGAATTTTAAGGGTGACTGGAAGTCAAGAGGAAAGATCTATTTGTCCAATATAGGAGATCAATTCTACTATTTCAACCTATATATGAATATCAGATTGGGTTGCCTAAGGCAAAACTCTCATTTCTTTATTCTTCTCCCAGACTGGGATTATAGAACTAAGTATTCCGTACTCTGCAGTGATTTTGGAGTACATATATCTTTCCCCATCTCCCCAGGGAAATTATTCCACAGCCTATTACTGCTTACTGCTGGGACATTTTTTAAATATATATTCATCTGATCCTTTCTCTTTCCCTTTAAATCTACCACCTCTAGTTATAATTGTCAGAGTCAGAGCTTTTATTTAACAAAAACTGGCAGGTTGAATTTTATTTTCTTTCATTTTAGAAGAGAACCTTTACGCTACAAAGTGTTCATTTGTTATTGTTTCTTTTTCTTTTGAAACAAATATCTCTATTTCACAAATAATCTGCTAAATAAAGCAACTTTATTTGGGTTTGGCTTTGGGTAGAGTGTGTGTGTGTGTGTGTGTGTGTGTGTGTGTGTGTGCGTGTGTGTATTTGTCCATAGAGCCAGACAGTGCCAACTACCCACTATAAGTCAAACACATGATTTAAAGTCTGAGGAAAAATCCCAGCAGAATTTCTTTACTTTGAAATAGTAAGCATAAAACCACTACTGGTACTACTATTTCTACTGATAACATTAATAACTATTTGCTCTTGTTTTCCTCATGCAGGGATATGAAATCATTTTCAATAGTTCTGATTTTGGGAGAAAGTGGGTCTGTATTTGGGACCATTTTGTTCAGTAGTTACTCTCCTAAGCAAAGCTGAATATTCTGGGGTGTTGCAGCCAACTTGACTGGAAAGTTATCTTTTCATGGCACTGTTGCTTGTATTTTCAAAGGATCTCTACAGGTTTGTAGAGGAGGAGTCAATAGTCAGATCCCTTCTGTACTAGCTTGGGTAGATGCAATGTAGAGCAAAGCAGCCATCAGAGCAGTGATGCCCACCATCGGAGTGTTCTCAAACACATCAGTCTTATAAAAGCAGTGTTTGCCACCAGGAGGCAATTCCTATTCTTTAGAGATTTGCACTGTGGTGTTGCTTATGCAAAAGAGGCAGAGCATATTATACAAGCATCCCTTTGCCATGAAAACAGCTGAAGCCTACAGATGCCTGTATGCCAGATCTATTTGAAGACTTGGTATTTTAGAAACCACAGTCCTTTAAGCAGCATTTGTCTGAAGGATAACCTACTTTTGATCTGATTGTTGGTGGTAAGAGATTAAAAGAGAAGGACCACACTTAATCTGTGGGTCAAAAACTAGATATATCATTCAACAGATACTGTTACTGCTGGACTTGGGGAGTATATCAATGATTACTTTATCTGAAGCCACCTGCCCAGCCAACACAGCTCAGCCAATTTAAGCTAGAAACTAGACCTATGAAGAAAGATGAAAGGAATTAGGAATGTTTAATTCTGAGAAGACCCCCGAAGGAATGTCATATGTAAGAAGGTCAAGACCATTTTCTACTTTCCAGAGTACAGCATGAAATAATGGCTTTAAGTTACAAGAAAGCACATTCTAACTGAATTTATTTATTTCAATTTATATGATCACCTATTTCAAATGGAAAAAAACCCACTTAACAGTTGAATCAATTAGCCAAATAAATTATGGGTTGCCCTTAATTGGGTGCAGGCAGGGACTATAGAGCAATCTGTTGGTGGTGTTTTGATTGGCTTTTTTTGAATTCTAAAGTTTTTTGATTCTATGTAAGGCTGTCAAAAGTGTAGTAAACACATGTTATGAGTTTATGATTAACATTATCTTGAAATAAGTGGATTTGGCTATACAGGCAGTTTTAGTGACATAGTGATGTAAGACATCAACCTATATGAGTTACATGGAGGTGGAAAGGTAAGTAAGTAAAATAAGATTAAATGTCTTCTGGGATAATTTGATGAATGTTGTCTGCTTGCCAAAGGAGTTAAAATATAGGTAGTCCATGCTTAAATAATTGGTTGCTTATCAATTGTTCAATATTAAGGCAGTCTTCATATGACCCAGTTCCAGATTCCAACAGTACCTTGCTATCTAGTGTCATCGGGAACTGCAGTTAGGGTGCTTGGCAACTAGCTAGTTGCAATGTTCGTTGATTACAATTTACAGTTTTTCCCCAGAAACTGTCCTCTTTGTCCAATTTCCAGAAAAACCTGCTCATAGGCACAGATTCACTTTGCAATAGCACTTAAACTTAGATACTGCTTTACAGTGCTTTACAGCATTCTCTGAACATTTTACATTTGCCCTCAACAATCTGGGTCCCCATTTTATCAACCTCAAAAGGATGGAAGGCAATTAACCTTGTCATGATCAAACTCCAGACTGTATCAAACACTACAAAAAAAAAAAAAAAAGTTCATAAAATAAGGTTGGTTATGTGGATGCCTTGACTTACGGTCATTATGGCTTACAATGGAAATTCAGGAATCCATTACGATTGTAAGTTGAGGACTAACTGCGTTAGCAGAATGAAAAGTTTTAAACAACATGATAAACAATCAAAAGAACATAAAGACAGAAGGACACAATTACTTTTAATGGTTTATAGAGTGGGGAAGATGTTTGGCAGAAATTTGGAAGGCATCGCTGGAATGAGGAAGGAACCATTATGGCTACACCATTTGGTACAGGAATAGTGAGAAAGCATTATGATTTGCAGCATACAGCATCAGTGACACCATATACTGTGTCGGATGCCCTCATTTTCTCTCTGCTGCTGCTGTTCAGGATGGATATCAGAAGTTGCAACTAAAACAATAAAACTTAAAGAGTCAGTACAGTAACAGAAACTACATATTCTATTGACTAATGGGAACTAAAAACTATTTGGGTGCTTTTCATATTTTTCTGCTTGAACTTTGATTCTATGAGTATCTCTTTCTGTCTCTGACATTTGAAGCTTTCAATATATATTCAGTATGATTTATGTTCCTTCTGTTTAAGCAAGAAGGAAACCACCCATACCAGATCTGTGTATATACTGCTAGGCGAACGTAATTGTGGTTCTAAAGCAATGGTCACCAACTGGTGGTCCATGAACCACTGGTGATCCACGAGAAAATTTTGGTGGTCCGCAGAAAAATTATTTGCATTTTTTTTTATTGAAAAAGTTTTTCAAATACAAATTTTTCCCCCCTTTTCCCCCCCTCCTCCCTAACCCCCCTCCCTCTCCCCTCCCCCTGTGGCTTCTTCAAAGTAAAACCCAAATTCATAACAGATTATATAATACTTTACCATCCCCTTGCTCCATCCCCCATATGCTGACCCTTTCTTTCTAATAATATTATTATATCCCCCTTATACTATATATTTCAAAATAGCATTATTTGCATTTTTTTTTAATAAAAAAAAATTGCATTTTTTTATATTGCACTAAATCAGGGGTTCTCAAACTACGGCCCCTGGGACAGATACGTGCAATGAATGTTTGTGTTGCTGCAGAGAGTCTCCTGCTTTGGGGTCTTTTTGTGTGGGTTGGAGGGTGACAGAAATTCCGACTTGGGGTCTGCTTTAGCCTCCAAGTGTGGGGCTTTGGGGCAAAGGCTAGAGGGAAATGCCGCTGGTGGCGAAGAGCCGGAGGTTCCAGTGGGACAGCCTCATGACTGACCATCTCAGCCAGCTGAGCCTCCAGGTGCTGGTACCTGGCCTTGCACTTCCGCAGGTCTTCCCTCTGTTTGGGAAGCCTATGCTCCTAGTCCTCAGTGAGATGCTTCTACTGAACCTCCTTCTCAGTCAGATCTGACTTGAACTGAGCAGCTGTTCTGCCAACTCTTTCTCATGGTGGCTGCTTAGCTCCAGCAACTGCTTCCTGTTGGGGCCCTAAGGAGTCCGGGCAGGGAGGCAAGAAGTTGCTGGGAGGAGAGGAGTGAGTAGACGCTGGCGAGGCATTCCTCAATGTGAGTGCATGAGTTGGCCACACCTACCCAGTCACATGACCACCTAGCCATGCCCACCCAGCTGGTCATTAGGCAGATCATATTAGCGGTCTGTGGGATTTGAAATTATGAATTTAGTGGTCCCTGAGGTCTGAAAGGTTGGGGACCCCTGATCTAAAGCATGGCCTTTACATGAGATTGATTCATAAAATAGTTAATATATAATTCATTCTCATTAGGTCCGTCATACATTAAAAGAATTGCAGTAATAAACATCTAAAGCCTGTTGATATATAAATATTGAAAGTGCATTTTACACAACTTTTATAATGGTTCAGGAAAAAGAATAACCTTGAAGCAGCAAATGCCATTTATATGACCTTTTGGTAAGAGAACATTTGTAAGTCTATTTAAAAGTTTAGCTCCTGGAAATACTGACAATGCTTGATAACTCAGCTGTCACTCCAACTGTTGGAAGGCTTCCTTCCCAAGCTAAAATGCAAAATTGATCTTTCAGTCAAACTCTCATATTTAAGGCATACTCAGAAGTAAGACTTGTTGTGCTAAATAGATTTACACCAAAGAAAGCACATTTAGAACATAGCTTTATCAACAACTGAATTAAAGTGTCATTTACTTAGGTTTTTCTCATATCTGCTGCTTTGTTTCTCAGATTAATTCCTTCTCTTCCCTTTTTTGTCTTCCCACACTGTCACTATTTAAGGCTCTTTCAAAATGATGATAAACTATTATTTGCCAGAATGAATAAACCACCTACAGTTCTTGGTCTAGTATATGCTCTTTTTTCCTTTCATACTGCAATGCAGCCAAAAGGAAGAAACTCAAAGTTTTCACTTCTGTTTGTTATAAATCCAATGGGGGGGAGGACCCAAAGATCCCTTTTTATGGCTTATTGAATGAGGCCAGTTTTATAACACCAGATCATGAGAATGAAGTGATTTCAAGGAAACCAGATTTAAAATAATGTAGATGGGCTCTTAATCAGGAAGAGAAAAAAAATGGTGTGAAGGATCTAAATTCCCTCCTTAACCAAGGATATTCTTAGGAATATGCAGGCCTAAATCCATATGTGACCATATACTATTTTCCTGATTTTCCTATGTTTTAGTCATAATAAAAAGTACTGTAGGAATCATCTGGAAACATGACACATCAAGTCATTACTGTATTTCCCCGAAAACAAGACCCTGACTTATATTTTTTTGAACACCGAAATAAGCGCTTGGCCTTATTTTCATGGAGATCTTATTATTTTGTGGTGCATGGAGCAAGATGGGGCTCCTCTTGCCATCTTACCTGATTTTCAGCTCTGCATTTAAATATTTTTGGAGAAGGCTTATTTTCGGGGGGAGGTTTATTTTAGCGCATGCGTTCAATAAGCCCGATTGGCTTATTGGGATGTCTTATTTTCAGGGAAACAGGGTAAAAATATCAGTTTCAGTTTCTCTCCTTGTAGTATACTCTTTTCACTTTTCCCTTAAATTACCTATTTTTTTTTTTCAAATACTTCCAAAATGTAAAGTTGCTGCGGAATCTCAGAGAAGATTTATATATTTCTCCACCTTTAGGTGGCTAAGTTTTAATTAGTGAAATCTGCCTGCTGATTTATTTAATAAGTGTAAAGATTTAGAAACTGGAATAAGTTTGCCTGGCTTGGGAATAGTTATGCATCAGGCTACTGACTACACTTTCAAAATGCAAACTTTCAAAGTGGGATATATTAATTATCTTTCCCTGTATCCATCCTTTAGCCTTTAGATAATTGTTGACCAATTGCTGTGAATTGAGGCAAACTATCTGCCTCTGAAATATGACAAATGAGGTCTGACAGCCTGTCCTGTAGGGTTAGAGGTACAGATGACCCAGCTGGTCACACTTTGCTTAGGAAAAATCTATTCCTCGCTGCCAATTTTAATAGACATGGCTGTCCACAGCAAGAATTAAAAGAACTTTTGCAAGCAATTCCTAAATCTTCAACATTTCTGTGAGTACAGAATATAAATACTTAAGATAATATCAAAACAAAGAACTGTCATTTCCTTTGGAAATGTCACTTGTAAAGTTATACTCTGGAATGGGAAAAATAAAAATCACAATGCAAAAGAAGAGATAATATTATTTTGTATGTTTAGAAAAAAACATGTTACAAGGAGGGAAAAAAAACTATCAAGTATCTTAGGAATCAGTAACAATAATACCACTAATTATTACTAATTGAAAACACTAAATCAGTGGTTCTTAACCTGTGGGTCGGGACCCCTTTGGGGATCGAATGACCCTTTCACAGGGGTCGCCTAAGACCATCGGAAAACACATATTTTCAATGGTTTTAGGAATAATTTTATTGTTGGGGGTCACCACAACATGAGGAACTATATTAAAGGGTTGCAGCATTAGGAAGATTGAGAGCCACTGCGCTAAATGAAATAAGTTGTGTTAGAGCAACCTAACAGATATTCGTCCCCATCATTTGAAAAATCAAACTCTGGTCTGACCATTGTATCAATGCCTTTAATACTTTCAAATGGATGACCACTTAAAGTGAAATTGGGCAAAAGGGATTCTATGTACTGAACTGATTTCCAACATAATAATTATAACATATAAATAAAAAACAATGCAAATGTTTAAAAAGGAAGGAAGAAAGCCAGTTTAGTCTAGTAGTTAAGGTACCGGGCTAGAAAGCCTGAAATTATGAGTTCTAGTCCTGTTTTAGCCACGAAAGATATTTGAGTTGACCTTGGGCTGATCACTCTCTCTCAGCCCAACTCACCTCATAGAGTGGTAATTGTGGGAAAAATAAAAGAGGAAGAAGGTGTACTGGATACACCTTTAGTACTTTAGTTATTTGCAAAAATAGTAAAGCCAGAATACAAACAAATAGTTAAAAATCACACTGAGAATCATTTCACACAGAGGGCTTCATAAATGGCTCAAGGCATTGCCCTTACATGATTGGATATAAACAGCTACTCATGGAACAGGTTGTTCAAAATAGCTATAACTATAGGGCTATTTGTAATCGTGATTCCAAGGAGTTAAACCGGGAGCTGAGAAAATATGAGTTGACTCCCAAGCACTCATACTGAGACTTCTAAAGCAATGTTTCTCAATTGTAGCAATTTTGGACATGCACACTTCAATTCCCAAAATTCCCCAGGCATCATTCCCCAAAACACTGTTCTAGAGTGAGATACTATTTGGAATTTTTTAAAGAGGATCCTTTACTCCAACATTGTCCCTGAAGTATTGGAAAGAAACATCATTTGGAGTTGCCTGCTCCAACCTTAAAAACTCACCCACTTTAATAGAAGAACAATTTTGCTGATACCTTGATAAATGCTTGTGTACTTTCTTTCAAAATAATACCTAATTGTTTTTGTTGCAATCAGGCCTCTGACTCCATAAATGGTAAGGCATTCTTCTTCCAAAATAAAGTAAAGCAAGGCTGGAGGAAAGCCATTTAACCAATGTCACAAGCAAAGCAATCTGAGTTCTTTTTAGAGTGTTTCAAAATCAGAGTGTTCCAGCAAACCTTGAAGCTTTGCTTTATTTTTCTTTATTTTTAAACCCTTTCATTCCATTCAGAAGGAAGTAATAAATTTACTCCTGCTGTTAAAGTGGTTCAAATTGTATGGCTGTTTGGGTGGTGCTGGTGGATATTATTGGGGAGAGCTAAGATGGCTTAGTAGTCAGAGTCTGGTCCCTGGAGTTACCTGGTTTGGTTCATGTCATGCTAAGTTTTGAAACTTTCATATGGTAAGACTTCTGAAACAGAAGGCATGGGCCTCAGGATACAATAAGACATAAGAGAGGGAAACAAAGAAAATATGGGTGTCTCAATAACCAGTTAGATTATATGGTCCTTATTCCTAGACTGTGCAGCTCTTTATTATAATACCAAATTATTTTGTGCTGTTTTTCTGTGAGGTTTGTTTGTTTGTGAAAACCATAACAATATCTATAGTGCTCTAGTTTATATCCAGAGCACATTTAATAATGCAAATCCTATTGACTCAAATGTGAATTATATTTTTAAAACTCTTTATCTTTGGAAAATGACCCCATGCAGTTATTTACTGAGAATATTTATCTGGTCTTTAAATCTGAATGAGCCACATGCAGAAAAAGAGAGCAAAGTACTTGAGGATCCTTGTGACTATTGATTTAGAAGGTGAAAAAAAGCTTTGAAAATGTGCACATTTATTTTACAATGATTTCTTTTATACTAGATTATAGAAAGAAAAATGCACTAAAACAGGATTTATGTTAATATCTCAGAGTTCTAAAGTATTTCTTGAGGTTTACATGAATGCATTAGAATGCGAAGGAAAAATACAAAATGTGCATATATTAACTGCATACACATACAGCTAATTAATAAAGTAGTGCTTACATTAAAAAAGATATATATTTCTATTGCTTTTTATGCAAGTCTGCTAAGAAGGAAGTTTCACTTATTCTGGTGATGTAGTTATATGATTATGGTTTTAAATGGGTAGCTATAACAAACTTTAATAAATGTTATATAGAAATAGTGATTTTTTTCTTTTCATTATTATTTATTGGAAGTTTTTTTTCTATCTATGTTTCTATCTATGTTTCCATTCATCCATACTGTTGTTTTGATATTTATTTAATGTATAATTTAGATAGTGGGTGTGAAACTCTCTGTGTCATGTTGCTGTCAAATACATATCACTAAGTTTTTCCCCTTCATTAAGCTGGGGTGGCTGTGGCTGCGCGTGGCACATTTGGTCCTCAGGTCCCAGTTTGACACCCCTGATCTAGATGGTTCTATCTTACATAAAAGATAAGATGATCATAATGATCTAGATTACAATTGTTGCGTTGTATAAATAGATGTTCTTATGATATCAGCCCTCCTTCTGGGATGGATGTAAGAATAAATATATGATGGTTTAGTAATTTAAACAGATGCATATTATAGAATACTGCCTGGTTTTGAGTTTAGATCAGCCAGCCTCAGCCAGCTTAACTAAACAAGTTCACTCAGATGTAAAAGTAGCCTGAACTGATACCATAATACCAGTTCCCTAAAGAGTAACTAGATAGGCATATGATTCAAAAGAACAGGACAAGCAAACAGATGTGACATTCTGTTGTGCCAATGAAGAGATCAATGAGAAAGGTTAAGTAAGGAACCTGCTGAGGGAGTCACTGTTCCTATAAGCTAGATATTTTTCATATCAAATCTCACAACTTACACATGTGTGTTTGCGTATATATCTCAGAACAGTAAAGAAGCCATGAAACATTCAGCAGGGACAGTAATATTCACATATGGGTAAATGTATGTATGTATGTATGTATGTATGTATGTATGTATGTATGTATTTTAAATATGCACAGAGTTGGATGGCCTGCAGTTGGCTATTAAGGTATTTTCCCATACCTTTAAGAGTCGCACCTCAAGGCAGAAAGAACATATAGATCAGTTATATATCAAGTTCAAACAGAACTTTGTTTAAAGTTCTCTTTCTATTAAGAGTCCATTTCTTTGAATCATTGATTCCACTCTTAAAATTACTTTTTCTGTGAAGTTTTAAGACCATAAACTTGGAATCTGCTTTTCTATAACTAAATATTTTATATCCCGCACTCCAGAAAGATGGTTAATAGGTCTTGGTTTTCATTTGTAGAATATTTCAGGTGAGAAACAATACTATATTCCCATCCTATCTTCTCTTTTCATGCATTCCCACTCTCTTCATAGTACTTGGTTTATAGTTCCCCAATCATGCTTGCTGTCCTATTTTATCACTTCTAGTTTGTTTGGCTCCTTTTTAAGTATTTATAAGAAACAAGTCATGTTTACTATTCTACATCTATGCATTTGTTTTCTGTTATTAAGTAGATGAAGTATTGATTTTTCATAGATAATGAACCCCCTAAATGTTTATGAGCCACATGTTTTCTGATTTTTGTCACTAAAACAACCCACTTACTTCCTTCTATATCTGATGGTTTTCATTTTTAATCTCTACAAAATTTAGTTTTGTAATGCTTTAGCCAATGACATACAGGTAGTTCTTGAGTTACAATCACAACTGAGTTCAAAATTTACATTGCTAAGTGAAACATTTGTTAAGAGACTTTGCCCCATTTTATGACTTTTCTTACCAGTTGTTAAGTGAATCATTGCATTTGTTAAATTAGTAACATGGTTGTTAAGTGAATATGGCTTCCCCATTTACTCTGCTTGTCAGAGAGTTGCCATGTCCCTGAGATTTATTGTCATAAATATGAACCTGTTGCCAGGCATCTGAATTTTGATCATGCGACTATGGGGATGCTGCAACAGTCATGTGAAAAATGGTCATAAGTCTCTTTTTTCAGTGCCGTTGTAACTTTGAATGGTCACTAAAAGAACTGTTGTAAGTGGAGGATTACCTGCATTTGCTAACTCATATTAATGCATCCTGCATTGTGGTAGCTGTCATCTATCCAGGTAATTCAGACCATGGCCCTTGAACTCAAGTGTGCTCTGGCACAGCCAGTCACTTACCTTCAGAATTATTCTTTCTCTTCCATTCCTGAACTATGAAGGATGAATAAGAAAGAAATCTGCAGGATATTGAACTTCTTTGGATTTTCACAATCTATTCCAATCAGTTGTTGCTACTCTTGCATTACATGCATCTCTGCCTGGATTAGCAGGAAGAGGAATTGGAAATGTTATTTTTGGACCTTTTGCAGTA
This sequence comes from Arizona elegans, assembly GCA_022577455.1. Taxonomy (NCBI): domain Eukaryota; kingdom Metazoa; phylum Chordata; class Lepidosauria; order Squamata; family Colubridae; genus Arizona; species Arizona elegans. The sequence continues at coordinate 20,431,711 of JAKOOJ010000004.1, forward strand.
CGCAAGCTATGTATCACTTCAGGGATATCATATCTTGTATCCTATTAAACTGTGTGCCCTTTCCTGTTCAATTTTTTATTTGTCTGAAGGTTCAGTACTGGTATCTTCTTCAAAAGCCTAAAAGGGTGTCTCTGAGCTTTAGCAGAATATCTTCTTAATCTCTTGTTTCTGGTTATCAATCTTGTCTCTACCAGGCTTCCTTTTTTTTAAATGACAAATTTTCCTTTCTGAGTAGCTTCCTTTAATGTTTCCTATAGATCCTCCTTCATTCATTTTTGCTTTCTGTTCTGAGTGTACGTTTGGCAATTTACTGTTTTAATTCTCATATTTTTTCTTCAAGCATTGCTATGAATATAATTTAGATTATTTTCAAGCAAAATATAATGGCACTATACATCAGAATTACACAACTCATTCTTTTTACTTTTATTTTCTCTTTCTTTGAATATTTTCAAAAGAGAAACTTTTATTTAGTTTACCTTTTTAAGGACATGCATATACAACTATAAGGAACTTTTTCATAAATAAAAATAAGCAAATACAATTTATAAAGTTGAAATGCAATATTTAATTGTTATGGATTTTAATGATCTGGTTTGGCTGCTATGGTGCAGTTGTGAGTCAGCAGAAGGAGAGAGAAGGGGGAGAAGCCCAGATATGGTCTTTGAGTGCAGCTGTGCTGTCACAACGATTTATGAACTGATCTGATTGCTAGCCAGGATTGTATTGGGGCAGATGGAAACAGGATTCCCTTTGGTCATGCCCCATATACAGCATAGGTGTTGGGGAATAAAGGCCTGGAGGGGAGCCCACTATTTTTATTGTTGAGGAATATACTGTTGGTCTGACCTGCAAAGACAAGAAAGAGAAATATACATCACCCCTTTCAGCAATTATTGCAAATTGTTGAAAAGATTGTGTTAGACATTTTGACTGGAAAGAAACCTCATATTAAGTGTGCGGGAGAGTTTACTCATGCAGTTGTGATTTTCTCACCCTGGGAGAGAGAAGGGAATGAGAAAGTCAATGCAAGGCTTCCATTGGCAGAAAAGAAATGAAATCCCAGATAGAAGAATGCCCAAGACCGAGGGCAGATGGGAAAGAAAAGAGAGATGGCTGGAAGGGTGGGCAGAGGAAGGTGCATCACACAATATCTATGTAAAGTTGACTGATGAGATTCAAGAAGGCAAGATTCATGGAGCATATTCTGCAGTGATTCCCTTCCTATTAGGAAGACATAGAAGGCAGAGGGAGAAGGAGGAAAAGGGAGGAAACTGGAAGGAGCAAAAGAAAGGGTGGTTATTAGTGAATAGTACTGAGAGAGAGGTTTGCAAAAGTGACATTTTGTAAATAGAAGTTCTTAGTCTCTGAAAATCATTAGAAAGAGCCATAAAAGCTTGCATGGTCTGCCAGTGGATTACAATTGTTCTCTTCAATACTAAATGCACACATATTTTGAAGAATCCATGGTTACACTTCGTTACTGAAAGCTTAATGGTTTAGCAAAATTCAGTATTGATTTAATATGCCATATAATTTTAGGTGTGCATGGTCACATCACTGAAAGGCTATCAAAAATTTTACTTTTATTCTGTTTTGATGACTTTATATACAAGTCATAAAGTCACTTTACTATCATTAGTTTGGCTACAGAATGTTTGAAAAGCAATTCCAATCTTTGCTGATGAGGTAATTAGACTGTTGTTAAATCCAAAGACTGATAATAAATTACTCTAAATATTTTTTTTCTAAACCACCAGATTCTGGTAGGTTTATGCCTCCCCACTGCAGTTGTCCATTGGAATTGAAGTTTTACTGTTGAAATTAAAATGAAACATCAATGCTTATCATATAAAATTAGGAAGTCCCTTATTAGTAATGAAGCTTACCAGGGAACTCTGAAGATAAATAGTTGAGAAATAGTCATACATACATACCAACTTTCTTGGAATTTTGAGAGTGTGTGAATTGACCAAGTACTACTTAAACAGACAATAAATACTATTAACATTTATAGTTATCATTCTACCATACTTTTGAGTTACAGAGAACTTCCTTGCCCTTAGTAATTCCAGGATACAAAATGGCAAAAGGGATCCCTGGAGTATGCCTGAAGGAACCTGAAAAATGAATCTGATAGAGGACAGGTAAGAGCTTTACATAAGGATTTCATAAGGTTTCATAAGGATGATGATAAGAGCAATAATTGTTCCATTGTGTATGTGTGTGTGTGTGAATATCTATATTTGCAATGCCACTGTGAATACAATTTTAGGCACGTGGTGGAGAAAATTGTTTAGATCCACTTTAAGTTGGACTCTGGCTGTGCATGTCCTTTGGAACTGACTGAAGAATGGTTCATCATAATTACAGGGAAGAGTTTAAGTTTGTTGGTCCCAAGGGAATGGCAGAGTGCTCAACAATAGAAGTACAAGTACCTGAATATAAAATTAATGTTACTTATGACTGGCCTTTCACGTAGTTAGATGAATGCAACATTGTGGGGGGAAAAGATGGGATACTCCAGTTTATAAGGAGGTGATTGTTTGTCCTTTGTTCAAGAAGTTGGTCCCTGGGATTTGTTAGTGTTATACAATTTTCATTGACTTTCCAACCTTCTTTTTTAGAAGTTGAGAAGTTGGTTGCTTTAAAATGACTGAAAAAACAGATTATCTGGATCCTTTTCAGGTGTTACTGGCGTACAGCATCAAGAAGATATTGATTTATCTTCTTATTCGCAGAACCGTTCATCCATGCTAGCTCTCCTTGATTTCTCCAGTGTCCTTTTGGATTGGTTCACAAATTAAGAAAGAGAGACAGTGTGTTCCAGTGATTCTCCTTTTACCTTTGAGGCCAACTTCGGTTAGCATTTGAATGGAAAGAGATCTGGTCTTAGACCCCTCCTTATGGGGTTCTTCAAGGTTCTATATTCTTTCTGCTTGTGTTTAACATCTACTGTATGTGAAACTACTGAATGAGATAATTTGTTGACATGGAGTCAATACTGTCGTATGAGGGCTCTCCAACTTCATTAATTGCCAGACAGTATGTTGTAGTTGAACATTATAGGAGTTGATGGAGACAATTTTGTGTAGCAGTTATAACATCAGGCTAGGAACCAGGAGATCATGAGTTGTAGTCCCATCATAGGCGCAAACCTCGCAGGGTATCCTTGGATCAGTCACTCGGCTCTAGGAAGGAAGCAATGGCACACTACTTCTAAAATCTTGCCAAGAAAACTGCAGGGAGCTGTCCAGACAGTTACCAGCCATTAAAAAAAAAAAAAAAAAAAAACTTTACTCAAAGGAGCTCCCCCCCCCCCCAATCTAGAAATTGAAGTCTATAGAGTTGAAAAGCAACCAAGATGGGGATTATTTTTCTAGCAGATTGCTCATCATTATGTATGAGAATAGGGCAGGAGGTAATACTATAATAAATGGATCTATACACAACTGCATTTTATTGGCTGTATTATTAGTGTAAATTGAAGGTGTAATACCCATTCCAAATAGCATATTGTTATGATTATGGTTGGGTGCACAGTCAAATAGATGTTCTGATTGATTTGGCATTTTTATCCAACTATCATCTTTTTCCCAATGGACCCAGGATATGTAGATGTCGTTGGTTGATGGTGTTAAGCCGCCTTGAGTCTTCGGAGAAAGGCTGCAGACAAGTTGAACAAATAAATAAATGTATCATCATAGAATGTAAGCTGTTCTTTTGCAATTGGCCGAAGGTGACTTTGTTAACATTGATGGTGTTCACATGGTGTTTTAGATGCTCCAGGTTCTTTTGCTATTGATTTCCTTTGCCGCAGTCTTCTTATTTCTATTTGCAGATCTTTGTATTTTTTGATTTTGTCCAGTTTGTTTTCATCTATTCTGTTGTCTCCAAATATTATTTTTGTTGTTTTTGTTGTTAAAAAGAAATAATGTTAATAACCAACATTACAGTTTGGATAAATAAAATGCATTTCAGTTCTATGAATTAAAATAAAAATATCTTTATCCCATTGTTTCATATGATATTTAAAAAATGCATTACCAACAATCTTTACACCATTATGTTTCTTTTATTGAAAAACATTATTGCATAAAACTACATTCCTAAGAAAGCTTGAATTAACTAAAAAAAAAAAAAGCTGCATCTGATGTTCAATAGTGCAATTCACGTAGCTATTGTATAATATAAAACATTTTACAGAGAATAAAAAACAGACTAATTATATAGAATATTAGCCAGAAAACTAGCTTTGAAAGAAATGAAATACTTGAAAAATGAATCAAATGGTATATTTATGATTTTATATTTTCATCTTTTCTGCAAACCTGCAGTATATATAATTTAATTAAACAGGAAAACCATTACAGTTTATTGGTTAACTTCATCTAATCACTTTTATGTCACTACAAAGCAATTATTTTCTACCAATTTATGGTGAGATCAGCATGGAATTGTATTTTGCACTGGGATCAAGATTTTCAGCATGTGTAGAACAGAAGCCAATTTGAATAGCTGAATTCAAACTTCTAATTGTTAAATTTGATCATGACAAGAAAAGAGACATATATGTAGTGGCAGGTGATTTGTTTGAAATTTCAGTCACTGTATGTTTTAAATTTCCCATTTACAAGCTGGACAAATAGTAACTTTAATGGCTATTTTAAGTAAAGGAAATTATAAAATATAAAGGACTAATTTTTGTCTTCTAAAGCCATAAACCAGCCTTGAATCTGGTTAAAAATCTGCATTGCCTAATTTTGGATCTTACCAGTACTGAAAAATACTTTCTGATTGGACAAAATGATGAAATATTTCTATTCTACCTTTTTAGTCTTGGGGCAATTTCTAATAACTGTCCTTAGCAACATCCTGAACCACATAATTTTAAAATCAATTCAGTTAAATTAATAATCTCAATATATATTCATATGTACAGCCTCAACTTAAAAGAAATGCAAACGTACCAAAATTACAGATGGTTTATATATATTATAGTTCAGTTGATTTTTAATAGATACCAGGCTCACAAAATTTGTTCCATATAATCTTTGTTTAAAGTCTGAACTGGAAACTAGGAAGTGTGTGTGTGTTTTTGTGTGTGTGTGTGTGTGTGTTTGGAAAGTGTAGTTTACTCAAAGAATTTGTGCATACATTTGTAATCTTAATGTATAAGTACATTAGTAATGTAATTATATTCACAGTCTTCTAATCTGATTCAGTGATTATGAATCCTTCTGTACAAGAAAAAACTAGATTTTGCTTTTATCATACAAGGCCACAAGTGATAGAGCATTCCTGGAAACACCTTAGTAGTTTTTCCGGCCTTGGAAGCTAAACTGAAGTTTTCAGCAGGAAAGTTTTGCTCCTTTTAGATGTGTGTACAATTTCATGATACACAGTGAAGCTTGTTTTGATGGTGCCTTTATTTATTGATTTCTAAATGCAAGCATGTGGAGGGAGAAAGGCCCCATTTTTAGATTGTGGATCGCACATCTTCCTTCTCCTCCTCGCATGATTATTTGACTTTCCAAGCAATGATTATGCAAGAGCTTGGATGCAATCTTGTTCCTGAGGGAGGGGGGTGGGGGCAAAATTTTCAGCCAGTATTTCTGTGGCATTGGTTACTTATTTCATTTTTATTGCATCTTTTAAACAACAAGAAAAATTGCATTGCTTAAAATCAGTTATGTGCTGCCAGTTGCATGATGATGGGAGAATGTGGAGTTCATGTACTCCAAAAGCTTTCCAAGTTTAACCATTTTGCATGCATCTTTTTTTGAAAGTACATACAGATTTTTTTAAAAAAAGAAAATACCTACTATAGTGCAAAGGCCATGCTAAACCTTAAAAAGAGTCGTCAGACAATACCTCCTAATCAGGCACCTTCCAAATAGTTTGGAAATTTTGGAAGCTGCAGTCAAATTATATCTGGACTGTGCCAAATTGCAAGAGACTGCAGTAAGAAGTAGACATGGCTTTGTGACAAATAACTCTCTTCTCAACAGTTTAATGATCAAATTTATGTGCTGTGTCAGCCCAACTTTGATTTTGCTCAGCATTCTTGATATATTTGAAGTATATAAACCATGACTTCTCATACAGAAAACAATTACATTACTAAATGGGACTTTCCATTCTAAATTGCTTTTTGGAATGTGGGACAGTGACCTTGCTATTTAACTATATTTTTTAACTTACTTTTTCCCCCCAGTTCAGAGAACCAATGTGCATGCCACATTCAAGAATAAGGTGGAAGTTTCTGCCCCTGGAAAAATGGATAAATTAAAGGATTGAAATGCATTGTGGAAGATGCAGTTGCATTCAGGGGTGGAGTGAACCAAGTAGGAATAAAGGCAGTAGGAGGCAGGGATGGGATTGCCAGTTGGGTGACAGGGTGAATAGGAGTGGCTGATACCAAGTGGAAAGGATGACCAGACAATAGTGCTGCGTGACTTGGCAGGAAGGTTGAAGCAAATGGCGAAATTGATACGGGCACAAGATGAGCCTGTGAGAATGGATATATATGGGTTAGATTACTGCTGTGTGAATGAGCCCCATTGGACAAAGCCAAGCTTTGCAAAAAGGTTTGATGGAGGGTGGCAACAGAAGTGTGCTGCTGGATTGGAACAGACTGAACTGCTGGAGATGCAGAGAATGTGGCTGGTTCAGTAGTTGACAGAACCTTGAGATGTTTTGCTACAAGTTGTTTCTGCATGTGCTGCTGGGCCTGTAGCTGTAGAAACCTGTATTTATCTATTTCATCAGGGGAAAATATTATCGGATGTTGTGATAAAGGAGGAGAGATGCACTTATTATAAAGATCAGTCTCATATTCTCTTTCATTGGATTTATGCATAGCATTGTCAGGGAAATAGTTTAGCTCCTCTTTTGTTTGATGCAAGTCCGCCCTCGCGTTGTATTCTTCTTTGGTGTCAGTAACATTTGGAGCAAGAGAATATCTATGAGAAACAAAAGCACGAGGAAAATCACCTGTCATTGGATTACAGCTTGGCAGAAGAAGTTGTGTTTCATCAGTTAAGAAATCTGTCTTCTCTTTTATTGTTGTGCTTGCTTCCATATTTAGGGTTTGGTAGGTGGTTCCTCTTTGAATTAAGTCTTGGAGCAGGCAATTACTGTATGTGTTACCCATAATATTATCTAGGGTCAAACGTTCATTTGTGTTGTTTTCCACTTCCCTAGTTTCATGATTCCACACACAGTTTATGTCAGCACTGTGTGTTTTCTCCTGTGAAGGCAGTATTGTTTCACTCTCCATGGAAAATGTGCCAGGAACATTACAAGGGGCATCTATCCTGCAAGCCTTCGAAAAGCTGCCAGTGCTTCCAATTTGCCCCTGCTTTCTTTTGGATTTTACCTTTTGTAAAAGTAGCTTGGCAGTTAGAGACTTCTGTCTTGCTGCTTCCTTTTCTAACCAGTTGACAGAGCAAATTCCATGCTTATACTTAGAAGCACAGTTCACATTCTGGTTCTCTGAATGGGCAGAGCAGAGTTTTTTTTCTCTACCAGTTCTCACAGTCTTTTTGTGTTTGTTCCAGATATGCACTGATTCCTTCATGAATGATCCTGAATTGCTACCTCTAGATTGAGTGGAACTTGATGATGTTTCACTGCTTCCGGAATCATGGATGCAAGAAACTTGGGAGCTGGTACATCTGCTCCTGTTGTGTTTACAGAGAAGATATCTATTTCTACTTTGCTTTGCTCTTTCTCTTTGTAGCAAGTGCCCATATCTCAAATATCGTTGACATTTTATTGGATGTCTCTGAGTACAATCTGCAGATCGCTGGCTTTTTTTGTGGATAAAGCAGTCCACATCTGCTTCATCAGAAGAGGAAAAGCAGTTGTGCTTTTGGTGTTTACATTTCTGTCTTCCAATTGACTTTTGTTTCCTTTTGCAACAAGAAGGCAGATTACCTCTACTATGATTGCTTGATCTATGATTACAGTAGCAACTTGTGTCACTAGTCTCACTATTAGTGGAGATGTCAGAATAATTAGACTGTCTGTCAGACCAAGGTTTTTGCAAAGAGCAGAATTTCCAAAAATCATTAGCAAAACTCACATTGTTTTCCTTTTCCAAGCATTCATCAGGGCAGTCTAATTTACAACCAAGAAGTGTATCTTTTCCACTTTCATTTATACTACTTGTACAAGTGACCAAATCCAGATTTGTTTGCTCCTGAGAATACATTAAATCACATTTTCCACATTTTTCCTTTTTTGCCCTAGATGCCAAAGGATAAATGCAAACATTTTCACCAACTTCATCCTGTACCGTTGTTTCACAGTTATGAAAGTGTTGTGCTAAAGACCTCATACACAATTCTGTATGGTGACTTGTTGCTATTGTACAATGCCTTTGCAAGCAATCAAGGTGAGCAGGCACATTGGGTATGTTCTCATTCAAATTATCCGAAATGTACTTTGGAGCACTACAATTAATTTCGTTTTCTTTTTCTTTATATAATTTTGGCTGACACTTTTTGAGATACAGAGCACTGTTCTTCTTTGGCTTTAAAATGTTATCTTTTCTAATGGACAACTGCTTCTTCTTGGAAAGATCCAAGGCATGATTTTCATCTATATCCATAGTTCTTGAATACTCTATAGAAACATCTGGATTGACTTCATGCTGCCCAATGTCTTTATTGGATAAGGGAAGTCTAAAGTCAAAATATAATGGATTGCACCCATAAGAAATAGAAGGTTCTGTTTTTGTAAACAAAAGAAGTTCTATGGGCCAATGGAAGGCTTTGCTGCCATCTTTACTCAGTACGTGAAGAAAAGGAAATGTTTTAGGCTTAATTTCATGAACCAAACCATCATTTTTTGAGGTTTCATTATCTGAAGCGACATTTTTTGAAGAATCAGAAGAACATTTCAATATACAGGGATTAAAGTGCATGGCACATGAATGTCCTCTTTCAGATGACTGTTGGCATGAGAATTCAGAGTCACATTCTGTTAGCAAGATGTTGCTGTGTCTGTAATCTGTTTGCTGTATACAAGCACTGGTAGGTTGGCACTGAGATGTGATGAAGCTTTGTATAGATTTCCGAGTCTTGACCGGCTGTCTTGATTTTATATCAGGAGAGCTGGCACAATCCAAATCTAGACAATGCTGTTTCTCCTTATAAAATGGAAGATGAGTTTCTGCTGATTCTCTGTTGCTGTTTTGGTTATTTTCTTTATGTGGTTTATTTTTTCCAGACAGATTGTATAATTCCGGGCCCTGAAGTGTGCTTAATTGCTTTTGCACATTGGTTTTCCTCTTGCTATTCATATGTGTGCAAGTGTAACATTCGTCGGCAACTTGATTCAGTTTTTGCTTTGGTGACCCAACGTGTTCATGTGCTTCTTCCACATTCTCACTGAAGACAGATGCTGATGACTCAAGCTTCAAGTGGACTTTTTTAGAAAAGGAAAAGGACACCCCTGTCCTGTTACAAGCATTCGTGCTGCAGGGGAATCCTGGAGACATATGGTTTTTAAGCAAACGGTGTCTCTCTATGCACGATTGATCCTTGTTTAGCAAAGGTTCCTGCAGTTTTTCGGAATGGTGGCTGGTGGAGCTTTTCGCTTCATCTGCAGTCTTGGCTTTGTCTTCTTGAGCTAAGAGAAAAGTGTCTTGTGCTTGTTGCTGTGGTTGTTCTACAACTACCTGGGGACTTTTAAACATGGGTCTGCATCCGGCAACACTAGAAATAAATAATATAATGAAAACAACTTAAGTTAAAATGAATTTAATTTTCAGCATACCCTGTTAGAAAGTATTAGCCTGGGTAATTAGGATGATGAAACAGAATTCATCACCATCAGGACCCAATACGGCATTGGAAAGAATGTAATAATAACATGCTGAACTGATCACAATCAACATAAACATGTTGTCCTTGGTCTCATTCCATGTGAGGTAGTTAATGAACACAGCATGCCGTGAAGGTTCACTGAAGCCTGAATTAATGTAGTAGGTCGGATGTGCAGCCCAATGAGCTGAACTACAGGCATGCATAGTTTAGTAAAGATGTGCCCGAAAATGAAATGTGCAAATCTACAAAAATATACATACATTACTATCCTCACTGCTTTTACTGACAAAGGTTTGCTTTTGATTATAGTATTATGAACAGCTTCATCCATATCTCTAATACTAGTGAACTAGTAAGAGGCTATATACATGTAGAAATTTTGCATATGGAAGAAGTTTTGGATCAGATTTTTATTATGTCTGTATTTCAATACTTAACTCAGCATTGGTTTATTGTAGTTTTTTTTTTTGCATGTATGATATCCTGGAAGACCTTTTACAGTCTTCAGTTAATTTTTTCATGACTTGAAAATATAATAATAGTTTATTAATATAGATATGTTTTCCCAATATGGTATCCTTCACATGTGTGAAACTACACATTCTGTCCTCTTGATCTTATCTCAGATACATTGGCTGTGACTGTTGGGAATTATACTAAAAAACATTAATTTTGGAAAGCAGTAAGAGGTACAATGGCCAATTGATTGTTTTGATAATCATCAAATTACATCAATGATGTAAATAATGTATCATCCTATTGCTGAAACAGTATATCCAGTATTTCTTACCAAGCTGAGCTACTTTGATGGACAGTGAAAATAGCACTAGCAGCAATAGCACTTAGACTTATATACTGCTTCACAGTGCTTTACAGCCCTCTCTAAGCAGTTTACAGAATCAGCCTACTGTCCCCAACAATTTGGGTGTTCATGTTTCTGACACAGAATGATGAAGGCTGAGTCAACCTTGAGCCAGTGAGAATTGAATTCTGCTGGCAGTCAGCAGAATTAGCCTGCAATATTGCATTCTAACCACTGCGCCATCACGGCTCAGTGAAATGAAATACTATGGCCATGTATTATGATAAAGAATACAGCATGAGGAGAAGAAGACAAGATGGTGGCCCAATGTATTCCTTTCTTCATCTACATTTTCAGTGAGAATGATTCAATTTGATTTTGTTCAACAATCAGAATTTTTTAAAATCTCAAAATCTTTCTGTCTTTTTGAACAAATTTGTAAAAATTTATAAGATCTTAACAAACAATATTCCATCAATCTTTGGGATTAATGGTTCAAATCAGGTGTGTTTAGCATGGATGGGACCATCTTATTGCCACTTCTATCTATTAAAGATTCCTAGACTGTAAAGACCCGTACTGTGAATAAAGGACCACAAATATGACAAGTGTCAAGATAATGTAAGAATGAAACATTCAAAATCCTCTGTTTCTTTAGAAGAATATATCAACTCATTAATTTTATCCACAATTTGAAATAGTTAGGATTTTTTCTTTCCATCCCATTTAGGAAGATATCTGATGTTTCTAAAAATTCTTTATTAAAAGGAACTGATTACCCATTCCTAAGCAATGGGCTATCTGGGCTTCTCACCATGACCATCACATAGTCAAATCTGATTAGCTATGTGATCATCACTAAGGAGATAATCCTTGCCTAGACAAGAAAGCAAGAAGAATTTTAAATAAATCAATCAACCAAAGCATTTATTGGGAGGGGCTGCAAAGAGGGACAGGAAGAGTAAAACATTGGGATCTTTAGATTTCTTTGGGCATGGTGGGTTTTTTGCAGAAGTTTTTTTTCCAAACTGATGTCGTTACCTAGTTAGGTAATGAAACATCTTCCATTAAACCACAAACTCAAAAAGTTTCAAGAACCCCATGATTCAACTCTGAGCTACAAATATTCTCTTCTAAGAATACAATAGTTTATTGTGGGAGAGGGAATATTTAGCCAGACTTCTTCTCCTTTATTTGTGGCATTGAAAATGTTTATTCTGAAAAATTCATCACAGCACTATTAAAGTAATTTCATAGAGATTAGAAAGAGGGTAAAAAGTCCAACATTCAAATGCCAAGGAATTATTGCAGGGCTTCCAATTTTATTGTTTGTACAATAAGGATGTTGGCATGGAGGATGAAGAAAATTCTCTGTGTGATATAAAGTAGAAGTAAAGCCACGGAGATTTCTCCTGGGACTATCAGGGGAAAAAAGAGACAAGATTAAAATGTAATATTAGTTCCAAAGACGCACCATTCTGACTGCTTCCGCAACTCAGCCAGCTGATGAAGTCGTTTGAGAGCTTTCTCCTGCTTCTTTTCATCCTTCCAGGATTTTGAAGCCACGTTTCGTGCAAATTCCCTTTGTTTCAGCTCTTTCAATCTCTATGTGAGGAGAAAATGAATAAAAAGATGGTGCATTTCTTAGCATGTCTGTGCAGTTCCAAGCACTCATAAATTCAGTATAACAATACATAAGATGCAAAGTTGATTCTATGCAAGTATACTTTAATAAATACGTTAGAACTTTAACAGGTTTTTTGAGGGGGAGAATTTATCTTGACATAAAATTGTATTTCTAACTAGAATATGTAGAGCAGTTTTTCTTAGCAACTTTAAGACATGTGGACTTAAGTTTCCAGAATTCTGGGAGTTGATATCAACATGTCTTACAGATGCCAAGGTCAAGAAACACTGAGAGGAAGACTACCAAGAAAGTACTCAAAGCAAGTGCAAGATTCTGTATATTCTGAACTTCAGAAACTAAAATTTCTATTATCTTCATGAAGCTTAAGTAATTCAAAAATGCCAAATGTAGAAGTTCTTCCCTCAAGTATGCAGAAAGCAAACAGTGGACATCGTAAGAATGTGAGTCTTGTAACTGACATTTGCAGACTTATATTAAATTCTGGCATCTCTGGGTTGAGACAAGAATTAAAATACAAACTGAAGCTTATTAAAAATACATAATATTTAAAAATCAAAATTGATTAATGATTACAATCTGGAAAAAGAAATATATCCTGGCTATTTTTCTAAAAAAAAGAGAGAAGAAGAATATGGCATGGCATGGAGATGATGCAGAAGAAAACCATGCTCTGTTATAGACTTAGTGAGGCACAGTTTATGTATGGTTCTATTCTAATGTAGTAGAGGTAGTCCTTGTCTTACAGTTATTTGTTTAGTGACCATCTGAAGTTACAACAGCATTGAAAAAAGGAACTTATGTCCAGTTTTCACATTCAAGACCATTGCAGCATCCCTATGGACATGTGATCACAATTTTGGTGTTCAACAACTGGCATACATTTATGACTGTGCCAGGATCCCATAATCACCATTTGTGACTTTCCCAGATGATTTCTGACAAGCAGTCAATAGAGGAAGCCAGATTTACTTAACAACTGTATGATTCATTTAATAACTGGGACAAAAAAGGTTATAAAATGGGATGTAATTCACTCAAATGTCCTGCTTAGCAACAAAAATTTGGAGTTCAACTGTGACCGTACTTTGAGGACTACTTATATGCATAGATACAAAATACACACATACACTTCGATACTTTATGCTACCAAAAATCTTATGGTTATTTCCATGCTGCAGCACAGGGTTTTTTTCAAACTTTTTTCCACAAAGCCACCAAGTCCCTTGAGAACTGAGGAGGAAAAGAAAAAAAAATCACTCAAAGACAGCCAATTTTCGGTCACTAGAGCTTTGCCTCTTGATTAGGGTTTCCAGGAATTAGGGTTCCAGGATTATACAGCCTGAAAAGCTTGAAAATTTCTGCTTTGTCCAACAATAAATTGGCCATATAATTGTTGATGAGACTTTACATGGCTGTACTTAGAACAGCTTGACTGAATACAACTCAAGAAATGCATTGCATTGTTGGAAATGTACTCACCCTTTAAAGTTAATTAAACAACACCAGAAAAGTAGATCAAAACAATAACAATAGTCACTATATGTCCATTTGTAATGTAGAACAAAATACACAACAATAGCATCTGTGTAGCTATGTATTTGTGCTTGGTTTGTAGGCAGCAAGCCAACACTATTGAACAATATTAAATTACTTGTGCTCATTCATAAGGATGCTCAACCAAGAGAAGGAACTTGAGAATTAACGTAGCTCTAAGTGTGCAATTACATTTTACATGCTAATAGGGTACCTAACTGGGTGGATAAATCTTGTCAAATGTGCCAAAGTATGATTTATTTTATAGAATCCCACTGCTTATACTTTAGCTTCTATAAATAAGCATAACAAGATGTTTGCAGACAGAACTATTGTATTGGTCAAAAGATGTATAAGATTAGCTGTAAAAACATCTGAATCCTATCAGTCAGTGGCCTTAGCAGTATTAAACCAGCAAGAATATTAAGAAGCACTGCTGCTTAATTCAATATTCTATTGCGAGAGTTAGAGGCTATTAGTACATTCAAAAGAGCACTAATATACAGAAAATCATACCAGGAAAGGAACATGTTTTGACAGTTAGGCTAGGTGATACCAAGGGTTAAGTAGCTTTATGAATGAGTTGAGATCATTTTGTATTCCTGCTAGCAAAAGTTTCCTTTTAAATAAATACCCTAGAAGGGTTTCAATGTGTTTTTGTATCTACAATGCTGTGTTTACATGATGAACACAGTATATTAGATGTGCAGATACAAACCAAAATTTTGTTTTTCTAACTAAGCAGAAATCCCAAACATAAAATGAATAAGATAAAGTTATTAAAAAGCATAATTGGGATGTATTACTGAAGCATACAGTATTAGCCATCTAAGCAATCAGTGAAGAGAACAGTGCGAAAAATTGCTTTTACCATGGTAACTGATATTCTAAAAATAACTTCGAACGCCTTTTACTTTTCAGGATTAAATGTATGAGAAAGGTAACTTTAACTTAAACCAATACATTTTGGTTTGTTTTAAGTAACAACAGTAATAATAATAATACATTTACCTAAAAGGAACAAAATACTAAATTAAAGATGATCCCTTCAAAGAAAAGAAAAAGTAGAAATATACAATCATGGATATATGTATGTATGATGTATATATGTATACATGTATGTATGTACACACACACACACACACACACACACACACACACACTAGGGGGCACAATGGCTCAGTGGTTAAAGATACTGAGTTTGTCAGCTGGAGAACTGCTGTGAAATGGGGTGAGCTCCCATTATTTGGCCAGCTCCTGTTCACCCAGCAATTCAAAAGCATGCAAATGCAAGTAGATAAATAGGTACCACTTTGGTGGGAAAGGAACAGCATTCTGTGCACCTTGGTGTATAGTTATGCTGACCACATGATAATGGAAATGTCTTTGGACAACACTGCCTCCCTCAGCTAAAAATGGATATAAGCACCACCCCCGAGAATCAGACATGACTTGACAGGGGAAACTTTTACCTTTACCATTTTATACATACACACACTAAGGGAGAGTCAAAATTTTATGCAATGTTCAACTTCCCTATTTTATCACCTCGGGCTGAATCTATTCCTCGGAATTCCTTTTTAAACAAATGTTTGCATGTTCATATACTTTTCTGTCAGGAGACATAAGATTGGTCTATTGGTCAGTCGATTTGTCTATATTTGCACTGGTTCATCTTGGATGCCAGTTGCACTCTTTCCTTAATCGGTAAACTGTTCAGACAATTATTTACACCTTGGTTAGATCATCTGGATTATTACATTGCACTCTCCATGGAATGTCCCCTGGGGCCATCTGGAAATTTCAGTTCGTTCCACAATCCCACGGCACCAGTGGTGGATTGTTCCTGGTTTGGACCGGTTCGCAAGAACTGGTAGTAAAACCAGTGGGAGGCTCTGCCCACCATCCCGGATGTTGTCATAGGCGATCTGCACATGCACAGAAGCGTCTGCACATGTGCAGAAGCTTGGTGCACACACATGTGAAGCAAGGGTGCACACACAATCCTGTTGCGAACTGGTAGTAAAGGTAAGTAAAACTCACCCCTGCACAGCACATATAGTAAGAGTTGTTTTTCATGTCACCATTGCTACATGTATTGGTTGCCAGTTGGCTTCTGGGTGTAATTCAAGGCCTGGATCATTACATATAAAGCCTTTTATATATAAGGGCTGGATATCTGAAGGACTGCTAATCTCTAATTATTTCTCCCTGCTCACTACATGCTGGCAGAATGGATGCTTTCCATATTCTATGTATTAAATATTGCCATCTAACAGGACTGAAGAAATATGCTTTCTCCTGGCCATCTCTCCCCAAAACAACGTGTCCCCAAAGATAGCAATATCAATACCTCTTAGACTTATATATCACTTCACAGTGCTTTACATTTTTCGCTAAGCTGTTTACAGAGTCAGCATATTGCCCCCAACAATCTGGGTCCTCATTTTACTGATCTTGGAAGGATAAAAAGCTGAATCAACCCTGAGCCAATGAGAATCGAACTGCTCGCAGTTGGCAGAACTAGACTGCAATACAGTAGTCTAACCACTGTGCCACCACGGCTCTCATAGATATGAATAGTACCTCTTTCCTAGAGTTCCAAAAGCCCTGAAGACATTGCTTTAATGTGTTTGGTAGTTCCTCTGGCTGTTTGCATTGTTTTTATGTTTTTAACTGTTTTTATTGACCTTCAACTGTTTAAAGCCACCAGCAAAACTCTGATATTAGTATGAAAAACTAATTGCAGTATTTTTCAGAGTATAAGATGCACTGGAGTATAAAATACACCTTAGTTTTGGGGGAGGAAAATAGGGAAAAAATTTTTTTTTTACTTTTATCTACCAGGTATTCATCTGGCTACCTTTCTTAGCCTGGTCAGCTTCAGCACATTAATTCACTGGTTGTGAGCGTGCATGAAATTCCCTTATCTTTAAGGTGTTTGTGTCCTTCTCCAGATTTATCATATCTTCTTGATGTTTCCATAGTGAGAACATGGAAGTCTGTCAATTATGCTGGTAAAAGTAAGAGATAGGCTTTTTTTAGTTTCTCATTTAGTTGCCATTATTCTTATCTGTTCGTTTTGTAAAATTCACCAATTATCTACTGTTCTTGATAATAGACCATCAATAGGAAAGACAAGTCTATTAGTCTAATTAATTTTGCTATTTTCAGAGGCACTTTCATAAAAAAAGTCTTGTTTTTTTAAAAAAAATTACTGTCCCCTTTATCTGTTCAAAACTCTCTTTTATTACAATTGTGTTAAACTGTTTGTTTTTAAATTAAAACCATTTAAGATTATGGATTTGCCCCCCCCCCCCCACCATTTCAAAAAGAAAGCATTCATTGGCAGTCTTTAATCATCACTAGTATTTAAATATCTTCTTTAGTTTGTAAAGAGTTGAAATCATAAAGCATTTAAGAAAGTGAAGCTTGTGCTGGTCTAATATCCATTAAAGCTGCACAGCAGTAAAATGTGTGGCTGCCAAGCCATTCAACTCCTGATCAGCCACAAGAAATTGAATTTCTGAATTCTCGTCATGAAAAACAATTTAAGGAGCAGCTCTTCCAGAGTTCATGTGTCTGGTCCAAAGATTTCTCCTTATCTCCAGAGAGATTTTTCTCAGCCAGAAACTGACTGCTGGCTGGCAATTTAGAATCTCAGTGCTGAACTCATGGAACTCTTCATGAGGACCTCTAACTTGCCATCAGTCCTCAACTGAATTACCAGTGACAAATTGCAATTTATATTGTTGGAATGTATTAGGTTATATTACATTTGGCCCATGCTTGTATTTCTAGAGAAAAATAGATTTTATTACAATTATATAGATGTAAGAAAGCATCTACAGTTAATACGAAATAGTAAAATATTTAAAACTTGAGTTTTAGAAACTAGTTGATTTCCAAAGAATTTATAATACTAGTTGGACAGCAATGCATTTTAAAAAATGTGTATTTGTTTTTAATTTGCTGCCCTGGATTTAATTAGCTCCCAAACGAGTTTTTAATCTTTTAATTGTTCCTTGAAAATTTGTGGTGTAGAAAATATTTTTTGAATACTGGAATTTAATCTTTTGTTTAAGCAGAACATTTTTTCCCCCAGGGTATGCAACCTTCCTTGTAAGCTAGAATCTGATTTTTTTGTGATTAAAAGGTAAGTTTTTGAGTTTAAATATCAAATATTAAATATCAAAACAGAACTATGATCTCCTTAAAATATTCATTGCTGCAGATTCAACATGCTGATGATTTAATATCTTTTGTGGACAGGTGAACTAAAATAGCATTATATTGGAAGACAAGGGGAAATTAGGGAGTTATATTCTCTTCAAGTTGTTATTTTATTTTAGAAACAATGTGTCCTGAAAGATAATGTTCATATTTATTGCTGCCTGAAAATCCCTTATGGAATTTTTGCATAAAACAATAAAAATGAATTTATGATTTTGATTATTAGACAGGATAGATATATAGAAAGAAGAAAATCATGTTGTAACAGAATAAAAGGTGGTAATTGTACTTATAACTGCTTTAGAGAAGTTTAGAGAAGTTTCTTTGTATGTTAAATTTATATTTAGCAACAAAGAAATAAAGGGAGATTAATATAGATATATTTCTAGCCAGTTGTGGGCTGCAACCAGTTTAATAACTAGTTCTGTGAGCGTGTGTGTGTGCCTAACGTGCTTGTACGCAGCGTTCAAAATATAGAAATATGAAGCTCAGCTGCTTATCTTCTAAGGCAGTCCAGGTAAGTAGAACAGCTGAGGCACAGAAATCAGCTGTGCTGCGCAAATCAGCCGAGCCAGAAAGAAAGAAATGTACGACAGGATAGAGCAGGGACAAGTGGGCGGGGCCAGATGATTGTTGGAACTAGCCGTTCGCCCAAACCGGTCCAAACCAGCAGCAGCCCACAACTGTTTCAAGCTATTTAGCACTCGTCAGCTAGCCATATCCTTCTGGGTTTATAACTCATGCTACTTACATATTAGGTAGATGTATTAACCTCTAATCCACGGACTCTCCTAGCTTTGTTGGTAATTGTGCATTTCTCTGTATCTTTTTCTTTCTTTTCTATTTTTTTGCCTTCTTTCCTTCTCACACTTTTAGCTTTTTTTCTGTTGTTTCCTTTTTCTTACTTTATATTAGTTTTATTGTTATACACACACACACACATACACACAGAGAGAGACACACAATGTTCTTGTTATTTTGAACAGTATTGCTATATTTCAGGAATAACCTTATGAAACAATACAGACTATGAAAATGGTAATATATGGAAAAACAAAATATTAATTATTTCACTTGTTTAGTAGGTAAATGGAAGTGTCTTTATTTTTTTAACTATTTTGCTATTCCCTTTTAGTAATGTTATAAATAATTTATTTAAGGGGCTGTGTCTAGTCAAAAGTTAATATCCTGATCTAAAAAATCCCAGGAAGATAATATTATGTCCAAATGTTCACTTCCAATTTTTCAGTTGAAGGTGCCCAAGCAGTTTTTATGCTTATAAAGCTTCATGTTCTTCCTCTAGCCAATTATTGCAAATTACCCTGTTTCCCCCAAAATAAGACATACCCTGATAATAAGCCCAATTGGGCTTTTGAGTGCATGGCAATAAGGCCAAGCACTTATTTCAGGTTCAAAAAAATATAAAACAGGGTCTTATTTTTGGGGAAATAAGCAGCATTTTTAGCAGCAAAGAAGTTAATCTGATTTCAGCTGCTTGAGGATCAAATCATTGATATCAGGGGAACTTGTATATGTCTTGAATTTATCTAAAATGTCTTGATTTTCCATTGCGCTGCTCCTCCAATCCAAGGACGGGTAATATCTTCTAGTTGCTGGGCAGAACTGAGTGCAGATCACTTCCAATTGGCTGGCCACGCCCACAGCGTCCAATCATCTCCAGTCTTTCTCACTCAGTTGCTGTGAGAACTGGAGAAATTGAGTGCTCCCTTATTTCTGTGATCCTTCCAACAATTTATTATTTTAATTTTTTATTTTTGTGCTATTTCTGGGCTTGATACTGAACAGGAGGAGTTTGGGGCTCCAAACCGTCCCGTTTCTCTCCCTCTCCATCGGGAGAAGAAGGACATCGGATTCTGACCCGGCTGGGCAGATCCGCGTGGCAGGCAGCCTTCTTTGCCTGAACCTGGACCTGGGGGGCGTTTTATAGTACTGCGACCCCTCAGCTCTCCATTGCCGACTCCGGAGCGCTTGCCGGGCTCAGAGGCAGCCTCCGAAGCTTGCGCTCATCAGCTGGGAGGCGCAGCGTGCTTTCCGCGACCTCCGCCTCGAGCGCCAACAAAAAGGGCCATTTCAAACTGCAGGGCCAGAAGCCACCAGCCGCGAGAGCTCTCTCCGCGCCATTTTGTGAGGCCCAGTTCACCGCCGATCTCCTCAAGCTTCAGAGGTACTGTGGGGATCGGGGCCGCCATTTTGTCTCCTTGGTTTGGGCGCAGCTGCCATTTTGTGGGCGCTTGATGGACAGCAGGCTTAACGGGCCTTAGAATTGCGCCGCTTGCCTCCAGGGCCCCATCGATTTCTGGACTCTTGGCATTGGGCCTTTACTGGAGTTTGCCCTGTGATCCTGGGCTTGTGTTCCTGGCTAGCGCAACTGGCACAGTCATCGTTCTGTCAAAGTGGAACAAAGGCCTGTAGTACAGCAGACTAAAGCAACTGCATAACTGCAATCACTGCAAGTTTGAATCTCGCCAGCATCTAATTTTTTTATTTATTATTATTATTACTGGGGTTGAGCTCAGCAGCTTCTGAGCCAGTTTGAACCCTATCTTTCTGTGTCCTCACTGTGGGCAATAGTCTGCTTAGTGAGCCTCGGTGTTGACAATTCTTGGGACTGCCTTCCCTGATCCAACTGAAGGGATGGCTGATTTAGCTCTGTCTTCCGACTCAGAGGGCACTGGCACTTATCCTTCTCCTGAGCATAAGTCACGGCCAAAGAAGGTTAAATCCAGGCCTCACAAGACCCTGTCTACTTCCAAAACACCTGTCTCTAACAAAGCTGAACAGAGGAGACATCAGGCCCTGGAGAGACAATTTGAGCGGGCACAGCAGCGACAACAATCATCGTTGCCAGAACAACCGCGTTGTACAGAGGAACGACCGGGTCCCTCCAGGGATCCTCAAGTCAGGGCTGTTTCTAATCTCCAGCGTTCCAAGGGAGTCTCCATGTCACTGCCTGATGTTTCCATTCCTTCGAGTTTGGATAGTCTTGTAGGCCGCAACATACCTGAGGCTACCTTTACTTCTACTGCAGCAGGGCTTCGCCCGGAGGTGCCGGCCAATCCTGCAAATCTTCACTCCATTTTATCTGACGCTTTGGCTAAGATTTTGGCAGCAGGCATCCAACAGGAGAAGGCGGATTTGGGTTCCGAAGCTGGGCCTTCGCAGGCTCCAGCCCAGGCCTCAACCCAGATTGCTGCTTCCGCCAGACGCCATTACCATGACTCTTCTTCGGAGGAAGTAGAGGAGGGGGAGATCTGCCCGGAGGATATCGAATTCTCTGACGACGAGGACCTCCCACCTGAGAAGCCAGCTTTCAAAAATCTTTTTCGGCCTTCTCTCTTTAAGTCCTTACTTCATAAGGCCAAGAGAGCCACCAAATTTGGCCTCAGTAATGTGGACGCGGACAAGGGCCAGTCCTCGGCTGACATTGACCCCTTATTCCAGGTGTCAGAACAGGATAGGGATGTGATCCCTTGCCCTCCCCTGTTCTCCAATATCATAACTTCAGCATTTGGCCAACCGGGTTCGCTTACATCCCCCAGTGGTCTAGACAAGCGTCTCTATGCTGCGGACAAGGAGTTGGAAGACATCCTTGCCATGCCTTCAGTGGACTCTCCGGTCGCTAACTTGTCCTCTTCTGCCCTGATGACTTCAGATGTGGTTGATGGCCTCAAAGCAGACGACCGTAAGATGGAACTGGGTTTCCGAAAGGCACATCAGGCGGTGGCTTGAGCCATCAAGGCAGCCACAGCAACTTCATTCTTTAACAGGGCTTCCCTGATCTGGCTCCGCCAGCTCCAGGAGAGGTTGCCACCCTCGGATACAAGACTACACCAGGATATTAACAAATTGGTGGCCGCTACTGAGTATTCGGCAGATGCCTCTCTATCAGCGGCTAAGTTTGCTTCAAGGGCCATAGCAGCGACGGTGACGAACAGACGGCTCTTCTGGCTTCATGGTTGGAAGGCGGATAACAAGGCGAAGTGGAAGTTGGCTGCAGCTCCCTTCTCAGCCCCTTCACTCTTCGGTGCCTGTTTGGATCCGATTCTGATTGAAGATAAGGACAAACGCAAAGTCCTGCCTTCCTCCTCCTCTTCCTACCGCAAACCTGAGCGTAGATTTCAACCTTATGCTCCGCGCCAATCCTTTCGATCCTACTCAACGGGCGGCAACCAATACTTTCCGAGATTGTATACCCAGACCGCTGATGGAACCTCGGACAGACAGTCCTTTCGGGACAGAGGTAGGTCCCTCCCTCAATCGAAGCGCCCCTTCAAAGGAACCGGGTACCGTCCAGCTCCCAGAGGCAAGTGACTCACCAAGTCCAGGTCCCATTGGAGGTCATCTCCAGCATTTCCATCTCCAGTGGGACCTCTCAACGACGGATGCTTGGATCCGCAACCTGATTTGTCGCGGTCTCTGCATCGAGTTTCATACCACACCACCGAATCGTTTTCAACGTTGTCCTGTCCCTCGATGCCCAACTCAAAGACGCCTCATGGAGGCAGAGATTTCACACCTACTCTCGATCAATGCGGTGGAACCTGTTCCCAAGGGTCAGGAGCGTACTGGATTCTACGCTACCTTGTTTCTGGTGCCCAAGTCATCCGGGGGCCACAGAGGAATACTGAACCTAAAACGACTCAATCAGTTTGTACTATATCGAAGGTTCAAAATGCAATCGCTCAGGTCGATTCTGTCTTCCATCAGACAAGGGGACTATCTTCAATCGGTGGATCTCCGAGAGGCTTACCTCCATGTCCCGGTTCACCCCCTGCATCGTCGCTATCTCAGATTCGAATACAACAATATGCATTTTCAATATTGCGCGATGCCCTTCGGCCTTTCCTCTGCGCCCAGGACATTTACGAAGCTGGTAGCAGTGATAGCAGCCACCATCAGAGCTCGCTCGATACGTCTACTATGTTACCTAGACGATATTTTCGTCCTCTCTCCATCCCCCTCCCAAGCGAGGAACGACATAGAGATAGTTCTACAGACATTTCAGGCCCACGGTTTCTCTATCAACCATCAAAAGAGTCACCTGATCCCCACGACCCGCCTCCGGCATTTGGGAATGGTGATCGACTCAAGACTGGGCCAGGTGTTCTTATCACCAGATCGAATCCTAGATATAAAGGCATTGGTGAGACAGGTTCAAACCCAGAGGAAAGTATCACTCTTCCTTCTGACACAATTGTTAGGGAAGTTGATCTCGTGCATATCCGTGGTGCCTTGGGCACGCAGGCACTCCCGGCCCCTTCAATGGCTGTTACTACCCTTTCAAAAAACAAACCGCAGTACATCCACTTTTCAGATTTGGCTACCTCCGCAGACACGCCTGTCCCTCACGTGGTGGAGGTCCCCCATGATTCAGAAAGGGTGCTTCTTCCTCGAGACCCAACGCCTGGTGCTAACCACCGATGCGAGCCTCGTGGGTTGCGGTGCCCACCTCCAGAACGACGTGGTTCAAGGTCAGTGGTCCACAACAGAACAGTCAAACAGCATCAACTGGCTGGAGTTGAGAGCGGTTCGTCTTGCTTTGTGCCATTTCAGCAAGGTTCTAGAGGGACAACATGTGCTAGTCCGAACGTACAACGTTACGACCAAGGCGCACATAAATCGGGAGGGGGGCACACGATCCAGACCCCTGATGCTGGAATCAGAACGGCTACTAGCTTGGGCGGAGCACCACACGGCATCTCTGGTGGCGGATCACATATCAGGGCAAGCCAATATCACTGCGGATTGGCTCAGCAGGGAACACATCGACCCTGCAGAGTGGTCACTGAATCCGACCATATTTCGACAGATAGTACAACGATTCGGCCTCCCACAGGTGGACCTGTTTGCGACTCCCGAGAACGCACAACTCCCAAGATATTTCACACGCTATCCAACCGCTGGAGCGGAAGACTTCGACGCTCTTCATTGTCAATGGCCTCCAGGTCTCTTATATGCGTTCCCTCCATTCCCCCTGATTCCACGGCTCATTCGCAAACTTCTGCTCGAAAAGGCCGAGCTGATCCTCATTGCTCCCCATTGGCCTCACAGGCCCTGGTATGCCGACCTCATGGACCTGTCCCTTGTACCATCCTGGACGATTCCTCCCACAAAAGACCTCCTCAGCCAGGGGGTCATCTACCACCCAGATCCGCAGTGGCTCTGATTGAGCGCTTGGCGCTTGAGCGGCTCCAAATGCGGAAGGACAGATTGTCGGATGACGTCATCCGTGTGATTCAGTCTGCCAGGCAGCCGTCGACCACTAGGATTTATGAATCATCGTGGAAAACATTCGCTTCCTGGTGCTCTGTGCATCATGTGGATCCGACTTCTGCTGATATACCAGATGTCCTGGACTTCCTGCATGAAGGTCTGGCTAAAGGCCTAGCCCCCGCTACACTTCGACGCCAAGTGGCAGCTCTTCCAACAGTCCTTGCTTGTGAAAACCACCGTACTCTTTCGCAAAATCCACGAATTAAATCATTCTTGCACGGAGCCACCAACCTCTCACCACCGGTTGTGCATCGGTACCCATCGTGGGACCTTCCTCTTGTGCTTCAGGCTCTTACCTCCACGCCTTTCGAACCGTTGGCTTCGGTGTCTCTAAAGTTTCTGACACTGAAGGTTACCTTTCTACTAGCCATTACGTCTGCGAGGCGTGTTTCTGAACTCACTGCTCTTTCAGTGAGGAAGGATTTGTGTACCTTTTACAGCAATAGGGTGGTGATGCGCCTGGGTCCGACTTTCTTGACTAAGATAAATTCACATTTTCACAGGGCTCAAGACTTAGTCCTTCCTAACTTTTGTCCGAATCCTCATCATCAATCTGAGTCCCTCTGGCATACTTTGAACGTTAGGAGGGCCCTTCGCCGTTATATCAGACGCTCTGAATCATTCCGTCAGACGGAGTCCTTGCTTGTGTCGTTCACTCCTTCCTCAATGGGACGTAAAGTTTCATCGGCTACAGTAGCCAGATGGATCAAAGCATGCATTTCGATCGCCTATGACACCCAGGCCCGTCCTCAGCCAGCTAAGATCTATGCACATTCAACACGCAGTGCAGCAGCTTCAGCTGCCTGGGCCACTAATGCTTCTGTCTTGGAGGTTTGTTGAGCGGCATCGTGGGCCTCATCTTCCTCGTTTATTAGGCACTATAAAATCGACAAGTATGCTTCAGCTGACGCGGCCTTTGGGCGTAGGGTGCTACAACAGGTGGCCACGATCCAAGGAGGAGCTGACAGTCAGTCCCCCGCCCAGGGCAATTGAACTCGGGTATATCCCGTCCTTGGATTGGGGGAGCAGCGCAATGGAAAACGGACGTTGCTCACCTGAACGTCCATTTTCAGGGCGCTGCGACTCCAATCCATACCCACCCTGGGCCTGCCTGTTTTATTGTTGTTTGCTTGAGTTTCGTTGACTTGTATTATTCCGTAGTTCTATCTCTTCGTGAGAAAAGACTGGAGATGATTGGACGCTGTGGGCGTGGCCAGCCAATTGGAAGTGATCTGCACTCAGTTCTGCCCAGCAACTAGAAGATATTACCCGTCCTTGGATTGGAGTCACAGCGCCCTGAAAATGGACGTTCAGGTGAGCAACGTCCGATTTATCATAAAATTTTATTTGTGTACTAGTGGTATGCAGTGGTTATTGATTGATCAATAACATCTCCTCCTCATTCACCACCACCTAAATTTATGTTTTTATTTATTTACTAAATTTATATGTTGCCCATCTCACTATTCAAAGTGACTCTGGGCAGCTGAATGTTATAATTGAAGTGAACTGACCTGAACTTTTGGATTCACATATACTTATTACAGACAGTTCATGTGGACAAACCAATGTCTCTACATACAACCTTTTTCTCATGGACTCCATCCTTTGTTTCTTAGCAATCTGGTTATAAATCCAGCCACATGCACAGAATATCCATTTTAGCATCTAGTCTCATGTAAGCTTTTCTAGAATCCAAAAGTGGCCCAAACTGAGTTATTTTCATTATATGGGTCTGTAGTACACAAAGAGGATTATGCATGCCAGGGCACATCTCCTAAACTGGGGAATGGAGAAACTGGCTGCTTCCATGAATCTCTTGAAAATTCTAGAAACAGACTGTATCTTGTAGCTGATGAGGATCAGAGAGATTAAAAATTTTTTTCTTTTTTTGAAACAGTAGTGTAGAGTGCCAGAATGTTCCACAATAGGTCCATGAATTACAGTGCAAATAAAAAGAAAGAGAATGATAATAAGAGGGGATGAAACTGCAGATTAAAAAAAAGGATGAGGCAGATTGAGAAAATTTCATAGAAAAGTATATATATTAAAAAAGCTTTCTTCCAGAGAAAGATAGCATGACTAGGTCCCCTCATCTCAGGAAGATTGGTTTTGTCTTCATGAGGTATATGATTCCAACCGTTGTTTTGGTTTGTATCTTCTTTTAACTGCAGCAAATGGGCAGTTATGGCTTATTCCAAATATCATAAAGCAAACCATATTTTAAAGCGAAGTATGGGCCAATTACACTTGAGATCTTATGGACAAAGAAACTGTCTGATATTGCTTATCTTTCCCAATGAATATTTATTTTGCACATGCAATAATAATTTGGAAGGGAAGAAGAGGCACAGATTCACAGCCATTATGGCAATAAATGTCACAGCCATCATGGTGTCATGATGGGTTTGATCACAGTACTCATAAAACATTATTTCTTTTAAGAATCTAACTAAATTAGGCATTACTAGTCTAAGTAGTACTTAGAATCAAAATGTATCTTCTTTATAGATCTAGGACAATTCAGCACAGCTGAGTTGCCATTGCCAAGTTGCTTCTACCAACTCACCAATGCCAAGTCATTGCAGAACAACTCAACATGGTTAATTGACCATGGGTCAACTTGCTACAGGCAGCTGCAGGGACAGTCAGGGCGGGTGAGCAGAGCGCAGAGTGGTGGTGATCTCTGGGCATGTCCCATTTTCACTCACACCTACTGTTGCCACTGCTGCAGGCCATTTGGCTGAGGGCTGAGCACATCCCTTATTCACAAAACCCACCGTCACTGCTGCTGCGCCAAATGGTAGCTTGGCAGTGGCAGCGGGGTGTGTGAAAATGGAATGCATACACCCTCTGCTGCTCCCTGCCACCATCCTGCATGGCCCTAACTGTGGGCTACTCAGAAGCTGCTACTTCTGAATAGCCCACAGCAATGGCTGCAGTGGTGGCAGCAACTGGGGTGAAAATGGGAAGCTGCTACTCTGTGTTCTGCCTTCCTGTTTGGTCACCTACCCAGTTTTCTTCCAGCTGCCCATAGCAAGTTGTCTCCAGGGCAAGTTGCACATGTTGAGTTGTCCTGCAACAACTTGGTGGCAGTGACTTGGCAGAGGCGAGCTAACCACACCGACCTGTCCATGCCTAACTGGCTGCACCGAGTTGACCCATTCAGATTCTTTATTTCTGCATACCTAAGAAGATATTAATACTTCCAAAACACATTGAATATTATACAGAATATGTCCACCTTAATATCTTCATTAAACACAAAAAAGATTATTCATGCATTATAACAAAGTGTTATGTGGGTTGCTCTGGATTTTTTTTGTTTTGTTTTGTTTTGTTTTGTTGGAAGCATACCTTGAAGATTTCTTATTCATTTATTTACAGCACCAAGATCAGCAAGATTCTTAAACTCTATTGGTCTTAATTACATTGCTAAATTGTGCATATTAATCAGATAGATGGCAAGATCTTTACTCAGAATAGAAGTGAGGCTATAACTAGTGCATACATTTCAAATGGCACAGAATGGCAATAAAAATAAGGCAATGAATTAGATGCACTATATGAAGGCAAATATCTGCCAGAATAGCATTATCGGGGTTAAATTTATAACAACCTCTTAAAATTAGCTGAAATTTGAATGACAGAAATGAAAACTGAATGTCAAGCCATTTATGCCCTTGGATGGGAGTTTATAAAAGATTTGAGGGCTGGCTCAAATACAATGCAAGATCATAAGGGTTCAAGTTGAATAAGAGTTTGCTTTTATATTCATAAATTGAATTTGAAAGCAAAATCTGAAACTCACTTACAACCGGTATTGTTAATTTTGTATTAAACTTCTAAATCAGTTAAGATGTTAGGGGGTGGGGATAGGATAGGAATCATGATAAATGTGTTTAAAATATGAATTAATAATTGAATAATTGAATTAATTAAAAGGAGTCATATCACCCATTTTTAATAAAAAGCACTTTATATGGCCCTACATGCTTTCTCAATGTGGTTTCTGACATGCTATTGAAAGAGATTTGTGCCTCTTTGAATTACAGTGTAGATAAGGCATGAAATTATTTGATCCATAGTTGTAATTGAGTGCGTAGAGATTCCCAATCAGATCTGCAAGAAGTTCACATCTTTGTGGCATAGTGGTTAGAATGCAGTACTGCAGGCTATTTCTGCTGCCTGCCAGCTGCCTGCAGTTTGGCAGTTCGACTCAACGGCTCTCGGTTGATTCAGCCTTTCATTGTTCCGAGATCAGTAAAATGAAGACCCAGAGTGTTGGGGGCAATATGCTGACTCTATAAATCGCTTAGAGAGGGCTGTAAAGCACTGTGAAGCAGTATATAAGTCTAAGTGCTACTGCTATCATTACAATCCTTATCACCACATATGCCTCTTAAAGATGTTGTCTCCTCCACATGTACTAGCATTCAAGAGACCCTCCATTATGGACAATGAAGATTATTATATTTAATTGCAAATTAATATTTAGGAGACCTAACCATGGCATTCTAAATTGGTTTCCCAGAAAAATTCCCCCCTTCCCACATTGCACTGAGATTATAGATTTATAGCAATTTACATTGCCACAGTTAATTAGAAAACCAGAGTTTGGTAACATTACTGAATCCATAACATATATGAGTTGAGCATGTATAAATTTTCTAAGTACTGTCTCATATCGTGGTGTAGCTTTGAGCCAGTTTTACTTTAGTGAAGATGAGGCATTGTTATTTTGCTTCCATAACAATTTAGAGGACTAGATTAACTGGAAATAAAATTTTGAAATAAATGTAAAAATAATTTCTGTGGTTTGCTTAAAATTCTATTAAAATATATGAAGATTTTGAACTTGAGAGTAAGACATTTTCATTGGGAAAATGTGGATTAGACAAAAAACATGGTAAGGAGAGTTTGGAGACTGGAAACTAGAGACAAGCAGAAAATAAACTAAGTATTATAATGAAAGAAGAAGAGACTCACTAATAAGAATGGAGAGGAATATTTCTGGAAGAATTCAAGGATATTTGGCAACAATGTACCTGGACCTTTCTATAAGATTGTCTGTTACTATAAAAATGAATTTAAAACAGGATATAGAAGAGGATACAACTGACAATCAGATTGTTTTGAATATGGATTTAAAATTCACAGGATATCATAATGACACTGACAAAGATTATGAACTTATATATGAAACCAGTTAATATTTTAATAACTGAAAGGAGCACAAAATGATAAATCAGAAGAGAATTTAGATATATGAGTTTCAATTCAGAAGAATTACTTGGACAACTTTCTTATTTTGGATTTACAAAATAAGTTATATAAATATAACACACCTTTTTTGTAAATCCAAAATCAAGGATTCCTGAGAAAAAAATAAAGATAAGATGAAATGAAATCAAGTTTGGCAATGCTGCTTAAAAGAAATAAACATAAAGAGTTTTAAAAGTATTTTTTTTTTAAAAAAATAGATTTATTCAATCAAAGTTTACATATAAATGATGGGGCTTTTTCCTAGTATCTTTTTTTTTAAATCAGGACTGAACTAGGCTTTACAGATTGGTTTGTAGATAAGATTTAGGAAGAAGAAATTTTTGTTGTAGTTTTAGAGGAAGTGATAAGATTTGGTATTAAAAGTGGAAGAAAGTGTTACATTTGCAAAGGAGAAAAGATGATAAGAAATTAATTTGTAGTACATTATGTGAAGGGATTAAAGATTAAAATTTTCAATATGTTGTTGTTTCTGGTATCTCTTAATAGAATTTTTCTTGATTAAGCTTGAATGTTGCTTTAAAGATTTGTTTATACATCTAAGACATGAAAATAAAACTTTTTGTTATATTTTTAAAGAAAATGATAAGTTACTGCATACAATAAAGAAATATGGAATTGATTTATTTGTTTAAGCTTTATATGCAGATGAGTGGTTAGAGCACAGCCCTTGATGTTGGAGACAAGTTCAAATCCTGGTTGGTAGGTCTTAGGGATTCTTTGGCAAAAGTCTTTGGCCTTGGGCAAAGTCCCCCTAATGCTTCATCTGCTTACCTCAAAATATGAGAATGGCATGAACTAGGATGATCATGCTAACTCAGATGTTGCCCAAATTAATCAGGTCTTCATCAGATGTTGAGGAACCAGCACAATCTGATGATAAATGAGCAACTGGAACAAACCATAAATGGAGGGGACAAGAGAATTTGGAAGCGAAGTCCTTGAGATTGCTAAACAAAGGTTGACACCACTAGGCTAACGAGATACACTAGGAAGACAGAGAAGATAAATGCCCTGTTCTCCGTAGAATCACCCAAAGTACACTCCCAATTGTAGTGCAATAACACAGTAACAGTAGCAAAAATGGAACAGTACTGGAAGGATATATTAGAGAAAGAGAAGACATATATCACCAGTGCTGAGAGAAGACCACAGCAATCTCCCAGAACATGAACCACTCACCATCACAATAGCAGATATCCAACAATGGGTGGGTTTAAGAACATGAACAGCTTGACAGCAATTGACTGATACATGATCCATACCTACTGGCTATAGAAATTAACAGCACTGCATGAATGCTTAGCAACACAGATGAACCAACAGCTAGCAGTAAGCTCCATGCAGACTGGCATTGGTAACATATTATGGAAAATAAGAGGGCTAAGATCCTGTGAGACTTTCAGATCCAGACACACAGGCAGATATTGGCCATTCAGACATTACAGTCATAGACGAGGACCAGAAGATACTGGGGTAATAGATGTAGCAGTATCCTGTGAGAGCAACATCAGGAAACAGGAGTATGAGAAACTGGAGAAATATCAGGGCCTGAAGGAGAAACTGCAGAAAATGTGGAAAGTAAAGGCCAAAATGGTCCCATTAGTGGTAGAAGCACTCAGGGCTTCTGTGACTCTTAAGCTGGGAGAGTGGCTTCAACAGATCCCAGGAATGATATCAGAGCTCTCTGTCCAAAATAATGCACTGCTAGAAACAGCTCACAACCTGTGCAGAACCCTCAAAGTCCCTCAAAGGCCTCTAATAGAAGGATCTGAAATTGAGGAAGTCAGAGAGTATCCATAAGGGTGAGAAGGTTTGTTTTAAATATAAATTTCATGACACATCCACATCCACACAAAACATCCACATGCACACAAACCAAATGTCAGGTTCCATAGACAATTTATTATATAAATTACAATAAATGTTTGAACTGGTAACCATTTTCAAATTTCCTGACATTTGATGCATGACATTTGAACATTTCTAACTACAGTAAAGAAGTTCTGTAGTTTTACTACAGTAAAAAACTAAAGTACTTTTTAAAGTTTTCTATGATGTTTGAAGATTCTTGTGTGATGGTTTCCATTAAACGGTCTACAGTATTGGCCTACAGGGCCTAACTTTGGGATATTCTATATGTATATACATGCATTACTGGTATTACAGGTAATGAAAGGAATCAGGAAGATTTTTGGTCAGGGGGAAATGAAATTAGAAGTTACAGAGAAGGAGAATAGGAATAGGAATAGGAATAGGAATAGGAATAGGAATAGGAATGGAATGGAATGGAATGGAATGGAATGGAATAGAATAGAATAGAATAGAATAGAATAGAATAGAATAGAATAGAATAGAATAGAATAGAATAGAATAGAATAGAATAGAATAGAATTCTTTTTGGCCAAGTGTGATTGGACACACAAGGAATTTGTCTTTGGTGCATATGCTCTCAGTGTACATAAAAAGACAAGATACATTCATCAAGAATCATAAGGTAAACACTTAATGATAGTCAAATCGTAAGGATACAAGCAACAGTGGAAGGAGATGGGTGATAGGAATGATGAGAATATTAATAGTAGTGCAGACTTAGTAAATAGTTTGACAGTGTTGAGGGAATTATTTGTTTAGCAGAGTGATGGCGTTCGAGAAAAAACTGTTCTTGTGTCTAGATGTTCTGGTGTGCAGTGCTCTATAGCAGCGGTTCTCAACCTGGGGGTCACGACCCCTTTGGGGGTCGAACGGCCATTTCACAGGGGTCGCCAAAGCCCTCTCTCGCCCCCCCATGCCTTCACTCACCCTCACTCTCTGCTCTGTTGGATCGCCGGCCGTTCGCTTACCCCCCCACTCCCAATCTATTGCTGCCTCCGATGGCTAGAGGAAAAAAAACTGTTTAAATTCTTGCCGCGGGGCTTCAAAGGGCCGCCCTAGAGCCAGTGGTGCAGCCGAACCCTTTGTTAAATTGCTGGCTTGCCCCGCCCCTCCGCACCACTATTTATTGCCAATAAATAGTGGTGGGCAAGGGGCGGGCGAGCCAGCAATTTAACAAAGGGTTCGGTGTTTTTTTGTAATTTTATTGGCCCCCGGAGATTCAGCATAGGCTAATTAGCCCTTGCTTAGATCGGCTCCCGACCCCCAGCTGATTTGCTCTCAGCTGTTTTGCTCAGAGCTCTGCTGCTTGCTTGGAAAGAGTGCAGATTTTTTTCCCCCTAGCTATACTGAAAAACGAAAGAGAAAGTAAAGCAGGCTGTTGGCTTTGCACGTTGAAAAATTAGGCAGGCAGATTTCTTTTTCCTCACCAAAAAAGGTAGGTGCAAACAACGGGAAATTTAGGGAAAAAGAGGAGATTTTAAAACACAAAAGAAAAAAAGCTCTATTTAACTAGGGAATTGTAATAATTGAGATACTATTAATTGTATATTGTGTTGAAAGCAGAAATGGTTGTTGTGGTTTGGAGGAATATATGGGGGAAATTATTTGGTTTATTATTATTGGTAAATATAATTAATTGATTTGTAAGAAATTGGATTGCATGGAAATAATTGGAATATTCATGTTCATATTGGTTAATATACAAAAAAGGTAGTTAAATAACTAATTGATTTATATTAAAATGTTGAATTCATATTAATTCATATTAAATAACTGTAATATTACATAATTAACCAATGTGAGGATGGATATAAAAATAGATGACAATGGGAAGGGGTATAATATAGAATAGAAGGGAAAAATTGAATTTGATTAAGATTAGAGATGAGGATGAAGGGTAATATTGGATTTTTTACAAAAATAGATGAGGAATAAATATGGCAAAAAAGAAATATAGAAATTGTAAATTTAATTGAAATGACTAAACACTGTTTAAATTTGTGAACCAGCCAAATAGTCTGTTCAAAGAAAATACATTGTATGTTTGTATGTGTGTTTCTAATTATTGTTATTTATTCATATTTGTTCTCTTTTATTCTTTAAAGTTTAACAATTCATTCTTTATCTTAATATCTTTATATTTGTTTGGGGTTGGCTTTCTTCCCTTTCATCTTTTTTATTGTACAGCAATCTTTCTCCTCAAACCTACCACCTCTCTCCTTTCTTTCCTTCTTACTTTCTCTTCCTCACCCTCTTCTTCTCCTCCCTACTTCCTCTTCCTTTCTCCTTCTCCTCCTCTCTTCCTCCCTCTCTTACCCTCACTCCTACTCTAATTTCCCTTCCCTTCCTTCATCCCTCTCTATTGCTGTATCCTTTTATGTATATGGACTACTCAGAGGGCTGAAAAAGTTATTTTTGACTGGTCCTCGCACTTTTGACCAGTCCTCGAACTTACGACTGTCCTCACATTTTACATTTTTGCCCTATCTTGTCATCATGGTGAAGAGAAGCAGTTGTGAAATGAGTGACATGGTTGTTAAGAATGCATCCAATGTGAGGATGGTCATAAGTGTGAGGACCAGTCAAAAGTGCGAGGACCTGTCAGAAATGACTTTTTTCAGCCCTCTGAGTAGTCCCTATACACATAGCCATGGCCACCCGGTCACATGACCAGCTAGCCACACCCACCCAGTCACATGACCTCCAAGCCATGCCCACAAAATAAGCCACGCCCACAGAACGGGTAGTAAAAAAATTTAGAACCCACCCTTGGTTGGGGGTCACCACAACATGAGGAACTGTATTAAAGGGTCGCGGCATTATGAAGGTTGAGAACCACTGCTCTATAGCATCATTTTGAGGGTAGGAGTTGAAACAGTTTATGTCCAGGATGTGAGAGGTCTGTAAATATTTTCACAGCCTGCTTTTTGACTCATGCAGTATACAGGTCCTCAATGGAAGGCAGGTTGGTAGTAATTGTTTTTTCTGCAGTTCTAATTATCCTCTGAAGTCTGTGTCTGTCTTGTTGGGTTGCAGAACCGAACCAGACAGTTATAGAGGTGCAGATGACAGACTTAATAATTCCAGTGTTCCAGGGGTGGGTTCCAATTTTTTTACTACTGGTTCTGTGGGCGTGGCTTGTTTGGTGGGCGTGGTTTGATGGTCATGTGACTGGGTGGGCGTGGGCAACTTGACATCACTCACGTCAAGGGTTAGGGTTAGGGTGCTTGGCCTCTCCTCACCTCAAAGGCCTCAACGAGATACAATTTCCCTGTCTATTTATTTACTACTACTGAACATCCAAAATATACTATTTAATCCTATGTACATATGCCATATGTGTACATACATATTACATAGTATAGAGTGTATATAGGCACACAAAAGGATACATTATCTACTATATATACTGTATATATATGTACTCACAGAGAGCTCTTTTAAAACTATACACATACAACCTCACTTACTACATTTGGAAAAACACACCCAGAATCCACTTTCTGCCACACATTTAACTATAACTTTTATACATTTAGAACATTACACACACCTCCAGATATTCTTCCCTACCTAGCTTGCACATGACTGTTAGAGCCAGGAGAGATCATGGATTGAGTAAAATGTGGTGAAACTCACTTAACAACGCTCTTTGTTTAGCAACGAAAATTTTGTGCTCAATTGTGGTCATAAATCAAGGACTATGTCTGCCTTCCTCCGCATGGCAGCCTTGTCTAGAATAGAATATTAAAAACACATAACAAATATAACATTACATTATATATTACTTGTTTTTAATGTATTTCTGTTTTTTGTTGTATTTTTCTTTACTTTCTTTTTAAAACTTAAAAACTCAATAAAATTATTTTTTAAAAATAGAATAGAATAGAATAGGATAGAATAGAACAGAACAGAACAGAATGGAATATTAAAAACATATAACAAACATAACGTTTTATGGGGAAGAAGAGGGGCACCTTGGAAGACCGAGAGGAACAGGCAAGTTTCTCGGAGGTCAGAGGGAACCCTCTGTGAGTCGGCGACGGGGGGCGGCAGCCATGACGGCTGCCACGAAGCTGGGACAACTGGGCAAGAAAAGTGCTGGAGGAAAGCGAAGTAAAACGGAGCCTTTTGAAGCCAGGTGAGTGACAAAAGCCCAGGCTTGTAACAACGTTTGGAGCTATATTAGTAACTAGAAGACCCCTAGCCTAAAACAGCGGCTAAGCAACAAAGGGGCTTTGGAAATTTTTTACACTGTAACTTTAAAGAACAAAGACCCGAGAAACAACTAATTTTGGAACAGAACTAAGAGACTTAATTTAGAGATATGGTCAAAGGACTAAACATTTAAAAATTTGAATTGGACTAAGGGGGGAAAGAAAAAGATTTGATACTTTTTTAACTAAAAGAAGAAAATAAAGTGGATGGTTATATAATAAGAAATAAAATGGAGTCTTGCATGACTAATGGGAAATGTGGATTATAGAGCGACACCATCTGGCATAAAGAGGAACTTTGTAACCTCCCTTTGTTATGAGAACTT
Organism: Arizona elegans; assembly: GCA_022577455.1. Taxonomy (NCBI): domain Eukaryota; kingdom Metazoa; phylum Chordata; class Lepidosauria; order Squamata; family Colubridae; genus Arizona; species Arizona elegans. The sequence continues at coordinate 20,467,758 of JAKOOJ010000004.1, forward strand.
TGGGCTCTACAGAAAAAAAAATTGCTGAACTGTGGAGGAGGATTTTTCTTTCCTGACTGCAAGCAGCTGGACTTTGGTAAAAAGAAAAGGAATCTACAATGGAATTCCTACAGTTGAACAAATAATAATTTGAACGTTGGTGCAGGAATAGAAGAAGGATTAAGCGTAGCCTTAAAAGAAAGAGATTTGATACATTATATCCGGAATAAAAATATGAAAAGAGATTTAATTGGACTTAATAAAATTAAAAACTTGGAAAATGGAAGGAAATTTATGTTTGCAGATGAGGAAATGAAGATAATGTGATTAAAAATAAAATAAAGTAAATGAAACTAATTAATACATGTAAAGATATGTTTAATGCAAGAACTATGTTTTAATGGTAAAATTAAGGTAAAAAATAAGATGAATATGATTAATTGAAAATGCTAAAAGGAATTTAAAAATATACTTAAAAATATGTTTTAAGCAAGAACCATGTCTCAAGGTTAAAATGTTATGAATGCTATGAAAAAGGATAAAGAAAAATATGATTAAATGAAAAGCAATGCATAGATGGAGGGAAACAACAAAGAAAGGTTTAAGTAGAGATTGTTAAACCAACTATGAACATGCTGTTTTTAACAGCCAAAAAGCTATAATATGCTGGATTGAACAGCCAAACAAATGGTCATGCTGGGTATCAGCCAAAACGAAACTTAATATGCTGTGTAACGGCCAAAAAACAAAAATAGAGATGCTGTGTTCAACAGCCAAACAAACATGAAGATGCCGTGTAACGGCCAAAAAACAAAATTAATATGTTGTGTTTAACAGACAAACAAAGGGCATGCTGGATAATGGCTAAAAAATAAAAATACGCTATATTCAACAGCCAAAACAAAGGGTTATGCTGTGATTAACAGTCAAGAAATAGAAATGATTGGTTTAACATCAAAGATAATAAAAAGAGGTGGGATAATTAAAATGAGGAGGTGTATGTTGAGAGTGATAGTTAAGATAAAATGCATGTTAGGTTTAATAATAATTAAATAATTAATGAATGTTTAATCTGTTTAATGTAATTGTATGATTTATATTGTTAAAATATCCATCTAAGCAAATGAAAGAGAAAAATGAATTGATAACTGGTTAGGATTTAAGATTTAAGTAATGGGTTTTTGGGGATAATGCATAGTTATATAGATAGATTTGCAGGAAATATTTGTTTAAAATATTGAGTTGTGTTAATTGAAAATAAGATTTCTTAATGATTTGTTTTAATTTGTGACTAGAGCAAAAGCTTCGTTTTGAAAAGATGTGTTTTATGATATTTTTTTAAAAATTTTTTTTAAAAATATCTAAAAAAAAATAGAATAGAATAGAATAGAATAGAATAGAATAGAATAGAATAGAATACAGAATTGGAAGGGACTTTGTAGTCCCTTCTAATCCAACTCCCTGCTTAGGCAGGAAACATAATGACCTTGCAAACAACCTAATTTATTTATTTGTTAGATTTCAGTTCTATCTTTCCTTCAGAAGCTTTAGAGTTTTATACCAGATCTCTTGTCTTAAAGTTATTTTGCTCATAACAACTACACATTTGTATGGTATGTTGTACTGGGTGTTAATGATTGGCCCAAACTAAGGCCGAAAATTCCCATAGGATAAATGGACTTAAACATGGGTTTCCCAAGCATAGCATAAGAACATTCTGAAGTTATAAACTCAGATTGACTGTACTATATTTAAAAAGGAGCATGCATGCTAGCCTTCATATGTTTCATATTTGCTACATCCACCAGTATAGAGAAAAGAGAATCACTTCAGTCTCTTATCCAGTATATAGCAGCTAGGCTTTAATGAAATGCTGTTATCTCTTCTGTTGCTACCGGTAGCTCATTCCAGAGTAATACAGATATATTGACTCCTTCTATATGTGTAGTTCAATACATTTATATATTACCTCAATATCAACATAAAATTAATTTTGTTCATGATTAGACCATTCAAATGAAAGAAACTGGTAGATTAATGGCAGAATGTATATCTTCTACTAATTGAATTAGGGTGAGGCATCCATAGCTTGGTTTCCATCATCTATTCTAGACTTTTGAACTGAAAACATGTTCTTAGGTTTGTTTGTTTTTCATCTATAAAATAAATCTGGATTATGTCCACTATAGGTATGGGGATTTGGCCTCGGAGATGGAAACCAAACTTGCTTTGTTCTCTGTTACTTGCTAATTTGTTCTGCAGTCTTTAGACACTCAAAGCAGGGGAGATGGGTGCCATAAAAATTTAATAAATAAAATAAAAACTCAGATATATCCTACTGGCACTTTTGCCACCATAGTTTATAAACATAGGTATTTTATTGTTAAAGTATAGTTTATATAAGTAGCTAGTTGACCAAAATGGGTTAATTTCTCCATTTTTAATTTTTTATGATGCACAATACATTTACTTTTTGAAAAATGTGCACATCTAAAGGAAAATGGGAAAAAGAGGATAGTGAAAATGTTAACATTGATCACGTCCTGACATGCACAGCAGCTTGAGATATTAGAATCAGATAATAGAATTCTGTACTTCTGTGTATAATGTAATACATCAAATTGTTGTAAAGTGAAAGCTCTTTCTTTAATCATGAAATGAACTGTCTTGGGAGTTTTCTTGCCCCTAATTCCAAGAAGACTAAACTGCTACTTTATCATTTAAATTTAAATTCAGTCTCAAAAGTGGTAAATATAATTTCACAGTATATCAAACATTTACCAATAAAGCTTATCAAGACATTACAGGCTAAAGATTCTTTCATGTTTTGCTATAGCTTTCTGAGGGCTTGATGACAAGAAAATCCTATTATTGTGAACAACCTGTCTCTTTAGGGATGACTTCAGCTAATTTATTTGCACAATAAACAAGTATCAACAGAGGTCTTTTGCATAAGGTATATTGGTTCTTAATAAAGCTCATCTAACTATATAGATTTATGAGTTTAAAATAAAGACTTGTATAAACTGACATTTAAAATGGGGATATAGTGCCTGAAGTCATAACAAGTGAGAAGATTGTGTTCAGTGGCATTTGATAATTTTATTCCTCTTGCCCAAGCACCGATTTCATTAATGTGATTGTGTTAATGCAGAAGTTAAACAGTTTAGCAGAACTAGGCAATCAATTCATATTTCAGAAAGAAATTATTTTAGAATAGGTTGTAGTATTGATTTCTATTTCAAAATGATATTGGGATAAAGAAAATAAAACATAAAATTCATTAACTTGATGCTACATTAGGTCTTCTCATTATTTATAATTTCAAATTATAGCTAGGACCTATATTGCATATAGTGATTATATATTATCTCATTTATTCTTTCATTTCTTTTGTCAACTTATTAATTCATACACAGAGTTGTATAAAAGCCAGTTAAGGTCCATATATCAGTTTGATTAAGCTAGCTTATTTAAGATTCTGGTAAGGCTTTGCCCAGATCTAGAACTTCCAGAACATACAATTCTAATATGCGGCTCTGAAATTTTGAGGCATGGCAGCAAATATTGTTTCTCTACCAAGTTTCCTTTACACGATTGCTGTGGGGATGCAGTTATGAGATAATGCCAGTTTGAATTCTCAGAATAAAGGAAAGATAATAATGATAGTGTTGTTAATTTAATTGCCTTCAAAAATTTTATCCATCTTCTGCTGTTGATGTAATATGGTTACTGATTTGTTATCATTTATACATTTTTTCTCTACACAATTTACCCACATTTTTTCTTCGTTAGCTAACATAGATTTTGTGAGTTTGCTGTCTCAAAGAAATTTGAACATTGATAGTTGCATGTTTGTTTAGTCAGCTCCACCTCATGGAAGCACCTTTTACTTTTGTAAAAGTAAAAGTGAAAATTAATTTTGTCTTCCTCCCTGTAATTCCCACCAGTTGGATTTTTAAAAAATCTTAGCTTGAAAATCCCTGCATCAGTTTCATAGACAGTTGAAAGTTCTTGAAAGTTTTGCGGGGACAAAACATTTTAAAAAAATGTTTTTTAAAAAATCTTAGTTTTTCTTCCATATTAGAAAATGAGAAAATTAAAGATCCGTTTTAACAAATTTCACTTTGGCTTCTGGAGTAGATAAAACTATACAAACTATTCATTTGGATCAAATTGGGACATTTCTGGTTAAGCCACAAAATCTAATCATCTAATATGTTATTTATTGTTTTTAAAATAATATGTATATGTATATATATATATATGTATGTATGTATATATATATATATATATGCATATTCTTTCTAGCCAGGTTTTACCTACGTAAGCTAGGTTGTTCTGCAGCTCTGACTGTGTGAAATCTCATTCACCAGCTTCAGAGCTTTTTTTGTTGACAAACTGCAACTCTGCGTTGCTCTCTGGGAGACTCAGATAGCTATTTCTGCCTTATAAGGCTTCGTCGGTGAGCCACACCCACTTCTCAGATATTCCCCCTGTAAAGGTACAATGTGTCTTTTTCTGGTTTTCGTAGGCTTTTATGTGGTGAATGAGATTTCACACAGTCAGAGCTGCAGAACAACCTAGCTTACGTAGGTAAAACCTGGCTAGAAAGAATATGCACATAAAAGCCTACGAAAAACAGAAAAAGACACATTGTACCTTTACAGGGGGAATATCTGAGAAGTGGGTGTGGCTCACCGACGAAGCCTTATAAGGCAGAAATAGCTATCTGAGTCTCCCAGAGAGCAACGCAGAGTTGCAGTTTGTCAACAAAAAAAGCTCTGAAGCTGGTGAATGAGATTTCACACAGTCAGAGCTGCAGAACAACCTAGCTTACGTAGGTAAAACCTGGCTAGAAAGAATATGCACATAAAAGCCTACGAAAAACAGAAAAAGACATATATATATATATATATATATATATATATATATATATATAAAAGAAAAGGGAACAAAACACAAAGATAATTATGATAGAAATGCCTACATTATTAAAGACAACAAAAGACATAGAGAAAGTGCTTTTAAAAAGTGAAAAAGTAAAAAAAAATGACACATTGTTTTAATTGGGAACAATTAGAACTCTACATACACTTATCTAAAGCAAATATCCAAGTAGGTATATTTCCAATTTATTTAACTATCATGTTTTTAAAACTTATTGTATTTGTGTAAATGAGTCCCACATTTCACTATACTTATTTATACAATGGCTATGAGGTCTATGTCTAGAGGCAATCCGTTCATAAATGGCAAATATAATCAACTCCTCAATCCATTGAGTGAATAGGAATATTTAACTTTCCAATGCTGCAGCTTTTGGCCATAATAAGGGCACAAAGAATCCATTCACACTATACTTCCTAGTTGTCAAATTTATGTTCAAGAGAATAGTCTGAAAATTTTAAGGCATTCTCCCATTTTATCGGAAATACAGGAACCTCTAATTGTTTATTTCACTTATTTCTTACGTAGCATCTGCACATCAAACTGATATATTGATAATAAATATCTATAAAAAAATAACAGTAGGTTTTCATTTTAAAGGATTTAACAAGTAGTTATAGAATTACAGATATTGCAGAGGCTGAAAATGCTGCTGGTCCAAACAATGGTTTTAACAAATATTATAACTATAAATATTTCATTGGGTTACATCTAATAGATGATATTTATCTCTTAACACAGCCGATGTTCAAAATTTATCCTCATCATCTATCATTGCTTCCATATAATTTTTCTCCTTGGTTCAAAAATTTCCCAGTTTTTAAAGTTGGGGTTCCCATAAAGTTGATTTAGACAATTGTTTCTGGAGGTAAAAATACTATCCATCAAATGAAAGATCGCTAATATGCATATTCCAAAGTTGCCCAAATGAGAAAATGAATTTCAATTGTTGGCCTCTAATATTTAATATCATTCTGTTATAACTCCAGATTCAGAAAACTAAATATTCTCATTAACTGATAATTGTAATATAAAAATATTCTCAGAACTGAAGAAACCTATAAAATTTTCTGAACAAAAATATATTTTCTGAAAATATTTTCCAGATATATGAACTGGAATTCTTCTCAGAATATAAAAATCTGGGAATAATATTCATTTTGAGAGGGTTTATCTATATCCAAAGGGTGAAGTTTAATGATACCCAACTTTTGATATCTGAAATAACGTCTCTACATATTTTATTTATATTCCAAGTTTAGCTGAGTTATACAGTATCTTTTGGTATATGTATACCTAGATGTTTAATGGATTTGATACAAATATCGAATTGATATTTCTTAAATGGATGGATAACCAGATTTTCACTGTATTGATATTGCTTTGATTTGGAGCAGTTAATAGAGTATCCTGCTATTTTACTCAAATCCATTGAAGTTTTATGTGTTTCATCTCTTCCAGATCTAATAATTAAAATAATTGCTCTATTTTTTTTTATTAAAGCTGAGCAACTGGGTTTTTCATTGTTTTCTCAGCATCTCTCTCATAAATAAGTTAGCATGAATTCTGTCTACTGTGATATTACACTAGTTAATTCATACTTCTTTTTCTATATTTCACAGATGGGCAACTAACAATCTATGCCAATACTGTAAATGTTTCAGTTAATCTTTAAATTATTTCCCCCTTTATCTTTAATCTTGTTTTTGTATAATGCTTAACCAATAATTCAGTTACATTCTTTATATGCTTCCAATTCAAAAATTTGGTCGCCTGAAATCATCTGATCTGTGGAAAGGTTTTATCTATATATTATAAAAGAATACATGTGCCTGTAAACAATATTCATAGATTTTTTTCTTTTAGTGACCCTGTAATTCCTTGCATTGGAGTGCAGTCAGGATGACTAAATGGAGCTGAACATTTACTGACCAGATGCCCTTCCTGACACCCTAATATTCATAGATAGGTGAAAGATTTTAAAAAAAATTGTTATCTCTCCATTAGAGATGTTTACCATCACAGATGAAATCTCTGCATCTCTTTATAAAACATCCATTTCCCAAACTTTAGAATAATTAGCATTCAGTGTTGCCCTCATACACAAGTGAACATGTTGTACAAACAGCTGCTCTGTTTCTTTCAATCACTGTTGACTTTAATTTTCATAAGTAACCAAATGAGTCTCTTTCTGGAGACTCATTTAACATTTTCAATACATTGTGCATATTAAATAATTAACTATAATTAATCTGAATGTGTGGTGACAAATATGCAAAGCAAGGCTGGGTTTTAGTGAAAATAAAAATTGGGACATGGAATTTTAGTGCTAGCTCAATGAAAAGCAGCAGAAACATCTGGGACAAAATCCATTCCAGCTTAACAATATTCTGATCTCCCTTCCCAAGATTATTATTTCACCTTCTTATTTCTTACATAATTCTTTTATCTTACAAAACTTCAAAATAGCTTCTATAATAGGCAAATGAGTTTGTTGAGCTGAAAGTATATGATTAGGCAAAGATTGATAACATCCATGATTGTGGGTATTTCAATCTTTGTGTATTTGCTAAAGAATTCCTGGAAGCCTGGCAGTCTGACAAGTTGGCATCAATAGACACATAGACATAAATAACATTTAGACAATGTACAAAGGAGACAATCAAAACCAAAAAGGGAACAAAAAGGTGAAAACACCTCCCCACCAGCAATCAACAGCCAGATGAGTATAAATTAACACTCAAATTAACACCAACAATCAAGAAGTAAACAATACTCAAACCAAGGAGCTGTCAGACACACTAACAGTAAACAGCCCAGCCAAAGAACTTCCAAGATCACTCACACCAACATTGACAGGGCAAGCCACTAGTACATAAACTGAGAGTAAACATTCCTTACTAGCAATGATGATATTACCTAGTTTGAATAATGAAACATCTGCAAGAAAACCCCCAAGTTCAGAGATCAACAACGATCCTAACTTCAATGATGAGCACAAATATTTTCTTTATTAGAATTTCAGACAGATGATAGAAGACACAAGAATCACTATTACCACATCTCTAAAATTATAAAATATGGAAACAGACATGGAAAAATGCATTTCAGAAGTTGTCTTAACTCAGAAAGAGTTCCAGTCTCGAATTGGTATGCAAAAAGATGCAATGGACAATAGTAATTTATTTAAAGATGATGAAATGGAAGGAGTATAACTAAAATTATGTTCAGCAGAGATCTCAACACCCAAGGTACCTTATAAGATATTTCCTTTTTGCAAGAATTTCTAATACTATAAAATGATGTTAGAAGACTGTTATTATCGATTAGAGAAATATAGAAAGCAACAGAAGAATCCATAAAGGTTCTAATGAAACTATATCCATAAATCTGGAGACTGACACAAGAACTACAAAACTGGAAAATGACAATCTTTATTCCAATATCAGATAAAGGCAACTTCACATATTGTGTAACTATCATACAATATTTACAATTTCATATGCTAGCAAAAAAATAAAATAAAATGCTTTGGTTCATCCAATGCAGATTAGGGCTCCATTTGGAATTGAAAGACTAGATATTCAAACTGGTTTTAGAAAAGACTGAGAAAAAAGACACAGTATTGCTAGCATACTTTGAGAAAGCCAAATAATATATTTAAAAAATCAATGTATGTTTTACTGATTATTAGATAACCAGTGCCCCTTTGGGTCATTATTTCAGAGGCATTTCCTTATCCAAACAGAAAAAACAGAATGACCAAGGGTGGATTAAAAAAAAATAATCAGTGGGCGCAGGCGCAACTTCAGACTACCTGCTAGCTTCTCCACTGAGTTTCCTTGTGGGAATCTTGCAGGGAGCATCATAAAACTTTCCTTCTTTCCTTCCTAACAGACAGATAATTGGTTGCTACTAGGTGGGGGAGGAAGGAACTGATTGTGAGACTGGCTGGGAAACAGTCACAGAATAGTTGAAATGAAGATCATATGATGCAGTAGAAATTAAGCACTATAGCAGCAGGCAATAGTACTCAAGAAGCCACAACCTTTCTAAATTATATTTCCTTGGGAGTTATGGGTCTAGATTTTGGGGTCATTCTGTAAATTGAACCATTAGAGGTTCCTTGGTTCAAAAATTGTTGTCTGATGTACCCAATTAAAGATTATGACCACAGGAGTTTTAGTAGTATAGAGATTATAATGGCTTTCCATTATGTTGATCATGTCAACCTATTAATGTCTTTAGGAAAATGGGAGAACATCTCACTATCTCATGTGCACTCCATATGTAGGACAGGAAGCAGCAATCCATATGACCGAAGTTAAAGAGACTGGCTCCAGGTCAGCAAAGGAGTGAGACAAAGTTATATATAGTATTTTCTTTATTTGTTCAATTTACATGCTTAATATGAGTGGATTGGAAGAGGATGTGCAATAGTTTTAAAATGGGAGGAAGAAACATTAATAATCAGCACTCTGCTGATGACACATTAACATTTGAAAATGCAAATGTTCCATTAGTTCTAGTAAGGAAAGTCAATGCCTATAGTAAAAAAAAAAAGAAGAGGAATTAAGATTAAATTTAAATAAGACCAAAATAATGACAAGTACAATTTATAGCCTTAAATCCGAGAATGAAAATTGTGAATTGGTAGAAATATGTTGTCTTTTCTAATTGATTATCAACAGTAAAGGAGCCAGCTGTTGATGTAATGTACTTCAGACTAGCTCTTGACAGGTGAGCAATGAAAGCCTTGAAAATAAATTTAGATACTGTGATATGTCCACATTCACAAAAAATTTGGCTAGTGCCTTCAATGGTATTTCCTGTAAAACCTCATGGAAGCAAAAAGTTATCTTTGAAGAAGCAAGATAGATACTAATACTTTTGAATAGTGGTGTTGGTGAAAATGGGTAAAAATGTCATGGATAGCTAAGGAAATTACAAAAGAATCCCAGAACAATTCAATTTAGAATTCTCATTCAAAGTATAAACGACCATGCTTAAATTACCATACCTTAGACATTATTTAAAACCTATCTCTATGGAAAATTCTATGATACTGGGAAAAGAGGAGAAGATAAGAACCAGCTAATTGTTGGAATTATAGGTGAGTTGCTGGAAGACTTAAATGACTATGTCAAGAATATATAATCCTGAAGATGTTCTATGTCCCTGTAAAAGTCAATGCCAATTTGGCAGCATATAATCAAAGCACAGTTTATGAGAGGAACAATTATTTCTGCTTTTTGCAATGTTATGATGTCTTTAAAGTCTTTAAAATATTTTCCACTGAAATCAGTTTAAGGAATTTTAATGCTTCACAATTGTCAAAAATGGGAAATATTTGTATGTGAAATTATTCAGTCTTAACTATAGGCCAAGAACAAATCCACATTGCCTTTGGGTTGTACTTTTCAGAAATAGCTTACTTCTTTCTTTCTAGGCTTGAAAGCATTGGGAATCAAGGCAGTTGTGTGCTTAAGATTGGGCTAGAACTCAGTGTTCTATGTTGTTAAGCTTGGTGCCTTAATCACTACTTCAAACTGCCTCTCATTTAGCCAATTAACCTTAATAAATCATATGACATCTACATGGGAAATTTATTGATTGGTTAATCCAAATAAGGTATTGCCCAAGAACAGAAGTTCAGTTAGATTTTGATTAATGCCTTGAACTGCACAATTTAGCTAAAAATGCTGTATTCTAGTTGCTGAGAAGAAATCCTTTATGCTACTTTTTTATTTGAAGGTGGTCTTTAATTCAATTTATCTAGAAAGAAGTTATGGACAAAATCGGAAGAACTATAGATTGCTACCTTCTCTGATTATAACGTGGCATGAAAATATCAACTGCAGGTTACTTATGCCAATTTCAAGGAACGTTGTGCAGTAATACACTTTTTAAAAGGAGTTAAGCGAAAGTGCATAATTGTTTCTCTTCTCATAAAGTTTTATACTAATTCTCTTGTTCAGACTGTGTTTAAAAATGAATTTCAATCAGCTAATAAACCTGTTACTTGGCCCTTTCTATGCCAGGGGCGCAGTCATTTTACAACTGATATAGATGGATCTAATGGGAACTTTTAATGCCAGCTATAATTTTACAATAAAGAAAAATATGTCACCAGCTATACCAAATTAAAAGTTACTCTATTTACACATTTGCAACTTTGGTGATTATTAAATGGTTGGTAGAATTGGATAAATAGATCTTTTTCATGCTTATTCCTTCACTCTATGGATCAGCTAGTTCAGTTGTACTTTACCTTGTAGAGCAGCATTGAAAAAAACACATACTCCTACTTTGTGTGAGGTTTATGTTGTCTGATTAAAAATATAGGCCATTTGTTCTTTCACTACTAATCTGTCATTTTCTCTTATAGCATTAAGTGCAGTTTTTAAAATTAAAAAGAGTTTTATTGCTTTAAACTATGATTTTTTATGATAGAAAGCAACCAAGAAAAAACAACTGATGCATCAACATGACATTTCTATTTTGAATAAATCACTGTTTCTGAGAAACATGTTAGAATATATGTCTATGTAGGGAGGCCTATAAGTATATGCAAAGGAAAGGAAAGGATGGCAATGCTTGGACTCGATCAATATGAAGCAAACAATCCTGATTAACAGAAAAAGTTGCTTTTGGAAATACATGCTTTTTTTTGTAAGAAAGGGACATTATAGGATTACCCTCATAATTTGAATACAAAATTAATTTTATATTATTATAAGCTTTTTATGAATCAATTAAGTAGTGATATTTTTTATTTTAAAAAAATAACCTGTTTTATATAGTTTTATAATTTTATAAAATGTTTTATATATTTATTTTAAATTTGTCTCCTTGGTGATAAAAAAAGGCAATGGAAAAGAAAAGAAAATTTTATGGCTGTTGGATCATTGCAATCTGAAATCACCTAATTGCAGTAGATGAAATTAAATCAATAAGAAATCTTGGTTCTTTTGTGCTTTGCAAGTATCAGTCTAGTCTACTGAATGATTTTCATAATTAGAAGAAGCTCTTTTTGCAGCAATAAATACATCACATAGTAAAATATCTGTTTTAGGTCACATGGTTGGGATGTAAAGAAATCAGCAACTTTCCTACTATGACCTGATTACCTTCTCCTAACATAATTTTTTTCTTTGAATTCTTTTTTGTTCCACAATCTTTGCCCTGATTCAGTTCATTTTCAAATTCAATCTTATTGTTGTTATTGTCACTTATTCTCCACAGATACTCAATTTATCTCATTCTGTTCAAGCTATGGAGAATTATGTATTTGGCATTAGGATTCTATCTATATGTGTGTTGACAGAAGTACAGAGTGAACTCCAATTCTAATTACATATTTTCATTCCAACCTTCCATTGGTTTGGAAGGAGTAACACAGGAAAGTATTCTCAGTATAGTTTTTGGACATTCTTTTTTTCAGTCCCTATATGGCCATGGAAGGTATGGATCTACCCTACTTTCAAATTTGATCTTTCTTCTGTTGGTTTCTCCCAGTATACCAATTGTGATCGCTGTCAGTTCAATGTTTATGAAATTTATTCTGCTGAAGGACAAATATACATAATCCTGAACTCCTTTACATAATTTATTTCCAAAGTTGTGTTGGGCTAGGTCTAGGAACAATAGAAATATGTAAATAATCTTGCCCTCTTTTATAATAAAAATTGATACTATGAAATGGGAGCTTTGGTAATCTTAAAAAGTCATTTCACTTGAGGCTGAACTATTGAACTGATTATATGAATTGGTCTAAGCATAACAAGTTATGTAACAGCACTTGAACATAAACTGTAATCACCTCCTACAAACTGATTACACAGCTGGTTTGCCAGGATTGATGCAATAAAGCAAAATATTTGACATGGCTTTTTAGGTTTACCTGCTTATGTGCATGATCATAGGAATTGATATGGTTGTCAAACTCATGGTGTTTATGGTACTGCTTGTCACATAATTCACAGTAAAAGTTAGCCTTCACATCTTCCAAAGCCCTTGCTGCTGCCTTCTCCTTTTCAGCAAAATCCTGCAAGGGCAAAAGCAGATGAGTAATACTTCATTAGTATCAAATTTTTTGTCCACAATTTCCTATGTATGACGTATGCTGTTGTTACAACACAGAGTGAAAAGAATTGTACAAATAAGCAGCAAGTTTCTTGTTAATTTTTATAGTTAATTTTGCTCTAAGGAAGAGAAACCTGTAGAATGCATGTTGTGTCACAATCATTTAATTATTTGGGCACCTTATTTGAGAAAGAGGCAGTATCCCCTTTTCTGTGGAAACTAAAGGTCTCTGCTAGCTTTTAACAGCAATACAAAGCATTTAAATCATGAAGTGTGATGAAGAGCTCAAAATTAATGAATGATTCATTATTTACCATAATGATATGGGAAATATGCTCCTTCAATAATCTAAAACAGTGCTTCTCAATCACATTTCCTGAGGAATATTAGATGTTGAAATCCACACAAAAATTGTCCAGGCTGAGAAACACTGATCTAATACCTGATATTTTACTAGATATAAATCTATACATGAATATCAAAGAAATATTAATCTGGTTTAATTATTATGACAGTGAAAAAGAACAGGAATACATAAAGGAGAGCCATAATAGGATATTACTGTACAGGGATCATGGACCCAATCCTGTTAGCAGTTCATACATTAAGGCCAATAAAGGGAACAAGCATATATATATGGTTGAGATCGGTTAATCATCTTAGAAGTGTTGATAGCTACGTTAGGCTTCTCTAAGCATATCGTTGCTCTTCATGACTGTATCTCAAATGATTGAATTTCTCTTTTAAATCTAAAAGAGTAGTATAGAATTCAACAAGCACAATAATATACTGTTTAAATTTAAAATAATATAAAGTTTAAATCTGTGGCCATGCCATACTCAAAATCAGTCATGACTAAAGCAGTAGTCTTATATACAGTAGTGTGATTCAGGGATCCCTTTAAATAGCAATAACACTTAGATTTATATACTGCTTCACAGTGCTTTACAGCCCCCTCTAAGCGGTTTTACAAAGCCAGCACATTGCCCCCAACAATCTGGGTTCTCATTTTACCCACCTCAGAAGGATGGAAGGCTGAATCAGCCCTGAGTCTGGTGAGATTTGAACTGCCAAATTGCAGGCAGCTAGCAGATAGTTTTCTGAATCATGCATGATAGATACAAATGGAAAAAATGGATTAACTGCTACATCAATTAACTCAAACTCAATTAGATTTTTTTGATTTCAAAACAGCTGGACTACCATTTGAATACCATCACATTGACAAAATCACCAGCAGTCAATTGCAAAAGGCAGCTTTACTTGAAACAGTTTACATTCTACAATGATACCTGTAATACCATCAAACCACATTTGCCTATCCCAGCTCCTTGTGAAAGGCTCAGTAGATGGACAAAATGCCAGACTAATCACCTGGCTGACTATGTGACCAACCATAAACATATGTTACCCATCTGTCTTCCATTAATGAGTACAGTTTTTAATAATGAGAGCTAGTTTGATATAGTGGTTAAAGTTATGATACTAAAAACCAGGAGTTTGTAAATTCTAATTCTTTGTTCCATTGGGAAAAGGCAACCTGTGTGATTTTGGGTCACTCTTTCTCAACTTTAAGAAGCAATGGCAAAGCACTTCTGAATTCCTGGCAAAAATATTGCAGCATGGTATCCAGGCTGTTGCCAGAAATCAAGACTGACAAAAAGCACCACACAAATTTAAAATATTTACAATAAGGTTAGAGAGCATGATAATTTAAGCAGTAATCTTACTGCTATTTACTGGTTCTGTTAAAGCAATGTTTTTCTTTTACAACCACAATTATCAAACTAACTATCCATGTTCTCCTTGGTTTTAAGCCTGTAATATGAATTCCAGGATGTAATGTCATATGATAATTCCATTACTGCATATTTTATTTTTTATTTTTTTGATTATTGAAACAGCTTAGAGAGGTTAACAGCTTACTTTAGGATACTTTTTACATAGGCACTGTATTTCTAAAACCACGTTTTAGATGCAATATTAAACTTTTTATTTCATATCTTTTATTTCATTTATTTTTTCCATTTTATTGTACTATTTATTTGGTAGCCTGCCTTGACACATACAATAAGTAAAATATGTTCCACTTAAAAGAATATTTTGTGGCTGTATTTCTTGGCATCAGTCTTTAATAAACCACTGTCCTTCCCTTCCCTCATCATTCCTGCCTCAAGGGAGTAGCTTGCTAAAGTACATATTAATGTGGATGAGTGGGGTTGCCATTTGCCAGAAGTCAGTACCATCGTTCCCAAATTCCTGACTGGTTGGTTGGATGCAGCTTGTGATGAACGTATAGGCAATATAAGCATATCCTCATAAAGTCCCACGTAGTGCATAGTCTGCCATTTTGTACATTTTCACTGCTGAGGTAATTGTAGAATAATTACATAGCATAGAGAATAAAGAATAGAATAAAGAATAACCTTAGTGTCTAAAACAGAAAAAAATAAAGTGTCTAAGGCATTGAAAAATCAGTAAAGGTAAATTGTACCAAAACTTCAGTTATTCAGTTATTATTAGTCTTGTATGAAAGGAAGACTTCTTCAATCCAGCCCCGACATATGCATAAAGGAAATCTGAATCTACATGATTACTAGATTACCTAGATTACAGAATGAGACTACATCTGAGTATGGGTAGGATTTAAGACCTTCCTGCTAATAAGAAGATATGGGAGAAGCACTAGAGATCCATCATCACTAGAGGTCCATCATTCTTCTCTAACCAGATTTTAGGTTATAACAATATCTGAATGAGGCTGTAAAAAATGTGTGCAAACTGAAGCATCAATCTATGCATGAATAGGAGCATAACAGGCATATATATTTGTTAGAAACAATGCAGTATATTCTTTGCTCTTAGGGATATGAGTTAAAAATCATAAAATTCCAACAAGGAAGAAACTTGGTAAGTAAATCAATTTAGTTCAGTCATTTTTTCATATAATTATTTATCTGTTTAATATTTTAATAAAGTTTCATGGAAAGGCTTTTAGAATTTTATCCACATTCAGCATAAATATACTGTTCCTCTTGATGGTTTCTGATGGATTCATACAATCAATCTCACATATTTAGAAATTTTGAAGTATTATTCTATTTTATTTACAGAATTCATTTCCCTTGAAAATGTTTAAGGAAGCTATTGAGTAAAATAAGTTCAGACTCTGAAAACTTAAATAATTACTGAAGTGTCCTGTTTCAGAAGCAGAACTGATTCACTCTCCTTGAACAATCATTTTCTGCATCCATAAAATCTTTTTCCTTCTTCCTAGTGATAAATAATTTGGAAATCCCTGCAATCCAGAAATAAGCACATATATACATAATATATTGATGGGCTCTTATTGAATCTAGCCTTCTCATGTATTTGCTGATGCTTTATTTAAACTAAAATTGTATGCCGGTGATTGCATGACCTATAGATGCTGTACATAAAATAAATAAAAAACTTACGTAAAACTGATACTGAGTGTGAATAAACTGCAGTACAATGTGTTGAATGTCAGCATCAGGAGACACAAAGCCAAGACTGATCAAACACAGGTACCACAACTGGAACAATCAGATGATACATCCAGCTAGCAGAACAAAGAGCAGAGCAGATATATTGTATGAGGCTGCTTGCCAAGTAAGGGAATAAATCCCTTGATTGAAGACAACTGGCTGCAGTCTGATTTAAGAGACAGTCCTGACTTGTGTTCTTTGTTGAAATCACCAGATCTCTGGCTCTTGTGTGATGTTTGTTTGGACTCTGCTTGTGGAATTCTGACCTCTATACTGGCTGACAATTTTGACTTAGATCTCAGGACTGGATTTTCACTATTCTTCTGCATGCTCCTTTTAAAGGCAACCTTTTGGGCAGTCTCCTTTCAGGAACTCTGTTTTGGCTTGTGTTCCTTGTCTGCTGCTATCACTTGACCTTGAATGCAGTGCTAATTAACATAGCAACTGTATGGGTGCATGTGCATTTAAAACCAGAAGCACAAACGTTTTTCCTGCCATATTAACTCACTTTATAGAATTATTTCATTTAATCTCTGATGTAGTCTTCTTGTAACCTACCTTGGTATTTGTTACAGAGACCAAAAAAATGTCATTATATACTGCTAATTGGGAAAGGAATAGGATCGGCTTTTGAGATTTCCATATAATTGTTCCCTGCAGTAGTTTACTTATTTATACCACTTTTATATGACTTCCTATTACCTATTAAAAGAAATCTCAAAGCAATATCCTTTCTCTTCTAATATATTTTACGATTTTACTGAAGCCCCTTTCTAGCCATGTAAAACTCTGGAGCTATATATCATATATATTAGAGACAATGTTCCACAGAAACCAATTGACTTGATTTCTCAGTAAATGTCCATGGGACTCTCTAGAAAACCATTTAATTTTGGGCATTTTGAGCTTTTAATATTCCGTGTCAAAATGCAAATGATTACAATGCATTTGATTGCCCATTGATGATTGTTAACCCTATAATTTAAATCCCTGTTCATTTAATGAAATGATTAATTCTGCTTTTGTTTTTAAGTTATCCTGATTTACACGGAAAAAAAAACGATGATTGAACCTGCTGATTGCTTTTTAAAAGCTTTCAGTTGATCATTTTGATATCATCAATTCTTTGCTATATAATTAAAATGCATAAATTAAAATACAGATGTAATATCATTAGTGAAGTACCTCTAATGCTGCATTAGAGGTTCCTCATATGTCAGATCCATGGAAGAATGGGTCAAAAAGGAAAGTTTTATCATACCGATAATCTTCTACATAAAATTGATCTTTTCATTTTTTTTTAACGTTGATAAGTGGTCAGTTAAGTGTTTACAGTTTATTGCATTCCATTGAAGACAAAATTCTAATTATATAAGGCTAAACAGAACGTACCATATTTTTCGGAGTATAAAACTTTTTTCCCTCCTAAAAGAGGCTGAAAATTTGGGTGCATCTTATACTCAGAATGTAGCTTTTTTGAAGCTTTTTTTCAGCCCTAAGGAGGTGCTAGCGAGTGAAGCAATCTCTGCTTCCGTGCTTTGTCTGCTCCCTCCAATTCTCAGCTGTGAAGTTTTTTTTCAGCCCTAACGAGGCGCTAGCGAGTGAAGCTATTTCCATGGTTTGCCTGCTTTTCTCACTGCTTTTCTCTCCAAAGATCAGTTGTGCTTAGAAGCTGTTTTTTATCCCCAAGCAGGTGATAAAAACCACCAAACTAATGTGCTGAAGCTGATGAGACTAAGGACTTTAGTCAGACTAATACTTGATAGGCAGATTTCCCCCCCCCCCCCTATTTTCCTTCCCAAAAACTAAGCTGTGTCTTATACTCCGGTGCGTCTTATACTCCAAAAAATATGGTACTTTATAATGAACAAGTTAATCTGGAATATTTTGTTCAAAAGCATCTTATCCTTCCATAATTTATCTTTTACTGAAATTTTATTGAATGCACAACTTGCTTTCTATACAGATGGTTTAAAATACCGACCAATTAACTCCTATGTGCATTTTAACATAATCAACATACACCTCTATTGCCTGATTGCTTAATTACGCTTGTTTTGTCATGGGAGGGAAAAAGCCATATTTTCAAGCTTGCTTATTGATCTGACAAGATCATTACATAATATAGTACACAGTTCCTAGAAGTCTGAAATGGTTCTCCCTGCTGAGTTATTCAACAACAGCACTGTAAGCTTTCCATATTTCTAGCAGATTTAAATTCTAGGAACCTTAATATTTTGCAGTATATTGGAAATCACTAATATTCTGATGGCATGCTCAGGTTCTCTTAAAAATGATATGATTTGATTCTCGATCCCATGACAATGAAGAATGCATAGTTCACATTTGCTTCAGCGTATCCAGCTATTTAAAAGAAATCTCAAAGCAATATATTTTCTCTCCTAATATATATTAATATTTTGCTGAGTAATTCTGGAATGTCTCCAGTGCTGTAATACAAGACCACAGAAAGACATGAGGTGAGAAATTTCAAATATATATAAATTCCATGGGCACCACCTGTCTAAAATACAATCTATTTGATATTCTTTATGTGCTGTCCATTATAATGTATTTTACTCAAGACACGTTCCTGGCTATTTGGCCTACATATATTATTTCAGACAATTATAAGATTTAATATAACCTCCTGCTAATGAAAACTGACATTTTGCAGAAGTTATAAAAAAGACAATTAGATTAACAGATATTATATTTAGCTTAAAGATACATGCTACTGCAGTAAGTGTTGATGTCGTATTGTCATAAGCACATATATTCCTCTTTGAAGGAATACTTGCTTTTTATATCCATTCATATTTTATGTCCTTATAGTGATAATATCACGAATGACTTCTGACATTGTATTATTTGATATAAATAAATATAACGTAACATCTCAATTGCACCATCAAAATATGCTGATTGAGACAAAAACAAAATATATTTGATTCCATAAATGAAGAATTCCTGATCTGCTGAAGTGGGCAAAGAGGTCATTTGACCAAGAACTGGATGGACATGATCAAAGAAATATCTTAATGACGCCCTTGTTTGTTTGTTTTTCAAAATCTTATTTGTACTAAAAGCTGACTGCCAGAAAATGGATCTAACCAATACAGAATCTCAGATCTCACTTTTGGCCAGATCTGGTGATCTCTGGTGATGATGGTGAAGAAGGGAAAACTCTTGCATGCCTATTGTCAGTCAACCTAACCAAAACTGCACAAGATACACCCACATTATGACTCAGAATTCAAATTTCCAAATTTTAACTCTTAGAATGGTGCATTGAATTTTCTAATTGCCTATATTTTCTATTCATATAAACATGCTGCTACATAAAAAGTGCCATGCTTTCTATAGATTTAGATATGGTGGCTTTCCACTGAAGACGTCCAATGTAAAGTCAAGTTTCTGATTAGATTTCTTAAAGACACTATGAGCCTTGCAATCTGGCATATAATTTTGTAAGACAAAATTTCATATTCACAGAAGAAATAAATACAGACTTATATTTCATTTAGTAGTTTTAACTAAAGAAAAAAAAACTACTAGTAAATACACTTACAAATTTCTTTTTTTATAGGAATGTATATTCCAGCAGTAATATGAATCTGCAAAAGAAATGCACTGATTCAAATTGTAACATGCACTACTATATTTGACTACAAACCGAACTTGTAAGTTTAATATGAACATTTTTTTCATATAAATCTTTATTTATCCTAGATGGTAGATCATTGTCTTCATGCCTCACTAAATTAAAGCATAACTGATTGATGTAAATTGCTCAGACTTATTCAAAGTGAGCCATATGCATTTTTAATTAAATAAATAAATAGCTTAAATATCATCAGTAAAGGGAAGTAATAGTGTCCACTATAGAACTGTTTCTAATATTTAACTTTAATTTATCTAACTTAAATCTATTATATTCTGTTCTATTAAATAATAAAGAACAGGCTTTAGCTTTTAAAGCAGTGATAGTCCTTGAAAAGAACTTTTTCATCATTCAATACAATTCTGTCTGGAGATTAAATGATTATGTAATCCACACTTAATTTAAGGCAGGAATATCTGCAGTAGTGTCAGTTCCATGACGAAGGAAGCCCCACTCTGTTCTAAATAAATTATAATGCATATAAAACAGGACAAGGTTTCAACTACATAGTTGGCTGTTCTCTTGACTTTTTGATTCGCTCTCTGTAGATACCTCTGACTCAAAGATAACTATATTTTTTTTTAAAAAAAATCAGGTGACAGACTACTACTTTTGGAAGGTATTCCCCAAGAATTACTTCTGGCTGGCCTTTAGTGGTTTTTCAAAAGCTTCTAAAACTCTTTTATTCAACTTGGACCTATGTTTTAAAACCTGAGTCTGGTTGACTAGCTGTATACTTATTATATCCTAAATGCTTAATTTGTAAGGTATCCTGTGAGAATCTAGTCCTAAATGTCATGCAAATAATAACATAAATCAACAAGCAATTTATAAATGATTAAACATGCTATCAAGGATGAACGCAGATGACAAGTGCAACTAATTCTAGAGATAAAGAACAGCCTAAACACATACCAATCAGAAGGGGATTCCTGATTTTGTAACAGTAAATTAAGTACTTTTTCTCTGTCTTTTTTCTAACCATTTTAATTTCCTGGAGGGAGTTCTTGAGCTTGATTATAATAGAAGCTTTTAATTTATTGTCAGTTCCTTTAATTTGCATACTAGTTAATCTTAAATCATTTAATTTAAAACATTACATCCTTTTCTTTCTTCTTCAATGAGTTTTGCCCATTACAGGAGTCCATGAATGTAATATGATTAGGACAGCTAGGACAGTTAAGAAACTAACAGCCCTGTGTAATAGAAATATATGACCAGGATAACCAAGTCAATAGGAATAACATTTTTTAAATCCTTATAGTCATGGAGACAAAACATAAAAAGAATGAGATAGAACTATACTTATGGTATAGGGCTCCCTTCCTAAGGGGGGTTGGACTAGATGACTTCCAAGGTCCCTTCCAACTCTGTTATTTTATTCTATTTATCTCATCCATGACCCAATTTTTGCAGGTCAGATTTGTCGCCCTAGATTGGACAGTGTTAATGGCTAATTAGAGTAAGCATGTTGTGTGAACATATCCAAAAGACATGGATTTAAATATAGTGAAATTCTAATTCAGTAGTGTATAAAACCATTTCCTAAATAATGTCTGAAATACTGTACTACTAACTGCACAGAAATTAATTATTTATTACATATCTTGACTGTATAGCACTTATGCACAACTGAACAATAAGATTTGATTGTGCTTATGATTATCTAAGGCTGACTTTCTCATAAAACATGGGCAACATTTAAAAATAGATTAACACAAAGCATTAATTAGACTTTATAAATATAAGGATATAGTTGGAAATCCAAGCATACTCACTTTTCTCAACTGATATTAATATTATAATTAATATGGTTAGATTATTTTAAATGCCAAACCACAGGCACATCTATGCATGTACTACTGTACCTAATACTTAGCAGTCCCTAACCATAACCGCAGAAAGGTTTATGATTTAATTTTGTGCTATCTCATGATTAACAATTCCAATATCTTCTAATTTCTTTTTCATGCTACTTTTAACAATGAACCTTTGATTAAAAATGTCCTATCATTTTCATTATTGTCAGTGACAATTTCCGAGTATCAGTTTGCTTTGTATTAAGCTATTGCATCAGTTGAGATTGAGTTTTGAGTTAGCAGTTTTAAAAAAGACTAAAATTAAGACAGTTCATATTAAAAGAAGACTAATAGAATTTAAAGATAAATAGCTAAGATCCCAAGTGAAAATTCATTGACGTTGAATTATTTATTACTGAATTGTTATATCCCTCCACTGAGGATTTCTTCATTTCACTGAACTAATTCATTTTGGACCAGATAGTTTTAATTCTTTAACATAATCAAAGTAATAACTCATATTGGTCACTCTCTTGTCAAGAAATGACTTAACTATGCCTGTATTGTGAAAGTACTTTCAGGTCTGAATAACAACTTAACTTTATATTTTCAGCAAGATGTGGAAATACGTTTACACACATTTTCTCATCCTAGACAGCCTTAGGGGAATCTTCAATACAATCTGAAATTACTGCAGAATACGAGAATATAATCCTAAAGCCATTGTCTTATTTTTTAGTAGCCCTTTGTTCATTTCTTTAAAAAAAAAAAAAAAAAAACTTCTGCAAATAACTTAGACCTCTGTTCCTTTTTAGATAGCTTATTGGCCAGGAAAACAAAGAAGTTGGGGACAGAAGATACAGTGAGAAAATAAAGAAAGAAGAGAAAATGAGAAAATAAAGAATGGGCGATTTACAATAACAGAATAACAGAGTTGGAAGGGACCTTGGAGGTCTTCTAGTCCCACCTCCTGCTCAAGCAGGAGACCCTATACCATTTCAGACAAATGACTGTCCAATCTTTTCCTAAAAACCTCCAGTGTTGGAGCACCCAATAACTTCTGGAAGTTTTGCAAGTTGTTCCATTGATTAATTACACTTTCACTTTACTTTATTGATTAATCCTTGGGCCATATCAAAGTGCAGAATTCCAGACACAAATTATTACTAAAATCTGATAAAAACAATTTAAAATGAAATTGGAATAAAATACAGTTTAAAATGATAGCTTTGATTAGCTTATAGACCAGATGAAAGCACAAGGTACAAACACATATCACATATCATCTTATACAAACAATTTAAATTAAGAGTAGGATAAATACAATAGTTAAAGTATAAGATACAATATATTATAAAATAGAATAAAATGACATAAAATTATATTTTGGTGTCACCCTTACAATCTACCCCACAGTCCCACATATGCAGATCTCAACCCAACCATTTTGTTTAAGTACTGTGCTGTGTTAAATGTTATTTTCAGGTTATGGCTGCACATAAAGTAAGTTGTTTTGATATGGGGATCCCAGTGGGTTATTCGTTTGGTATATGGACCAAGATAGCTGTCTCTCACCCCCTTATACAAGCAACAGTCAAATAGGATGTGAGCCAGGTCTTCTACCTCTGCTGTTCCGCAAATGCAGAGACACTCATTGTAGGGTATAGAATCTCCCATATCTGACCATTGGGTCAAGCTGCTCAAATCTCGCTCGCGTAAATATCTCCCTAAGATGTTTTGGCAGTTGTAACTTCAAATAGCTGTCTACTTGAAAAGTATGTTTGTATTTGCTCAGCCATTTCAAGTTATCCACCTTATTAAGGATAGCTATATCATTTTGTGCTTCTATATCCTTAATTTTTTGGGCAGCTCTTTTTTTGAATTGTTCTCCTGTTAGGCAAGAGACAGGAAGGCCACAACTTCTTACAAAATTTGTTAGTTTGGTGATCCAGGAGATTTGTGATTGTAATTTTATTTGCTCTAGTAGACATAACTTGGGGAGTCTATCAGTCTCCATTTCATTGACTTTGCACCAGTAGTTATATGCTCTAATTTTGGATAGTGCATGAATTGTATGAATTCCCAATTCAGCCCTAACTGCTGCAGCAGATGTTCTTAGATCTACACCCAGAATACATCTCAAATGTTCTGGGGCTGTGGTTGAATATAGACCCCAAACCTCTGCTCCATACAAGAGCATAGGGGTAACCGTAGCTTTGTATATTTTAATTAATGGGGCTGGGGACCCTGGGTAACTATGGTTCTTTAATTTAAGCAGTAAATTCAAACAGGCATTTCCTCTAAGTGTACTCCATTGATGATGGCAAACCCAAGACCCAGTCTTGGAAAAGGTTACACCTAAATACACAAAGGTGTTAACCTGTTCAATTGGTTCACCATCTAATTGCCACTTATGTCTCTGATGATGTTTTCCAAACACCATTATTTTCGATTTAGATTTACTAATGGCTAGGGAGTTATCCTGGCAATAAGAGCTGAATCTTCTTAATAGCCTACATAATCCTACTAGCGAATATGATAATAAAATTATATAATCCGCATAAAGCAAGCTGTTACAGTAAGTATTTAGGATCTTCGGCATGTGTACCATGGGTCCTTCATTAACCCTGGCAAGTCATTGATATATAAGCTAAATAGTAATGGGGCTAGGATACACTCTTGCCTTACCCCTTTATTTGTGTGAATCCTGTTAGTCAGAGCCCCGTTAACCTCCAGTGTTGGAGCACCCAATAACGTCTGGAAGTTTTGCAAATTGTTCCACTGATTAATTGTTCTCACGGTTAGGAAATTTCTCCTTAGTTCTAGATTGATTCTTCCCTTGATTGATTTCCACCCATTCCACCACAGAAGAGTTTGGGAGGGAGGGAGGGAGGACAACCAAACATATAGCAATCCAACTCATTCCAGGTGAAAACAGACCTAGAAGTTGTTATTGTCAGTTGTTCTTCTGTCCTCACTATTGAGGGACAGCTACAAAAATCTCACACTAACATATCTCTTACAGGAATTGAATTCTCAGGAGCATGGAAGACAGTGGAAGTGGAGATGAAGCCATATTTCCAATTGGATAGAAAGCCACATAATTTCAACAATCTCTCCTCTTCCTTGCAATTGTAAATTCTCAATACTTTTAATTACGTTGCAGCTGAGCATATGGAACAGTGGATCTGCTTTCAGTCTAGCATTAAATACTTATAGACATGCTATTTATCTGTTAATTTGACTGGTTTCATACATCATAGTGGATGCTGGAGAAATGCCCTGGTCAAACAAGGTTAAAAAAACTATCCTTCCTTCCTTCCTTCCTTCCTTCCTTCCTTCCTTCCTCAAACATTCAATACAGTGGCCTGAATTGATTAAGGGCAAAGTTCCTGCAGAGTTTGTCCAAGGTTTTCAGCACTTGGATTCTCAAAGTTGTGATCCAGCGTCAATAATGGAGTTTGAATATAGCATAGTTATGATATCCAAATATTATGTTTGGACTTTTCCCCCCATTGTTGGCTGCAATTATGTTTATGTCATTCATCCCTTACATTTTTGCTGCATCTAATGTACTGCTTGAGTCTGGATCGCAGGGAATAATTCAGACTGAAATCCATAGATGCCTCATCCAAATGAATGGGCAAGGAAGCAGTTTTAAAGTATACTAAATGTATTCCCTTGTGAATGAATTAAGATAACACAAGGTCCTAGTGAGGGTTGACATGTGAGTTCTCTATAAGAACTCATTATTACACAAAATGTCTTTTCATGAGCAGTTACTTTCCAAATAGGGAATACCATGAACTTTTTAATAAATTGCAATAGGTTTTTCACATCATTCGGTCTTGATACCAGTGATTCACAATATACACTGCTATAGAAGAAACATAAGACAAAGAGCAGAGGGTAATAGGAGCAACCCAAGAAATATAAGTAAACTTTCTTTAGTATGGTACACTTTAGCTAATTAATTAAATTGTTCCAAGATTTTTCATACTCTTGAATCATTATCAAGAAAATTATTTGCTAAGCACTACTGAGTAAGAAAATATGTGATACACTTGTTTTCAGTTTCTATCACAACAGAATGGGCTGTTTAAATCATTTTAAAGTTTTATTGAACTAAATGTATTATAGTATATTCCTCTTGTAAGTTTGGACAATCATATGAAATATGGATTTTTAAATTTTTGACTTATTTTAGGTTTAAAGCAACATAATATTTTGATTATAAATAGAAAAAGCACAACTACAGATAGAATGAGTTGATATTATTTAATTCTCATTATAACAATATCTTGAATGTTTTGTGTTAATATTTATTTATAAACTATTGGACTATTAGGTATAACACCACCTTAGTTTAAAATCAACTACAGTTCACCAAAATATATATAATAATAAATGTGCATTTTTAAAAAGATAACACAAAGGTCTTTGTTTATCAGATAAAGGAGACAAAAGAGAAAGAAGAAAGAAGAGAATGATTGTGGTGTATCATATATATATATATATATATATATATATATATATATATATATATATATATATATATATATATATATATATATATATATATATATATAATGCAATTTTTAAAAAAATTAACACTATTAAATTACTTCTTTTATTTTGGAAAATCAAATTTCTGTTGATTTTAGATGGGAAGAAAATATGCAAATATATACTCACTTGAAGCTTACTGATTAATGGCAAAGAAATGAATTTATCAAAAAATCGATTGAAAATGATGTATCTAAAAATCATTAATGACAATAATGAATATAAAATAGAGCAATTTTGTCTGCTTCTCAGTTAGTGTTCTGTTGAATATATAAACAGAAATTCTCATGCATTAAAAATCACATAGTCTTCTGTACAAAAATAGCATGACAAGATTTGCTAGAGCTACTGCACATATTTTATGAAGAGAGTTTAAAAAGCAGCTACAGGCATATTAGATTTATACCCCCATCTGTGAGTTCATTTTAGAACTCCTGCTATCTAAATGCATAAGCACACATTTCAGATTCTATAGCATCTTATGAAACTGTGGAATTTTATGCTGTGTCATGTTCCTAGGAATATTAAACAATACCATAACCTTTTCAATAGCTCTATAAACAATGCCAAACTGGCACTCAAGTAAATCATGTTACATGGAGAAAACTGAATAAAAAGTTCCCTTTCCCACATACAAAACCATCTGCATAATAACTGGATGGAAAGTTTTTTGTTTTTTCTTGTGAAAACGATCCAAATTAGATGTATCGGATATTGTTATGGCCTATTTTATTCAAAGTGGACTATTTAAGATCTGCAGTTTACATTTTTGTAAACAAGTGGCAGAACATATTTTAGATTATCCACACATGAACAACAGCCTGGAATCCAAGTATCAGTGCAGGCCAAATAAACTCTATTGTTCAATTTAGTTAAACTCTTAGACATTGTGACTAATGAATTAAATTCTCAGTGGGATTGTAACAAAGTAAAACATTGTGGATCAGTCTTCTTTCTGATGTCAAAGCAGTTACTGTGATCATAACATGAGTTGCTCTAGGTCATTTTACCCACTATTAAGTTTTATTGATAGAATAGTCTTACTGATGGAAAATGTCTGAAAATGAAAGTCCACAATAAAGAAATGCACCAAAGCTTTACGATTATCTTTAAGTAGCTATTGGAGTAGCTGTCAGAAGCAAGTAACCAGGAACAGGAATTGAATTCAAAGCACTAAAAGTTTATTACATGCTACCCATGCACAAGAATCCGATCTACTAACGGTCAAGTCAAATTGGCACTAAACAAGAGCCCACGGAATTTACAGAGGACTGGACTTCAGTTTCTTGTGGTTGAATAAGGATTCTAAACTGATGACATGTTTGATCCCATCTTCAGGCTCTGCCTGGTCATCTCCTACAATGGACACTAAGGACAAACCAATGCTACTATAAGATGCTACTTATAAATCATTGGTTTTAATGTGACAAAAAATGGTTTAATTTTCTCTGAACAATGCTCTAAAATATGACTGCACTAACTATCATTAAGTGGGTTTATATAATTTATGAATCAAATTTATAAACACAATTTTCAGTTAAATTTGCCATTATCTAAATTGTCAGCTACTGTCAGCTATAGCTTTTATAGTTATATTAATAGGATTGTATTAAATAAATACCAGGGTATATGGTATTGATGGTTTATATCAGTGATGGCTAACCTTTTTGCCAACGCGTGCCAAAAGTAGGGGGAGTGTGGGGGGGGGTCGTTCGCACGCGTACCCACACCCATAATTCTATGCGCCCCACCCCCCCATGCATGTGTGTGCAACCTCCCTGCGCTCACCCCACTTTTGACATGCGATGGCAAGGTAGGCCCGCTTTTCGCTCTCCCCAGGCTCCAGAGCCTTTCTAGGAAGCTGGGGAGGGCAAAAATGGCCTTCCCACTCCCCCAGAGGCCCTCCGGAGACTGGAAACAGCCTTTTTCCTGACTTCTGGTGGGCCCAAAAGGCCCGAAAATCAGCTGGCTGACATGTGAATGTACGTGAATGCACGGAGCTCAGCTCGCGTGCCCACTGATATGGCTACGTGTGCCACCTGTGGCACGCGTGCCATAGGTTAGCCATCACAGGTTTATATATTAATGAGAATTTTAACAAAAATTGGGCAGTTGTGTAGCTTTTGTGTGATTTTTGTATAAAGTGTGATAGTTGGTTTTCCCGGTCACATGACCACTAAGCCATGCCCACCCAGTCACATGACCAAGCCACACCCACCAAGCCATGCCCACAGAACCGGTAGGAAAAATGTTTGAATTTCACCACTACTTACTACCCTCCTTGTAACTTAGAGCCATGATCAATCCTAATATGAAGTGCGGTCAGATCAAGAATTACCAGATTCTTTATCTCATTGGCCCCTTCATGAATTTTGAGATTGTTCATTGAGTCCCTAAACATTTATGATATGAAAATAATTTAATAAATACTCCTTTACTCTGAAAAATAATACTGTTAAGGACTAATTAGGTGGACAAAAATGCCAGATCCAGTCTAAATATCTGAATGACTGTGAAATTAACCATATCAACAACAATAATAATAGCTCTATCAACCCTTGGGGATAATACAGACAATTTAGATATTTAAGAGTAACATCTCAGCCAAAGTATCTTAAACTGAAGAACACAAAGACTATAATATTTAAAATAAGGGATATAGAATAGATATATTTCCAGATGTTCATGTACTCCTAACAGTATAAGTCAGGATGGTTCAGGATAAGAGATCCCGGGAGTTTTTCTACTCAATGATCTGTTTTTGCCATTGTTGTCTCTTGTTCCATAACTATCACCCTCTTTTTTTTCCTCTGCCACTTCCCAATCAACCCACTGTAAATCCCTTCATACATTTGGAAAGGTTAGTATCCATGTTCTGTTACAGCATTCAATACTATAACAGGCCACTTTAAATATTAGTTAATTGTCCTTTCTTTTTTTAATTTGATTAAAGTGACTCTGTTGATGATGAACTGCTTAGTCTTAGAAGTTTATAGCATTAACAGAATGAACGGTAACTCTAATTTTGTCCTCTGTCCTAAGGATGCTGACTTTGTCTCTTGACAATCCATTATTTATACATCTCTATCCAACAGTTTTTCAAGCCACAAAACACTTTGCTAGATATTTACTTAACTTGATCTTATAGGCACAGCCATTATACCAGTTCTTGCTAAATAATCCTCAGTTTAATGAATTCTTACTATTCTTCATAATTAGAACAACAAAAGCCATTTTAATAATTGGCATTCAGAACATGTGAATTATTATCTCTTACTTATGTGCCTGATTAAGGCTTCTATGTTTCCATTTTCTAAAGAGTTATAAGAAATTATCCTCGCAGCATTGGAAGAAGTAGTGAATGACATTTTGCAATGTTAAGCAGATGAAAGTTGACCTATGGAATGGGATTAGTAATGCCTTCAATAAACATTGAACCTCATGCACAAGCAGTGCAAAAAGGTGATCAAAATCTATAGGTTTTCTTTTTCCAGTCAGTCATCAAGAGTGCTGCAGATGGTTTTCTTTGATAACGTTTCATTCCATTCAATTCAGTCTAAATATAGCAAAACGTAAGTGCTTATTCCACCTTTTGTCCTGGAAGATTATAGTTGTACACAACCAATGCCACACACACATACACACCCGATTTCCTTCTGATTTGGAAACACTAATATGAACGACAAGAAAGGACACTAAAGAAGTAGACAGATTTTTAAAAATTAAGTGTTAGGAACTTTTATTTTATACAAGGTATTTTTTTAAAATGGAGAATACTAGCATATATCTCATTTTCATACTTGAAAATGAGAATGAGAGCAGGAAATAATATATTTGGAAAAATCCAGTGGTTTACCAAGCAGCCCAGACTTGTATTGTAGTCTGTTATAATTTACAGCCACTTGTAAATACTTGTTACAGATGATATTTCTATTCTTCAATATGTTCAAAATCCTACTACTAATGTCCAACATAGGTCAGATCTTAATATCTCAGCTTTGTCCAATCTACTTTCCTATCTTCTTGACATGCTGAGACAAATAAAACCTGTCCCTAAATAGACACAAGATTATTTTCACAAGATATATTCACCTTTAGTACCAGACATTAGGGACACAATTCTAAAACTTTGGCAAGTGGAACAATTTGATATGTTTGATGGATATATAATAAATATATATCCCAGCAGATTTACTTGGCAATTGATACAAATTTTGGGGATGAAAACTTTGCCTTCCTATGATATATCATAAATTGCAGCTTCTTCTTTTTTCAACTGGTCTTTTTTTTTTTTAGTTGGAGTCCAATGCAGTTACTTGATATGAAACAATAGAGTGGTTCATGATTCAGCATCAAATGATTTTGTCAGCTTTATTTTAGGAGTAGTAAAAAGCAAATAGTGGACCAGCTTACTTAAGCCTCTATTATTTCAATATTTGTTCATTTTATCTTATAATATATGTTTAAAAGTCTAAATTATAATTATGTGCTTATTGGGAAGGAAGAAACAGACTCTTGTTTCAGGTGTACATTTCATTTTTCACAAGATTAGTTTGGAAGCAGTTTCTCTACTTTCCATTGTCCAATAGCTGGCAAAATTAAAATTGCCTTCCCATGATCCCCTATAATCAAATAATATAGGAAAAAATGAAATACAATACTTGTTGCCAAAAAAGAAAGTGTTTTGAAAGCCATGTTCAATGAGGCATATATTCAGGTGGGTTTTCAGTTGATTGCAGCCAAAAGGTGCAAGCCTAACTAAAAAATAATAGGTTCTTTGAAGGGAGTTAGGATGAGATAGTTTGGCAAATTGAAATAATTTTTGCTGGATGAGAATGTATTCTGCCAAGAGACCTCAGGATCTACTGGCAGAGAAAAATGGCAACAGAATGAATATACAGGCTGGTAGAACAGTAAAATAAAGTGGTAGTGAAATGAAAAAAGAACTTGACTACCCGTACCTTTCAGAATATAAAATACACTCCCCCCTAAAAGAGAGTGGAAATGTTGGTACGTCTTATATACTGAAAACAGCCATTTTTGGCCTCCTGAAGCCCTGCCACACGCGGCCCATTTTTGCAAAAAACGGGCTCATTTTTTGCAAAACAGGGCATACAGAGGCTTTGGGAGGCCTGAAGAGTGCTTCTGTGGGCTGGGGAGGGCAAAACCGCCACCATTTTTTGTGAAAAAATGGGCAAAAAATGGGCTCTTTTTTTGCAAAAACAGGACACGCAGAGGCTTTGGGAGGCTTGCAGAGTGCTCCAGGGGCCAGGGAAGGCAAAACCCTTTTTTTTCTTGCTTACTTCTTCGAAATCTTGGTGTCTTATACAGCAGTGCGTCTTATAGTCCAAAAAATACGGTAGATTATATCCAACACTCAACGATACCAGAAAGAAAATCACAGTGAAGGCATATAATTAAGAAAGTTGAGGACAGTCCTATAATAATTTCAATATGTCGAATCCACTGACAAAAACTCACTATCATTTACTGATATAGAAAGGCTTTGAATTCAGAACAAAAGATTTATCCCAAGGCCCTTTCAACTGGCCTTTGGACAATCCATCTATGTAGGATTGGGTAACCTTGTTATAGAACCCAAAAATAATAATTCATTACTGTTCAAGAAGTAGAGATAAAAGTTGATATACAAATCCACAAACAATAGTTTGGTTTTTGACTAACTATTAGTTAGTTAGTTGACTAACAACTAAGTAAGGTTGTTGCTTTACTTCCCATGGAAATCAATTATTTTTAGGTATTTCTTTATTTTCTGTGAACTACCATGCTAAATTGGACTCAAGCTTAAGTTAACTGCAAAGTTCAATTACATATTTTAATCTGGATTCCATCCAACCGAGCCCACACAAAGCAAGGCAGAGTTAGAATATACTAGTAATCTATTAAATCTAAATCAATTAATAAAGTCAGTTGTTTTTCTACCTGGACCAGCTTGAATTATCTCGTAGTAACACTTAAAAATACATAATGAAAACAATACAAATTTGATCATTAGTATTTAGAAGACAGTCTATTTTGTGACACAGGTTACAGAAAACTCAAAACCTTTGCATTTCCCCCTAACTTTACTTGCTTCCCTGATGAGTACTCAGACAAATTGATCTTTTTATCCTAATTTTCAAAGCTGTTCATGTTTTCAGTCTACCATAGAGACCATCTGTCTCTCTAAAACCATGACTTCCTTTGACAGCTCTGTTCCTCGGGAACAATGAAGCTGCCAACTGTAGAGGCTCAGCAAGCACATGGTGCACATCATTTTGAGCAGTTGATCTATTGCTAGGTAATTCACTCTTGAAACAGATTAGAATGACCAATCTTCTAAAACAAATCTTGCAACCTCTTCCCCATAATACGACAGACAAAAGCTTGATTACAATGGATTATACTTTACAATTTGCCATAATTAGCCACCACTCAATTCAATATTTGGCATAAGAATAGTGTTTGTAAAATTCAAAGGTATTCTTAGATGTGATTTTGTTACACTCCTTATGGCAAGCCTGTAATGTGGATAAATCTCATATGCCCATGTTCTCAACGAGACAATGACAATGAAAAATGACTTCTTGTAGGAAAATGTTCAGGAGTACATTCATTTTTCTTGTTTATTCAGTTGATCATGGCTGAATTCACTCAAAAGTCAGTTGCAAACTTTTGAAACTAACAACAAATATTTGTTTTTAGTATAGGTTTAAAGATTTGTCCAATGAAATAATCCTCAGGTTATGAATGCTTGTTGATGACTGCTCAGAGTTATGATGACACTGGATGAATGTTATTCTGGTCTTCAAAGTTCCACGTTTCACAGTTCCCTTGTGGTCATGTGATTACCCTTTGTAATCTTCCCTTGCCTACAAGCAAAGTCAATGGAGAAGCAGCCAGGGAAAGCCACAAGTTTGTCTTGCCTCACTTCTCTCATGAAGTTTCACTACAGACTCCAAGATCCCAGGAATTTTTCCACCTGTATTCTATAGCATATACCTTTCCACAGCACTTCCTACCATCTGTGACCACTGCTAGCCTGCCTATGTTCAGTAGTAACTGCCTGCAGTACTCCTACTTCCCATAGCATCCCCCTCATCCCACGCTCCTTGCCCTGGAACTCCCATCTCTTCTTGCTTAACAATCTGTATGTCAATCAATCAATCAATCAATCAATCAATCAATCAATCAGACTAGAGCTGGAAGGAACCTTGGAGGTCTTCTAATCCATCCCCCTGCTCAAGAAAGATACCCTATACTATTTTGACAGGTGACTGTCCATTTTTTTCTTAAAAACCTTCAATGATGAAAAACTTACAATAGTGTCCTCACTGTTAGAAAGTTTATCCTTAAGTCCAGGTTGCTTATTTCATTGATTAGTTTCCATCCATTGTTTCTTGTCTTGCCTTCTGGTGCTTTGAAAAATAAGTTGGCCCCCTCTTCTTTGTGGCAGCCCCTCAAATACTGGAATACTGCTATCATGTCATCCCCATTACTTCTATTCTCTAGACTGATCATATCCAATTCCTGCAACTGTTCTTTATATGCTTTTCTCTCCAGGCCCTTAATCATTTGAATTGCTCTTTTGTGCACTTTTTCCAAAGTCACTTTTTTGTAATGTGGTGACCAAAACTGGATATAGCATTCCAGGCGTGATCTTACTAAGGGTTTATAAATCAGTACTATACTTCATGTGATTTTGATTCTGTTTATACAACCATGGATTGTATTAATTTTTTTTGGCTGCTGCAGTGCACTATTGGGTCATGTTTAAGTGATCATTCCTTAGGACTCTAGAACTAGGACTATAGGACTAAGACTCCAAGGTCCCTCTCCCAGTTACTGTTTTTGCTTTTCTCCCACATTAAATTTCATGTTGTTGGATAGGACCCATTATTCACGTCTGTCCACATCTTTTTGGATCTTGAGCTTGTCTTCTGGGGTGCTGGCTATTCCTATCATCTTAGTGTCATCTGTAAATTTGATGAGTTCCCCTTCTATTCTCTCATCTAAGTCATTTATGAAGATATTGAAGAGTACTGAGCCTAAGACTGAATCTTGTGGTACCCTATTGCTTAGTTCCTTCCATGTAGATGAAGTACCATTAAAGACTACTCACTGAGTACAGTTTGTCAGCCACTCACAAATCCATCTGTCTATCCCACATTTTTTGTCAAAGCTGTATTGGACCTAATTCTTACTAATAGAGAAAAAGTGATAGGGAATGTTGCTGGAACCTTGGGCAAGAGTGACTACATCATATTCGAATTCAATATATTGCAAACACAAGCAATAGAATATAATCCAACCAGTGTCTTAAACTTTAAAAGAGCTGATTTTAATGTACTCAGAAAGACCCGAAGAAAATTTCAAAGGATAAAAATCCTAAATGAGAAAACAACTCAAGAAACATGGGAAACACTGAAAAATATTATCATAAAAGCCCAATCCAACACAACTCCCATCTTTTAAATTTTTAAATTTTTTTAATTCGTGATTTTATAAATTGGGTGTTTTAATCTGTGTTTCGGCCGAAATATTTAATAATTTTAAGGGATTTTTTAATATTTGTATTATCTGTATTTTATCTTGGCTGTTCACCGCCCTGAGTCCTTCGGGAGTAGGGCGGTATAGAAATTTGATTAATAAATAAATAAATAAATAAATATGACTGAAAAAAGGGGAAAAAAAGAAATCCAAGAAGAAACCAGCATGGTTGCACAAATATCTTTCTGATAAACCTAAAGACAAAAAAGATAAGTACATATCTCTATCACTTTTTCTCTATTAGTAAGAATTAGGTCTAATATAGCTTTTCCTCTAGTTCCCTTTTTGATCTTTTAGGTTAAAAAAAGTCAGCTAAATTGGTTAGGAATCTGTTCAATCTCCCACTTGCTTCACAGTTTGTGTCCCACTTGATATCAGGGTAGTTAAAGTCTCCCATTACTACTGTAGTATGTTCCCTATATGCATTTATTAATTGATTAGCAAAGAATTCATCTATTTCTTCTGCTTGGTTGGTTGGCCTGTAATATACACCTATAGCAATGTCATTTCCCCTCCCCCTTTTATATTGATCCATATGGATTCTAGGAGATTTTCATCCTTAGTTTTGTGTATTTCTGTAGAGATGTAGTGATCTTTTATATGTAATGAAATGCCACCTTCTCTTTTGTTAGGTCTGTTTCTTTTGAATAGTTTATATCCTTCCATCAGTACATTACAATCATGAGTTTCATCCCACTGAGTTTCAGTAATGGCAACTATATCATATCTGCCTTCATGTACTAATATTTCAAGTTTACCCTGTTTGTTCCCTAAACTTTGAATGTTAATGTATAACCATTTGAGTCCTTTATGGGTCCTGGGTATGTTTCTTATATTTCCTACTTTGTAACTGGGATCCCATCACTCTCTGTTTCATTATGTTTTTATTTTTTATTTCTTCTTTCTCTTTACTCCCTACCTTCTTATGTCATTGGTTATCTACTTGTTTTTGCTTGTAATTAGGTTCTAAAGGTCATGAAGATTGCCTCCTCCCCCAATTTTAGTTGAAAGCACTTTTGATAAGATGAACCAGTTGTTTTCCGAATATATTCTTTCCAGTTCTTGTGAGGTATATTCCGCCCTTGCCAGTAGTCCTTCATGTACGTAATGCATACCATGGTCTAGGAAGCCGAAGTTCTCTTGACAACACCAGTTTTTATGCCAGTGGTTCATTTCTAAAATCCTTTGCTCCCTCATTTGATGTTGACCTTTTATTGGAAGTATAGATGAAATCACACTTGTGCTCCTAATTCTTTAACTTACTTCCCTAGCTGTTTGTAATCTCTTGTAATTGTTTTCAGATTCATTGTTATATCATAACAATATATATCTTCTACACCACGTGTAGAAGAAAGGGGTAGTAATAAGTGGGGTTGATTATTTTAGTAAGATACTGTTAATATATAAATATAATATAAAGAACTTTGATTTTTTTGCTCCAGGGAGACATCTCCATAGATTGACTGTCTGGTCAATAGTCTCTGTTCCTCTAAGAATTGAATCTCCTATCACCAATATTTGCCTCTTTTTTTCTTAGGGACATCTGGATACTTTTCTTCCTATCACAGGAATGCTGAGTTGTGCCTTTTTTTTTTTTTTTTAGAAATTATTGATAAATGTTCTTTTGTGGCTGTCTGCATATTTTCTTCCGGGGGAGGCTATGAAAATGATTGTTCAGTTCCTGAGGGACTTCATTGGAGTGGGCTAGAGTAGATAGTAGGGGCTTTGCTCTTAGTTGTTGTTTTCTTTTAAAAGTGACATGTTTTCATTGATCTTGTTCTTTAGATGTAGGGTTGGTTTTTACAGAAGTTGTTTGTTCCCTGTTGTGCTCAATTTGGGAGTATCACTTTTCTTCTTTATGTTCATATATGGGGTCAATTGTTTTAGAAGCTGTCTGCTCCATATTGTGTTTTATTTTGGTACAGTCTTCTTGTTTAGGTTGGAATTTCTCACTTTGTTCACTGAATTTTAGAGTTGCCTGTACACCATGGGTGTCAAACTTGCAGTGTCACATTGCTGTCATGTGATGTTTCATGATGTTTTTCCCCTTTGTGCAGCTGGGGTGGGCGTGGCCTGCATGTGACATATCCGGCCCAGTGGTGGGTACCCCCAATTCGGACAGGTTCTATAGAACCAGTAATAAAACCGCCAGGAGGCATCACTCACCGACCCCGATGTCATCAGGAAGCTTCTGTGCATACACAGAAGCACGCACGCACAACCCCATTGCAAACCAATAGTAAAGGTAAGTAGAACTCACCCCTGATCCAGCCCGTGGGCCGCCAGTTTGACACTCCTGCTTTACACCCTTTATTTTTTCTAGTAATTCAAGTAGTTTACATTTGATACATTACATAGGGTCTTCTGTGGGCATAACTGAAACATATGACACACTTTGCAAGTGGGATCTTGGGGTTGTAATAGCAACTGCCAGGATTGCCATCACTAAGCAATGCAGTCATGTCACATCATGCTTTAGAACCACAGGGTTAAGTAATGGAATTTCCAATCATAATATAAAACTACCTGTATATTATATTATTTTTATTTAGGGGGCTCCCCTTGAAGAGCACTCGGAAGTGTCAACTGGTCCAAAATGCAGCCGTGCGGGTGGTTATGGGTGCGACTCGTTGCGACCACGTGACACTCTCCTGCACGAGCTGCACTGACTCCCAATGGTTTTCTGGGTGCGATTCAAGGTGTTGGTTACCACCTTTAAAGCACTACATGGCTTAGAATCTGGGTACCTTCAAGACCGACTTCTGCCACTAATAGCCTCCCACCGGCCAATTTTCTCCCACAGAGAGGGACTCCTCAGGGTGCCATCGGCCAAGTTATGTCAGCTGGTGACACCCAGGGGAAGGGCCTTCTCTGTGGGAGCTCCTGCCCTGTGGAACGAACTGCCCCTGGAAATACGCAAGATCTCCGACCTCTGTGTGTTTCGCTGTGCCCTTAAGACCCTGCTGTTCTGACAGGCAGGGCTATCTATGTAAATGATTTTAAATTGGGTGTTTTAAATTTTGGGTTTTAAATTCGGGCCAAAATTGTTTAATATTTTTAACTATTTTAAAACTGTTGCTTGTACTTTGTGTTTTTAATTGGCTGTACACCACCCCAAGTCTTTCGGGAGAAGGGCGGTATATAAATTAAATTATAAACAAACAAACAAACAAATAAATAAATATTTACAAATCTCCATATTTCACAATAGTAAGAAGCTGAAAGTGTTATTTAATTTTTGCACAAATATGCTTGTCAGTCACCTAGATATCACCAAAATGAAAATAAACTAACATTTTTAATACAACATTCTGTAGAACTTCAAGAATTGTAAATTTTTTTGTTCTCAAATCAGAGACTTTTAAGTTCAGAAACCATTCATTGGCATCCTTCACTCTCAAGAGACAATGGTATCGTGCTCTGGAAAGAGGTCCTAAAACAGCATCTAGTGTCACTAAAAAGGCCAATTCGAGAGTGGCAATCCCTTCCACACTGAGGGCAGATACATTCTGTACCCTGCCCAGTCCCCATATTTCACAAGTTCTGGGACTGCCTCTTTGCCTCAGCCTGCTGAACAAGTGTCTCTTCGAATTGGGAAGGCCGTGCTGCATCTTTAGCCTCCAAGCTGAATGATTGGAGGTCAAGGTTTCCCAGGGCCTTTAGGTCCCTCTTGCAGATATCCTTATATCGCAGCTGTGGTCTCCCTCTGAGGCACTTTCCCTGCACTAATTTTCCATACAGGAGATCTTTCGGAATCTGACCATCAGCCATTCTCATGACATGCCCCACCCAGCATAGATGTCACTGTTTCAATAGTGTATACATGCTAGAAATTCCAGCACGTTCCATGACTGCTCTATTTGGAACTTTGTCCTGCCAGGTGATGCCAAGAATTAGTTGGAGACAGCGCATATGAAAGGTGTTCAGCTTTCTCTCCTGCCATGTGTAAAGTGTCCAAGACTCACTGTAGTACAAGAGTGTGCTCAGGACACAGGTTCTATAGACCTGAGTCTTTGTATATTCCATCAGCTTCTTATTAAGCCATACTCTCTTTATAAGTCTGGAAAATGTGGTGGCTGCTTTACCAGTACGTTTATTCAGCTCAGTATCTAAAGAGAGCGTGTCAGAGATAGTTGAGCCAAAGTACACAAAGTGATGGACGACCTCGAGTTCTTGTGCAGATTGGACGAGGTGAATCCACGTCCTGATCCATGACTTGTGTTTTTTTCAGGCTGATTGTTAGTCCAAAGTCTTGGCAGGCCTTGCTAAAACTGTCCATAAGTTGTTGAAGGTCTTCAGCAGAGTGAGCAGTGACGGCAGCATTGTCAACCAAGAGGAAATCCTGTAAGCATTTCAGCTGGACTTTAGAGAGATTAAAGCGTTTTCCATCTGATCTGGTCCGGAGGTAAATACCCTCTGTTGTAGTTTCAAAAGCATGTTTCAGCATGACAGCAAAAAAATCCCAAATAAAGTTGGTGCGAAGACATAGCCCTGCTTCACTCCACTTCAAATATCAAAGGAATCTGATGTTAAGTCATCAAAAACTACAGTGTCCTTCATGAAAGGACCTGTTGATGTTGTGGAGCTGAGGTGGACATCCAATCTTGGGGAGAATTTTATAAAAGCCGTTCCTGCTAACCAAGTCAAAAGCCTTCGTAAGATCTATGAAGACTATGAAAAGTGGCTGTCTTTGTACCCTGCATTTCTCCTGTAAATGTCTAAAGGAAAATACCATGTCAATAGTGGACCTGTTGGCTCGGAATCCACACTGTGATTCTGGATAGACTCTCTCTGCAAGCACATGGAGCCTCTTCAGTATGACATGGGCAAGCAGCTTCCCTACAACATTGAGAAGAGACATGTCGTGGTAGTTGTTACAGTCATCCCCGTCACCTTTGTCCTTGTACAGTGTGACGATATTTGCATCCTTCATGTCTTGTGGTACTCCATTTTCCCTCCAACAAAGACAGAAGATTTCATGCACTTCAGTGGGATGTTCTCTTTGTAGCACTTCAGAACTTCGGCAGGGATGTTATCTTTCCCGGGTGCCTTGCCAGAGGCAAGGGAATCCAGGGCCGCATTTAGTTCAGAAGTTCAGAAAGAGTGTTATATATATTAACATAAGATAAAGATACTACTTTATTCTAAGCTGGTCTGAAGAAGGCATTGTAGTATACAAATGCTTAAAGTTCATATGAATGACTACTTCTTAAGTAGTGGTCCACTATAGTATAAAATTCTAAGCTACCATTAGCTCATAAATCATGTGAGTTTGCTGGCTAATTAGCATATTTGTGTGCTAATACCATCTAAGTACTATTAAATTCTTCTCTGTTACTGACCTTTTCTGGCTCTGCTGCTGCCTTTTAGAGTAATATCTCCACAGAGAATGGAATGCTTCCCATCTTGCCCACTGTCATGGCTTCTTTTTATGTATGGCCAAGTTATTTGGTTCTAAAGCCCAAGAAAGCCAACACAACTACAAAGGTTCCTATGCAACACATACACAGGCCCTCAAACATAGTACTTACAGCTCTCTATTCCACTCTCCCACTGCTCCTCCAACTATTACTCCTTGAGTAAGGTGACCAGACGTCCCGCTTTTGGGCCATTTGTCCCGCGTCCCGCGGCGTTTTAAAAAAGTCCCAATTTTTCATTCTGCCTCCTGAATCCCCGCTGATGGCTAGAGGGAAAAAAAAACTCTTTAAACTCTTGCCGCGGGGCTTCAAAGGGCCGACCTACAGCTGATCAGTGTTAAAAAAAAAATGAATAGACCCATGCCTGCAAAAATAGAAAAAACAGCCCCTGTTAACAGCTTCCGCTAGGTTAATTAGCTGCAAAAAGCTGCAAAAAGTTCCTGGAGCAGATTTCCCCCCCCCCAGCTATACTGAAAACAAAGGCGAAAGCGAAACTAAACCTGCAACATGACAAAATGAGGCAGAGAGAGATTTCTTTCTTTTTCTTTTTCCTCACCAAAAAAGGTAGGTACAAAACTGCAAACAATGGGAAATTTTGGGCAAAAGAGGAGAGTTCAAGATTTTAAAACACAAAAGAAAAAAGCTCTATTTAACTAGGGAATTGTAATAATTGAGATACTATTAATAATTGTATATTGTGTTGAAAGCAGAAATGTTTAAGTTGTGGTTTGGAGGAATATATGGGGGAAATTATTTGGTTTATTATTATTGGTAAATATAATTAATTGATTTGTAAGAAATTGGATTGCATGGAAATAATTGGAATATTCATGTTCATATTGATTAATATGCAAAAAAGATAGTTATATAACTAATTGATTTATATTAAAATGTTGAATTTGTATTAAACAACTGTATTACATAATTACATAATTAACCAATGTGAGGATGGATATAAAAATAGATGACAATGGGAAGGGGTATAATATAGAATAGAAGGGAAAAATTGAATTTGATTAAGATTAGAGATGAGGATGAAGGGTAATATTGTTTTTTTAAAAAAATAGATGAGGAATAAATATGGCAAAAAGGAAATATAGAAATTGTAAATTTAATTGAAATGACTAAACGCTGTTTAAATTTGTGAACCAGCCAAATATTCTGTTCAAAGAAAATACATTGCATGTTTGTATGTGTGTTTCTAATTATTGCTATTTATTCATATTTGTTCTCTTTTATTCTTTAAAGTTTAACAATTCATTCTTAATCTTAATATCTTTATATTTGCTTGGGGTTGGCTTTCTTCCCTTTCATCTTTTTTATTGTACAGCAATCTTTCTCCTCAAACCTACCACCACTCTCTTTTCTTTCCTTCTTACTTTCTCTTCCCCCCACCCTCTTTTTCTCCTCCCTACTTCCTCTTCCTTTCTCCTTCTCCTCCTCTCTTCCTCCCTCTCTTACCCTCACTCCTACTCTAATTTCCATTCCTTCATCCCTCTCTATTGCTGTATCCTTTAATGCATATGGACTACTCAGAGGGCTGAAAAAGTTATTTTTGACTGGTCCTCACACTTTTGACCAGTCCTCGAATTTATGACTGTCCTCACATTTTACATTTTTGCCCTATCTTGTCATCATGGTGAAGAGAAGCAGTTGTGAAATGAGTGACATGGTTGTTAAGAATGCTGCACGGGCATAAATGTGAGGATGGTCATAAGTGTGAGGACCAGTCAAAAGTGCGAGGACCTGTCAGAAATGACTTTTTTCAGCCCTCTGGTTAGTCCTTTTGTGCATATGGACTACTCAGAGGGCTGAAAAAGTTATTTTTGACTGGTCCTCACACTTTTGACCAGTCCTCGAACTTACGACTGTCCTCACATTTTACGTTTTTGCCCTATCTTGTCACCATGGTG
Organism: Arizona elegans; assembly: GCA_022577455.1. Classification (NCBI taxonomy): domain Eukaryota; kingdom Metazoa; phylum Chordata; class Lepidosauria; order Squamata; family Colubridae; genus Arizona; species Arizona elegans. The sequence continues at coordinate 20,510,190 of JAKOOJ010000004.1, forward strand.
AAGAGAAGCAGTTGTGAAATGAGTGACATGGTTGTTAAGAATACTGCACGGGCATAAATGTGAGGATGGTCATAAGTGTGAGGACCAGTCAAAAGTGTGAGGACCTGTCAGAAATGACTTTTCAGCCCTCTGAGTAGTCCCTATACACATAGCCATGGCCACCCGGTCACATGACCAGCTAGCCACGCCCACCCAGTCACATGGCCTCCAAGCCACACCCACACAATAAGTCACGCCCACAATGGTGTTCTTCTTACCAATGTTAAAATCTGTTCACCTTACCCTATACGCATAACCATGGCCACCCGGTCACATGACCAGCTAGCCACGCCCACCCAGTCACATGACCAGCTAGCCACGCCCACCCAGTCACATGACCAGCTAGCCATGCCCACAAAATAAGCCACGCCCACAATGTCCCTCTTTACCAATGTTAAAATCTGGTCACCTTATCCTTGAGTCCTACCACTGGCAAACAGTAACTTTTTCTATCTGCTTTAGGTTGTTTTATTTCCATAGAAGACCACATAGTTTTTTCCCTCTCTCCCACATGGGGAGAGTCTCTAAGGAGAGACTTTAATTGACAAGGCAACAGCAGTGCAGGTACTGGTCATTTTGCAGTCAGCCTGTCCTTTCTCACCTTGCTTTAAGCATTCTTTTAAAAAACTGGATCTTGCTCCCTTGGTTTAAAATGGCTCCTTTTAAGATGAAGAGAGATATGGAAAGCCAATTTTATTCTCTCAGATTTTTTTTTAGAACTGTTATTCTTTAAACTTTGTGAACTCCTGAGTCACCTGGAACTCAACAGTCTACATGAGAAACAAACAAATCTAGGCCCAACAATAGCTGACACTTATCAAAAGTTACAATAAGCTAGGTAACTATGACCCTTTTTTAGCCATCAAATCTATCACTTTTATCATGTAGTATAATATTATGCAAAAGAGAGATTTGCTTAACAACAACTTGACATTTATGCCTATCCTGCTACTTTTAACAAACAGAGGTGAAGTGTTAGGAGCTAGTCTAATTGCTCAGACTCAGAGGTTGAAGGGCCTGATTCTTCAAGCTGCCAGTCTGCCAGAGTTGGCAGAAAACTAGCCACTTGATTAAAGTAGATTCTACAGAAAATGAGGAGCAGGAATAAGTTTAGGAGAAGTCATGTAATTTCTTTGGAATGCTGAAGGAGGCACTTTGATCAAGAAGAAAGGTGCCCTTGCCTGCAACTGAGTCACAGTGGCATATGAGTCTATTGAGCAGCACCAGCAACTCACCTCTTCTCATCTGTATTCCTGTGTCCTTGCTTCCTTCTCTGCTCCTTGACTCTTGGCACTCTAGTCATATCAGCTGACTAACTTTTCCAATGTTTGATTCTTGGACTGTCATGGTCTATGTTGCCTCTATGAATCCATGCTCTGTTTGGACTGAAATCTCTAACCGCCTAGCTGCTAGGCAAGTTCACTCCCCTGAATTTTCCAGAGCATTGTATGCATTTGCACAGGCAGCTCTCTGCTTGCCTTTGTAACTTCCTGGAGTTCTGCTCTTCAATAAACCATTTGTAAATCAAGCTAGTGCATCTGTGCAACAGGACATGAAACAGGGAATGTTCCTTAATTTAAAGAAAAATAGATAACAAAGGATAATGGAGATCATAAACCAATCTAAATGATAGTCAATACCTGTTGTTATAGTGCTTAGGCAAGCAACATCCAATTAGAACAATGTTGTTTGCATTTTGTAAAATATATGCATCAAGAAAAATTCATGAATTATTTGTTCTAATTTAATGCTAGCCAGAATTAAATCACAAAAGTTTATGACTTTTTTTCTTTCTTAATCAGACAGTAATAATTATATTGTATTTTGTAATCAGTTTAGTTCTTCGGCTTCTGCATTATAAAAGAAGGGAACATACAACATTGAACTGTGTGGTGTACTATTTACCAGTTAAAAGCTTAAAATGTACCATCTTATCTTAGTAGGTCATTTTATTTTTATGTTCTATCAACATAAGAACATCTTATGAATTTAGTTACTTATTCTGATTTAAATTACTGTAGGAGTCTGCAGTCTGCATATGTGCAGGAATTTTTCCTATCTTGGATGGCAAACCTCAGATAGGGAAGGTTACTTGCACATAGGTGCCAGGAAATGGCATTAGAAGATAAAGACCCTAACTCTGTAAATAAGAGGAACAGAAGGAGAGGAAATGGGATATGTGTGTTAGACTTTAACCATAGCTAAATATTAGAAGTGCTTAAGCAAGCAATAAATGGTTAACCAAAGATTTTAGTTACCTGGAAGATTCTGTGAACCAATGATATTCTGCCAAGTACGCTGTAACTTGAAAGTAAAAAACTATATAATGTCACTATGTAAGGCAATAAACTACCACATTTATCCTCAACCTTTGTATGGTCACTCAACAAGTGGCGCCTGAACAGGGACCCTTACTTTGTCCAGCAAGGACTTTGGTGCACCGACAGCCCTCGTGGCTTCTCCAACCTTTTAAAGGTTTCTGTAAGTATGGGATCCTTGCTTTCTGAGGAACAAAGAAAGCATGCTGAAGAATTAAGCTATTTACTTAAGAAAAATCACACTGATGTGTCTCACGAAGTCTCTTACTGCTGGTCCAGGAGATTGCAAATCAGTGTTTATGGTATCCTGAAAAGGGGTCTTTAAGATTATCTGATTGGGAAAAAATTGGGAAAGTTTTACATACTGAGCCAAGAGCTAAAGTAGAGATTTTGCATGTATGGCTTTTATGTAGATATGCAGTGGAAAAATTTGGAATTGCTGAACTGTCTCTTTTAACTCCTTTACCTCCAAGTTATTCCAATGCTGTTGTCTGCCTTCCTTCCTCCCCAGCCTATCTGACTCTGCCTCCTTCAGCTCCTACTGACACAGGTCAGATTACTAAACCTTCTGACTCTGCTGTTCAATCTTCTTTTCAAAAAATGGTGAAATCCTGTAAACAGGATTCCTCCATGCCTGGGGCAGAACTTGCTGAATTGTTGTCTGTATGTCCTGTACAATATAATCAGGACCAGGGCCAATTGGCAGGACAGCAGATAGCAGAATGAGAAGGGTTACCTTATCAAATTTTAAGAGAACTAAAAAAGGCTGTTACAGAGTATGGCATCAGTGGTAATTTTACTAGAGGCTTGGTAGAAGGGATAAAAAATGGATATATTATGATTCCTGAGGATTGGAAGCAAGTTTTCCAAGTGACTTTGACTTCAATGCAATATGTTGTTTGGGAAAGTGAATTTATGAGACATGCTTAGGCTGCTGCTCTGGGCAGTGGGGGTGCATACATGGTGGAACAACTCTTTGGCTCAGTTCAATTTGCTACAATTCCTGCCCAAATTGGGCTTCTCCCGGCCACCTTAACTATTGCTTCTGAATGTGAATTTCGTGTCTTTTTAAAGGTACCTCAGGCTGGGGAACCACAAGCAAATTTTTCCAATATTAGGTAGGAGGCTAGTGAGCCCTATGCTGATTTTGTAGAGAGATTGTCTAAAGCTATTCGTCAACAATTTGACCATCAGGAAGCTGCAGGGGAACTTCTTTGGCAATTAGCTATTGAAAATGCCAATGCTGATTGTAAGCGAGCCTTGCAGCCCTTAAAAGCTACCAATCATTATACTTTGGCTGACATGCTGCGGGTTTGCCAGAATATTCGTTCTCAAACATATAAAATGCACATTTTAGCTGCTGCTATACAAAAAGGGAAACGTCCTGCTGGCAATTGCTTTAAATGTGGTAAACCTGGACATTTTCAAAAGGACTGTCGCTCGACTCCTGCAGCTTCTCAAAATCGCCCTTCTAAAAAATGCCCAATTTGTAAAAAAGGATTTCATTGGGCTAATCAGTGCCGTTTTCGGTCGGGAAACTTGCCAATGGGTGTGGCAACCACCCAGAGCCAAAAGAGTGCCTTTCCGATAGTTATGTCTCTCCCCCACCCCAGCCTTTCCTCTGCAGTCCCAGCCACAGCAGGTAGTGCTGGGATCGATTTAATAACTCAGGAATCTGTGAAATTTAAATTTCCCTTGGAGGTTAAATTGATTCCTTCTCAATTTAAAGGCCCTCTTCCCTCTGGTTTAGTGGGTCTTATCTTGCCTCTATCTTCAGCTCATAAAAAGGGATGCTTTGTAGTCCCTGGTGTTATTGATTCTGATTACACTGGAACTGTTTTTAATTCAGGCTTGGGTGAACCTTCCTCAAACTCTTCCTGCTCAATGTTCTATTGCTCAATTACTTTTGCTCCCCTATCAAGTCCCATGTCCTGGCACAAGGGCACATGGGGATGCTGGTTTTGGTTCTACCTCTCCTTCTGTGGCTTTACTTCAGTCTGTTACTTCCTTTCACCCTTTGTTAACTCTCTATTTGAATAAGCAACCTTTTCAAGGGTTGTTTGATACAGGAGCCGATGTTACTGTTATTTCATCTTTACAGTGGCCTGTACAATGGCCTAAGAAGTCAGTTTCTTCTTTATGGGGTGTAGGTGGTTCCATGGCAGCCTGGCAAGGTATACAAGATATTCAATTCTCCACAGCAGCTGGTAAGTCCTTTGCCCTGCAACCTTATATTTTGGATATTCATACTAATATTTGGGGTCGAGACCTCCTTTTTTGTTTAAATACTCAATTGATTTTGGATGATGGCTCTTCCTCTTAAGTGGCTCTCTACTGCTCCCATGTGGGTGGAGCAGTGGCCTCTTTCAGTGGAAAAATTATCTGCTTTACAGCAACTCGTTCAGGAACAATTAGCTGGTCATATTGAACCCTCTACTGGCCCCTGGAATACTCCTGTTTTTGTTATTAAAAAGAAAAGTGGGAAATGGAGATTATTATATGATTTGCGGATCATAAATAAATGTATTCAGCCAATGGGTCCTTTGCAATGTGGTCTTCCCAATCCTAATTTAATTCCTAATTTTTATCAATTGTTGGTTGTTGATTTAAAAGATTGTTTCTTTACTATTCCGCTTCAACCACAGGATAAAGAAAAATTTGCTTTTACTGTTCCTGTTTTTAATAATAGCATGCCAACCTAATGATATCATTGGCATGTTTTACCATAGGGTATGCTTAATTCTCCTACTTTGTGCCAGTATTTTGTGGACAATGCACTTCAGCCATTTCGTGAGAAATTTCCATCTTATTTGGTTTATCATTACATGGATGATATCTTAATAGCTGCTCCTCAGTTGGATTCTATAGCCCTTCTGCAGGAATTAAAAACTATTGTTGCACAGAAGGGGTTGTTTATTGCAGATGAATCCCTTAAGGAAATTGCTTCTTTATTTTCTGATCTGGTGACCAGTCATTCATATTTTCATCAAAATGCAAAATCTTTGGCAAAACAGTTTCATATTCCTTTGGTGCAGGCTTGGGATATTGTACGAGCATGTCCCTCCTGCCAACATTCAGCCATTCCATTCCCTATTGAGGTCAACCCTAGGGGTACCTCTGCCAATCAAATTTGGCAAATGGATGTAACACAATTTTCCCCTTTCAAGCCATATGATAAATTGCATGTTATCATTGATACTCATTCTCATTTTCTTTGGGTTACTGCATCCCATCACGAGCAGGCTCAGGATATCACCACTCATTGTTTAGCCGCTATTTCAATCATGGGCCGCCTGTTCAAATTAAACTGACAATGGTCCTGCATATATCAGTAAAGACTTTAGTCTTTTCTGTCAGCAATGGGAAAAGCTATTGTGCAACATGCCCATCGAACTTTTAAGTCCTTTTTGCAGAATGAGACTGGTCCTTACCATTTGCGAAAAATTCAACATTTATTATCTGTTGCCTTATTTACTTGGAATTATTTAGCTCTTGTAGATTCCTTTTCAGATGTTCCTGTTAATGTTCTTTTTCATACAATAGAACCACTGACAAGACCGCTAGTAAAGTATCACCTTGCTCCTAATCCTGAGGGGCAGGGACCTGCTCGTCTAATTACTTGGGGACGTGGTTATGTGGCGGTTGAACTCCCCCAGACTCACCAACCTTTGTGAATCCCTGCCCGGCACATTCAACCCTATCATGGCTTGGCATCAGGGTCTGCACAACCCAATTCCCAACTTCAATCTGAATCTCAAAATGGAGGTCCCTCTTCCAAAACATCAACGACCCTCACCAATCACATGGGGGCAAGTGAAGGCCATAACATACCAAGCTCAACAGCAGTTGGCTCATGCTGACTTACCTCAAACTGCTGAAAATCTAGTTGCTGCTGTTTTTGCTATTATTACAGTTAATTCTGTCACAATTCTTTTTTGTATTCTCTTGTCTTCTCTTGGTTCTGTTACTGCTTTGAATGACAATCAGCCTATACAACTTAATCCTAATCTCTGGGTTTGTCATGCTCAATATATGTTTTTGGTTCACAGTACTAATGAGCCTCCTATGGCTTTTGGTCAAGTTGCTTTCATACCTGATTTAATATCTTCACCTTCCTTTATTGTTTCCCAATTGCAAACCATTCATTATTCTTGGTTGTTTTCTAAGCCACCAACGCAACTTAATTCTGGTCGTTGGCGTTATCTTCGTACTAATCAATATATTAGAGGCTTATGTTTTTGTTGTTATGCTCACCATATTTGGCTTAACAATTGGAATGATTATGCTAAAGCTCAATGCATTTTATCGAAAGTAGGGAATTATAGTTATTGTACTGATTATTATTGGCTCTGGGAAACCTTTAATTATTCTTTGTATGGGCCTAATATTGTGCCTGAAATGTATCCTGATAATTTTCCTATTTTTAACGCTTCTGATATGACTGATACTGATCCATTTGTGCTGGCTGGCAACTAAAGGACCCTAATATGTGGTTCTTTTTTGATAAATATGCAACCAACGTACACCCTCAGAACTATCAGTGTGCTGCTATTGGCTACTTTTCCCTACCTGTGCAGATTGGTGCTCTCTTTTCTTCTTTATGACAGCGCCATGCTCCATTAGGTCCTACATGTAATGATGAAGTTATCATTGATACACAACTGTCCTCTCTAAATACCATGCCATGCTGCGGCTGGAACTATTACTGGGGTGATCACCTTAGGGGCTTACCCTGGAATAATAGCTCAAGAAAATAGACATTCTATCCTGGGCTTAACATGTCGCCTGGATAAATCAATTAATGCCACTGCTGCTATTGTTTGTGATCTCCAACATGAAATTGAGGACATGAATTAGGATGTGCTCCAGCAACGTTTTGCTATTGACTATTTGTTAGCACGACAAGGAGGTCTTTGTAAACTTGTTGGCCATCATGGATGTGCTGTTCATTTTCACTTTTTGAACAAAATCATTGAAGATGAACTTGCTAAACTTCAATCATATTTTCAGAATAATGTTCATGCTATTTCCTTTCCTTTTGACTGGTTGACCAATTGGCTTCCTGATTGGTCCTAGCTTAAGCAGTTGTTTTTTTATGCTGTGATTATTATTATCATGTTAGTTGCTTGCTGTTGTTTCATTCAGTGTATTCCCTCATTAATTGCTATGTTTTGTCCTGTTCCTCTCTCTCTGCCTCCTCACCAAATGCGATATATACAAAAATCTTTGTTCCCTCAAAATTAAATAAAAAGAGAGGACATGTAGGAGTCTGCAGTCTGCATATGTGCAGGAATTTTTCCTATCTTGGATGGCAAATCTCAGATAGGGAAGGTTACTTGCATGTAGGCGCCAGGAAATGGCATTAGAAGATAAAGACCCTAACTCTGTAAATAAGAGGAACAGGAGGAAAGGAAATGGGATATGTGTGTTAGACTTTAACCGTAGCTAAATATTAGAAGTGCTTAAGCAAGCAATAAATGGTTAACCAAAGATTTTAGTTATCTGGAAGATTCTGTGAACCAATGATATTCTACCAAGTACGCTGTAACTTGAAAGTAACAAACTATATAATGTCACTATGTAAGGCAATAAACTACCACATTTATCCTCAACCTTTGTGTGTGTGGTCACTCAACAAATTACCACGTTGGTAGATGCAATCTAGGGCAGTGAAATCTAATTAAGTACTTTTACTTTCAGTGCTAACATGTACACATTGAATTATGGTTACTACTGAGTTTAAATGTAGATCTATTATCTGCCTGTCTCACATACTTGTGAACCAGTTATGGGTTATTTCAATCAAATACTAATATTGGTATAGTAATATACTAATACTAATAATAAATACTATATAGAATTGGGAACCAGAAAAAATAATCAGGTAGATAATTGAGGCTTTTTCTTTTGTAAATAAATCTTATTTGTCTGAATGAACTTTTTGATCTGGGTTGCTTAAATCATATCAATTTTATCTGTATTCTATTATTTGATTCAAGCTGATTTAAATGAATTTTGTAATGGTTTTCAATGAGCATGAACAGACTAGTATCGAATTGATCCAATTTTGTAGATTCAGTCTGAATTGATTTAATCATTTAGCTCAAACTAACTCAGCAATCGAGATCTAATAATTCAAACGGGAACAAGGGCAATTTGCACATTTGAGGTCACATACATATCTTGTGATAAAATATTTTTCTCATATCCTATATGGCAAACATAAATAGTTAATTTCTGAATGATAGGTAATAATATTGGAGGAATAGTCAAATGAAATTATTTGGCCAAGGTGAATTATACTGGCTGCCAAAACTGTAATAATATTCCCAGAGAGTAGTGATTCAATGTTTCTTCATCAAAAATATATCCAGCTTGGAACATTATTTGACAGCTCAATGATCTTGCCATTCAGAGACAGAGCAGCATGCTGAATGCTCCATTTTTATTTGGATTTATAGTTATTGGAACAGACATTGTGCTAGACTGCTAAATGAGGAGGAAGAAGTCACTCAGGGCCAATGGCTTATTTTCAAGGGCAGAAGACCCATAGAACAGAAAGTGCAAGAGCTGGCCCACAAGACCACTAAGGAACAATTGAGAACAATTAACCAGTGGAATGGCTTACCTTCAGAAGTTGTTGTAGATGCTCCATCACTGGAGGCTTTTAAAAAGAGACTGAATAGCCATTTGTCTGAAATGGTATAAGGTCTCCTGCTTAGGAAGGGGATTGGATTAGAAGACCTTCAAGGTCTCTTTCAAATCTGTACCTTTTAACCAAAGTTAAGGTGAACTAATTGTTTTGGTTTTTTTTTGTTTTTTTTGAAGTGCAGCTCTCAGAAGCTGCATTGACAATATAACAGTAGCAGCAGACTTAATTTTTTCACTCAGCATATTTTGTTATTATAAAATGAATGAATGATGCAGGGATGGGTTCTACTTACCTTTACTACCGGTTTGCAACGGTGACGCACGCATGCCTTCGTTTGCACACGTGCGCTTCTGCGCATGCGCAGAAGCATTTTGATGATGTCAGGTCGGTGAGCAAAGCCTCCTGCCAGTTTTACTACCAGTTCTATAGAACTGGTGTGAACCGGGGGCAACCCACCACTGGAATGATGCATGGAGAAAAAGTTGTTATACTGTCTGTTAATGTATTATAGCAAAAAGCAAAAACTATAATGTTGACTTTAAGAAAAAAAATCAGAATTGGCATTAAGGTAGTATCTTTATTACATCAATGAAGGTTTGCACACAGCATCAACTTTTGGATAACCAATGAACGTCATCATAAAAAATGGTTAAAATAATTCTTCCCTCCACTAAGCATTCTCCCGATCAGTTCTGAAGGATTAGAGAACTATCCAAAGCTGATGTGAGAGAAAAGGATAACAATAAAAGGAAACTCTAGTTTATGGTCATACACACTCTAGATTTAGCCTACATTCAGTAAAGCAGAAATGCAATGCTTGACTTCTTGAAAAAGAAGAAAAATGAAAGAAATTAATATGGTTTAACTAGATAATTCAGTGGAGACCAATGTTTTTAACCCTAGCCTAATTTGCAGATCAGAATATTTTTCTAAGAAAAAAATAAACAAGAATAGATCTGGAATGGTAAAACTTTTGGCTTATAAAATTATGTTAAATTGACCTAAGAACATGACATTCAGTTTTTATATACTTTGCCCTTCAAAACAATATAAAGCTAGGTAACCAATTTTTGATAATGGAGGTCAAAAATGCCTTCACTATCCGGTTCTACTTTACCTATGAGAATATTTTTTATATAATTGGCCTTTCTGAAGTGCTCTCTGCTGTAAGAACATTTTTCATTGCTTATAAGTTACAGAATGCATTTCTCTGAAAGATATGTTTGCCCTCTACTCTTGACTTTGATGTGTTAACTTAACAAATGATGATGTAATTTAAATATATTAATTTATATGTCAAGATTGGGCAACAACAGCCCTCTCTGTTTTGCAATCAAATTTTAGCTTATAAAATAGTTTAACTGATCTTGTTCCTAATCATTCCTGATTTATTTTTCTTAAATATTATTTAAGAAATAAAAACCTCTGATTTCCCATTAGCTAGCTATCAAAAGCAAAAGATTTAAAAACAGGAGACGTGCTGATAGACACTGAGGTCCTAAGTCATGTATAGATTTAAAAATAAATACCGAAACTATAATTGTGTCTTGCACAGGAATGGCAATTGTGCATATTTTTCATCCTTTTAGATGCACTGATCAAGAAGCATTTTATGAAGGTAATCCCATATGCTACAAGAGTTAAGACACAATGACAGTTTGATAGTAGTTGAAACAGACTTGATGTTGGCATGAAATTTTGGGCGGCTGTGTGCTGAAAACAAAGAAATCAAGGGTGATCCAATGCCATGCTTCAAATAATTCCAGTGAGACTGTTAAGTGGATCCTCCTCCACCTCTCCCCTTCCCCCTCCTCTTTTTAATGGCCAAAAGATCTGAACATGGATCATACACTAATAGCATCTCTACATGTACCAGCCTTCAGCAGACATAAAATTGGCATATTGTTGAATGGAACATCTGATTATAGACTACACCTGGTTCCTTCTCTCTGCCCTGCCATACTAATCTTTTGTACTGTCTATTTCTGAGAGAGATAACTTCTCCTTTTTAATTTGTTAGATGTATATTATGTGTACAGATTAGTACTTTTATAACTGTAGTATATGACAAGTTAACACATTCATCCAATTTCATCCAACTACTCTTGCCTGTTCTTGCCTGGAGAATAGAATCTTTTGAGTTGGAAGCAGGCCAGACCTGTCATCAATCTACCTTCATTTTTCTACAATAGCCAAGTTATGTCATTTTGCTATATTTATTCTTGCCAAGTATTTCAGTGTTTCCCTCCCAGGCCATTTATATTTGCTATTTTCACCTATCTTTTTATATAAATCCACAGATAATCTAGATTTTCCTGCCCTTTCCCTATACCTCTATATTTTTAGCATTAGATCCCCACATACCATGTAGCATATTGGCCAGCATACTTCCATAGACCATACAAAAATAAAATGGAAGGCCCTTAGCCCCATGAACGTCTTGTGGTGCTCCTAAAGGTGAAGCACCCTCTGGAAATATCCCTAGAGAAACTTGCTATCATAGGGCATGTTCTTTTTCAATGCCAAGGAAGTAACCAGAATGTGGAGCCAACATCTGATCTTCAGGGAAACGGTTTTGTTCAGGTATATCAGAGGTGGGTTTCAGCAGGTTCTGACCAGTTCTGGAGAACTGGTAGCGGAAATTTTGAGTAGTTCGGAGAACCGGTAGTAAAAATTCTGACTGGCCCCGCCCCCATCTATTCTCTGCCTCCCAAGTCCCAGCTGATCGGGAGGAAATGGGGATTTTGCAGTATCCTTCCCCTGCCATGCCCAACAAGCCATGCCCACCAAGCCATGCCATGCCCACCAAGCCACGCCCACAGAACCGGTAGTAAAAAAGTTTGAAACCCACCACTGGAGTACATCATATGCAAGCAGACATTCAAATGCCAGCTGGCGCAACATACTTTCCACCCTCATCATCTGAGTCAAACAGTGACTTTCTTAATAGACTTTATTCACAGCCAGTTGCTTTCTTCAGTCACCAAATATTACACTAAAATTCTGTCCTCCTTATTTGCAGCAATAAAAGGATTCTTAAGATGATGATTTGAATGATGATAATGAAGTTTACTATAAAATACAGAAGTGGGCTACAAAACTATTGCATATTATCCAACATGGCAAATTTAATTCATTCTGCCTTCCAACAAAACAATGGAGTAGCATATCCTAAAGTTTAACATAGTTCTTTCATAACATATTGAGCCCACGAGAAAGGAAATCCTAGGCTAAGCAAACCTTTGAAGCACCAATGTACTTCAATAAAGGACTACGTTAAGTACATCTTCAAAACAGCATTGGAAAGAGAACAATACTTTGTTTCACATGTATCATATACTTGGCTAGTTGCAAGATAAGCGACAAGAATATGCCCAAAATTCAGTCAAAGGAACATAGATCGGAACAAAATGAAGAATAAACAAGTGTTTTCATATCTCTTGATTCAATTAGCTGGATACAGCAGTAATTTTGGTTCATCTACCATTTTTCTTTCCACTTATTCTGATACCTTAAATCTGTCATCCTATTCAGTATTCAGATCGACTCTTGGTTTTAGCATAGATCACATGGATTGATTCTTTAGAACTATAAAAATTATTTTAGATTTGCCACCATTTAACCTAATTTCCTTTATATTGTTCTTGTTGCCAAACTTTTCTTCCCCAAATAAAATCAGTTTAAACTGGCTGCATTGATTCTCATTATTTACTCTGCCTCAAGTTTTAGCACTATCCACAAATTTGCTTTCTCTGCCTTTAGCTATAGCAGCAACATGAATAACTGAGGTCCCCAAAGAAGTAATCATTGTTGAGCTAAAAAACATGAAAGACTTGCAGTTTGGACTGGAAAAGAACTGAGAGAAAGTGTTATTGTGTTGAGGGCAAGAAAGGTCATTTGTGCCCTGAAGTAGTATTATAAGAAAAATAGTTGTGGTTGGAATGCTAAGTTACCCTGTAAGGTTGCTCTCTGACCCCTTTTGAACATGTAAAGAACAGTTTGGAAGATATAAGAAATGGCAAGCATAGGTCACGTTGCACTAGGCAAGAAAAATGGTGGACTTGAGGGAATAAACTTAGGCATTTTCAACTCTCTCCCCTTTCAACACAGTACTCTTCTTCCCTAAGGAAGTCTGCCTGGCATCCAAATAATATATATTTAGATGCTAAGCTAAGGTAACTGGCATTTAATCATATTATATCTTTGCATTACTGCCTATTAATATTTAGATCTGCTTCATTTTGTATTATTTTAATCATGGCATTAGGTGTTATCCCTAGATGAACACTGAATTGTAATAGAAAACACAACCAAAGTGGAAAAGGATAGTCTTGATTACAAATTGGTAAATCAGAGAGAGCCTTTGCTGATTCATCAGGAAATAAAGCATAGAAATAGTTAAATAAATTGTGTTTATGAAGCAGACATCAGCCTCCCTTTAGGAAAAAAATGTTTTCTCACATAACAGTATCTCCGTCTACTCATTTTAGGCTACTTATTTTACTTTATTCCCAAAATATCCTTGAAGTTTTCTGGGTGATGTTTTTTGAAATAGTATTATTGTTAATGATAGCAAGGATACTTTTCTTTGTCAGAGAAGAGCTATTTAGAGTTGCAAAAAATCCTCTCTGAAAAGTTGATAATTTTTAATAAAATGTGTTACCTGGAAATGGTACTACCATCTTCTTTTTGATATATTGGTGGTTATATTTCCTTTTTCCTGAAGCTTCTCGGGATTCCCTCATTAGCAGACATAAAAAGTGGAACGAGAAGCCTTTTTGGAGATCTGCTTGAAGTTTGAAAAGCCAAGAAGGCTACAGACACTGATACAGATTCAGAGGTGGGTTTCAGCAGGTTCTGACCAGTTCTGGAGAACCGGTAGTGGAAATTTTGAGTAGTTTGGAGAACTGGTAGTAAAAATTCTGACTGGCCCCCATCTAAACTCTGCCTCCCAAGTCCCAGCTGATCGGGAGGAAATGGGGATTTTGCAGTAACCTTCCCCTGGAGTGGGGAGGGAAAGGAGATTTTACAGTATTCTTCCCCTGCCATGCCCACCAAGCCACGCCACCAAGCCATGCCACGCCCACCAAACCACACTCACAGAACCAGTAGTAAATTTTTTTGAAACCCACCACTGTACAGATTCCTTTTAATTTTTCAAGATTGAAATGTGGGCAGAACCATTTTTCGACAATGAGAATTTGCTTTGCTTTGCTTTGCTTTGCTTTGCTTTGCTTTGCTTTGCTTTGCTTTGCTTTGCTTTGCTTTGCTTTTGCTTTGCTTTGCTTTGCTTTGCTTTGCTTTGCTTTGCTTTGCTTTGCCTTTGCTTTGCCTTTGCTTTGCTTTGCCTTGCCTTTGCCTTTGCCTTTGCTTTGCTTTGCTTTGCTTTGCTTTGCTTTGCTTTGCTTTGCTTTGCTTTGCTTTGCTTTGCTTTGCTTTGCTTTGCTTTGCTTTGCTTTGCTTTGCTTTGCTTTGCTTTGCTTTGCTTTGCTTTGCTTTGCTTTGCTTTGCTTTGCTTTGCTTTGCTTTGCTTTGCTTTGCTTTGCTTTGCTTTGCTTTGCTTTGCTTTGCTTTGCTTTGCTTTGCTTTGCTTTGCTTTGCTTTGCTTTGCTTTGCTTTGCTTTGCTTTGCTTTGCTTTGCTTTGCTTTGCTTTGCTTTGCTTTGCTTTGCTTTGCTTTGCTTTGCTTTGCTTTGCTTTGCTTTGCTTTGCTTTGCTTTGCTTTGCTTTGCTTTGCTTTGCTTTGCTTTGCTTTGCTTTGCTTTGCTTTGCTTTGCTTTGCTTTGCTTTGCTTTGCTTTGCTTTGCTTTGCTTTGCTTTGCTTTGCTTTGCTTTGCTTTGCTTTGCTTTGCTTTGCTTTGCTTTGCTTTGCTTTGCTTTGCTTTGCTTTGCTTTGCTTTGCTTTGCTTTGCTTTGCTTTGCTTTGCTTTGCTTTGCTTTGCTTTGCTTTGCTTTGCTTTGCTTTGCTTTGCTTTGCTTTGCTTTGCTTTGCTTTGCTTTGCTTTGCTTTGCTTTGCTTTGCTTTGCTTTGCTTTGCTTTGCTTTGCTTTGCTTTGCTTTGCTTTGCTTTGCTTTGCTTTGCTTTGCTTTGCTTTGCTTTGCTTTGCTTTGCTTTGCTTTGCTTTGCTTTGCTTTGCTTTGCTTTGCTTTGCTTTGCTTTGCTTTGCTTTGCTTTGCTTTGCTTTGCTTTGCTTTGCTTTGCTTTGCTTTGCTTTGCTTTGCTTTGCTTTGCTTTGCTTTGCTTTGCTTTGCTTTGCTTTGCTTTGCTTTGCTTTGCTTTGCTTTGCTTTGCTTTGCTTTGCTTTGCTTTGCTTTGCTTTGCTTTGCTTTGCTTTGCTTTGCTTTGCTTTGCTTTGCTTTGCTTTGCTTTGCTTTGCTTTGCTTTGCTTTGCTTTGCTTTGCTTTGCTTTGCTTTGCTTTGCTTTGCTTTGCTTTGCTTTGCTTTGCTTTGCTTTGCTTTGCTTTGAAAGGGAGTCTGAAAGCAAATTTGTTTTCATAAATGAGAATGACAGGAAAACGATGCAATAGTGTTTCCTACATAGCATTTATTAAGACCGGAACATTATGGATACATTTATATATGGAAGAGATGCTTACTCCTGAGGGATTCAATCTAACTTCAATCTAACTTTTATAATACTGTGGAGAATGTTCAAGAAGAATGTCCTTGGTGAAAGAAAGAAAAAGTACCAGTGAAAACTCTGTCATTTCATGGTTTTTATTCATATTATTTTGGTCAATGAGACAGGAGAAATTTAAAAAGCGCACATCTACATTTTATTTAAGCAATGGCTTAGAAAGTTCCAGACATGTTTTTGAGAATTATTATTTTTATATATAAAATAATGGTTATGAGTCAGGAGGAATAAACATAATTCTTTTTTGTGTTCACAAACAATATTGGAACAGCCAAGAAGCAGGGTGTTTTTTTTTGTTTTTTGTTTTTTACAGCAGTCATTTTTCAGCTTGGTCAGACGAGAAAATTAAGTCACTAGTGAATTTCAAGTGATACTCAAACAATCAAGCTGAGGTGAAATATTTTGGATTCAAAATCATAAATACACACTTTTTGTGTGTGTGTTCTTCTACGATTAGATAAAGGGCAGCATTTCTGAGAGAAATGGGGAAACTGCTTTTCAGGCTATAAACCTATGACATCATGAATCCTTGAATCTTTGTCTTTGCACCCAGCAAAAAGAAAACTGGCATCCTGTAGAAATCTGAATTACCATGTGTTCTGCTAGGGTACGGTGGAATAAATTTATTTAGGCTACCTAAATGTTGATATAATCCAATTCATTTGCTCTGTTTTGCTCTGATTATGAAGGAAACCTTTTTTTAAAATGCCCAAGACAGAAAGAACTGACCATTGCTTTATCCTTATTTTTGTCTTTTAAGGATGCAGGATAAATGAAAGTACATCCTTCCTCTAAAATTTTAATATGGTTTGCATGACTTATGCAATTTATTGATAGTTTCTTGCTTGTCTCCCCTAAATTTTTGAAGCCAATGTCATTAAATCACCATCGTTATTCCCAAACTTGCCAAAAACTATTCAATAATAGCTGTTTATGCAGCTATAGGAAAAAATCCCTTTTATATTATTTAGAATGTATATCAATGATAAATATAGAACAACTTGAGATGGTTTAAATTATGCTCAGAAGTGGAATTTGATTATGAGAATTTTCAACCAGCACTAGAATACAACACTTAATCCTTTCTCTATACAAATATCTGTTCAAACAACTGTCAATTGAAACCAAAATTGTATTTACTGTAGTGCTAAGTAATCTCTAAGAGAATTAAATAGTATTAAACATGGAAATAGTATTTGTAAATTCATGTCAGTGAACAATAAACATACCTGGTAAGTCATGAAGAACCTACCAATTTTCAGCATATTTAAATTGGAAAGAAGCCTTCACAAGCCTGTATAATTTATTTTTAAGTATGTCTAAGAAAATGATATATGTATTGGACCTCGGCAGAAATGATAGGCAGACATTGCATCCTGAGGATATGTACTGTATTAAGGCACCAAATAGGTTTTTTCTAAAAACCTATTTAGATAATTCTTGTCCTGAGTTAAAATTAATATAGAGAAATACAAAGGCATCGTGGACAGACATGGAGGTGTAAAGTCAGGAAAACCCAGAAACTTAAAATGTTCTTAAAACCTTCTCTTTTATAACAATTTTTACTTGAGTGTGAGATTTGGTTTAGAATCAGCCACATAATTCTTACCCAGCCTGTTCATTGGGTATACCATCTGGAAATTAGGCAGCAGGTCACTGCTTCATTAACCTTAAAAAGTTGATATTTTTGTACTACATGAAGTTTTCTTCTTTTTTTGGAAGTAAAAATCATATGGTCAGACTCAGCACATATTGCTTATGTTTAGCAATATGCATAGTTGTTTGGGGCTGGATCACATTTAGAACACCGTGAAGCATTTTATCTCAGCAAGACTTATTTCTGAAAACCATCTGTGGAACAGTATATTCTGGAAGAAAAACAGAAACTGCAGGCTTCTTTGGAACGTCCCATTCCTGGAATATTGAGTTTTGTGCACAATCATCTATGACATGTCAACAATTTCCCAAAGTCTTGAGCTGACATGCCATAACTTTTTCTAACTTTATTCCATAACTATGATTTTTAATGGAAAGTCATTAAAACATACCAAATAATACATAAATTAAATTAATTTATTAAATTAAATAAATAGAATAAATTAATTCTGTTTTAATTAGATCAAATACAATTTTTATCTTGATTCTCCATTTCCCTGACCCTTCCTAGTTCTGAAATGCTATATCTTACTAACTTTTACTTAGTCATTGTATTCATTTGAATTGGTTCACTGTAGTGATACCAATAGCTATTTGTGTTGCATGAGGGCCAATGTGACAGTGTTCCAACTAAATCCAATTTTTTCAGTATTTTGTATCTTCATCTCATACATGATTCAATTTGCAAGTGTCTACAGTATATCAATTTTTGCCCAAATGTTGCCTTGTATGCCCATCCTTTCATAATTCTGCTTTTGATAACATCTTAAATTTGGTTGTGCAATAAATTTCTGTGGTTTGGATTTGATTACTGAATGAGATGTTTCCTTTTCCATTACATGCTCTGCTTCTTCAAATTTCTCTGCTTCTGGTTTTTTAATTTTCAAATACCACAGCTGTAAGTTTCTTACATTTCATATTTCATCACTAGTACAGTTATAGTGTTAAAGGCATTTGCTCTTGCTATGGGGATTTTCATCAGTTGGAAGACTGATATGGTTGAAGGTGAGCCATGATGATATTCTTCAGCACAGTGGTTCTTGGATAATTGTGGGTATGACACTAGATGAGGTAGATGTAGGATATAATAACCTTTCTTGGCTTATAATTTAATTTGATTTATGGTGTGGACAAAACTGGTTTTATAAGCATAGGAAATATTTTGTTGATCTTTAGGCTAATTGCTGTGCTCACCATATTGAGGTCTTTTAAACCAGGGGTCAGCAACCTGCGGCTCTGGAGCCACATGTGGCTCTTTCGCCCCTCTGCTGTGGCTCCCTGTCACTCAAAATATGTGTCACAACCACCAATGTGTGACACCCGCTGGCACGCAATTTATTGAGCTTCTCAATCCCCAGTAGACCATCCACGGATAAATCCAAGAAAAGAAAAGTTTCAGAAGAAAACAGAACATTTAATTCAACTACATATGCTAGTTTTGTGGCCGCTTAAGAAATAGTCAGGCACGGGAAGGGTTTTGTGGCACCCAGTGTTTTCTTTTCTGTGGGAAACAGGTCCAAATGGCTCTTTGAGTGTTTAAGGTTGCAGACACCTGTTTAAACATTACTTTGTTTCTTGGACACTGTGGTTGATTATCACAACGTCACTGGTAAAATACGTAGCTGGATTAAGTTTCTCACCATCAATTATTTCCCCAATTGATAATTTTCTTTGGAAATTTATTCAAGAACAGCTAGGAAGAACGTTGGAGAGATTGTGTCTATTTGTCAAAAACCTTGATGTACTTGGATGCTGATTGGGTCACCTTTTAAAAATGTTGTTATTGTCTTTGAAGTTTTGCATTCTTTGCTTCTTGACAATTATTAAGGAGTTTTCAAAGCATTTCTCCATCAGTTTTGAGGATTTATATGGTAATACTGTTGAATTGAATTGGATGGAAAACTTCTGGTTTCATTTTTGGTATTATTAAGTATTTATCCGGGTGGTAGTGCTTTGGGATGTTTGGACATGAAGAGTCACCGTAGATGTTCTGGCATTCTTCAATTTCTCACTGTTTGCTTGCATTGGCATTGTTCTTCAGGGCTTTAAATGGTCCTCTTTTATTATATTTCCTTCTTACATATTATGATCCTACTACATACAGCTGCTGCTTTCACATCTGTTATGTTCAGTAATTTTCATAGTTCTCATTTGAGAATCACTAATTACTGTTGTTCTTAAGATTGGCGGCCATATAAATATTTTAAATAAACAAACAAATAAATAAATATAATAGAGATCAGAAGGCTAATGCTGAAACAATAGTCTTAAAATGCCAGCAGGTATCATTTAAACGGCTTCTTAGTATGAATTTCAGAATATCTGCAATAACAGAACCTTGAATTATACAATGCTACATTAAAGATAATTTTAATACTTCCTGTCATATTATACACTTAAAAATTAAAATGCCACTGTTACGTACCTATGAAACACAACAGGATGCATTAATTTACATATTTTTTCTCAGTTAATAGAACTTTTCAAAGAAACAGGCTTGTCCCTGGGATACAGCAATTAAAGCATTTCTCACAGGCTTCATAGCCTAGGGGTTATGTTTATAGCTTAACAAATTATTTTCACTATTAAACTTCCACTCTGGGCATATGGAAGTGCTGACTGAAATAAAGGCCTGATGAGAATTTTTCCAGAAGCTTGGGCTTCACTCAAGCAATAAGGAAGATGCTGGGAACAATTAGAGCCCTGCAAATGTTTAGTCATAGCAACAAAGATTGCACGGGCCACTAAAATGTGGTACAATATTAACAATGGTTTCAGTACATTTCCTTTAAATTGATTACATTGATCCTCAAAGTCTTGGCAAAGTTAGGAAGCAGTTTATACTTAGATGAAACAAGCAAGTAGAAAGAGAATATGAGAAATCCAAAAAAACAGCCAGCTAAGCGGGACGATTTATGTAGCAAAAATGCTTTGGGCATTGGAGATTTGCAACATGCATCAAATTTAAATGGCATTTAGTCGAATAGAAAAGAGTGAATATAGATGGAGTGAGGAGAGAATTAAATCCAGAAATTGAAATTGCTCCCATAAGCAATCTATTACTTTAAAAAAATACATTTTTATTAAATGAAGTTCTGGAGACAAGAATTCATGTGTGGAGTAGCCCTATAAATTCTATGCAAATGTCAAAAAAAGAAAGGTAGATGTTATAAATAGAGATCATTGGAGAGCTAGTTCATGTCACTGCAGCTTACACTAATGTTCTAGTATGTTCCACCAATCTGTAGATTTTTTAAAAATCTGCAATTCCTACTATAGAGATTAAGAATGCATTTTCCTCACAAGTTATATATCACTTAACCTTGTGGCTTAGTGATGCATAACCAGTGGGAAAAATGCATTCTTAATGTGACAATGAGAAGTGCCAACAACAGATATCTGTTTATGCTGCCACAGTGGGCATTATTATATATATTGCTATGATAAGAAAAGCAAAGTGTTCCAGAGTGTCTAAATTTGGCACAATTGAAGAAACTGTCCTGGGGCTAAATGAAAATGGCAGTTGGTAGATTCCATCCCTTCCTATCCCAGTCCACTGTCCGAGCAGCTGCTTCATTTTTCACAACAATAATGTCTATCCTGAATTCTATGCATTTTTAGTATGTGCCCAAGATCAGGGGTCCCTAACTCCTGAGTTGTGGATCAACAAGCGAGTGAAGCCCAATTTTCACATGTGCGGGATCCAGGCAGCGCATGAAACCACAGCCTCTGGTTCACAGAAAAACACCCTCTACAGATATGGGCCCTGGAGACCAAAAGGTTGTTCTAGATTACTTTCTTGATCCTGCAATTTAATGAAACCTAGCACAGCTCAAATACATAACAGATCCCATCCACTGTTGCCATTCATGCTACAGTGTTTATTTGGGTAGATCATACTACTTTATGGTTATTTTTAAAAAGTTAAATGGATATTGCTTTTTCATCCTTTCTAATTTAAACTGTTCCACTTCCATTTTTTAGTTGCTAGTTTACTTTAGCTCTTGGTATTTATTGTTTTTTTTGCAAATCTAGTTTACATAGTTTCCTCCTTTCCAGTCTTTTTTTTTTTTTTTTTTTTTTTGGTATATAGTCCACCCTGAGTTTCCGGAAAAAGGCGGCATATAAATTGAACTAATAATAATAATAATAATAATAATAATAATAATAATAATAATAATAATAATAATAATAATAATAATAATAATAATAATGGTATACCTTGGCTTTTATTATTAGCATGAACTGTATTGATTGCTGAACTTGTAGACAAATTTAGACAAATGTAGACAGTACTATTTCCATGAATTTGAAAAAAAAAATTGCTACTGTCTTTGAAATCCCTAGTATCAAAATCATCATGGAACAATTTCTCTACTATATCATATCTACTGTATTTCTACTCCTCACAGGATTGAAATCCCGTAAGCTAACTGGAAAACAGCTAATCACTTAACATCTACCAGCTTAACCTCGAGAATGCCTACCCTGTATCAGTGTTGAAATTCTGTCTATGTTCATTCTGTTCTGATATGCAAACGATTAAACATGTTGTACAAGATTTCCCATGATGTGCATTCTCTCTAGAAGATCTGCATGAAGCAATGCATCATGAATTGGACATACAGTTATGATGCCATTGCCAAGCCCCCATACAGGTTTTACTTACAATTACAGGGACCGTGTATATATATTTATTTCTCTTTTTCATGTTCTCATCGTACGCTAAATAAATAATAAATCTACTGTAACAGAAACTTTACTGGCTATATCTAGGTATCTAAAACTTCCTTTGTAAATAAAATGTACTGCCTATGAAATGTACTCCATCACTGAATTTCTCCACCAGTGACCTTTGGGCAGAGGATTCTAGTAAGTTATTTGTTTTGTTTTGCACTTTTAGAGCAGCCATTTGGGATTCTTACAAAGAAAGGTCTGAGGGCATTCTTTCATTTAGCCTTCATTTTAACCACTTGCACTTGATGTGGCCACTGCTTCTAGTTAAAAAATAGGTTGGAGATTTTGGGCGAATCATTTTCACATAAACATATAGCAGATAACATCATTAAACATTAAAATTAGGATTCATTTTAACCACTTGCACTTGATGTGGCCACTGCTTCTAGTTAAAAAATAGGTTGGAGATTTTGGGCGAATCATTTTCACATAAACATATAGCAGATAACATCATTAAACATTAAAATTAGGAAAATATGGAGATATTGAAACTTTGTGTTTCCCATTCCATCCCATTCCATTGGCTATTTGATTCCAAAATAATTCTGAACAGCTGACATATTGTAATTAAAAAGGAGAGAGAGGGAAGGGAGGAGGGAACGAGAGAGAGAGATCAATAAAGGAGCATATTTGTAGCTCAGGTTTGAACGAGAGAGAGAAAGAGAGATGAATGTATGCCTAGATGAAATCATCATATATACTGCATTACCAAAGAAAATATACCAAAGGCCTCAAAAACGTACTCACAGCATGGCAGAAAAAGACTTGAGACAGACCACAGTTCCTTCAACAAAGCAGGTGTACTTTTGTGGTGCCATTTAATGACATTGTTTAGTTGAGGTACTCTGAAGTGCCCCCCCCCCCGTCCTTACTAGATGGGCAGAAACCATTCAATAACAAAGTGCAAGTAATTGCATGAAAATAAGCAGATTTTAAACAATGGCATTCAATGAATATTTTAGCATAATATGAAAGATATCTGTATCTAGCCCAAAATTTCAAACATTTGTTGATATTTGCAGAGGATTTAAACAATTAAAAAATACCACTTTGTAATAGGAAATTCCATACCAAAATAATTAGAAATAAAATAATTAGAAACAGTGCAAAAGTTTCAATAAATTTCTCACTGATGTCCAGTGTACCACGAAAATACATTTATTTAAAGGAACATGCAGAATTATTATTATAAATAAATAAATAAATAATTTCTATTAATTAATAAAAATAATAAAATAGATGCAAAACTATACTAGTTGATTTGTCTATTGTTAAAGTAATGTTAACTTCCATTTGGACGCTTAGGAAATGATCTAACAACTAAAGCTGTATGATACCAGCGTGTCTTCATAATCCAGATAACACACTGGCATTTATGCCCTGCTGCCTTAAGAATAGAGTGTCTGGTCACAGACAAAGCAGTGGTGGGTTTCAAAATTTTTTACTACTGGTTGGGTGGGTGTGGCTTGGTGGGCGTGGGAAGGGCAGGATATTGTAAAATCTCCATTCCTTCCCCAATCCAGGGCAAGGTTACTGCAAAATCCCCATTTCATCCCAATCAGCTGGGACTTGGGAGGCAGAGAACAGATGGGTGCGGGGCCAGTCAGAATTTTTACTACCGGTTCTCCAAACTACTCAAAATTTCCGCTACCGGTTCTCCAGAACTGGTCAGAACCTGTTGAAATCCACCTCTGGGACAAAGTGTCTCTAAAGATCATTGCCAGACCCATACCTGTTTTCCATCCCCAAATCCAAGAAGACAGATGTTAGAGAGGGTAGCAGTTGGAACTTACTAAATTTGTATTTAAAGCATTTTAGAAGATTATATAAATGCTCAATAGGACAATCCCAGGTTGTTGTTATTTAAAATTAAAAAATGAAATAAAATGGAGTAATATATATGTATGTATGTATGTATTTCTCTTTAGCCAGGTTCTTCCTACGTAAACCAAGATTTTTATGCAGCTCTAGTTCAGTGAAATCCCAATCCACTAGTTTCTAGGCTTTTTTTGAAACTAGTGGATTGGGATTTCACTGAACTAGGACTGCATAAAAATCTTGGTTTACGTAGAAAGAACCTGGCTAAAGAGAAATACACATAAAGGCCTACAAAAAGAAAAGAAAAGAAAACATATATATATATATATGTGTCATATAGTCTCTCACTAGGCAGCATAGGGCAGCATAGGGCCTGCTGGCTGCCAGAAGAAAAAAGCCCAGAATCAAGTGGATGTGACTCCACTGAGCTAGGGCTGTAGAAAAATCTTGGTTACGTAGGAAAAACCTGGCTAAAAAAACAACAATATATATATATATATATATATACATATTCTCAGGTTTTCGCGGGTGTTTGTATGTAGGTCTTTGGTTATTCGGGTCTTCTCCCACGTAAAATTGGAAGTGTCTTGGCGACGTTTCCTGGAAGCACAAAGCCAAGAACACCAGCCTGAAGATGACGAATGAGACTTCGTCGAAACGTCGCCAAGACACTTCCAATTTTATGTGGGAGAAGACCCGAATAACCAAAGACCTACATATATATATATATATATATATATATATATATATATATATATATATATATATATATATACATACATATATACATACATACATACATACATACATACATATATATATATTCTTCTTAAGTTTAAGTTTGTAATGATGCAGGAAAACACCCGAGATTTTAATTTTTTGCATATATATATTTGTTTATGTAAGTTTTCACGGGTATATATGTGTGTACAGTATATATGTGTGTACAGGAAGAAAACCGAGATATTAACTGTATACACACACACACACACACACACACACACACACACATATATATATATACATATACTTTACAATTAATTACCTTCAATCAGAGGGATTCCTGACATAGTGATAAGGACCATTTCTTTTAACATCAATCTATTCAAATAACTTACTTAATTCTAGGACACTGGACTTCAGTACTGAGGTCTAAAGGTTTCCTTTTAAAGTTGAGGCCCTGTTCCAGATCAGACTGCAAACAGATGATTTATGACTGAAGAAGATAAATTCTGATAAAAACTATATTTTCCTGATCTTTTTTTTCAAAGAGAATGGAACAGTAAGTACCTATTGATCTTCCTCAAACACTAAGGTGACCAGACGTCCCGCTTTTGAGCAATTTGTCCCGCGTCCCATGGCGTTTTAAAAAAGTCCCGATTTTTCATTCTGCCTCCTGAATCCCCGCTGATGGCTAGAGGGAAAAAAAACTCTTTAAACTCTTGCCGCGGGGCTTCAAAGGGCCGACCTACAGCTGATCAGTGTTAAAAAAAAAATGAATAGACCCATGCCTGCAAAAATAGAAAAAACAGCCCCTGTTAACAGCTTCCGCTAGGTTAATTAGCTGCAAAAAGCTGCAAAAAGTTCCTGGAGCAGATTCCCCCCCCCCCCAGCTATACTGAAAACAAAGGCGAAAGCGAAACTAAACCTGCAACATGACAAAATGAGGCAGAGAGAAATTTCTTTCTTTTTCTTTTTCCTCACCAAAAAAGGTAGGTACAAAACTGCAAACAATGGGAAATTTTGGGCAAAAGAGGAGAGTTCAAGATTTTAAAACACAAAAGGAAAAAAAGCTCTATTTAACTAGGGAATTGTAATAATTGAGATACTATTAATAATTGTATATTGTGTTGAAAGCAGAAAGTTGTGGTTTGGAGGAATATATGGGGGAAATTATTTGGTTTATTATTATTGGTAAATATAATTAATTGATTTGTAAGAAATTGGATTGCATGGAAATAATTGGAATATTCATGTTCATATTGATTAATATACAAAAAAGATAGTTATATAACTAATTGATTTATATTAAAATGTTGAATTTGTATTAAGCAACTGTATTACATAATTACATAATTAACCAATGTGAGGATGGATATAAAAATAGATGACAATGGGAAGGGGTATAATATAGAATAGAAGGGAAAATTTGAATTTGATTAAGATTAGAGATGAGGATGAAGGGTAATATTGTTTTTTTTAAAAAAATAGATGAGGAATAAATATGGCAAAAAGGAAATATAGAAATTGTAAATTTAATTGAAATGACTAAACGCTGTTTAAATTTGTGAACCAGCCAAATATTCTGTTCAAAGAAAATACATTGCATGTTTGTATGTGTGTTTCTAATTATTGCTATTTATTCATATTTGTTCTCTTTTATTCTTTAAAGTTTAACAATTCATTCTTAATCTTAATATCTTTATATTTGCTTGGGGTTGGCTTTCTTCCCTTTCATCTTTTTTATTGTACAGCAATCTTTCTCCTCAAACCTACCACCACTCTCTTTTCTTTCTTTCTTACTTTCTCTTCCCCCCACCCTCTTTTTCTCCTCCCTACTTCCTCTTCCTTTCTTCTTCTCCTCCTCTCTTCCTCCCTCTCTTACCCTCACTCCTACTCTAATTTCCATTCCTTCATCCCTCTCTATTGCTGTATCCTTTAATACATATGGACTACTCAGAGGGCTGAAAAAGTTATTTTTGACTGGTCCTCACACTTTTGACCAGTCCTCGAATTTATGACTGTCCTCACATTTTACATTTTTGCCCTATCTTGTCATCATGGTGAAGAGAAGCAGTTGTGAAATGAGTGACATGGTTGTTAAGAATGCTGCACGGGCATAAATGTGAGGATGGTCATAAGTGTGAGGACCAGTCAAAAGTGCGAGGACCTGTCAGAAATGACTTTTTTTAGCCCTCTGGTTAGTCCTTTTGTGCATATGGACTACTCAGAAGGCTGAAAAAGTTATTTTTGACTGGTCCTCACACTTTTGACCAGTCCTCGAACTTACGACTGTCCTCACATTTTACGTTTTTGCCCTATCTTGTCACCATGGTGAAGAGAAGCAGTTGTGAAATGAGTGACATGGTTGTTAAGAATACTGCACGGGCATAAATGTGAGGATGGTCATAAGTGTGAGGACCAGTCAAAAGTGTGAGGACCTGTCAGAAATGACTTTTCAGCCCTCTGAGTAGTCCCTATACACATAGCCATGGCCACCCGGTCACATGACCAGCTAGCCACGCCCACCCAGTCACATGGCCTCCAAGCCACGCCCACACAATAAGTCACGCCCACAATGGTGTCCTTCTTACCAATGTTAAAATCTGTTCACCTTACCCTATACGCATAGCCATGGCCACCCGGTCACATGACCAGCTAGCCACACCCACCCAGTCACATGACCAGCTAGCCACACCCACCCAGTCACATGACCAGCTAGCCACACCCACAAAATAAGCCACGCCCACAATGTCCCTCTTTACCAATGTTAAAATCTGGTCACCTTATCAAACACATATCTTTTGCAAACAGAACTTTTTGCTGTTCTGATTTAACAATGTTACAGCTAAGCACCATATTATAAAATAAAAAATATTTTGCAAAATGTATTACAGGTGAGTCTTACTGGCCCTATAACATTTAGCAGCTTATGTCTTTTTAAAATCAAAACTGTTTTATGTGCAGACTAAGAAACCTGGAAGTCTTTTATTCATGCTCAAAGAACAAAAGTAAAGGAAATGTGGTTCAAAACCAAGATGTTGGAAGAGAAGATAGCTTTAAGGCTTAAGCATAAACTACACAAATGCACATTTTATATACACACATACTATATAGCCACGGAAGCATTAAAAACTGGCTATTTATCAAGGAAGCTTTATTCTGTGAACTGTATTTGTCCTGAACCAAAAAATGTCCTTGAAATAACTATCTGAAGAAAATGTAATATAAAAGGACAAATAAAAGTTTGGATTTGAGAATCTTAAGAAAATGTAGATTAATTTCAAAAAGGGATTTTTTAAAAAGTAAGAACTTTGTAAAGAGAATTTATATGCTGTTTCGAGAGACACATTTTTCTTTCCCTTCCTCCTATATACCATGCTGTCACCCCCATATATATTACCTCAGGAATTCTGGGTTACCTCAAACTCTGAGTATGTTCAGCCTGGCAGCCAAAGAAGTCATGTTGAGGGATGCAAAGTATAATAATGTCAGAGTCCTGGAATTATATATAATGCATACCCATGTTTCTCTGAAAATAAGACCGGGTCGTATATCAATTTTTGCTCCAAAAGATACATTAGGACTTATTTTCAGAGAAATACTGTACTAAATGTGCCTGGCGATCTTAATTGGGGCTTATTTTTGGGATAAGGCTTATATTACTGAAAAATCATGTAGGGCTTATTTTCCAGTTAGGGTCTTATTTTGGGGGAAAACACTGTATGTGGAAAGAAAATGAAGCAGTTTCATTATCTGATGGCCCTCATGACAGTCCAAGTTGGATTTGGATAGTAAATAATAAATGCATTGAGGAAAGTAAAGCAAATAAAAAAATGTATTTTAGGCATTTTATGCAATGGTTAGTAGCAAGTTTAGGATAGGTTTCCAGTCAGGATTCTGGATTAAAAAGAAGTAGATATTCTGCTGGCAGTGGATCCATGACACAATTGATACTGCCTGAAATGAATATTTTTCATATTTGGCTTTCTAAGAATAAAAAAAAATCCATAGTGACCAGGAGGTATTTATTCTGTAAACTCACTGAGAAGGCTAAAGGATGCTTTTAATGTAATTTCTGTCATTCTCTCACTTCTCCCTCACTCTCCCCTGAAAATCTTGCTTTACTCCAGTTTGACCTTGAGCGTTTTTCTGTAGATTTTCAGTTTAAAAGCCAATGCAGAAATATACAAAATAGGAAATCTGCTCTGAAAATAAAAATTTAGCTGAAAAGACAGTTTTCTATCTCCCACTCAGGAGTCATAACTGGCATACTGTAAAAGAAGTAGGTTATGCTCCTTCCTAGTTTCAGGAACTACAACTATGAATCTTATCATATGGTCAGTTCTGCAATTCCTCATTAAGTGTCTGGAGTGATATATGGGGAAGAAAGAGCTGTAGTAAAATAAAAGTCCAGCCAAATCTTGAGAAACCTTGAGAAACTATATTCTATTGTATTTCTCTGAGTGAACCCTGATCATGGGAGCCTGAACTGTGAGGTAGAATGTGGAAAAAATTCTTAAAATAAAACATCAAAATCACTGGTGAGAAAGCTTTTTGTTTAGCAGAATAGTTAATTCATTCTGCGACATTTCTATTTCCTGTCATTTAATTTACACACTATTGTCAGAACTTAGAAATGCTGATAAAAGAGAAATGAATTAGCATATTTAACATCCTACTCTGATATTTACCCAGAGAGTACAGATTTATGTGATTTGCAAAACAGTTTTTTTTTTTTTTTTTTTTTTTTTTTTTACTGGTAGACATAGAAGTTGCTGCTATTATCTTCTCACAAATCCCAGGAGCCTTCATGGCTGATTGCACTCATGACTAATTAGAATTATGATTTTCATAGATGCCTCCAGACCTCACTCTGTCATCAGAATGTAGAAGCAAATATACCATTTCTATGTTATCATCCTAATGAATATTCTTATTGGAGATTTTAATGACTTTTTAATCCCTGTGTTATTATAAGCATTATTCAAGATATCATAAATGAATGTACTTAAATAAAATACGCCATCTCCTCTCCAAAGCATAGAAAATTATACTAAAATTAGTTGAAGGCT
Source organism: Arizona elegans (assembly GCA_022577455.1). Classification (NCBI taxonomy): domain Eukaryota; kingdom Metazoa; phylum Chordata; class Lepidosauria; order Squamata; family Colubridae; genus Arizona; species Arizona elegans. The sequence continues at coordinate 20,539,842 of JAKOOJ010000004.1, forward strand.
ATGGCTTTGCAGTGAGGACATTTCTTAGTGCATAAACTGAATACAGACCACAAGCTTTCAAAGTCGTAGCTGGGTGTGTTTGGGGGGAGGGGATGGAATTTGGAGAGGTATCATCTATTTTCTCTGCTTATTGCTTTATACTGGATTGTCAACAACAATCAGGTCACTGACTGTATAGTGGAGAAAATAAATACAGCAAATAAAATGGAGGCTGCATGGTTTTCCTGAACCTTTTAGATGTGACCAGTTTATTTGTCTAATTCTATCTGACCCAAATTGACTCTTCTGCCCCCAGACGGGGCCCCTACAGTCTCATCTAAACCAAAGAATAGAAGACTTCTCATCAACTGAGAGAACAATTGAAGGGCAGCCTTTTAAAAGTACGGCACAATAGCAAGCTGAGAAATTCCGAGATTGATATTTAAACAACCTTATTACCTCAACACTCCATCTTCCTTTAATCCTTCTAAAAGGAAGGATTAAGCTGCTTTGCTTAACAATAAAAATAACCCCAAGGACATCAACAAGGACTGTTTAATGTCTCCAAAATTGGCCAGTTATCAGATCTCTAATATTCTTGTCTTCTAGCACTCAACTTCTGTAAAAAAAAATCTTTGCTTTCTCATTGCTGAGGAGAGGAAGAACTCTCTCTTATTTGAAAAGAGCCCACCTTAGGCATGAAGGCTGCCTTTGGCTACTCACTTTTTCTCAACCCATCTCACCTCAAAAGAGTTGTTGTTGTAGGGACAACAGGATGAGGAGGGAATATTAGGTAGTTAGCTGCCTTGAGTTATTTATAAAAATAATAAAGGCAGTATTTTTTTAAAAATCTAAAAAATCCTCCTAAAGTAAACATCATCAGCATGGTTATTCCCCTCAGAGTTGAGTTCTGTATTTTTCAATTTTTCACAAGTGTACTGTGGTATGATCATCAGCTACCTAAAAAACATAATTTTGTAATACCACTATTTAGAGCCAAATTTATTTATTTTATTCAGGTGAGCTTTATCTTATCACAATCAAAGTGACTTTTAGCGGAATGAGATCAGGAAGAATTTAAAAGAAATCAAATGCAAATATGACAATATTTGATTAAATTAAAGATTACAGTAAGTGTTAAAAGTAAAAGAAGGCAAAATAATGTTGCTTTACTTGACAAGGTAACAATAAATCTTTTTTTTCTTTATAGTGTTCTAGATCTTTTGCTGACACCAGGATTTAAAAAATGTTTTATGGATTTGCTGATAGATTAAGGACAAGATATGGGATGAAGAAATAATTAATTGTATGTGGGATAAAGAGTTATAATTTTTTTTCTACTACCAGGCTTCAATACTTACTTCGGTGAAAGAATGGATTGGTTTGAGGAACAAAAGACTATTGACCTTGGATAAGGTGACCAAACGTCCCGCTTTTGGCGGGACAGTCCTGATTTTTAGCAATTTGTCCCGCGTTCTGCGGCGTTTTTAAAAAGTCCCGATTTTTCATTCTGCCTCCTTTCCTCTAGCTGATGGCTAGAGGGAAAAAACCTGTTTAAACTTTTGCCGCGGGGCTTCAAAGGGCCGCCCTACAGCTGTTCTGTGTTAAAAGAAAACAAATGAGTAGACCAATGCCTGCAAAAATAGAAAAAACAGCCCCTTACAGCTTCCATGTAGGTTAATTAGCACGTTGATTAGCTCGGCTTCCCCACTCTCAGTTGATTTGCTCTCAGCTGTTTTGCGCGGGGCTCTTGCTGCTTGCTAAATTGCTCAAGGAGATTTTTTTTCTCCTTTTGAGCTTGGTTTTGAGCAAACCAAGCTCAAAACGAAACTGAAAGTGAAACTGGCTGTTGGCTTGTTTGCTGCAACGTTGGAAAATTACGCAGCAGATTTCTTTTCTTTTTCCTCACCAAAAAAGGTAGGTGCAAACAATGGGAAATTTAGGGCAAAAGAGGAGAGTTCAAGATTTTAAAACACAAAAGAAAAAAAGCTCTATTTAACTAGGGAATTGTAATAATTGAGATACTATTAATTGTATATTGTGTTGAAAGCAGAAATGGTTAAGTTGTGGTTTGGAGGAATATATGGGGGAAATTATTTGGTTTATTATTATTGGTAAATATAATTAATTGATTTTTAAGAAATTGGATTGCATGGAAATAATTGGAATATTCATGTTCATATTGATTAATATACAAAAAAGGTAGTTATATAACTAATTGATTTATATTAAAATGTTGAATTTATATTAAATAACTGTAATATTACATAATTAACCAATGTGAGGATGGATATAAAAATAGATGACAATGGGAAGGGGTATAATATAGAATAGAAGGGAAAAATTGAATTTGATTAAGATTAGAGATGAGGATGAAGGCTAATATTGTTTTTTTTAAAAAAAATAGATGAGGAATAAATATGGCAAAAAGGAAATATAGAAATTGTAAATTTAATTGAAATGACTAAACACTGTTTACATTTGTGAACCAGCCAAATATTCTGTTCAAAGAAAATACATTGTATGTTTGTATATGTGTTTCTAATTATTGCTATTTATTCATATTTGTTCTCTTTTATTCTTTAAAGTTTAACAATTCATTCTTAATCTTAATATCTTAATATTTGTTTGGGGTTGGCTTTCTTCCCTTTCATCTTTTTTATTGTACAGCAATCTTTCTCCTCAAACCTACCACCTCTCTCTTTTCTTTCCTTCTTACTTTCTCTTCCCCCCACCCTCTTCTTCTCCTCACCACTTCCTCTTCCTTTCTCCTTCTCTCTTCTTCCCTCTCTTACCCTCACTCCTACTCTAATTTCCCCTTCGCTTCCTTCATCCCTCTCTATTGCTGTATCCTTTTATGTATATGGATTACTCAGAGGGCTGAAAAAGTTATTTTTGACTGGTCCTCGCACTTTTGACCAGTCCTCGAACTTAAGACTGTCCTCACATTTTACATTTTTTGCCCTATCTTATCACCATGGTGAAGAGAAGCAGTTGTGAAATGAGTGACATGGTTGTTAGGAATGCTGCACGGGCATAAATGTGAGGATGGTCATAAGTGTGAGGACCAGTCAAAAGTGCGAGGACCTGTCAGAAATGACTTTTTTCAGCCCTCTGGTTAGTCCTTTTGTGCATATGGACTACTCAGAGGGCTGAAAAAAGTTATTTTTGACTGGTCCTCGCACTTTTGACCAGTCCTCAAACTTACAACTGTCCTCACATTTTACGTTTTTTGCCCTATCTTATCACCATGGTGAAGAGAAGCAGTTGTGAAATGAGTGACATGGTTCTTAAGAATGCTGCACAGGCATAAATGTGAGGATGGTCATAAGTGTGAGGACCAGTCAAAAGTGCAAGGAGCTGTCAGAAATGACTTTGGACTACTCAGAGGGCTGAAAAAGTTATTTTTGATTGGTCCTCGCACTTTTGACCAGTCCTCAAACTTATGACTGTCCTCACATTTTACATTTTTTGCCCTATCTTATCACCATGGTGAAGAGAAGCAGTTGTGAAATGAGTGACATGGTTATTAAGAATGCTGCACGGTCATAAATGTGAGGATGGTCATAAGTGTGAGGACCAGTCAAAAGTGCGAGGACCTGTCAGATATGACTTTTTTCAGCCCTCTGAGTAGTCCCTATACACATAGCCATGGCCACCCGGTCACATGACCAGCTAGCCACGCCCACCCAGTCACATGGCATCCAAGCCACACCCACGAAATAAGGCACGCCCACAATGGTGTCCCTCTTTACCAATGTTAAAATCTGGTCACCTTAACCTTGGAGGGACGTGATCTCCAACTAGGTCGGCATGCTTTTTTATGGTATTGAAAAAACAAAATACATAGCTATTTCAAAAGACATTACATTAGGAATGCACTGTTATTAGTATGGGAGAAAATTAAAGAACAACACTATTTGAAAATACTGGTTTGGTTCTCCACAATGGAGGCACTGATTTATCCAAATGTTATTGATATGGAGAATGTTACCAGATATTGTCACGGGTAAATGCCTTATTCTCGAATGGAGGAAATGTATGTTCATAGAATATCAAGGGTTAATTATTCTTCCTTTCTTAATGTATTCATATGTAACCACTCCTATCTCTAACCCCGCCTTATTGATATAAAAGGAGATACATGCTCCTCCTCCTTGCTTCTATCTGCAATCATCCAGAGAATATAGAATGCCTACTGTAAATAAATAATATTTTGTTTGAATACTATATTTCTGAATCCTTTATTGAGTCCGATCCTCGAATTACTGCAACAAACTGGTAGCAGAGGATGGTTGCCTGACTCAATAAGAAACAGACATGACAAAGAAAGAAAACTCCAGAAACAAAAGAGAAAGACCCAACACCAGGGCACACAACAAAGAAATGGAAACAGATCAAGAAATGATCGATGAATCTACAACTATAATGACAAGAGAATCTGAAAACTCCACTACAGACAACGAAGAGGTAATCGATGAACCTGACGACCAAGAAGTGAGCGAGATAGAAAACAACGCCCTCAGATCAGAGATACTAAGACTTCTGAAAAGCCAAAAGGACGACAAAAATCTCATCGCGAACCTCCAAAACATCGTAAAAGATAGCGGAGCAGCGAGAGAAAATCACACCATCTCACCAGAATCTAAAGACCTCAAAATGGTAAGCGAATTACCTATATTTATTTATTTATTTATTTATTTATTTATTTATTTATTAAATTTATATACCGCCCTATTCCTAAGGGACTCAGGGTGGTGAACAGCGAACGAAAAAAATACATTTAATATATCCCAGTTTAAAATAAAATAAAAAAAAAAAAGCAATATAAAGGGAAAGTTAGGTCAGGCCGGCCTGCTGAAACAGGAATGTTTTGAGGGCACGGCGGAAAGTGTGCAGGTCCGGAATCTTCTGTATCTCTGGGGGGAGCTCGTTCCAAAGGGCAGGTGCCCCCACAGAAAAGGCTCTCCCCCTGCGGGCCGCCAGTCGACACTGTTTGGCTGACGGCACCCTGAGAAGCCACTCTCTATGGGAGCGTACTGGGCGGTGAGAGGCTATTGGTGGACGAAACTATAACCAAAAGAAAGACTAACGGTCCCGCGCAAAATTTTGAATGGCAGCCATCTTGGATTTGTCAGCCCGCAAAAATGGCTGACTCAGAACCAATCAGAATGCAGAGTTCAAAATGGCTGGTGCGAAAAGCTTTACACAGCACAAAAGATAAAAAAGAAAAATTCTATTCATCAGAAGAATCTGATACAGATACCGAAGAAACACCAACCGAACTACAAATCAAAACAGCTATGAAAACGCTTTTTGCAACTTTCGGTCCGAATCTAAAAATATCAAAGAAATCAACGAAAATACCAAAGCCAGCCAATCAGATAGCAAAGAAAAGACAATCAGCACAATCCGAAAGCGAAGAAACAGAAGCAAGCAAACAAGCGTTCCAACATCTATCCACTCCAACCCGAACGGCGAGAGTGCTAACGCCCGAACCCAGGGGACCTTGCAAGTACTCGCCCACATCGCAAACAATCCAGGGAGCCAGAGGCCTCAACCGAGACGACTACGATAGAAAGAAGCAAGCCCCGATCCCCATCTGGACACCTAAGGCTGAGCCAGAGAGCGAATCATCAGAAGAAGAACACTACGAGGGAGCTACAGCGGCGAGAACCTCTCCCGACAGCTTCAGGAACAAAATGAGCAACGCGCATGCGCAAATACACGCAGACGAATATAGAGACAATGAAGAACAGAGAGAACCATTCAGACTAATCGCAAGCATACCCACACCATTCTGCAATTATCAGCATTTACAAGATCATGGACAGCCTCCAGTTGTAAGTAATGCAACAAATAACATTGGGAACTTGCCTAGTGATTTTCCAAAATTGAGAATAGACGGTATTAATTTACAGGAATGGAGTCAACAGCTCCAGGTTGTTTTCTTAAAAGAGAATTTATTGTTTTTCATAACTAACCCTCCCAAAAAACCATGGACTCTAAAACTGGACTGCCTACACCACAGAGCATTCTATTTACTAATATCTAGTATATCTCCTGCTATATATCATAGTATTAAGCATAATCTGACTGTCTCAGAAATAATTCATTGTATGTTTAAATTGTTTCATAGTGAAAGTTTAGCAACTACAACAAGAATGTCTAAAAATTTCTTCTCAGCCAGGATAAAACCTGGAACCACTGTAAGTGAACATTTACTATCACTAAACACAACTAGAGCAGAGCTTCATTTAAGGGGAGAAATAATATCTGATCAGACAATGAAAAGCGTTATCATTAATTCATTAGACTCATCATGGGATAATTACATATCACATTTGGACACAATTAATTTAGGATATCTATCTATAGAGAGTTTATCAAATAGACTAATAGCTGAAGATAATTTGAGAAGAAGCCGCTACAGCACACACAAAGAACACAGACAGACCAAAAGGGTAGTATTTCAAGACAGGCATCAAGAACCAATTGAACGATATAATTGTAGATCCAAAGAACATTATAGAAGAGATTGTCCAAAATTTCTTAGAGAAAGACAAAACCATGACAATAGAAACAGATACCATAACAGACAATCATCTATTGACAGATACAGGTATAGAAACTCACCAAATTTTAGAGAACGTAGAGGGGGCAGAGATAACTCAAGAGAGAGAAAGTCTGGATCATTAAATGGATTAGATAAGTATACCATAACCAAAAATCAAAACTCAAAAGATAATGCCTGGCTCATTGATTCTGGGGCAACAAATCACACAACACATGATAAGAAAATATTATCTTCCTTCATAGAAGATAAATTTGTAATTAAAGTAGCTAATCAAGAAGAAGTTCAAGTCATTGGAAGAGGAAGTGTAAATTTACCCGGTCTAGGGAAAATAGAGGGGGTTTTATTAATACCCGAAATACCCCATAACATTCTTAGTGCAATAAAGTTAAGCAGAGACTCTAACATAAATATAGTGTTCTCAAAAGGAAAAGCAACTCTAGAGAAAAACAAAACAAACTTAGGTAATGTAGTTATCAAAGGAGATCTACCATACTTAGTCACAGAAGAAAGATGGCTACACAACATTGATTCAAACATGGAAAATGACACTAGCATAGAAAATGAAAATGACAATGACAGTAACAATGAGGAACATGAAACAAATCATAACCATGAAACCACATCTGTTAACGATACATATAATAACAAAAGACCAATAATTGGAAAACCAATCCATGATGAATGTGCACATATATTACATAGAAGATTAGGACATGCTAGTTTTCCTGTAATACAAAAAATGATTGAACATGCTGAAGGTGTTAAAATAAAAGATTGTAAAAATTATTTGGAATGTTCAGTATGTAAGTCCTCAAAACTCAGAACTAAATCCAGGCCAAAAAAGGCAATAAGATCATCAAATCATATTTTTAACTTGGTACATATGGACCTAGTTGGTCCATTGACCCCATCAATTACATACAAAAAAACGATACTTTCTTACTATTGTAGACGACTATAGTCGTTATGGCTTTGTCTATACTTTAAGACACAAAGATGAAACATTTCAAAAGTTTAAAGAATTTTATAAACATGTGGAAACACAACACAATGTAAAAATAAAGCAAATCATGACAGACAGGGGATCTGAATTCATGTCAAAAGAATTCTACCAATGGCTAAAAGACAAAGGAATGTTACACTTCACCTCTAGCCCTTTCTCTGCATTTCAAAATGGAGTAGTAGAACGAAAGAACTCGACACTACAAACCATGATTAGATGTACATTAGAAGATGCTGGTTTAGGCAAACAATTCTGGTCAGAAGCTCTATTATATTCCAATTATACTCTAAATAGAATTTGGTCTAGTGTCATAAACAAAACACCATATGAATTAATGTATAATTAAAAACCCAAGATAGCCCACATGCATGTATTTGGAGTTACAGCAGACGTACATATACCAAAACAATTGAGACGTAAGGGGGATAATGTATCTAAAAGGCTCAGATTCATGGGATATGAAACAGGCACAAAGGGATACAGATTTATTGACAATAACAATAAATTCGTAATTTCTAGGACAGCTGTATTTCACGAACAGGACAATTGGTCTAAGATACATCTTAATGAGATATTTCCAACTACAAAACCAGACAGTGAAAATCAAAATAAGACAGAAAGTGAGGAACATAACCACAGTACACAGAAGAGCAACAATAAAACATGGATAGGAAACTGTCCCAAGATCAAAACAGATTCATTAACAAAAAAGGAAGCAAGATACTTGCACGATAATGATAGCAGACCAGAAAGAATAATTAGATGTAACAGGAACCAAGTACCAAATAAATATAAGGATTACATAATGCACATAAATGATGATACATCAACACCCAGTACATATGAGGAAGTATTAAAACTCCCCACAGAAGAAAGAAAAAAAATGGGAATTAGCCATGGCCAAAGAAATGGACAGTTTGCGAGAACTAAATGTATTTACCCCAAAACCAGCACCAAAAGACAAAACAATTATTGGCACTAGGTGGATATTTAAAATTAAAAATCTGGAAGAAGGCAACACATTATATAAAGCAAGATTAGTTGCACAGGGCTACGCTCAAAAGTATCCTGAGGATTACACCGACACATATTCTCCCACTGTAAGAACTGAAAGTGTTAAGACAGCTTTAGTAATAGCATCAGCCCTTAACCTTGAAGTCTTTCAATATGATATACAAACTGCATACCTACATGCAAAACTTGATAAAGAAATATATGTAAGAGCTCCTCATTGCCAAAACACAAATAGAAATGAAACTTGGTTATTGAACAAAAGTTTGTATGGATTAAAGCAATCTGGCAAACGTTGGTATGAATGTTTGGTCAACGTACTCAAAGCTATGAACTTCAATGCCACAACTGCAGACAATTGTTTCTTTGTTAGAAGGGATGGTGATTCACTAGAATTTGTGTTAATTTATGTGGATGACATTTTGTATATTGGCAAATATAAAGAAAAAAGAGATACATTTGTAACAAAGTTAAATGAACACTTTTCTTTAAAATCATTAGGTAAAGTAAATAAATATCTTGGAGTTCAAATTAGTAAGACTAAAAAAGGATTTAGATTGTCTCAGAAAGACAAGATTATAGAACTCTTGAACAAATGTAATATGAGTGATGCAAAGCCTTGTGATACTCCAATGCAAGCTGATTTTTTAAGAAACATGAATGAATCATTTTTTTTTATTTATTTATATGCCGCCCTTCTCCGGAGACTCAGGGCGGCTTACAATGCGTTAAGCAATAGCCTTCATTCTTTTGTATATTTTTATACAAAGTCAGCTTATTGCCCCCACAAACTGGGTCCTCATTTCACCTACCTTAGAAAGGATGGAAGGCTGAGTCAACCTTGAGCCTTGGAGTGATTCGAACCAGCAGAAATTGCAGGCAGCTGTGTTAATGACAGGGTGCACCAAACCACTGTACTATCAAGGCTCTTAATAGTACAAGAATCATCTCCTGAGTTTAATGATAATACACTTTACAGATCAGTTATTGGTTCCCTCTTGTATATCTCTAATTGGACCAGACCCGATATTGCTCTACCCCTTAATTTATTATCAAGATATGTCAGTAAACCTTTAATGTATCATTGGGAAGCCATTAAACGAGTATTAAGGTATTTGAAACACAGCTTAGATTTCTGCCTACTATTAGAACCCAACGATGTTAAAGAGCCTATTCTCACTTGTTACGCTGATGCAGATTGGGCAGGTGACACTAAGTGCAGGAAAAGCACTTCCGGCTATGTATTCTTTCTTAACAATTGTCCAGTTTACTGGTATACTGGAAAGCAGGATCTTGCAGCTACATCAACGACTGAGGCAGAATATGTTTGTTTGTCAAAAGCCTCCAATAATCTTGTATGGTTCAATGATTTATTATCTGACGTTTGGAAGAGGCCTTCATTACCATTTGTTATACATGAAGATAACAAAGCTGCAATAGAGATATCTAGATCAGATGCTATTGGTCAGAGATCTAGACATATAGATATCAAATTCAAACATGTAAGACAATTATCTCAAGATGGATTCATTAAAACTATTCATTGCGAAACCACAGAACAAATAGCTGATATATTGACTAAGCCTTTACAATCTAAACAACATAAATATTTAACTTCAAAATTACAAATTTTATACTGTTCTGAATCTGAATGTAATTACTGTTGTATGTCGAATTGGCATTTAGAGGGGGATTTGTCACGGGTAAATGCCTTATTCTCGAATGGAGGAAATGTATGTTCATAGAATATCAAGAGTTAATTTATTCTTCCTTTCTTAATGTATTCATATGTAACCACTCCTACCTCTAACCCCGCCTTATTGATATAAAAGGAGATACATGCTCCTCCTCCTTGCTTCTATCTGCAATCATCCAGAGAATATAGAATGCCTACTGTAAATAAATAATATTTTGTTTGAATACTATATTTCTGAATCCTTTATTGAGTCCGATCCTCGAATTACTGCAACAGATATAAAGATATTTTAAATGAAAAGGGAGAACTTAAAACTAAGCAGAAATTGAGTGATCAAGGGATTGAGATAATATGGTGGTTATATGTGCAGATACAATCTAGATATGAGAAGGATATTAAAATGTATGATTTCTATAAAGAATTAACAGAATTAGACCAGATGTTAACAGGGACAGATGAAAAGTTAATAAAGAAAACATATAGCTATTGTTAAGTATTAAGATGGAAGATGAACAAGTAAAAGAGACAATGATAGTATGGACTAAAAATTTTGGTTATCTGATTGAGTTAAATAAATGGCAGAAACTATGGGATAGAAATTATAAATTAACAATGTCTACTGCATACAAAGAAAATCTTCATAATGGTTTATATATGGCATTTTCCGCCCTCAAGGTTAGCAAAGATGTTTAAGGATAAGTCTGCAACATGTTGGAAATGCCATCAGACATCTGGTTCATACTAACATGTGTGGTCAAAAAGCAAAAAAATATTGGAGAAAAATACATACACAGCCGGAAAAAATGATAAAATAGCATATTGATTTGAAACCAGAGACATTTTTGTTGGACATTTTACCAGACAAGTACAATAAAGGGAATGTATATTTGATTTTACATGTACTGACTGCAGCTATTTGCACAACAATGGAAAAGTGAAGATATCCCAACAAGTGAAAATGTGATTTAAAAAATACTAGAATCTGCAGAAATGACTAGGCTAATACTTATAATTAAGAAAAAGAAAGAAACTGAATATTTTTTGACTTGGAACTTATTTTATCAATGGTTAGCTGACAAAAACAGGAACTAGAAATAGGGAAATATATGGAAGGATCTGTAATATAAGGAAGGTATGTTAAATTGGTTTAACAAATACCATTGTTATTATTATTAATATTATAATTGATACTAATGTAATGAATCCTGTTGTAAACATTTTGACTTTTATTTCCTAAAACGGCTTAAACCAGACAACACACTGTTCAATTGAAATTGGAATTTTTATATGTTATAAAATAAAAAACTTGAAAAAAAGAGTTATAAATTGTTTATACTTATGATGAAGGTTGGAAGTACCTTTCCCTCCTTCCTTCCCTCCCTCCCCCCTCCCTCCCTCCCTCCTTCCTTCCTTCCTTCCTTTTTGTCCTGCACTTTTTATTTTTTTATCCTCTTCTTTCTCCAAGTTTAATTTGTAATAATTTTATATAGTAATTAATTTTTAAATAAAAATTATATTAAAAAGGAAATATTTTACTGTTATTGTCAAAGAATGCAGCAGCAGTCACCTCCCCTTTGTTTGCATTGATTTTGTTTTTACAGTTTTACAATGTTTTCAACTATTAGTTTTTATGAAACTCTATACCATGGCTATGTGTATAGGGACTACTCAGAGGGCTGAAAAAAGTCATTTTTGACAGGTCCTCGCACATTTGACTGGTCCTCACACTTATGATCATTCTCACATTTATGCCTGGGCAGCATTCTTAACAACCATGTCACTCATTTCACAACTGCTTCTCTTCACCATGATGACAAGATAGGGCAAAAATGTAAAATGTGAGGACAGTCGTAAGTTTGAGGACTGGTCAAAAGTGTGAGGACCAGTCAAAAATAACTTTTTCAGCCCTCTGAGTATTCCATATGCATTAAAGGATACAGCAATAGAGAGGGATGAAGGAAGGGAAATTAGAGTAGGAGTGAGGGTAAGAGAGGGAGGAAGAGAGGAGGAGAAGGAGAAAGAAAGAGGAAGTAGGGAGGAGAAGAAGGGGGGAAGAGAAAGTAAGAAGGAAAGAAAAGAGAGAGGTGGTAGGTTTGAGGAGAAAGATTGCTGTACAATAAAAAAGATGAAAGGGAAGAAAGCCAACCCTAAGCAAATATAAAGATATTAAGATAAAGAATGAATTGTTAAACTTTAAAGAATAAAAGAGAACAAATATAAATAAATAGCAATAATTAGAAACACACATACAAACATACAATGAATTTTCTTTGAACAGAATATTTGGCTGGTTCACAAATTTAAACAGTGTTTAGTCATTTCAATTAAATTTACAATTTCTATATTTCCTTTTTGCCATATTTATTCCTCATCTATTTTTTTAAAAAACCAATATTACCCTTCATCCTCATCTCTAATCTTAATCAAATTCAAATTTCCCTTCTATTCTATATTATACCCCTTTCCATTGTCATCTATTTTTATATCCATCCTCACATTGGTTAATTATGTAATTATGTAATACAGTTGTTTAATACAAATTCAACATTTTAATATAAATCAATTAGTTATATAACTATCTTTTTTGTATATTAATCAATATGAACATGAATATTCCAATTATTTCCATGCAATCCAATTTCTTACAAATCAATTAATTATATTTACCAATAATAATAAACCAAATAATTTCCCCCATATATTCCTCCAAACCACAACTTAACCATTTCTGCTTTCAACACAATATACAATTATTAATAGTATCTCAATTATTACAATTCCCTAGTTAAATAGAGCTTTTTTTCTTTTGTGTTTTAAAATCTTGAACTCTCCTCTTTTGCCCTAAATTTCCCATTGTTTACACCTACCTTTTTTGGTGAAAAAAAAGAAAAAGAAATCTCTCTCTGCCTCATTTTGTCACGTTGCAACTTTACTTTCAATTTAGCTTTTTCAGTATAGCTAGGGGGAAAAAAATCTGCTCCAGGAACTCTTTGCAGCCAATTAACCTATGCGGAAGCTGTAAGGGGCTGTTTTTTCTATTTTTGCAGGCATGGGTGTTTTCTTTTAACACTGATCAGTTGTAGGTCGATCCTTTGAAGCTTCACAGCAAGAGTTTAAACAGTTTTTTTTTCCTCTAGCCATCAGCTGGGACTCAGGAGGCAGCCGGGACTCAGGAGGCAGAATGAAAAATCGGGACTTTTTTAAAACGCCGCGGGACACGGGACAAATTGCTAAAAATCGGGACTGTCCCGCCAAAAGCGGGACATCTGGTCACCTTAATGTACATATGTGTGTATAAGTATGGGTCAAGCCTATTATTTTTATTTATTATCATTTTAAAACATTCACCATCTTTTTCCATCAAACAATTTCAAAGTAATAATATATGTATTATCTATCTAAGTAGATAAAATACAGCAACTGTTCTATTGAATTCAGTGGAGCTTACTTTTATAAGCCTTAACAATTTTTACAATATTTTATAACATTTCTACAATTACGTGATCAAAACTAGAAGTGAATGTAACTGAGTAACTCTTCAATTGTTTAATATGCATAAAATATTGAAAGTATAATGAAAATCTTCAGAGAGGCTATAGCTTTCCTAGTTATAATTTCTCTTAAACCACACTTTGCAAAAAGGAATGAGAGTGGGGAAGGAAGAACTATTCTATAGAATCTTAAAATATATTACTCTCAGTTAACAAGTATGCATATGTGAGAACAGGAATAACTCTGTGTTGAATAAAAGGACCACAGCTCACCAATAAATCATATATTTCACATCTCCAGAGAGGATCTCTAATTAAAGCTTGGTAAGATTTCCATGTAATGTCATAACTTAGACCTTAAGTTTCTCTTTGGACATATATCATAATACATGGCCAAGGAAGATGACCAATAGCAATAGCCTAGAGTATTATTTATCAAAAATTCCTTTCTTAAAGTTAAGGAGTTTGTCTTATATTTTCCCAATAGTCTTTGAGGCAGTAGATAAAGACCTTTTCGTTAACCATTATATTTTAAACTTTCTTTGGATCAGCAGACTTCATAGGAAGGAGAAAAGGTAAGTTAGACTGATGTAAGCACAGTACTCAAATTCCTGTTATCTATGTGCTTTTCTACTTTTCTAATTCAGTAACTAATGATTGATGTGAATTCTCCCTATGTAATATACTTTTAAAATTCAGGAACTAATGGTTTCACATTGAATCAACCACAATTTATTTAATGTAGCATTTTAGCTTTCTGAGTCAATATTTTTGAAATTTGCTTTTTAAAATGTCTTGATATAAAAGCTGAAATAATGTGTGTTGACTAAAAGCAATAAAAATGAAATAAATGAAATTGGCCAAATTAGAGAATATGAGCAATTAGCTTGAAGATAGCCAGTAATTTCACAAAATATAGAGAAACATAGACACATACTGGCATACTTTCTGTGCCTGATTTTCTTTTCTAGAGATTTTATGGTTGGATGGCTCGATGCAGCCTAACATGTGAGATTGGAAGGTTCTGCAAACTGTTATCAAGGACTGACATATTAATATCTTAATAGTAGAATACTATTGCAGGAAACAGATGTCCCCTTTTTTAATTTTTCCCTATTTTTCCATCTATATACAGTACGCTCCCATAGAGAGGGTCTTCTCAGGGTGCCGTCGGTCAAACAATGTCGACTGGCGGCCCCCAGGGGGAGAGCCTTTTGAAACCCAAGCTCTAGAAAAATCTGATCACAAACCCAAACTCTGGCTCAGATACGTAGACGACACCTTCATAATCTGGCCACATGGGAAAGAAAAACTGGACAACTTCCTCACACACCTCAACAGCCTACACCCCAAAATACAGTTCACCATGGAAACAGAAGCGAACAACCAACTTCTCTTCCTGGATGTCTTAGTCTACAAAAAATCCAATGGCTCCCTAGGACACACCATCTACCAGAAGAAAACACACACAAACCGCTATCTGCATGCACTCTCACACCACCACCCAGCACAGATCAACTCCGTAGCCAAGACACTCATCTCCAGAACAAAATGCTTAGCTGACGAACAACACCTAAAAACCAAACTACACACTCTCACTAACGTACTAACATCCAATGGATTCCAAAGAAATAAGATTACCAACCTAATCCAAAAAGAAACCCCCACTAAAATCCAAGACAGAGAACAAGAAAACGGCAAAGCCCTCCTCCCATACATAAAAGGCACCACAGACAAAATCAGCAAGATCCTCCACAAACACAAGATCAAGACAGCATTCTGCACAAACCGAAAAATATCCACCATCCTAAGAAACCCCAAAGACAAAATTGAGTTAGAAAACCAAGGAGTATATGAAATCCCATGCACCGCCTGCCCCACCACATACATTGGACAAACCAACAGAAGAATAAGTGCACGCACTGAAGAACACAAGAACTCAGTCAGAAAAGAGGAACCAATTTCTTCCCTGGTCCAACACCTCAAAGCCACAGGACATGATATTGACTTTAAAAAGACCAGAACTATCACCAAAACTGAACACTTTAACAACAGAATAATCAGAGAAGCCATCGAGATAGAAAAATGTCCACACAGCATGAATAAACGAGATGATATCTCCCACCTACCAGCCATTTGGAAACCCGCCCTTATTGACAAACGAGTCCCTAACACAAAGAATGACACCAGACCCACACTCACGAGAGCCACACAGGATGCAACCACCACACATCCACGCAGAAAGCAGACTCAAACTCACACTGATGATGAGGCACGACCACGGACCAGAAGCCAGACCACAGCTGCATCATTAGCCACTTTAAACCCCTCCAATCCATACATGAAGCAGACTGACACCCACCATGAAGAGGTGGCACAGCCACGAACACAAAGCCAAACAACAGCAACACAGCTCACCAGCTCAAATCCCCTGCTACTCAGACTAATCCGAGCACAACCAAGCCCCCACCTAAACAGAGCACACACCCATCCAATCAGAGCACAGCCAACCCCCCATCCAATCAGAGCACAGCCAAACCCCCAACCAATCAGAACACACCTCCTCCCAATCAGAACACAGCCAAGCTCCCACCCAATCAGTTCATATCCCCACTGGCAGTTAAAAGGAAGAAACAGCTGCGATCACACACATTGCTCCTAGAAGCATGAAGCCGAGAACACCAGCCTGAAGATGACGAATGAGACTTCGTCGAAACGTCGCCAAGACACTTCCAATTTTACGTGGGAGAAGACCCGAATAACCAAAGACCTACATACAAACACCCGCGAAAACCTGAGAAAATATATATATATATATATATATATATATATATATATATATATATATATATATATATATATATTTCATTATATAACAATATTTTAGGATTATTTCTTGATTTTTGTTTCCTTTGTTGATATTCCCTTTCTATTTTACTAATTATTTTTATTTCCTTTTCCTTTTCTCTAACCAATCGTACCATCGTTGCCACACTATGTAGTACTCAGTGTCTTCCTTTTCTTGTATTTCTTTGGTAAGCCTGTCCATCTCTGCACATTCCATTACTTTTTGTATTATTTTATCCTCCAATGGCGTATCTTCTAATTTCCACATTTGCACGAATGTGATTCTTGCTGCTGTCAGTATATGGATTATCAAATATTGTATTTCTTTTTCATATTTATTTGTTAATATTCCTAATAGGTATGTTTCTGGTTTTAGTGGCAGTTTCTGAGTTGTAATTTCTTCTAATTGTCTTTGGATCATTTTCCAAAATTTTTTTACCTTTTGGCACGACCACCACATGTGATAGTATGTCCCTTTGTGTAGTCTGCATTTCCAACAGTCCTGTGTAGTGTTAGGGAACATCTTTGCCAGATGCAGGGAGGAGATGCCACCTGTAGAACATTTTGTAAATATTTTCCATATAGGGTACAGACATTGTCAGTTTGGTATTTACTTTCCATATTTTTTTCCCATTTATCGAGTTCAATATTATATCCGAAATTTTTTGCCCAGGTAATCATATTCTTTTTCACCACTTCTTCTTCCAATTTGTATTTAAGTAAATAGTTATAAATTTTAGTTCAGAGAAAAACAACTTTATCAAAGTAGGAGAATTTAAAACATTTTATTTCCATGTTTGGAATAAAACAAATGTCCTAAAGGTTTTCTCTAGCTTGGAGAAATATGAGTTTGACATGGGAATTTTCACAAGCAATGAAAATTTGGCTGCACTGGGGAAAATCACAACTTATGGCAGTACCATACCTGTGTTAAATTTACATTTCAGACAGTTACTGAAGCCCCACTGTCAAGAATAAAAATGTCAATAGCTATAGAAGGTTTAAAACAATGAACTAAATGAGCATAAGCATAATATTTTAAAAGGCTTGTTGGAGCCAACCTATATGACATTATATACTAGGACAGAAACATCATAACTCATATACCATGCATGGAAGGATAAATTTAATAGCACAGAATGGATAGAATGGAAAGCTGAGGTTATATGTAATTCAGTTCTGACATTCAATCCTGACTGATAACAGAAATGCCATTAGCAAAATTGAAATTCAGGCAGACAGAAAAAGTACCAAGCATAGCCAATCCATAGGCTATGGTCAATTAGGACAGAGGGAGACAATTTATCCAAGTGATAGATTATAGTGATCATGGTACACTACCAATCACTCCTGTAAGTAGAAAGTAGAACAAAGCAATAACATGATTTTAGGTACCAGGGAATACAAATTTATTTGGGAGCAAGTCAATTAAATTAAGTGGGGTCTACTTCCATGCAGAATTAAGCAATGTCTATTGAGACTGATAGTGCAAAGGGAAAAAAATGGCATAAGATATTGGTTTTATCCCTATCTTCTTTCCTAGCTAAGCAGCTAAGAAATCTTGTAGTACAATGTAGTACAATTCTTTAAATCATGTAACTGAATAGCTTTTTATCTTGGTGATCCTCTGATGGAGGAGAAAAATATAATCTCTCTACCACTCCTTCCAGCCATCTATGTCGTCTAATTAGGTCATTGTCCCATGCAGAGAAAGCACTGGGTTAAGAATAAGCTTACAGTAAGAACGCCTTCTCCAATCATAGGTTCCAAATACGACAGGATGATAGATGCCTTTAAAGTCATATTCTGAGCAAGTGCATATTTTTAATCTATCTTCTGTTATATGGCTTCCCCTCTGATTGGCTCGGGGTTACTGCCTTCAGAATTTCATCTTATTGCTGCTTTTGTGGAAGGAGGACGGCACAAAGCCAGAATAGCTTGAAAGGAAGGAAGGCCTTTGCTAAATGCCCACTGAGAGGATGGGAAGAACAGGGACAGGGCTTGACTGCATTTTATTATTAGCTGGGGCAAGGTGACTCAGATTCCCCTCGTGATTCTCTTTGTCAGAACAAAAAACCAATCTGATTTACCTTGATGGAACCCTTTGCTTTACTTCTGGCTTTTGTGACACTCAAGAGAGCTGCAAATATATTCTCTGCCTCCAATTTTCAAGCCACAGAGAGAAGTAGCAAAAAATCAGTTCCACATACAAATTGAGAAGTTTCTGTGCAGCTGTTGCAGATCAGAAACCTCTTCTAATTTTTATTAATGATGCAGGGTGCTGAAGGTTAGGTGGCTTCACTATTGAAGGCAGGGGTAAAGGGGCAACTAAGAGCCTTGGTGGCGCAGTGGTTAGAGTGCAGTACTGCTGGCTACTTCTGCTGACTACCGGCTGCCTGCAATTTGGGCAGTTCAAATCTCACCATGCTCAAGGTTGACTTAGCCTTCCATTCTTCCGAGGTGGGTAAAATGAGGACCCAGATTGTTGGGGGCAATATGTTGACTCTGTAAACTGCTTAGAGATGGCTGTAAAGCATTGTGAAGCGGTATATAAGTCTAAGTGCTATTGCTATTGCTTTATGACCTGTGAACCAACTGCCAACTTCTTCCCATGCTGGCTCAGGAATTCTGAGAACTGAAGTCCACAGGTCATAAAGGGGCCATAGTTCCCATCCCTGGTTTATGGGATTCTGATTGCAGTAGTGTTTCTACATGCATCTGCATGTAGGGGCATGGCTACTGCATCTTGTATTATCACTGCCATTTTGGCTATTTTGACTCTCCTTGCAGATGCTGCCACTGTGTTGTTTTACAATCAGCTTTACAAATTCTCCTTTCAAGTATTTGCACTATTATTAAACAGAAAAATTAAAGTAGACACAGAAGATGTAAAGCTAAATCCTGAAACAGGATATTTATGGAAATTTGTGAGGATTTATTGTTATCTATGCCATCCAAATATGATGAGGGGTTTTTTTTTTGATCCAAATAGAAGAAGTATTATAGCAACCTAACAGAAAGCTTTCTACTATTCTTCAGGCTTACCTGAGGATCAAAAATTATTTGCTAACATTTGACTTTCTAGCCCAGAAACCCATTACTCTCTTAAAAGGAATTATCTTAGGCAACTGTGCTGAAGATTTTTACTGAATAAATTCAGCCTATATTATTATCTGTCACATATATATGTATACATGTATACATGCACATATGTTCCAGCACAAAAAAAAAAAGAACTTACAGAACTGCATAATTTCTCTCCATCATCCTTATATTGTAGTTCACTTTTTAGTAATTAAACAGAGTTCACACTTCATTGCATAGGTAATTCACAATGACAGAAATCTGTCTCTTATTAAACAACAAACAATAATTCCATACTTCCCTTCTTACCTTTTCCTTGCAATAAACAAGTAAATCATCGGACAATTTTCAAAAAGAGACTGGAGAGCTATTTGACTGAGTTGGTATAAGATACCTGCATTGAGCAGGGAGTTGGACTAGAAGATGTCTGAGGTCCTTCCAGCCCTATAATTCTGCGATAAAAAATACAGGGATTAATCTACAGAACATTCTGTTTTCTGTTGGAATGTTGTGAGGTTTTGTGAGGTCCAGTTGGGATGGACATAACATTCTGGAGATAGTTTCCATGCTTTTGAGACTTATTTTCTCGAAAGTGGATTTGTGCTGCTTCTCACTTCTCCTGAAAGTAGCACAACAGTAGCAGCTCTACTTTTATTTTATCATATGTTTAAACTGCCCATCTTACCTAAGTGAGTCTTCCACATAGAAAAGAAGCAACTTCTCTTATAGGAACACTCATATGGGAATTAAGAGCCACTAAACTCAGTAGGATTTATTCTGAGTAGACGTTAGCTTGTATCTGTTGGAATTAGTAGGGCAAAGGAAAAATATGACCAGGAAGATTCTGGTTCTAGACCAGTTTCTAACAGATATGAGTTCATTAGCCAGGGTAAAGATTTTTGCAATCCACAATTGATCAGTATCTTCTATAATAGACAATCTTTAGCCTCCTGATGTCAGCGTTCCAAATTAGGCTCTCTTCCAGTGCTGACATAGAAAGAACAGTAGCTTTTTTTTTAATTTATTTATTTAAAACAGTACATCAAACAAAAAAAAGAAATAGTCAAACAAATGATCGCGACAGAAACTTTACATGATATTTACACTTTCTACGGTATGTAGGCTTCAGTCAAATTTAACAAATATTAAACATAGTCTTGGTTATACTTGACTTTTTGGGTGTCTGTTGTTCAACCAAACATACCATTTGTCCCAACATTGGAAATATACGGAGTCCTTTTGATCTCGCAATGCTTTAGTCAGTCTGTCGGCTTCCGCATAATCCAAAATTTTCTCCAGAATCAAATCTTCAGCCGGCAGATCTTTCCCCTTCCAATGTTGGGCGAAACATATTCTTGCTGAAGTGGTGATAAATACACACCTACACCATATATTTGTGCCTATATTATCTGGCCTAATGTTCAGTAGATAGTACTCTGGTTTCAGGATTAGGTTATAACCTGTGATTTCCATAATCCATGCCTGTATGGTTTTCCAGAATTCCCTCGTCCTGGGACAGGTCCACCACATGTGGAAATAGGTGCCGATCTCCCCGCACTTCCAACAGTTTGGTGAGAGATTTGAATACATTTTAGAAAGACGGGCAGGTGGAAGGTGCCATCTATACAGCATCTTGTACACATTTTCTTTATATGATGTTGCCCACAGGAGTTTCATATGTTTGAGCCAGATTTCTTCCCATTTGGTCAAATCAATTGGATAGCCAATATTTCTCCCCCAGGCAATCATAGAGTCTTTAACTATTTCATCCCCTATCCAATAGTCTATTAAAAGTTTATATATCCTTGATAACATTTTATCCTCTTTTCCTAGAATGACATTGTCCAGTTCATGCTGATTCAAATTAATACCAACTTGTTCCCTATCTTTTTTAAATTTCGAGCAAATTTGGGCATAAGCCCACCAATCCAGTTGTCTTCCCTGCAACTCCAACTCATTTCTTGTTTTCAGACTGCCATGGGGGTCCAAAAGTTCCCGGTAAGAGAGGTGATTTTCTTTGTTATATAGAGGCCTATACGTTATAGCTTCGAGTGGGACCAGCCAGGAGGGGACTGAAAAGTAAAATTTACCCTTAATTTTCCTCCACGACTCAATTAGAATATTCCTCACATAATGTCCTGCAAGACACCTGTGCTTTGGGATTTTATTTTGCCAAAGAAAATAATGCCATCCTTGATGTAACCCCTCACCTTCCAAAATCAGCAACCTCCTTCTTCTCAACAATATCCAATCCCTGATCCAGACTAAGTTTGCGGCCTGATAGTAGTATTCCCATTTTGGAACACCAAATCCCCCTCTTTCTTTAAGTTCTTGAAGCATTTTAAGTTTAATTCTGGGTTTTTTATTTTGCCAAATGAATTTAAGGACAAAAGAATTTAATTTTTTAAAAAAATTGTTATCCAATCTAACTGGTGCTGTGTAGAATAGGTATATCCATTTCGGAAGTATATAAGTTTTTATAATTGCTATTCTACCTAGTAGGGATATCTGCATACTCTTCCATTTCTCTAGATCCTGACCTGTTCTCTTGAGAAGGTTCAAATAGTTGTCCTCTTTGATCGTGGAGCATTTGGCTGATATAATAATGCCTAAGTATTTTAGTTTGTTTACAATTTGGAACCCCAAATTCACTTCTAATTCTTTCCCTTGCTTTACTGTTAAGTTTTTGGCAATAATTTTAGTTTTTTCCCTATTGACTTTTAATCCCGCCACCTTACCATATTTTTCTATTTCCTGGGTCAGACACGGTCCCGATATCAACGGATCTTCTAATATAAATACTAAATCATCAGCGTAAGCCTGCACCTTATATTGTTGATTTTGGATATAAAGACCTTTTATCCCCATATTACGTCTAATTTCCCTCAATAAGGGTTCTAATGACAGAATAAATAACAACGGGGAAAGCGGACACCCTTGTCTAGTTCCTTTCTCAATATCAATTTGATTGGATACATCACCATTAATTGAGATTTTAGCAGTCTGCTTCGAATAAATTGCACGGATTGCCCGAATAAATCTTTCTCCAAATTGCATATGTTGCAGTAAACCTATTAAAAAACTCCAATTCACACGATCAAAGGCCTTATGTGCATCCATGAATACCAGGGCCAATTGTTTATCAGTATGAGTTTCGTAATATTCCAAAACATTCATAACTATTCTTACGTTATCTCTAATCTGTCTGCCTGGTAAGAAACCATTTTGGTCTTCATGTATAAATTGGTTAAGAAACCCTTTAAGTCTCTCTGCTAAAACCGCTGCAAATAATTTATAATCCGCGTTAAGAAGTGAAATGGGCCTATAATTCTGAATCTGAGATAGGTCACTATTGTCCTTTGGCAAAAGAGTTATTAGTGCTTCTGTCCATGATTTCGGGATCTGTCCCTCCCGAATTACCCCATTAAATAGTTCAGTCATATGCGTACCTAATGTTTCCCAAAATGCTTTGTAATATTCAATCGGTAGGCCATCTGTACCGGGAGTTTTCCCTGTCTTTTGTTTTCCCATGACCCTTTCAATTTCCCCCTCCGTAATTTCTTCATCCAATACTTCCCTAGATAAGTCTGGTATTTTGGGTATGTCTGATTCCTCTAAGTATTTCTTTATTTCCTGCTCAGACTTATCTTCCTTACAATATAAATTAGTATAAAATTCCTGTACAATTACTTTCTTCCCTTCTTCCCCTGTAATCCAATTGCCTTTCCCATCTCTCAAATTATGAATTCTGTTCTTTTCTTTTTCTTTATTTAGACGGTAAGTGAGCCACCTCCCTTGTTTATTTGCCCTTTCGAAGTATCTTTGCTTCATCCATCTTATTTTTTTCTCCAAATCCTGTTGATCTAATAAATTAATTTGGTGTCGTGCTACTTTCAGGTTCATTTTAAATCCTATATTGCTTGGGTCCCGCTGTAACATAGCCTCACTTCTTACCAGGTCATCCAATAATTTATTACGCTCAGCCCTTTCCTTCTTTCGTTTCCCTGCCATATAGTTAATCACCAAACCACGAAACACAGCCTTCGCTGTGTCCCATACGTTGAAAGGGCATGCATCCTCCCTGTTATTTTCCTGGAAAAAGAACCCCATCTCTTTCTTTAGGTGTTTTAAGAATGGCTCATCTTTAAAAACTCCTATGTCCAATCTCCACTTAGGCCTTATTTTCCGGCTTCCCCATGTTATCCAAAGAGGGTTGTGATCTGCCCACTCATTGACACCTATTTCTGCTTTTTGTATCCCCTGACTCAATTCCCCTGACAGCCACGCCGCATCTATCCGCGACCAAGATGAGTGCCTGGCGGAGAAGTATGTATATTGTTTATCATCTGGGTGCTTTTCCCTCCAGATGTCTCTAAGTCCAAATTCTTCTTGTATTTGCTGCCAGATAAAAGGCAGCCTTTTCTTTACCGTATTCTTTTCTCCTTCCTGCTTCCTCTTTCCAGATATATAATCTTTGCTTTTATCCTCTATAGCATTAAAGTCTCCCACTACACAGATATGTGGGTAATCATATTCAACAAGTTTAGAGTGTAAGATCTGAAAAAAAACTTTCTGATTTCCATTAGGTGCGTATATACAAAACATTTTTTATCACATATTTCTACCTCAACCATCAACAGTCTCCCATCTTCGTCTGCAAAAATCAGCCTCGACTTTATGTGTTTTTGTACATAAATAGCTACTCCTCTTTTTTTTGTTTCTGCTAGGGATGTATATAGTTGACCCAATTTGCTATAATTCAATAGGTAGAGGTGATCTCTTTTTATATGTACCTCTTGGAGGCATACTATATTCAAACGTGCTTTCATTAATTTAGTAAAAACCTTTTTCCTTTTATTTGGACTATTCAATCCATTGATATTCACAGACATTAGACGCATCTCTTCCCCCATCCCGTCTTCCTTATTACCCTTACTTGCCTTCTGCTTGAGGTTTCTTTTTTGATTGTCTTGTTTCAACACCCCTCTCTACCTGAGTCTGAGTTTGTCCTTTCCCTTTCTTCCTTTCACCTACTTGTTCTATTTCCCCTCTCTCTTCCTCCTCTAGTACTTCTTCCCCGCTCTTGCTCTCTAACTCTTCTCCCACGTCTGCTTCTGAGGGGTTCAAATGTCTAATAAAGAAATCTCTAGCGTCTCTAAGATTATCGATTCTCACCCTTTTTTCTGCCCAAGTAAATAATAAACCTTCTGGGAGTAGCCACCTATATAATATTTTATGCTTTCTCAGTTGGGCCGTTAAGAAGTGATAATTGCGCCGTATTTCCCGAACCCGCCTAGGGAGCTGCCTCAAAAATATCAATTGTTTATCCTTATAGGTTACTGTTTTATCTCTAGCCTTCGCAATTACCTCTTCCCTAAGGGCTTTCTTAGATAGTCTGATATGAACCTCAGTTGGAAGTTTCTGTCTCCTGGCATAACTCGTGTGAACCCGAAACACGTCGTCTATATCCCTCAAAACCTCTTCCTTTGTGATCTCCAAAGTCCCAGCCAGTATTTCTGCTACTATATCTCTTAATGGCTCCCCCCTTTCTTCCACCACATTTTGAATCCTCAAGTAGAAAGATGATCTGTCCATTTCCAAAAAAATAATTTCCTCTTCAAAGACCCTGCTCACCGCTATTTGCTCCCTTTCCTCTCCATCTTGTCTTTCCTCACATCGTCCCATCCTCCTTTCAATGTCTTGTATTTTACTCTCCTGTTGCGTCAAGACCCCCTGAACACCTTCCAAACTCTCATTCAACATTTTGATATCATTTCTAACGGCTCCCAACTCCCCTTTAATATCTAGTGTTAGGTCCTCTAAGTTTTTAGAAATAGCTTCTTGATTTTTGGTCATCACTTCGTACATAGCCTGCAGCATGTTCTGTAAGCTTGCTAGCGATGGTGGTTTCCCTGCAGCAACCATATCATCCAGTGACCTGGCAGACGAAGGCGATGAGGTGGGTGTGGCCGTAGCAGCAACCATAGGGAGTGTCAGGACTTTTTTCCCAGTTTTTACGGTTACCACTGATGTTGCCGTTGACATTTTGATTGGAGGAGTTTTTATCCGATCAGTTCCAAAGAAAAGGGGTAGTCAGGGGTAAGCAAGATTTAAATTAATCAGGTGAGCAGTCTAATCGGTAGTAGGGGTAGTATTCAATACATAATTCAGAGAGGAAAGAAAGGTAAGAAAAAAAAATCCAAAAAATATTACTTGGCAGAGTTCTTCTCTTCCTCAAGTTACTATACACACGTTATAATAAAGATCTCCACTAGATGGGGGTATAGCGCTATTCTGCACACACACTTTTTAGTAAGCACATTGAGGGGAAAAGGGGGTGGGGAAAGGGTAATAGATTTCTAGCAAAAAGTATAGCTGTTTGTTCAGTCACAGGTCCTTCCAAATTCTCTGTAGAAAATATAAGAAAGGAGCAGGAGATCAGCCCAAAATCAATCACACCCTCCACCAGGTACAACTCACAACTCGATCCTTTTCAAATGTTCCATTCAGCCAGCACAGTTCAAAATCAGCTCCACAAATAAGGAGTGGGACACACGTAGCCGCTATCCCGTCTTTGCTCCAACCACACACAGGGCACTTTTCATAGATCTCACCACCTCAGCATATCCAGTGGGGCTCTCAGAAGAGTCAAAACACCGTCTCCATTAGCTCTTATTTAATTGAAGGTGTAGGGCGTCTTGTCCGTCGCGATCAGGTTTCCCTTCCTAAATGGGCAGTCATCGCTACGGAGCCGCCATTACTGGCGCTGCCTTCTCAGCCTGAGACAGGAGAGATTCGCTTACACGTGCCGGATTGCCACTCCTAACACGCTCCTAGCTCCTCTCCGCTTGCGGCTGCCTCTCCGGGGCTGCCGCCGGCAAAACAAAGCCGCCCAGGCTAAGAGATTGGCAAGATCGTGACAGGAGCTAACTCCAAATCCATCTTGCTGTCACGATGACCGGAACCGGAAACCCAAAAGAACAGTAGCTTGATTTATTGCTGAGATGAACTTTTACCTAGTCTTTGTATATTACAGATAGGGTTTCCTGGGAGACGGGGGGGGGCACATTCCTGTGAAAAGAATGTACTGGGATGTAGAGATGGATTTGCATGATGGCCAATGAGACATTGGGGTTGGAGTGCGGAAGAGGAGGGGGTTGGAAGGAGGGGCCAGTTTGGCTGCAAAATGAATCAGAAATGTCGGACTTTGTGTAAATTGCTCTAATCTTGATTGTAGGAAATATGACTTCTGCAATAGTGTAGTAAATGTCTGGAACACTCTACCTGATCCTGTTGTTAGTCTTTCTAATCCCCATACCTTAAACTGTCTACTGTGGACCTTACACATTTCTTAAGAGGTCCCTATGGGGCCGTGCATAAGCGCACCAGCGTGCCTTCCATCCCTGTCCTACTGTCCCCATTTATATGTAATCATTCTATTTGTATGGCTATCTTTTGGCTATTTATATCCTTTTATTTGTGCCAATTTTTTTTGTCATGTGTCCATGTCTATGTCTATACTGTTACTTGTTTCCTTATACTTGTTGACAAATGAAACAAATAAATAAATAAATAAATAAATAAATAAATAAATAAATAAATAAAATAACTGTGATATGGATTTGTTATAAGTAAAGATGAAAACAGGAGGTGACTGGTTGTGGGTAGATGAATTTTGTGGGTAATTTCCTGCTTGTTCTAACAGGTCAGTCTCAATTGATAAAGTTGTGTACATTGGTTAAAATTAAGGTTCTTTAGGTTGTTCAAGCCTAAAAAATCTATTATCATTTAAGTGTTTGTGGTGCAAAATTTATTTAATAATCTGCATATAATTCTGAAAAATAAATATTAATTAAACGTATCAATTTATATAGCTAATGTTGCGAGAGAGATAATGGAAAGATGAAAACCTACAATGGCTATTAGCCACTTGGAAGCAAGTCTTCACAAGAAACTGGCTGCTTAGTTTATAATATGTTGTCCTCCAAATATGCCTAAGAGTCTTCTAATAGTTCTCTGATAAACCTTTTGTAGAGAACCAAAAGCAAAGCTTCCTAAAGTTCATTCGTATCGGAACCTTTGTTATATGCAATTACTTTGCAGATACATTGGATCTACAATTACTATGATAATTCAATAAGCAAAATCAAAAATTCTTAATAAGTTTTGATTTATTGAATTGTTTCTCTAACTTGGAGGTTGTTATAAATTGCTTTTTCTATTTCAGTTTACAAAACTCCTTTTTTCTCTGCCACAATGTATTGAAGACTTTTGGCTTTAAAGTGGAACAAGCAATAAAATCTGCTTGATTACACCTACTTACTACTTTATTTGACAGATTAAAAGGACCTAAGCATTGTAATTTGTAGATTAAGAAATAAACCTTACAGCAGAAGGATAAGGATAAGGATAATTTTATTCCTATATCGCCCCTCTCCCGAAGGACTCGGGGCAGTGTACAGCCAGGTAAAAACACAATACAAATATCACAATTTAAATTTAAAAAATTATTAAAAGTATTACATTTAAGGCCAATTAACTAAAAAACCCAAAAATTTAAGAATTCCAAATTTAAAACTCAATTTATGAAGCTAGCCCTGCCTGTCGGAAGAGCTAGAAGGAAAACACATCACATTTTATCACTTGAATACAAATCCCTTTTCACCAGTTTTTAGGTGGGTTATGCAATGTTTTGAATGTACACCAGGAGAAAGAAATCCTAATGAACATGATAAATTAATGAAGCGTGGGAATTCTTTTTATGGTTATGAGGAACACATTGTATTCTTGGTTTCTGATAGACAAATACCAGATATATGTTGCTTTCACAGCTTATTTAATTCAGAAAACATTCATTATAATTTTATGTAAGTTAAATCCTTCTTCTGCATATTGTTATTGCATTCAATGTATTTCCATTTCCTAACTTATTAAGCACTGATGCTCTCCTTCTAAAAGTTCTGCTGTACGGAAAGATTTTTACTTTATTTCATTTTTTAAAAATATCATTTCCTTTCAACACATTTGACTTCATGTAATCTTGTATTTCTAAAGAATCCTGAAGAGGGAAACATCCTGGGAATGTGATGTAGCAACATTAAAGCCTTTGACAGGCTTTAAAGCAAAAGATTTTGTATCTTCATTATCTGTAAACATCTAACTCCCTCCCTTCTTTCTTGTCTATTTATTATAACTGTCAGAACTATCCTCTCTTATCAGCTTTCAGAATCTGGTGTAATTGTAATAGAAAAATATGGTTTATGATTTGTCTTTTTTGTAGATCCAATCAGTTATAATTAATTCAATAAATCGCACTTAAGAAAATGATGACTTGTATGGAAATTCTCAAACTTTGCAGAACATGTCTTGGTAAAAATGATAAATAAATTTGTGTGGCACCCTACCTCTACTAATAAAAAAATGATTTCATTAGGGCCAGATTATGCATGAAATAAATACATCCGCTATTTACTAATTAAATTTTGAATACGAGTTTTCAAAGATTGTAGTGCAGCTGCCCACTAAGGATTTTGGATGCAAAATTAACTAGGTCAGAGATCTGGTACTGGTCCACAGCCTGTTGGAAAACAGGTCGTGCAAGTAGCAGATGAGTGTGCAAGGTTTCATTTGCGCATGCGTGGGAGCTAGGTTGCGCTTGTGAAACCATCTCATCCACTCTGCTGCTTCCACCACCACTGATCCACGGAGCCAGAAAGTTTGGGGACACTGAACTGGGTGGTCCACTGATTCTTCAGCTTCGTTGCAGAGCTTCTATTTGCTGTCTGTAACTATTTTTTGGAGCACCAATTGAATACCTTTGGCATTGACAACATCACCATCAGTCAATTGCAAAAGGCAGCTTTCTTAGGAACAGCTTACATTCTGCAAAGATACCTTTAGCACAATCTCTGCCTATACCAGTTTTTTGGGAAGAACTTGACAAGCAGATAAAAATGACAAAATCCAGACTGAACATCTGGCTTTGTAATCAATCATAATAATAATACTTTATTGATTAGCTGTCATATCAAAGAACAATAATGTCATATATAATAAAATAGAGTACAATAGTCCTCAACTTCCAACCACAATTAAGCCCCAAATTTCTGTTGGTAAGTGAAATATTTGTTAAGTGAATTTTGCCGCATTTTATGACCTTTCTTAATAGAGTTAAGTGAATCATTGCACTTGTTGGATTAGTAACAAGGTTATTAAGTGAATCTGGCTTTCCCATGGACTTTGATTGTCAAAAGGTCACAAAAGGTAATCACATGAACCCTCATCATGGCCCTTCATCATAAATATGAGTTAATTGCCAAATGTCTCAATCTTGATCATGTGACCATGGGGATGTTGCAATGGTCATAAGTATAAAAAATGGTCATAAGACACTTTTTTCAGTGCGGTTGTAATTTTGAACAGTCACTGAACAAACTATTGTTAAGTCGAGAACTGCCTGCAAAAAGCAGAACCAAAAGAAAATACAAATCATATTTTTGTATCAACCCCATAATTTTCCCCAATCAGAAAAAGTACTGGTGTATGTTGGCAATTATTATATGCTTTTTTTTTTTTTTTTTTTTTGTAAATCAGAGGTACATGGACCCTAGTTTCTATAATTACATTGCTGCCAAAAGTTTGATTGTAGAATGCATTATTGCTTTTATTTGGTTTGGGAGTTTTGCTTAACAATTGTTAAGCAAAATTAACAATCTTAATTAACAAGTAACTGTTAAAAATTGTTACAATATATTTTTATGTGAGCTTTGCTGTGTGATATATTTCTATTTTATTTTGTTTACTAAACTAACAGTTTTTTCCCCAGTAATATTATTTGGGGAACAGAGCAGGATGGGTTTCAAAACCTGTTGCTACCGGTTTGCTTGTGGGCGTACATGCACTCATGTAACAATTCTGTGCATGCGCAGAAGTGTCCAGGTGGGTGGGCAGAGCCTCCTGCCACCACCGCTACAGGTTCACCCAATCCAGGGCAAACTGGTAGCAACCCACCTCTGGAACAGAGGTATTTCACAATGTGTTTGACAGGTAGGGCTGTGCATATCCAGAGAGTTTTTAAATCATGAACCTCTGAGAAGTGGAGAAAAGGCTTGTTTTGATCATTTCAACACATTGCTTAGAGATGCATATATTGGGGTTACACAAAACAGATGCTTTACATCACAACAAATATACAACAAATTCTGCTGACAGTGACATGGTTGTGTTCCTTACATAAAATGTGATAAATGCACAATACCACTTCTTATATTGGAGAATATCACATTCTTACATTAGAAGCTCAACATTATGGATAGACAGGAAGTCTGTGGAACATTATTATTGCACAAAAACAGAAGCTGATTTACTGCATGCATATCTACTGTACATACCTAATCCAGGAATTAGCCCATGAATCATATTGAGGTAGAAGTAGCGCCAAAGTGCATGAAGGCAAACTACTTCACAACAAAACAGATGGTTTAATTTAGAAAGCAACCCATTTCCATTATAACATCTTATTGTCCCTTGATTTGCCTTTTAAAGGAAGATGAACTTTAAAGTCAGTAATTGTTTCTTAATATTGGGCATTCTGTCACACAACCCACAGCTGCTATCTTGAAGAAATATTTTACAGTGATTTGTTCAACTATTAAGGCCATTAGTGGAAAGCTAAAAATTGATTTATTTTACCCCTTGCATTAACCTTCTCTGGCAAACTCATCACTTCTTAGTATAAAGCATGATAAATGTTCCTTGCTGTCTAAACATCTTTCTAATAAATACATAACACTGAATGTAAAAAATATAGCATTGTAAGCTGCCCATGTCATTATAATGTGCAATAAGCAAAAAGTATAATGCCTTCTGAAATAAAACTGATTGCACTTTTAGAGTATTTTTTAAAAAAATGAGCTTTATAAGAATATTTTGGTTACTGCAAAGTATCATACCTTAATTTGATTTAACAAAATTTAAGAGATGTAGAACTTGATGCATGCTCAGTTCTTTATATAGGTCCAAGATATTTATTTAAAAATAGTTTATATATTTTGAAAAGGCACCAAAATATGTTTTAGTGAATCATATTTCGGAAAAATTGTCACTGAGATAAAGCTACATATTAAAGAATTCTGTACATAGGAGCTTTCAAGACAGGCTTCTATTGTTGAAGAGACAAGTGTTAGTTAAATTAAAAATCTAGTTTGCAGAGTGGCTTAGGAAAAAAAAACTTCAAAGGAACAATGATATAATTCTTTTCATGTGGAAAGTATCTAAATGATACCATAATTTTTTCTATTATTTTTAAGGTTGAAGGCAATCTATAAATTAATTATTCTAGTGGATTCAATGGTTTACAAGGGTAAAAGCTTTGAAATTAGACAAGGTTGGACTCTTTATCTAGCCAATAAATTTGGGAAAGTTCTGTCCTTAATCACTGGTTTTGTTGTAGTAATATACTGACCTTGATGCAACAGAAAGAAATGAAATATCTAAACCTAGTGCTCTACAGACATGACACCATGACGTTTACTGGTTGGAGATGAAGAAAATTATTCAAAAACATTCTTAGGAAAGAGAGAAGCAGATGGCAAGTGTGCATCTTTCTGGATCCTTCTCCCAGTGTTTTTTTTTTTTTTTTTTTTTTTAGAAATCAGTTACAGAACTGCTGCTAGATGATTTAGCCAACTCTGCCTTTAACCATAACAGCCACAAAAAACCCACTGATTTTCTTATTAAAAAGAATCAGAAAGCCAGTGGCAGGGGCACTCCAATTCCCAATGGCCAATGGCAGTGGGTAAAATAATAGTTTAAAATATTTGGTAGTTTATAGCTGGAATAACTGTATCTTCAGATAGCATTTATCTTCAAGTTCTGAATAGTTTACTATTCCTCTACAGTTACTTTTCTGTTAGTGGGTGTCTTTTGTAACCCTATTCCAAAAAGGACTCCAGGGGCAGGGCTGTGCACGGGGGAAGTCAATATACATGCTACTGTTTAAGGAACTGCGTCTATGATCAAATGATAGTTGTAAAGAGCAGCCAGGCCATCACAAGAAAGATGCTGCTGTTTTAAAGAGTTGCAGACAGATGTTAATCCTGTGTACTCTACTTAGTTCGAGGCCGCTACAAAGTCCCATTGACTTTGTTTGGATCTGGTTCTGCCTTGTGCTTTTCTGAATATATTGCAACATAAATGATTTAACAACAAATAGCAACCACAGATTTAACAGATTAACTGAGTTGGAAGGGACCTTCCAGGTCATCTAGCCCAACCCCCTGCCCAAGCAGGAAACCCTACATCTGCCTCTACTTAGGATCGAACTCACAATCTCCTGATTGTGTAGTACAGTGGACTGAAGCACTGTTATTAACATCTGCTGCTTGCAATTACTGCAAGTTCGAATCTCACCAGGCTCAAGGTTGACTCAGCCTTCCATCCTTTCAAAGGTAGGTGAAATGAAGACCCAGATTGTGGGGGCAATAAGATGACTTTGTATAAATATACAAAAGGATGAAGGCTATTGCTTAACACACTGTAGGCCGCCCTGAGTCTCCAGAGAAGGGCAGCATATAAATTAAAGCAAAAAAAAAAAAAGAGCTCCACCTCTAGGCCACAATATACCCAGTCATGATACCCAGGATATGCAGTACACAGAAAACTTCAGAGGAGGTGAGAAAGAACGAGCATCAGTGATGTAAGACATTATTGTAGACTTTAATTATATGCACTTTGGATATTTTAAAATTATTATTTTCTGTAGAGAACCAGGTTGCAGGATATCAGCATCTTTCTTTTAAATAAACTAACAAAAATTAAATCAGCTCAGTTAAAAAAAAGCACTGTGAAACAGAAATAACTAATAGAAGTGTCAGTAAAAACATAGAACAATTGAACAACAATTAATCTCTTGAATAAAAATTTTGAAGAATATTTTCTTGGCTAGTTGTTTAAAAACAAGTAACGGTGAGACTAGCAGTTCTAGGTTTTTGTTCCTCTGACAGTTATTTTTTCAGCAATCAATGTCATTGTGAAAAACATTTTCTCTATATGGGGACATAAACTTCTGACAACTGAAGCATATCTCTAAATTCAATGTTAGTCATGGACCCCAGGAAAAATGTTTCAATAATCTTTCTTTTTCTGTTTGTATCTATGTGTTTATGCTTAGATAATGGCCATTTTTGTCAACTTCATGGATTGAGATCAGGACATCTGCAGGACAAAGCAGGTATGAGACACTAAGACTTTATTACTTAAATTATGTATATTTATGTTTCACGGATATTCCCTATTTTTGATTTGGAATGCATCAAGGCTCATGCTGATTCTAGCTGGATTTGTTATGCCATTGCTTGAAACAGTAACATTTAATTATTTCCAATAAATACAATGTTGAACAGAAATTGCATGAAGAAGCTCAGGACTCTTCCTGTGTCCATCTGTCTGTCCTTCATCAGGATAACTATCTGAAAATTAAAAAATAACAACAACAACCACAACCCCCCTGCCCCCAGTATGTTGGGAGAAGGTATTTTTAAAAATTGAATTTAAAAATAGCCAGAGCTGTCTCAGACCTCTGGAAAAAAAAATTATAGAAAAAAAAATCTCCCAATGATTCCCTATAGTCAAGCAGTTGGATAGTAGTTCTGCATGCTGTCAAGTTTCTTGGTTTTTTTCTTGGTTACGTGACTATATTCATCCTGTGCTTTTTCCCAGTGGACATATTTAGACAACTACATGGACAAATATAAAGAAAGCAGAAACAACATCACAAAGAGGCACTCAGCTTGATACATACTTGTATGAAAACCAGGGGTTAGAGCAGTGATGGCTAACCTTTTTCCCGTCATGTGCCAAAAGTCAGAGGAGTGGGGGGGGGTCACGCACGCGTGTGCCCATAATTCAATGCGCCCCATCTCCCTACGCATGCCCACATGACCCCACTGAGCTCCCCCACTTTTGGCACATGATGGCCTGGTGGGTCCGGTAGGCCCATTTTTCGCCCTCTCCAGGCTCCAGAGGCTTTTTTAGAGCCTAGGAAGGACGAAAATGGCCTTCCCCACCTCCCCCAGGAGGCCCTCTGAAGGCCGGAAACAGTCTGTCTGCTGATTTCCGGTGGGACCTAGAAAGCTTCTGAGCCTGGGGAGAGCAAAAAACTGATTGGCTGGGTGTGTGTTCTGTTTAGGTGGGGGCTTGGTTGTGCTCGGATTAGTCTGAGTAGCAGGGAGATTTGAGCTGGTGAGCTGTGTTACTATTGTTTGGCTTCGTGTTCGTGGCCGTGCCACCTCTTCATGGTGGGTGTCAGTCTGCTTCATGTATGGATTGGAGGGGTTTAAAGTGGCTAATGATGCAGCGGTGATCTGGCTTCTGGTCCGTGGTTGTGCCTCATCATCAGTGTGGGTTTGAGTCTGCTTTCTGCATGGATGTGTGGTGGTTACATCCTGTGTGGTTCTCATGAGTGTGGATCTGGTGTCATTCTTTGTGTTTGGAACTTGTTTGT
Organism: Arizona elegans; assembly: GCA_022577455.1. Classification (NCBI taxonomy): domain Eukaryota; kingdom Metazoa; phylum Chordata; class Lepidosauria; order Squamata; family Colubridae; genus Arizona; species Arizona elegans. The sequence goes on from JAKOOJ010000004.1 coordinate 20,575,032, forward strand.
CAATAAGGGCAGGTTTCCAAATGGCTGGTAGGCGGGAGGTATCACCTCATTTATTCATGCTGTGTGGACGTTTTTCTATCTCGATGGCTTCTCTGATTATTCTGTTGTTAAAGTGTTCAGTTTTGGTGATAGTTCTGGTCTTTTTAAAGTCAATATCATGTCCTGTGGCTTTGAGGTGTTGGACCAGTGAAGAAGTTGGTTCCTCTTTTCTGACTGAGTTCTTGTGTTCTTCAGTGCGTGCACTTATTCTTTTGTTGGTTTGTCCGATGTATGTGGTGGGGCAGGTGGTGCATGGGATTTCATATACTCCTTGATTTTCTAACTAAATAAATCAGTTCACACCCCCACTGGCAGTTAAAAGGAAGAAACAGCTGCGATCACACACATTGCTCCTAGAAGCACAAAGCCGAAAACACCAGCCTGAAGATGACAAATGAGACTTTGTCGAAATGTTGCCAAGACACCTCCAACTTTACGCAGGAGAAAACCCGAATAACCAAAGACCTACATACAAACACCGGCAAAAACATATATATATATGTTTTCATCCAACCAACCCGCTTACAACAACAAAGCCAGCACTCCCCACCTCCCCACCAGTATTTATAGAGAGACAGCATCTATGATCACTCTTTGCTCGCACATGCACGAAGCCAAAGACACCAGCCTGAAGATGACGAGTGGGACCTCGTCAAAATGTCGCCAAGATACTCTCAATCTTACATGGGAAAAGACCCGAATACACCAAGACTTGCATATATATATATATATATATATATATATATATATATATATATATATATATATATATATATATATATATATATATATGGCTCTGAGTCTGGGGTCTTGTCATGTGCTGATGAAATGCAGCCACCATCCAGGGGCCGGACCACAGCGGCATAGCCAGCTGCTGTGCCCCCCTCCAATCCCCACACAAAGCAAACTAACACATGACAAGACCCCAGATTCAGAGCCAAACCAAAGCCCAGAAGGTTGCATCACAGCCATCTGTTCAAGATGATGCATCACAGAACTCAGGATGTTGATAGATAGATAGATAGATAGATAGATAGATAGATAGATAGATAGATAGATAGATAGATAGAGAGATAGATAGATAGATAGATAGATAGATAGATAGATAGATAGATAGATATTTCATGTATTTATATGCCGCCCTTCTCCAGGGCAGTGAACATAAGTTAAAAACATGTACAACAAAATCCCATTTTAAACCAAATTAACTAATAAATAATAAATAATAAAACCCAGAATCAGAGTCAGCCTATTTGCTTGAACAGCCAAGTTTTCAGGTCCTGACAGAAGGAGCGGAGATCAGGAGCCATCCGTAGCTCAGTAGGCAACTCATTCCAGAGGATGGGAGAACCCACAAAGAACGCCCTACCCCTGGGCGCCGCCAGATGACATTGGCTCACCGTCGGAACCCTGAGGAGAGCAGCCCTATGTGAGCGAACAGGATGGTGGGAGGCAGGCAGGAGAAGGTCCTGTAAATATCCCGGACCTAAGTCATGTAGGGCCTTATAGGTGAGAACCAGCACCTTGAAGCGGACCTGGAGAACCACTGGTAACCAGTGCAGTTCACGCAGGAGAGGTGTTATATGGGAGTAACGAGGGGCTCCCGTAACAAACTGTGTGGCTGCATTCTGGATCAGCTGGAGTCTCCGGATGCATCTCAGGGGCAGGCCCATGTAGAGGGAATTGCAGTAATCCAAGAGGGAAGTAACCAGGGCATGAGTGACAGTGCGAAGGTCATCTCGGTCCAGGAAAGGGCGCAACTGGCGCACCAGGCGAACCTGTGCGAAGGCTCGTCTGGTCACGGCCGTCAGGTGGTCTTCTAGGGACAGCCGAGCATCCAGGAGGACACCCAAGTTGCAAGCCCTATCAACGGGGGCAAGTTTTTCCCCACCCATCAAAAGTGATGGGGTCTCTGAAATCCGAGATGCCGGCATCCACAGCCACTCAATCTTGGAGGGGTTGAGTCTGAGTCTATTTCTACCCATCCAGGCTCGCACTGCCTCCAGGGAATGGGACATCACAGAAAGGGCATCTCTCGGATGGTCTGGGATGGAGATGTATAACTGGGTATCATCAGCATATTGATGATATCTCACCCCGAAGCCACGAATGATCTCACCCAGCGGCTTCATATAGATGTTAAAGAGCAGGGGGGAGAGAACTGACCCCTGAGGCACCCCACAATTTAGGGGCCTTGGGGTGGACGTCTGCACCCCCATCCATACAAACTGCAAGCGACCTGAGAGGTAGGAGAACCACTGTAAAACAGTGCCTCCCACCCCCAATCCCACAAGTCGCTGCAGTAGGATACCATGGTCAATGGTATCAAAAGCCACTGAGAGGTCAAGTAGGACCAGGATGGAGGAACAACCACCATCCCGAGCCCGCCAGAGATCATTCACCAGAGCGACCAATGCCATTTCCCTCCTGTGCCCGCGTTGGAAGCCCAATTGGTACGGGTCTAGGTATTCCGTTTCCTCCAGGAACTGTGGGAGCTGTTGCGCCACCACATTCTCAACAACCTTCGTAATGAAGTGAAGGTTAGAGACGGGATGATAGTTATTAAGTGAGTCTGGATCCAGGGAAGGTTTTTTGAGGAGAGGTCGAACCACCGCCTTCTTAAGAGATGCAGGGAAGACCCCCTCTTTCAATGAAGAGTTGACAATTGCCTAGATCCAGTCTCTAGTCACCTCCCTGGCAGCCGAAACCAATCAGGAGGGACAAGGATCCAATAAGCAAGTGGAGGAACCAAGTTTATCCATAATCCTGTCCACTTCTTTGATAGAAACAGGGTCAAACTCAACCCAGATATTACTCTCAAGACCTACCGTAGTCTCCCCATTGGATCCTGCCCAGTCAGAGTCCAATCCAATCCGGATCTGAGCGATTTTATCATGCAGAAACTGGACAAAATCCTCAGCTCTGCCCTGTAAAGGGTCTTTCCTTGCTCCCTGATTGAGGAGGGAGCGCGTCACACGAAACAGGGCTGCTGGGCGGTTTTCTGCAGATGCAATGAGGGCGGCGAAGTAATCTCGCTTCGCCGTTTCCATCGCCACCAGATAAGACCTAATATGGGTTCTTAACTGTGTTCGATCAGATTCAGACCAGGAGGATCTCCAACTCTCCTGTAGGCATCTTTTCCGATGTTTCATTTCCTGGAGCTCCATGGAAAACCAAGAAGCGACCCGGGATCTGCGTCGGGTCAGAGGCCACAAAGGTGCAATTCGGTCCAAGGCGTTGGTAGCCGCCCGTTCCCAGAATGCCACCAGAGCCTCAGCTGAATCGCAGGATTGAGAAGTGGGGAATGTCCCAAGCTCCTCTATGGGTCCATGAGGCGCCTGGGGCAGAACCATTTTATGGGTCCCGCCTCTCAGCAGCAAGGATTGGCAGATTGAAAATCCAGTTTAAGGAGGGAATGGTCGGTCCATGACAGGGGGGCGATGGAAAGTTCCCCCCTACCACGACCATTTATCCACTGCCCAGAGAGAAAAACCAGGTCGAGTGTGTGTCCTCCCCTATGAGTTGGGCCCTGAATAACCTGAGTCAGGTCCATGGCTGCCATGGAGGCCATGAACTCCCGGACTGTCTCAGATGACTCGCCAATCGAAGGCAGATTGAAATCTCCCACAACCAAAAGTTTGGGGAGTTCAAGTGCCACTTCAGTCAAGACATCGAGCAGTGCGGGCAGGGCTGTGGCAACGTAGCTGGGAGATAGGTATGTGACCAACAAGCCCGACTGAACTCCAGGGTCCCACTTCAATAGAAGAGACTCACACCCGCCTACCTGAAGGACAGTGACCTCCTTAGGATTAAGACTTTCTCTAACAACCACCACCACCACCCCTTCCCTTCCCTGGTGTCGCGGCTGGTGCAGCACACGAAAGCCTGGGGGGCATAAATCAGAAAGAGGGATTCCCCTCCTGCCCCAACCAGGTCTCCGTGATACAGGCCAGGTCCTACATACATACATACATATATATATATATATATATATATATATATATATATATATATATATATATATATATATATATATATATATATATATATATATATATCAGAAACCTATTAATACAGGATATTACAAAACATTTGTCCTCAATCTTTTAGAATTCAGCCTCAAATCCATCACTTGGGGCAAAAATAGATCTTCTCCTTTCATCTTTGTGGTCCTCTTGTGTAGTGTTTTTCTAGGATCGACAATGCTGCCCCAAGCCCCTTAACTGATAGGTAGCCAGGCAAGCCTAGAAGTCATACCAGAATCTCATGATGAATTGCTGTAAGGATTCCTTCGAGACATGGCTGCAGAGAGGCAAGCATCATTCCAAAGAGTTACTGATTTAGGAATAACATTGCTGCTCTGGTTGGCTGGATAGAAAAAGCAGCAGCTTAATCTAATTCACTGTTTGATCCTGTTTGCAGTTTACAATTTACAACCATTTATGTAATGACCCTTGTAAACTTCAGTGGCATTGGTGGGGGGGAAGTGTTTCTCACGCTTATGATCATTACAGTATCCCAGGTGCCACATCAGCAAAATTAGCAACTGACATGTATTTATGATGGTTATAGTGTCCTGAGATCAAGTGATTCCTACTTGTGACCATTCCAGCTTTCTTCTAATAAGTAAACGCAACTGGGTAAGCTGGATTCACTTAATGAATGCATGATTCAATTAACAATTGCAGTGATTCATTTAACAACCATGGCAAATAAGGTTGTAAAATCAAGTGCAATTTCCTTGCTTAGCAATGGAAATTCTGGTCCCAAATGTGTATGTAAGTCATGGACTGCCTGTATTGTCTGAAACAGCTGCTCCACTTCTAATGATGGAACTAGTCCTGTTCAATGTCAGGGAACTGCTTAAAACCAGGCATGATTTTGAGAGTTCTCTTTAACAAGATTTGTGGAAAAAGTGAGGTGGAGTTAGAACTCCAGCAATTAACCTATTTCCCATTTAGGGTCAATTTTTTTTCCCATGGACATAATTTAATTTTCCTTCTAATATATGAGCAGGAAAGAAAGTGGATCTCTTTACCTATGATCATATTTCAGCAATTTGTCCCAAAGATCCTGTACAAAATGCAACTGGACTTTCTTGGGGTTTTTTTTCCTTGAAGAAGTTTTTTCAGTTCAGATTTTAAAAGAAGCTTCTTGGATGAGTAGCAAAATGTTTTCAAGGAAAAAAACTGGAAAGACCATTTTGAACAGGATTTGGGATAACTTTGACCTGAGTGACTGAGAATTTCCATAGAGTTTCAGCAATTTGTTTACATAAAGTTTCTTAATCTTTATAATCTTAGAACGAATCATTGTAGGGTTAACAAATGTGTCCCAATTTTGCTTAAATTCCTATTTTTCCTGATTTTAAATCAATATATATAACAAACAAGTAAACAAACAGTGTCTTGCCTCAGACACCATACAAAGTAATTGAATCCCAGTTATTGAATCATAGGAAAAATATATTTCAACTTCAGTATGCTAGCAAGTTCTAGCATAATACAATTTTACTTAGATGAAGTAGATTTTTGAAAAAATGGAATCAGTGATGCATCTCATTCTGAACTAAAATATGGGCTGAAATGGGAGTGATTTTTCATAAACAAGCTTATTGTTGCAAATGTTTACCCATAGACTTAATGCATGTAAAAATACAGAACTCAGTTATTAATGTAAAATGTTGACAGTATTTGCTCTAATGTCAAGACATTGTGCAGGGAATGGATTTCAAAAAGGAAGGCACAGTAATTACATTCATTAGTGTTTAATCTTTTGCAAGCAACTTGCTGAAAAACAGAAATCTCATGAATACATGAAGTTACAGGTTACATGTCTGATCATTGTCTAAGAAAGGATTACTTTTTGAATATAGGCTGAAAAAAATAAAGACGTCCGTAAAACTTTCTTATTTTTTATGAAGCAAATATCTGTGCAGCTATATTTTCCTTTAAATAATATTCAGTTAAGAAATTACAGGATTAGAGAATGGCTGCAAATCACAACAGGGGAATGTTCAAACATTACACTAAAACAGGAATTGTCAAATGTTTTAGCTTAGTAAACGTAGTTAGAACATGGAGAACCTTTCATGTGGGAGTATGAACAGTCACAAATTACTTGTTTGCTAAAAGCAAAATCCAGTATATTTTGGGGCTTTATTGGGCTGCTCTGCTGGTGGCATTGTGAGGGTATTTATTTATTTACAAGGTTTACTGGTTATTTTCTTAATATGCAGAATAACCCTTTTCAGAAAGTGAAGGGAAAAAAGGTTGGAGAGCCAGTTTAATGTAGAGGTTAAGGTGCTCATTTAGAAATAGGAAATTGTGAGTTATGGTCCTTCCTTAGGTATGAAAGCTATCTGGATGACTTTGGACCAGTCATTTTTTCTCAATTTAGAGACTACTTCACATGGTGGTGTGGTGGTTGTAGGGAAAATAGGAAGAAAGAATAGTACGTATGTTATGTACAGTATAAGTATGAATAGGTACTTACAAAGTAGTAAAGATAAAAATCAAATAAATAAATAAATAAACTTGTGCAAAAATAGAAAAGATTTTCCTATTTTAAATTTTTAATAATTTTGTAATCTATCTTTAGTCTGATTTGGCAGAAAAATGACAACATTCACACACCTTTGGAAGTAACTAACAGACAGGAAGACTCATTCAGACAATATTCAAACCCCTGACCAGGAAAAGTGAACAAAAAACTTACAGAAATATATTGAAAACAAATGGCTGTACCAGTTTTAATAAAACTCTGTTGTTTCTATTTATTTTAAATAATATATTTAGAAATCTCTAAGCCTTTGTTGTTTTGCGATTATTATAAGTGTTCTAGGTATCTGTTGTGAAGGAGGTAGAATCTTGAAAAGAAATAAAAATTGAATTGATTTATGTTGTGTTTGTACTTTCTTTTTTTAACTCTACGTTATACTGGATTTCTTACCAGTTTCTATGAGTAGATAAGGAGTTGAATGCATCTCAAATTAGATTTCTTGGCATTAATGCACTGTAATGAGATCTGGTCTGTTTAATGCATTGTAGGAACAATATTCCCGCTAGCTGAATAGACACCTAACTTGCAAAAAGCAAGGAAAAATGACAGACAAAAAACAGCTTGCATAACCATCTAAGATACAAGAGTTATAGAATGAGATAAATTGTCTGTCAGGCCTGGATGCCATCTTTTACATTAGGCCTTTAGCTACAACATTTACTGCTGTGAGAAACTGGGAGGGAAGTTTGTATGGAGCAGGTATGATATATAGTCATAATAATATTCCTTTCTCAGACAGTCAAGGAAATCTTGCCCTGCACCTGGAGGGGTATGACTGGGAGGTGTTATGTATTGATACTTTTAAGCGGGAGTTTCAAACCTGCCTACGTTTCTGATTGGCTGACAGTCTCTCCAGGATTGTATATAAGGAGGACTGCAGCCTCTGAGTTTTTGCTGAAGTCTCACTGTATATTAAAGAGCTGTTGTCACTTGCTTGCTTGTGCCTCTCATCATTCCCGAACCACTTCATTGGCGACGAAGGTGGGATCGAGGCTACAAGAAACCAACCAGTGAGACCACGAGCTTCAGCTAGGCGACGAGGCGAACCACAGGAGACATACCGGACATGTCTGCCTACGTTCCGCCCAAGCCTTTTGATCCGACCCGCGAAAAATGGGTCTCGTACCTAACAAGGTTTGAATGCTCGCTAGAAGCCAGCGACATGCAGGGCCTCTCGGCTAATCGAAAGAGAGCCCTTTTCCTAAGCCACTGCGGACCGGACGTGTTCGAGATGGCCGAGTCACTGTGTGAGCCAACGCCGGTTCAAACAGTCTCATGGGACACCTTGATGGCAACTCTCCGGGCTCACTATGCTCCCGTCCCCTCCAAGTTCGTGCAGCGATACCAACTGAGGCAGCGCGTCCAACGAGAGGGAGAGCCGGTCAGCGCGTACATGGCCAGCCTGAGAAAAGCCGCAACTCATTGCGACTACAGAGACTTGGATGATGCGTTGCTTGAGCAACTGATCTGTGGTGTTCGGGACATTAGGCTGCAACGGCGTCTGCTCGCCAAGCCTGATCTGACGCTTGCCGGAGCCCTTGACGAGGCCAGGGCTCACGAAGCCTCCACAAAGGCCGCTGAAATGCTACAGCGCCCGCCGACCAGCAAAGACAGCCCCAAGTCTGCCCCGGTGCACAGAGAAGACGCCAGATCCAGCTCGGAGTCCGAGTCGGATGAGGACGTCTTCCGAACAGAGCACCGGAGAAAAGACACTGGCAGCCCCCGGCGAAGCTGTCCCAGCTGTGGCGGGCACCATGATAGACTGTCCTGCAAATACAGAGAGGCTATTTGCAGGCGTTGCGAGAAAAAGGGGCACTTGGCGCGAGTCTGCAGAGCCATTCTGCCCAGAAGACTCAAACCACGTGAGCGCCGCAGCCAACCGGAATCAGCGCGCCAGAAGCAGCCAACGAGAGAGGGCGGCGCGAAAAAACGGCGCGAATTTGAACCGCGAGATGGCTGCAGCATACACATCGACCAGGCCAGCACAACGGTCGAGGACAAAGTCAGCACGGTGGTCGAGATCAACGGAAGACCGTGCTCGATGGAGATCGACACCGGATCAGCTCTCTCCATCATGTCGTGGACAACCCTAAAGACCCTCCTGCCGTCGTTCCGGAAGGATCAACTCTCCAGACAGAGACTGCGCATCCTAGACTACCAGGGGAACCGAGTCCCCCTCGAAGGCGTGGGCACGTTCCGGGTCACCTACGGAGACTACGAAAGAGACCTGCCGCTGACCATCGTCACGAAGCAGCTGCCGAGCCTCCTGGGCATGGGGTGGTTCCGAGCCCTTGGCATGGGCTTCACCGGCGTCCACCTGATGTCCAAGTCAACCCTGAAAGACAGCCTCCTGTCCGAGTTCCAGGACGTTTTCGGGGACACGTTGGGCAAGTATGTGGGGACCCCTATTTCACTAAACTTAGACCCCAACGTAGCCCAAGTAAGACTAAAGGCCAGACGAGTGCCGTTCGCATTGAAACCAAAGATCGATGCAGAACTGGACAAACTGATTAAGCAAGGGGTGTTGGTTCCCGTTGACCATGCCAAGTGGGAGACCCCCATAGTCACCCCAGTTAAGTCCGACGGCTCAATCAGAATTTGCGCCGACTACAAGTGCACGATCAACAAGGCTTTGCAGCCGAGCGCCTATCCGGTGCCGATTGTGCACCATCTACTACACTCCCTGGGCCCCGGAAAAATTTTTGCCAAATTAGACCTGGCCCAAGCCTATCAACAGTTACCGGTCGACGACGCCACGGCAGAGGCGCAAACGATCGTGACTCATAGGGGTGCATTTAAATGCACCAGGCTCCAATTTGGGGTGAGCGTCGCACCCGGCTTATTTCAAAGCACCATGGAGCGCCTGTTGCAAGGACTTCCGGGAGTAGTCCCCTATTTCGATGACGTCTTAGTCAGCGCCCAAGACGAACACCAGCTAGGGGACAGGGTACGGAACGTCCTGTCCAGATTCAGAGAAGCGGGACTAAGACTTAAAAAGAACAAGTGCAGGATAGCGGTCCCCTCGGTAGAATTTCTGGGGTACAGGGTGGACGGCACAGGCATCCACCCTACCGAAAGCAAGGTGAGGGCCATCAAAAGCGCACCAGCCCCCAAATCCAAAGCTGAGCTCCAAGCCTTCCTTGGACTGCTCAATTTCTACTCAATGTTCCTAAGAGATAAGGCCACGGTCGCTGATCCCCTTCACAAACTCTTAGGGAAGAATGTACCATGGGTCTGGGGGAAACCGCAAGCGGCCGCTTTTGAGGCAGTAAAAAAACTCCTATCTGAGGACAGTTTCCTGATCCAATACAATGCAGAGCTGCCGCTCGTCTTAGTTTGCGACGCCTCCCCCGTAGGAGTTGGTGCCGTCCTAGGCCATAGACTGCCGAACGGCCTAGAGGCACCTATTGCCTTCTACTCCCGAACTCTGTCCAGCACAGAACGAAACTATAGCCAATTGGACAGAGAGGCTCTGGCTGCGATTGCGGGGGTTAAGAAGTTCCACGAATACCTCTATGGCCGAAAATTCGAACTTGTGACTGACCATAGACCGTTGCTAGGACTGCTAGCAGGCGACAGGCCAACCCCCGCTGCCCTCTCCCCCCGTTTAACAAGATGGGCGATTTTCTTATCGGCCTACTCGTACCAGCTCGTCCATCGGCCTGGGCGGACCCTAGGTCATGCGGATGCCCTTAGCCGTTGCCCCCTTCCCGACCTGCTGGACAACCCAACACCGGAAACCTCCGTCCTGTTGTTGGACACGTTAACCTTGGGGCCCATCTCCTCCGGCGAGGTGGCGAAGGCATCAAATAGAGACCCTGTTATCCGGACTGTTATGGGTTGGGTTTTGAAAGGGTGGCCGGACAAGGTGGTCGGGGAGGAGTACCAAGGTTTTGCCAACAAACGAAATGAACTGTTTACGCAAGGGGGGTGCTTACTGTGGGGTGACAGAGTGGTAATTCCAGCAAAACTACGAGATAGAGTTTTAGAGTTATTGCACGAGGGGCATCCCGGCATCGTTAGGATGAAGTGCTTAGCCCGCAGCTATGTCTGGTGGCCCAACATGGACCAGGTCATTTCCGAGTGGGTGGGGAAGTGCAGACCCTGCCAGGAGTCTCGCCCCGATCCCCCAGTAGCGCCCATCCGAGAGTGGGAGAAACCAAAAGGCCCATGGGGGAGGATCCACATTGATTTTGCCGGCCCGTTCCATGGCCAAACGTTTTTAATAGTAGTGGATGCCTTTTCAAAATGGCTCGAAATTGTATTAATGCCATCCACAACGGCCAAAGCGGTTATCAAGGCCCTAAGAAAGTTGTTTGCCACCCACGGCCTGCCGGATACCTTGGTGTCGGACAATGGGCCCCAATTTACAGCAACCCTCTTCGAAGGCTACTTGGCCGGCCTGGGAATCCGCCATGCCCTATCAGCCCCATTTCACCCGGCTTCCAACGGATTGGCTGAACGATTTGTCAGGACAGCCAAGGAAGCACTGTCCAGATTAGACAATGGGGACTGGCAGGCCAGGATAGATCAATTCCTTGCGGTTCAGCATGCATCACCATGCACGGCAACCGGGAGAAGCCCAGCAGAGCTCCTCATGGGGAGAAAGCTCCGGTGCGTGTTGGACAGGCTTCACCCTAACTATTCGCACGAAAACTTTAAGGGAGAGACCTGTGGCTTAAGGCAGTTTCAGGTTGGGTCCCCGGTGTTCGCTCGCAATTATGCCAGCGGTCCTCTGTGAGTTGCAGGAACCATAGTGGGGATAACAGGTCCAAAATCATACACGGTGGACGTGGGGGTAGATAGACTCTGGAAGCGCCACATAGACCAACTGAGGAAACGGGTGGTTGGCGAGGCAAACATCAACGCAGACATGTCCGAGCCTAACTATGACCACTTCTCCAAAACAGCTAACTCAAGCCCGGGGCCGCGAGAATACTTAGCTGACAAGCCCTGGTTCCAGCGCCGCCCCAGCGAGTCGCCACTCCCAGCCGGGGATAACCATGCCCCGGACAAAATCCAGGAGGTTCCATTGGCGGAGCCGGGAGAGACAAAGAGTCCCTCCGACCAGCTCGACGCCTCACCAAACACTGAACTGCGCAGGTCAACTAGGGCGAGAACTCAGCCTAAGCACCTGCGAGACTTTGTTTGTACATATGTTAAATTTTGAGTGTTAGTGCCTTCTGGGAAGGGAGGGGTGTTATGTATTGATACTTTTAAGCGGGAGTTTCAAACCTGCCTACGTTTCTGATTGGCTGACAGTCTCTCCAGGATTGTATATAAGGAGGACTGCAGCCTCTGAGTTTTTGCTGAAGTCTCACTGTATATTAAAGAGCTGTTGTCACTTGCTTGCTTGTGCCTCTCATCATTCCCGAACCACTTCAGGAGGCATCTCCAGTTGGGACAGTGCTTTGATGGACATGTGGGTGCTGGGCAAGAACTTGGGCTTTCTTTTGGGTGGGGAAAACCTGGAAGCTTTCAGATTCGAGTTTTCCCAGATGTGCCAATATGACATCTCTAATAAAATGGAACTTTGAGGAACTTCAAGTCTCGGAGTCTTCTTTCATTGGGTGTTACTTGGAACCCCGACATTGTCATGTTTGGGTTCTGCCATCCGTTTGTTCCTTTTACATGAGTTTTTATTATCATTCAAAGGGGAGTTAACTGGAATTAAAATCACACACACATTCTGAATGAGTTATTACTAATTAATCCTTAACTCTTTTAGTATTAACATCTTGTAAAACATACCCATCTCTTACATCTTTCACCATCAAATGTGCTTTTTAATCACAATATGGTGGATTTTTCTTTTTTGATTCCTAGTTTAAACTATTTACACTATGGATTGGGTTCAGACTTTAGAAAAGATCCCTTATAACATAGAACTTAAGTACATGAATACTAATGTATGTCATATTAATTTCTATCTATTTACACTTCCATTTATTCATGTTCTTCAACACAACTTCATTTTAAGACCTTTTCATTTGCAATTTCAGTTTAAATTTCTTCAGAGAATTCCCATCTTGAAATGATAGAAGGCTTAGTAATTCAGCAGTCCTGAAATAGTAGCAGGCATATAAATTTCTGGTAGAGTCACTTAAATAATAAATTCAAAGGGGGAGGAATAAAACTAAAAATAATCAATAGTGAAGGTTAAGAGATATACCTGTAGGGCTCTTCAGTCTTTATGTACTATGTATATATGATGTGTGTAAGATGCTGGCTTATGATGGTAGCTATTATAATTCATTTTATTTTATTTTTGCCTCTGAATCAGTTTTTGATTCCTGGCAACTGCTTGGATTAGTCCCTGTGGTTTCCTTGGCAATTTTTTTTTCACAAGTGATTTGCCATTTTCTCCTTTTCTGAGGGAGAATGGCTTTGTCCCTAAAGTGGAATTAGAATTCACACTCTCCCATTTCTAGCCTAATATTTTAAACTAGGGCTGTCAAACTCCCAGCCCCAATGGACCAGAGGCATCACATGCTGGCCATGCCCATATCCAAGTTAGTGAATGGGAAAAAAGTCCTGATACATCATGTGACAATACCATGACGCCTTGGGTTTGACACCTCTGCCTTAAACACTACATACACCAAATTGGTTCAAAATCTCATTCAACAATGTGGTCAAGCCATATATCAGTGCAGACTGATTATTTTTGCATCTACTCAAAAGAAAAAAAGTTATTGAAAAAAGGAAGGAAGAAGATACAGATTTGCAAAACTTTGGTAGGTTCCAATTAAGGTATTCAAAATTAGAAATAATTCCTGCACTTTAAAAATAAATACATTGTACTTCAGCATAAGCAGAGGACTACTTCCTAATGTTGCACAGTTTATTGCACAAATGAATTGCTTTTGTTCGCCCTTATCCTTTTGCATCTTCTAACAAAACCCTTTTTAAAAACTTATAAGTAAATATAACTTGAAAGTTATATTTTAGATTATTTTAATAAGCTGAAAATTCATTCTGTCATTTCACATTATTCCCACATCATTTTGCTCAATGTTCAGATAAAGTGGCATGTCTCACTGTTTAACCAGGCCTTTGTATGAAGTCTTTGGTGTTTGAAGGCTATTTCTAGCCACTAATGTTCCATAAAAATTATACATAAAAACCTGTTCAACTGTCAGCCCCAATGCTTTAAGTTTGAAAAAATATTCTAGTTAACATCAATGATTTATATAAATCTATTCTAATTTTAATCGTAATCCTGTCCCAGTTTCCCTCTGTGTTGCTTTATATGCTCTGTTTTCTCTTCTCTCAAAACTTGGCTGATCACAACAATTTCAATATCTTACATTCCAATAGATTGCTTGCAAAGATTGATATAATTGTCAATGTGCAATGTCCCATATTATTTTCTCTACTCCATCATGGCACACTGAATACTTCTTCTTTCTAGTTTTTCAAGGATAGAAAGTAGTTAGATTTCATACAGGCTTTCTTTTTTCTTAAATTAAAAGCAGTGGCTGATGGAAAACCGGAGAAAAGGGAACCACTTTAAAACACCATTCAATGAATTAAGGGATGGAAGGAGAAAGAAATATTAGGACTACTTGTTGCCTTTCTCATTTTTCTCTTTTTCATTTTGCTCTATTCCTGGCACTGTGTTGTATGGAGAAAAAATATTTCATGCTTTAGAATGAAAAAAAAATATTGGTTGATATGGTTGATACATTATACATTAGCCTTGGAAGTTGATCATTTGGACTTTGGTTAAATACCAATTTTTTAAACAGGTAGAAAAATTACTTGGTTCTGTCTAGTAAATTAAAGAATGATTGCAATAGCAATGTGAATACCTGTTTACTATTTTCCTGTTTGACCTTTCTTGGGAAAATAATAACTATTACTTTTCTTCCTCCTCAGGGTAACATAGTATGAAACATTTGGAATGTATGACAAATATGATGAAGTTGCTCCAGAAAAAAAACAAAACCCTGAGCCTTTTGACTGTTTAATTATTTTTTGACAAGTCTAACTCATGAGATCTGGGCAAGAAATGCAAAAATTCACAAGCTGACAAGTTGACTATCAATCTATTGCACTTAAATATATAGTGGACAACCATTTAGATATGAGCCAGCAGTGTGCAGCAGCTGCCAAAAAAGCCAACAAAGTTCTGGGCTGCATAAAGAGAGGGATAGAATCAAGATCATGTGAAATGTTAATACCACTTTATAATGCCTTCGTAAGGCCACACTTGGAATACTGCATTCAGTTTGGTCGCCTCAATGTAGAAAAGATGTAGAGACTCTAGAAAGAATGCAAAAAAGAGCAAAAAAGATGATTAGGGGACTGGAGGCTAAAACATATGAAGAACAGATGCAGGAATTGGGTAAGTCTAGTTTAATGAAAAGAAGGAGTAGGGGAGACATGATAGCAATATTCCAATATCTCGGGGGTTGCCACAAAGAAGAGGGAGTCAAACTATTCTTCAAAGCACCTGAGGGTAGAACAAGTAGCAATGCGTCGAAAGTGGAAATGGATGGGTGAATCCACTTACAACTACAAATCCTGGATGAACTACCAGCCAGACAACTATGGCAACAATGAGCACTGCGTGTAACTGTGACAATCCACAGGTTTTAAACAATGGAATGACGTTCAGTGCAACATGAACATATGCAATGCTTATATCTGCAAACACCAGCTCTAAAGATGCCTGAAGCTTTTCCCAGCGCTTTCCACCATGCTAAGGTGTTGCCTTCCCACTTATATCATTATGTCTTCCTGTTCTGCAGAAATATAGTTCGCTTCCAGCCCCTTCAAAACATCAACTCACAAGAACTGCCTCTTTGGTCTTCTTCTTCTGGACCTTTCTCATGGCTTGCGTGCAGTGCAATATCAATAAAAATATCCTGGCTTCCGGTTTGGCTTCTGTCGCCGTCAGATGGTCTTTCGAGTCTGCCAGTCCCGTCGCCCGTAAAGAGCCACCTTTACAGCTGAAAGGCGTCTCGAAAAACTCCATTTCCTTAAGGAAATGTGAGATAGAGCCGGCGAGGGCAGATAGAGCCCTCTGTGAAGTCCCCAGAGTTTTTGTTTTACTCTTGGGGACGAAGCAGGATGAGGCTCCCTATTCTGCTCACCGCTGCTCCAGGCTTCGGGAGAACTCTGCTTTTTGCAGAGCCAGGCGACGGGACCAATCCATTCAATGAAAATCAACAGATTGTTTAAACAAATAGGATGAGATCCGGATTTTGGACCCTAAATCGCAAGTATTTCTAACAATTTTATAAGTGATTTTAAAAGCGAAGAAAAGAGGGAAAAAAAGTTTAAAATGGCAACTGACTGAGGCTTGAGAAGAAGAAAGCTGAAAGCGAAAGTCCTTCCACCTGAATAGTTTAACAAGTTACAAAGTAGCAGAAATAATAGCGCTATCTAGAATTGAAAAGAAAAATTTCTACTTTAAGTTTCTTTCTTCTTGGAGATTTGATATTGATATTGTTTGGAGAGAAGTCTTTTTCTTTAAAAAGAGTCTGTCTGTGTGCCAGGATGGCATTAAAACTGATAAAGCCAGACAAACAAGCAGCGGGGGAGGGGGGTTCCCCCATTTACAAACCATATGAACAAGTTTTGAATTTGCAGACTCAGAAGAATGGTTTTAACTTAAAAGAATTTGTTTTGGAGGAGATGGCAAGACATGATGAGATTGTGAACCAGAATCTTGAAAAATTCAGGCAGGAAATTAAAGAGTTGGTACAACAAAAATATGCCAATTTGAAACAACAGTTTGTAACAGCTTTGAAAACTTTTTCAGAAATAGTTATAAAGATGGATAAAGATATGAATTTAGAACTAGAGTCTAAAATGGAGGAAGTTGATCATAAGATTTATAATTTGGACAATAAAATACAAAGAATTGAAAATGATTTGATAAATATTCAAGACAATAGCTCAGAAGTAAAGTCTAAAAAGGAAGCTGATCACGAGACTTACAATGCAGATAATATAAGACAAAGGATTGAAAAAGAAGTTATAATGATGCAATACAGGTCCATGGAATTTGCGGTCAGAATGAGGGGATTACAGGAAAATAATAGAGATGATTTGAGAAAGATGTCTGCTGAAGTTCTGGCTGTAATTTTAAAGGTTAGTCCTGAAGAGGTATCCTGTAAGATTGATAAGGCCTACAGAGTAAATTCCTGGGTTGCAAAGCAAAGGCAGTTGCCTAGAGATGTGGTGATTTACTTTACAGATAAAGGAATAAGAAATGATATTGTGCAAAAGTCTTTTAACTCTACTCTAGAACTGAATGGAAGGAAGATTTGTATATAAAGAGTTGCCGTCCAAGATGTTAAAAGATAGAAAGGAATTTGGATTTTTGGTGACTGAGCTAAAGAAACAAAACATCCCATTTAGGTGGGATGCTCCAGTTGGTATAATATTGAGATACCAAGGAGAAAGATATCAATTAAATACTATTGAAAAAGCGGAAGAATTTTACTACAAGGTTCTTAAAATGGATTTAACATCTCAGTGTTCAGTGTTAGGAACACAGGAGGGGGATAAAGAAATGCAAAATGAACAAGAGACTGAAACCCAGGCTAAGCAGATGGAGATGGAGGTAATGGAAAAACAATAAGTCACAAAGGTCCTTTTGGATGAGTCGCTTTTGGATTCTCCTTTAAAGGTTATAGCTGGATTACTTACAAATACAAGAGAGGCGGCTTTGGATTTTAATGCGATGTTTCATCAAGTTACAGACCAGCATGGAAATCAATCAGCGGATATACAAGTCCTAGAAAGGCAACCAGGATGGAGATCTAAACCACAAAAAGTTAAGAAAAGAAGAAGCAGGTCTTACAAAACTAAAAATTTTTAGACTAAATAACAGTCTAATGCCAGTTACTCAAGAGACGATTAAATATAATAAGCGGGATTTATGGATGGCTGATATATGAAAATATAGCGGAGGCAAATTATTGACTTGTACTATTTTGAGAAGAATGACAGATCTCTGCAGTGCTGTGCCTTAGGGATGTGGAAGAAGGCCTCTAACTGAGTGGATTGGAACTTTCTATTTTGAACTCTTTGTAAAACGGATTACGCATATGTTGAGCTATAAGGCACGAGAATTATGGTGGGGCATGCAGAAGATCTGGTTATTACCCTAATATGGTGGTTGGAATTAATAATCTAGATGAAAGACACTACAGAAGATATTATATGGAATATAAATATAAAGTCACTCGGGTGGTTTTTTTTATATACGACAACATTTATTACTGATGGGGGCAGATGGTAATTGAAGATACTGAATATACTGTTGGAAACAGAACTTGATGTTACCCTAACATGAGCGATGGAATTAATAATCAAGCTAAAAGACATTACAGAAGATATTATATGAATTGCAAACTTAAAGTCATTTGAGGATTCTGTTTATATATGGAAATATTTTTAGTGGTGTGGTGTGGGCAGAAGAACGAAGATATTAAAATATTTTGTATGGTAGACCTGTAGCAAAATTGGTGGAGATAGGTTAGGTTACTGATTGTTTAGCTTAGTAAAAGGGATGTTATGTTTAGATATAAATATATGTAAAAGATTTGAATTAAGAGTTATATGTATGGGGGTGGAGGAAATGGGCAGATTATGAGTTGAATAAATGCCAAATTAGAAATTATTATAAAGTTTTATAGTTGAAGGTTGCTTTGAAATGTATAGTATAAGGGGGATATAATAACAATGTTAGAAAGAAATGGTTAGCATGTGGGGGTGATGTAAAAGGATGGTAAAGTATTATTTAACTTGATATCAATGATTTTATTTTGAAGAAGCCATGGGGGGGAGGGGAGGGGGGTTAGCGAGGAGGGGGAGGGGGAAAAGGGGGGGAACTTGTATTTGAAAAACTTTTTCAATAAAAAATAAAAATATTCCGATGGAAAAAAAAAAAGAAGAAGAAGCAGCAATGGGTGGAAACTAATCGAGAGAAGCAATTTAGAAGGAGAAATTTCCTGACAGAACAATTAATAAGTGGAACAACTTGCCTGCAGAAATTGTGAATGCTCCAACACTGGAAATTTTAAGAAGATGTTGGCTAACCATTTGTCTGAAGTGGTGTAGGGTTTCCTGCCTGGGCAAGGGGTTGGACTAGAAGACCTCCAAGGTCCCTTCCAACTCTGTTATTCTATTCTATTGTATTCTAGTCTAGTCTAGTCTAGTCT
Source organism: Arizona elegans (assembly GCA_022577455.1). Lineage (NCBI taxonomy): Eukaryota > Metazoa > Chordata > Lepidosauria > Squamata > Colubridae > Arizona > Arizona elegans. The sequence goes on from JAKOOJ010000004.1 coordinate 20,593,814, forward strand.
AGTCTAGTCTAATTTTATTATATCATATTTATTTATTTATTTAATATTTTTATTATAATAATTAAATCTATGAGAAACTAAGACAAGAGTGCAATGTCTATATTAATACAATAATAATTAGATAATATTTAATACAAAGTATTAGATTAGGGAAAGGAAACATAAATAAGTGACTTTCAATTTTCTTTATATTTATTTGTTTGTTTGTTTGTTTGTTTGTTTGTTTGTTTCAATTTCTATACCGCCCTTCTCCAAATAGGACTCAGGGCGGTGAACAGCCAAAGTATAATAAGTATAAATAAATTTAGTGACTCTCCACCTATGTAAGGTTGACAATTATATCTTCATCCCATATGCCATTTCTTTTGTAGAGAAAATATGTAGAGACAAATCCATTTACTTTGCCTGCTTTTGATATCAAAATGCTTTGGATAAATAAAATTAGTTTTATATCTATATTTTCTTCAACAACAACTTTTGGACATTGTCTGTCCATAGAAGCAGATATAATTATGGACACTGTTGGTATTTTAGTTGTTCTAATTCTTCAAAAATTTCCTTCAGTATTTTCATAATTGTAATGTTTTGCATTTTATAGGCTTGTATTTTTTACCTGCCTAAAATCTTTAGTTTCCTCTAATTCCCATCTTTTAAATAATAAAATTACTTATCTTTACTATGTCTTCCAAAATCTAAAATATATATTTTCTACAAGAAGCTATTTTTAATATATAATTAATGCCAAAATCTTATCGTAAAAGTTTCAATATTCCAAATTTATCTGGACTCTTAATCCATTTATAAATTTCTATAATCAAAATCTTATCTAGGTTTTGGTGTTCATGTTCGGTCTTATGTTTTCCTTTGAAGATAAACTCACTTAATGAAGACTTTTCAAATTTGTTGTCCTAATGCCGTGTTGGCAAACCTATGGAACGCTTGCTGAAAATGGCACACAGAACCACCTTGGAGGAATGTGTGGCCTTGCTGGCTCCTCTTCTGCGTTCCTGTGCATACACGTGTGCTGGTCAGCTGGCCTTCATGTGCGCAGGAGCAGCAAAACCCGGAAGAATGGCATTCCGTCACGCATGCGCAAGATGGCACCCAAACTTCTGGGTTTATGGCGTGCATGTGCGCAATCACCAGCTGTTCATTGGGCAGGTGTATGTGCCGGAAACCAGAAGTTTGGGTGCTGGCTTGTGCATGTGCGACAGACAACCTTTCTTCTGGGTATCAGCGCTCCTATGTAGGCAAAGGCCAGCGGAGCTGGCATGATCCAAGTGGGATGGTTTTGCGTGCCATTTGCAGCACACAAGCTGGCACGCGGTGATGTAAAAGGTTAGCCATCACTGTCCTAATGTCTCTAATACCTTTAAAAAGAAATTTCTGAAAGTGAGAGAAAGCAGGGTTTGGGAACTTAGTGTCCTTTAAAAGACTCCACCACTCAACCTATGGAAAACCATTGTCCTGGGATCTCAACTCATCATGAGAACTAGCCACCTGGAGCACATGTGTGTGATTTCCTGTTCTTTATCAGGAGAGATTCCAAGGAACCAGTTTACTCAACAGTTCCTTGGTAGATGATGAAGTCATCAGACCCACTTTCAGGGTGTCATCTTCAGTTCAGCATACCTCCCCTGGAAGTCAGAAGTAAATTATTTCCATCCTACAGAATTATTGTTATCTAGATCCTTCAGTTTGCAGTCTGAAATATGAACATTTCACTTTTTCTCTCTTTTTGCCTAATTTTTTTTTGAAATTTACTCATAATGTTCTTTAAAGTGGATTAACATTTTCACTTCAATGAGCTCTTCTAACATTTCAGTAGGACACCTTCATTTTGTTTTCTCAGTTCTGTGATATTATGTTTAAAGTGTAAACTCCCAAAATTTTGGGTTTGGTACCTCCTAGTAGGTGTGTATTTTTTTACGAAGTTATAATTATGATTCAATTTCTGGCTAAATCAATATAGGAACCTAAATTACAAAGATATGTAGTAACTTGATCTTTTTAAAATTTAAAACAATGTAAAGAAAATGTTTTAGTACTATTATGGATACCAAAATCAGTAAAGGACAATTTTTTTTTACTTCTGTAATAATTCTCCAGGAATATAGTAATGTTGTTTTTCCTGTAATCCTAATTATTTTTTAAAAAAAACTAATATGTACTAATTATAGAGGCAGATGGAAGTAATGCTATTAAGGTATAAAGAAGATGGTCTGAAAGTTCGAAGTTTCTTTGTACTTAGCAAAAGAGGGTAGAAAAATTTCAAGCAGGATTATGTTAACACCAGAAGGCTGAGTTGTTGATAGCATTCAGCTTCATGACCATGAGTTTGCCATACTTCCCCAGAAGTCTTTTTCTGACTGCCAGTCTCTTGAACTGAACTTTAAAAGTATTACAAAGTCCTAGAAAGCTATTGTGTATGACAGATGTCCTGAAGTTGGAAATACTATGAACTGTAAAGAATGCTAGTATTATTCAGCTTATACATATTTATAATAAATACATTTATGCTTTAATGCACCTGAATTGAATTATATCTCAAAAAAAGTGCTTGGGTTGACTTATGCATTCATCAGAAGAAAATTACTTGTACAATAAAATAAAAAGATGGAAATGTCATATGCTAATTTTAGATGTACTAGTATAATCAGTCGTTCCCCCCAAAAAAAATCAATCAACAAGGCAATTAGGAACAGCAGCAATCTGAAAGGCAACACAGCAAGCACAAACTTTTCTGCGAAACACATTCCCTGGTTGACAACTTATAGGCATTTTTGATATATGAATATGAATATTAAGGGACAGTGAAAAGCCAAATTAGAAAGCCCATGGTGTAAGAAATTATATGCCATAACAGAACAGTTGTTATGGTTTTTAGGTTCAGCTTGTCAATCATTCAACTCACTTTTTATTCTTTGCTCTACTGACAAATGGCATAAGGATTTTTGCAGCTAAGATTTTATTAAATTCTCTTTAAATCTGTAAAAGAACTGCCAGTGTTGGCAGAAAAGAACCACAATGAATGATTGAGAGAACTAGGTATGTCCAGTCTAACAAAGTGAAGGACTAGGGCTGACATGATAGTAGTCTTCCAATAATTGAAGGGCTGTAACAGAGAAGAGGGGGTCGACTTATTCTCCAAAGCATCTCCAAAGTATTAGGATAAAAAGTAATGGATGAAAACTTATCTAAGAGAGATCCAACCTAGAATTAAGGAAATTTTTCCTGACAATACTTAATCAGCAGAATGGCTTACTTCTGGAAGTTGTGAGTGCTCTATCACTGGAGATTTTTAAAAACAGACTGGACTGCCATTTGTCCAGAATAGTATAGGATCTTGTGCATGAGTAGCGGTTCACCTGAAGACTTCCAAGATCCATTCCACCCCTATTACTACATATTCTATCAAGATAGTTTCTGAATATTCCATGCAAAAATGCCAACTGGTCTGTCAGTTGAATTAGACTAGCATCTGTTTCCTCACCAGGAGATCCCAAACTATCTTCAAGGAGCAAGAAAGATTGCCTGGAATGAAAAATTCTGTTCTCCACACAGGTAAATTATTCAGTTGGCTGTCCTTCCACATATTCAGCATTGGATGCACTTTCTTAAAGTGCCAACAGTTTTTCTAGTTTATGCTTTCTATGTATCCTGAAGACAAATAAAACAGGGAACTCACACCATACTCACTAGCACTGATTACATTATTTAGTCAGGTAATGAAACATCTGCAAATCAGCAACCAACTCAGAGAGCACCAAGGACTCCTCAATTCAGTCCTGAAGTATTATATTATATTTTAATGTAATAATTAAATAAATTCAATAAGCAATAAATAAAATATTACATTAAATTGTAGGCATACATCAGTTCAATCAATTAATCGTTATTTATAGCATAAACATTTAAATTCCTTTATAAGTATCATTTCAGGGTCTTTCCAAATTTATATTGTTGAGAAGATGGCAAGCAAGAGTAACATTTTATTATAGTATTTACTTTAGTAATACATATACTGTTTTTTTCTAGTCATACTTAAATATTTGCTATAATATTTTGCTACAATAATTAAGATTTAAATAGTTTGAGTTAAACTCATGAACTGAAAACAGTTGGACACATGAATTAAATATGTAACTAAAACATAACACATTCATACAACTCTCATTCTCTAGGCCACATTTTCTCACATAAAGTTGAATGCTCTTCATTCGAGTCATTATGAACATCAAATTGTGAAAGTTCTCTCAACATACTACCTGCCTAGACATTTCCTTTTCATATTCTGTTATGCCATATAAAATTCCCTTTTCCATCAGTTTCCATTCTGAAGTACAGAAAAATGTTACATATCGATCTTGTTCTCCTTTGCAGTTTTGCAGGATAGGAATGTGATGATAACCCCTCGTATATTATGATTTGAGATTTATACAGGTACATAGAAGATATTAATCTGAAAGTCAATTATAATTTGTTCTTTTACAGGAATAGAAGTTATCATGAGATCTGCATTTTTCTGATTATAATTATGACATGCCACATAATTGCTGGAATGGAAAATGGTAATTTTTTTTTTAGAATTCATGTAATTTGAATATATGCTTCCTGAGATGTACAGTCAATTTAATAAAGATTTTGTATTTAAGCTCTGTACTGTATCAGCACTGACTTACATTGAACACAGAACTTGTATCAATGGTGAACTCATCAGCAAACACATCTTTCTGTGAAGAGTTAGAGTTATAGGGTATCCTATTTTCCAATTATCCCTCAGGTAGATGTAATTCACCATTTGCACCAACTTTTACTATATCATACATTACCAGGGATGATAATAAAGTAGGCCTTATTTAATAATACTAAATTGGGATCAGCATTTAGCTGTTAAGCAACAGTCGTAATTTTTTTTTTAAAAAATCACATGACCAAGACACTTAGTGGCAGCACTTCAGCCAGTCCCAATTGCCATTTTGTGCAATGAGCATGCAAGTCATTAAGTGAGGATCTCCCGTGACTGTGATTTTCAACTTCCTGCTGGTTTCCCAATTGACTTTGGTTGTGGGAAACATGCAGGGAAGCTTGCAAATCGCAATCACATGACTATGGGATGCCCCAATATAATAAGAATAAGGTCCAGTTGTAATTACCACTCATTCAGCACCATTGTAATTTCAAATGGTCATTAAACAAGTGATTGTTAAATGAGAACCACCTGTATGAAATTAATGGAATGACATCCTTAGTTGGTTTCTTTAATAATAATAATTCACAAATATTTCAGGATAGAAACCAATGAGATATTATATGTTTTCTGGAATCCAAGGTACAGTATAACAAGGGTATTATCTGTCACCTGTAATAAAAAAGGCAAAATCCATATCATTCAATAAATCATCTAAAATGTCTACTGAACCAGACTCGCAGTCAAAATATATCAGAAATGTGTTCTAATTTCACAGTTATTTATCTTGTTTTCTATTTACAATCTTATACAAAATGCCACTATCATGTTGGTAGTTTAAAGCCCATTGGACTCCCAAATCTCTTCCTTTCAGAGAAAACTATTCCTTCTGCATTTAATAACTATGGCCAAACCTGTGTATTGAAGTTTGATGGCATCATGATTTTTTGATTATTATTTTTTTTAGTTAAAACTAAAAAAAGAAAAATTTCCTTTTACCAAGTGAAAGGCAGTAATCTGAACTGATATTTTAGGCAGAGGAGCTGACATCAACGTTCAGGGTGAAGAGACTGAAAGTCCTGTGCATATAAAATACACAGTGCTTAAAGATCTCGGTTCATAGGATAAAGCTTCAAAGCATTATGCAAATGAGCAGTCAGTGCTTTAGTCTTAGAGAAGATAAAATTCTTGAAGTTTTCCCCACACCTCACCTCACCGACATCAAACCTTCAGTTAATTCAAGTAAAAGAAATACACCTTTAGACTTCAATAAAATGTAATTAACCACTTATATCATTTAATACAGCCCATCTTACAGATAATTTGTCAGCCCAAATGTTGTTGCATATGTTTTCAAGCATTTGTCTAAGTTGACTTTTGAAAAAAAAATTAATAAAGATATCAAATATCATCTAACATACAATATATTTTTCCTCAAACCTGTGGAGTTCAATGCAATTAAGTGAAATCAACTTTGAATTAATAAAATACATTAGAAAATTAATGGTGCCCACTATCACCCCTACTGTTTATAATAGCACTGGAAGTCTTACTAAACGAAGGAAGGAAGGAAGAAGAAATAAAAGGTCTGAGGATACGGAAGGAGGAATACAAATTACAAGCCTTCGCCGATGACATCATGTTTATAGTGGAACAACCAGAAACATCAGGAATTAAATTATTAGCGAAGATAGACGAATATGGCAAAGTAGCGGCACTTAAAATTAACAGACAAAAAACTAAAGTTCTGACTAAAAACTTAACTAAGACACAAGAGACAAAATTGGAAGAAGAATTAGGAATACAAATTGCAAAGAAAGTAAAATACTTGGGAATTTGGCTCACTACAAAAGCAACAACGATTAGAAAAGATAATTATATTAAACTGATGAAACAAATTAAAAAAGATCTGGAAATATGGAATAAATTACAGCTGTCATTCCTGGGTAGAATAGCATCAGTAAAAATGAACATATTACCAAAATTACTTTATCTCTTCCAAGTGATACCAATTAGCCCAGGAAAAGATTTCTTTCAGAACCTTAATAAGATAGTAATGAAATACATCTGGCAAGGAAAGAAGGCCAGAATCAAAATAAAATGTTTACAGGATGCCTGGGAAAAGGGAGGACTTGGTCTACTGGATTGGGAGCTATACTACAAAGCAGCGTCGCTAAACTGGATTAGAGAATGGATAGACTTAAAAAATAGGAGAATACTATATCTAGAGCAGTGGTTCTCAACCTTCCTAATGCTGCGACCCTTTAATACAGTTCCTCATATTGTGGTGACTCCCAACCAAGGGTGGGTTCTAAATTTTTTTACTACCGGTTCTGTGGGCATGGCTTATTTTGTGGGCGTGGCTTGGAGGTCATGTGACTGAGTGGGCGTGGCTAGCTGGTCATGTGACCGGGTGACCATGGCTCTGTGTATAGGGACTACTCAGAGGGCTGAAAAAAGTCATTTCTGACAGGTCCTCGCACTTTTGACTGGTCCTCACATTAATGCCCGTGCAGCATTCTTAACAACCATGTCACTCATTTCACAACTGCTTCTTTTCACCATGGTGATAAGATAGGGCAAAAAACGTAAAATGTGAGGATAGTCGTAAATTCGAGATCTGGTCAAAAGCGCGAGGACCAGTCAAAAATAACTTTTTCAGCCCTCTGAGTAGTCCATGTGCACAAAAGGATTACCCAGAGGGCTGATAAAAGTGATTTCTGACAGGTCCTCACACTTTTGACCGGTCTTCGCACTTATGACTGGTCATCATTTATGCCCATTGTAGCATTCTTAACAACCGTGTCACTCGTTTCACAACTGCTTTTCTTCATCATGGTGACAAGATAGGGCAAAAACGTAAAATGTGAGGATAGTCGTAAGTTCGAGGACTGGTCAAAAGTGCGAGGACCAGTAAGAAATAACTTTTTCAGCCCTCTGAGTAGTCCATATGCATAAAAGGATACAGCAATAGAGAGGGATGAAGGAAGGGAAGGGAAATTAGAGTAGGAGTGAGGGTAAGAGAGGGAGGAAGAGAGGAGGAGAAGGAGAAAGGAAGAGGAAGTAGGGAAGAGAAGAAGAGGGGGAGGAAGAGAAAGTAAGAAGGAAAGAAAAGAGAGAGGTGGTAGGTTTGAGGAGAAAGACTGCTGTACAATAAAAAAGATGAAAGGGAAGAAAACCAACCCCAAACAAATATAAAGATATTAAGATAAAGAATGAATTGTTAAACTTTAAAGAATAAAAGAGAACAAATATGAATAAATAACAATAATTAGAAACACACATACAAACATACAATGTATTTTCTTTTGTAGAAAGTTAGCACCCACCCCTTTCCTGGAAGAGCGAAATATTTTAGGAAATATGAAAAAGGCAGAATATTATATTTCCCTGGGATAAGCATGTTTTGAAGCAGCTCCCATCTTCCTGCCCTCACCCTTTGTCAATGGGCCATTAAGGCCTGGGCCAGTCTATTCTACATAACAAAGATCTACCTCCTTCAGGCAGAGCCATAGTAGGAATTGCCAAAGATCCAATAAAGTTAGGATTAGCCCTCTACACAATAGCAGCAGAAACTCACCACATGTGACCTGGGAAGCACATGTGACCATTAGCCAGCAAGGCTAGCTAAGACCCCCACCCCTTGGGAGTCTGACAACCAACCAGGATACTCTTTTGGGGCCCCAAGAAATGCAGATCCAGAGAGATCATAAAAACCCAAGGATTTACTGTATCTGCCCTTTTCTGTTCAGGAACTCGAAGCATGTGATCCTGTCCACCATTAAACCATCTTTCCAAGCAGTCTCCATGTTTCCAGTGTCTTTTTCCCCACTTGAAGCAGAAGCTAGAAGATTTCTTCCAACACTTTGAACAGAGTATTTGGCCGGTTCACAAATTTAAACAGTGTTTAGTCATTTCAATTAAATTTACAATTTCTATATTTCCTTTTTGCCATATTTATTCCTCATCTATTTTTGTAAAAAACCAATATTACCCTTCATCCTCATCTCTAATCTTAATCAAATTCAATTTTTCCCTTCTATTCTATATTATACCCCTTCCCATTGTCATCTATTTTTATATCCATCCTCACATTCGTTAATTATGTAATATTACAGTTGTTTAATATAAATTCACCATTTTAATATAAATCAATTAGTTATATAACTACCTTTTTTGTATATTAATCAATATGAACATGAATATTCCAATTATTTCTATGCAATCCAATTTCTTAAAAATCAATTAATTATATTTACCAATAATAATAAACCAAATAATTTCCCCCATATATTCCTCCAAACCACAACTTAACCATTTCTGCTTTCAACACAATATACAATTAATAGTATCTCAAATATTACAATTCCCTAGTTAAATAGAGCTTTTTTTCTTTTGTGTTTTAAAATCTTGAATTCTCCTCTTTTGCCCTAAATTTCCCATTGTTTGCACCTACCTTTTTTGGTGAGGAAAAAGAAAAGAAATCTGCCTGCCTAATTTTCCAACTTTGCAGCAACAGCAAAGCTAACAGCCTGCTTTACTTTCAGTTTTGTTTTTCAGCATACCTAGGGGGGAAAAATTGCTCCAGCAAGCAGCAGAGCCCTGAGCAGAACAGCTGAGAGCAAATCAGCTGAGAGTCGGGAGCCAATCTAATGAAGGGCTAGTTAGCCTATGCTGAAGCTCCGCGGGCCAATAAAATTACAAAATTACAAAAGAACACCGAACCATTTGTTAAATTGCTGGCTCGCCCGCCCCTTGCCCACCACTATTTGTTGGCAATAAATAGTGGTGCGGAGGGGTGGGGCAAGCCAGCAATTTAACAAGCGGTTTGGCGGAACCCCCTAGAACTGGCAGAATCCCACCACTGGCTATAGGGCAGCCCTTTGAAGCCCCGCGGCAAGAATTTAAACAGTTTTTTTCCTCTAGCCATCAGCTGAGACTCAGGAGGCAGCAATAGATTGGGAGTGGGCGGGGTAAGCGAACGGCCAGCGATCCAACAGAGCAGAGAGTGAGGGTGAGTGAAGGTGTGGGGGGGGCAAAAGAGGGCTTTGGCAACCCCTGTGAAATGGCCGTTCGACCCCCAAAGGGGTCGCAACCCCCAGATTGAGAACCGCTGATCTAGAGGGATTTGATTTGAATCGGGGCTGGCATGCCTTTTTGTGGGAAGGCACAGATAAGAAACATAGGTACTTCCAGCGACACATTATTAGAGGCTCACTATACAAAACGTGGCAAGAAATCAGAAAACAACACTACAACAAAATCCCGCGATGGCTATTGACTATGGAAGCTTTAATCTACCCAAACACCATAGAAATAGAAAAAATGAGGAACTACCAAGAATTACTGAACAGTGAAGATAATTTATACGAGACAAGAATTGGAAAACTGGGGTATAGTTATTGAATTATTAGTTATTGAGGTGGTCTTACCTCCAAATAGAGTCAAGATACATGGCAGGACACAATATGGATTTCAAACGGAACCAAATGAATTGGATAAAATATTAAAAAGTACAGACGAGAAAATGATAACTAAAATTTACAGATACTTAATACAATATAAATTAGAGGAGGAAATGGTGAAAGAAAATATGATAACCTGGGCAAGAAATATAGGGCACATCATAGAATTGGACAAATGGGACAAGTTATGGACAGAAACTAGAAACTGACACTATCGATACCATATAAAGAAAACCTTTACAAGATGTTCTATAGATGGCACCTCCCACCAGGCATGGCTGACTAAAATGTTCCCAAATATGTCTCCAATGTGCTGGAAATGCAAGTCACAAAAGGGGTCATATTATCATATCTGGTGGTCTTGCAGAAGGGCACAACATTATTGGCAGGAAATCAGGAAAATGATTGAAGAAATAACTAAACAGAAGGTCGAAATGAAACCAGAGTTTTTCTTATTTGGAATGACCACACCACAATATAACAAAGAGATAAAGTATCTTATTATTCACATCTTAACAACGGCATGTATAGCGTACGCTCAAAACTGGAAATCCGAACTTCTACCAACAAAAGAAAAAATAATTGTGAAAATAACAGAATGTGCAGAAATGGACAGACCTACAAAAGAATTTCAAGAGAAAGACGATACGGATTACTATTTAGTCTGGCAAAGGTGGTACTCCTGGTCAGAGGGAAAGATAGGACCAACAAATGATACATTTTGTCAATCTAACCAAGAAACACAGACAATCATGTAAGAGGCAAGATAGAATGATGGTGTAGATAAATACCTAGAAGGATTTCTAGAAAGTTATATAAATGTAGTTGATATTTTCATAAAAAAGAAACCTTGGATATGTATAAATATCTAAATAAGTAAACATCTAAAATAGATATGTATAGATAAAAATAGACGAAATAGAAAATAGCCACCGATGCAACAGCTTTCAGAAGTCAGTCAGTGGACTGAGTTAGTGTTGGTCTGTTTTTTTCTTTTGTATTGTCTTAATGTATCCATGTTTGTATGTATTTTTGTTTTGTATTTTTGTTTAACTTATAAAACCTTAATAAAAAAAAATTAAAAAAAGAAAATTAATGGTGCATCTAGAAAAAAAACTCTATGCTATGGATGCTTCTATCCAAGATTCTACATATTTAACCATGGCCTTTTTATAGGATACTTCAATTCATTGCTACATACTTTCTGATATTTCAGAGGTCTCTGAAATGTTTATTCTTCACTGAAGTATTTTAGCCTACCGAAACATACAGCATATTAGCATACATCCTGCATTCCCAGTTTCTAGCCTGATGCCTGGCTAGTTTTCCCTTCCTTTCCTCTCCCTTCTTATATTTATGATTAAAATTTATATATTTCTGCAGCCCTTGACATTTTTTCAGGACTGATGATCTTCCTCTACCATGCATGAGTAGAAATGAAACCAGGAATTCTTGAATATATCACTATGATAATAATAGCAGCATCAAGAACAAAATGATATCTTAGCAATTTAGGATTCTATGCTCAAATAATAAATTTATTATTATTTTACATACAGGCAAATAGATGTAAAAGATTCTGTCTTTGAGTTTTTAGGACTACTTTCCCAAAGTAAATAAGGTAAAAAAAATATATTATTATAGCTTCTGCCTCATTAATAATCCCAGTTCTGCAATACTTTTAGAAAAGTTTCGGTGATGAAACTACCAAGGCTTTGCTGGCCATATGCAGCCTGGATTTCAGATTATGTATTCCTGTGATCATATAATAATTTCATAGCATAGGAAAGGATACTGATAAAGACCTTCAATATAGCTAGTTTTTATTCATTTATTTGTTGAATATATTTGCTGCCTATCTCGCCATGGTTTACAACAATAAAAAGGTTGGCTTACAACAATAAAAAAAATTGAAAGAGTATAAACAAATCAGAAATGAAATAATAAACAGTAAAATAAACTATGAAAAAGAACACAATGAGAATACATCAATATGATAAGCAAAAGGATGGATGGTTGAGTAGTAGAGCGCATGGCGGGGGGGCGGGGTTGGAAGCAGGTGGAGTCTGTCATCAATCCAGCAGTCACCTCCAGCTTGGAACTCCCTCATCTGGTCCCCAGGCCAAATGGCAGGGCCAGGTCTTCAGATTCCTGGGGAAGGATAGGAGGGTGAGGGTAGATCTTGCCCTAGAATGTAGGATGTTCCAAAGGGAAGGCACTGCAATGGAGAAGGCCCTTCTTCTGGGTTCCAAAAATTCTTCAGTTCCTTTTAGGAATGGCCATCTGGCTAATAACTATACTTTGCATTTCTATTAAAGTTTGGGTGTGTAAAGAAAAATGTCCTAATGCTTCAGTGAAACAGAAAAGGTGAATTAGGGATTGTAGAGGTTTTCCTTAAGGCACATTTCAGATTGCTTAAATGAAGTATAAATATAATAAAATAACTACCATAACTTTTTTCTTTGAAATCTAATAATGTATCTTATTTTATCATTTTACCTGCTTCTTTGTGCATAATGCAAACCAGGCTTTGATAATACCAGGGAAAAGCAGATTTTGTTCTAAAAGTGTGTTTCTTTACTTTCTCCAATATAAACAACTGCCTGTCAATTTTCCATTTAGTAAAGAAATGCATCTTTTTATATTTGCAATGCAGGAAAAACTTACCCATCTTCCCCCTTGGAGTGGAAGCTAAATATTTTTTCTCAAAAATGATAGCCACCATAGGTGACATGCCAGCCCAGGTTTTACTTGAGGTGACAATACACTTCCAAGAGATCTTTCTCACTAAAAGTGTATTTAACACTGGTCTCAATAAGCATAAAACAAACTGACTTTGCAAATATAACAATGTAAGAAGCTATCTTATACTGAAAAAGCCAATGCTCCACAAGGTGTTCCCTGAGCGTTGTTGTTTCAGCAATAAGAACAAATCCACTCCCTTCTAGTGCTTACGATGCTAGAAGGGAGGCAGGGAATGCTGAGGGTCCCATCCCCAAGGGAGATACACCTGGTGGGACCCAGAAGAAGGACCTTCTCTGAAGTGGTTCGGGAATAACGAGAGGCACAAACAAGCAAGTGACAACAGCTCTTTAATATACAGTGAGACTTCAGCAAAAACTCAGAGGCTGCAGCCCTCCTTATATACAATCCTGGAGGGACTGTCAGCCAATCAGAAACGTAGGCAGGTTTGAAACTCCCGCTTAAAAGTATCAATACATAACACCCCTCCCTTCCCAGAAAGCACTAACATTCAAAAATTTACATATGTACACACAAAATCTCGCAGGTGCCTAGGACGAGTTCTCGCTCTAGTTGACCTGCGCAGTTCAGTGTCTGGTGGGGCGTCGAGCTGGTCAGAGGGACTTTCTGTCTCTCCCGGTTCTGCCAATGGAACCTCCTGGATTTTGTCCGGGGTGTGGTTATCCCCGGCTGGGAGTGGCGACTCGCTGGGGCAGCGCTGGAACCAAGGCTAGTCAGCTAAGTATTCTCGCGAACCCGGGCTTGAGTTAGCTGTTTTGGGAAAGTTGTTGTAGTTAGGTTCGGAGATGTCTAAATTGATGTTTGCTTCGCTGACTACCCTTTTTCTAAGTTGGTCTATGTGGCACTTCCAGAGTCTATCTACCCTACGTCTACCGTATAAGATTTTGGGCCTGTTATGCCCACTATGGTTCCTGCAACCCATAGAGGTCCACTGGCATAATTGCGAGCGAACACCGGGGACCCAACCTGAAACTGTCTTAGTCCAGAGGTTTCTCCCTTGAAATTTTCGTGCGAGTAGTTAGGGTGAAGCCTGTCTAACACGCACCGAAGCTTCCTGCCCATGAGGAGCTCTGCTGGGCTTCTCCCTGTGGCTGTGCATGGTGTGGCATGCTGGACAGCTAAGAATTGGTCTATCCTGGCCTGCCAGTCCCCGTTATCTAGTCTGGACAGTGCCTCTTTGGCCGTTCTTACAAAACGTTCGGCCAATCCGTTAGAAGCCGGGTGGAACGGGGCCGATAGGGCATGGCGGATGCCCAGTCCGGCCAAGTAGCCCTTGAACAGGGTCGCTGTGAATTGAGGGCCGTTGTCAGATACTAGAGTATCCGGTAGGTCATGTGTGGCAAATAGCTTGCGAAGGACTCTAATGACTGCCTCGGCTGTGGTAGAGGGCATTAGGATTATTTCGAGCCATTTCGAAAAGGCATCGACTACGATTAAAAATTTTTGCCCATGGAAGGGGCCGGCAAAATCAATATGGATCCTCCCCCATGGCCCTTTTGGTTTCTCCCACTCTCGGATGGGTGCTACTGGGGGATCGGGATGAGACTCCTGGCAGGGTCTGCACTTCCCCACCCACTCGGAGATAACTTGGTCCATGTTGGGCCACCAAACATAACTGCGGGCTAAGCTTTTCATTCTGACAATGCCCGGATGCCCTTCGTGCAGAAATTCTAAGACCCTTGTTCTTAGTTTCATTGGTACTACCACCCTGTCACCCCACAACAAACAACCCCCTTGCATAAACAGTTCGTTACGTTTGTTAACATAACCTTGGTATTCCCCCCTGTCCACTTTGACCAGCCACCCCTTCAGCACCCAGCCCATTACAGTGCGAATGATTGGGTCTCTAGCCGAGGCTTTTGCCACCTCGCAAGAGGAGATAGGCCCCAAAGTCAAAGTGTCCAGCAAAAGAACGGAGGCTTCTGGCGTTGGGTTGGCAAGTAGATCAGGTAGGAGGCAGCGGCTGAGGGCATCCGCGTGACCCAAAGTCTGTCCGGGTCGATGGACAAGCTGATATGAGTAGGCCAACAAAAAAATGGCCCATCTGGTCAAACGTGGGGACAGAGCAGCGGGGGTGGGCCTATCGCCTGCCAAAAGCCCTAGCAAGGGCTGGTGGTCAGTCACAAGTTCGAATTGTCAGCCATAGAGGTATTCGTGGAACTTTTTAACCCCCGCAATTGCAGCCAGAGCCTCTCTGTCCAACTGACTATAGTTCCACTCTGCGCTTGACAGGGTGCGAGAGTAAAACGCAATGGGCGCCTCTAGGCCATTCGGCAGTCTATGGCCTAGGATAGCACCAACTCCTACGGGGGAGGCATCACAAACCAATACAAGCGGTAGCGCTGCGTTATATTGGATTAGGAAACTGTCTTCAGATAGAAGTCTCTTTACTGCCTCAAAAGCGGCTGCTTGCGGTTTCCCCCAGACCCATGGTACATTCTTCCCCAATAGTTTGTGTAGGGGATCTGCAATGGTGGCTTTGTCCTTCAGGGACATAGAATAAAAATTGAGCAGTCCAAGGAAGGCTTGGAGCTCTGCTTTGGTCTTGGGGGTAGGTGCACTTTTAATAGCTCTCACCTTGCTTTCGGTAGGGTGGATGCCTGTGTCGTCCACCCTGTACCCCAGAAATTCAACGGAGGGGACAGCAATCATGCACTTATTTTTTTTTAGTTTGAGTCCCGCTTCCCTAAATCTAGAAAGGACGTTCCTTACTCTGTCCCCTAGCTGCCGTTCGTCCTGGGCGCTGACTAGGACGTCATCAAAATAAGGCACCACCCCGGCGAGCCCTTGCAGAAGGCGCTCCATGGTGCTTTGAAATAGGCCGGGTGCGACGCTCACCCCAAACTGGAGCCTGGTGCATTTGAATGCACCCCTATGCGTTACAATTGTCTGCGCCTCTGCTGTGGCGTCGTCAACTGGTAATTGTTGATAGGCCTGAGCCAGGTCTAATTTGGCAAAAATTTTTCCTGGCCCCAGGGAGTGTAGTAGATGATGCACGATCGGCACCGGATAGGCGCTTGGCTGCAAAGCCTTGTTGATCGTGCACTTGTAGTCGGCGCAAATTCTAATTGAGCCGTCAGACTTTACTGGGGTCACTATAGGGGTTTCCCATTTTGCATGGTCAACGGGAACCAGAATTCCTTGTTTAATTAATTTGTCCAGTTCCGCATCGATCTTTGGTTTCAACGCGAAAGGCACCCGTCTTGCCTTGAGTCTTATTTGGGCTACGTTGGGGTCTAAATTAAGGGAGATAGGGGTCCCTACATACTTGCCCAACGTGTCCCCGAAAACATCCTGGAACTCGGTCAGGAGACTGTCCTTTAGTGATGGCTTGAACATCTGGTGGACGCCGGTGAAGCCCATGCCGAGGGCTCAGAACCACCCCATGCCTAAAAGGCTGGGAAGCTGCTTCGTGACGATGGTCAGCGGCAGGTCTTTTTCGTAGTCTCCGTAGGTGACTCAGAACGTGCCCACGCCTTCGAGGGGTACCCGGTTCCCCTGGTAGTCTAGGATGCGCAGTCGTTGCTTGGACAGCTTGTCTTTCTGGAACGACGGCAGGAGGGTCTTTAGAGTCGCCCATGACATTATGGAGAGAGCTGATCCGGTGTCGATCTCCATCGAGCATGGCTTGCCATTGATTTCGACCACCGTTCTGACTTTGTCCTCGATCGCCGTGCTGGCCTGGTCTATGTGTATGCTGCAGCCATCTCGCGGTTCAAATTCGCGCTGTTTTTTTTGCACCGCCCTCTCTTATTGGATGCTTCTGGCGCGTCGATTCTGGTTGGCTGTGGCGCTCACATGGTTGGTGTTTTCTGGGCAGAATGGCTCTACAGACTCGCGCCAAGTGCCCTTTTTTCACGCAACGCCTGCAAATAGCCTCCCTGTATTTGCAGGACAGTCTATCATGGTGCCCACCACAGCTGGGACAGTTCCGCCGGGGGTTGCCTGTGTCTTTCCGTTGGTGCTCCGTTCGGAAGACGTCCTCATCTGACTCGGACTCTGAGCTGGATCCGGCGTCTTCCCTGTGCACCAGGGCAGATTTGGGACTGTCTTTGCTGGTCAGCGGATGCTGCAGCGTTTCTGCGGCTTTAGTGGAGGCTTCATGAGCCCTGGCCTCGTCTAGGGCTCCAGCAAGCGTCAAGTCAGGCTTGGCGAGCAGGCGCCGTTGCAGCCTAATGTCTCGAACACCACAGATAAGTTACTCAAGCAACGCATTGTCCAAGTCTCTATAGTCGCAATGGGTTGCGGCTTTTCTCAGGCTGGCCATGTACGCGCTGACCGGTTCTCCCTCTCGTTGAACGTGCTGTCTGAGTTGGTATCGTTGCACGAACTTGGAGGACACGGGGGCGTAGTGAGCCCGGAGTGTTGCCATCAGGGTGTCCCAGGAGACGGTTTGGACTGGCGTCGGTTCACACAGTGACTCGGCCATCTCGAACAAATCCGGTCCGCAGTGGCTTAGGAAGAGGGCTCTCTTTCGATTAGCGGAGAGACCCTGCATGTCGCTGGCTTCAAGCGAGCATTCGAACCTTGTTAGGTACGAGACCCATTTTTCGTGGGTCGGATCAAAAGGCTTGGGCAGAACGTAGGCAGACATGTTCGGTATGCCTCCTGTAGTTCGCCTCATCGCCTAGCTGAAGCTCGTGGTCTCACTGGTTTGCTTCTTGTGGCCTCTATCCCACCTTCGTCGCCAATGAAGTGGTTCGGGAATAACAAGCAAGCAAGTGACAACAGCTCTTTAATATACAGTGAGACTTCAGCAAAAACTCAGAGGCTGCAGCCCTCCTTATATACAATCCTGGAGGGACTGTCAGCCAATCAGAAACGTAGGCAGGTTTGAAACTCCCGCTTAAAAGTATCAATACATAACATTCTCCGTGGTGGGTCCCGCTCTCTGGAACATCATTGCCCCAGAGATTAGAATGGCCCCCACTCTAATACTCTTCCAGAAGGCACTGAAGACCTGGTTCTGCCAGCGGGCCTGGGGAACCTAGAGCAAGATGGAGCTCATTAAATGCCTCGTGTGATCTCCTGTTGCCGGGGCGGGGGTGCGAGGTGATTTTATTATATTACACAATATTAATTTATTTGTTTCTTTTTATTAGTTTTACTATTTTAAATGTGGTTTTATATTCTTTAAGCTGCCTTGAATCGCCATGGGCGAATAGGCAGCAATATAAATTCTATAAATAAATAAATAAAATAAAATATGATGTGGTATTGGATGCCACAAAACAAACAAGCTCAGAGACCATCAAGGACTCCACAGTTCAACCCTGAGACACAAACATTCTCTTCTATTGGTTTAGTCTAAGTTAGTCGCAGTGTCTAAGTGCTGACACTGACTGGCACTTTTCCAGACTATCAGATAGAAGCTTTTCCAAAGTTTGAACAGAAGATCTCTTGCTTTTTACACATGTACTTTGCTGGGAGGAACAGAACCTTTCAAGTAGGAATTCATTGGAGTGAGAAATGATAATAGCTCAGGATGCCTAATTATCTTCCCAAAGACATCTGCTAGCAATTGCTGGAAATGAAGAATACCATTAAAAAACCCTGTGGGTTGATGCAACACTGTAAAATAATTATTTTGTCCCAGTGGTTTTTGTGTGCAACAAGCCTTAATAATGTGACTTTTATAAATTGCAATTTATAGTAAATGGTCATCTCTAGAGAAACTTGTTATATTTGTAAGTCTATGAATCATTTAATGATTTATAAATTGCTGTCAAAAACAAAATTAAATATTAAGTCCATGGTACAGCATCCCATTAATAGAAATCTTGATTCCTTTGCAAATCATCTATGTTAAAAGGCAAAAATAGTTCATCTTATTATAGGTTCCAGCTAGAATTTATGCAAGCTCCTTGATCAAAGAGAATACTTATGCTGTAGATTTCCATTGTATTCAAAATTATAATGTTTTAAGTACTTTGACATTTTTACAGCAAACTGCATATAGACTAAAAGACATTTGTTTATAATGTGCACGTATAACTTAGTTTTTACTATTTAAGCATGTCTTGCTGAGAAGCACAAAGAATAAATTAGGGTGAATAAATGAATCATAAATTGTAGTATATAATAATAAAAATATGAGTAACAATCCAACATATGCATTATATTAGCTTGTGTTAGAATTTTTAATTTTAACTACAACATTCAAGGATTAAACTTTTCATCCCTCTCTTTCTTTAAAACATAATGCCAAATAACTACTTTTTAATTGGTAATTCATTAAATCATTACAATAATTCAATAGTAAAGTGTGCCAAATATAATATACTGTATACTGTATACAATATATACACTGTGATTACTCTCAATCCCATCTAAGATAAGGTTTATTCAGTATCTATGTGGGAATGATTATTTTTAAAGAATAGGCAATTTGCTACCCATGTTTTTTGGATTTCTGTTTTCTGTTCATATAATCCTTATCTACCATAGCCCAAAGCAAAGGACAGTAGATTCATAGTTCATAACATTTGAGCCGCAGTGGTAGAGTGCAGTACTACAGGCTACTTCTGCTGATCACCGGCTGCCAGCAGTTTGGCAGATCAAATCTCACCAGGCTCAAGGTTGAATCAGCCTTCCATCCTTCCGAGGTCAGTAAAATTAGGACCCAAATATGTTGATGGCTTAGAGAGAACTGTAAAGCACTATGAAGTGGTGTATAAGTCTAAGTGCTATTGCTATTTGGACAATATTAGATTGCTTATCTAAGTCCAGTTCAAATTGTCAAAGACATTCTCTGCATCTAAGAAGATAAAATGAGGCTTATTTTTCATTATGTTGCTGCAAATATTTCAATGCCAATACATTTTTCACATTGTTCTGTAACTCTGTTAAGTAAATTAGACATATTGTACAAATTAGAACAATCCTAATGAAATGCTTCGTTGTGGCTAAATTATCCATTAATACAGATTTTCCTCTTGTAATATCAGAATCATTTTCTTTATTTTTATTTTCATAATTTATAGCTTTAAATAAATTAATTTTATTTCAATTTCTTTTTAACATAGATGGATCGTTAAGAAATATGAAATATGAAGTATAAATAAAATACAAAATAACCCAATATAATACTGCCAGATTAGTATAGTCTGGACTATAAAAGCAACCAACTAAATTAACAAGTTTGTCTTTGGGAATATATATATGAATGTGTATATAATTTTATTCAGATTATTTGATTTAAATTCCAAAATATTGCAATAGACTTCTTGCTAAAATAAATTCTGAATTGTTATATTGCATTTTTCAAAAACAACCTTATAACGACTGTCAAAATTATTAAGAGCCATGCCAAAAACCAAATTAGACATTTTATCTGGAAATCAATTATTGTTTTCAGGACATCCATACACTAAACTCTTACAATATTTTCAAACACATACCGGTGTTTTATTTTTCCATCAAATTCTTTCCAATAGCATTATTTAATCTTGATTTATCACTTTTTCACACTAAATAATTCCTCAATGGTAATGGTAACTAAATAATTCCTCAATGAAAATAATTCCTCAATGGTAAGCTTTATATACCTTTAAAATTACAAACCCCCTGACAAGAGCATCATTTCAATGCCCATAAACTGAGATTAAATATCTAGCATTTCAAGATAGGATTGGGTTGTAAAATTGTACTCTTGCTATGAAATGACCATTCTTTGATGATCAAATATAGTTCAATAACAGTAACAGCCTAAGATTACTCCTCCTCCTCCTCTTCCTCCTCCTCCTCCTCCTCCTCCTCCTCTTCCTCTATCATCATAATCTTCAAATGGAAAACAGTAAATATTTACCTCATTGAGATTATAAACAGAAAAGCATTGAGAGGCATACTGGGAAAATTGAGAGTGAAAACTTGAAAAGGGAACTAAAAGAATAAATTTAACACAATTATCAAACTAAATTCTGGAAGTGGAAGGTTTTGTTTTGTTGCAAAAAATCATCGAACGTAGCTGGGAAAATGGTAATAAGAGTTGTTCCTCTTGGTTTTGACAATTGCTAGTCTTTAGAAGAAAGCTAAAAGCTATAAATGAAAATAATTGTTACTTGTCAGAGATCTAGAGGTCTTGGTTAAAATTATTCTTTTTTTGTTTTTTAGGCACTGTTCATAGAGATTATAGTTAGAATTAATTAAAGCTTTTGCTGTAAAAACATACCTAACATTATCATTTATCCAGGCAGGTAAAAGCACCTAGCTAAATTATAATTTATGAGTAATTATGGGTGGTTATTAGTCTCACTGTTCCCTTTTATCTTAGTAGCTTAAAATAGAGTGAATCAAACCTTTTCTTGTAAGCATTCTAGACAGAAGCTACTTATTAATTAATTATAATTAATTGTATTATTTTATTTTTCTTAGTAACAGAAAATAGAATAGTTTAAAATATAACTGTTAACAACATAAAAGCTATACTGCTTTTCTATATAGAAACGTATGTTCTTCTATAGGAAAATAGTAAGCATTGGCTAAAAGCAACAAAACTAAAAAAATATTTGGGGAGTCTGTAGGTTCTAGGCAATTGAGCAATTCAACTAATTGCCAAACATTTCAAGAAAAGAAACTAAAAGCAATTTCAATTAAGAAAAAACATTCCAAGAAAAGAAAACAAACTTTCTTTTTTAAAAAATGCAGTCAACTTGCTTCAAATATTTAGTTATTGCCAACAAAATATTTAGTTATTACGCACAAAAGACTGTTGTCCATTCCAGACAGTATCTTTTGACTTTGTCAATGCTCTGTGTCCTTGATCACTTCATGTCCTTGACTCCATTAGTTAACACATAAGCATTCCCAAATTTCTACTACAGTTTTACCCACAAACTGTTAATTCATTATTACATACAGTTTAATTCAATATTTCCTTTTATAAGTTTTAAATTGGTTGCCCTTCAGTTCCTCCAACCATTTTTTTTAAATAGGTTGGTGTTCTTTTATTAAGATAGACGTGAAATCAGAGTAGCTAATTTACTATCTCTTGCTCATTATTCAGCTTTAATTATCTTATGTGATGTAGGTCTACATTGCAACATATACTACAGCCAGTAATAAAAATCATATATTGATCTCAAAAACACACAGACGGTATGATAGGAATTAAAGATACAGTGTTGGATTTTTGTCTAGAAAGAACCTGCAAAAATCAGGAAATTTACAAAATCAGAAAAAACTGCAGGTGCCAAAAAGCAAACAACAATCTTATAGGTATTGCAAGATTAGAGGAACTGGATTAATCTTTTATTGAATACTGAATATATATATATATATATATATATATATATATATATATATATATATATATATATATATATATTATATAATTTATTATTTCCCTAGTCCTTTCTTCTATCCGTATGAAATATAAGGTTAGTTATACAAAACAAAATACAAGTCAATTGTTTTTACTCTTTCATCATACTTTAGTCAAACACTGAACAAGCAAACAATCCACTTATCTTACTTCCACTGAAGATAGTTGAAATTCTTCCTTTCCCATTATAGAGTCCAGATTATATGAATCATTCAAACCAATTCAGATTGGACTAGGTTACTGAAATAACCTTATGGTGTCCAGACATATACTATTCAACCCATATAATTCTTTTTTTATTTATTAGCTAGGAATTTACTGCTATTTGTTTGAATTTTGTTAATTTGATTTAAAATTGAATTAACAAAATACAAAGATTTTTGTCTCACCAAAAAGGAGCTCTATAGCATTTTATGTGCTTTTTTGGGTGAAAACCTCTTTCATATTGATTATTAATATGATAATCAGTTTCTTTACATGAGAAAGAGTCCTTCAGAATCTAGTTGCTAGCATACAATATATCATCTTATTTAACTGCTTTTAAACATTAACCTCATCGTTTTTATGAGCAAGGTTGGGAAGCAAACAAATCAATCCCCTTTCTTTTTCATAATTTTGAAGATTGTACTTTCTTTTACCCATAACTGTACAAAGGTGGCAAAATTTTTCAAATTCATCACAACAGTTTTTGAGAAAACTAGCTGAAATATTACAGTGTTGGACTCTTATGGGCATATGTAAAACTACATAATATTTCCTTATTTAGCTTTCCTTGCAAATAAATAATCTGTGTATTATAGTCATATCCTTCTAGCATTCTGAAAAATAATACTGCCAATACCAGGTCCCTAAATATTTATTTACTTCTTAGATTTATATCCTACCTTTAATGCAGGAGCTCAAGGCATCATTCAAAGTATGTACTCTTCATTTTTCTCTACAGTAAAAACTCAGTGAAGTAGAGAAGGCTGAGAAAGCAATTAGCCACTGAACTTCCACGGCTGTGGATGAATTAGCACTGAGCCTCTGTGGTGCCAATCCAACATCTTCATCAACTTGACTGGTGGCAGCTCAATTATATCATTTGCTGTTTGCACAGTTTTAGTATTTACAATCTTCCACAATTATGTGCTAAAATACATTTTGCTGTCCAACACATTTTGGTCTTTGCAAAAGACAAGGATAATGTACTCTTTAGGATGTTTATATTTATACTATTGTTTCTGTCATTAACATTCCTTTGGGGAAAAAAATCACTACCATTATAATCAGCTAAATAATTTCTGGAAAAGCAAACCCAAGCTTTTATATAAAGAGATTATTCAATAGGATTTGCTCCATGGCTAAATATTTTTATGCAAGTAATTCTTGCACTCCAATACTTGACAATATTCCTCTATTGTTCCCAAACTCCACAGACTTCCATCATTATGATGAAACTGCCATTATAGTTCAGATCACAGATATACAACCAGATGGTAAATTGCCAAATATGAGCAAGTTTTGCTTTCATTTCCTGGATTGTTAGGTACCCACCATTCAGAGGTACATAACATTTAAAAACTGAATATTTTTCTTATTTTAATCTCATATTTTATAATTACCTGGTATTAAATCTTAAAGTGTGATAGAGCATGTAATGCACACCTGCTTATAAAAATGAATAAGCTTACTATAGAAAGCATATACCCCAGCTCAATTTTCCCAAGCCTGCTATGCTCTGTTTACACAGAATTCAGTATATGTAAGTGGTGCAATTGATCTGATACCACCATTTCAGATCACCTAATCCAAGCATTGCAGAAAGGTTTATAGCAAAGTTAGTCTGAAGGCTTTCAATTTACAGATATCTTGGAAATGCAGTTTTTGTTGCTTGCAGTAAAGATTAACTGAGATGGCAAAAGGATGAGTAGATTGCAAGAAAATACATAAATGAAGAGATTAAAAAAAAAGTTGTGTGGCTCACAGCAATAATGGTATTGAACCTATAATCCTATTTGTAAAATGAAGAATCTGCAGTTTGCCTGGAACATGCAGACAAACTTAGGCATTTCTTTGGATCAAGTTGTGTCTAAACAACAAAAGATACTAAGCTTTAAGTAGTTGTACTATGGATACTATGCATGGAACAATCTATGCTAGATAGAATCTATATTATCACAATTGAACACATGAGACAGGATCATTCAATTACATGCATTTCTAGGAATATTCTCTATATGACACATTGAGGCTTAGATAAAAATACTTTAGAGTTCTACATATTGAATTTTCTAGGTATTTGAACAATAAAAATACCTGGTTTCAACAAGACCACCGGGCTTTTTTCCTCCTCCTTCAACATGTGCAATGTCAAAACTCTTATTGGATGTTATAAGGGCTATTGGTATTAGGGTTGCCAGGTGTCCACTATTTGAGCAGACAGTCCACTTTTTTCACATTATGTTCACTATTTTTTTTCACAAAATAGTGGACATTTTTTTTTATTCAAAAGCTTTATGATGAAATGGTACGTAATCTAAAGCTGTACAGTCTAAGAGAATAAGGATAGGAGAATCACGTTTTGTCTTTTTTTTCATAAGTTAGAATGAGACAAAGATTGAATGCTCATTGCAATAATCACATTTTACACAACAGAGCAAAAAATGCATTAAAGCAGTTATCTTTTGATATCGAAAATGTAGTGCTGAAGGTTTTTGCAGAATTTTTGAATTCTGCGAAGAAACAAGAAGAGTTGAAATCATTTTTTGAGTTTTGCAAGTCAGAATTCCATGAAGTTTTGCGCCATGTTCCAACATGTTGGTTAAGTTTGTTTAAAGCGGTCGAAAGACTTCTTTTAAACTGGATACCTCTAAAATCGTATTTTATTTCTCTTGGATCTGATGAGTGCCATAAGGTTATCTGGAACCTTATTTCGGATCAGGAAAATGAACTCGCAAAGGACGATAAACTAACAATTTCAGAATTGTATTTATATTTCACGCACTTCTTCATGTCAATAATGCAAGACACCCTACTGAAGCTGGAAAGCAAGAAAATTCTTGCATGTGATCTTCACATTATCATGTGTAAGCTGTGTGATTCTTTGCAAAAAAAAAAATACAATGAGCAGTTTTTTGGAATGAAAGTTTTATTTGCCTTACGTAAAAAACATTTGCCTGAGAATGCCGTGCAAAAGTTCAAGAAAGAAGCCATCAACGTGTATCAAAGAGCCATTACGTACCTAGAAAAGTGGTATAATTTCACCGATTCAGTATATGAGATGCTAAATTGTTTCAATCTAATTGATCGCAATAATCCTCCAACTTTAGAAGAAATGACGAACATCTGGTTATTATCACCATGGCGAGAAGAACTTCCACCCAACACTCTCTTCGATGAAATTTCTGCTTTAGAAGAAGTTTATGTTCATCTGCAGGGCGATTCATCCCTTGATAAGTGGACATACTTTTTCAAGAAAGAGCCAGCTCGGAGTTTACTGAAACTGTTCCAGTATTGTGCATCAATTCCAGTATCAAATGCAAACGTTGAACGAATTTTCAGCGTCATGGGAAATTTGTGGACTGACGAATGTAACCGGCTGCTTTTATCAGTTCGAAGTGAACTTTGTATATTTTTTAATATTTCTCAACGTTGTACTGAAACTAAAGAATTATTCCTTAAACACAAAGAATTGATCAAAGCTGCACAGTCAAATAAAAAATACACACAACAGCAAAGTAAAATGTAATTTAATATTTTACATATTATTATATTTGATGTTTTGAATTTTAAGTAAAGTTTTGAAGTGATTATTTTAATACGTGTTAAAATGTTTGTAAGAAAATATATAATTTAATTGTAAATTGTAAAGACCTGGCAACCCTAATTGGTATTTAATTAAACTGACTAATTTCCCCATATTAAGAGAATAGTGCCTCATAATAACCAAACTATATGCAACTAAAATCCAAAAGAATTTAGAAGCCAACATAAATATTTATATTTCAGTATGCATCTAATTATTACATTAAGGTAGTCAATTCTATGTTAACCCAGTTTCTCAAATTCTCAGAATAATCAAAGGTCTCAAAATAATGCATATTAAATAAATCATGCTACAAATCAATGATATCTAAACCAATAACATTCTTTGATGGAAGCTCTGAGCAATGTAGAACTATCACTCTGATATTATTTGTTCGGGGTAAAATACATATCCAGAAAAGGATACATACATTCCTGCACTAGGGAACAGATGCACTGTGGACATTTTTGTTTTGGTGATCTTTTTAAGCAAAAGGTTATAAATGTATATTGGAATGAGATTTTTCTTTTGAATCAAATGCTTCCAATTGTGTAATAGAGTTCTTACTCCATAAAGCATACAAAATGCTTTTTGTATAAATTTTGGATAAATTATGAGTTGCAAAAAATGGAATAGAATTGCCTCATCCAGTGGTATGTACACTACACTTCTCTTGACCATAGTATTTTCTGAATATAAAAATTAAGTGTAGAAAATTTAAAACATTCTTGGATAATTTTTTTTTTTTTTTGGATAGGCTTATATTCTACGCGTAAAATGATTAAATATCAAATAAAATATAAAAGTAGAATATTCTCATTTGAAAAAAAAATAAAAAAGTACCATGTTTCCCTTAAAATAAGACCTGTTTTATATTTTTTTGAACCCTGAAATAAGCGCTTGGCCTTATTGCCATGTGCTCAAAAGCCCGATTGGGCTTATTATCAGGGGATGTCTTATTTTGGAGGAAAACGGGGGATATGAAATACTTTTATAATTGAAATTTTATTCTTGAAGCACATGTAAATTTTCAGAATTTATGATTTGTACATGCTAGTTAAAAGACTCCACATTGTTCTATCAGGTTTAAGGAAGCACATGGGGTGAGGACGTTGTCAATAGTTACAAGTTAAGCATTTCAAGAATGGGCAGATATAAGAAAAAGATGTGATTTTCCACAGATTCTATCCATATTACATTCCTAAAAGCTACATGTTTGGGATCTAAAGATGCAATTCCTCTTACCATGTAAATGTAATTTAAAAACACTTCTAAAGAAATTTTATCCAGAAGGTTGTTCTTGAAATAGAACTAGTGGGAGAGATTGTTCTTACCTATCAGAGAAGTGCTCTTCAGAAAGTGTGAAGGAATATTTCTTTTAATTAGAGTTAAATGAGAGCTCAAAGATTAGCTGGTCTTTTTATTATTTGCTTTTGCTATTTTTCTTTGCAGCAGTCTTCAGGCTCTGTTAGAAATATTTAAACGTTATTGCTGAATGACATTTTCTATTTAATTTACTTTTTTATTTAGTTTAATTTACTGGTAAAATAATGTTATTAAAAGTGGAAAACTGGATTTAAAAAAAAATAGCAGTAAGAGTGTGAAGAAAGAAGGATCACTGCCAATATCTATTATTTAAGTAGGACTGCAATTATTGAATAAGGCTTAGGTGCCTGATTCACAGTCTTTGAAAGACTGGAGAAAATGACTTAAATAATTTAAATACAACCATTTTCTTGGGGACTAAATAAGATTCATCTTTTTCTGAAGGATGCTGCCATGTCAACAGTGAACAGATCTGTCTGTTGGAGTGCTAATTACAATACATGAATTAGAGTAGAATTAGTTTTTTGAGTTTTGCCTAATTCCAGAAGTTGTGAAAAAGCATGTAAAAAAAGGCAAAATTTATGGAACCTAGGATTAAAAAGTATGTAAATAAGTAGGAAAAGTACAATGTAAGGAAATTTGTGCATAAAAATGAATTTGTCATGCATCAAATAGACTTGAAAAAAAATTCAAAATGATGTATAAAATGTTATAATGATGTATAATTGGAAAAAACAAATTTAAAATCATAAAAATGTCAGAAGAGAAAGGCATCCATTTCTTGTCAACTTCATGGGAAATAAAGTATGGGTTCAGATAACTAACTCTGTTTAGACAACTACAGATCCCAAGAATATCAGTTAACAGTGGTGATCCGCCAGTGGTGAAATTCAAATATTTTTTACTATCGGTTCTGTGGGCGTGGCTTGGTGGGCATGGCATGGCTTGGTGGGCGTGGCTTGGTGGGCATGGAAGGGGAAGGATACTATAATGCAAGGATAGTATAAAATCTCCATTCCCACACCACTCCAGGGAAAGGATACTGCAAAATCTCCATTCCCACCCCACTCTAGGACCAGCCAGAGGTGGTATTTGCTGGTTCTCCAAACTACTCAAAATTTCCACTACCTGTTCTCCATAACCTATCAGAACCTGCTGGATTTCACTCCTGTGTTCCGCAAGGCAGTATCTTAGGTCCCACACTTTTCTTGTTCTATACCAACGATTTATGTGATCAACTTAAAAACAATTGAGTTCTTTTTGCCGACGACATAAAATTATATGTAGTAATGTTTTACCTGTAAATGACTTTTTCTGTTTTAATCGCAATACTACGCAATACTACGCACACTAACAACCACTTTAAACTCAATGTAAATCATTCTAAACTTGACTGCAAAAATACGATTTCTGTAATGGAGTTGTCGAAGTCTGGAATGCTCTATCTCAGGGATGGGCAAATGTGGCCAAGCTATCTCAGGAATTCTGGGAGTTGAAGTCCACAGGTTGTAAAAGGGCCATATTTGCCCATCCCTGCTCTATCTGATTAAGTTGTTTCAGCTACAAATTTTCACAATTGAATTCCATGGACCTTACATCATACTTAAGTGGTCAGTAGAAGGGCCATGCATAAGTGCACTAATGTGCCTATCATCCCTGTCATTGTTTTTTTTATTCTTTTATTCTTGTTCTCGTTTTTGTTTGACAAATTCTAATAAATAAATAAATTTCATACATCTATAAGTAATTGCTTAAATAGGAAGGAAAGTTTGACTAAATAAATATTGGGAAACTACACTCGAAACACAGGTGCTCTGACCATCTAAGAAAAAAACATTAGCCTTTTGTTCTAAAAAAAATCATCATTTCTTGTGGAAGAAACTCAAAAGGTTCTGATTTTGTTCTAGAATCAACAATATAAATGAGTTCCAATCTCTTCACTCCTGACCAGAGCAATTTCCTAAAATCCACACCGTCCTCTTAAAAAAATAGTTACAAAGCAATTCCTATTCTTAGTGTTCCTTACTGTTTTTTCTGTGATGTTCCTTTTTTAATGTTCTTTTTTTAGATTGGTGTCACACATCAGTTCAATTCAGAAAACCAGCAAATTTATACCCAACAAATGAGTATTACTCATAATAAAATCTAGAACAACCATAACAAATTTATCACCTGAATGAAGATTCCCAATCTGTCAACAGATTTATTTCAGGACATCAAAATTTAAAGAGCTGGATTTAAATTTACATTTTTAATGGTTAGAGAGGGAATTGTTTGGATTTTTTCCCATATGTTTTATGTAAAAGCTTTTCCATAGCGTACTCTTACATTTATCTACTTTTCAATATTTATTAAAATAGAATCTGTTTCCTAGCCCCAAGAGAAAAAAGACATGCATTTAGGCATGCACTAAACAAAAAATTTGGGAAACAAGCCTTCTAGTAGAATAGACCTTCTCTCCTTAACTTGATTCAATGGCTGTAGTATTGTCATTACCAGCCCCAAAGCACAGAATTCTCCATACTCCACAGCTCATTACAAACAAAAGCTGAGCTGTAGACTATCGTGAAAATTGGGAAAGATTTCTCTGCTTATCATTGGTGTGCAGAAATTGTTCCAGGAATACAGAATATCTTAGTGACCTAGTTTAAAGGCAAGCAAAAGAAAATACCCAGGAAGAGATAAAATTCATGTACAGGTTATGGCTGTTATATGCTCTGATAGCTGCGGGCAATATCTACAATTTATCGGTTTCTACTGAGTCAGTATGTTTATTCTTTTTATCTGTTTCTTTAGACTAGTACTTGTCATAAGCGTATGAAATAATACCAGCTTTATGGGTTTTCATACAGAAGGAATAATTCATCACTTTTTTTTTTAATGAAAGGGAAGCCAACACTGCATTCAATAATCAGGAAGAGAGAGAGAGAAAAAAATGTATGAATTTAAGTGCTTTGAGAATTCCAGAGGCACAATGAGCATGAGAATTCTCTGTATAATTGAATGAAATAACTATCCATGCAAATAAAGTGTAGCAAATAGTATTAATGAAAAAAAGGGAGGCTGCATTTTGGCCATCAACATATAAAAGCAACATTAAAACTCTCCAAATATTTTAAAACCAATAGAAATAATAAATTTCTATTTATAATACTTTGAAATATGGTAAATACAAAAATGAAATACCATTTATTTCCCTCCCCCTCCAGAATTATACAATATTTTTATAATTTAAATCCCTGGAGGAATTGGGGGAGGGGGGAGGGGAAACATTGACTACACAATCAAGTTGTAATATAGTAATTTCTGAATAGTTATTACTTTAGCCGAGCATTTAGATTTACTGCATCATTCATTACATTGGAGATATTTCTTTCTACTGCATATTAAAGATTATTCAAAGCAGCATTTTCCAGACTTTTTTTTTTGGTCTGTCTAATTGACAATTGTAACACAGAAGAATAGGAATAAATTTTAAACATAAGGATAAGCATACCATAATAAGCTTAACCCCAACATAAGGTGCTCCACACTTCTCTGCCAGCATTTAGAATTATTATTTACGAAACAATTTGAAATCACAACAGCTGCTAATTCTTTAGCTGGTGTTGGCCTTCATTCACAAAGAATTTAGGATGTTGGAAAATATCAGCCTAGTATGCTTACAGGTTGGGTATGCTACGTGTCCTGTCAGTGCCTCACCTGGTTAGCACTAGTAGTCATGCCTCCTCTGCCATAGCTCCTACCTTCTGGAACATTCTTCCCTCAAAACTGAGGATGACTCCAACTCTGTTGGTCTTTTGTATGGCCTTGAGGAGTGCAATATGGTTGGTCACACAGTGAGTAGGACGTTTAGATACGATTTGGTATTTTTGTCCACTTACCTATCTTATCTTATTTTATCTTTTCTAAAGACCTGGAATAGGTAAATGTTGTTTAATAATATTAAAGGTATAATTACAGTATATAAGCTGTTCAAAGAAAAACTGCCTGAGTAATAATAATTTTTGTCAATGAAAATAGTGTTCCAGCAGTGTTCCAGATGTTTTAGATTGTGAACAAGGCATATATTACTATTATCTTTGCTTTTTTTTTCTTTTTTTTACCAGAGTCATTATACTATTATTTTCAGGTCTTTATATTTTGTGAATTTCTCCAGAATATTTTCTTTTCTATTGTCTAGAAATACTGCTACTTCCACTTTCCAGACTTTTGTCAAGTGACAATTGTTAAGTCTGTGGTATTATGTGGCATATGACTGTCTGTTTGAAGTCTAATGTCCCAAAGCACTTCTTTATTTTCTATTACTTTCTCTATTTTTATGGTCACACTGGTTCTTGCTTGAAAGCAAATAGTTTTCTTGGAGATTTTCCAATGTTCCATTGTTGCTACTTTGTCATGCCATTGTTTGTAGTCAATCTGTGAAATCTTGCAGCATCTAATTATGTGGTCCACTGTTTCTGCGGCTTCTTTGCAGAGGTGGCATTTAATGTCTATTGCTGTCTTTTCAATTCTGGCTTTGTCTGCATTTGTGTTTGGTCTTGTGCAGCCAGAATTAACCCCTCTGTCTCTTTCTCCAATGTTTCTGCTCTTAGCCACTTCTAGGTCATGTTATTATCTGCTTACTTTCCAGATTCTTTTTTAATGTATTGCTCATTTATCTTTTCTATTCTTTGGCTGCCATGTCTCTTTTCTATTCTTCATTTGGTTTTTCTTACAGCACAGTTTGGTCTCTCTTACAGTTCAGGCTGGAATATTAGGGAAAATAGCTTTAAAACCATGTTAACTGTAAGCAAGTCCAATACACAACATATTCCAGTCCAGATGTCAAGAGATCTCAAAAGAATAATCCAAAACAACCATTTATTCTATTTTTATCCTGATCAAATAAACTTTGTCTTACTCCTTTTTACATAAAACAACCTTGCCCTTTAATACTAACCAGAGCATACAAAACATTTGCTAGATCAATTCTTGAATATAGTTCATCTGTATGGAACCCGCACTACATATCGGACATTAATACAATTGAATGTGTCCATAAATATTTCACAAGAGGAGTCCTCCACTCCTCTGCTCTCAACAAAATACCTTATGCCACCAGACTTGAAATTCTGGGCTTAGAAAACTTAGAACTATGCATTTTCGGTATAACCTAAGTGTAGCTCATAAAATTATCTGCTACAATGTCCTACCTGTCAATGGCTACTTCAGCTTCAACCACAACAATACATGAGCACACAATAGATACAAATTTAAAGTGAACCGCTCCAAACTCAATTGCAGAAAATATGACTTCAGCAACAGAGTGGTCAATGCCTGGAATGCACTACCTGACTCTGTGGCTTCATCCCAAACCCCACAAAATTTTAACCTAAGACTGTCTACTGTAGACCTTATCTCATTCCTAAGAGGTCTGTAAGGGGTGTGCATAAGAGCACCAGCGTGCCTACCATCCTTGTCCTAATGTTTCCCCTATTTGTATCTATTTTATGTATCCAATCCATGTTTATACTTATTACCTAATATGTTCTTGACAAATAAATAAATAAATAAACAAACAAACAAATAAATTCATTCAGATGATTTCTTGTTTCAAATTTCTTCAATATCTTAACAGCAAAAAGAAATTGTTCCAATTGTTCTCTGGAATTATCATTTTTATTTTCTTCTTTATTTCTGAAGCCTCATCCATTTTTTATGACAAATTCCTGTTCAAATTGTTGATCTTAGATAGACTTTGTTGCATATCTTTTTGTGTAACATTTTTTTTCTGGGCACAAACTATTCCCGAAAAGAAACACAGCTGACATTATTGATTCAAAATCCCAATGCAGCTTCTCGAAAATGTCTCTGGATACTGTTATAAGCTACTTGTCTTGTTTTATCATCAATATCAAAAACAGTTTTTCTTTCCCATCAAATGCAATTATATTTTAAAATTAATTTCAAAATCTCAATATTCAAAATTCAAGGTTTCAAGATTTTCCGAATCATACAAAACTTCCTGCAAAACTTCCTGTAGTCCAAACATTTGTAATAATGCTCCATAGCTTTCTTTTCTTACAACAGTCCCTGCTTCCATCCTGCCATATATCACTTCATACATTATACATTAGTTTTTAATCTCCGTACCACTCTGCTATGAGAATTTTTTCAATTTATCCAATTTAACATTTTTAACAATTCTCAGTCCTTTCCTTGAGGAAAGGACTAGATCCTCTGAATCTAATCACTCTTCTCTCATTTTTTTTCTTTTGTAATTTGATTCTTGTTTGTTCTTTCTATATGACCAAACCACCTCAATGTACTTGTACTGGTATTCATTCTAATATTCAATTCAGATTTTTTTAGTACTAATTTTTTCTTTACCATTTACTCTTCTAGCCTTCCACAATCGTATCTATGACAGGGCTATCACCAGATGCAGTTGTATTCAACCAGTTCACACCAGTTCGGTAGAAACTCAATGGACCTGGAAATCAGGTAAGCAAAGAAATGCTTGGGGGAAGCGAGGAGCGAGGTGCTGAAATGGGTTTGTCTCTCTTCAGCAGTTACCCAGGCCCACCGGAGGGTAGGCTGGCATCTATCGGCACTTAAACACAGCACCATTTCAGCTCTGGCTGGGAAGGGACAGCCGGAATGGGTGCTGCAGGCAGTACGTGGAGAGAAATGCAACAGACAAAAGTGATGGACCTGGAAATCAGGTAGGCAAAGAAATGCTTGGGGGAAGCAAGGACATATGGGTGGTGGTGGGTGGGGCAAGCTCTGTGGCACAGCGCTGCACTGGAATGGAGAAACAGGCAATGAAGCAGCTGGCACGAGGGAAGGAGGAGGCTGCTTTCTCTCTTTCTTCCTTCCCTTGTGCTGCCCACTCCATTTCCCATTTTTCCATTGCAGCACAGCACCCAGGATCCACTTTGATAGTGTGTGTGTGTGTGTGGGGTTAATTTAACAACCGGTTCATCCAGGGTCAGGTTGGTCATTGTGGGAGGCTCGTCCCGCATGCGCTGTGGAGCTGGAGGATGGGAATAGGCCACACCTCTCACAATGGCCAACCTGACTCTGAGCAAACCAGTTGTTAAATTATTTGAATCCCACCATTGACCAGATGGCTCATATTAACATTGATCACACACTATTGACACATTGGTCAATCCTTTTTAGATAGATTGTGTATAGAATAGGTTACTACTCTTAGCTGTACCTGTGCAACATTCCCTAACAAGGCCAATTTTGACATATTTTGACCCAGAGATCAGAGGACTAGAGCTAGCAAGGCAGAGAACAAGGAAACTGGGACAAGGCAAAACTATTTTTAAGTGCCATGCAGTTTCCATCAAGAGACCAGTATGAGAAACAGGCTGTAAGCAGACTTTTATAACAAAATGGCAGGGATTAGAAACCTTGGGGCATACACAGATAAAGAATTGGATTCTTTGTATATACAGAAGTTGATTTTTATCTACTCAGAGTGAATCTTAACCTTCTTGTGTGAGCTCTTGAATGCAGTTTGAGGATGCTTTAGGTAACACTCTTATATATTCATATTAGCAGATGTTTCTCATTTTCTCAGCTCACTTAACTACATCTATCCACATTTCCCTTATGTATACTTAATTCACATTGTCTCTATTCCCCCCAGAGAAAGCAAACTCCAGCTTTGTCTATATAAATCATTACCTTTTTTATTATAGTACAATAATAACATGAGGTTTTCTTTAAGACATATCATTATACATTGAAATGGATTTCTTTCCCTTTTTTTAATGAACTCCTCTCTACTCATCATTTATCAAATTCTGCTGATTTTTTGTCCTTTGCACTACTGCTGGTGATTTCACACATGTTCTTGTATATAATAGTTCCAGCTTAGAACAAATCCATTCCAATTTGATCAGTAATAATTGCTGTGTTAGAAATAAAAAAAGGTGAGTATGCTTTCAATAATAACATAAATGTATATATTTAATAGAAATCGTATTTATTTACAGAAAAGGACAGTTTCAGAATTTTTTTAAAAAATACTAAGCTTTATCTCCAGTCTTGAAAAATTAGCAGTGGTTTTAAACAATCCTCCCTCAATTTGTTTTTAATTATTAAGCTAAAGTTTTCCAATTACAAAATAGGCTGAAAGTATTTCAGTTTTCAGTTTGAACTGAAAGAAGCTATAGAATCCATCACTTATGAAAAGTAGCAGTGGATTCTGCTAATAACTTGACAATGAATAAAATAAAATCATAAATTTAACGAGCCAAAGGCGAGGAAAGCTTGCAAGAATAGAAAGAAATCTGAAGATATTGTGAATGGTAGCACTGTAAATTTGATTTCCTTCCCTTTTTTCTCTTATCCCATGCTTTTAATTTATTATACTAATTATTTATTATCCTTTTTTGTACTTTGCATAATTTTATTATCCTGAAAAAGAATTTTATCAGTTTTTGAGGCAGACTGATAACAGTCTGACAGGAAACTAAAACTGTGAGACTAACACTACTTTTATTGTAAGATTACAGTGACAGTGTCTTGCAAGCCTGAAAGCAATTAGCCTATTCCTTTACTTTCTAGAAAACTAGGATTGTGCTTTCTGAGATGCTTTCTCACCAGTGGTGGGAATCAATTTTTTTTACTGCTAGTTCTATGGGCGTGGCTTGGTGGGCGTGGCAGGAGAAGGATACTGTAAAATCTCCATTCCCACCCCACTCCAGGGGAAGGACACTGCAAAATCGCCATTTCCACCCAATCAGCTGGGACTTGGGAGACAGAGAATAGATAGGACGGGGCCACTCAGCATTTTTACTACTGGTTCTCCGAACTACTCAAAATTTTCGCTATTGGTTCTCCAGAATTGGTCACAACCTGCTGAAACCCACCTCTGTTTCTCACCTCTGTTCTTTCTTGCCTGAGTATTATCCTGGCTGCTGTTCTTCCTCCTATCTCCCAAAGTTATTCCCATAGTTCATCATATAATATGATGATGTAGTATGTGTCTGTGTTAAATTTAAGTATAATTAAAATGAATTATTTTCAATATGAAAAATTGACCTCTCTGTCACATTTACTGTAAATTCTTATTGATCTCTGAGGACTCTATCCAGGATTTTAGGGCCCTGCATGTAACTCCGTTTCTATGCACCAGAGTTTTAGTGACCTACATAACTGCAACTGGTGAAATAAACCTGAACTCATGTTAGAATGGAAAACATCCAGCCACAGAGTGATAGGCTTTGAATTGAAAAAGGAGCAAAGAAATGAATAAACATTCTTTGTTTCTGCTAGTTGCTGATTCTTAATTTTAGCTTTCTTTCTCTGTTTTTCTTTAAATTGCTCATCACAAGTTTCTCCTGACTCAAATATAAGATTCTCCTTTAGCTTCAGATCTAATGAGATTGTTTTACTGATATATGAAAGATCTAATGAGATTGTTTTACTTATATATGAAAAATCATCAACCTTCCCCAACTTGCATCAAGAGCCTTGCTGCCAATATATACCACTGAATAATAGATATTTTCAGTATTGGCTTTGTTCTGTTTTTACTTCAGTCAGCTAATTCAGAATTTAAACATAAAAGGTGTCTTTGTTATATGGAGAAAAAAATACTTATCTGCTAATTTAAAAAATATAGAGAAGGTAAGAAAAGTTAGTATTTTTGCTTCTTCAGCCCCATTTCAGCTATTTTTTTCATATTGTCAAAGCAAGAAAATATATCTTCAAAATCATTAGCTGATAAATAGTCACAGAAGAACCAAACAAGGACTTGTATGTTTAAACCAATAATGCTACTCTTTAATTAGAATTAATATATTTACCTGAGCACAAAATCATTGGCTTCTATTGGTTTTCAGGGATATAACAGAGAAAAATGTGCTTCATTGTACTTTAATCATGAAAAATAGGAGGTAGTATCTCACCTAATAGCAATTTTGAATTTGTAACACCAAATGCTGTTTTAATCTTTAATGAATCACCAAAACACTTTTCTTTTCTGAGAGTCAAATAATTTTTGCCTATGTATTGCTGTGATAGCTGATTTGTGTTTTTCAAATTGAGGAAAGAGTAAGGGCATCTTAACTACTATCCTACTTTTAAAAATATTGTATTTTTTATTTTGTTTATACATGTTTTTTCCATTGAAGTTCATAGCAGTGCATTATTATTAAAAATAGTCTTCAATAAAACAACCATTCACAAGTCATAAAAATGAATGTTACTGTTCCCAAAAGATAAATAAGTTGTTTTAGGCCCAGTTTGAAATTGAGGTTCCCTCCCAGCTGAAATTCCCTCCTCGCAGGCAGCCCTTTTTCTTTCAAAGGGCTGCTTGCTAGGATAGAATCTCAGCTCTGCTGCAGGTGGAGGCAGCTTGCAACCTTCCCTGCTGATTTCCCCATTGACTTTCAGGGGAATCTGGCAGAGAAGATTACAAATGGAGATCCCATGATCACAGGTACTTGGCAACCATTTCTAAGTGTAAACAGGTTGCCAAACATAGAGATCATGATCATGTCTCCGCAGGGATAGTGCAATATTTTGCAAGTCATAAAGCACTTATTGTGTGGCCATTGTAATTCCGGACCATCATTAAACGATCAGCCCTAAATCAATTCTGATACGAAATGTGCAAAAGGTCATCATGGCACCATTTATAAATCCTTATTAGTAAATTTAGTAGGAAAGAGTACTAACAAAGGGAGGATATTTAAAAGAGTAATATTACAATTTTTGTAGAGACAACTTGTGTGTGATTTCAGATAGATATAGGTATTAAGGTTCCTAATAAAATTCCCAAAAATTCTGGTGAGAAGAGAAATCTGTACCAACACTGTGTCTTCTAACTTCTTCCAGACAAATGTTTCTATGAGGAAAAATAGTATAAGATATGGAAAATACATGCGGAAAAATTGATAGTTGCTAAAGATGATCAATGATGCTGTTATCAATGATGGTTTTTAAAATCTGTATCTCTTTATACAGGTCATCTTTCACTAAGGTGACCAGATTTTAACATTGGTAAAGAGGGACATTGTGGGCGTGGCTTATTTTGTGGGCGTGGCTAGCTGGTCATGTGACTGGGTGGGCGTGGCTAGCTGATCATGTGACCGGGTGGCCATGGCTATGTGTATAGGGTAAGGTGAACAGATTTTAACATTGGTAAGAGGGACACCATTGTGGGCGTGGCTTATTGTGTGGGCGTGGCTTGGAGGCCATGTGACTGGGTGGGCGTGGCTAGCTGGTCATGTGACCGGGTGGCCATGGCTGTGTGTATAGGGACTACTCAGAGGGCTGAAAAGTCATTTCTGACAGGTCCTCACACTTTTGACTGGTCCTCACACTTATGACCATCCTCACATTTATGCCCGTGCAGCATTCTTAACAACCATGTCACTCATTTCACAACTGCTTCTCTTCACCATGATGACAAGATAGGGCAAAAATGTAAAATGTGAGGACAGTCGTAAGTTCAAGGACTGGTCAAAAGTGCGAGGACCAGTCAAAAATAACTTTTTCAGCCCTCTGAGTAGTCCATATGCACAAAAGGACTAACCAGAGGGCTGAAAAAAGTCATTTCTGACAGGTCCTCGCACTTTTGACTGGTCCTCACACTTATGACCATCCTCACATTTATGCCCGTGCAGCATTCTTGAGGCTGATACTCAAGGTAGATATATTGCAATTGAATTAACAACACAGAATGGGAAGCTGCTTGTAATTGGAGTATACGCACCTAATCAACAACAAGATAAATTTTATAAACTTTTACATACTAAAATATTACAATGGGATTATAGATCTTTACTTCTAATGGGTGATTGGAATGGGGTAATAAATACCCAGAAAGATAAAAAAAGTCTATCTAAGATATCCATGCGTGCTAAGTTGCCTAAATCTTTTTTTGATATTCTGGAGGATATGGAGCTCAGAGATATTTGGAGAGAAAGGAATGTATCAGAAAGTGATTTTACTTTTTTTTCAGATAGGCATCAATCTTTCTCTAGGATTGATTTTATATTAACTACAAATGATCTTTTTTCTAGGGTGAAGAACACGAAGATATGTCCAAGATCTTTAACTGATCATAGCCCGGTTTGGGTGGAATTAGAGCAGGAAAGAGGGGAAAGGAGGTCTTGGAGGTTAAATGAGAATTTATTTAGATATGAAGATAACTTGTGTGAGCTTAAAAAACAAATGAAAGAATTTTTTGTTAACAATATGAATAAAGGAACCTCGATGGAGATGGTATGGGATGCGAGTAAGGCATACATGAGAGGAACATTAATTTTTTTGAACAATAAATATAGACTAAAACAACAAAACAGACGGAAAGAGATAGAGGAGGAAATTAAAAAGAAAGAACAATCGCTTATAACTAACCCGGGAGATAAAAAGGCAAAAGATATGATCAATATTTTAAGAGAGCAACTTAATATGTTATTGGCTGGGCAAGTAGCAACTAGCATACAATATGCCAGACATAATACATTTTGTAATGCTAATAAACCTGGGAGATGGTTGGCTTACACGATGAGGAAAAAACAAAAATCACGTGTTATAGATAAGATAGAATTTAGAGGTAAAGAAATTTATCAACAGAATTTAATAAAAAAGGCTTTTTTGGAGTTTTATACAAAGTTATATGCTAAAGATGTGATTCAAGATGTTGATATTGATAGATATTTAAAGATGGAGATTCCTGAATTAACACTGGAACAGAGAGAGAGATTGAATCAGCCAATAACGTCCGAGGAAATTGTTGGGGCAATTAAACAATTAAAAATAGGTAAGGCTCCAGGAACAGATGGACTAACAATTGTCTATTATAAACATTTACAATCTGAAATGTTAGAACCACTCAAAATTTTATTTAATAAAATACAAGTAGGAGGAGGAGTACCACCTTCCTGGAAAACAGCTTTTGTCTCACTAATTCCAAAGGAGGACCAAAACTCCATTAAACCTGAGAACTTCAGGCCAATTTCACTTCTGAATACTGATTATAAGATTTTTGCTAAGATATTGGCTAATAGATTAATGCCAGTTATGCAACAAATAATTCATAGATCAATCAGGGTTTATAAAAGGGAGACAAATGAGATATAATGTTAGACAAATCGTAAACTTACTGGAATACTTGGAAAAAAATAATCAAGTCCCTGCAGCGTTTATATTTTTGGATGCAGAGAAGGCATTTGATCGTTTGAACTGGCAATTTTTGTTTAAAATAATAGAGAAAATGCATTTTGGGGAATATTTTACACAATCAATTAGAGCGATATATCAGCAGCAAACAGCACAAATTATAGTTAATGGAGGTTTAACAGAGGCTTTTAAAATTGAGAAAGGAACAAGGCAGGGGTGTCCTCTGTCCCCACTATTATTTATTCTGACTTTAGAAGTACTATTGAACAAGATACGGGACT
This sequence comes from Arizona elegans, assembly GCA_022577455.1. Classification (NCBI taxonomy): domain Eukaryota; kingdom Metazoa; phylum Chordata; class Lepidosauria; order Squamata; family Colubridae; genus Arizona; species Arizona elegans. Next base: position 20,634,585 of record JAKOOJ010000004.1, read on the forward strand.
CAGAAAAATTGAAGGGTATTGTAATTAGACAACAAGATTATAGATTAAGAGCATTTGCAGATGATTTGGTTATTACCTTATCCCAACCTATAGAGTCGGTTCCATATATATTGGATATAATTGATCAATACGGGAAAGTATCAGGATTTAAAGTTAACCCACATAAGACAAAGATGATAGTTAAAAATATGACTATACTGGAAAGAGATAAACTGGCAAGATTAACAGATTTTGAAATAGTTAAAAAGGTTAAATATCTAGGGGTATACATAGCAGCTTCAAATACAAAATTATACAAAAACAATTATGAGGTTCTTTGGCAGAAGGTACAGAAGGATATGGAAAATTGGAAAAAATTACAGTTGTCTTTATTGGGAAGAATTGCAGCAATTAAAATGAATGTCTTACCTAGATTTTTATTTTTGTTCCAAATGATACCTGTGCTTAAGAAAGATGAGAATCTGAGAGAATGGCAGAAAGGTGTTAATACTTTTATTTGGGCTGGGAAAAAACCCAGAATAAAAATGAAAATTATGCAAGATACACATGAAAGAGGGGGTCTTAAAATGCCTAATTTAAGATTATATTATGAAGCAGCGGTTTTATCACAAATTAGTGATTGGTTTAATTTAACTGAGGGGAGAATTTTGAATTTAGAAGGTTATGACTTGTTATATGGATGGCATGCCTATTTGTTATATGACAAAAAAGTGGATAAAGTATTTAAGGCTCATATATTAAGAAATGCTTTGTTGAGGGTTTGGAAAAAATATCAATATAAGTTAAATTATAAGATACCTGTATGGGCAAATCCTAGACATGCAATAGAAAATATAAGTATAGAACAAAAACAGGAGGTGATTAACTATAAAGAGCTTCTTATTATGGAAAGGGGGGTAATGTATTTGAAATCTTTAGATACACTGAGAGAAGAAGGTATAATTTACACATGGTTTCAGTACGGTCAACTTCAAGCTAGATGGAAGGAAGATCAAAAAACTGGCTTTGTGCAAAATGAGGAGAATTTGGTAAAACAAATTAGAGATAAAAAACAAATGCATATTAAAAGGTTGTATAATGCTTTATTGGAAATAGATTCTGAGATGGAATTGGTTAAAGATTGTATGATTAAATGGGCACAAAATTTTCAAGAGCCAGTAATGATGGAGACTTGGGAAAAGATTTGGATTAGAAATGTGAAATTTACACAAGCACAAAATTTAAGAGAAAATTTTTATAAAATGTTCTATAGATGGCACTTAGATCCCAAAAAATTATCATGTATGTATCCTAATGTGCAAGCTAAATGTTGGAGATGTGACTGTGATGATGCAACTTATTATCATATATGGTGGACTTGTAGAAAAATCAAAGCATTTAAAGATTTGGTGGGTGATGCAGAATATTTTTAAAAAGAGACTGAAATTTACTCCACAGTTGTTCTTAATGGGTATAACTACGGACTGTACAGTTGCAGAGACTAAACTGATTTTGAACTTGATAACAGCAGTAAGATTGTTGGTAGCACAACACTGGAAGAAGGACTTTTTGCCTACTATTGATGATTGGATATTGAAAGTAACTAATTTAGCTGAAATGGCTAAAATTTCAGCATATCTGAAGGATCACACACAAGAAAGGTATATACAGGACTGGAGAAGATGGATTGATTATATACAAAATAAGTATCAGACCAAAAAATATCAAATAGCTTATGAATGATTTCTTTTATTTGTATAAGAGCTATATAAGTGATATTAGAAGTATCATGTTTAAGAAATAAGATTTTATATATGGGGGGTTAAGAATTTTTTTTTTAGGGGGTGTTAGTTTGATGATTGGTTATGTAATTTAGTTTATTGTTAAAGGTCAATAGAAATACCTTGTGTTCTGCTCTGGGAAGTCGGGGAGGGGGAGGGGGGTTGGGAGGGAGGGTTCTGGGGAAATTGTGTTTGTTTTAAAACTTTTTCAATAAAAAAAAAAAGTGCGAGGACCAGTCAAAAATAACTTTTTCAGCCCTCTGAGTAGTCCATATGCATAAAAGGATACAGTAATAGAGAGGGATGAAGGAAGGGAAGGGAAATTAGAGTAGGAGTGACGGTTAAGAGAGGGAGGAAGAGAGGAGGAGAAGGAGAAAGGAAGAGGAAGTAGGGAGGAGAAGAAGAGGGGGGGAAGAGAAAGTAAGAAGGAAAGAAAAGAGAGGTGGTAGGTTTGAGGAGAAAGATTGCTGTACAATAAAAAAGATGAAAGGGAAGAAAGCCAACCCCAAACAAATATAAAGATATTAAGATAAAGAATGAATTGTTAAACTTTAAAGAATAAAAGAGAACAAATATGAATAAATAGCAATAATTAGAAACACACATACATACAATGTATTTTCTTTGAACAGAATATTTGGCTGGTTCACAAATTTAAACAGTGTTTAGTCATTTCAATTAAATTTACAATTTCTATATTTCCTTTTTGCCATATTTATTCCTCATCTATTTTTTTAAAAAAACAATTTTACCCTTCATCCTCATCTCTAATCTTAATCAAATTCAATTTTTCCCTTCTATTCTATTTTATACCCCTTCCCATTGTCATCTATTTTTATATCCATCCTCACATTGGTTAATTATGTAATTATGTAATATAGTTGTTTAATACAAATTCAACATTTTAATATAAATCAATTAGTTATATAACTATCTTTTTTGTATATTAATCAATATGAACATGAATATTCCAATTATTTCCATGCAATCCAATTTCTTACAAATCAATTAATTATACTTACCAATAATAATAAACCAAATAATTTCCCCTATATATTCCTCCAAACCACAACTTAACCATTTCTGCTTTCAACACAGTATACAATTAATAATATCTCAATTATTACAATTCCCTAGTTAAAAAGAGCTTTTTTTTCTTTTGTGTTTTAAAATCTTGAACTCTCCTCTTTTGCCCTAAATAATTTTCCATTGTTTGCACTTACCTTTTTTGGTGAGGAAAAGGAAAATAAATCTGCTGCCTAATTTTCCAACGTTGCAAGCAAACCGCAAAGCCAACAGCCTGTTTTACTTTCAGTTTCGTTTTGAGCTTGGTTTGCACAAAGAGGAAAAAAAAACTGAGCAATTTAGCAAGAGCAGAGCCCTGTGCAAATCAGCTGAGAGGGGGAAGCCGAGCTAATTAACGTAGGGCGGCCCTTTGAAGCCCCGCGGCAAGAGTTTAAACAGGTTTTTTTCCCTCTAGCCATCAGCGGGGATTCAGGAGGCAGCCGGGAACCAGGAGGCAGAATGAAAAATTGGGACTTTTTTAAAACACCGTGGGACGCGGGACAAATTGCTCAAAAGCGGGACTGTCCCGCCAAAAGCGGGACGTCTGGTCACCTTATCTTTCACTTATAACCATTAATTTAACTACCGGTATGTTATAGAATTACAATAGTCATGAGAAGGTGCTTTATGCTTTGTAAAGCACTTCTGGTTATCACAAAAAGTTTCACCTTCACAGTAATAAATTAATGTCAGCAGTTTTTAACAACAAAATCAGTAAAAAAAAATAATCAAGTGAAAAATTGCAAAAAGTAGAAAAGAATCATTATCTTGTTCAAATGGCCTGGTGGTCAATCAAATTTGGATGTTTTTTCAATACAACTATATTCTCACGATAAAATTTGACACAAAATGTTATCATTAATTTCTTATTATTTATTTATATCTTGAACAAATTTAAGAATTGCCATGGTCTATGCATTTGTTAATCACTTGGTTCTGTTTTTTAATTTTTTTTATTCCTCTCTATAAAAGTTTATGAGTGGAACAATTCTTGAAAACCGATCCTACAACATATATATTAGTCATTTGCTAACAATTTCTGTGATTTTATGATTTATAACAAAATGTATTGTTCACCTACATTGATTTGAAAAAAAGAAACAGAATAAAAGATAGAATACATCAACAAATAATGTACAGATATACTGTGTATCCTGGAAATAACATAATGCCAATTAAAAAGATAACCAAAGAACTATAATGAATAATGGAAATTAACTCCCATTCTTCCAAAAGTCTTCAAATTAATACAGTTAAATGTAGCACAATTTTAAAAAAATAGAAAAATATCAAAACTGAGATGCAGTAGTAAATCCAAATTCTACAGCTGATCCATTTAGAAGATAAATCCTTGCAAACAAAACTAAAAACATATCACTGTTGAGTATATTTCTGTCCACAATCAGAAAGAATAGCTTGAACCGTAACATAAAACTTACATTGCACTGTCTTCATTGCCAGCTAAGTGGGAAATAAATTCCTTCTCATTTTTTTTCTTCTACATATACTGCATGTAGTTCTTTACTGTAAAAGCTTCTCCTGGTTTAAACAGCTGTTATTTGAGGTACAAGACCAAGTTCATTCCAATTTAATTACCATGCCTTCCCCAAAAGAATTTTGTGCCAGGATGAAAACACTTCTACAACAGATCCTTAATTATCTATTCTTTATAAGAAAACATCACTTCTGAAAGAGGGTTCACTGTTCCATATCTCTTTCATTCAATGTAGCTGACATTCGAGAAATAAAGGTGGTTGCTTAGCGCCCAATTAATCAGAAAAAAATGAAGTTGCAATCCCCAACTGAATTCAGTTATTAGTGACATATATAAGACTGTGTTATAAGTCTTTCCCAACAATGGAAATATAAATTACTTCATTTTTATATCCAAATCCTATCTTATTTTTATCCCTGGCCATCTCCTTAGTTCAAAAATGTATTTTCCTGGGACCAAATGGCTGCATGGGATGACCAGAAAAAGTTCAGCATCCTTAAGAAATTGTTTACAGGTAAGGTGAGCATCCATACATACTGACCTACTTTGACTTTGAATACCACAAACATCTAGAAAAAATGTTTCTTCCCCTTCCAACAATCCTGGATCAAAGTCTTTTTCATCCCTCATTGGGGAGTTTAGTAATTTTAAAAACAAAAAACCAAATTGTCCATATAGATTGAAGAAATGCATTGCTAAAATATTATTCAGAAAGAAGAACATAAAATGAAGGTTTTTCTTTTTCTCATGATCTGAAGAAAGGGAAAGAATGAGTATTTCTTAGCACACATATGTGGGTCAATTTATTGACTTTCAATCAATGAGAAACAGGATCCTAAGCAATTGTTCTAAACAAAGAACAAGTTGATTGGATTGAGATAACAGCAAGACAGATAATTTTCAACGCTTCAAGATTTGGCATTTTCTTTAAACAGAAATTCTTACATGCTATTGTAATATTGTAATACTGTTTAGCTTTTATTTTTAAACTTACATATAAAACAAAACTAACTAGAAACTAAATATAAGCCATCCTTGTCTTTTTGGTTTAAATAGGAAGATCGAGAACATATAAGCAGCTCAGAACTGTCAAAATGTTGTCAGGATAAGTAAAGCTCATATAAACTGAGGTTGGCAAAAGATGCTAAAATCTTTTATAGTGGTGGGGGCTATATTCAAGATATATTCAAAATTTGAGAAAAATAAAAGAATCAATATATCAGCTTCTCTGTAAAGGTAACACAAAGAATCTATTCAACTAATTTTTGTGTTTCCCCCCCTTCAAAATGAAAGTATATGTAAAAAGAGGATGAAAAGGCAGAACAGAAGTGTGATGTTGAGGGAAACTTGGTTAAGAGTTATGTATTATGGAACAATATAAGCCAAACCTTGGAAATGGAAAAGAAATGAATGAAGTATTAGGAGGAAAGTTTCAGAAAATATACCTTTAGAACAGAACATAAAGAAAGCAACATGCAAGCCTGAAAACAATGCAAGAATTACCGGAAATCAGCATGGAGTTGTCGTGAACAAGTCTTTGTTAACCTTTTCTCATTTTTATGCTGGGTAGCTTCCTTAATAGATTGTGAGAATAATTTGTATGACACAGTAGAGTAGAATATAATACATCTTGATGCCAGCACAGCATCTGATAAAATACACAATACTATTTGATTCAGTTAGAACTAGTTTCTCATCAAATTGGAAATAGTAGTGACAGTCCTAGACTTATCAGATTGTCAGATGATGGAAAATTGGATAAGATAGTTAACATCCCAAAAGGTAGAGTTATTAATAATAATAATTAAATTATTAGATAGATTAGATAAATGAGATAATATTTATTAAATATGGTTTAACAGAAACAAACATGAAATTCTTCATTTAGGAATCAAAATCATATCATAGGTCTAGATGGGAGAACATTTGGTTTTATAATGATATCTCTAAGAATCATGTTGAAACAGTAGCTGACTATAATTTGATGTAGATTGTATTAGCATTTTCAAAATTAAGGTTCCACTTTTTTCTCCACAGTCAGACTCCATTTCTGAGTCACGTCTGGGCTTTTTACATTATGAAGGTTTAAAAAATGGAGCAACTTAAGTGAAAAAAAAAACCTGACCCCAGATACAGCTATTATACCAATTTTATTACTGCAGAATTGCCTTCAACAATCTTGCAAGATCTGACATTTATGAGGACAAGCATATATAGCTAATCTTCATTCCTTTGCTGAAGATATAGGCTGGAATGACCAGTTTTGATCATCCATTGTACATATAGCTTATCTGAGTTAATCTGACAAGGTACTCTAAATACCTTGGAAACATTTCTCCAACACTACATAGCTATATATACAGTAGCAACTGTGGGATCAACAAGTAGATGGACAAGAGTATTTTCTCTCATTATTCTATCCCTCTTCCTCTATCTTCTTGCCAAGAGATTCTAGATGTTAAATCTGGGAAGTGAGAGCCAACAGGCCTCCATACCTGGCTTGAAAAAAGAAATACTAATCACTTATGGTCTTTCCTTATTGTGTGACACCAGTTTTGTACAAGACTGCTCTGAGAAAGAATAGAATAGAATAGAATAGAATAGAATAGAATAGAATAGAATAGAATAGAATAGAATAGAAAAGAATAGAATAGAATAGAATAGAATAGAATAGAATAGAATACAATAGAAGTAGAGTAGAGTAGAGTAGAGTAGAATAGAATAGAATAGATTTTATTGGCCAAGTGTGATTGGACACACAAGGAATTTGTCTCTGGTGATTCCCTATATTCCAGAGGAACTTATTTGATAATTTAATAATTCAGTGGAGTTTAGACATAGATGCTGACAAATTGTGGATCCATAGGCAACATTATAGACTGGAAGTCATATCCCAATATGCTTCCCTATTTGACCTACTGGTAAAAAAGGATAATATATATTTCTGAATATACATTACTTCTTCATCTTATCACTTGTTTAGTTACACTGATTACCCATATTCTCTGTTACCTTTTAACATGAACAACATATACTGTTCATACATTACTCTGTTTATTCCTAACGCAATCTATTCTACATTGTTGTAATATAAAAGTACTGGAGATGGAAGCTATGTACAAACTAGCCACTTAGAAACAGCTGGCCCTGTAATGTCAGTGTTAGTCTTTATACAGTATCTCTGCAATATGAAAATTCTCATCAAATGAAAATCAAATAACTAAATAATAATAATAAATAAATAATATTCATGGTGGTAGCTCTTACAAAAGTGACTAGTTTTCTTTGAGGAGGATGCAAGCACTTTATTCAGCTGTGATGTACAAGAGTAGGAAAAACTACAGTATATACAGACAACTACAAAGCACATCTTTTACCTCCATTATTTGAGCATTGATCTATTGCAAACACATTCTTAACTCTTACCACACATGTTTATGTGAGGGTTTTATCCAACAGTAAAAACCCATTGAGAAATATCCAATTATCTTATGAGTCACGGTGGCACAGTGGTTAGTGTGCAGTACTGCAGGCTGCTTCTGCTGACTACCAGCTGCTTGCAATTTGGCAGTTTAAATCTCACCAGGCTCAAGGTTGACTCTGTCAGATATATATTGATGGTCGTGCTCATTTGGTTCTATGAGGAAGTTATTTGGTCAATACAGCTTCAGGTTCAAAAAGTTGTTTTATTATTTACAAAATATATACATGCATACAATAATGAGCAGGGTGTCCTGTTGCACCTTTTACTCTAACTGTATGACTCAGATGTTGAGAGGAGAGATAAGTTCATGTGTTGTCTTGCTGAAAGATAGATGAGAGAGAGAAAAAAAAACAGGGAAGATGTCCAAGTTGTTTCTGGGTAAGAGTCCAATAAAAGAATTCATTGGCTGACATAGTTACATGTGATGTAAAGACTTAACCCCTTCTAGTTTCTGGTACATCATATGCAGGCAATATTCTGACAGACTCAGCCTTCCATCTTTCCGAGGTGGGTAAAATGAGGATCCAGATTGTTTGAAGCAATATGCTAAATCTGTAAACCACTTAGAGAGGGCTGTAAAGCACTAAGTCTAAGTGTTATTGCTATTGCTATCTAGTTTTTTGCTTATCAACTTAGTTCTTTTTAGACTAGAATTTTATTTCTTTCAAGATTCTGAAATAATATTAAGTGCTTGATTGAAATCAAAGAATATTTCCACTTCCCTTACCCTAGCTGCCAAACTTATTCTCCTATTCAAGTCAGAAACCAGAAGAGCTTGATCTATTTTATTTATACCAATTTTACCTCTTCATTTATTTTTCTATCCACAGAGCACATGTATTGGGCCTGCCTGAAAACTTTACTCTTGTAACTTGGCTATTGTAGAAGGTGAACAGACCCTCTATCTCTTATTTTCCTGATAAAATGAAAAACACAGTATGATATTCCATTTATTTAGCTACTTCAGTCATCTAATAAATGTTTAGGCAATTGAGAACTTCTTTTGTCTTGAAAGGGGAAGCTATGCAATGTGTTATATTTTATTTAGGAAGAAAAGGAAAGAAGTATGTGTTGGGTTGGGAGGAGACCTAGAATGAAAATAGAATAAATTCAGGAATAGAACACTTTATCTGAAACAGAGTAAAAGAATTTTCTGGTCCAATAGACGAAACATGTGGAGTTACATAAATAGAAGTATGAAAAAGACATTTGGTAGTCTGAAAAATGTTGTGGATGTAGAAAAACGTATATAAGAGATTGCTACAAAAAACAGGGATGAAAGAAAGATATAAAAGGTAGAGAAAGATAATTGCAAACAATGTAATCGAAGAAGAGCAAGGTTACATTACAAGGTTAAGATTACAGAGGTCATAAAAAGCTAAGTACGTTTAGTGAAAATAATAGGTTGTTTGGGGAGTGGATGAAGAGGCTAAAAAAGGAACTCTAGCAAAATGCTGAAATGATGTGGGATGAGAGGTTCTGCAAGAATCATCTTAGAAATCATACTAGAAAAGTTGGTATTCAAGAAAAAAAATAAAATAGTGTGGGAATGTTGAACAAGAAGAACTGTAATAATTGGAAGAATGAGACCACAGTTTTTGTAAGCAAAGTGAAATGAATGCAAAATCTACAGGAGTTTTGTTTCCTGAGCATGTGTGGGTGTTTGACAGAATTATGATCAAAAGGGTAAGAGAACTGACAATGACCAAAATCTGGAAAATGCAGTTCAGCTTTATGACTGTGAACATTCCATTGTTATGTAGCAAACTAAACATAACAGGAACTTTGTGCCAGGCAGAGGGCATAGAAACCAGATTTTTGTACTTCACCAGGTTCATGTAGAAATGTATGGATGTGAAAAGGAACCTTTTGATTTATAAAAAGTAAAAGCATGATAAAATGAATAGTCCTGAATTGTAGAATTCTTGTACAATTATGGAAAAAATGGCTTGCAAGGACAGAAAGATATAAATTTACCTACACTTACCCAGATTTACCTAAAATTCTTTTTTTATATTTTATATCTTTATTTCTTTGAGGGGGAAGGTTGTGAGTCCTAGTGACCATCTGGATTTGTTCCTGAAGTTTTCTTGGAAAATGTTTTTGGAAGTGGTTAGCTATTAGTTTCTTTCTTGGGCTGAGAGGGAGTGATTGGCCCAAGGGCACCCCACTAGCTTTGTGCCTAAAATGGGACTAGACTTGCCTTAGTCATTAGAATAAGAGGAGGTTTTGGTTTGCCCAATTAGGAACTTTATTATCAAGCGACAAGTTTGATGTGGATTAAAGAATGGATACCGTTACGAAATATTAGATTATTGACTTTAGAATGACTTGTTGTTAGGATGGCATGCTTTTCAATGGTACAAGGGAACAAAAACACAGGGGTACTTCAGAAGACATTACAGTATGTACGTGAAGCTTCCTTATTAAACTGGGAGAAGATTAAAAAACAACACTATTTAAAAATTCCAGTCTGGTTATCAACGATTGAAGCATTTTCATATTCTATAATACTTAGAAGGGAACAATTGTTAGATATAGTGAATTATTGAATGAAAAGGGTGAATTCAAGCAAGAATTGGAGAAACAAGGTTTAAAGATGAATTGGTTTTCTTATATGCAAATGCATTCTAGATAGGATAAAGATTCTAAGGCAGAGGGTATTTATAATAATTTGACTAACTTAGATAAAATTTTAATAGGTTCTGATGACTATGTAATTAAAAAATTGTATAGTTATTTATTAGAGGTAAAGTTGGAAGAAGAACAAGTTAAAGAAACAATGATTGCACGGGGGAAAACTTTTGGTTATGGAATTGATTTAGAGAAATGGTAAAAACTGTGGCTACAAAATTATAAAATGACAATGTCAACAGCATATAAGAAAAATTTGTATAAGATGTTTTTACAGGTGGCATTTACCCACAACAAGAATTGCCAGAATGTTCAAGAACGATCGGAAAAGTGCTGGAAATGTCATCAGACACTGGGTTCATAGTACCATATGTGGTGGACATGCGTAGAAGCTAAAAGATACTGGACTCTAATCCACAAATGGTTGGAAAAAAATGATAAAAAAAACACATAGACTTTAAACCAGAGATTATTTAATTAGGAATTGTACCAGAAATATACAATAGAGAATTGCGATATTTGATTGTGAATGTTTTAACAGCAGCTAGAATTGTGTTTGCGAAAAACTGGAAAAATGAGAAAATACCAACTCAAGATGAAATTATTAATAAAATTATGGAATGTGCTGAGATGAGTAAATTGACATTTAAAATTAGAGAACAAGAAGATAAACAATATTATAAGATATGGGATTTATTTTATCAATGGCTAGATAAGAAAGCAGGGAAATGAAATATGAAACAGGAAATGAATGTTATAAATAAAATATTTGAAAATAATTTTTATGAAGCGGTAAAGCCATAGTTAAATAAATGATAAATGAGGATGTTTATCATTGACAATATGAAAAATTAAATAACTAGTAAATTTTGAATATGGAGATGAAGCACAAAAGATTTGTAACTGACCGACACACTGTTTGAAATTGTAATGGAAGATAGATTTATGTTTTATGTTCTGTTTAAAAATTAAAAAAATAAAATAAAATAAAGATTGCTCATAAGTAAGTAGGGATATCTTAAAGCTGAGTAACACTTTTATTGTTCTTATATAAGTATTTGTGTACCTCTTTTATTGTTCTTATTTAAGTATTAAGTACACAAATTAATAAACTACCTTTTGGTATATCTTTTTTTAGGCAAAGAAGTGACATCGAGTTAGCCATGCCCACCCAGTCACATGCCCACCCAGCCAGTCATTAGGGCAGAGAACCGGTTGTTAAAAAATTTGAAGCCCATCACTGACTGAAAGACTTTTTAGGGAAGTATATAGAAACATGAAAAGAAATCAAGCAGCAATACTCAATCCGAAGGGTTAAGAATAAAGAAAGAAAACAAGTTTGACTTACTTAATCAATAAATAATTAACTATTTCTGACCATTGTTTCTGGATTTTTGCTGACAATGAATGAATATTTTGTTTTTAGCTAAAAGATGAGTTATGGGATGAAGAGCGCATATATTGTAATTTAAGAGATGGCAATAAATCTACCTAAATTATGTGTACTTACTGAGATGAAAGAGGGAAGTTACTTGTTTTTTCTTTTTTTAACACTATTTTTAAAAAAATAGTTTATATAATTTATATTCTTTTTAACTGTAATCTCCAGTGAAGTTATCTGGAAAACAAAACAAAAAATCCTCCTGGCCATACCTGCCATTTATTCTATTAATATGTACTATAACATGAACAGAAACTATTTAAGGACTTTTTTGTAGTAACTTTCAGGCTAGATATGTTCAGGTTGTTTGGTGCTACTAAAATGCTTCAAAATATGTACATTGAAATGATTTGGGAAAGGCTTATGTATCTTTATAATTGCTACCGTAAGATTCTTTTTCTTTTGCTGTTCTTTTTTCTTTCTCAAGGGTTAATTGATCTGCTCAGTGAAAAATACCTAATTGCACTGATAGTCAAGCTGTCAAGGCTTGTGGCCAGCTTAAAGAGGAGAAGGCTACTTTAATACTGAATAAGTAAGGATATCTTAAAGCTGTATCACATATGGCTGAGAGAAAAATAAAAGTTATGTCACAAGAATATGACAAAAAAAAGTGAAGATATTGCCAAGGCATATGTTGCTGTAGGCAAGTGAGGAAATGTCATTTACGAATCCACCTCAACCTCTACTTTTTTCTCTTGATGATAATATTTTCAAATTCTTATTCAGTATACTTTTGAGTGTTCAAAATGGGATGAGTATAAAGGAACAAATTACTTGTTATATTTAATCTAGCTCTTCAGCAGAGAAATTCCATTTTTTTAAGAACACATTCAAAACAATAATTTAATCGTAGCCATCAGGATCAGTTTAGACCAAGGGTGGGGAACTATGGCCCTTTTGTGTCTTGTGGGCCTCAATGCTCCATCCCACAATTCAAGAATTCTGAGAATTGAAACCCACAAGTCTTAAAGGACCCACAGTTCCAAATCTCTGGTTTAGACTACCAATTTAAACCATTTTATTAAATCCAAATGTGTTCACTGCAATGTTATGTTTCAAGGAGAGTGTTTTAAGATCTTTGTGTTTCATTACAATGTGCAATGATACTGAAATCAATATCTAAAGAATTTGTCCTTCAGCCACCAAGTGCATTCTGAAAATCTTTGAATATCTGCAGCCAATCTCAGGTATAGCTGCATGGGTAGTTAAATGTATAATGCAAGACATAGAATGATGAAACAATGCATTCTGAATCTGTGTTACTGTTGTTCGAATTGCCAGTTTGACTCATGTTAGAAAAACTTACATTTGGCATATAAATTAGTCCTTAAGCATCAACAATACTGCAATTATTTATTATTTATCCTATGTGGGGCAATGATACTTGTGCCCCTGCTCATAGTATTTTAAATAAACTTCTTCTAAGAATATGAGTTGGAAAGCATAGGAAGTTTCTTTTATTAATCAAGAATAAGGTGTAGTTGTAGATAAATCACTAGAAACTACTGTATGCTATCACACAAATAGTTGTCTAGATAAGAATGAGATATTAATTCTTGTTCTGAGCATCAATATTCATATCTACAGGAACAAGGCTTTTAAAACAGATCATATGTAATATGTATAGTCCAAGTCAGAAAACAAAACATTGGATTATTTTTCATCAAACATGAGAAAGCATTAAGGCATTAAGAATAGAAACATGAATAATGTGACTTTTGAACAGGATGTCACATTTTTTTAAAATAGTTTTTATTGAATATAAATATTAAAAAAAGACATACATAACATATACACAACGAACATTTATACAACATATACACAAAAAGAGTATAATATCTTCTTAAGCATTTTTTCAGAGTGACGTTCTACAATTCTACTTATAATATATTCCTTCACCTTTCTTTAATCTAATAATATTTTTTATTACATATATATGTATCAATCGATAATATATCCCCTATGTTTTTTGTATATTTCTAATTTTTAACCAATTATACCAATTATTCCATATTTTATAATAGTCTGATTCTTCTTTTTCTTGTAATTCTTTGGTTAACCTATCCATTTCAGTGCATTCTAAAATTTTCCCTATTACTTCTGTTTCACTTGGTATTTTTTCTTGTTTCCAATTTCTTGCGTAGGTTATTCTTGCAGCAGTTAATATGTGAATTGTAAGATATTTGATATCCTTAGGGTATGATTTGTTAAATATTCCTAATAAAAATGTTTCTGGTTCTTTTTCAATCTGTGTTTTTGTTATTTGTTCCAACCATTTTTTGATATTAGACCAAAATTTCTTTGCTGCCGGGCACGTCCACCATAAATGATAGAAAGTCTCTTGTGCCTTTTTGCACTTCCAACAAATTGGGCTATTTTTAGGTTGTATTTTTGCCAATCTGGTTGGAGGCATATGCCACCGATAGAACATTTTCAGTTGGTTTTCCTTGTATGCTGTTGCTTTCGTTAACTTTAGGTTTACCTGCCAGAACTTTTCTCATTTTTCCAAAGGTATTGTGTGTTTGATATTTTGAGCCCACTTGATCATCGTTTCTTTGACTGTCTCTTCTTCCAATTTATAGCGTAGGAGAAATTTATAAATTCTACTAATTAATTTATTTTCTGAGTCTAATATAATTTTATCTATTTCTTGTTTTTGATTATAAATTTCATATGTTTTTATATGCTCTCTATATTTGGATTGTATTTGAGTGTAAGTCCACCAGTCTATTCCTCTGTATAAATCTGTCTCCAATTGTTGTTTTGTCTTTAGTTTGCCTTGATAGTCAATTATATCTTTATATCTAATTATTTTTGTCTTATCTGTTAAATTTGGGTGCCTAATTGATTCAGCAGGATGTCACATTTTTATAAGAGAGAAAAACTTATCAAAATGCTTGAGTCCAGAACATAAAATTTAGCTTTTTGAAAGCCAGGTGAAGTAGAAAAGAAGTTCAAGAAGACAAAGAAAGGAGGAAGAGGGCAAAATTAGCTGTAATGGAGCCTTTGAAATAGTCCTATTCTCTGTGATAATCCATGTTTATTCATATCTAGGATCTGAATAGTTACTCATCAAGAGAATGCACTAATTTTTGGGCTTAACACCAATATAAAGGAACATTGGAGCTGAAATGCTGCAAATGTTTAGCTTCCATTCATATGGAATTTTAGATAAATTCTCTCTTTGAAATATTACTGTGTTAAATGATACACAAACTGTAAAGAGAACAGTAGACATTATGAGGAATAATTCTCTCTACAATTTTGGACATAGAAATGACATCACTAGTTAATTTTCATTCCTTAAACTTATGGCACTGCTTCCTGGTCTATAAAGACAATACCAAGATTGTCTTGTTACCAAGTGAGAATGCATCTCACTTATCTAGGGATCAAAATAAAATGAGGTCATACATAAGAGTATTACTGCTATGTCATGGGATTCCAAAATGGGTTGATGTACTCAGATAACCAAAAAGAAATCCTCTTTTTGAAAATATTCTAAATGCACCTTGTTTAAATAATTAATGGTCTGAACCACTGATCCTGGCCACTTCAAATTATGCATTCTTCTGCTTGTCTTACTGCTCAAACAGAAATTGTGAGTTATCAAAGCAGAATCCTGTGGTTCTTAAGTTCTATGCAGTATGTGAAATATAGCATCCAGAACGATTAGATGTCCCCTAGATCTTTGCAAAAGAGATATCAAAACCAATGTAATGATAATGACAAACATTAATTGTACTTAATAGTCAGAAATAATGGTAAGTTATACTAGAGTCCAGGGGTAGCCTTCACACACACACACACACACACACACACACACACACACACACACAGAGAGAGAGAGAGAGAGAGAGAGACAGAGAGAGAGAGAGAGAGAGACACTTAGAATATCAGTCACTTTAAATGTACACTAATCGCCATACATTAAATGAAATTTCATTACATGCAGCTCTCATAGGGTCAGCACCTTCAATATACACTAGATTAGGGTGTCAAACTCAATTTCATTGAGGGCCACATCATAGTTACGTTTGACCTCAGGGAGGCATGATGGGTGGTGGCCAGGGTGGGTGTGGCCAGCTTGTGTCAAGGTCGCCTGTGGCAGCCTGAGCATTCTGGCAAGGAAACAGGCTCCCGAGCTGCATTTTCAGCTGTGACGGCTTCCTGCAACCCTCCTCCAGTGAAAACGGGCCCCCAAGCTCCATTTTTGGATTAAACTGTTTCCTCCAATCCTCTGCCAGAAAAAATGGGCTCCTGAGCTCCGTTTTCAGCTGCAACAGCATCCTGCAACCCTCTGCCAGTGAAAACAGAGCTTGGGAAATTTGCCTGAGGCTCTCCCAAGCTCAGCTTTTGCTGGCAGTGGCACCACAACCAGTCCTTTGCTGTTTCTAGGGAGACCCCACAGGCTAGATCTAGGCACCCCACAGGCACCCCAGACCTTGAGTTTGACACCCCTGCACTAGATAAACATGAATAAACAAACAAACAAACATATACCCATATATATTATATGACACAGAGAAACAACACAGTCTAGTTTGGATGTATACATATACATGGCGAGAAAAACGAATCTTATGAGTTTACCAAATGGATGGCATAGGGAACAAAGCTGTTACAGAATCTAGAAGTCCTGCTAGAAATTCTTCGAAACCTCCTCCCAGAGGGGAGCAACAGAAACAGATTGAAGTGGGTGTGTGGGCTTAATGTTTTGAGCTTTAAGCACATAGTGCTTATAAGCAGTATCCTGAATAATGGGAAGCAACCTTCCTATAATCAGACACACAGACACAATTCCTTTTGTCATCTATAAGTCAAAAGCAACAAAAAAACAAAAAAACATTGTCTCTGACTGAGATTCCTAATACAGCTGGAATCAGCTATCACCAAGGCAATCAATACCTTTGGCCAATGCAGCAGATTTGTATTTGATATTCATTGTCAATGAAATTCAGTAGCTATAGAATCATACATGGTACTGGCACTTGACATGATCTGAAACATCAATCCAAATTGAAGTGGTTCGGGAATGATGAGAGGCACAAGCAAGCAAGTGACAACAGCTCTTTAATATACAGTGAGACTTCAGCAAAAACTCAGGGGCTGCAGTCCTCCTTATATACAATCCAGGAGGGACTGTCAGCCAATCAGAAACGTATGCAGGTTTGAATCTCCCGCTTAAAAGTATCAATACATAACACCCCTCCCTTCCCAGAAGGCACTGACATTCAAAAATTAACATATTTACAAACAAAATCTCGCAGGTGCTTAGGCTGAGTTCTCGCCCTAGTTGACCTGCGCAGTTCAGTGTTTGGTGGGGCGTCGAGCTGGTCGGAGGGACTCTTTGTCTCTCCCGGCTCCGCCAATGGAACCTCCTGGATTTTGTCCGGGGCGTGGTTATCCCCGGCTGGGAGTGGCGACTCGCTGGGGCGGCGCTGGAACCAGGGCTTGTCAGCTAAGTATTCTCGCGGCCCCGGGCTTGAGTTAGTTGCCCAACGTGTCCCCGAAAACGTCCTGGAACTCGGTCAGGAGGCTGTCTTTCAGGGTTGACTTGGACATCAGGTGGACGCCGGTGAAGCCCATGCCAAGGGCTCGGAACCACCCCATGCCCAGGAGGCTCGGCAGCTGTTTCGTGACGATGGTCAGTGGCAGGTCTCTTTCGTAGTCTCCGTAGGTGACCCGGAACGTGCCCACGCCTTCGAGGGGGACTCGGTTCCCCTGGTAGTCAAGGATGCGCAGTCTCTGTCTGGAGAGTTGATCCTTCCGGAACGACGGCAGGAGGCTCTTCAGAGTTGTCCACGACATGATGGAGAGAGCTGATCCGGTGTCGATCTCCATCGAGCACGGTCTTCCGTTGATCTCGACCACCGTGCTGACTTTATCCTCGACCGTTGTGCTGGCCTGGTCGATGTGTATGCTGCGGCCATCTCGCGGTTCAAATTCGCGCCGTTTTTTCGCGCCGCCTTCTCTCGTTGGCTGCTTCTGGCGCGCTGATTCCGGTTGGCTGCGGCGCTCACGTGGTTTGAGTCTTCTGGGCAGAATGGCTCTGCAGACTCGCGCCAAGTGCCCTTTCTTCTCGCAACGCCTGCAAATAGCCTCTCTGTATTTGCAGGACAGTCTATCATGGTGCCCGCCACAGCTGGGACAGCTTCGCCGGGGGCTGCCAGTGTCTTTTCTCCGGTGCTCTGTTTGGAAGACGTCCTCATCCGACTCGGACTCCGAGCTGGATCCGGCGTCTTCTCTGTGCACCGGGGCAGACTTGGGGCTGTCCTTGCTGGTCAGCTGACGCTGTAGCGTTTCAGCGGCCTTTGTGGAGGCTTCGTGAGCCCTGGCTTCGTCAAGGGCCCCGGCAAGCGTCAGATCAGGCTTGGCGAGCAGACGCCGTTGCAGCCTAATGTCCCGAACACCACAGATCAGCTGCTCAAGCAACGCATCATCCAAGTCTCTGTAGTCGCAATGAGTTGCGGCTTTTCTCAGGCTGGCCATGTACGCGTTGACCGGCTCTCCCTCTCGTTGGACGCGCTGCCTCAGTTGGTATCGCTGCACGAACTTGGAGGGGACGGGAGCGTAGTGAGCCCGGAGAGTTGCCATCAGGGTGTCCCATGAGACTGTTTGAACCGGCGTTGGCTCACACAGTGACTCGGCCATCTCAAACACGTCCGGTCCGCAGTGGCTTAGGAATAGGGCTCTCTTTCGATTAGCCGAGAGGCCCTGCATGTCGCTGGCTTCTAACGAGCATTCAAACCTCGTTAGGTACGAGACCCATTTTTCGCGGGTCGGATCAAAAGGCTTGGGCGGAACGTAGGCAGACATGTCCGGTATGTCTCCTGTGGTTCGCCTCGTCGCCTAGCTGAAGCTCGTGGTCTCACTGGTTGGCTTCTTGTAGCCTCTATCCCACCTTCGTCGCCAATGAAGTGGTTCGGGAATGATGAGAGGCACAAGCAAGCAAGTGACAACAGCTCTTTAATATACAGTGAGACTTCAGCAAAAACTCAGGGGCTGCAGTCCTCCTTATATACAATCCAGGAGGGACTGTCAGCCAATCAGAAACGTATGCAGGTTTGAATCTCCCGCTTAAAAGTATCAATACATAACACAAATAAAACAAAATAATCACATTCTGCCAATATGAGCTTGAGAGACAAAACTGAGCATATCTGCTAAAATAGGCCTTTCTTTTTAAACCAGGAAAATCTTCAAAGCTGTAATTCTTCTACAGTCTCTCTAGTTGATCTAGATACATATTGCTATGTGCAAAAATGCCAAAATATGAGGAAAAGCAAAGGGTACCGAGTCCAATCCTTAATCAATGCAAAAATTTGAAGAAAAATATTACAAACAGATGGCAGTTCAGTTTATACTTTAATACACAGTGGTAGAAGTTAATCTTTCTGGGTGATTATTTCTAGACTTGAACTGCTCATCCAGTTCTTTTTTCTAATAGTTTGTTGAGTATCTGAAAGGTGCTTTTTCAAGAGGCAACTGGATTTTCTGTGTTTTTTCTGTTGAAGACATTTTTCTTGTTATCCAAAGAAGCATCTTCAGTTCTGAACTAATAACGTTATCACTATTATTATGATTTGCCATACCCTCAGCCAGATATTCAGACTGGATTTGACATTTTTATCCACCTATCAAGTCCTTCCCAAGGACCTTAGGTGTAATTACTAAATTCATATTTCTCTGAACAGTCAAGATTATTTTGAATTTTATTTCTATTTTCTGGGTTATTAACTCTCCCACCCAGTTTTACATTATATTTTTTGGTAATTGTGATACTTTGTCAGGAGTTTTCATAAAGTAAAAGATAATCTCAAAAATATGGCTTCCTCCTATTAATTTTATGTCAGCAATAAACATATCTCTATTATTTTACTTTTTTTCTCCACTATTAATATGTGGCAACTTCTAATTGATCAGACAATTATCCATCTTCATCAATAGTATCTATGTTCACTATACAAGTATTATAGACAGAATTATTTCCAAAATCTACATGGTAATGTAAGAAATAAAACCTGGAATTTGTTATATGTAAGTCATGTGTTCTACCAAATAGATACTGGGCCTGTGCAAGATAAATTTGAAGCAGCTCAACAGAGAGATTTGTACTGCAGAGATGATGATCTGATTCTCTTTATCATAACAAACAGACATGATATGATTCAACAAAGAATTTTATTGCTTGGCAAAGTCTTCTACTTGTCACTTAAAAAGGCAGGATATCCTACTTCTGTGTGTATTCTGCAGAGAAGCCACTTCTAGCTTTAACAAGTGCTGTTGAATAAAGCCTGAGTCTTTAGAGATTTGTATTTATAGGGGAAACCCAGTAGTGACCAGTGATTTTAAGATGGCATAAATTTTTATGGACTTGAATCAATTTATGGTCTATGACATTTTAACTGAAAATTAAATACGTACCTAAAAGTTTCTACATAACACTTATGAATAGGGCATATTTTTCAAAGTTTGCTGAATTATTAGACTGTTATTAAGATTGCATTTATACTACTTTCTGCTCTTACTTTACTTCCTAGAGGATCATAAGTATATGTCTACCATGGAGGGTAACATTTTAGAATGTCAATGTGGAGTCCAGCAAATCCAGGTCATGGTTGTCCCAAAGGTGCTTTTTCAAGAGGCAACTGGACTTTCTTGTTTTTCTTTGAAGAAGTTTCGCTTCTCATCCAAGAAATTTCTTCAGCTTTTGGATGAGAAGCGAAGTGTCTTCAAAGAAAAACAAGAAAGTTCAGTTGCTTCTTGAAAAAGCACCTTTGGATGGAGTAAGTACTGTTTAAGGAATTGATCACTTCTCAACCATGAAAACTATTCAGCAGATTCTGAGTCAGCCATTCCCAACTTCTGACTTTGCAGTTATGGGGATAAAAAGAAGGGAAATCCCCATGTAATCCACTATGATCTATTGGGGAAAATACATTATATACATTTATTAAATAAATAAAATAGTCCTTAAACAGATTTTGAACATGAAATAATTCAAAATCAAATCATATTAAGTGTGCTGATCATTGAAATATATTACTATCCTTTATCACAAATATTAGTATGCCACTTTCTGGAATATCATTAGGTGTTTGATTGTGTTCCACCAATATATTAATCTTCCATCCAAAATAACTATCCATGTTTTGAATTTCTATCTAAATGTATATGAAAAATGTATAAACTGAGATAGTTTAAATGTTTACTTTGTTAAATACATTCTTAAAATTTCGTAATTACTAATCATCTCCAGTGTCTTTGAAAATAGAAGTTATGTGTTCACAGGTAATGTCAATAAAGAAGACTGCTCTCTCTTCTTAGAGATCATACTGAAGCAAGACTGAGTAAGCTGTTAGGTTGATGCAAATCTGAGGGAGAATTTTCTTTGCATCAAAAGCAGTTGCATAAAAAGTGAAATCTATTATTTTGTTCTAATTTTTCTTGGGCTAGCTTGGTCCTTCTTTAAGATGAGGTCACAGTTTCTCTGTGGAGACCTTGACTTCATGGTGCATGGAATTGCTTATTAGTTTTCTCTACTTTAAAAAATGTGCAGATACAATATTTATAACTACATTAGAAAAACAACCTTTTAACCTCTGTATTTATACTTTCACAAGAATATGACTACCAAGGGGGTATAGAATTCTGTTTACTAAAAGCGGGACAGGATCAAATTATGGTAGTAAAAATTTGTAAAGAAGTGTTATTCTTCCCCACACTATCTTTGTATTGGGACAGGGAATATATTAAAACATGGGCAATGATTTCAGATTTGTTGCATGGATGATATGTGTAATATTTTTGAAGGTTATTTTGGTTATTATTTTGAGAAAAAATACTCATAGTTGTGCAACTGTTTTCAGAATGAAAACAATATTTTGCCTTTAAGCATCATCCAAAGGCATACCCAAAAAAGTTGGAGGGGGTTAGAATAACTAAATGCGGAATTTTGTTCCAACAAAAATTAAAGTATTTTTATAAATATAATCTTAAATATCTGAGTACAGTAGTTCTATATATATTTAACAGTTTAAATAGTTTATATTTAATAGTTATACAGTTCTCTTATGATTTTGAAAGAGCTTGGGAAAAAGTATTAAAGTAGCAACAACCTTTGTAACAGATTCTACATTCAAAGAAATAGTGCTCTGAGTATTTGGCTGTCTGCTTGCAAGTGTGGTTTAGAGAAGCTTCTTATCCTTCTTACACTGGTTTAAAAAAATCTGGAAATTTGTCAAGCTACAATACCTGAAGTTCAAATAAGAGCAGCCAAAACAATGCTACAGAAAGAATTTTGGACATCAAGCAGCTCAACCTATAGCTCAAAATGGCAGAAAATGGAAGGTTAGGTGCTTTCTCGAGACTTAGTTTTAAATGCTTTACACTATCTCCAAATCTTTATGCTACTAAAATTCTCATTGTTGTGACCTTTAATTGACGTGTTGTTAAACAAAATAAGCTAATTTACAGAATGTATCCAAAATCCAAGACCCATGATTGCTGAGGGAATAATACTTGGAAAATTGTGACTGCTTCGGTGCTACTGGTTGCTACTGCAGTCATGTGATTTTTATTTTTAAAGTTCCCAGCCTGTCTGGCAATCCCTTGCTCCCTCCCACACCCAGGAGCAGCCACTTATAAGCTTGCTGAAAAGGGAAGGGACTTTTGATGTTCCCTGTCAGCTCACCATAAGGAAACGCAATGGGGATGCAGGCAGAAAATCAGAACTCACCTCTGCTTCCATTGCTTTTTTCCTCACTATGATCATTCTGTTAACGACGAAATATCTCTGAAACTCCGATCCCATGGAGAATGCATTGTCTAGTAGATATTTACAATAAGTAATAAATATGTTGTACCAGACCCCCTTTTCAGAATAATATGGAATTTATTATATGAGGAAGAAGAAAACAACACTACTAAAGATTAAACAGGGCTAAATCAATAGTGCTGCACTTCCCAGTTTCTATATCTGCTGCAAAAAAATCCTGCAAAATGTCATTGTGCTACTCGTCTTCAACTCTGATCTTGTCTTGCTGACCAGGCACAACTTCCTCTGCAAACACAGTCTTCTTGCTGACTACACATAGCCTTCTCTGCAGATACTGTAATTTTGATCTCTGAGCAGCTAAACAGTTGTGAACTGTAATCTGACAAACTGAAACTGGTACTTGAGTCATTTATGCAGAACTTTATGGGAGTCAAATAGGCAGCCTAAAGAGTCATTTTCAAGCATGAATTTTGTTAATGACAGAAACGGGCTGGAAGGCTACCCAGTTCACATATAGATAACCAATACAGTGTATGGGATCAATGAAAGAAACAACCAAGAGAAGCAATAAAGAGCCCAGATTGAAACAATAATAGCAAATCCTTATTTCAGCTGAGACACAGCAACAAAAAAGAACAGGAACAGGATAGAGGATTTCAAAACAATCCTCTTACCTACAAATGGTAAAGAATAATAAAAACTCAGGAAACAGCATAATAAAAACTAAAGTTATTTATTTATTTATTAAACACACACACACACACACACACATCTCCACCCATGTCACAAAATACAACTCATAAGGCAGATTCATGCTTCCCATATTTTCATTTGGACTTGGAAAGAATTACCTGCCCAATGTAGAAGACAGAGCCTTGGTGGCGCAGCAGACTAAAGCACTGTTAAGTAACACCAGCTGCCTGCAATTACTGCAAGTTCAAATCTCACCAGGCTCAAGGTTGACTCAGACTTCCATGCTTTCGAGGTAGGTAAAATGAGGACCTGGTTTGTGGGGGCAATAAGCTGACTTTGTGTAAAAAAAAAAAAAGAACACCGCTTGGGGGAAAAGCCCTACTAAGCAGGTATATACAAAAGTATGAAGGCTATTGCTTAACACATTGTAAGCCGCCCTGAGTCTCTGGAAAAGGGTAGCATATAAATCAAACCAATAAATAAATAAATAAATAAATATTGGCACTGAAGGACCCAACCATTTCATACTTGCATATGAAAATGAAAATTTCTGAGCAGCTTTCAGATTATTCCAAATTAAGCCTTCAAGGATATTTATATGCAACCTCTTACAAAAATGTGTGTGGGGGGGGGAACCCTGCACAGTTACCAAATGTAGATAAGTTGGAGAAAGTCAAGGTCCTACCCCAGAACTTGGAATCTGTGTGGTCCTAGACAAAGAGGAACCACTCTGACTCAATTCTACCATGACCAAGTCTTTGACCTTGTCTGCTCTTGCACAAGAAGGTGCAGCTGTCGCGCCACTTGGGTCCTTTCCTAGATTGGAAAGTTCTTGCGATAGTTATTCATACTCTAATCACCTCTTGACTCAATTATTGCAATGCAATCAATCTATAACTGTGCTTGAAAACTACTCGGAAATCTCAACTAGGAGGAGGAGGAGGAGGCAGTTATGGCATGCCTTAGAATCCCATGTAACATCTCTGCTCAACAAATTGCATCAGTTTCTACTTTTGCTTTCAGGTCTGATTCAACATGCTGGTTATAAAGCCTTACATGACTTAGGGTCGGGTTACTTGAAGAATCAACTATCTCTTGCCTATTTGAACTGGCAGGGTTGCAATAATCGAACTTCCCTTGGTTAAACAATAACATAGATAGGTTAAACAATAACATAGATAGACACAAGAACAGTTTTTCCCCGAACATGAACACTTTGCTAAACAAAAAATTCCCTCAACATTGTCGAACTATTTACTAAGTCTGCACTACTATTAATCTTTTCATCGTTCCTATCACCCAACTCTCCCACTTATGACTGTATGACTGTAACCTTGTTGCTGGTATCCTTACGATTTATATTGACTGTTTCCTAATATGATTTGATTGCTTATTTGTACCATATGACTATTATTAAGTGTTGTACCTTATGATTCTTGACGAATGTATCTTTTCTTTCATATACACTGAGAACATATGCTCCAAGACAAATTCCTTGTGTGTCCAGTCACACTTGGTCAATAAAGAATTCTATTCTATTCTATTCTATTCTATTCTATTCTATTCTATTCTATTCTATTCTATTCTATTCTATTCTATTCTATCTAACAATAACATGATCTAGGAAGCATGATCTTTTTTGTCACAGCACCTGCTTTCTGGAATGAGGTGCCCTTGAGATCCAGAGAGGTCACACTACATTGGTGTTCCAAGGAACCATAAAGACTCAACTGTTCCTCCAGGCTTTAGGCTAAGATATCTGGCGCCCCTTCTGCTCAATGTCAGATGTGGATGGGATGCTTTCAAGTGACTGCCAGGTTCATCATATTGCTCCTCTTTCTTTTTCTTTGGTTCTAATTTTACTGTTTCCTACTACATTGTTTTATATTGTCTTGCCTATTGTAAGCCATCCAGAGTCCACCTCGAAGAGCGAAGCGTGAATAAAAGTGAGAAAAGAATATTTACAAATTTGGGTACATTATATCCACACTTATTTTGTCATAGCAGGAAGTTTTAGTGCCAGATTAGGGACTTTCAATGAAGCCTTTTATTATTATTTCAGCGTTCTGTCCCATAGATTTGAAGAATATCTCCTGTTAATTCAACAATGTAACATTTAAAATCAAATTATACAAAGTCTGCTTAACCAAATTTAAATATGCTGAGATTATTTTGTGTTGAATGGAGCCATTCACAGAAACTAGTTTGAAGAGTTCATATTTTGGCCTACAATGTGTTCTACTTCAATAATCATGGACGTTATTTGCCATATATTAGCCCATTCACTGCTTTTGTTTCCAAACTGAAAGACAAATATAAATTGTGTCTTATCCTATAATGCTGCATATCTCATTGTAGAACTAATCAGCCTTATAAATTTCTAAAATAAAAAATGAATTTGGCCTCCAATCACAAAAACAGAAAGAATTAGTAACGTAGACTGAAACAGGTAAAGCAGTAGGATGCAATTATACCTACATTAAACTTTTTTAAAAATAACATTGTGTGCACCAATTTTAGCAACACTTTTTTTATTCTTCCCCAATAATCCCCAAAGACTAAGTTTTGTCAAATATTGTTCACATTAATAAATAAGAGTTGTCCGTAGACCTTGCCATTATATTCCCATTAGTCTTCAGAGCATAGCGAGCAAACTATATTTAGGTCATTTTTATTTAAAACTTTGTGATTAGCTGAAGTCTGAAAAAAATATTTGCAGATTAACAGAATGGTTTTAGAACTGGCCAGTGTACTACTGCCTGGTGCTTCAACATCTGGTAGAAAATACATTGCCAAATCTCATAGAGCCCTTCAAGCTATCTTGATTGAATCACTTTTGATTCTATCACATGTGACAGACTTTAAGAAAGCTGGAAAACTTCATGACAGATCAGAGGGTTTATTTTCATCCTGGATTAACCAAAAAGCAAAATGAGCACATGCTTATGGCACCAAGGGAACAAGGCACTGAGTTCTTTCCTGATTACCAGGCCCTTAACTTTTTTTTGCTATCACACTTGACATTCATTTTCAGAACTTACTGAGTCTTATGTCTTGTTAGTCAAACGGTAAAAGGGCCAAGAGTTACCATTGTTGTGCTGTGTTGCTTAGTTGGCCTTAAGTTTCATAAGGTCCAATATAATGTTCGTGGGCACCTGACACACACACAAATAAAATAAGGAGGTGAGACAGAACTAGAGGGTGACTCTTTTTCTGATCAACTTTTATTTAAGCTCCACATGCTTAGAAACTTCCCAAACTATTTCCTATTTTTTGACCAATAGATAAATCCCTTATGCTGATATTCTTTCTCTGCACTATAATAATATTGCAATCCTTCACAACATATTAGGGGAGGTAAAGCCTTACTATAAATTACTCTAAAATCAAAGTTATGATCTTTTGAAAAAAGACATACATGACAGATTTATAGCCAAGTTATTGAGCAAGTAAGACAATGCAAATACTTGGTGTAATATTTCAGATTCAGGGACATGAAATGTTCAAATTCTTTAGACTCTAGAAAACAGCCAGAGGTCAACAATTATTATTTTATCAAATGGGTCTCTAATTTATAATCTTGGCCCTCCACATTTTTAGGGGGAAAATAAAGGTGTCTATAAGGACAAAGAGCTTCATCATCTTGAGAAAATTCAACCTACAATTCTGAGGGTGACTTTTTTGTATTCTCCATTGCATTCTAAAGGCCATCCATCTTACAAATTCAAGCTAGTTTTATTTGCTTATAAAGCCATATTTCTATCTTTTATCAGAATCACTCCAGGTGCATAATTTCACTGGAATCAAAACTGAAGAGTTGGAGCTTTCCCCTCATTTCTTATGCCACCTTTTCGATATATAAAAAAAAAAAAATCAAAGAATTCATGAAACACATCTATGGGGTATTAATTAATTAAGACAGCCAGTTGGTTTAGTGGTTAAGCACCAGATTAAAAAGCAGAAGACCTGCCGTAGCCATGAAAACCAACTATGATTTTGGGACAGTCATTCTCCCTCAGACCAACCCTCCTCATAGGGTTGTGGTTGTGAGAAAAATAATAAGACAAAAGTGTGTTTGCTACCTTAGGTTATTTGTAAAAATAAAAAATAAATAAAATAAAAATAAAAAAGTGGGATACAAATGAATAAATAACAAAATTAATTTAATAAGCCAAACAAACAAATAAATAAAATTAGTTTAGTAAACCACTGTTATTGTGTAGCCTAAAAGCCAACTAAATGTCCTTTCTAAACTAAATGTGACCTTGAAATGTCTTTGAATATTAATAGCTTGGGTCGGTAGTTATGTTATTGATTTGAGCTCCGAGCTTGGCGATTTGGTTGCAAATGTTTCGTTCCAATTCAAGGAGACATCTAAAGTGGCTTTGGATTGTGCTTGTCTGGGGGAGCGCTGGCCTTTAAATATCTTTCTGAGTCCTGGTCTGATTTCGGGTTGTGTGATTGGCTGATATTAATTTAGTTTAGTTTAATGCGATTTATATGCCGCCCTATCTCCAATGGACTCAGAGCGGCTAACAACAGTAAAATACACAATAACATTAATACAATATAAAATTAAAAAGTCCAAATTAAACAGTTTAAAACCAGTTTAAAAACTATTAAGCCCCCCCTCATCAGTCCAGGCTACGAAATAACCAGGTTATTTCAAATCACGGCGAAACAAGCGAAGGTCAGGGGCCATCCGGAGCTGGTGATTGGTTCCAAAGGGTGGGTGCGCCCACAGAGAAAGCTCTACCTCTGGGGGTCGCCAGCCGACATTGTCTGGCTGATGGCACCCTGAGGAGGCCCTGTCTGCGGGAACACACCGGGCGATTGGAGATTGTTGCTGGCTGCACGGGGGTCCTACAAATATCCTGGACCTAAGCCATGAAGGGCTTTATAGGTGATAACCAGCACCTTGAACCTCACCCGAAGGGCAACTGGTAGCCAATGCAGGCCACGCAGGAGGGGTATAACATGGGCGTGTCGGGACACTCCCATCACAACTCGCGTGGCCGCATTCTGCACCAGTTGAAGCCTTCGAGTGGTCTTCATGGGCAGCCCTAGCTAGAGAGCGTTGCAGTAGTCGAGACAGGAGATGACCAGCACATGAGTAACGGTGCGTAGGGCATCTTGGTCCAAATAAGGGTGAAGCTGACGCACAAGGCGAACCTGGGCAAATGCCCCCCTGGTCACAGTCGCTACATGATCTTCCAGAGGACGCCCAGGTTGTGGGCCCTATCAACAGGGGGTAACACCTCACCCCCGATGATCAACGATCGAATATCTAGATTGGACCCAGATGCTGGTACCCACAGCCACTCGGTCTTGGCAGGGTTGAGTCGGAGCCTGTTCCTCCCCATCCAGATCTGTACCACTTCCAGGCAGCGGGACATCACGTTGACAGCAACACTAGGCTTGTACGGGGTGGATATAAAAAGCTGGGTATCATCAGCATATTGATGATACTGCACCCCAAAATCACGGATGATCTCCCTAAGCGGCTTCATATAAATGTTGAACAGGAGAGGCGAGAGAACCGACCCCTGGGACATCCAAAGGTGAGGGGCCTCCTAGCCAATCTCTGCCCCCCTTGCGTATGGCCCGAGAGATAGGAGGAGAACCACCGTAAAACAGTGCCTCCCACTCCCAAACCCACGAGTCATCGCAGCAGGATACCATGGTCAATGGTATCAAAAGCCGCCGAAAGATCCAAAAGGACCAGAACAGAGGCTTGTCCCCTGTCCTGAGCCCTCCAGAGATCATCCACTAGTGCGACCAATGCCGTCTCCGTGCTGTACCCCAGCCTGAAACCTGATTGGTAGGGATCCAGGTAGTCTGTTTCCTCCAGGACCAGTAGGAGCTGCCGAGCCACCACGCTCTCAACAACCTTTGCAACAAAGTGAAGGTTGGAAACCAGACGGAAGTTATTCAATATGGTTGGATCCAAGGCGGGGAAGGGAGGGGTCTCACCACCGCCTCCTTCAGGGCAGCGGGGAAGATCCCCTCCCCCAAAGATGCCATTATTACTGCCTGGATCCAATCACGTGTCACCTCATGGGCCGCATAGGCAGTCCAGGAGAGACACGGGTCTAGTATACACGTGGTGGCACTCAGCCTCCCCATAATCCTGTCCACTTCCTCAGGGGTGACAGGATCGAACTCCTCCCAAATCACAAGACCGGCTGTCTCCTCACCTTCTGACCTGCCCAGTCAGAGTCCAGACCATCCCGAATCTGAGCGATCTTATCCAGCAGATGCTGACTAAACTCCTCGGCACGTCCCTGCAAAGGATCCTCCCCCGCTCTCCGGTTCAAGAGAGTGCAGGAGACCCTGAACAGGGCGGCCGGGTGATTATCTGCGGATGCGATGAGGGTGGAGAAATGTGCCCGCTTTGCCACCTCCATCGCCACCAGATAAGATCGTGTGAACGATCTCAACTGGGAATGGTCAGATTCGGAACAACTGGATCTCCAACCGCTCTCTAGGCCTCTTCTACGGCGCTTCATCTCCCGGAGCTCCTCCGTAAGGTTAAGCTCTCTTTAAAAACTAGGTTAAACAGATTAAAAACTAAACAACTAGTTTATAAGATAGCAACATTTATCTCTTGACTCTAGATATTAAGAAGCAAATAGTATCACAGGTATCATAAAGTGGATTTGTTTACTGGAATTTAACTTCATCATTGCATCCACCCTGTTGCACTGTATGGCACAGAATGCTGGGCAGCAACAACAAAGGCCGAAAGCTATCTCTATGCCATGGAAATGTGAATGCTCAGTTGGATATCGGGCATCTCCCTTCTTGACCACATCACAAATGACCCCATTCAGCAACATTTTGGTGTGGCACCAATTATAGAGAAGATAAGAGAAGGCCAGCTCCGCTGATATGGACATGTCCTGAGAGCATCACCTTCCATCGTTGCCAAGACTGCCTACCAACTAGAAGTCATAGCCAGTGACCTCACAGGTGCCCAAAACAGAGATGGTAAGACACCATCAACGAAGATATGCAAGCTGTGGGCCTTCACTCTGGAGATGCCGCTGACCACATAAAGTGATGTTCAATGATCCGAAAAGCGGCCCTTGCACTTGCAGGAATACCCTAGGAAGAAGAAGATTGCTGCCTTTTTTCCTTTGCTCTTTGTCCCTTTAGGGATTCTTTTTCTTGCAAGATCAAATCTGGGTCTGTCACCATGACCAGAAATTTATGCTGCCAAGCTTTCAAACTTATGCTGGAGCCCATCTTCAGGGAACTTCTCTCTACTGAAAAATGTGCTTTGGACTATTCTGTGAGTCATGTTTATGTGATGCTTTACAATTGGTGTGTTGATGGCTGGCGATTGGCTGTTGTCTATTATAATTATATTTGTCTTCATTCTTTTTCTTTTCTTTATCTTTAGACTATGATTGAGTTACATAAACATTACCTGTTTAATATTAGCATAATAAATTCTTACTTTCTTATACTGTGCCTTATGGTATAGATATTTAATCTGCTACTTTTAATCTTTTTGATTTCTTGTAGTCATTTGTTATTTATATTTTATAGTCATCACAGCTTTTGCACTCTTAGTATTAGTAGTAAGTACTATATCTATAGGCATATTTTAGTAGTTTACAGTTTCTTGTTAGCAGAACTGTAACACTGATGTCTATCTATTACTTTATACTTAAATTCCAGTGTCTATCTTTCCATTTAGGAATTTCTTATGTCGTGAAATCTATTAGAAGACTACAATGTAGCCTAGATTTTTGATATTGTTTTTAGCCTGATAATCCTTCCTAAAATCTAAGAAATCCCTATAATCAGTCCTTTAAATATTTGCAGTAAATTGATTTTACTGAGTATTCATTACTCAGTATACTGAGTATTTCATATTCAATAAAATCTTCATAAAAGACTGATCCAGAAATGAATATCCGAGTAGTTGGTTGGAAAAATAAACATGCTCTAATTCTACATCAATTAAATGAAAAAAGTTTGTAATCATCCATTATATAAACTATACTCTTAAATTGGATTTAGGAATGCAAATGAGTTATCAGGACAACAGAAAAGAAAGAACAAAACAAAGGTTTCAAAAAGATATATCAATTTAAGTTTCTGATAGAACAATTATAATTGTGAATGACCTAAATTTTAAAACATGTTGATCTGCTAATAAACATCAGTTTCTATATGGGAAATAGTGGAATAAATTACTGGCAGCTACAAACTCCCATGTTTCCTATATCCTTCTTCTTTGCCTAAAGCTAATAGTAAAATAGTCAGGGACTATTTAGCAAAGACATAACAGAAATTAAGATTTTATGAGCAGCTGAAAAAAACAATTTCTGGATCAGAGATGAAGAACCAAGAAGGAAAACAAGTCTATTTCACCAAGCCAAAGATTGTACGTTACAGGCAACAGCAGATCAGTCAAAAGTCATAGCAGGAAAATGGAGAAGTCTGAGATCCTAGCAAGTAAGAAATTGGACAGTACAGGCAGGATTTTACTTGACAGCAGAATAAGATGCTTATATTGCTGAAAGGCTAAGACATTCCTCCATGCTGGGATAACTGATGACAATCTACTAGGAAATCATAGTCCTACAAAGTCTCTGTTATAAGTGACCATACATTCTTGAATATACATTTTCAGTTTTTAGGACTTCTGGGGGAGGGAAGCTCTTTCAGTTTATCAAGACCAACTCTGCAGTCTCTGTAGCTCTATTTGGCAGCCCCTATCTTCCATTGTAAAATAGAAACCTGGGGATTCCTCATGGGCTCATTTCTCTACCAATAAAGGAGAATATTTGTAGCTCAGGGTTGAAATGAGGGGTCCTTGGTGCTCTCTAAGTTTGCTTGTTTTCTTGCAGACATTTCATTATCCAAATAGGTAACATCATCAGTGCATCAGACTAGCACTGATGATGTTACCTAATTAGGGTATTGGAACGTCTGCAAGAAAACAAGCAAGCTCAGAAAATACCAAGGACCCCCTCATTTCTCTATATTTTCTTCAAATGAGTTCTACAAGAGAGAGGATGACATCCATTTTTTTTAAATTTTATTTTGCTTTAATTTATATGCTACCGTTCTCCGGAGACTCAGGGCGACTTACAATGCGTTAAGCAATAGCCTTCATACTTTTGTATATTTACACAAAGTCAGCTTATTGCCCCCACAATCTGGGTCCTCATTTCACCTACCTTTGAAAGGATGGAAGGCTGAGTCAACCTTGAGCCTGGTGAGATTTGAACTTGCAGTAATTACAAGCAGTAGTTGTTAATAACAGTGCTTTAGTCCACTGTACTACAGGCTCTTGCTCATTTATAGAGACATGTAAATAGTCTATCCATTCAGATGCCTTATGTATATAATGTATACTAAGGGGCAACTCTTAACCCTACTGGAAAGTACTGTACTAAAAACAGTTTCAAC
The DNA here is from genome assembly GCA_022577455.1 of Arizona elegans. Lineage (NCBI taxonomy): Eukaryota > Metazoa > Chordata > Lepidosauria > Squamata > Colubridae > Arizona > Arizona elegans. The sequence goes on from JAKOOJ010000004.1 coordinate 20,667,366, forward strand.
AGTTATTCAATCCTATCCAGGGGTGAAATGTTCCCAGTTTGGACCGGCTCGGGTGAGTAGGTAGCGATGACAGCGGGCAGTTCGGAGAACCGGTAGCAAAAATCCCTGCCCCCACCCCCCATGCCCAGCTGAGCCCGGCAATCATCAGAGGCTTTTTTTCTTTTAAATGCCTCTGACAAGCCAAACTCTGACAATCCCAGCTGAGTTGTCTGCTGATCAGGCAACTCAGCTGGGATCGTCAGAGCCATTTAAAAGAAAAAAGTTTTTTTCCAGATCCAAGCTCTGATGATCCCAGCTGAGTTGCCTGATTGGCAGAGGGTTTTTTAAAAACCCTCTGACGATTAGGCAACTCAGCTGGGCTCGTTAGAGCCTTTTGAAAGTATTTTTTACATGGTTTTACATGTAAAAAATGGTTTTAAAAGTTAAAAAAAATTTGGCAACGCCCACAGAACCGGTAGTAACAAATTTTAGATTTCACCACTGATCCTATCTATCTATCTATCTATCTATCTATCTATCTATCTATCTATCTATCTATCTATCTATTATCTATCTAACTAAACATGTGGGCCAGACCTCTATAGGAATATATCAGAGGTAGGTTCTAGCAGGTTCTGACCAGTTCTGGAGAACTGGTAGCGGAAATTTTGAGTAGTTCGGAGAACCAGTAGTAAAAATTCTGACTGCCCCCACTCCCATCTATTCTCTGCCTCCCAAGTCCCAGCTGATCAGGAGGAAATGGGGATTTTGCAATAACCTTTGCCTGGAGTGGGGTGGGAATGGAGATTTTACAGTATCCTTCCCCTGCTACGCTCACCAAGCCATGCCACACCCATCAAGCCACACCCACAGAACCGGTAGTAAAAAATTTTGAAACCCACCACTGGAATACATGTTTCTAATTCTTATCCATAGACCATCCAAATCATGGGAAAATAATAAATTTCCCTGTACTTTTCTGATAGGTGGAGAATTTAAAAAACCAGGTTGTGCCTACCCCTATTTATTCCACAATTTCTGATTGTCAGTGGACCTCTGAGCCTAATTGTTTTGGCAAAAGGCCTTTTCAGATCCTAGCACATATTTGTTATGTACTGAGCAGGTTCCCCGCTCAAGACCCCTGTTGGAATGTTTGGTTTGGTTAAAGCTTCCTGATTGGTTGGTTGAACTGACAGCCGGTATAAAAGAGCTGTCAGCGATCGTTCTCTGTCCTGTCTGTTCTGCTCGCAAGAAACGCAGTTAAGCCTCTGTTAGAATTGAATAAAGTGTTACCTCAGAAGTTACCTCGCGTTTCCAGAGTCGTATATGTTTCCTGACAGATATCTATTACTGGCGACGAGGATGGGATCGTCGGCCCTGTAAGAAGGCACCCCAATACTGAGGCAAAGGTAAAAGTGAAACAAGACACCATGGCAGCATCGCAAAATTTCCCTCCGTTTAATCAAGAAAAGGAGACTTGGGACGCTTTTGTGGCCCGTTTTGAATGTTTTCTGATAGCTAACGATTACACAAATTTATCACCTGAGAGGAAAAGGGCTTACTTCCTGAGTTTTTGTGGCCCCGAAATGTTCGACACGGCCATGACCCTGATGGCGCCACAATCCATACACTCCGGGTCATGGGAGGACTTTATGGGGAAACTGAAGCGACATTACGCGCCGGAACCCTCGCGAATAGCCCGGCGCCAACACTTTTATCACCGCGATCAAGCCCCGGGAGAGTCAATCAATCAGTATGTGGCAGCGCTTCGTAAGGCTGCCCGTCACTGTGAATTTGTAAACCTTGAGGACTATTTGCTTGATCGTTTAGTGAGTGGTGTACGCGATCAGAATCTTAAACAGCGGATGATTGCCAACCACGAGTTAACATTTCAGGCAGCGCTGGATGAGGCATGCGCTGCCAAACTAGCCGCGTTATCTATTGCCGATTTACCCCGTGGCCAGAACACTTCCCAGGCCAAGAAAGAACCGAGCTCCGCTAACGAGATCACAGCTGAGCCATATTCCGACCTGGAAGAAGAGGAGGTTGAGATTTGCCGTATCCAGGAGAATAAGGGTAGAGCCACAGGCCCTAGAAATATGCCTAACAGCTACGTAGAATGTTTTAGTTGTGGGGGCAACCATACACGAGCAACTTGTAAATTCAAAGAGGCCGTCTGTAGACGCTGCGGGCGCCGAGGACACATCGCAAGAGTGTGCCGTTCTGCGCAGCCGCAGTCCAAGTACTATAAGTCCGCCACTGAGGGAAACACACAACGGCGGCCCGGGGCGCCAACTACGCATGCGCGGCCACAGAGGGGATTCTCAGCTGTCAATCGACTGACACCGCCCACAGATGCGGGAACTCAGAAAATCACATTAACCATCAACATTGAAGGCCGCCCGTGTCAGATGGAAGTGGACACAGGTTCAGCCACTTCTATAGTTTCATGGAGCACCATTAAACGGCTCGCACCAAAGCTGTCAAAGAGGCAATTAGAACCTTGCTCCCTCCTTCTAAAAGATTATCAGGGCGCTCTGATACCGGTGCTTGGAACAGGGACATTTAATGTGAACTTCAGAGATTTCAAGGGTCGGCTATCTCTTGTAATCGTAGATGGACCCCTCCCGAGTTTACTTGGCCTGAATTGGTTTGCAGCTCTGGGACTTACTATTCATGGCATCCATTCCATCCACTCCTCGGAACTGGATGCTTTAATTAAGGAATTTCCCTCCGTTTTCACTGACAAGTTAGGAAAATACACTGGAACACCAGTGTCTTTCAGCCTTAACCCTGCTATTCCACCTAGGCGCCTCAAGCCGCGCAGGGTTCCTTTTGCCTTACGACCCCGAGTCGACGCTGAGTTAGATAAGCTCATCCAACAAGGTGTCTTAGAACCAGTGGATCACGCACGTTGGGAGACCCCCACAGTTATTGCGATCAAAGCAAATGGAGCGATTCGCATCTGCGCCGACTATCGTGCAACCATAAATCACGCCCTCCAGGACCATGCTTACCCCGTTCCAGTTGTTCAACACTTACTACATTCTTTAGGACGGGGTTCAGTCTTTGCCAAACTTGATCTCTCCCAAGCATACCAACAATTGCCTGTGGATGACCTGACGGCCGAAGCACAGACAATTGTTAATCATTGTGGGGCTTTCCGTTGCCACCGTTTACAGTTTGGAGTCTCTGTGGCCCCGGGAATCTTTCAAAGTCTAATGGAACGTTTACTCCATGGCATCCCCGGGGTCACTCCATATTTTGATGATGTCCTAATTTCGGCCAACTCGATTCCACAATTGATGTCACGATTACGCCGCGTCCTCACTACATTTTGCAACGCCGGCCTCACGGTCAAGAAAGACAAATGCCTGGTGGCTGTTCCTGAGGTGGAATTCCTAGGTTTCCTGATCAATGACCAAGGCATACACCCAACCCCCGCGAAGACGAAGGCAATTTTGGATGCGCCGCCCCCAACCTCCAAGTCTGAGCTACAAGCTTTTCTTGGGCTGCTGAATTTCTACGCCATTTTTTTACCACACAAGGCATCGGTCGCGGAGCCTCTCCATCGACTCCTTGACCGAGGGTCCACCTGGTCCTGGGATGCGAAAGCAGCATCCGCTTTCGCCGCTGTCAAACGTTTGCTCGTGTCCAACTCTGTTCTTATGCAATATTCCAAGGCTCTACCGTTGGTTCTGGCGTGTGACACCTCGCCTTATGGGGTGGGTGCTGTACTTAGTCACGTTCTTCCTAATGGCAGGGAGGCCCCTGTGGCTTTCTTTCCCCGCACACTTGCCCCTGCTGAGAGGAATTACTCTCAGTTGGACAAGGAAGCTTTGGCTTTGGTAGCTGGTGTTAAAAGGTTTCATGACTACCTGTATGGTCGACATTTTACTTTAGTAACGGACCATAAGCCACTATTAGGTATCTTATCTGGGGACCGTCCATCACCTCACATTTTGTCACCCTGGCTTACTCGTTGGTCTGTCTTCCTTTCTGCATATAATTATTCCCTGACCTACGTCCCTGGCAAGCATCTAGCCCATGCTGATGCTTTAAGCCGTTGCCCCTTGAAAACGTTTCTATGCGACCCTGCTCCTGTCTCTGAGGTCCTCCTTATTGACGAATCCCCTCTACCTGTTACCGCAGCTGATATTGCTCGGGTCTCCTGAGATTGCTACAGTCCTGGGTTGGGTCCTCCGTGGGTGGCCCCTGGGGGAAGTAGACCCCAAGTGGAGGCCATATGCTCTCCACAAGTCTGAATTAGCGGTACAAGGGGGTTGTCTCCTGTGGGGCCATCGAGTAGTAGTTCCCGCCCCTCTACGAAAATCCATCCTTACCACGTTGCATGCTGGCCACCCGGGTATTGTGCGGATGAAGGCCTTGGCACGCGCCTATCTCTGGTGGCCTAAATTGGACGACTCCATAAACTCCTGGGTATCTACCTGCTCTCAGTGCCAAGAATCACGGCCAATGCCACCTAAAGGACCACCCAGGGTGTGGGAAGAACCCCGAGGGCCGTGGTCCCGTGTGCATATCGATTTTGCGGGGCCCCTCCAGGGTCAGATGTTGTTGATCCTTGTAGACGCTTTCTCTAAATGGGTCGAAGTAGTTCCTATGCCGTCAACCTCCACTGAGACTTTAATACGGGTTTTACGCTCCCTATTTGCCACTCATGGCCTCCCTGACGAGCTGGTGTCGGACAATGGCCCCCAGCTAACAGCATCTGCTTTTGAAATATTTTTAGCAGGGTTAGGAATCCGGCACTGCCTTATTTCGCCGTACCACCCGTCCAGTAATGGTTTGGCTGAACGGGCTGTGTGGTCCACTAAGTGCCTGTTGGGACGCATGGGCACTAAGAGTTGGGCCACTCGGATTTCTGAATATTTACTTATCCAGCATTCCACCCCCTGCCCCCTTACCAACCGGAGTCCGGCGGAACTCCTTATGGGCCGCCGGCTACGAACTGTGCTCGATAGGCTACACCCTAGTTACACCCCTAGCAAACCGCTAGACTCCGTCAGTACCCACCGGGGGTTCCGTCCTGGGGACTTGGTTTATGCCCGAAACTACGCTGGCCACCCCCTCTGGTTACCAGGCTCCATATTAGCTGAGACGGGCCCGTGCTCGTACAAGCTTGTTTTGGGAGACAGAAGGGTCTGGAGAAGACACCAAGACCAAATACGTAGCAGAAGGGCCCCAGGTGACACTCGAGTTCGGGGGGAAGAGGTTGTCACAACTGCAAACCCAGAAGGCCTAATTAATGAGGCTACGGAACAACGGAGCCCAAACCAGACACATGTGCATACTCAAGATAGGACTACAGTACCGATGAACGACACTGATGACATAACAATTCCTGGGGCCGAATCAGCGGGTTTAGATGCGCAAACCACCATAAGGGAGCAAATAGGGCCCATACCTTCCACCGTGGCCGACAGTCCAACCCGGCGACCTGGGAATGTAGGTGGTGCAGACGAACGGTCAGATTCGGAAGGGCCCCGACGCTCTGGCCCTCTACGCCGGCGGCCAAAACACCTGCAAGACTACGCATGCGCCTTCCTGGGGTGAAGGGGTGTTATGTACTGAGCAGGTTCCCCGCTCAAGACCCCTGTTGGAATGTTTGGTTTGGTTAAAGCTTCCTGATTGGTTGGTTGAACTGACAGCCGGTATAAAAGAGCTGTCAGCGATCGTTCTCTGTCCTGTCTGTTCTGCTCGCAAGAAACGCAGTTAAGCCTCTGTTAGAATTGAATAAAGTGTTACCTCAGAAGTTCCCTCGCGTTTCCAGAGTCGTATATGTTTCCTGACAGATATTTATTAATATTACTCATTATTTCAATACAAGGTAAAATAATATGGTTGTTTCAGGGATGTCTTGTTAAGCAGAGCCTGGCTCTCTACCTCTTTTTTATAAATACCACTGAACATTATTTTGGATGCTTCCTATAAAATCCTAAAATAGAAATTGGAATACTCCCACCCCCACCAAATGTATATTATTTTTGAAAGGACTGTTTGTTTTGTTCAAATCTGAATTTTTAAATTAATAAGGAACCTTCTAAGATAACCATTATTGTTTTTTAAATGGCCCAGTTCCAATTTAATGATTCCAATATCAAAGATTCTGAACTGAAAGGTACAAACTCCTTCCAGATATTGTGTTCATTACGATCTCTGCAGAGAGCTCTCCAACACCATGGGCTTTTTCTATATATTCCACTAATCAGACCACTGTGTGGATTTATTCTTACTTTATTTTTCTAAATGTCTATAAGAAGCTATCACTGATGAGGCAAATAAATTTCACAAATTTGAGATTATTCACTTGTGAGATTTGTTTTAAAAAGACTTGCCCTCACTAAACTTTTATAATTAAATGGCAAGCCTATCATTAAGATTACTTCATGGAGATGGGGAGTTAAAATTTCCATAAAAAGTGCAGCCAGATGAATTAGATAGATCAGGGCCTTTCTTGATGAAAAAAGAAGTTGTACAGTCATCCAACTTCCTTCTTTTTCAAAGGAACTATCTGCCTTTGAAGTAGTCTTTCTGTGAATTCTCTGTCAGGTAGAATGTCGTGTTATTGACCATCTGAATTCTTCACATCTTTTTTTTTTCAAAAGCTTGCCTATTATACTCTCTCCATGATGTGAGGAAGGTAGCTTTGATATCTATCACCAGAAAGTTTTATTATGAGCTCATTGAGAGTCATGCTAAGTAATATTTCCCCAATTCTTAGTAATATAAACATTTATGAAATTTTAAAAAATGGAGTACAGTTCAATACTTCTACACTTTGCAAAATCTCAGTATAACTGCTGAATTGTTTTGATTAAGAGGGATTAAAGCTTGACAGATAACACCTGTTATTTTGTTTTGTTTATTCGATTTAGGTATTGCCTGGATCATAACGTAACAATAAAATACAATATGAATAATCAGGAACAAAAACAAAGAACAAGAATAAGATACAAAAATAAAAAACCAATAACAAGATAGTGGTCCAGCAACTGGTCAAGTGACCAGGAGACCATGATTTCCAGGCCTGTCTTAGGTATGAAAGCCAGCTGGGTGACGTTGGTCCAGTCACTCTCTCTCAGCCAACTTCCTTCTGTTGTGAGGGAGACAAGAGGAAGAAGTACAAGATATGTTTGCTGCCTTGAATTATAATAAAGCCAGGTATAAATAACTAAATAAATAAATACAGAGAGACAGACAAAACATATCCCAAAAAGTCTCCCTCCATCATAGTCCAAAGCCTGGGGGAAGCATCAAAAATCTTTAAAACCTTGCAAATTTCTATCAGAAAAAGAACCACACAGATTTCAGAGAAGACCTGATTCTAGAGGATGGGTATCATGAATATATTTCCTGGGTCTTGAAAATTGACACTGTCTAGCCATAAGGCTCTGAAGCTTGTACCAGCCAGGAAGATATTCCAAGAGATAGGCAGTACCATAAATAACCAGTTCCCATACCATATTGGGATTATAGGTCATAACCAGTACCCTGAATCACAACTGGAAATATTTTATAGCATTTTATGATAAAAGAGGCTGTAGTCTTGATGTAGTAAAACTGCCAGTGTTAAGGAATTATAGCCTAAGCAGAAACAGAGGTAATATAATCTTAGAGATCATGTAATTATGAATTATATATAATATATTCATAAAAACATAAATTAGGAGGCTTAGAAGACTAAAAGGAATAGAAAGAATTGCTTTTCCATATTTGGAAACAGGCAGAATGAATAGGAGAGCGCCATATCTCAAATTTTCATAATTTTATTTAGGGAGCTTGTGTGATTTTTATACTGTATCTTCAAATTTAAATTATCAAAAAAAAGTTTAACTTTTCAAAATCTCAAAATTGTAAGATACTAACATGGGATCTTTTAGTCATAATGTTTAAAATATATTTTTCATTACAATATTTCATTCCTGCCATTTTAAAAATAAGAGTTTTGCCAATTTAATTAAGTTAAATTTTGTCTGAAACTTCAATAAGGCGATCCTGCTGAGCAAGAAATGGCAGTCAATTGGCAGCATGATGCAATTTTATATCCTTTCCTACATAGAAAGTAATGTAGCTTGCCAGCTGTCTTGGAAATGTCTAAACATACAAAAGTGATTTTTTTCCCCAAAAGTTAATGAGAAATGGACCAAATACTAAGAAAATCTTAAAAACAAAATATTTATCTTCAACCCCAATAAATGATATGTGATGCATTGTATGTAAGGAATTAATATACTTCCACAGAAATATGCCTTACTAAGGATGAAAGTCTTCTTGAAAGAATTACAGCAGTAATACTTTCTCAACATTCCTAATGCCGCGACCCTTTAATACAGTTCCTCATGTTGTGGTGACCCCCAACCATAACATTATTTTTGTTGCTACTTTCATTGATAACTGTAATTTTGTTACTGTTGTACTTACATTACATTATTTACATTACTGTTGTAATGTAAATATCTGATATGCAGGATGTATTTTCATTGTTACAAACTGAACATAATTAAAGCATAGTGATTAATCACAAAAATAATATGTAATAAATGAGGAAGGTCAGCATGCATTGGTAGGAGTGAGTTGCTCATAATTTTTTTTCTTACCTTATTTATATTGTCCCCCATTATTATCTGAAAGAAGCTATTACTCAGCATGTTATTAATTAGTCAATAGAGACTAACCAACTCGCCACTCTGGTCTCCACTGAGGTTGAGATGATATGGACCTCTGCCTACTTCAACGTTTGGTGCTGAAGCCTAGCTAAAAACCTCACTCATTTTCAGATGTTGGCAAAACTATGCCGGCGACTCTAGAGAGATCGCTTCTATCAACTTGAGACTAAGAGAAGTCAAGGTTTCTGGTCAGAAGATTATCTACCAGACAATGTTTGCCTGCTCTCAGCTTCCCAGTCTTCTCCATCTCTCACTTGCCACCCCTCCTCTTCCTCAAGAAGGGCAGGACTCTTTCTCCGGTCTCGGTGGGAACAAACAGCTCCCCCCACCCCCGCCGCATTATAGACTGGCCATTTTCTGTTAGCCAACACCTGTCTTGTCCCACCTCCCTGCCCTTCTTCCTCCCCACTCTCGCCCCATCTGATGGCATCGAGCATCTCCTCCTTCATCTTTCCCCTCCATTTTCTTTCCTTCCCTTCATAAGTGGGGCTCTATCCATGGTCACCACTCCTCCCCCATACACACACACACTGCACCCGCCAGTTCCCTATGCACACTGTCACCCCTTGCACCCAGCCCAGACGGACCCTCTCCATAGCCGCAGGCAAGTATCAACTGACCTGCTTCGAGTCTCAGTGTCCTGTTGTATCGGTAGTTGCCTGCGGCCATGGTGAGACCCTGGCCACCACCGACCTGCTGGGCAAGTGTTCACTGAGACCGATCATGCTGGACACCTATGCTCATAACCATAGCCTCATCGATCTGTGGCCGCCCGCTGCAACCAGCGAAGTTCAAGTCAGCCAGCCTGGGGAGGAACCGATATGATCCCCCGGCACGCTGTGTCAGCTCTTCGCTTTCCTCATGGCTTTCTTCGGCTTGGCGTCCACCATGCTGCTGCTGGCCGTGGCCCTGGAGTGCTGGCTCCCGCTCGGCCAGCCTTACTTCTATGAATGCCACACCAGCAGGCATTGGGGCAGGTGGCTCACCAGTGCAGCAGCCGTCCTCTGCGCCCTCTTCTGTGCCCTGCCACTCCTGGGCTTCGGCAGCAATGTCCAATACTGTCTGGGTACGTGGTGCTTCATTCACATGGCTGGTGGCGGACGGCTCTATTCAGTGCTCTAAGCTAGCCTGCTGGGCTTGCTGGTGTTGGCCGTCGGCCTGTGCTATCTGGGTAGCATGAGGAGCCTCAGGTGGGCGGACCTGCCTGGAGACGGATAAAGGAGTGGTGTCTCGGTTCCTAAAACCATTGAAAATATGTGTTTTCTGATGGTCTTAGGCAACCCCTGTGAAAGGGTCGTTCAACCCCCAAAGGGGTCGTGACCCACAGGTTGAGAACCGCTTTAGTAGAGGAAATATTAGAGGAGGAAGAAATTATTTCATTGCAAGTGTGTACTACAGGCCACCCAATCAACCAAAGGAAATAGATGAACTCTTTGCTAATCAGTTAGCTGAGATGTGCAGGAAAAACACCACTATAGTAATGGGGGACATTAACTACCATGACACAACTGGGAAACAAACTCTGTGGGAAGCAAAAGATTAACAGGCTTCTGACGTGCCTAGCTGACTACACAAAAGGTACACAAATGAAGAACAAGAGAAACAGCTATATTGGACTTAACTCTTACTAATAGGAACAAAATGGTTGAAGGAATAGAAGTTATTGGAATTTGAGATAAAGCAACCATGTCATACCGGAATTCTATATAATGTAACCACAGATAAGTGAACCAAGTCAGACTAGTGTTTTAGACTTTAAGATAGGGGTGTCAAACTCACGTCATCATGGCGGAATCATGTGACATATCAGGACTTTCCCCCCCTTCGCTAAACCAGGTAGGGACAGAACCAGCACATGATGCATCCAGCTCACAGGCCGTGAGTTTGACATCCCTGCTTTAAGAGAACTGACTTCAATAAACTAAGAGAGAGACTAGGAAGGATTCAAAGGATGGAAATCCTAAAAAGAAAACCAGTACAAAATGTTTGGGGAACCCTGTGTGTGGGAACTACAAGAACAATGGGAAAAAAATTGATGTGGTATCAATCTACTAAAAGGGGAAAAAATGGATCCAAGAAATTATAGACCAATCAACTTGATATCAATACCTGGAAATATACTGGAAAAGATAATCAAACAGAGAATTAGTGAGCACTTAGAAATGAACAAGTTGGGGACTTCCGGTTTGCTTCTTGCCGCCGCCAGACGATCCCTTGGGATCGCCGCCCCATTGCCTGTAAAAAGCCGCCTTTACAACTGAAAGGTGGCTCGAAAAAACTCCATTTCCATGTGGAAATGGAGATAGAGCCGGCAGGGGCAGGTAGAGCTCTCTGCCTAGCCCCAAAAGTTTTTTTTTTACTTTTGGGGACGAAGCAGATGAGGCTCCCTATTTCCCTCGCCGTCGCTCCAGGCTTTGGGAGACCTCTGCTTATGCAGAGCTAGGCGACAAGATCAAGCCTACAAAAATTAACAGAACAACTAAAAAGGATATGAGCTGGACCTGTAACCCTGAATCGCAAGTATTTCATTTATTTTATAACAATTATTGAAGAAGGAAAAGGAAAAGGAGAAAAAGAATTTTTAAAAATGGCGACTGCCGAGGCTTGAGAAGGGGCTGAAAGGGAGAGTCCTTCCGTTTTCTATTAAGATACAAAGTAGCGGAATAAATATTTCTGGCTACAATTGAAGATAAAGCTCTACTTTTGTGTTTTGTTCTTCCTGGAGATCTGATATTGATCTTGGTTGGAAAGAAGTTTTTTTTTTCTTTTTTGCCTCTCTTTTCTTTTTTTTAAAATAGTTTGTCTGTGTGGAAATATGGCATTAAAGCTTGCAAAGCCGGACAAACAAGCAGTGTGGGGGGGATTCCCCCATTAATAAATTACGTGAACAAGTTCTAAATCTCCAGTCTCAGAAAACTGATTTTAATATAATTGAATTTCTTTTGGAGGAGATTGTAAGAAGGGATGAGATTATGAATCAGAACTTTGAAAAATTTAAGCAGGAAATTAAAGAATTAGTGCAATCAAAGTTTGATTTTTTGGACCGAAAGATTATAAAAATGGCTAATGGTTTTGCAGAATTTATGATCAAGTTGGATGCAAATACTAACTTATTAGAGTCTAAAGTGGAAGAAATTGAGGACAATTTGGATAATAGAATACAAAAAATTGAAAATGATTTGACAAACACTCAAGACAATAGCTCAAAAGAAAAACCTAAAATGGAGGCTGATCAAAAGACTTGTAATGCAGAAAACATACAACAACGGATTGAAAGAGAAGTTTTAATGATGCAATATAATTTTACTGAATATGTGATTAGACTCAGAGGACTGCAGGAAAATGACAGAGATGATTTAAGGAAAATATCTTCTGAAATTCTGGCTGGGATCTTAAAGGTTCAACCTGAGGAAGTATTTTGTAGGATTGACAGAGTTTATAGAATAAATTCCTGGACTGCAAAGCAAAGGCAACTGCCTAGAGATGTGGTGATTTATTTTACAGATAAAGATATAAGAAATAATATTGTGCAAAATTCTTTCAATTCTACTTTGCAATTGTTTGGAAGAAAGATTTGGATTTATAAAGAGCTCCCGCCTAAGATGTTATTGGAAAGGAAGAAATTTGGTTTTCTGGTGACTGAGTTAAAAAAAAGAAATATTTTATTCAGGTGGGACGCTCCAGTTGGTATAATATTGAGATATCAAGGAGAAAGATACCAATTAAATACTGTTGAAAAAGCGGAAGAATTTTATCAAAAAATTTTGAAAATGAACTTAACATCTTTAGGCACAATACAGGATAAGCAGAAGGAATTGGAAATAAAGGGAAAACATCGAATTATAGAGGCTGCTGTGGACAAACTGCCTTTGGATTCTTTAGACACCTCAGCTGGATTATCTACAAATACGAGAGAAGTGGCATCGGACTCTAACGTGATGATTCATCAAGTCACAGACAAGTATGGAAACCAATTAGCTGATACACAATTGATAAAAAAGAAATATGAGACACGAAAGCAAAACCAACAAGATCAAGTTATAAAGCAGAATGAAAATCGATCAGTTGATATACAACTTATAGAAAGGAAACCAGGATGGAGATCAAACCCACAAAAAGAAAAGAAAAAAAGAAATAGGTCTCACAAAAATAGAAATTTCTAAATTAAGCAACAGTGAAGCCAGTTATTTTAAAAAAATGAATGAATATATGAAAAGATAGTGGAGGCGAAGTATTGGTTAATATTATCCTGAGGAGAGTGACAGACCTCTGCAATGCCATAATTTTGGGATGTGAAAAGAGCCTTAATTTGTTGGATTTGAATTATCTATTTTGGATTTCTTTCTTTTATTGATAAATATATTATATTCATCTTGAGCTATAAGGCAAGAGAGCTACACTGGGGCACGCAGAAGATCTTGTTGTTACCCATTAGGATGATGGGAATTAATAATACTGATGAAAGCCACAATTACAATTATATGGAATATAATCATAATGTCACTCAGGTGGTTGTTTTTTTCTTTTATATATATATGAGGATATTCATTACTGACGGGGGCAGATGATGACTGAGGATTTTGAACAAACTGTTGCACCAGGATGCTATGTTACCCTAATATGGATGATGGACTCAACAATCCAGTGGAAAGACATCAAAGAAGATATTATATGGATTATAAATTTAAAGTCATTGACTTTCTTTTATATAAAGGAGAATATATATATATATATATATATATATATATATATATATATATATATATATATATATATATATATATATATATATATATATTCTTACTTCTTCGTAGGGTCTATGTGTGTTTTTCTTCTAGCCAGGTTTTCCCTACGTAGCCAAGGTTTTTTTGTAGCTCCAGCTCAGTAGAATCTCATCTACTCGGTTCTGGGCTTTTTTCCTTTCTAACACCTAGCAAGCTCTAACTGCTAGGTGGGAGACCTAAATAGATCCATTTCTAGCTCGAAATGGAAATTGCTCGAAATTGCTCCTGGAAGCACGAAGCCGAGAACACCAGCCTGAAGATGACGAATGAGACTTCGTCGAAACGTCGCCAAGACACTTCCAATTTTACGTGGGAGAAGACCCGAATAACCAAAGACCTACATATATATATATATATATATATATATATATATATATATATATATATATATATATATATATATATATTTAGCAGAGTGGGCAGTGGATTAAAGATATTAAGAATTGTTGTGCATGGCAATTTTGTAGGAAAGTGGGTGGAAATAGGTTAGTTTACTGATTGTTTAGTTTAAGAAAAGGGATGTTTAAGTGATATGTTTAGGGGAGTGGAGCAAATGGATAGAGTTGAATAAATGTTAAATTAGGATTTATGGGGTATGCTGCTTTGAAATGTTATATTAATATACACAAAAGATTAAATGTTAAATTTATAATATATATGTTATTTATTATATAGTTTTAAAGTGGAAGGTTGTTTTGAAATGTTGTATTAATATACAGATATAAGTATGGAGGAGGAGAAAAAGGGCAGAATATTGTTAAATTGGGAGTTACAATAATATTATAAGTTATAAATTAGAAGTTATACAATGTTACAGTAGAATGTTATTTTGAAATGTATGGTAAAAGGGGGAAGTAACAATATTAATAATACTATTAGCAAGTAAGGGTCAGTAATTAGAGGAGGGAGTAAGGGGATGGTAAAATATTATATAATCTGTTATGAATTAGGTCTTTGTTGTGAAGAAGTCACAGGGGGGATGGGTGGTGAGGGGGGGTTAGGGTGGAGGGGGGGAGAAAAATGGGGGAAAAATTGTATTCAAAAACTTTTTCAATAAAAAAAAGAAAGAAAGAAATGAACAAGTTGATTACTAAAAGCCAGCATGGGTTTGTTAAAAACAGATCATGCCAGACAACCTTATATCTTTTTTTAATAATGACTAAATTAATGGATTAGAGAAATGCTGTGAACATAATATACTTAGATTTCAATAAAGCATTTGACGAAGTAGACCACATCCTACTTCTTGTTAAAATAGGAAAACGTGGAATAGATAACACCACCACCACCAGATGGGTTCACAAACTACACCCAAATTGCAATCCTTAATGGAACTACATTTACATTGAAACATTCAATAGGGTACCTCCAAGTTCCATCTTGGGCTCAGTACTATTCAATATCTTCATAAATGTCCTGGGTAACAGGATAGAAGGGGAATTCATCAAATTTGCAGATAGCACCAAGCTGGGGGGAATTGCTTACTTTGAAAGATAGACTCAAGATTCAGAAGAATATTGCCAGTCTTAAGCACTGGGCCCTATCCAACAAGATGCAGTTTAGTGGTGAGAAAAAAAGGTCCTGCACTTAGGCAGGAAAATTCAAAGACATGGATACAAAATAGGTGGTACCTAAATAGTAGTAACTGTATGAAGTATCTTGAAGTCCTAGTCACCACCACTTAAATTTGAGCCAGCAATGTGCTGCAGCTGCCCAAAAAGTCAATGCAGTCCTTGGTTCATCAACACTTCTCAAGTTCATGTGAAGTGATAATACTACTTCATACTGAAAGTAGTAAGACTTGGAATGCTGCAGCACAATTCAAAAAAAAAAATAGTGAGATGGGTGGAGAGAAGAGCAACCAATATGATAAAGGATCTTGAGGCTAAATCATATGATGAACGATTGTATGAGCTAGATATGTCTAGTAATCAAAAAGAAAGATTAGGGGGAACAGGATAATTGTGTTCCAGGACTTGAAGAGCTGTCCCAGAGAAGAGAGGATTGACTTATTCTCCAAAGCACCAGAGGGCAGGACAAGAAGTAATGAATGGAAGCTTGTTAAAGAGAGATCCAATCTAAAACAGAAATTTTCTGACAGTGAGACCAATTAATTAATGGAATAGCTTGCCTCTCAGAACTGTGTATGGTCCATCACAAGAGGTTGTCAAAAATAGATTGGGCAACCTTTTGACTGGGATGGCATAAGGTCTCCTGCCTTGAGCAAAGGGTTGGATTAGAAGACCTTCCGGTCCTATGATTCTATGTTCTATATTCTAACTGCAACATGAACAGAAGGGCACATACAAAATTATTAATTGGCTGACCTCATTCTAAGCAACTTCACCAAAAGACACAATGTGGAAAACAAATCATCAAATGTTGTTAAGATATCTAAACAAAGTTCACAATCCCTCAAAAGAAGATTGCTAAAAGGCAGAAATATGAAATTTTTACTTGACACAAACTGTATTTTTCTTTAAAAGATAGCATGCTTCATATTGAAAAAAATGAAGTTCATTGGGGTTCATTGCAACAGATCTGTATGCCATTCCAAATGATCAGCAGATGTCCATTTTTACTGTGAACAACAATAATGCATTTGTTACAGATTATGGCTGCGGCCCAGTTTTTCACATCCAGGTGCCCACTAGATACACTGGACTACAGTTCTTATCACTCCCCAGCAGTATAACCAGATGATACACTAGAAGCAGAATCAAACATGTCTAGAAGGAGTCAGGCGGAAAAAGTTGCAGCCATTCTCAATATCTCTGATCTAAATTAAATCCCACTGATTCTTCTGTTTCCAGTCACTTCTACTTTGTGCCACTTCTTGTCTTTTGCTTTCTTTTGATGGCCTAAGAACAGAAAAATTATATTGTCAGCTGCAAGTAAGGGAACCAATAATCAGTTGCAAAGCAGTTGCACCTTTTCCTTGAAGTACATTTTGCAAAATCCAATGTCCCCTTTCCAAAACATTACAACAGTATTTTCCTATTTAGTGGCAGGATAGGCTTCTCACCACTCCTCCTTTCACATGTGAATGAAATATTGGTGTGGGGCCTATTGACTTGATGGGTTTTGCTATGGGAATAACAGATCTCTAGATCCTGTTCCAAAGCTCAGCGGGTAAATGCTTAGTTTGGAAAAAAAATATTAAAAACTAAGGTTTGAATATTTTTTTTAAAAAAATAATTAATCTATAGTGTTCCAAGTCTTCCAACCTCATTCTTATCCTGCCATATGTTCAAGACCTCAGTTAATTATTGTTTTTCCTACAAGGAAACTGATGCTGGGTGGAAAGGAAAGGACAGCAGGGAATCCACCAATTGCTATCCTGAAACTGTCCTGCAATAAAACTGTCAGGATAGCAACAACTCGCAGTCTTATTGTGAAGGCATACTAAGCATAGCCATGGGGCTTGTACAATTTATGTTAACATAATTTCCTACAGAAATTAGCAGATAACATGTTATAGCAACTGCCTAGATGAGTCCTATGTGGGTGTACTTTTTAGCTAATGAATTTGCACTACTGTTCAAACTTTTTTCATCCCTGGAGAGCAATTTATATTTGTATGCTGAGATAAGAGTTAGTACTAAAATTCATTTTCAACATTTGACTTATGGGCTTTTTTGGTACATTCATTCCATTTAACATTTTCAAATGTAGCTCAATAACTAGCATTTTAGCATTTACACGGTCTGGTGCCTCTGCAACTCAGTATGGCATGTCGCTGTCCTTGATAATTTTGCAAAACTATAATGACAATTTCTGTTAGATATAGAATTTTAGAAACTTATTATGTAAGTTTGTACATGTGCTTCGTAACTTAACATGAATGGGTTTTCTCTGTACAGCCAGCTCAACAATAATGACCTAAAATGATTGTAAAATATACGGATCTTTTCTCCGTCCTGAATTTATATGGTTATATCCAAACACAAACTCCTTAATTTGCTCTAGTTCTGCTTCTACTTATCATCATTTCATAATATGAAGTGAAAAACAATATCACGTTATGTTAAACGCTCACAGACAATACTGAA
The DNA here is from genome assembly GCA_022577455.1 of Arizona elegans. NCBI lineage: Eukaryota > Metazoa > Chordata > Lepidosauria > Squamata > Colubridae > Arizona > Arizona elegans. The sequence continues at coordinate 20,684,868 of JAKOOJ010000004.1, forward strand.
TTTTAGGAAGTAGCATTTAACTTGCAGTAAAATAATTTCCTTTTCTTATTATTGAGACTAGGTATTTCTCAGCTCTATTTGGAGATCTCAAGAGATTGAAAAAATGGAAATGAGTATAGAATGAAAATACAAATAAATTCAGCTTAAATACAGTATCTGTGAATGATTCTTAAGCATCAGATACCTTCAAAAAGAGCAACATGCAATCAGGAAAGTTTAGGAAGAAAACAGAAGAACACCCGTTGTTTTCTCAATTGTTATGGAAAATGTATTTTTCTGGCACTTATTTTTCTCTTAAGAGAGGGTATGGATGTTACTTAGAATATTTTCACCCAATCTTATAAAAATATTTTCAGGAATAAGGGTTGAATTGTCATGGGGGCTTCATTAAAGACTATCACTGTCTCAGCCAGACTGGCTCCTCAGCAATGGAAGAAAACAATAGTCAGTTCAGAAGTTGTAGCTGAGTAGAGGTAAACAAAAGGACTGAATTGGGCGAGAGATAGGTTACTGGAGAAGTTGAAGTGGGCTGCCCTGCTTCAGGTTTCAGACACACACACACAAACACATGCACAGTTTCTTGGAAGATTGTCAGTTTTACTTCAAGGTTGAAGAGTTAACAATGAATTAAAGAAATGTAAATGAAGCAAAGTGTTGCCTGCAAATCTGCTTTGAAATAGGAGCTGCAGAAGAATCAGCTAGAATCAGTCCAAGTTTTAGCGATCTGAACCAAGATTGTCATGGAATCTAAAGGTCAGGGATTTGTGATTAGAATCCACACACAAGCTTCAAGACCCGACATTTATGAAGACTCTCAATCATCCAGGTCATTGCAGTCCTAAAGGTACTGTCAGACCTGCCTCAGCTTTAAGACTCCTTGGCTCCATTTGTTGTAAAAGGCAAATCTTTATTAGAAGTCAAGTGAATTGCCATGAAGCAAAGCCAGAACTGAAATTTGCATGCCAAATCCCCAAGTGTAACTTTCACCCTTTTGGACACTTCCCATTGCTGCCCCCACCCCCCAAATCATCCAATCAATTTTAAATATGTTTTTTGAAATGATCCCTCTGGATGTAGACTGGATTGCAGCTGCATTCTTCTTGCAGTGGAGAGACCTTGAAATGCAGCCTTGGAAAGGCATGCTTACTTCTATTACTTTCAATTTCCCTTCCCTTCCCCCCTCCCTCTAGGTCTGTGATAGAGGTAGCAGTTCTGACAGTGCTTTTTCCAAAAGGCAATTGGACTTTCTTGGTTTTTTTTTCTTTGAAAACATTTCACTTCTCATCCAAGAAGCTTCTTCAAAGTTTCTTGGATGAGAAGCAAAATGTTTTTAGTGGGTGGGAGGGGAAACTAAGAAAGTCCAGTTGATTTTTGGAAAAAGCATCTCTGAAACTTCAAGTCAGACATTGTTTTCAGTAGAGAGTAAACACCTGAGAGCTGTTTCTTAAGTAAGACTGTGGCTAGCTGTCATTAATCAGAAAGTTTACTCCTTTGATTGGCAAGGTACTTAATAAACTTTCATTATTCTCCTTACTTCTCTACTTGTCTGGAATGGGGACTGGGAGGCTTTATGTCATCCTCCTCCGACTTTTCCAGTTGTGCAGGTGTTCCTATGTCTGATCAGCCTTATGTGATTCCTGTATTTGTCTTTCCCAAGGCACACATTCTCCAAGCTCACTTGGAGCAACTTCTTCAGGGTTTGATTCAGACTCAGAATCTGACTACTGCGTCTGGGCCATGACAACATTAGAGCAAGAAAAGTGTGAGGTCCTTACATAACAGCAGCAGTCCTCATCTAAATGACCAGGACTGAGATCACTAAGCAGTGTGGTTGTGAAATGTTCTGTCAAATGACTGTTTCACTAAGTGACAGAAATTCTGGTCACAATTAAGATTGTTAAGCAAGTAATACACGGACTATAAATATAACTTGATAGCACTTTTCTGAATCAGTTTTTCAGAATGAAAAGGCAAAAAAAGTAATAACGGTACATGCCACATCCACAAAATATTTTCTTCTAAAATGATAATCAAGAAATAATACTGCTAATAATTATTATTGGAGAAAAAAACAACCACTTCCAAACATTTTAGAAAAAGCATTTAACCATGAGAAATTTTTTTGACATAATTATTAAAAATATAGTTTGCCAACTTGAGCTTTCTATCAAAAAAAAAAAAAGATAGCCTTTTATAATAGTTGATGCTTTCGGGTTCTTTGTTCTGCTTCACAGAATTTAGACTGTTAGAATTATCCTAGCTGTCTAAAAGAAAGAGATTTATTAAAAAAATACTGTAAGGTTTTACATATTTTGTCAACCATGAAAATTATAGTATTTAGCTCCTTTGTTGTGGTGAAGCAGACTGAATTTGTTACCTAAAGCTGAGACTTCAGAATATCCACTTGACTCTCTAATAGGTTTCACTTGTTTTTACTGAATGATTTGGTAAAGAGATACCATATAATCCCATGTCATTAATTCAAAGGAAGTCATTTAATGATGATGAATTTACATAAACTTCAGTTACTGCTGAATCAGAACTAAAGAACTGATAACGTAGTTCTAAATGCATATTGTTCTATATAAAAAGGAATTTGTGATGTCTGTAAAAAAAACGTGTTAATGGATATTCTTCACCACTTTTAGCCATCACAGAAAAGAACTTTTCACTTTTAAGTATTTCACTTATTCTCTGCAATAACTTTAATCTCCTTTCCTTATTATATTCAGAAGTATTATTCATGCCTGCAAAAAGAGATATGTCTTCAATAACGTCCATGAAGTCTGTTAACTTTCCATATTAAGTATATATTTTAGGAATATTTTAACAGATGCTTGCTCTTAAATTTTCAATGTTTCATTTTTTTTAAAAAAAATGTTACTTTCTTACATACAATATACTGGACATCCCAAATGTAATTTGAAAGTCTATTCTTTCATTCTTTCTTCAACTTAACCAGTAGGACAATACTGTGAATAATTGAGTAGAGCTGAAGTTACTGAAGCAGAGGGCAGCCAATTTACTACAGATAGAGCTAAGAATCCTGTTAAGCAGAGCTGACAGTAAGTAGGCACCAGCGTCATGACAGGAAACTTCAAAAGGCAACTAAGGTTCAATATCATGAATTTAAAACAGGAAACATGACATAGGAATCTGAGCATATTCTTCTGAGTCAACCTTAACTTTCATGAGTACAGGTAGTCCTCAATTTACAACCACCATTGAGCCCAAAATTTCTGTTGCTAAGCAAGACAGTTGTTACGTGAGTTTTGCCTGATTTTACAACCTTTCTTGCCACAGTTGTTAAGTGAATCACTGCAGTGGTTAAGTTAGCAACATGGCTGTTAAGTGAATCTGGCTTCCCCATTGACTTTGCTTGTCAGAAGGTTGCAAAAGGGGATCAAATAACCCCAAGACACTGCAACCATCATACATATGAGTCAGTTGCCAAGTATCTGAATTTTGATCATGTGACCATAGGCAGACTGCAATGGTCGTTAAGTGTGAAAAATTGTCATAAGTCACTTTTTTCAGTGCTGTTGTAACTTTGAATGGTGACTAAATGAACCAAGGATTACCTGTATATCCATTTCAGGAGGTTTTGTTTTTATCTTATTTCGGGCTGATCCATACAATCACATCAAATTCATTTCAGATCTGACTTTTCTGCTCCAGTTGGAAGTTCTAGCAGCAGGTCACTGAAAAGAAAAAGTTGATGTTTCTATTGTTGTAAAGCTGAAAATGGAGTAAAAGAAGTTAAATCTGCACTGAAACTGCATCTACATGGAGGGAGGTATGCAGTCGGGTACCCCAGGGCTCTGTTTTAGACCCAGTACTCTTCAACATATTCATCAAATTTGCAGACGACACTAAGCTAGCAAGAATAGCTGCAGCACATAAAAAAAGCCAACACAGTTCTAGGCTGCATAAACAGAGGGATAGAATCAAGATCACGTGAAGTGTTAATACCACTTTATAATGCCTTGGTAAAGCCACACTCCATCCAATTTTGATCTCCATGATGTAAAAAAGATGTTGAGACTCTAGAAAGAGTGCAGAGAAGAGCAACAAAGAGGATAAAACATATAAAGAACAGTTGCTGAAACTGGGTATGTCTAGTCTTATGAAAAGAAGGACTAGGGGTGACATGTTAGCAGTGTTCTGATATCTCAGGGGTTGCCACAAAGAAGAGGGAGTCAAACTATTCTCCAAAGTACCTGAGGGTAGAACAAGAAACAATGGGTGGAAACTAATCAAGGAAAGAAGCAATTTAGAACTAAGGAGAAATTTCCTGACGGTTAGAACAATTAATCAGTGGAACCACTTGCCTGCAGAAGTTGTAAATGTTCCAACACTGGAAATTTTTAAGAAGAGATTAGATACCCATTTGTCTGAAGTAGTGTAGGGTTTCCTGCCTAAGCAGGGGGTTGGACTAGAAGACCTCCAAGATCCCTTCCAATTCTGTCTTCTAACAAATCTGTAATCTTAAGTGGAAAGGGGACAGACTTTGGACTTCTTGTTTATGTACCAGTCTGCTATGGAACTAATCAATATAGATAGTCTAGCCATGGAGACTATCTTTTGAGCAATGTGTTGACTTTGTACAGGAGAGTCAACATTTCTAGGGCTGTCTAAACACAATTAAATAAAAGGCTTAGCTGAACTTTATTAATATGCTGAAGTGTTTCATGCTTGGGATCAAGCATCTTAGTTGCAGAAGGATTGCAGGTGAGGTCCCTATCTGTAAATGGATGTCACTAGTGGACATGCATCAAGGAGAGAGTTATTTCAGATTAGCCAGCATTGTCTGGATTTCTTGAATGATGGAACTGAGGGAAAGATTTGTATCACATCTGTGCCTGAAACATCAGTAAAGTTTGAGGTAATGTCAACATAGAACCTAATATACTAATGATAAAATACAAGAACCTTGGTAGCACAGTGGACTAATGCACTGTTATTAACATCTGCTGCTTGCAATTACTGCAAGTTCAAATCCCATCAGGCTCAAGGTTGACTCAGCCTTCCATCCTTTAAAAGGTAGGTAAAATGAGGACCCAGATTGTGGGGGCAATAAGCTGACTTTGTATAAATATACAAAAGTATGAAGGCTATTGCTTATCGCATTGTAAGCAGCCCTGAGTCTCCGGAGAAGGGCGGCATATAAATTAAAGCAAAAAAAAAATAATTGATAAACACAGTTATCATTATTTGATACTGACTGTACCTCAAAGTCTTCTGACTAAAGAAATCAATGGCTAAAAATAGAAGAGTACTAGGAAAATGGGGTCAGATGGGCTCTAATGTCAAAGGATGTTGTTGCCTTTTTCCTGTAAAAAAATTACCATATAAGCTTTGCCGCACTCCTCTCTCAGTGGGAGAACTTTGTATTCTGTCTCTTGCACAACTCAATTAACTTGACTTAAGCAAACTATATGGTTTCCACTCATAAAGTGGGTTGGGCAATTTCTCCCTTCATATCATGTATCAAATCATCAGCCTTTGCAGGAGAAAAGAAAGACCTAAGTGACATTTAGCTTTCTTAAGTACCCAAATATCTTCTGAGTAAAATAATAATATATATTTTAGGATGGATGAATATATTTTGTATATGTGCATCTAAGAAACAACTGCATTTTCAATCCTTTCCATTACAAACTAATGTAGATGTCTTTTTTTTAACAAAAGCTATTCAGAAATTTCCTTCCCTTTGAAATAATCTTGCAAAAAACCAATTTGCATTCAAAATGTACCTCTATTAGTTTCATGATTAGAAAGCTCCGTTTCAACAAATCAACTATGTGAATGCTCATTTGTGATCTTAAAAAGAACATGTTATAAAATCATAGATGGAAACAATATTCTTTTTCTCTCCTGTGGGAAACAAAGTACATTATAACAGCTCCTTAAATTGTGACATCTTATATTTTGGGGGGTTTTCCCCTTAAAAAATTTTTAAACAAACCATTAAAACAAATCATTATTGCAAAGCATTAGACATGTCAATGAACACAGTTAAAGTTATATATTCATAAATCTGTTCATAGAATGTGAGATGAGCTCTGATAGGAAAACTAGTTCCTTTACTATTGATAATATCATAAGAGGACAGTCATGTTAGTCTATGGTGGCAAAAAAAAAATAAATCAGGAATCTAGTTGAACTTTTTCAGAATATCTTATTTCATTGAAAGGCATGCTATTCATCTTTTCAATATAGATTCCTAGAAATATTGTATATTCAATAGAAAATATACTATCACTGAATTTTCTTTCTAAAAAGAAAAAGAATATTCAGTGCAATTCTATTTGTTATGTGTTTAACACTATAGCCCAGAACTGAGAAGACAAAAAATGAAATCTACCCCATCTTAAAACTCACTTAGAAATTTTAGAAGAGTCATTCTTCCTCTTCCTAAATTACTTCAGAGTACTGTTCTTTGTCATAAAAAGGAGGAAGAAGTGAAACACTGATTGTATTTTGAACTTTCAGGGGGAAAAGTGTGGTACAAACATAGTAAGTCAGAAAATAAATAAAGTTCTACTGCAAGTAAAGAGGAGATAAACAGCTATATTATAAATGATCAGTGTGGATGAGATGACAGGGTATATATTTCTTCATTTCTGACCAGCAAAGTTGCCTCGTCAACACATTTTTGATCTAAAGGAGATTCACAGTCCAGCAACCCAGAAAAGTCATTTTTGCAATAGTTTTTCAAAGCTCTGCTACCACAAGAGAGATTATTTGTACAAGATGCTTTGATAATGTCTTAAATGAAGAAATTAAACCAAGTTTATCCAAGTTTAGGATAGTGTGTCCACATAAGCAGTTATTTCTGTTATATGCAAGACGACATTTAAGATGAAAAATTGCTGAATGCATTTTCAGTGTTTTTTCTAAATAGCTAAGAAGGAGGAGACACGATTGCTCAGTGGCTAAGATGCTGAGCATGTTGATTGAAAGGTCGGCAGTTCAGCGGTTCGAATCCCTAGTGCCGCATAAGGGGCTGAGCTCCCGTTACTTGTCCCAGCTTCTGCCAAACTAGCAGTTTGAAAGCATCTAAAAAATGCAAGTAGAAAAAAAGGGACCATATTTGGTGGGAAGGTAACAGCGTTCCATGTACCTTTGGCATTTAGTCATGCCGGCTGGAGACCATGGAGATGTCTTCAGACAGCGCTGCTCTTCGGCTTTGAAACAGAAATGAGCACTGCCCCCTAGAGTCGGGAATGACTAGCACATATGTGCAAGGGAAACCTTTACCATTTTATTACATACAAGCCCTACTCCTTTTGTATGTGCATTGTGACATCACACACATGTAAGAGCAGAACTTGTGATACAATGCAACAATGCTGTTTTCATCATTCTAACAAAATATTTGATCCTGCAGATTTTTTTTGCCTTAGTTCTTTGTAAACTATATTGAAATGTGCCATAAGTACAATGTTTACTGACTTTTCTGTGACTAAATATAAGAACACATTAAGTAAAAGGTAGGAACTGCAATAAATCAGTAAATAATGCAATAAATCAGAATCACTGAAATGTTCACACAAACATAGTATTTGTATTTAACGCATTGTATTTAACGCATAGTATTTAACGCATTGTAAGCCCCCCTGAGTCTCCGGAGAAGGGCGGCATATAAATTAAAGCAAAAAAAAAAAAAAATTGAGAAAGGGGAACCACTGTAACAATATATTTTTCTAAGCCACAAAAATATTTTTTCTCTAAGTAATAGGGTAACTCTTTTATGAAGAGAAGCAACAATTTTTGTAACAGTTAACTTAGAAAAAATAAGTGAGACGTGATAGTTATATACAAATATATATATTGGATAGTGAACATAAAAGAGCCTTCCACTATTCTCGCAAGTTACTAAGACCCTCATGTGACCAAATAATACTAAAAGGTAGAAATTCAGGCACATAAGAGGAACTATTTTTTAATTATATAAAAATGTGAGCTTATTATCAAGTAATATACTGGGGTCTTGTACAGAATTGCTGAACACTATCAGTTATTAAAAGAAATAATGCACTCTGGATATTAAAATATAACCAATCAATTCAATTTGTTAAATAGTATTTGAGGCTAATTGCTTACAGGCAACCAAAATACTTGGTATTTAATAATTAAATCAAGTGGTTTACAACTAACATAAACATCTTAAACTGTTAACAACCATAGGGAATTTAAAACATTCAATGAGAGAAAGGCAATGAATATGAAAGGAGTAAGAAGCAGTAGTCTGAGTTCAGTAAGAAAATATAAAAAGTAAAATATTCATTATGTGCTTGTGTGTGCTCCTTTAATTTATACAGTTGCAGTGAATTTTTAACAGGTTCAGGTCATTCTAATTTTGTTTAAGGCTGAACAACTATAGGCTATAATCTGTCAGAAATGTCTCTCTGGATTCTCGATAGAACAAACAGGGAAGACTAGGTAGAAAAGAATTAATTAACCCAAGTTTGATATTAAAACTCAAAACAAGAACAAAGTAATATCCGAGCAATTTAGCTTCTTAGGACATTCCATTAAAGATCTCAAGGGAGCCATTTTGGATAAAGGAGCTTCAACAGTATGATTAAGCAAGTATTGCATGGATTCCCATCAAAATGTTTCAGGCTACCTCAGACAATCTCAACAAACCCAATGTGTTTTTTCATACATTACAGTTTTAATTGATAAGGTACCTGTAATTTTTTTCACCTCTACCTTTTATCTTATATCTGCTTAAACACCTTATTTTTGCCCATCTGTTTAAGTCCTGCACCACGCTACTGCTCCATGCATCTGATAAAGTAAATGGTAGCTCCCAAAAGTTCATATCCTTTTAATAACGCTTGTTAACTAGACTCCTCCTGAAGGGTAAAAGATGATTGAAATTATTTCATGGGCAAAAGTGTAGCATTTCTTAATACAGGGATGTCAAACTCCTGGTCCGCAGGCCAAATCCAACCCACAGAGTGCTTAGATCTGACCCACAGGGTCTTCCTGGAAACGACGAAAGACCGGGCCACAGTGCCTCTGTCAGCAAATATGGAGCTCAGGACGGACGCCCATGGCCTTCTGAATTCCGTTTTCATGGGCAGAGTGTTCCAGGAGGCTGTCGCAGCCGAAAACAGAGCTCAGGAGCCCATTTTCACTGGCAGAGTGCTTGGGCCCCCATAGGCACCCTGACACGACTGGTGTCAAGATGGCCCCACCCACCTGGCCACACCCACCCTGGCCATGCCCACCCAGCTCCCCAAGGTCAAATACAATACTGATGCGGCCCTCAATGAAATTGAGTTTGACGCTCCTGTCTTAATACTTTTTTATACAAAATGAATTTTGGGGGATTATACTGCAACTGTGGCGACCAGTTACCTGAACCTAAGATTGCAAGTTCCTTAAAGAATGACAGCAGATGTGTATTAATCAATGTCAGCTTTTCTTCTTTATATAAAAGTTGTTGCATAGCTCACTTATTTATTTTGGACTTCTTGAAGCTCAACTTCCTGTCCCTGTGACTGAAGCTCCTGTTACCAGAAGATTAAACGTGTGAATTATGGTCCACAATAATTTGCATAATAATTTTAGCAGCACAAAAAAGCAACAATTTTCCCAAATAAAAATAATAAAAGCAAGATGAAAACCAAACAAAAAAATATTAAGAGATATTGTGTCAGAATGACAGGTTAGGAAGTGTTGTGTAAATTGAGAACAAAATAGCAAAGAGGTAAAATATAGCTCAATGCTATATTATAGCTTCTATAAATTTTTTAGTAAAGATACTATATGGAATAACTTGAATAAATCAAGTATTTCTTAAATTCACAGTGGATTACTGAAGTCACTAGGTCAGTGGTGGGTTCCTCCCAATTCGGTCCGGTTCGGCCGAGACGGTAGCGGTGATGATATGACATCACCGAACCGGTTCTCCTCCCCCCTGCCCTCCCACCCCCCCCACCCACCCCACATTATTCTTACCTTTTATTTGGTCCCACCCCCAATCTATTGCTGCCTCCTGAGTCCCAGCTGATGACTAGAGGGAAAAAAACTGTTTAAACTCTTGCCGCGGGGCTTCAAAGGGTTGTCCTACAGCTGATCAGTGTTAAAATCAAACAAATGAGTCAGGTTGTAAGTGCGAGGACTGGTCGTAAGTGTGAGGACCTTCCAGAAATGACTCTGACCAGCTAGCCACGCCCACCTAGTCACATGACCTCCAAGCCACACCCACAAAATAAGCCACCCCACTGAACCAGTAGTAAAAAAATTTAGAACCCACCCCTGCACTAGGTCCTCTTATGCTCTGAATCTATTATGTAAAGTCTGAATTCCCTGGAGTGGATATGGCTGCACACAGACCAATTCAAGAGAAGCAATCCATGTCCCTGGCAAATGAAATTCCCTAAACTGACAGCTCCTACAAGTTAATCTGATTTGTGCTGCAGGTGGATAAATATTCTCTATAAACTCCATAACTAATAGATATTGCCAAAATCAAATAAAATAGCAGTGAAGAAAATGAACTATCCTAATCCATATTGTGCTGTAACTCAAATGCATCTGAAATCAATCAGTTTGTTCTAACTCATGCACATTTTTATAACTTTTATTGAAAAAAGGCATCTAGACGACTTGACAGGATAAGTATTTTCTTTTACCATTTTAATCATTTTCTAAACCACTGATTTCACTGATTCATATATTATCAGATCTACGGCCTAATCAACCTGATAAAATTAGATATAAAATCTTTCACTAGAAAAACGTATTGTTCCCTTGATAAATGATATATTTAAGGCTTTTATAGCATATCAATTTTTGTGTGAAAAATCTTATTAGAGATCCTAGGACAGAATTCCAGGAAATTTTATGGATCCTTTATGAAATAGTTTACATTGTGACCTTCACTGAAGCAATCCTATCTTCAATGTAGAGTATAATCAATATATCATTGATGAAATAAGTATCTCGAAGAGGCAAGCATTATATCCTACTGCAATTTTAAGAAAACTTTATGAAAGAATATACATTATGCCTGCCAGGAATTACTAGTTTAGCTTTCTATATACTACCAGAAATATAAAGTAATTTTTAATAACTGTAAGTAAAATTGACTTCATTTTACGTCTGAACTGAAAGGCCTCAAGTAGCCCATAGCACAAGATCAAGGGATGAGAAGGGAGGGCCATCTGCTGAATCATCCACAGAACTGCAGGACTTGAAGCAACTTTGTTCCTGTGAAACTGATTAAGCTTGGCAAGATACTAGCTGAAGTAGTTTTGTAGGAAGGCACTATTAAATATAGTCATTGCCGATAAAAGAGAAAAAGCCTTTGGCAGTTCTAGATAAACCAGTGATCAACATAATAAATTCATGGCCATAAGCAAACTTCAGAGAACTTTACAACCTATAAAATCTACAGTTCTGCATATGGAACATGTTTCATTCAGCAATCTTGGATGCTCAGAATTAAAGGGACAAAATCCAGCATCTGAAATGTTATTCTTGACTATATATATATATTTTTGTCAAGGATCATTATAATCCGACTTGTCTTAATACTCAGTTTCATCACCTTTCTTCAGACAATCAGCAATCTTCCCAATTATTTCAGTTGTGACTTAGCAGACATTTTGCCTGCCTAAAATCAAGAACAAAATATAAGGTGGTGCTCCGCTCCATTGAATATGAATGAAAATGTCATTTACAATTTTTCCAACTTCTTGTTTCATCATTGTTCAAGCAAAAAGCACATGAGTTCCTTAATCCCAGCAATCAATGAAGGCTTTAGCTTCCTAAGAAATGACAACATATTCTATCAATGAGTTCTTGAAAACTGCAGAAACAGGTAGTCCTTGAGTTACAACCATTCATTTAGTGATTGTTCAACTTTACAACAGCACTGAAAACAGAGACTTATTATTGTTTTTACACTTATGACCTTTGCCGCATCCCCATGGTCATGCGATCAAAATTCAGACCCTTATGACAGTTGCAGTGTCCCAGGATCATATGATTATCTGACAAATGAAGTCAATGGAGAAGCCACATTCATTTAACAACTACATTACTAATTTACAGTAATTGCAGTGATTCATTTAACAACTGTGGCAAGAAAGGTCATAAAACAGGACAAAACTCACTTAACAACTGTCTTGCTTAGCAATCAAAATTTTGGACTCAATTGTGGTTGCAAGATAAGGACTACCTCTATAACTTAATGGCAGCAAAGCTACAACTTCACAGTTTTCAGTAACAGACCTGAACAATCACTAAGATGATCAGATAAAGTCATGTTTGTTTACAGAATTACTTCTTGATCTATTCCCAAGTGAGATTTCTTTGCTATGATACCAAATCTCTAGAATGCTTTCCACTTTAAAATTCTAGAAGTACATAGCACCATCTCTTTTGTGCAGCTATTTAAGAGCAATTCTCTTCCCCTGATATAATTGTAGGCCAAAGAGATGCTGCTTTAAGAACAATCAGGTAGCAGAGGGCAGAGCCCTCAGCTGATAATGGGCAGCTGAAGTTCAGAAGGGGCTCTTCTAGCATATCAGGATTTAAAGGAGAGGTGGAAATCTGTACTTTCAGATTTGTAAGAATCTGTTATTGACAGACTAAAATGCTGTTACAATAAAATAGAATTGGTTTATCTGATTATGGTTTCTGTCTGGTATACTTGAGAAGACTGGTTTTGTATATGTATTCTACATGATTTTTCTCCTTCCCTTCTCCTTTTAATTTCTATCAACATTTTAAACTGTCATGTTTGTAGTCCCAAAAGTGCTTTCTTTCAAAAGGCAACTGGATTTTCTTGTCCTCACAAGAAAGTCCTCACAAGAAAGTCCAATTGCCTTTTGAAAGACAGCACCTTTGGGATAACCATGACCTGGATGACTGAGAATCTCCATAGACATTTGTCATCTTTGTATTATATTTTTCTTCATCATCTAAATACAGACATCTACTAGAAACAATTTTATATAGAGGAATGTAGTATACATTCCATTATATAAATGAAGGACAATATCTTTATAAGCAGACCATTACATTTTTAGTTTTCAGTTCAAATGTTCAGAAATTGTGTCATATAAAGACCTCTGCCATTAATTCCTGTAATTCCATCTTTGATTAGATAGACAATACTGAGACAAACTTCTATTTATTTTTTAGATATATATTTTGCTTTTCTCCAGGAGTCTTAGGTGGCTAATGCAGGAGGGTATTACAGTATTGGCACAATTACACATTGGTTAAGGTTGTACTTGAATCTAGGTCTCACTAGTACTAGTACAACTTATATATTGCACAATGTGCTCCAGTCTTGTACATGACAATATGTTAGAATAATCATATCATAGTAAGAAATTATACTACTCCGAGGAGTCCTTGATGCTCTCTGAGCTTGGGTTTTTTTTTTAACAGATGTTTCATTATCCAAACTAGATAACATATATAAGAGCCTTGGTGGCGCAGCAGACTAAAGTGCTGTTAAGTAGCACCAGCTGCCTGCAATTACTGCAAGTTCAAATCTCACCAGGCTCAAGGTTGACTCAGCTTCCTTCCTTTCGAAGTAGGTAAAATGAGGACCCGGATTGTGGGGGCAATAAACTGACTTTGTATAAAAAAAGAACACCACTTGGAGGGGGGGGGACGAAAGCCCTACTAAGCAGGTATATACAAAAGTATGAAGGCTATTGCTTAACGCATTGTAAGCCGCCCTGAGTCTCCGGAGAAGGGCGGCATATAAATCAAACCAATAAATAAATAAATAAATAAACATCAATTGTCACCTGTTAAGCTTCTTGACTGGAGTAACTGAAAGCAAATCCCATTCCATACTAGCATTGTTACAATATTTTGAGGATCAGACTCAATGATGAATTCAGAAGCAATTTCTTCAGTTAAAGAAGAGTTTATTCATAATAGGCATTCTACTTATTCTTGTCAGATTTACAGTGAGAAGCAATCATGAGGTAAAAGCACTCTCTATTTATATCAAAGGGGAGGAGTCAAGAAAGGGGGGTGATTACACATGAATACATTAAAGGAGGATGAATAAATTAACCCTTTATATCCTGTACATATATACATATCTCTTGTTATAGAATAAGGCATTTACTTATGACAAATCCCCCTCTAAATGCCGATTCGACATATAACAATGATTGCATTCGGATTCAGAATTATATAGTACTTGTAATTTTGATGTCAAGTATTTGTGTTGTTTAGAAGGTAAAGGTTTAGTTAATATATCAGCTATTTGTTCTGAGGTTTCGCAGTGGATTGCTTTAATGAATCCATCCTGAGATAATTGTCTCATGTGTTTAAATTTGATATCTATATGTCTGGACCTTTGACCAATGGCGTCAGATCTTGATATTTCTATAGCCGCCTTATTATCTTCATGTATGACAAATGGTAGTATTGGATTCTTCCAAATATCAGATAATAAATCATTAAACCACACTAAATTATTTGAGGCTTTAGATAAACAGACGTATTCTGCCTCTGTTGTGGAAGTCGCTACTAAATCTTGCTTCCCAGTGTACCAGAATATTGGGCAATCATTTAAAAATAATACACAACCTGAGGTGCTCTTTCTACATTTGATGTCACCTCCCAGTCTGCATCAGCGTAACTGGTGATAATAGGTTCTTTAATATTATTGGGTTCTAAGAGTAGACAGAAATCTATGCTGTGTTTTAGATATCTTTTTATTCGTTTAACTGCTTCCCAATGATACATAAGTGGTTTACTTACATGTCTAGATAATAAATTAAGTGGCAGAGCTATATCAGGCCTGGTCCAATTAGATATATACAAGAGAGAACCAATAATTGATCTATATAATGTATTGTTCTCGAACTCAGGTGAAGATTCATCCATATTCCTTAGAAAATCAGTCTGCATAGGAGTATCGCAAGGTTTGGCATCTCTTAAATTGTATTTTTCCAGAAGTTCTATAATTTTATCTCTCTGGGATAATTTGAATCCCTTTCTTGTATTATTGATTTGAACTCCAAGGTATTTGTTTACCCTTCCTAGCGACTTTAAAGAGAAATGTTCACTTAGCTTGGATACAAATAAGTCTTTCTTTTCTTTATGTTTGCCTATATACAAAATATCATCCACATAGATTAACACAAATTCTAATGATTCACCTTCCTTTCTAACAAAAAAGCAATTGTCTGCAGTTGTGGCTTTGAATTCCATATTTTTAAGCATGCTGACTAGACATTCATACCAACGCTTGCCAGATTGTTTTAATCCGTACAAGCTTTTGTTAAGTAACCAGGTCTCATTTCTATTTGTACATTGGCTATGAGGTGCCCTTACATATATCTCTTTGTCGAGCTTTGCATGTAAGTATGCAGTCTGCACATCATATTGAAAGACATCAAGATTGAGTATAGCAGCTATGACTAAAGCTGTCTTAACACTTTCGGTTCTTACAGTGGGAGAGTATGTGTCAGTGTAATCCTCAGGATATTTTTGAGCGTAACCTTGTGCGACTAATCTAGCTTTATATAATTTATTACCCTCTTCTAAATCTTTGATTTTGAATATCCATCTGGTGCCTATAATTGTCTTGTTCTTAGGGGCAGGGACTGGTGTAAATACACCTAATTCACGCAAGCTGTTCATTTCTTTTGTTATGGCTAATTCCCATTTTTCTCTTTCTTCCATGGGAAGTTTCAACACTTCCTCGTATGTGTTAGGTGTTGGTGTCTCGTCATTCACACACATTATATAATCCTTATACTTATTGGGTAATTGTTTTCTGTTACACCTGATTGTTCTTATTGGAATGCTTTCATTATCGTGTAGATACCTTGCTTCCTTTTTGGTTAATTAATCTGTTTTTATCCTGGTATGGTTACCTGTCCATGTTTTGTTTTTGTCATCATGTGTGTTATGTTCATGTTTCTCTCTTTCTATTCTGTCTTGTTGTTCAATATTTGGTTCTGTATTTTGGATTATCTCGTTAAGATGTACTTAGACCAGTTGGCCTGTTCATGAAATACTGCTGTTCTTGAGACTATGAATTTGTTATTATTGTCAATGAATCTATATCCTTTTGTGCCTGTTTCGTATCCCATGAATCTGAGCCTTCTGGATACGTTATCTCCCTTACATCTTAATTGTTTTGGTATGTGTACGTCTGCTGTAACTCCAAATATGTGCATGTGTGATATTTTTGGTTTCCTATTGTACATCACTTCGTATGGTGTTTTATTTAGGATGCTAGACCAGGTCCTATTTTGGGTATAGTTTGAATATAGTAATGCTTCTGACCAGAATTGTTTTCCTAAACCAGCATCTTCTAATGTACATCTAATCATGGTTTGCAGTGTCGAGTTCTTTCGTTCTGCTGTACCATTCTGAAAAGCAGAAAATGGGCTAGTCGTGAAGTGTATCATTCCTTTGTCTTTTATCCATTGTGAGAATTCTTTTGACATGAATTCGGATCCCCTATCTGTCATGATTTGTTTTATTTTGATATTGTGTTGTGTTTCTACACGTTTGTAAAATTCTTTGAATTTTTGGAAAGTTTCATCTTTGTGTTTTAAAGTATAAACAAATCCATAACGGCTATAGTCGTCTACAATAGTTAGGAAATATCTTTTTTTGTATGTGATGGATGGTGTTAATGGACCAACTAGATCCATATGTACCAGATCAAAAGTTTGGTTAGAGGTCCTTGTTGCCCTCTTTGGTTTTGGGTTTCTTCTGAGTTTTGAGGATTTACATACTGAGCATTCCAAATAGTTTTTACAATCCTTTATTTTAACGCCATCAGCATGTTCAATCATTTTTTGTATTACAGGGAAACTTGCATGTCCCAATTTCCTATGCAACATGTGTGCACATTCATCATGAATTGGTTTGCCTATATTGGGTCTTTTGTTATTGTGTGTATCACTAGTGGGTGTGTCTTTGTGATTACAGTGTGTATTGGGTTCTTCACTGTCATTGTTGTTACTATGTTCACTGTCTATGTTGGTGTCGTCATCAGTGTTTGTATTAATGTTATGCAACCATTTATCTTCTGTTACAAGGAAGGGTAGGCCCCCTTCGATAACTACACTATTCAATTTAGTCCCATCCTTTTCTAGTATTGCTTTTCCCCCAGAGAAGATTATATTTATGTTGAAATCTTGGCTTAATTTCACTGCACTAAGTATGTTATGTGATATTTCTGGTATCAACAATACCCCCTCTACTTTACCTAAACCAGGTATATTTACATCTCCTTTCCCTATGACTTGAACATTTTCTTGATTGGCTACTCTTATCATAAATTTATCATTTGTGAATGAAGACAGTATTTTCTTGTTATTTGTTGTATGATTAGTCGCCCCTGAATCTATGAGCCAAGTATTGTTTTTTGATTTTTGTGTGATGACATTGTTATGTTTATCTAATCCATTTAATGATCCTGATTTTCTGTCCCTTGAATTATCTCTATCTTTTCTGCGTTCTCTGTAGTTTGGGGAGTCTCTATATCTGTATCTATCAATAGATGATTGCCTGTCTTGATATCTACCCCTATAATCACGGTTTTGTCTTTCCCTATGAAACATGGGGCAATCTCCCTTAGAGTGTTTTCTGGATCCACAATTGTAACATTCAATTGTTTTTTGGTGATTTTCTTGGAAGGTTACCCCTTTTGCCTGTCTGTGTTCTGTGTATGCATTGTATCTACTTCTCCTCAAATTATCTTCAGCTATTAACTTATTTGACAGACTTTCTATGGATAAGTATCCTAGATTGATTGAGTCTAAGTGTGATATGTAGTTATCCCATGATGAATCTAATGAGATAAGGATAACGCTTTTCATTGTCTGTTCTGATATTATTTCTCCTCTTAGATGTAATTCTGCTCTGGTTTTGTTTAAGGATATTAAATGTTCACTTATGGTGGTTCCAGATCTTAATTTGGCTGAAAAGAAATCTTTAGACATTCTAGTGGTTGTTGCTACACTTTCACTATGAAACAATTTAAACATGCATTGAATTATTTCTGAAACAGTAAGATTATGCTTAATACTGTAGTACATGGCAGGTGATATGCTAGAAATTATTAAATAGAATGCTCTGTGATGCAGGCAGTCCATTTTTAGAGTCCAAGGTCTTTTGGGAGGATTGGTTATAAAAAATAATAAATTTTCTTTCATAAAGACAACCTGAATTTGTTGACACCATTCCTGTAAATTGATGCCATCAATTCTAAGTTTTGGGAAATCACTAGGTAGATTCCCAATATTACTATTCCCACTACTTACAACTGTGGGTAGTCCATGGTCCTGTAGATGTTGAAAATTGCAGAATGGTATGGGTATTCTGCTGATGAGCTTGAAAGGTTCTCCTTCTTCATAAAGTTCATTGTAGTTCTCTGTGTTCATCTGCGCATGCGCGTTGGTCATTTCTCTGCTGAAGCCGCTGGGAAAGGTTCTCTTTGCTGTAGCTCCCTCGTAGTGCTCTCCTTCTGATGATTCGGTCTCCGGCTCGATCTTGGGTGTTCTGCTGGCAGCTGTGGTTCGTCTCTTTTCTTTGAAGCTTTCTTGCTTGGAGTATTTTGTTCTTTGGATCGTTTGTGGTATGGGGGAAATTTCGCAGGGCCCTCTGGGTTCAGGCATCGTCATCATCGTTGTCTGGATTGAGTCGTGCAGGCTTTGAGGTGTCTGTTTGTTTCTTCGTCTCTTTTGTATTTTTGCATTATTGGCTTTTATCGATTCTTTTGAAATTGTTAGACTTGTGCCAAACGTTTTAAATAGTTTTCTCATGGGTGTTTCGATTTCTTGTTCGGTGGATGATTCTTCTGTATCTGTTTCTGACTCTTCAGAAGAATAAATATATTTCTTGCTATTTTTTGTGTTTTTTCATGCCAGAGTTTTTGAATGGTGCATTCTGATTGGTTCAGCCATGTTCATTTCTGTGGCCGGTTGAAGAAAAGATGGCTGCCTTTCAAAATTTTGAGCGGGACCTCTGGTCTTGCTTCTGGTTATTTTTTCTTTAGTTGTAGGTTCGCTCACCATTTTTGTATTTTCGGGTTTGGCTTTTTCAATGTCTTTTTCTCTCGCTGCTCCGTTTTCTTCCAAGAAGCCTCGGAGTTCCGCGATGAGTTTGTGGTCATCTTTTTGACTTTTTATTAGCCTCAGTATCTCCGATCTGAGTTCTTTGTCTTTTATTTTGTTCTCTTCTTGGTTGTCGGTTTCATCTGCTGTTTCTTCGATGTCTGTGGTGTTATCTTCAGATTCTTTGATTATTGTATTTATTGGTTCGTCGATCATT